>CM040127.1:270777977-272040505 GCA_022559845.1 Amorphophallus konjac
CATACTGTCTGCTTTATACTCCCCCAAGTAACAAATAACCTCCTAGAAAGGTGCAATAGCCAGAAGTTGACCTGTCATCTCGAGATCCAGCCCAATCAGCATCTGTATAACTTTCAATATTCAAACAACCAGTTTTATGGATAAAAATCCCCTTTCTCGGACATGATTTTATGTACCTCAATGTGTGTTCTACAGCTTTCATGTGTACTGTTCATAGAGCATGCATGAACTGACTGACCAGGCTAACAGCACATGCCAAGTCTCAAGTCTGGCCAAAGTCAGATACAAATACAAAAGCTTCCCTACAAGCCTTTGATACATACGCCTGCCTTTAAGTGAGACTTCTTCACCCCTGTCTCTGTCAGTCCATGGTAAAATTCTATTGATGCAGCTGCAGATTTGACGGGGATCCAATGATGTATATGGGACGCCGAGCAGCCATGCCAATGTTGCCATGGTTCGGAGAAGACTGTTCATCGTGTCATTTTATGCAATTTTTCCCTTATTTTAAACCAAGTGTAATCTTGTCATTTGTTGCTTGAGTCATTAATAATTAATTAGTTTTGTTGAGGGTAATTAAGCCATTTGGCTAACAATAAGTTAGGTTGGACATTTACATTTAAGTGAAGGGTGTTTTAGTCACATAGAGTTAGTGTGGTTATCTTATGTCCAGTCAAGGGCCATTTTAGTCTTTTTAGTTTTGACCACTCTAAATAATGGCCCTCTTGTAAGCATTGGCATGAGAGAGAAAGAATGCAGGAATCCTGTTTCCTTTATGCATTCCTCACCACTGTATGTTTGTGTGCATGATTGAGCTCCGGCAGGGAGGGCGAGGGGCCCAGGTGAAAGGTCCATGACTTCCCCCCACCCAAACATAAGCTTCCCCACCCCCTAGGCGTCCCTTCACCCCCTCTGCAAACCCCCAGTCCATGGGCTGGTCGCCACCCCCATTCCCCCTGCACCCTTGAAGAAGGCAGACAGCATCCTTGCCGCCCATCTCACCATCTAATCTGCTTGAGCGACCCAGCACCCCTCCCAACCCTAGCCGCCACCTCCTTCCATCCTTCCCTCCACACCTTCCTTCCTCCTCCTTTCTATTGTAGTAAGGGCAGAAATTAAACCCTTCCCATTTAATCCATGCAACCTGCCCAAAACAATTTGAATTTTGCAAACCTGCCAATTGTGGAAGCCTGCCACCCCACCCTACCTTTCCTTTCTTTCCTCCTCCCCCCTCACCACAGCCTGGTCCCCAGGCCTCCCCCCTTGCAGATCCCAACACCCCCTCCATCACCACTCCATTCCCATTCCTTCCCCACCACCTCCTTTGCAGACCAGATCGGCAATACCGCTCACCTATCCACCGCCCAGGCCAACAGCTTCAGCAAACGCAGCCGCAGGAACGCACCAACAGACAGAGGAGACAGGCACTCTTCATTTCCTTTTCTGCTCCCCCCAGCCTGGACACCAGGCCTTCCCCCCAAGAGATCACCATGCCACCTCTCTTCCTCAACCCCATCCCCACCCCTCCACCACCCCTCAGCTAGCCACCCAGTCAGCAACCTCCCCCCCCCCACCTCAGTAAGTAGCCCAGGCCCCTCCCTTCTCTTCCAGCACCGTCCTCTGCACCTTCTCGTCCCTCCCCATCCCTGGAAGAAGGCTTGGATGTCCCTTTCCATCACCTCAGCCATCCACCATCTCGCCACTCCCCCCTCTCCCCCTGCAGATCCACTCTGCATCTCTCCATGGATGACAGTTTCAGCCGAAATCGATACGTTTCGGCCGGTCCTGGACGATCCGAAACCAACCGAGTGAAACCAGACGCCAACTCCCCTGCAAAAAAATAGTATTTTATTTGTTTAGACCGAAACCGAAATCGAAACTGCCATCCTTACATCTCCCTGCCAACTCCCTCCACTGCCCACGCCAGCAGCACCAGAGGACAGGATCTTCAGCAGGAGGGATCTATCATCAGCCCCTCCCCTTCCCCACCATCTCCTCCAGGTCATCCTCCCTCGACCACTGCACCAGCCACAACCCCATCCCCTCCACCATCAGTCAACAGCAGAAGCAGACCCAGAGCGTCACAACAGTCCTCCCCTCCGCACCATCCTCCATCGCTCCTCCATCAGATCTGGGCATTCCTCCCTCAAATCTGGACGTCCTCCATCAGGTCTGGGCGTTCCTCCATCGACATGTCAGCAGGAGCAGCTGTACCACGCAACAAAGACGGTCATGGCAACGTCTGCGGCATTGGGTCTGCAACCTAACCGTGCCACCCTGTACTTGTTTCCCTTGCCCATGCCCCCAGCGTGGGGTTATATTTTGGTTGTAACCTCCCCTCCCCGATCCCTCTTACAAGAAGTGTACTAAAGTTGTAATCAATCTTGTGAGGCTCCACGTCATCGCAGCATGTCCAACGCCATGCACCTCGCCGACTAGCCGATAGGACCGCCAACCTAATATCCGTGTCGGCATTCAAGTGTTTGTATTCCCGATTAGCCCTCATCCCGCATCAAAGTTTACATCTCAACTTCTCGGTTTCTGTCAACCAATCCAACGCATACTTCATTGGCAAATGTAAATGGTATTTTGAGACCTGACTAGCTCAATGCCCAGAAAAGTACCTTAAGTCACCCAAATCTTTAATTTCGAATTCAGAAACTAAGTATTCTTTCAATTTTTTAACCTCAACTTCATCATCACCTGTAACAATCATATCATCAACATAAACAAACAACACAGTCACATATCTGCCTTTCAATTTGATAATTAGTGTGTGATCAACATTTGATTGTTTGAAACCAAATCTAATCATAGCAAATCGTAGTCTATCAAACTAGGCCCTAGGCAATTGCTTCGACCCATAGAGCACCAGTTTAAAGCAACAAACTTTCCTCTTGTGTCAACTCCAATAGCCCCCTTCGCTTTTCCATTATCACAAAGCTGCCTCCAAACTAGCTTGGTTCCAAGATGTAGAATCCATGTTGAATCACCACTTAGCGGGTGTCGCTGACATAGTGAGTGTGGACCCTTCTTAAGGTGATTCGCTGGGAAGAGCAAAGGACTGAGTGATGGCCACATTACCCTGGGGCTTCTGACCTTTCTTATAATTTCTAAACTTGGCAGGCATTTTCTGCAAATATTTCTCTCGGCAAAAATCATAATCATGATTCGTGCGGCCGCAATGTCCACACTTCTTATCACCATGCTTCTTCTCACTAGTAGGAGGAGGTTTACCAAAAGCACTGGAAGCACAAAAAAATCCCCAACTTCAAGAGATGTAGAAACAGAGGACCTTCAAGCATGTCTCTTCAAGAGATGAAAGGGGTTCCATATTCTCAATCTATCCTCGTAGAGCCTCATAATCAGCATTCAAGTCACCCAATAATTTAACAATGCTATCATCCTCTTGGAGAGATGGAAAGGTCGGCCACTCTGCAAGAGAGGTAGCCATTTGAGAACAATAGAGTTCATCCCACAGGCTTGTAAGGGCCCAAAGGTAGGTAGTCACTGACTGAGATCCCTGCTTCAACTCATGAACAGTGTGACTGAGTTGATACAGGCGCACCTTGTTCTTCTTCCAGCCATACAACCTTGCCGGAGTCTTCCACATTTTCAGCAGCAATGGACTTATGAAGGATCGTCGGTCAAATGGCGGGGCTAATGGAGTTAAGAAACCACGGCATGAACATACTATTATCCGGTGCCACATCACAAATGTAGGATCCTTGGCATCAGGTTTTTGCAGATTACTAGTAAGATATCCAAGCTTGTCACATGCGACGATATACAACTCTGCAGCGATAGCCCACGAAGCATAATTGCTCTCGATGAGTTTGTCAGAAGTAATCTGCAAAGAAGCACTTGTCATGGGGGCAAGCAGGTTGAACTTGCTGAGAGATATGAGAATTAGAGGTAGAACCCGCCATCAAGCAAGACAAAGAGAATGCGTGCAGAGACCGAGAACACTGGTAACCGCAAGAGAGAAAGTATGGGGGACGACCCGCAATGGCTGACGGAAGCAACAAAAATAGTAGAGAGAGGATCCACCCTCACATGTAGAGCAATCCGCAACAAGAGAGAGGAGGTGGAAGCCACACAGAAGGTATTTTCTTCACTTGCAGCAGAGAGAGAAGAAAACCCTAGAAGGAGAAAGCAAGGCCTGCCTCCAAGTCGTCAGCATGAGAGTGCGAGGAGCATGGTCGCTGCTCTGATACCATGATAGAAGGAGCGATGTGGAGAGAAGAGGGAAGAGAGGTCGAACTGCCATACAGACCAGTCTGCGCATACTTTATATTAATAATCAAATGTAAAAATTACATTTTTGTCCTTCCTAGAGAGGGCGATCAAAGAAGAGTGAAAGACAGAAAGATTCAAATAAAGTGAAAATTACATAAGTGCCCCTGTTTTCCTACAATGATGTGGAATAGCTTATACAATTGAACAATCACAATATATCAAAATCTCAGCAAAGTAGAAGACTTCGGGAAAGTGAAACCAAACAGTTAGTCATGCCAAGCCATGATTGAGCTGTATCATAACATTCATTAGGAAATAAAGCATTTAGCGAAGCAGATAAAATTATTAAAGCATTAAAGTATGACCAATTCCTTTACCCTGATGAAAGAATCCTTTACGCATGACCTCCACCAATCAATATTGGGCATTTTTGCAGCATGCCCAAAGCACGGATACCGTTTTGCCATGTCTGTATATGCATCTTTGAACCCTTCATGCATGCGCTTGTAGTCCGGACAAGGCAGCCCAACAGCCTTTGCAGCCATGCAGTAGTAATCACCAAGCTCACCTTTGTATGCTATCAGAGTCCCAGTGACATCTACAGTGATACATCGTAGCTTTGACAAAACCGACATGCTGGTGACAACAATGCTGCAGTTTTGAAAGGAAAGTTTGGTTAAGAAATTTGCGTCCAACCTAATGAAGGAAAAACAAATTTTGCCAAAACTTTTGACATTTCACTTTATCCACTAGTACAGCTGCCAGAACAAGTGAAGCATCCAAACAAACTCTCCCAAGACGGTGATGCTCACTTTACCCTGAAACAGTAGAGCTGCCTGAATAAAAGCCTTGAAATATCAACAGCACCGCATTTAAAAGAAAAATGGAGCAACTATTACAGTATGCACAAAGAAAGTACCCCGCAGTTGGAACATGTACCAGAGTAACTATATTCCTTACACATAAGAGCACACACCAAAAGAAAGAAATTATATTCTGAATGAAAATTATAAACTGCATTTCATGGAAACATTAATAAATTTAACAAGCCAAAAAACTATGAATTTGGAGTATTGCCAATTCAGACAGCTCCAAACCTGTGGAATGTAGTCATACATAGTAACTCAATGTTGTGAGATTGTCTCGTACATGGTAAATCAATGTTCTGAGACTCCCTGGAATTGAATACTAAAAGTGACACAGGTGACCTCACTAAAATAAAAGTGAGGTGAATCAAATTTAAGGGCTATTTCTATATGATTGTCATCAAGTGGGAGTAAGACTCAGAAAAGACATTTTATGGGCATTATATGGGTGGACCGAGTCAAAGGTGCAAGTGACACATTACACTCAACAAGTAGCTCGAGCTCAGCTCAGCTACTAATCAATCTTGACTTGTTTATTAAGTTAAATGAGTCAAGCTCAAACAAAATTTTAAGCTTGCTTCATACAGGAGCCAATTTTGAGCATACGCCTACTTAACTGGTTTAAGCCCATTAACAAGCTCATTTAAAATATAAATTTTAAATATTATTTAAATTTACCACTTGCCAGATAAATCTCATTTAATTCTTTATTATCCAAAATTATCAAACATAATTTCTGAATAATTTAAAATATTTTTCAGGAATGGCGTCAAGCCAAGTTTTAGAAAAAAAAAAAAAGAACAGATATAAGACAACATTCAGAAATTGGAGCAGGAAGTGGAATCAACAATCTTAACAACTGAGGAACAGGTGAAATTGAACTTCAAGAACCAATGCAATGAATGGTTACAGAAGGAAGAGATTAGATGGAGACAAAGTAAGAGGCACTTGGTTGAGGGAAGGAGATCTAGATACCAAATATTTACACAAAAATGCAAATGGCAGATGAAGAAGAAAGTTGACCCAAGCCCACCACCATCAGTAGTCACACACACACCGACATGGCAACAGCGAGCGTGCCCACTATGCACAAAGACCCACCCGGTCCTTGTCATCATGCTACAGCCCAGCAACCCTGCCACATAGCACAAGCCCATGTATCACACCCAGACGCGTCGCTTTTGCACGCCTCCAACCTGATAATCTCTAGTTCACAGCCTGAGCACACCCTACACATAGACAAAGCTCACACGCTCCTGAATCAAACCATCTGCATGCTGCCTCTGCCCTGTCTCATGTGCCCTCCCTTATTCCAACATGCTCCTTAGGCTCCCAATCATTGTTCTACGTTCACCTCTGTTTGCACTAATCAATGCACTCCCTCACCACACATGCTTGCAACTGCACCACCTGGCACCCACAAAATACACAACTCCATGCACCCATCTCTGCCTCCACCACCCGTGATCTCACCGGTATGCAGCCCATAACAGAGGTTTGTGTGTCTGCACTTTTCCTTATGATATCACTTGCTTTTCATGTATGCTCTGTGTTGATAACCATCATCATCATCATCATCATCAGAGCCTTATCCCAATTAATTGGGGTCGACTACATGAATCCTGTTCCGCCAAAGATTTCTATCAAGTGCAATATTCATATTTAAACTCAAGGAACTAATGTCCTTCCGAATAACATCGCACCATCTCATTTTAGGCCTTCCTCGAGCTCTTTTACTAGCATCCACTAAGATTTGGTCACATCTTTTAACCGGCGCTGAGTTAGGGCGACGAAACACATGTCCAAACCACCTGAGTCTATTTTCTCTCATTTTACTATCAATTGGAGCTATCCCTAAGTCCTTACGGATGCGCTCATTCCTAATCTATCTTTCTTAGTCTTGCCACACATCCATCTCAACATCCTCATCTCTGCTACACACATTTTGTGGATGTGTTCCTTTAGTACTACCCAACACTCGGTACCATATAACAAAGTAGGTCTCACAGCCGTTCTATAAAACCTCCCTTTGAGTTTCACAGGCATACGACGATCACAAAGGACACCTGATGCACTTCTCCATCTTAACCAGCCTGTCTTAATCCTATGTGTAACGTCATCATAAATCTCCCCATTCTCTTGTATGATAGACCCTAAGTATCGAAAGTTACTACTCTTCGGAATGTTATGTCCATCAATTAGAACCATGTCTTCCTGAACCACTCTCCCATTACTAAAATTACAGTGCATAAACTCTGACTTACTCCTACTAATTTTAAAACCTTTAGACTCCAAGGCAAGTCTCCAACGCTCTAACTTAACATTTAGAGCATCAATACTCTCATCACTTAAAACAATATCGTCTGCAAATAGCATACACCAAGGGATATCCTCATGCAATTGTAACCCCCAAGTATAAACTTAACCAGAGTGCAAAGCATACCTTTGCAGCGGAAGCAACAGGCTCACGATGTGTCGCGAAGGTGACGGGGTAGGCTACTAAGGTCTACCCTAGGTTCTCCATGTTCCAAGACCCAAGGACAACAGTGATGACCCTCCGGGGATGCAGCCGAGACTGTCGTGGGAACACGAATACTCCATGACCACCACGTAGAGCACATTCTACTCTTCATGGCACTACCTTTCTCTTCTCATTCCGTGTAGCAGAGAGGGCGAACTAGAAGAGAGATGAGAGAGAATAGAAGAGAGAAGGGGCTGCGGCGGCTGTTTGAAGGGCGCTACTCTCTCTCTCTCTCGCTGGGTCTCTCTCTCACACACGCAAGGGAGCTAGGATGATGTCTCTTGTTGCTCTTCTCTTGTTGTTGTTTTCTTTCTCAACCCCCACTCACCCATATTTATAGAGGCACGAGGGAGAGATCTAATAGGAGATAGAGAAAGAGAGAGCATCGCGGTTGGGGAGAGTCTGACAAGATGAGGGATTGCTGCTGAGCAATTCCCAATGGGACTTGATGATTGCAATCGACGCGATCTGGGGAAAGTTTCCCTTGATGATCACAGTCGACGAGATCTGGGGAAGGTTTCCCGATGGGAAACCCTTCCCTCTGCCATGCACGCAGATCCCACGTCGAGTGGGATCCCTACATGGCTCAGGCGGCAAGCGAAGTGTGCCATGCACGCGAGGCACCGGCCCACGGGGTTGCCCTAATGTGCACCCTACTAATGGGCCTCAGCCCACTTATCAACAACTCCCCCTTGCCCATTACGGGAAACAATGCATGTGCTTTGTCTCAAGGTCTACTCACAATCATACAGATAAATGTAGTATGCGACCTCCGCAAGATTTTTCGAATATTTGGGAAGTGCTCCGTTAAGCCATCACCAAACTAATGGATCACTTAAATCAATCTTGAACTGCACCTCAGACACATCGTATCCACCTGATTCGATACTCCGGATCTCTCATTAAAAGGCAATGTCAAATCCAATATTATGCACTCATGACTCTATCTCCACACAGGCGACTAAGCCTTACGGGAAATGAGCCGTAAATCATAGTGCGATAGTCAGATGTCCTCCTTATACTGCTCATGTCAATCCAATTTGTCTCAACCGCTTTCCTACACATGTCCCGTTGGACTGTATCAGCCATAGCACTAAAGAAGCATGATAAAATAGCAACATCGAGTCTCTTCTTCATGATAGGTCATTGGGAATACCAGGGGGATCACTCCAATGTGATCCATAAGCTCACACAATGATGTAGAGATTCATTCATCATACCTCATATACAGACGTATATAGCAATGAGGTATGATACGTATGCCGTGGTGCTCTCCCACACATGGGCGTGTCACTATATAATCACAACAATACCACACAGACCCTAGTCTAGCTGCGTCCTACACAGCTAACCTGAGTCTCGCAAACCAATCGCTCCGACTTAACGCCTTCTTGCGAACCTCAAATCCGACCCATGGAATTGCAGCCATACCCTCATGACCCATCTAGCTAGATCTTATCTTAGCCCAGCTAAGGTGACATATCGTTGATATTTGGGATATTCCGCTCGCTCGCTCTCCTGCCGAGGCATCGGCAATATCTAATGCCTCATCTCGCTCACTATCGACAGTGCCAAAGCCAAATCACCTGCGTGAGAACATTGATCTGAGACTAGTGACACTCTGACGATGTGTAAATTAATCATTCCATCCAGAATACACATTGGAGAACGAACAATGAATTTCATTAATGATGTCAAATATTGTATCTATTACAATTTACACAGACCCATGAACTCATAATGGGTAACAAAACTCTCTCTGGCAATCTCCTTGGCTAGTGGATCAGCTACCATACGATGGACGGCTAACAAAACTCCAAATCTTTAGTACATGCACAACCGTCGCCAACCCTAAATCGAGAGTTAGGCAATTTAGTTCAAGGTCCTTAAGCTGTCTAGACACATAAACGATCACCCTTCCATGTTGCATCAAACACACAATCGGCTACCATACAATGGATGGCTAACAAAACTACAAATCTTTAGTGCATGCACAATTGTCGCCAACTCCAAATCGAGAGTTGGGTAATTTAGTTCAAGGTCCTTAAGTTGTCTGAACACATAAGCGATCACCCTTCCATGTTACATCAACACACAATCTAACCCTTGCCTCGAAGCATCAGTGTACACAATGAAACTCTATGTCCTCTCAGGTAAAGCAAGGATAGGAGCCTACGTCAACCTCCTCTTCAGTTCTTGAAAGCTAGCTTTACACTTGGCCGTCCAAACAAATTTTACTCTCTCCCTGGTCTACTTAGAGGAGCTGCGATCTTGGAAAATCCCTCAATGAATCTGCGGTAATATCTAGCCAAACCTAGAAAACTACGGACTTCAGTAGGAGTCTGAGAGGGACTCCATTCCATCACAGCCTTCACCTTCTCTAGATCAATAGAAATACTATAGTAACCCGGTTAATTATTAAACCAAATTAAATAAAATTAATAATATATATACATTAAAGGATAAGTAATTAAGATTATTCCTTGCAAATATTTATTTAAGGGTGACTTAAATATTAATTGATGGTAATTAATTGAAGCATTAAATAAATTTAATTAATGCCCATAATAATAATTAACATAGACCTTTTTAGAATCAATACATAGAGAAGGATCAAATCATAAATGGGCCTCAAAAGGTTAAAACCCTAAACCAATAAGAGTTGGTCGACCGTATAAGCTTAAACCCTAAACTGAATTAGGTTAAGAAGGGCATTAAGGAGACGGCAACAGCTGTTTGGGGAAGGCTTTGTGTAAATAGAGATTTGGTGTTATCTTTAGCATCTTAGTTTAATTAGGATTCTTAAGGTATGTTTGTCTATAAATAACACATGTATTCCCCCTAGCCAGCCCTAATCGAACGTGGGAAGCGGCTACTGCTTAGGAGAGGTCGATCGTGGGTCAAGAAGGGAACGTCCGATTCGTGTTCTTCTTCTTCCTTAGGTTGTCTAAGCTAGTTGTTCTCTTAGGCTAAACCTAATTAAACCTAAACACTTGTGTAGTTGCATGAGTACTTCGATTCTATGCATATTTTGCTCTACATGGTTTGAAATTCGTTGTCAATTTAGTGATCAAAGCATGAACTACCGAAGTTTTAAAGCTTTCTGTTATGAACTAAAATCAGGTCCAGACCAGAGGACGCGTTCTGAGATGCATCCAACAGAGTGACGAGATTTAGTTTTCTTCTTTTGTGCAGTGTCTAACGATGCAGACGCAATTTGTTATGCCACGTCTATCGAGGTTGACGCGATTTGATGATTCACGACTAGGCAGACCGATGCATTCCAAACTCTTAACCCAGTTTATAACACCGTATTTTTGTTCCTTAATCATGTCTTCAAAATCGTGATTTAACCCCTTAAACATTGCCGTCTGAAATTAATTCTGGATAGGTAATTAATTCTGGAGATTATATTTAATCCCTTAACTTGTAAACTACATCTTAATCTTCCTAAATCTTGTAGCATGGTTTGTTTCTGCTTTAATTTACTTAAGCACTTCATTCTGCCTTGATTTCCCTTCCAATTGATCTTTTCATACTTGCAAGGATTGACTTGAAACATGCAAGAATTAGCCTTTGTTCCTTTGTTAAATCTCTTACTTAACTCAGGTTGGTGTCCTGGACACATGATGCAATTTAGATTTGTGTTTCGTAACACGTCCGTGGGGGAAGGCGCGATTTCAGAAATCGCAACCCACCTATGTGACGCGACTCTGGCATTTTCGTAATTTACTTTAATTCATTTCAGAAAAATGCTCTAAATCACGTCCTTCTGTCAGGATGCAATTTAGTTGAATCTCGTCCCACTGTGGAGACGCGATTCAATCGTGTTATGTTTTTCTCGATGTTTTTGAAATATTGTAAACCATGTCTCACTGTAGAGATGCGATTCAACCATCTATCGTTTATATCCATCGTTGTTTTGGTTTCTCTCAATACACCTTCTTTGTGAAGGAAGGACTCTCCGTCGGGAACTCCTCTTGTCAAACTGTAATCTCCTCCACTAAGACCTCCGTAAGTCCCGACATCGAAAGAATACCTCTTCAATCACTGAGCTGATTGTACCATAAAAACCCTGAAAACTCTTATAAATCACGTCTCACTATTGAGACGCAATTTAACCAGCCTGTTTAGAACGCGCCATCCTATTGAGACGCGTTTCTGCAAAATTCTGTGAAATAAGGCATACTGATATGACGCGACCATGAAATCCTATAGAACACGTCCTTCTGTCAGGACGCGATTCAACCTATGTTTTGCCTTAGTTTTCGTGAAATCGGTTTACCGTCTCTACAACCAAAACCTTCTTAAATCTCTGTGAAAACAGAACCTTCTGTCCTTGCAAACATGAACTTTGATTCTTTGAAATCCTTCACTCGTATCTTACTAGTTCAATACCTCGGCTACTAAACTTTATTCTTGGAATTCGTTTGACCATTACTATATAGAATTGTCTGGAGATTATATGAGATCTTGGATCCAACGACCTAATGTCTATGCATATAAGGCCCGATCTGGTCCTATGAGGAGTGCCTGAAAGTACTTGTGCCTATGGGAGTGTGAATGATCAGTGTGACATTACACCATATATGATATGCAAGATTGATCTGGACAATTCATTTGTCATATGATTTGTTATATGTTTGATATGTTTGGCCCGAGAGGGTATTCAATTGGTGGATGGCCAATCTTGATATATCTTCTTGTTACATGCTCACTGAAAATTGATTACATGCAAAGCTACCCTTTGAATTGCTCTAATAGAATGCTATATCTTGACTCTCACAAAATTCCAGTTATATGAATTCTCTATCCTTGTTGATTAATCTTCATGTCACCCCTGATTATTATGCTACTATTTTGCTTTGTTTTATTCACACTTGTTCCATGATTTAGAACTCTCGTACATTGTGATAATGTTAATCACTTAAAGTTGCTTAGTAATGAGATAATTCCTACTGAACTTTTGCTCATTCAGTGTTCATTGTTGTTTTTCAAGTAACTCTGATGATGAAATCCACTCAGATAGGGAGGGCCAAGAGTGATGGAGTGCACCAACCATCCTTAGAAAATACTTCTTTCTCGTTTATTAGTTAGTAAAGAGAGAAAGTCAATGTAATTGTTTTCATTTTAAGAGTTGGATTAGTGTCAAAGTCTTTGGGAGGTCATTATGTAATAAACTCAGTTTTGGAATCGATTTATAATAAATTCATGGCTTAGTCCATTTGTGCAATCCATTGGAGTTGTTCATATTACATTTGTGATGTTTAATTTATTCTTGCTCTGATTGACTTAATATAACTACCTCGCTCCGATATTCCGCAATGGGGACGTGACAAATATCATCACCAGAAATAATGTGACCCAAAAAACTCACTTTGCTCAACCAGAAATCGCACTTACTGAATTTGGCATACAACTTATGGTCCCTCAACTTCAGTAGTACTAACCTCAGATGTTCTCTATGGGTCTCTACATCAGGAGAATATACTAAAACATCATCTATGAAGATCATTACAAAATCATCCAGGTATGATTGAAAGACCATGTTCATCATATCCATAAAAACCTCTAGCATATTATTAAGTCCAAAGGGCATCCCCAAAAATTCAAAATGACCATATCTAGTTCTGAATGTTGTCTTTTGTATATCCTGATCCCTGATCTTCAACTTATAATAACCTGACCTCAGATCAATTTTAGAGAATACCTTAGAAGATTGAAGCTAATCAAACAAATCATCAATCCTTGGCAATAGATATTTATTCTTCACAGTCACTTGATTAAGCTTCATGTAATCTATGCATGAAACTCGAAGTCCGTCTACAGATCTCCCGAAGGTAATCTCGAAGTCCGTCTACAGATCTCCAGGCTCTCCTGTACTCATCCTAACAAATATGGGGAGCATACTTTTCCAATTCAGCAAACCTCGTCTCATACTGTAACACCGTCATGCCGCCCTGCCTCAAATTAAGGAACTCTCGCTCCAATTGATCTTGAATGTGCACCGGAAATACTTCTCTCTAAAGACTACCAGAAACTCCTCCCACTGAACCCCATCCTGACAACCACCAAACCTTGTTCTCAGCATGGAACTTCACTCATCCGTTGCATCTTGAAGCATATATACCGCCAGACGAGTCTTGTCTCCCGCCTTACAACACATAGTCTTAAAGATCTTCTCTATTTCCCTGATCCATCAGTCTGCTACGTCCGGCCTGCTCTCCCCCTTAAAGGAAGGAGGCCCCATCCTCATAAACTTCTCCATGAGTGATATCCCAGTCAATCTATCCTCACCACGATCAACCACCCTCTGCTGCATATTCTATGCCCATCCTTCAAACGCACCTAGAAACCTCTCAAACTGATCGCCTGCACAACCACTTCTTCCTGACCTCGTCATCTCCTCACTGCAATCCAAATGAAAACCCTATGAGCCAACTCTTCCACTAGGAGCTTTAAGTATTAATGACAACTTAAATACAATGGAATATCAAGTACTCAAGCTCTCGTTGTCTTTGATACTAAAACTTGTGAGACGCCCGTCAGTGTAGGGCCAGACGGAAGCCCGGCATGGGTGCATGAGGTTGAGAGTATTAACACCTGTAGACTTGCCACCACATATTCCACTGTATTTGAACGCAACATACATACATACATACGTCATATGAACAAAAACTTAGGGGAAGTGTTTCCATTCATAACAGTGTATACATACATTCATGGTTGTCGTTAGTACATAAAGCCCTACATCGGGCAACCAAATAAAGTTACATCAAAAGGCTCAGAAGCCAACCCCACTCACCGCCTCAAAACACCTCGACCAGTAGGAGCACTGCAAGCTCCCACTCTAGTCAGCACCACCTACTGCCATCCAGAATCTCACTGACCACTACCTAAAAGAGAATATAGAGAATTGTTTGAGTACAACAACTCAATAGGAACCTAATACAAGACATCATTTCATCCTACCATAATAGTATGCCTAAACTCATCTTGAAAACCATCAACTTGCAGGTAAAACTAACTTTTCATGTTATATGAATATACATAACTGCAACTACTTGATTCAAGAGATAAATGAAGCAGAAAATCTCATGAGCTGATCGAAAATTTAAACTTCGGTGGAAAAATAATGGGGTTCCCCCATATCACCGTCCAAGGCTGTTGAGGCCAAGGATGAACATTATGAAACTACATATGGCCTAAGATTATCATAATAGAACATGAACTTGCAGCATGCTTTTTTTCATAGAATGAACTTGAGCTTGACTTGCCGTAAAGATTTGGAAACTGGCATCAACCGGAAACTTGACAATAAAGGGTTTATGATT
The DNA here is from genome assembly GCA_022559845.1 of Amorphophallus konjac. Classification (NCBI taxonomy): domain Eukaryota; kingdom Viridiplantae; phylum Streptophyta; class Magnoliopsida; order Alismatales; family Araceae; genus Amorphophallus; species Amorphophallus konjac. The sequence continues at coordinate 270,792,938 of CM040127.1, forward strand.
TTATAGTTGCTTGTACCTTTACTTCTACTATATTTTCATGCACATATAGATTGTACTACGTGAAATATCTTCTAAAGAATAGCTAACATGTACACTAGTGGATCAGCACTTGCACATGACTTGCATTCGTTCCATAAGCATACTGTAATATAAAACTCGTACCCACATCATCAACATATCAGCCAGAGCAATCAAACATAAAAACATGATAGATCAAAGTTAAACAGAAGGACTACTACCTTTCAAGAAGCAGGCTCTTATACCTGCATACCCACTCGACATCGGCACGTCCCGAGCGAGCCTTAGTTGTGTACACAAATCGGAGGCCTATGTCTCACCCCGAACTTCGTGGGGATTTTCTCAGCTCGCCAACTAGGCGACGCCACACTCCCAGGCAAGAGATGTGTAGCACTTTCTTGCCTCGCTGCCCCGAGGTCACGACCCAGTGAGTGTAATATCATCCGCCCTACCCGCTCAAGCATAGTCCCAGAATGTGAAAATTCAACTAAAAGAAAACACGGTGTAAAGGGAGTCACATGATTCAGATCTAGTGGATATCATGACATAGATATGGACCTCCTATCCAGATGGATTGAACCTCATGAAATTATAATTATATACATCCGTGTCAGATAAATATAATGACCTATATGCCTTGTTTCAATTAATTTGCAAAATAAGTATTGCATGACCTGTTTTAGTCAATCATCTTACAGTGAAAAACAGAAGTGTAACTGATCTTGTTCATCTGGCTTACAAAACGCTTACATGCTTAGCTTGTCTTAGAGGATCTTCATAAATCATGACAGAGGGTTTCAGAGAAGATTGGAGAATAGGCTTAAGAGGATCATGGTTTCTACGTAGTCATTTAGTAGATTATGGAATCATAGAACATAAATCGGTCAAATGTAGACTTACATATGACAAGCATGGCTTGTGCTTAGGAATCTACCTCTGTTAAAAAATAACCAGTCCCGGAATCAACTCCTCCGAGTTCCACTCCTTAAGAAAGCTAAGAGAGAAGATGGACGGTAGTGTTTAGATGTATGTGGGAATCCTGAAAAGCAGGGATTTGGAATATGATCTTGAGGTTTAGGAAGTACATAGCAGGTGAAGATGTCTGGAAGATAGAGAGAGAGAGAGGGAAGAAATTAGGGACGGCTACGATCATGAAAGAAAGAAGGTAAGGATAGAGGAATAAGTAGTATAAATAGATCGCAGAGGATTAATTCTTTAACTGAATTTCTCTTGTATAAGTTTTCACTTGTCATACTCACTCTTACACCTACCATGCAACTCGACACTTGGCCTACAAATTGTGATCTCCACTTGTCATGAATTATCGTCCACCGGTTTTAGATCTCCACTTACCACTAACACCTATCATATATAATCGTCATCCATCACTAACCCCTCTCATTCAATCTTTGATCCCCGCCACTTATTTCTAATCTCTGTCAAACATTTCAAATCTCCGTCAAATGGTACTCAAGTGTTCTCTAGGTTTAAAGTGTGTTATTTAATTCATCATCGTCTAAACCATCATCTACTCCTTCAAAGTCTCAACAGATCCTCTACTTCCTCTAAATTCATTATTCTTATATCGTCTATGTTTATCGTCCAACTCCTTAATGCCTGTAACCATTGTCTAAGTTTGTAAATCTTTTGTCCATTTCTACATCGTCTAATATCGGTAACTGTTCATCGTCTATGTTCCTTCACTTAGGCGTTGCATCTTCTAACCCCCTTCAATGGTGGACAGAACATCATTCAACCTCCTTCTTCTTAGGCGGAACACTGTCTACTCCCTTCTACTCTTAGGCGGAACATCATCCAATTCCATTGTCTAAGTTCTCCACTTCCGTCTAATTTCTACCGTCTAACACCTTTCCTTCCAACTAACTCCTATCGTCTAAGTTATCGTCCAGCTTCTGCACCGTCTAATCTTAGTATCGTCTAAGCCTTCCATCTAACTTCCAGCGTCCAACCTTCGTTCCTTCCGTCCAACCTCCCCCACCCCCCCATCGCCTATCTCTTACTTAGTCGCTACATCGCCTATCTTCTCTATACCATCCAACTACCTTCAACAATCTAACCTCTTCTTGCTTGGGCGAACCATCACCTATCTCCACTAACTAGGCGATTTATCGCCTACCACTACAGGGCATCGTCTAAAAGACTCAATCGTCTGAGTGGACTGGTCTGTTCAGTTCTAAACAGAAAATCTGACATATGTAAAATAAAATATAAATGCTCAACTTCTATAGAGAAAATCTCCATGTAATTTAGGTTTCAAAATTTAGGGTGTTACAGTTGCAAGGCCACTCCTTGGCCTGGCATAGTCCAAGGGCTCCATGGTGGAACCCTAGTCGCAGTGAACCACTGCGCATGGGGGTCTGCAGGCGCCAATGATGGCCCACAAGCGGCTGCAACACCTTCTACGACCACACCGGTTCTCACGGGTGGCCCGTTGACTGTCAGTCGCCGGCCACATTACTAGCCACCACCGCAGCTGCATAGGGTGTGACAGTCTCCACCACCGTGGTGCCGGTCGGTCGGGTCGGTCCCACCATCGCAATGAAAAGTGCCCAGTACTCTCGTGCTGTCTAGGGGCACCATGGTGATGCCCTATTGGAGTTAGCCACTAATGATCCACTGCCAAGGATCTCACCACCAGGGTAAGCCTATCGTCTCGACCCCACAACCTCCCATGTTGGACCCGTATGTTGTGCATTGGAGTCAGTCTCACCTGATGAGGACCAGTGTTCGTCATTTGAGGACGACTCGCTGAGCAAAGGAGGGTAGAATGACGGGGGAGCAATCCAATCCGTCATGGTCTAAAATAAAAAATTAACACCAGGAAAAAGACAAAAATAACCCATCGCTTTGATACCAATGTTGATAAACCTCGAGTATAAACTTAACTAGAGTGTGTGGCATACCTTTGCAGAGGAAGCAACAGACTCACGATGTGTCACAGAGGTGACGAGGTAGGCCACCAAAGTCTACCCTAAGTTCTCCACGCTCCAAGACCCAGGGATAGCAGTGATGACCATCCAGAGACGTAGTCGAGACTATCGTGGGAACATGAATATTCTACGCCCACCACGTAGAGCACATTCTCCTCTTCAGGGCACTATCATTCTCTCCTCGTTCCATGCAACAGAGAGGGAGAACTAGAAGAGAGAAGATGAGAGAGAAGTGTTGGGTTCCCTCCCTCTTTGTCTTTGATAATGGTTTTGATGATAACAAAATATTGTGTGCGTTGCGTGTATGTAGAGTGACATTCGTTGTTGAAATGAGCTCATATGTTGATATCTTGCTTTGCAGGATTGGAATCAAATGATGAACATTGTTTCGTGAGTCAAATGAATACATGGACATGCTTCTAGCTGTCCACTATTCAGAAAACCTGGTAAGATTGTCTTATGCATGGTTGCTTCCTTGAAGTCGACTTCTGCTGAAGGCAAAGTCGACTTGGCCAAGTTTGTCGTGTTTTTCATTCGTTTGGATTTCATCACACCTTTGCCATGCTATGTGGAAATGTCTTATATTGTGAACATTGATAGGTGTGGCTATGTTTAAGAAAAGGGTCTTGTTTTAGAAGAGAGAAGCTTGTGTCTTTGGTGCAAACACTAGACTGTTGAGATTAATGTTCTTGTTTTAATACCCATACTAGTGTGGAATGGTTGACTATTTGTGGATATGAAATTAGTTGCATGGCATTGTGTAAATACATTGCCATTTCATTTCAAGCTTTTGTTGAAAAGATCATCATATTCCCTGGACCCTTGAAAAACCATGCCTCATGTTAAATGTGTTTTTAGGTGCTTAAGGTGGTCATCATTCACTTTTCAGATCTTGCAGGTGAGGTGTCGACCCCTGGGGTCGACCCTCCCTAGGCCATGGGCTGTCTGCACAACAGACAATCCAGGCAGTCAAGAGTGTCGACACTAAGTGTCGACACTTCTGCTGGTGTGTTTCATGCATGATATTTGTTCATGTTTAGTCATGATGAAATCTTGATATATGGCCTTCTCATATTGCTTGATGAATGGACTGTTTAGCTGGTCATTTAATGATGAGTCATGGGTTCTAAATGCTGAAAATTGATCAACCTTGAGTCTTTGAGTTGATCATGAATGAGGGTTTCTAGTTCTTCATAGAGGGATAAATGGTCTTCAATATATGCATCGACCTGCTTCAAATGTGCATCGACCTGCTTCAAATGTGCACCGACCTGTGTTAGCTTGCATTGGACTGTGTGAGTTCAGTTTGCCTTGGACTGCATTTGTAATTCATGTGTGAATTGACTTGATATCTAGGATAGGTGGCCAAGGTATGAATGAATTGTTGATTGGCTTCTCTTGCATGAATTGACTTTTCAAATGAGGGCTTGTGCCGTGGCTAAATTGAGGAAACTATGGGAACTATGGCTAAGTCATTGTATAGCTCATTTGTAATTGACTAAAGCCTGATCTGTGTTTTTATACAAAGTGCAAGTTCATTTTGCTTTCAAACCAGTGGAACTTTGGTAAGAATCTAAGTTTAAAGTTCACTCATATTTCAATGAATGGGCTAACGTGCTTCATCTTTTGCAGAGAAAAGAAGAGGGAGGGCGGCCACAAGGTGAAGAGGAGAGGGCTTTGAGAGGTTACCCATTTCCTGATGCTTGCAGGTGCGATTGGAGCTAGGATTTGAAGGCCATCATCCTGTACCAAACGAGCTGGGATCTTCAAGGAAGACGATCGGCTGCTCCATCCTGCTGCGGATTCGACTCCCTCCGACCTGTGCTTCAAGGAAGATCTTCAACGGCCATTGAAAATCAGTGGGGAAACATTCTATATCTCTTATCCATTTATTTGTGATGCCCTTCTTGACTGATACATAGCTGTGAGCATATCTTGTATACCTTTCTGTTTTTCTGAACATTAAAATACATTGTGTGTACGGAGTTGCGTCTCCGTGCGGGGTGCGTTCCCCGATTGTGTGAGTGTGTGCTGCGGTGACAGCGTCTTGGGGCCAGGCCCCGTGTGTGTGACTTGCTGCAGAAGCAGCGTGTGTGGTGTTGGGGCTCGTCCCCATGGTTACTACATCTGTAGCGTGGTAGTGAAGCCTCACCGATTTCGGTGAGGGGTGGACGTAGGGAGTCCGTCGTGGTCTCGAGCCACCTAAAAATCTCAGTGTTCTTTGTGGCATGCCTGTATGATTGTCCATTTCTCCTATCTCCGTTCACAGGTCAATTTATATATTTTTATTCACTGCACCACTACACATTGCTACATCTGCTATCCGTGTTTGGCGTAGTTTCAATCGTTCAGTACACAGACTATTCGAGTGAGATCGATAAGATTGAGTGAACTGAGTTATCTTAGTTTAATCATTTTCCTCAATCTTGTTCTAACTGCGAAATAGTTTTTAAAATTCGACATCTCGCCTGGGGGACAATTCAACCCCCCTTCTTGTCTGTCATCTATTCTGGGCCAACAAGAAGGGACTGCGGCGACTGCTTGAAGGGCGCTGCTCTCTCTCTCCTACTGGGTCTCTATCTCACATACACACAGGAGAGCTAGGGTGACTTCTCTTGTGGTTTTCTTTCTCAAACCCCACACCCATATTTATAGAGTTATGTAGGAGAGATCTAATAGGAGATAGAGAGAGAGAGAGAGCAACATAGTTGGGGCAAGTTTGACAAGGAGAGGGAGATCACGACTGGGCAAGTCTCAGCGTGCCATGCACGTGCGGCACCCGCCCGTAGGGGTTACCCTAGTGGGCACCCCACTAATGGGCCTCGACCCATTTATCAACACTATTCAACTACGAGCGCATCAAGAGAGTGCTCAATTTAGATTCAACATATTTAGAGTAGACCGACACCCTATTCTATTGGTAAATTTAGATTCGACATTTATAGTAGCCCAGCACCCTATTCTATTAGTAGATCCTTGCCATCAAACCACGCATTCATATTTTGAGGGATGTCACCATGGGATTGTCATACGAGACCTATTATCCATAGCTGTTCATCTAGTATTGTTCGTGCAGCTATGTTTCTTTGCCATTATTTTATTGATAACTAATGCATTGTTGATCATTATACATTTGCATCATCCATTTTGCATCATAGATTCATCAACATTACAAACCAAAAAACATCAATAGAAGTAGTGTATCATCCTCAGTTTCCATGCTTGACGTAAAATTGAAGTTGTCTTAGAGCTCCATCGTTGTGCCAACATTCTACGTACGTTTTGCTAACTAAGAAATATATCAGGCCTTCAACATCATATCAAAACTAGTTTACCCATTGGATCCATATGTGGACATTTGGCCTACCCATGATGCACCCCAAACCGGTTGGTTCGATACGAGGGGGACTATTAGGGTTTGGTCTCATATCGAATATCCATGTACATGGATGAATTATCATAATAGTGACCTTGTGGTAAAATTTTGCCAATAGATCCCAGAGTTGGAAGTGGCAAATACTCTCCCGAAGCCTAAACAAATTATATAACAATGGACTAAAGATGACAATTTTTAGACAACAAATAGAAAATTAGTCTACCACTAACAAGGTACTCATAAGGGTTATTTTTGTGCATAAACTACAAATGTCCTGTAAAATTTTCTTGGAAAAATTACGTATATACCCCTAAAATCTTCTCGAATTATCTTTATACCCCTACTTTTATGGTATTTACACCTAAATCCGTCAAATCTTTAAGAGGGCAACACCGACCCCTCATGATCCCTAATTCAAAGTGGGTTAGGAGGGAAATGACTAACCTACTCTTATCTCTCTCCTTCTCCTAACCTACCCTTCTCTCTCTCTCTCTCTCTCTCTCTCTATCTGTCTATCTGTCTGATGGGGAGGACTGGCAGACTGAGACGGCTAGAGGAGGAGGAGGTGGAGGAGGCGGAGGGAGGGAGGAGGAGGGGGACAATGAGGGAGGTGTCACGTTGGGGGCCGGACTGCATCAGCTTCCCCCACTCGAAGTCCGTCGTGTGGAAGGCCAGCCGCAACCACATCGTGATCAACAGTGTCACTGTCAGGGAGGGTCGCGCCCTCATTATCTCGAAGTAGTCAATGGCGGACCTCATGTAGCCATCCGTAACCATCCAGACGGCCTTCTTCACCAGCCTTACCGCGTGCGATAGCAAGTTCCCCAGGAGCTCCTCGACATCGCAGAGTGAGTTGATCAACACAATCCCATTGCTGAAGTAACCCCTCAGTAGTTGCAGCTCGAATAGCCCCTGGCATCCACGGCAAATAGCAGCTTCGTCTGCTGGTGAGGCTAAATACACAATGCCTCCATGCGCGCCTGCCACACGAACCCCGAGAGAGACTCGAAGGTGGTGCATCCGTCGAGGACGTCGTCCTTAATGGCCTTCTTCCTGAGCCACTAGCTTCTCCTGGTCAAAGCAAAAGGACCAAGAGGATCTCCCCCGTAGTAGAGAGCCGTCGTGTCTGACAAGTCCTCTATTTCTGCGAATTCGTGGTGGGGGTTCTCGATCTTGGGGGGAGCCCTTGCTCTAATGATGGTCCTGTCGAGGACGGGGGGGAACAAAGAGGTGTAGCCCCCTCATTGTCTCACGCCACGAGTTCACAAACTCCATGGCTCCAATGCCATCAAACAGGCAATGGTTCATGGCCAGCCCAAGGGTGAAACCCCTACACTTGAACCTAGTCACCTACAACAAAGCGAAAGATCAAGTAGGCAAAGCTGCCATGGTTAGCATACTCTGACATCAATGGCAACAGGGATCATGTACCCATGAACAAGAAGTAGAGACTATCTAAGCAACCAGAGGGGGGATCTCTAGTATGTTCCTAGCCCCAGGGATGTTGTGGACGAGCTTCCACTGAGATGTCGGGTCGGGCCTCTCTCTCTCTCTCTCTCTCTCCACTTGTAATGAAATGGGGTCAAAATGGTAATCTCACGTAAGTGAGTTACCACCGTTAACACACGATGTAACCACGGGGGCATGACAACTCGGGTTAAAAGATTTGAAGGATTTAGATGTAAATACCATAAAAGAAGGGGTATAGGGGTAATTCGAGAAGATTTTAGAGGTACACATGTAATTTTTCCTATTTTCTTTCTAATGTAAGTTAGAAACATAGTTGTCAAGGTAACAAGGTGAACCAAGTGTTCATGGAGAGCCTAAGTGCTTTAGCAACAAGGCATTGCCTAGGCCACACCTTGGCGCCTCCTTAAAACTTCAAAAAAACTATATCCCCAATATACAAACTAAAAATAAAATACATAAAAAATTATAACTTTCGACATAAAAAAATTGAAAATTAATGAATTAAATATATAAATTGCAGAAAATTGAACATCAAATTCAATTACAATCAGATAATAAACTTGAATATATAAGAATCAAGTCAATAATGACAAACAAATACAACAACAAATAATGAAAGACAATGAACAATTTTCTATTCAAAACCAAATTAAAAACAAACAAGCAATAATATATTTAAAATCAAATTACAAAGCAACAAACTATATCATTATGTCTGTGTGACTGTGGGCTCGATAAAAGGGGGGCTGTCCACAGCCCCTATGAGGCTTGGGCATATATATATATATATATATAGAGAGAGAGAGAGAGGGGGGGGGAGTGTGTAATTCGATAGATCAGGTGGGCTTGTAAAAGGGGGGCGGGTTTTACTTTTAACAGGATCCACTTAAAATGGATCCGTTATAGGTTATGGGTGTGGGGCATCTTAGGCCTCCTGGCCCGCCTAGGTGGGCACCTTGGTCGGCTAGGTAGGCACCTTGGTTGGCTAGGCAGGCACCTTGCTTGCCTTCCTATGTGACACAAAGGCAGGTTGCTGCCTTGGCCCTATAAAACACATGGAGACCACCTTGACAACTATAGTTGGAAATAAACAAGCTTTTGATTGAGCTACTATAATCCTCAAAGGTATTCACAAAAGCCCCTTTTAGATTCAAAAGAAAAAAAGAAAAAAAATGTTATAGCAAAGTAAAAGTAAAGATATCAGCAACCTCCAACCAAAAAGGACTAGTTCTGAAGGTTAGAACTAGTGGATTCTAAGGACCTGGCAAACAAAAGTGGCTGTCACCACCAATTCATTGACATGCAATTGAAAAGGCTTTCAACATCCTCTGATTTCAGGTATTGCCAGTGGATGGATGTTGATGTAATTAACTTTTGATTATCAATAAAGTTAGAAATTTATGGCTTAAATGTGTTTCTTTATAGTTATGCTCTTGCGGCTATTATCATGCTCTGATTGACATGAATGTTAACTGCTACGTTCCGATTTTCCGCATCGGGACGTGACAAATTCATAGGGTGTTGAAAAGTGACGCAGAGCGAGACTCGTGACATCAGATGACGGACTCGATTGACGTTTCGTACGATGACACTGTTTACAGGGACGACGATCAGAGTTGTATTAGAGCCTTCATTTTTATCATGGATTTTTATTTTATTTGAGTCTAATCTAGTGGTCGTAAGTGGATAGGATTAAATTTCTAACTTTTTCATAGTTTATTGGGCCCATTTGAAGCTAATATCGTGTCTTTTATTTTCTTATAATTTTTGGTGTAATTTTGCACTATTTTTGATCTTAGGGGTATTTTGGTCATGCGTTTAAGAGGAGATTCATTAGAGTTCCACCTCTATAAATAAAGATGTAATCTCATTCTTTTAGAGTTAATGAAGACATTGATTAGCATAAGATTTGCAGCCGTCTTCTTCCTCCCGTGAAGAGAAGAGGGCGCGAAGCCCTAGGCAAGGTGTGGAGCCCCGAAGTGTGAAGCCCCTCCCTATGACCCCATCCTTCACCCTTTCCTACCATCGTCAACTTCTTCTTCTTCCCCTATGTCTTTCTTTTTCCCCCTCTTTCCTTTCCCTGCAACTCCACCACCGCAACAAGGATTCCACCCACCCCCCTCTGGCCAGATCGAGCCGTCGCCACCAGCGACCCCTGCACCCTCACGGCCTCACAGGCGATGGCCGCCATTCCATGCGGCAGCCCACCGCCACCACGAATCCATCGCCCACACCGCCGCCTCCCCACACCTCGCCATCGCCGCCACGCACCGCCCTCCCCGACCACCTTTTCCCCCCGCTGCAAATGTCGTTCCCATCCCTTGCGTAGCCCCACCCTGTTCCCTGCCAACCACCTGGGCCCCGTGAATGCCGCCGCCACCACCTACCACTGGTTGTCCCCAACTCTCTCCTCTCCCTACATGGCCCCATCGCTAAACACAGGGTCACCACCTTCGTCCCAGCCACCCAGTCGCACCACCATCGCCTACAGAGCGACGCCACTGCCACGACCACATGTCTACTAGAGCTCTGCCAAGAGCCCCACCACTATCCACCGAAGCCTAGTCGTCGGCCACACTGCCATCGCAGCGCCTCCAACCAGGGCCCGCAAGTCTAAAGTCCCCACCAAGTGCGGCAGCCGCATTAGTCACTGCATACCCATCGGCCCAATTCAGTCCAAACAAATCATCCAAGAGGTCCACATCAGCCCATGACAGTTCGGCCCATTCTGTCCCGCATCAACTTGGTATCAAAGACCAGGGAATCGACTTGTCCTTACAAGCTGAGGTCCGATAGCTATTCAGGAACAATATCATCATGGTCGATTATGCACATTTGTATGGGTGTCTCAAGTATATACAGAGTCAACTCCATGATATGGAGGGGCAACTATCCGATTTTGCCAAACTAATGGTTGAGGACAAGGTATATGAGGTCAACCCAACAATGGCTGATGAGTATGAAGAATAGAAGTGAGAAGTGATTTATGAGACCGACCCCGCATTGGCCGAGGAGTATGAAGAAGAGATGCGAGATTGGTCTATGTTGCAAGTTCGCCTAGTTGAGGAGGAGTTATCACGTGTTGACGTGTGGGATCAGAGTTTGCTTGTTAATTTTGGTCTGGATTTGATTGATGACATAGTGTTCGAGGTTGGTCTATCAATTAATCCATCAGTTGGTCTGTCCGACGTTGTGTTAACTTGGGCACTATCTCATGTCGATTTGATGTGGCGAAAATAACTACGATTCACATGAGAAGTAGCGGGTCAAGACCCCGAGTATGACTATTGACACCATGTTCGCACTTTATGCGCTAGTCATTGTTTTCATTATATTACAACATTTCAAAACTCGAGGACAAGTTTTTTCGAACCGGGGGAGAATGACGCAGAGCGAGACTCGTGACAGATGTAGAGCAAGACTCGTGACATCAGACGACGGACTCAATTGGCGTTTCGCATGATGGCACTATTTACACGGACGACGATCGGAGTCGTATTAGCATCATTTTCATTTTTATTATGTATTTTTATTTTATTTGAGTCTAATCTAGTGCTCCTAAGTGGGTAGGATTAAATTTCTATTTTTTTCATAGTTTATTGGGCTCCTTTGGAGCTAATATTGTGTCTTTTTATTTTCTTGTAATTTTTGGTGTGATTTTGCACTATTTTTGGTCTTAGGGTTATTTTGGTCATATGTTTGAAAGGAGATCCATTAGGGGCACTTTGATAATCGAGTGGGGTTAGGGTTGACACGCCGTTCGACCCCTCCCACTCGGATAAGGTGTTCGACCCCGGGAGCTCGAATATGCAGTCCGACCTTGTTCGACTAAAACAAGGTGATTTCGCCTGTTCGACCAACGTCCATCCGGGTTTATCAAAGGCAGGTAAAGCTTTTACCGGTGAAACCGGACAGCCACTGGGAATATGCCATCCACGGCCAAGCTTATTCGAGCATCAAAGCAGCCCTTAGAGTTCTACCTCTATAAATAAAGATGTAATCTCAATTTTTTAGAGTAATGAAGATGTTGATTAGCATGAGATTTGCAGCCGTCTTCTTCCTCCCGTGAAGGGAATAGGGCGCAAAGCCCTAGGCGGGGGTGTTAAGCCCCTCCCCACGACCCATCCTCCCCCCTTTCCCACCATCGCCATCATCACATTCTTCTTCTTCCCCTACGTCTTCTTCCCCCTCTTTCCTTTCCCTGCAACTCCACCACCACAGCAAGGATTCCACGCAGCCCCATCTGGCCGAATCGCGCCGCCGCTGGCAGCAGCCCCTGCACCCTCACTGCCTCACAGGCGACGCCGGCCATTCCCTGCGGCAGCCCACCGCCATCGCGAATCCATCATCCAAGCTGCCACCTTCGGACGCCTCACCACCGCCACCGAGCACCGCCCTCCCTGGCCGCCTTTTCCCCTGCTGCGAACGCCGTTCTCATCCCCTGCGCAGCCCCACCCCGTTCCCCTGCCAGCAGCCTGGGCCCCGTGCGTGCCGCCGCCGCCGCCACCTGCCACCGGCTGTCCCCAGCTCCCTCCTCTCCCTGCACGGCCCCATCACTAACCATGGGATCACCACCTTCGTCCCAACCACCCGGCCGCACCACCATCGCCTACAAAGCGACGCTGCTGCCACAACCGCACATCTGCTAGATCTCTGCCAGGAGCCCCACCACTATCCGCCGGCGCCCAGTCGTCGGCCACACCACCATCACAGTGCCCCCAGCCATGGCCCACCAGTATGCAGTCCCCACCAGGTGTGGCAGCCGCATCAGTCACCATCAGACCCATTGGCCCAGTTCAGCCCAAACAGATCATCCAATAGGTCTACATATGGCTCATTTCCTATCCTCTGCTTATTGTTGCAGAATAGGTAATATATTAAGCAGTTCTGACATTTGTTCCATTTTGCTTTACCAAGTGTCACTTGGCCATCAATCAGAATGCCTAACTATTCAAAAAATCAATCAGAATGCCTATCTTACACACCATCAATCAAATTCAAGTTGAACCATTTGTCAATAAAGGGCTTTGCCCCAAGGTCATTTCATCCTCCTCCTCACCAAGCACCCTAATCAAACAGTCATCAGCCACTGTGACCTTCAGCGCAACAGCAACCCTGTTGGACTGAAAGATCCTAAATCCTGCCTCTAGGGTACCAAAGAAGGCTGGGAGTCGATTTCCCTTGGGAACATGTTTTTCCAAGCAACCATCCACTTCTTGAAGTTGTGGTGAAGAGACACAAGGGTATTCTTGGATGATCACCAAGACCCATTGATCTGAGTGCAACAAGTCTAAAAAGTCCAGTCCAATGCCTGCCTTCACCAATATCTGATCCCTTGCTACATGTTCTTGGAATTATTTAATGCAACATTTTAAAGGGTACATAGGCCAATGGTGACCTCAAGTTCAGGTAGAAAGACTTGTAATTGGTGACTGATTGACATAAAACCAAACACTACTGGCATGGACATAACATGGGGTATACATGGATATTTTAGATGTTAGAAGAGTTACAGAGGAAAATGCAAGGTTAGGGCTGTAAGTGGAACAGGTTAAACCACATCCCATTCCTCAGAAGCCCAATTCAATTCATGAATTTGCAGTTCTTCTTAGTATGTGGATGAAAGTTTCTCATATAGAGTCTGTATCGATTCTATTGAATGGATCATAGATGATCCAGAAAAATGATTCAACCTGATGTGCGAAACAAGGATCGGTTTGGGTTTAAAATTTTAAACCTGACTCCAACCATGGATCCCGGATACACTTTGGGTACTTTATTTTATGTTGACAACATTGCCCTTGTGATGGTTGCCATTTGATCTTCCTTGTTTTGATTTAGATGACCAAAATGGTCATGACAGATGAATGCCGAAGAAAGATAGATAACAGGTCACTTTGTCAATACCCCATATGGTTTAGCAGTTGTTTGAATTGGTGTAAAATAGTGAATCCTTTTATTTTGAAATAACCAGTTTTAAAACCAGTGAAGACAAAATATCTGATGTCGGTATGGCCATTCTAGATGTGATACAAAGGTCCTCATTTTAGAATACAGCATTTCACAACAATCCAAACAAAAGGAATCCAAAGATTTTCAATATTTTTACATTTGTATGAAGAAAGGAATATGAGAATTTCAATATTTTACGGTGTTATACATCAAACCAAATGCATCCTTTAGATGAACAAGAGATCATGAGAATCCTCAGAAGCACATTTTAAGGAAAGAGAGATAATCTCCTAATGCAACGACACATAAAATGCAACTGTTGCATGACTAACCTACAGCAGGCAAGGGCATGAATGCAAAGATTTTACCCAGAAAGGGAAGCAAACGAACAGATCCGATCCCCAAAATCGGTCGCAATGCCAACCGCAAAGTTGACAGCCGGAAGGGATTCCACAAACAGATATGAAGAAAAGCCATTTCCTCCTATTCATTAATAACATTCCAGAAGAAAAGGAATAACAAGCTCAAGCACAACACAAGGTCTGCACCCACCCCCATCTTCCCCACCCACCCCAAACCAAACACTAACAAACGTAGGACCCTTTTGGATCAGTGAAAAAACCGAAAACAAAATCTTGATGTCTCCCAGAAGAGCAACTGCAGTTGCCTCCCATATTCCAAACCCACCTCGGAAAATGATAGCACAAAAGTGATGAAAACAGAAGAGAGCAAATGAGTAGCAGCAGGGAATAATCTACCTGTAGCAACTCCCAGGACTGAAGGGTGGTTGCAGCCCTGAGACAATTCCCAGCCCAAAGCTGCTGCCTTTCCTTCTGGGCAGGTCACCAAAAGATCGATCAGAAGGCGGAATGAGAGCTCAAACACGCAGAGAGGCAGCGGAGATGCTCTTTTGGGGGGAATCTGTCGAGGGCCCTTCATTGGTCGACGTGGGCAGCACATGGCATCCGGCTCCCGCGTTCTCTGGGGTGTCCGTCCAAAACGAGGGGAGGAACGCCCCCGCTCCCCAGGATTGAGAAAAACTGTGGACTGGAACTTCATACCTCTGCGCCCTGGTGCGTTGAGATTACAAATGTTTCTGTTTTCTGATGGTCGAGCTCGACGCGCCCGGCCCAGAGCAAGATGCACCACCAGTCTTATAGGCAGCTGGCGCCGTCCATTAATTTATTTATTGGTAACAGTCATTATTTTACCTTTGAATTAACTGCGGTTCTGTTTGTTTTCGTGCTTTCGGTGGGAACCGAACCCCGCTCCACTCGGATGATTGCATTAAAGAATTAATTAAGTGGATATTGCACAAGTACCCTAGTAAAAAATTGCATTGTTGTAAAATATGACCCTTTTTGGAGTTTGCCGTCAGTTGAAGAACATTGCATACGCGGTCAGAAGAAGTGAATTCGTCAAATTTCCCTACGATCGTCGGTGGCAAAATGCTTTTAATCTTTTTGAAGCCCTCTCCCCTTTCTATGTATGATGTGAGAAAAGTGGCGTGATTTGGTGGTTAAAGAATAAGTTTTAAACGAAAATATCCCTCTTATAAATTTATTTATAAAATTATCTATCTTTTGTATATATTTTTTATAATCGTAATATTCTTACATCTTCGATCAAGATTTGAGGTGCTGTTTGTACCGATCGTATCCCGTGTCACGTGATAAGAAGAAAATATTTTTTTATAAATATGTATTATAATAAGCATATCATAAAAACTCAATTGTGACTCACTTGATTGATTAGATCAATTTTTCTAATTTGTGTTATGTCTTGTTTTAAAAAACATAAAAATATATTTTTGATTATTTATTCTATTTTTTGAAAAAAAAAATTTAAGAATGTTATAACTAAGTTTTTAACAAAAGTAAATTAAATTTTAAATAATAAAAATTATAATTTAGGGAGTTTTATGTATTTATTATTATTATTATTTACAGATCATACAATCTCTATCATCTCTCTCCGCAAATTAAAATTTTCTTATCAACATCTGCACTCTCCCTTTATTCTCTCCGTTGATAACGTTAGCCAATTCTTCTTCATCGTCGCCGCCATAGTCACGAGTCATTATTTCTTAATCTTGAAAAAAATTCTCTCACTTAATAGAAATAATTTACTCACTTCTAAATTTTGATTACAACTTTAATTCTCTTTTTTAAGTATATTTTTTACTAATCATAATATATTTACCTAATAAATATAATTAATATAATTAATTAATAAATATAATTAAAACAGTTAAAAATAAATGGGATAGAAATGAATAGTGTTAGGATATCATGTTTAAAATAATTTAGATTTTATTAATAAAATATATTATAATTATCTAAAAATATATTTAAAAGAGTCATTAAAATTACCAATTAAAATTTAAAATAAAAATTCATTTAAAATTTTTAAAGATTAACAAAATAATAGTGAAAAATAATAAAAATAAAAATTGTGAGACTCGAACTCAAACGTGCACGGGCTCACCTAAAAACAACCAATCAACTAAGCAAGTAAGTCACATTATTATAAAGGGTTTTTTTTCATATTAGTCCCTACAAATATGACGAATTATTTTTTAGTCCCTAAAATCTCTCTATTGTTTAAAAAGCCCTTAAAATCATGTAACTCTAACAGAAAGGCCCATGTAGTTCGTCGACGTTAAAACAGTTGGATATTCGATGGAATGTTCCATCCTTCCGTTAAAAAAGTTGAAAATCCTAAACTACCCTTACTCATAACCCTTTCCCAGTGAAACCCTTCACCCCACCACCTGCCACCGCACACCCCACCGCCCCCATACGCAGTCACAGACGCCCCACCACCGTTGCAATCTGCGGACTGCCCCCACCGGCCGCCGCAGACGCCCCACCGCAAGGCCCCAGCCGTAGAAGCCCCACCGGTCGACGCAGACGCCCCACCGGCCACCGCCGGCCCTTGCCATCACGCCCAACACGACAAATCGGCCCTTGTTATTCTCCCCATGTCTGAAATGGTATGCTATTTCGATGGCTAGATTATTCATGCACGGCAGGTAATTGATAACTTGTTCGTGTCGTATGCAGTCATTAAATGCTAGTGGAATGCAGTTGTCTTGAGGAGCTGTCGTCTCATCTCGTGTGCCGCCGATGGAATGCAACTATTGAAGGGATAATTGTCGGGTTTACGTCTCAAATCGTGAGAGGTCGAAAGGCAAGCGTTTCTATTGTTGTCCGTATGCAAATACTGACGGGGATTGCGGTTTCTTTGAGTGGGTTGATGATACTACCTATAATGTTGTGGATGTCAAATATCAACTGAAGGTGATGGAAGAATGCATGACAAAGAAATTAGAAAGGATAGAGTTACAATTGAAAAACTTAAAATTACTGATGTATTTTGTCATATTTGTACTATTTGTCATTTGCCTATTCAAGTGAATGTGTTTAAGAGAGACGTATGTAATGTAAGTCCTATATTGGACATGTAATCGTCTTTACTAGAATGTAATGCCACTTATTATCGTTAGTCTTATATGCCCCATGTGTATGCTTCACCAGCTCATTTCCAGACCAAATGCCTGCCAGTGCATGCTTCACCTGCTCATGCCCATGTTTCACAGACATGTGTGAAGAGTGAGACGTCATCATCATCATCATCTCTGGTCAATGGACATTTAGCAGAATTCTGCAGAAGAAATTGTGTTGGACTCTTATATAGCTGGACTTTGTGGTGCAGGTTAACAGAAGAAGCAGCATAATTATGGAAATTAGATTTTATCAGATTTTATTGATCATGGAGTGATGATGAAATAATTCAAAGGGCTAATCTACTAGGGGTTCAAAATAGATCAAAGGTGGGCCAGTTTCTCAAATCATGGAAAATAATTAGTGATGGAAATTTTAATGTTCCAAAACCAAATAAAGGCTTGTGGGAATGAACATCGTCATTAAAAGATGTTCAAAGTGACTGTGGTGGTTGGATGCAGACAAATATACCTTCTATTAGCTTGCAACCCATGATCCAGACAGAAGAGGGTGGAGAGGTGTCGACACCTCCTAATAGAGAGGTCGACCTTTCATGCTCTTAATAAGCAAGATATATAGTCAAAACGGTGTATTCATTAAAAACCCATTCCATTCATTCTCAAGAGGTGATTCCAAACATGGACAAAACAAGACAATTCATGCATTGACAAAGAGGCATCTCGTTCAATCACAAAGGATTGTTACAATAAGTGCAAAAACAGAAACGACATGATTCAAAAAGATTCTTAATGCATGATATGCATGTAGAACTATGTATGTCTCTCCCTTTGTCATCAAGCAAAAGGGTACCATTCACGAACGTGGAGCAGGAGGCGGTGCTGACCTAGATCCTAAGCCGGATCCTCTTGATTTATTCAAAGGAATTGCTGTTGGAACATCTCCAATAAGTTTTGATACCTTAACCCCCAGTGAGGCAAATTTGGTATTCATGAGTTGGTTTGTCTGCTTAACAGATGCTTGAACATGTGCAATCTGTGTATTTATGTCCGTAGCCCAGTGCTGCATAGTGTTGAATAAATGATCGAAGTGAGCTGTGACTGTAGAGGGAATATCAGAGCTGGAGCCGGCTGGATGCTGGGAACTAAGTTGCGAGGAGATGTGAACTACTACATCCTGGAACTGTGAATGTTGAACAGAAAGCTCTTGAATTTACTGTTAAAGTTCAGTGTTTTTCATCTGAGTGTCTACACTGAATTCCTTAAGTTCATGCATAATAGGAAGCAGCTGTGCACTGACATATACTAGTTGGGTATGAATAAGATCTTGATTGTAGTTCAGCTTAAAAATTTCACTTTTCATGGCAGTAAATTGTTTCTGCAGATATTTCAACATATGGGAATGAAGAGAATGGTCGGAGCTTGTGCCGGCTTAATCTGGTACAGATGTTTGTGTATGGAACTCTGGAGGTGCATCTGACTCTTTGAATATCTGAGGAGGTGAAGAGGGTGGAGAAGTTCCAAAAGGAACTATAGCTCCAATGTGTGTGTCTGGAGTAGCCTGAGGTTCGGTTGAGGGAACTGTTGGACCTTGTAATGTCTCATAGCCTGGAAGATCTCTTACTATCCTGTTTCCTTTCTTATTGTAATGCATAAACGTGCCAATGAATTTCTGACAGTAGACATTGGTCCTTGGAATTATCTGAACAGGTTCATCTTCCAATGGAATTCCAACCTTGATGAACACAGCAGTCAAGGCACCAGCATAGGGTAGATTTCTCTTTTTCGCAAAGCAGCCAGACATCACATGCATAACTATTTTGGGGAGGCAGAATTTCACATTTTTTAACATACAATAAAGCAAAAACCGTTGAGTCTCAGTAAGTCTGCTTCTCCCTCCACCTTGTGTGTGATGATCGTAGTGAGCATGTGATGTAGTAGGCGTTGCAAAAGAGGGAACTGATTGATGTTTATGGATGTTATATGAATGTCAGACTTGATAGGTTTCCAAGCTATAGTAGTGTATACTTCTTCCAAATCATAGGGGAATTCTTGTTCTGTCAATCCTTGTTTAGGAATGTGCCATGCCTTGTAAAATAAACGGGGTTGCACAGGAATGGTCACACCCTGAACCACAGTCCACACCTGACCATCTTTTTCAGTCCATGCATTTTGATACCATTCCCGGACTAGTTTAGGATAGTACACTGTATGTGTACTCATAAACTCAACCCATCCTTGCAATTCAAATATAGGTAACAGTTCAGGAAAATCATGTAGCATCTTTTGGTCAGAAAAATCTACATACCGAGGAAATAGTATCCGTGAGGGATCATTGTCCTGGGGTTGAAATGAATCTGATGTATCGGAATCAGATTGGTCCTCGACCTCCTTGCCTTTCTCTTTGGTGGACAACCTTTTCTTTGTAGCAGCTTGTTCCTTTTCTCTGGAAGATTTGCAGACTGCTGGTTTGCTCCTTGTAACAGGCTGTTCCTGTGATGTAGAGGTCTTGCGGGCAGCTGACCTTTTCTTCCGAGCAGGGGCATCCAACTGTGGTGAAGGTGCACAGACGGAAGCAGAGTCTTGTGGTCCTCCCTGTGCAGCCGGCCAGTCATGGAGCCACTTCGTCCGTGGTTCTTTTGTGATACAATCTGGACCTCCGGCTTGTTTTCCTCCGGCGGCGGTGGCTGTTTCTTTCTTCCCTCTGGTGACCGGTGGCGCCATTTGCAGAAATAGGGCACAAGGGGATGGAAGGGAAGAAGGGCGTGGTGAGAGGAAGAGGTGCACTCACGAGATGTTGGCGGCCGTCGACCTCTCGAAGGGAGCCTCCACCGGTTGGAGTGATGTTGGCGGCCACAAGATGTGATAATGAGAAGGTGAACCGCGGGGGGGGAGGGGGGGGAGTGACCTATTATTTGGGTGAGAGTGAATGGGTGAAAGTGAATGAGTTGATACCATCCTGGTCAACCGTGGTCAAATGACCTAAAATTCGGTGGACTTAAAGTGTCGATGTAGCAACTCGAAAATTTTTATATATATTTATATGCAAGAAGAAATAATGAAAGATGAAAATAAAATAAATTATGAATATTTTCTGTCATAGAATACATAAACATAAACACTATTCCACTCGTTAACAAGAACGATGAGATTCACGGCACGATTCTAAGAAGACGAAGACGTCGGTACTGTAGCAGTACTATAGCATCCGATGTAAGAGAGAATTATTAGCTTTAATGTAATCCTAATTAATTGATGAGGTCATTCTTACATCATTGAATAAATGAGGTCATAGATTATGTCACCCACGTAGTGGAACAAAGTTGGTGTAATGGGGTTGGTGTAATAGTGGAACAAAGTTGGTATAATGGGGTTGGTATAATAGTGGAACAAGGTTGGTGTAATAGTGACATGGTGGAATGAAGTAGGTGGGAGAATTTGGCCTATAAATAGGGCTGGGCTCTTCCTACTCAAAGCACAAATCTATTGAGAGGAATTGCTGGTAGAGAGAGGGAGAAACCTCGAAGTTGGAGGAGTGTTCGAAAGCATTCTTCGTTCTTAAATTTCTTCTTTGATCTTCAACGAGGTAGGTTTTCTCTCAGGCAAAAACTTAATTAGGTCTCCATATATGTTTCTTTGCATGAGTATTTTGATTCTATGTAAATTTTTCATGATCATGTATTTATAGTTTATTTTAAGATTTAAAATTCAATTATGGAGTTTTCATTATCATAACGTGTTTCAATAATGTGGATCACATATAGACCATGATTTGAATATGATAACTATGCCCGATTTACATCGTTTATGTGCGTTATTTCAAACTTAAATCTTGAATTTTAAAATCATGTTCTTACCTTAAGAATTCTATTAACAAAAAAATGACTAGGTGAATGAACTCGTAAAGCTGTTGTTAAATGATCAAACAATTATGTTCTAATTTTCGTACAATTCCTATACATGATTAACCCTATCTCTTTTATCTAAGCTCTACCTGAAAGCTTGACATCTCCTTTCAACTTGTCTTCGTACATAAACATATTATGCAATTGGAAGCTTGACATCTTTTTTCAATACATTTTCCTTTATTGAAATTCTTTCACAAATGAATATGTTAGAAAATACAAGAATGATTTCCGTTCGATTTACGCATTTTCGTGTCTCCGAAAAATCGTATAGCTAGCAAGTTCACCAAGAAGAACCGGTGTCTAAGGCTAGAGGTCCACGGGTAAACGCTTTAAGTGGATAAGTGGTTACTTAATTAGGACCTCGTGAATACGAGGGGAGCCTCCCACTGTCCCACCTCTTACCTGGCCGCGTTTTCTTTGGTTTTTTGCTAATTACCCGATTGAGAAAAACTTGATCTAAACTTATTTTACAAGATTTTTCACAAGAGTTGATCGCGCCTTGACCGGAAATTCATTCTCTTTATTATCTTAATATCGTTAAACATGATGCCTTAAATCATCCTTGAACTTCTTTATAAACTTCATTTATTCTTCATACTACATGCTCTTTCTTCATACTATATGTCCTTGGAAATAGAAATTTTGCTAGATCTGTACTTTAGCTATAAACTACCATTTAGGAGTGTAGGAGCTAAGTGCCATGCAGGGCAAAGTGCTACGTTATGGGAGCCACCTCTTGAGGCCGGAATGGCGCAAAGTGCTACATAATGGGAGCCACCTCTTGAGCCTGTAGGGGCCACCTCTAGAGTCCTCCATAACTAAATGACTAGTTATGTGCTATACTACGCTTCTTAAGCTTTTCTTGAAACTCGAATTGGCCATAATTATAAATGAATTGTTCTGGAAATTACATGGGACTTTGGTCCACCTGATACTCAATGCCTGGCAAACATGGGGGCCCTGATCTAGTCCTAGGCGAGTAAAGCCTAAAAGTACTTGTGCCCGAGGGAGTTGAATGATCAGGTGTGGCATTGCACTAACTGACATGCAAGATTGAACTAGGCAATTCACTTATTACATGCTTGACTCGATACATGCTTAACATCCTATACATGACATTTTTGACCGGAGTGGTTAATATCCTTGTTACATGGCCATATTTACAATTCTATACTTGTTATTCATTTTCATGCTTACACTTGAGTTCTACAATATCTATTCTTGAAATTCTTGACTTCCTGATCTTGTTCTCTATTTGTCATTTATTTTATTCTTATTTTTCAAAAGCATATAGATGTTCCAAAATACTAATTACTTAAAGTGACCTGGTAAAGAGATATAAATCCTACTGAGCTTTCTAGCTCACCCTGTGTGTTGTTGTTAATTTTAAGGAAATTTTGAAGATGACGGGAATGGGCTGGAGTGATTAGAGTGATGATAGTTTTTAATAAGTTCCTTTTCCAGTCTGTCTACTTATAAAAGAGTGTATCGAGTTTGAATAGTATTGTAAGTCCTTGAAGGATGTTTGTTGGAAATGTCAGATTATGAAATAAAGATGTGATTTTGTTCATTTGTTGTTCATACTCATCATCTGAGTCTATGGATCGACCTGCTTGTATAACTGTTCACGCCTTGATAATTCCGCCTTGTTCGGGGCGTAACAGTTTAGTTGGTATCAGAGCCTATGGTTAAAAAGAGTCTAGGACATCAAGACTTAGTTATTGAAAACCCTAGGTTCTTCACACTATAGGACAAACGATAGCTATACTTGACCCGTGAGATTGGGTAGAGACTTGGGCTAGATATTAAGATATGTAGAGATAAGACATTTAATCCTCATAGCTTGTTTTGCAGAAATTCTTAGCTGTTGAAAATGGCCGCTGAGCGTGCTCAATGGAGAGAAATGCAAAGACTATCCAAGGGCTAACTCAAGCCCTACAACAAGTGGCTCAAGGAGGAGTTAATCACCATGGTGCAGGAGACCTACACCGCAACTTTAGGAACATGAATCCTCCGAGGTTCAACGGTTCCACTGACCCGGATGAAGCTGAACATTGGGTCAAGGAGATAGAAAGAATATTCCGAGTCATGCAATGTTCGGATCAAGATAGAGTTTTACTTGCAACTTTCCAACTTGAAAGGGATGCAAGAGCTTGGTGGGAATCCGTGGAGGCAACCTTGCCCGACCCCCATATCACTTGGGAGGAATTTATAGAATATTTCAACGGCAAGTATTTCTCGGAGAGAGTCTAAGAAAAGAAGGCAGCAGAATTTGCCACCCTTAAACAAAGAATCCTCTCTGTAGCTGAATACGAGATCCAGTTTTCTCGACTGGCCCGTTATGCTCCACACCTCATTAATACAGAGAGAATGAAGGCCAAGCGATTCATGAATGGGCTAAGGCCCCAATACATTCCCCAACTAGCACCTATGGACATCCAAACATATGCCGAGATGGTCCGAAAGGCCCAACTAGTAGAAGATGCCATGGAGATGGCTGATAGAATCAAGGGAAGAGTCGTGAAAGAACAAGTTATTGGCGTCGAAAATTTTAAACCCACTTTTGGAAAGAAGAGGCCAAATAAAGGAAGAACCCCTCAACAAGATAAAAAGCCTCGAGATGAAAATAGACAAGTCATCTCTTATATATCTTCAAAAGATATCTGCAAGTATTGTGACAAGGCTGGCCACAAGACTGAAGAGTGCTGGAGAAAGAAGGGAGCATGCTTGCACTGTGGAAGTGCGGATCATCGCATCTCTGATTGTCCCCTTATGAAGGAATCTCCATCGGAGAAGAAAACACAAGAAGGACCAAAGCGTCAAGGAAGACTCCAAACTCTGATAGAACCTACACCTATTGAAGAAGGAGGAGTGGTGGAAGGTACTCTTACCATCAATTCTAGAACTGCTTTTGTTCTATTTGATACTGGAGCTACCCATTCATTCATATCCCAGAATTTTGCTTCCACCTTACATGAAAAACCTGTTCCTTTAAAAACTGAACTTGTTATTTCTACACCTTTAGGAGCAAGCACTGAGCTTAAACATTATTTTCCCTCTAGTGAAGTGTTGATTAGTGGTCATAACCTAGCCACTGATTTGATATGCATGAATATGGAGGGTTATGATGTAATCTTAGGTGCTGACTGGTTGGCCAAGTATAATGCTAAGGTGGATTGCAGGCGAGGAAGTGTAACCTTTGGTGAACCAGGATACCCTGAAGTGTCTTTCTCTAGAAATAGCCATCCTAGACACCCTCTTCTCATCTCTGCCCTTCAAGCTCAAAAAATGATGAAGAAAGGATGTGTTACATTTTTGGCTTCTATCCTTATAACCGAACCCAAGAAACCCATTCTGGAAGAAATATCTGTTGCTAAGGAATATCCGGATGTATTTCCTGAAGAATTACCTGGCATACCATCTGAGAGAGAAGTTTCATTCTCAATCGATTTGATACCAGGAGCAGCCCCTGTATCCAAAACTCCTTATAGAATGTCACCTACTGAGCTGAAGGAACTAAAAGAGCAATTGATGGAATTATTAGAGAAGGGATTCATCAGACCTAGTACATCACCTTGGGGAGCACCTGTTCTTTTTGTGAAGAAGAAAGATGGATCTATGAGGTTATGCATTGATTATAGGCAGTTGAACCAATTGACTATCAAGAATAAGTACCCTCTGCCAAGAATTGATGGACTATTTGATCAAATCTCTGGAGCTCATTATTTCTCTAAGATTGACCTCAGGTCGGGTTATCATCAAGTGAGAATCAAGGAAGAAGATATTTATAAGACAGCATTCAGGAGTAGATATGGACACTATGAGTTTGTTGTCATGCCTTTTGGGCTGACTAATGCCCCTGCAGCTTTTATGCAACTCATGAATAGTGTGTTTCGACCATATTTAGATCAATTTGTGGTGGTATTTATTGATGATATATTGATCTACTCCAAAACCAAGGAAGAACATGAAGCACATTTGAGGATTGTCTTGCAGATATTAAAAAAAAATCAGTTATATGCTAAATTGAGCAAATGTGAGTTCTAGTTAGAAGAAGTTTCATTTCTCGGTCATGTGATCTCTAAGGAAGGTATTTCAGTTGACCCTTCAAAGGTAGAAGCTATCAATAACTGGGAAAGGTCTACAAATGTGACCGAAATCCGAAGTTTTCTAGGATTGGCCGGTTACTATAGGAGATTCATCAAAGACTTCTCTAAAATTGCCGTGCCATTGACTAGACTAACAAGGAAGGAAAATTCTTATGTATGGGCTGAGAATGTGAGAAGAGTTTTCAAACTCTTAAGGAGCGCTTGACAACGGCACCTGTTCTTACTCTGCCTATTGCGGGAGGAGGATTCGAGATATATGCTGATGCTTCGGGAATTAGCCTAGGTTGTGTATTAATGCAACAAGGCAAGGTGATAGCCTATGCATCTAGGCAACTGAAAACCCATGAAGTTAATTACCCTGTGCATGATCTAGAATTAGCCGCAGTAGTCTTTGCTCTAAAGATATGGAGGCATTATTTATATGGTGAGCAGTTCATTATCTATTCTGACCATAAGAGTTTAAAGTATCTATTTTCTCAGAAAGAGCTCAACATGAGACAAAGAAGATGGTTAGAATATTTGAAAGATTTTGACTTTTCTATTCAATACCATCCTGGAAAAGGTAATGTTGTGGCTGATGCTCTTAGTAGAAAGCCGAGAGCTCTATTATCAAGTTTGATGATTAATGAATGGCGCTTGCTAGAGCAATTTACAAGATTAAATTTAAATATGGAATCAAAAGAGGAACGAGTCTTGATTGCCAGTATAAGGGTACAACCTGGAGTGTTCTCTGAGATAAAAGAGCAATAAGGTAACGATCCTTTATTAGTTGAAATTTCTGGAAATTTGAGCCAAAGGCCTGATTTTCAACTGGCGAATGACGGGAGATTATTATTTCGAGGAAGAACTTGTGTGCCTGATAGTAACACAATCAAGAAGAAGATAATGGAAGAAGCGCACCAATCGAGGTACACTATTCATCCTGGTGCTACAAAAATGTATCAAGATCTCAAAAGAACCTTTTGGTGGCCTAACATGAAAAGAGAGGTAGCTGAGTTCGTAAGCTGATGTTTGGTCTGTCAACAAGTTAAAGCAGAACATCTCAAACCCGCTGGTAAGCTAAAACCTCTAGAGATACCGGAATGAAAATGGGATAGTATTGGCATGGATTTTATAGTTGGATTGCCAAAGACCCGAAGTGGAATTGATGCTATATGGGTGATTGTGGACCGACTAACTAAGTCTACTCACTTCTTGCCCATCAAAACCAAATGAACCGTGGATGTTCTAGCTGCCCTATATATCAAGGAGGTTGTAAGGTTGCACGGTATTCCAACCTTTATTATTTCGGAAAGAGATCCGAGATTCACCTCTCACTTCTGGAAAGGTTTGCAATCATCATTGGGTACTAGGTTGAATCTTAGTACGGCTTTCCACCCTTAGACAGATGGACAAACCGAGAGGACGAATCAAATTATCGAAGATATGTTAAGAGCTTGTATGATAGATTTTGGGGGAAGTTGGCATGAACATTTGCCATTGATTGAATTTGCATATAACAACAGTTATCAGTCTAGCATCCAGATGGCACCTTTTGAAGCACTGTATGGTAGGAGTTGTAGATCACCTCTATGCTGGAGTGAGGTTGGAGAAAAGGGATTGATGGGTCCCGATATTATTCAAGATACAACTCACAATATTCAGTTGATCCGTGAAAGGCTGAAAATTGCTCAATCACGGCAAAAGAGTTATGTCGATAATCAAAGAAGAGACCTTGAATTTCAAGTGGGGAGCATGTCTTCTTAAAAATCTCACCCACGCGAGGAATTAAAAGGTTTGGTATCAAAGGAAAACTGAGTCCAAGATATATTGGCCCTTTTGAGATTCTAGAACGAATCGGTGAAGTGGCATACAAGCTGGCTTTGCCTCCATAATTGGCTGGTGTCCATGATGTATTTCATGTATCCATGCTAAGGAAATATGTGTATGATCCTTCGCATGTGATTCAATTCGATGACTTGAAGCTACAGAAGGATTTATCTTATGAAGAAAGACCGATCAAGATCTTAGATCAAAAATTTCACTAGCTAAGGAATAGGGCTATACCGATGGTAAAAGTCCAATGGAGTAAACGTG
The DNA here is from genome assembly GCA_022559845.1 of Amorphophallus konjac. Lineage (NCBI taxonomy): Eukaryota > Viridiplantae > Streptophyta > Magnoliopsida > Alismatales > Araceae > Amorphophallus > Amorphophallus konjac. Next base: position 270,820,261 of record CM040127.1, read on the forward strand.
GATTCGAGGAGACTACTTGAGAATTAGAAGAGTCAATCAAGAAGAAGTATCCCGATTTGATCTCAGGTTAGAATTTTGAACCCTCTATTTGAATTTTAAATTTACTATTACATGATGTGAATTTGGAGGACCAAATTCTTTTAAGTGGGGGAGGATGTAGCAACTTGAAAATTTTTATATATATTTGTATGCAAGAAGAAATAATGAAAGATGAAAATAAAATAAATTATGAATATTTTCTGTCATAGAATACATAAACATAAACACTATTCCACTTGTTAACAAGAACGATGAGATTCACGGCACGATTCTAAGAAGACGAAGACGTCGGTACTGTAGCAGTACTATAGCATCCGATCTTAGAGAGAATTATTAGCTTTAATGTAATCCTAATTAATTGATGAGGTCATTCTTACATCATTGAATAAATGAGGTCATAGATTATGTCACCCACGTAGTGGAACAAAGTTGGTGTAATGGGGTTGGTGTAATAGTGGAACAAAGTTGGTATAATGGGGTTGGTATAATAGTGGAACAAGGTTGGTGTAATAGTGACATGGTGGAATGAAGTAGGTGGGAGATTTTGGCCTATAAATAGGGCTAGGCTCTTCCTACTCAAAGCACAAATCTATTGAGAGGAATTGCTGGTAGAGAGAGGGAGAAACCTCGAAGTTGGAGGAGTGTTCGAAAGCATTCTTCGTTCTTAAATTTCTTCTTTGATCTTCAACGAGGTAGGTTTTCTCTCAGGCAAAAACTTAATTAGGTCTCCATATATGTTTCTTTACATGAGTATTTTGATTCTATGTAAATTTTTCATGATCATGTATTTATAGTTTATTTTAAGATTTAAAATTCAATTATGGAGTTTTCATTATCATAACGTGTTTCAATAATGTGGATCACATATAGACCATGATTTGAATATGATAACTATGCCCGATTTACATCGTTTATGTGCGTTATTTCAAACTTAAATCTTGAATTTTAAAATCATGTTCTTGCCTTAAGAATTCTATTAACAAAAAAATGACTAGGTGAATGAACTCGTAAAACTGTTGTTAAATGATCAAACAATTATGTTCTAATTTTCGTACAATTCCTATACATGATTAACCCTATCTCTTTTATCTAAGCTCTACCTGAAAGCTTGACATCTCCTTTCAACTTGTCTTTGTACATAAACATATTATGCAATTGGAAGCTTGACATCTTTTTTCAATGCATTTTCTTTATTGAAATTCTTTCACAAATGAATATGTTAGAAAATACAAGAATGATTTCCGTTCGATTTACGCATTTTCGTGTCTCCGAAAAATCGTGTAGCTAGCAAGTTCACCAAGAAAAACCGGTGTCTAAGGCTAGAGGTCCACGGGTAAACGCTTTAAGTGGATAAGTGGTTACTTAATTAGGACCTCGTGAATACGAGGGGAGCCTCCCACTGTCCCACCTCTTACCTGGCCGCATTTTCTTTGGTTTTTTGCTAATTACCCGATTGAGAAAAACTTGATCTAAACTTATTTTACAAGATTTTTCACAAGAGTTGATCGCGCCTTGACCGGAAATTCATTCTCTTTATTATCTTAATGTCGTTAAACATGATGCCTTAAATCATCCTTGAACTTCTCTTATAAACTTCATTTATTCTTCATACTACATGCTCTTTCTTCATACTATATGTCCTTGGAAATAGAAATTTTGCTAGATCTGTACTTTAGCTATAAACTACCATTTAGGAGTGTAGGAGCTAAGTGCCATGCAGGTAAAGTGCTACGTTATGGGAACCACCTCTTGAGGCCGGAATGGCGCAAAGTACTACATAATGGGAGCCACCTCTTGAGCCTGTAGGGGTCACCTCTAGAGTCCTCCATAACTAAATGACTAGTTATGTGCTATACTACGTTTCTTAAGCTTTTCTTGAAACTCGAATTGGCCATAACTATAAATGAATTGTTCTGGAAATTACATGGGACTTTGGTCCACCTGATACTCAATGCCTGGCAAACATGGGGGCCCTGATCTGGTCCTAGGCGAGTAAAGCCTAAAAGTACTTGTGCCCGAGGGAGTTGAATGATCAGGTGTGGCATTGCACTAACTGACATGCAAGATTGAACTAGGCAATTCACTTATTACATGCTTGACTCGATACATGCTTAACATCCTATACATGACATTTTTGACTGGAGTGGTTAATATCCTTGTTACATGGCCATATTTACAATTCTATACTTGTTATTCATTTTCATGCTTACACTTGAGTTCTACAATATCTATTCTTGAAATTCTTGACTTCCTAATCTTGTTCTCTATTTGTCATTTATTTTATTCTTATTTTTCAAAAGCATATAGATGTTCCAAAATACTAATTACTTAAAGTGACCTGGTAAAGAGATATAAATCCTACTGAGCTTTCTAGCTCACCCTGTGTGTTGTTGTTAATTTTAAGGAAATTTTGAAGATGACGGGAATGGGCTGGAGTGATTAGAGTGATGATAGTTTTTAATAAGTTCCTTTTCCAGTCTGTCTACTTATAAAAGAGTGTATCGAGTTTGAATAGTATTGTAAGTCCTTGAAGGATGTTTGTTGGAAATGTCAGATTATGAAATAAAGATGTGATTTTGTTCATTTGTTGTTCATACTCATCATCTGAGTCTATGGATTGACCTGCTTGTATAACTGTTCACGTCTTGATAATTCCGCCTTGTTCGGGGCGTGACAGTCGACCTCTTGATGTGTCAACCTCTCTTACTTGAAGTGTCGACCTCTTGACATGTAACAGAAGCTTTGCTCCATCATTAGATACTTAAAGCCACAAAGCTGCAGGGCATCTTCATTGAAAATGTATTATTTTATGCTTCCACATCATTCAACCACTCGTAAGGCCTTATATGAGGATACTAAAAAGTAAGACTTTTCATCACAAAGCTGCACTATTAACAATTCTTGAAGTGTCGACCTCTCTTGTTTGAAGTGTCGACCTCGTAAGGCCACTCGTAAGGCCTTATATGAGGATACTAAAAAGTAAGACTTTTCATCACAAAACTACACTATTAACAATTGATGACTTCTTGAAGTGTCGACCTCTCTTGCTTGAAGTGTCAACCTCTTGACATGTAACACAAAGCTGCAGGGCATCTTCATTGAAAATGTATTATTTTGTGCTTCCATAGTATTCAGCCACTCGTAAGGCCTTATATGAGGATACTAAAAAACAAGACTTTTCATCATTCCACCAGTTTGATCTTGGGTTAATGTTTAGTTAGGTTTCTAGGTTACTTGGAGGAGCATACAAGTTGTAATCTTGTGACATTCAAGAGAAAGCACCAAAAACATACAATGAATTGAAGCATGTTGACCAGTCTTAAGTGAGGAATTAGTTCTGTCAAAGTCGAACTGTGTACATAGGAAGTGTCGACCTCTCTTGCTTGAAGTGTCGACCTCTCATGGAGGGTTTAGATTTTGGCATGACACATGCTGCTGTCAATAGCATTATTTCCAGATCACATAATTATTTCTTGGCTAATTCTCATTAGGGCTTTTTGCATATACCCTCAACACCTGCCATGCATCTCTGCACCAGTTAGTTACCCTTGTAACCATTGTATCATTCATATCAAATCATCACAACCCATGTATCATTCATTTCAAAGCAGCACAAACCATCTATCATTCATACCTAGTTTAACCCCAGCACAAAACTACAACTATCATTCATATCACCAACAAGTAAACAGATACTTGTATCATTTACATCAAAACTTCACAATCCACAAAACTTGTGCGATGAGTTTACATTGAGGACAACAACACATAAAACAGATATGAAACATTATTCTTCAATATCATTCTTCACATCCGGTCAGCAACAACATTCTTCACATCAGCCAATGTCCTGTACGTGTGACAAAGAGAGGGTGTTAACTATTAGAAATAACATAATCTTTACCTACAAGTTAAAAAAGTATATTTTAAACTCACAATTTGACGGGGGTTGTTGGAAGTTGAACATGGAGGAATACTGATCAAAGTTAATGGATGCTTGACTGTCCATATTTATCACCGTGTGCACATGAATGTCTCCTCCGCTAGTGCTGGTGGAGCCCGGTGCCTCCACTGGAATTGTGCGACCTACATGAGTTATACTTGTATTAAGATCAGTCTAATTCTTATTTTAATTTAACATGTGTGCTAACTTACCCCTCCCCCGACTACCTCCTTCAGTGCTGCCCCTGCTGGTATTTCTTTCCTGGGTGGTACCTCTCCTAGCCCTCCCGTGGGTCTGACCTGGACCAACCGAAGTTGTAACTTGTGGCCCTTCACCACCATCACTAGTTTGAGACTGAGTAGCCCTACCACTAATTGTTACGAACTTGGGTGGTCTTCTTGGGCATTGCCTACAACATAACTTTCAATATTATGCACAAAGCAAATCAAATAGACAAAATACAAATCATAATTACAATACAAACTTACTTCCGGGCCACAGTTGTGGAACCTACGCCAATGTCTGTAACTGCAGATTCTGGTCTTGGGAGGGGTTCTTTGTAAGTATTTTTATGGTGGCCCCATTGTCCACATCTTTTACATTTATGGGATCTCTAAGTGCCTTTTGATTTTTATCAGCATCTCTAATCCTCTTCTTCCGATGGCGACCTCGGGGTCTTTGGCAGCGAGGAGGAAGCACCTCAACAGATTCTACAGTCTGCCACATGCTCTTACCTGACAATGGTTGTATTGACTTTGCATATGTGGCTTTATATGTCTCAATTGAATAACATCTATCAACAAATTTATTAATTTGGAGGTCCCTACGTGCATCAACAGCAGTAGCAACATGTTGGCAAGGTAGCCCACTGACTTGCCATTGACGACAAGAACAATACATCTCGTCCAATTTAACAACACACCTCTCATACGGACCTTCCACCTCAGCCATAAAATCAGTGGAATATCTGACTGCATATTTTCCCAACTTCCTAATAATTACATTTAAATAGGCAACAGCCCGTGGCACAAACTTTTCTTTGATCCTACGTGCATGTCTCCTCCTGTGATCCATTTTCACCATAATTTTCTGCCTAATTCCATCTAACATGTCTACAAGTGGTAGACCTCTCGTATCACCAACAAATGAATTGAAGGACTCTGCTACGTTGTTAGTGATGTAGTTTAGCTTACCATTGTCATTAAAATGACATCTTGACTAGACACAACGTAAACTTTCTAAATAGGAAGCAGCATGTGTATCTAGTTTCTTCATCTCAAATATAGTTGCTTTATATTCTTGAACAGTGTAAGATTTTACTGCTGCCCATGCAGCATTCTTGAAACCTGGGCTCGACCATTTCTTCTTAAAATTCCTGTAAAGGTACAGCATACAAAACCTACAAGCAATTTGAAATTACAATCTCATCAGTAATATGAAACCTATAGTCAATGTCATTAAAATAAATAGTCACTTAATTCATACATTATGGAAAATAAAACTAGCAGTAGATCAAACATTGTAAAAGGAGAAACTTAATTACCTATGCTCGGCACCTGGAAAGATATCTGGGACAACTACCTCAATGTCCTTTTCCATATCATAAATGAATGTAATCCCTGTCGGATTTCCAGTAGCATCCTTCAAATTGTGCAAAAATCATGTCCATGAGTCTATACTCTCCCCCTCAACAACACCATAGGCAACTGGGAACAAACCATGATTCCCATCAAGAGCAACTACAGCCACCAAGATCCCAGTGTAATACCCTTTCAAGTGGCATCCATCTATGCCCAGCACTGGACGACAGCTATCTTTGAAACCACTAATACATGCCCCTAAGGTAATGAACACCCTCTGGAAACAACCATCCAATCCAATCTTGTACTGTACAACTGAGGAAGGGTTGCTCTGCTTTAATTCATTCAGTAGCTGTGACAAATGCTTGTACGTTTCCTCAACCTTCCCAAACACGTTCTCCTTTGCCGACTCTCGTGCACGCCAAATGCGGTGATAAGGGATTGAAATATTATAAGACTTCAATAAATCAGCTTGTAACTTTCTTGGAGGTATGTCAGGATTCTCCTTCACTGCTTCCAATACCCTGGCTGAAATCCAAGATTTGGATGCCATCCTTCTATCACACCTACATGTGGCTGAACATGTGTGCTTTTCCTGTATTGTTTTGACTGCAAAAGTAACTCCATCTTGTAGCCTTGAGGCATGCACTCTCCATTTGCAATTAACATTTGCACATACAATATTAATTCTCATGCTGTCATTTTTCACTTGCTTGAACTCAAATTGATTTTTTATAGCATGCTGACGTAGAGCAATCCTGTACTCTTGACTATTTGCAAATAGAGAACCAACTAATATACCTGGGGTCTCTTCATCATCTGAAACTCCTCCATCAATATCTGATTCATCTGAGGGACATGGTCTTGAATGATAGCTGTCCTCAGTGTGTACCTCATCAGAATCAACCACACTCTCGTCAGATTCGTTGTATTCATCTTCATAGGCAACAAATTCTGAGTCACTGTCCTCAGCTTCAGAACATATCCTCTTGTTTAAAATATGATAATCCTCATCAACTACAGGGGCAGGGGCAGGGGCAGGGGTAGGGACATCATGAATAACCTCATCCCGATGAACAACTACAGCAGCATGAACAAACTCAGGATGTTGACCAACCTCAGCATCATCATCCATCTCATCAATATCAACAAATGTCTGGGAATGGGCCTGAGTAGACTGGCTGGCCATACCTTTCTGTGGAATATTGGTTGGCTGTAAGTCTAATGACCGATTGTCTAATGTGCTAACATATATGGTCATCTTCCCTACGGGCAAATGGGCTTTCATCACCTATTATAATTGAGCATCTGAAACTATTTCCTCATACTGAACATGTCTGCTATTAGATAATTCATAATAAAATTCTAAATAATGTGTACTTGCCCACTTAGATATATGTCCCATATCCTCAATTAATATGCATCTACTGTAGTAATCAGGATATGTCACGACTGTCTTACTCTGACCTAGTGCATATGCCCTCCTCCCAGACTTAAGAGTTTTCCAATAACCACCAAACTTATATGTCAACTTTAATGATGGCTCTCATTCCCCCATTTTCACAATCTAACAATCTGAAGACAGAAATAAACTCTTTAGAATAGTTATCCACATTACAAAATCAGCACGCATACACAATAATCTGAGTACAATAATAACATTCTTAACTAATATGAATTGAGTGACTGAAAAATATTAAAGCAAATATTTTTGACAGAACCATAAAGAAACTGCACCCGTGAATTCAGACATCTACAATTAATAACAAAACGTTTTAGAGCATTAAATAATCTAACAACATTATAGTAAAAAATGACATAACAACAATCTTATCCCTAAACCATATAGAAGGAAAACAAAAATTGATGTCCTTAATATTTCGACTCTGTAAACATATAAAATGTATGAGTAAACATTTATATTTGCAGATCATACTAGTATACGCATTTTTACTAAGTTATTCATCTGTGTGTGTATGAGGGCTCTGATCATCAGGCTGGGATGCTACGTCAAAATCTACCTTAATGTGCTTATATTTCGCAATGTAGTCTTGCCCTTTGTCTCTACTGCTAAGTCAGACTAGGTAATTAAACCACGGCTTTCTTTGATATGTAAAACCCCAATTGGTTGAGGGGACAGGGCCGGTGGAGTGTGAGGTGGCAACGGCGCCTGACGTGTACCGGAGTGGAGCTGAAGGTGTGTGGCCCAGACCTGGACGTGGGGTGGTGACTCCGGTGATGCGACGTCTGAACGAGGGCGGTCGTACGTCTGCAGCGGCAGATGGGGCGCCGTGAAGCGCCGCGGTTGTTTCGTGCAGGTTTGGGCAATGGCGATGGTGCCTAATCGACCCTGGCAGTGGCCGGTGGTCGTTGCTGTCGCGACGACCCAGAGAGTGAAATCAACGGCAATGGCGACTGTGTATGGGGGGAAGGGAAAGAGGAGGGTCCGGTTCTGTGGTGTGCCCTAAGGACTCAGTTGGAGGGTTACTACGGTCGTTGCCCTCGATTAAGCGAGGGTGGGTTTGTCTTTTCAGCAACTAGGGTAAAGTTAACTAAACTTGCGTTTAATATCGTCGACGGTAAAAAATAACAGGGACTATTTAATTTAACGGTAACATTTACGAGAGCTTTTTAAACAATAGAGAGATTTTAGGGACTAAAAAATAATTCGTCGTATTTGCAGGGACTAATATGCAAAAAACTCTATTATAAAATATAAAATATAATAATTAATTATTAATATATATAAATAATATATCGATTACTTATCATGCATCGACTGTAACAATATTTGATTAATACGGTTCGATACGTGTGGTAAATTGATTCAGCAGGAGTTAGTGATTTACAAATAATAAAAAGTAAGAGAGATAATTATGGAAATAAATTTGAAGGAGTATTTTTAGAAAAGGACCCTTAAAGAAATGTCAAATTACAACTCATAGAAAGGGCAAGTGTCCAGAAATTTTCCAAGAAAAAAGTATAAGTATCGCCTATTAATTTATAAATAAATTATCATATAGGATACCGACGTAAGTTTAACCCATCAATTTATGAGTAATGGTTGCTACAGTCCATGGTGTTAGCAATTCTTAATTAAATTGTGCCTTACATTTTGATTGATCTATCTGACGTGACACGATAGCAACGTCACCCATTTATGGATCTCTATGATCAGACAGACGAGGCGGAGGGCTCCACACAAACATGTACCCATGGGCCCTCTTTGATTGGAGAATAGGTTAAGGGAGATATCATAACCCGGGTTAGGGTGCATCATAAAATAAACAATATTACTTTGATTGTATTCGGATTAACTTATTCCACCCTTTTGCTAGAATATGTTTAACCCACCTTTTTGACCTTTAACTCACATTTTTGTCGGAATACCTTATTTAGACAACCAAACCAGTTAGCGTGAATAAGGATGGGGTACCCCACCTTATTCTTCAATCAAGGAAGGCCCATGGGGAAAAAAGCGATAGGAATGATGGATTTGTGCTACTGGTTATACCGACCATTTATTGGTGTGCCATGAGCCTATGACAGTGTTACGTGCCGAGATAAAATAACATATTTGATATATTTATTATAAATAAATAATATATATTTCTTATTAGGTTAATCGGTAAAAGTGCTTGTTGTTCAATTACATGGTCTCGATTCAAATTTTAGAATATATTTTTTAATATTCTTTTGACTTTGATTTTAAAAAATAATAGAGAAAAACATACTAACACGCTTCAAACCTAAGACATTCGGTCAAAATAAGCAATTTTCACCCAACTTTCTTATCGAAACAAACTTAATATAAAATAAAATATTTTAAAAATACATGAATGAGGTGCCAGTTGTATACTATGCACAAATTATATTGATCATCGATGGGTATAATTCGATACGTGTAATACGAGACGTAACATACTGATTTGTCAAATCTCGATAAAAATAACATATGTCAATTAAAAATAAAATATATATATTTAGAATGAAAAAAAGTTATATATATATATATATATATACACACACACGAACGAAATAAACGAACTTAAGACGTGCCTTCGTGATTCACCACCTTCTCTCACAATAAAGAGGTCATGAGTTCATTTATGTTTCCCAACATGTGGAGCGCTAGTTTCGAACTCCGATTCTCTCGTTACCCTCCCCGTATCTTCAATGGTACTAGATCACAAGCCTATGTAACAAAAAAAAAAGTAAAAGAATAAAATATATATTCTTCATCCCTAACATATGTATTTCATTCCTAACATGTATATTTATTTCAAACTTGTACATTTTATTCATATATATATATATATGCATATATAATTTGGAATAAATTTTATTAGGGATAAAATTTCAAACACATATTATATATGTTTATTATATATGTTTATTTCATTCGTAGCAACATATGTATTTTATTCCTAACATATATATTTTATTTCAAACATGTATATTTATTCATATATATATATATATGCATATATGTTTTGGAATAAAATTTATAAGGGATGAAATTTCAAACATACATTATATATGCTTATTTCATTCATATTGGAATAAAATTTATAAGGGATGAAATTTCAAACATACATTATATATGCTTATTTTATATGCTTATTTCATTCATAGCTGGTATGAATGAAATTTCAAACATACATTACGTACGTTTGAAATGTCATCCGAATTTCATTACTACTGTATATATTTAATTCGTAGCAGTTATATGTTGTTCCTAATATGTATATTTCCTTTTAAATGTATGTATTCCATTTGAACAAGTAGTTCCTATTACCTATTTTTCCTTTCAAATGGACATATTTCAATTATTTAGGTTGTTTTTTCCAATCTAACAAATCATATAAGTCTGTCATTGGTCACACTATAATTGTATTGTGCCACGTGCACCGATCAAAAGAGAAGATATAATTTAATTAAAATATGTTGCACATTACCGTGTGCAGCAAATATTACTCTTAATTTATTCTAGTGGTTGAAGACACGTGTAATGTTTCGTGCAACGATTGGGTTGCAATTACACTAGCTCAATGTAAAACATCCCCTCCGATTGGTTCACGCAAACATGACTGGGCATGCACTCGCATAGAAAATGAGGTATGATGACTCTACAGTAGAGATATTAAATGGGTGATTTTTCCACCGTAAACATATCAATAAAATGCCCCCTTTACTCTTCTTCCTCCTCCATCCTCACCCTCGGCCAAAAAACAAGATCTTTGCATATTTTGGAAGCCTATTTCCCGGTCACTCTCTCCTTTCCCCAACTAAAGGAGGAGCATGAATAGGGTGTCAAAGAAGTCCTCTTAATGATTTTGAAGCCCCATTCAGCACCTGGCTCGTCCCATTTGCCAGTCACTCGCCCTTTTACCCAGTTGATGGAGGAGCACGGTAAGGGTGTCAAAGGAGTCCTCTACATGATTTTGAAGCCCCATTTAGCAACATACTCGGCCTGTCTACTAGTCAATTGCCCCTTTGCCCAGTTGAAGGAGGAGCACGACGGAAATGTCGAAGGAGTCCTCTGCACATTTTTGGTGCCCTATCTAGCACCCGTCTTGTCCCATATGCCAGCCACTCACTCTTTCTCCCAGCTGAAGGAGGAGCACAACAAGGGTTTCAAAGGAGTCATCATCATCGAGAGGGATTAAGTGACAGAAGGAAGAGGAAGGCCCATCATTGGTGATCGCGCAGGAAGAGGGGTAAATAGCAATGGCTGAAGAGAGAGGCACCAATGCGGGCAAATCCCATAGAATTAGAGACACAAGGTGCCACTTTCACCAATAAGAGTGCCGGAGAGAAGAAAGAAAGGATAGAGAGCTCTTGCAGTGTAAAAGGTGAAGAGGAGAACTCGGACAGAGATAAAGAGCAGTGGGAGGGAGGTACGTTTCTTATAACAAAATATTTCATTTCTCTACAATATATATCTTTTCCCTTCAACATATATCATCCTCCTCCTCACCTCTGAAATATTTATTCTCATAAATATTGCACTAAATGAAAATTAAATCTTTTGAACCGGAACAAAACGTATTGCATTGGAATAGCACACTGTGCATATATTGAAACATATTGCATTGTAATAAAAACATTTGCACTGCAATGAGACATATTGCACTGGAATTAAATGCATTACACTGCCATGAAACATAATGTACTGTAATGAAAAATTCTACACTGCAATAAAAGGTGTTGCACTAGACTAATAGACTTTGCACTGTAATGATAGACTTTGCACTGTCATAATACACTTTGAATCACAATGAAAGTTATTGCATTAGAATAATATGCTTTTCACTAGACTGAAACAGAGTGCATTGTAACGACAAACTTTGCACTATAATGGAACTTGTTGCACTAGAATGAAATGCATTACTTTGGAATGAAATATAATGCACTGTAATATTTATTTGTAATTTGAATATGTCAGTTTTATACATTTTTTGTAGGAATGTTAACTTGCATTAAATGAGGTGCTGTTACACCCGCTTATTTTCTCAGACTAATTGGGATTTAGGCAAAGGGAATTACTCCCTAAACAGCGTAAGATGGCATAATAGTAAAGGCACTCTGTCGGCCGAGTTGAGCCCAAAAATCGAAACATTTCATCGTGTCAAACGGCACAATATAACAAATGGGGATCACTCCTCGAGCAACGGCACTATGCCAACAAGTCTCCTGACGACCAGATCGAACCCAAGGTTCGGGACAACCTGTCATACCAAACGGCACCCTACAAGGATTTGGGACCATTTCCTGATACTCTCCAGGTGGCATCACACTATCGGCATCTCGACAACTGGGCCAACTCTGGACTTAGAACAACTCGCCATGTCCTACGGCACCCTACGGAGAAGCGGGAGTCACTCCCAAACATCTCACCAATGGAACAATGACGATGACTCTAATTATCGAGTCCAACTTGGATTCTGGAGCCACTTTCCATATCACGTGGCTCTTCACCAAGAAGCAGGGATCACCCCCAACTACCAGGCAAGCGACATCGCCATGCCGACATCTCAGTTGTCGGGCCAACCCGAGACTCTCAACTACCCACCGTGTCACACGGCACAGCCTTCTACAAGCGGCTTGACACCGACGGCTCCAACAACCAAGTCATATTTGGGCTTCGAAGCCACTGTTAGGTTTTAGCCAGATCGCGGTCACCCCACTGGGTGTAGTCAACTCAAAACGCGACCACTGTGGCTGTTACATTCATAAGACAGTGTCTGGGAGGGGAGCGTTCAAGCTAAACCCCCAACAGACGGCAAGGCCTACCTAGTCCGGGTAAACCCCCCATTCAAAACGTGACCATCGTGTCTGTCGCGTTTAGAAAGCGGTGCTTGGATGGACCGCGTTCAAGCCAGAGCCATCCTGGTCTGCATAAACCACCCTTTACGTGGACCAACTAGCTCTGGAGCATCCTGGTCCACGTAAACCCCCTTTTACCTAGGCCAGCATGCCCCCCTCCAATCTTAGGCCTATAAACCCCCCTCGGAACCAAGGGTCACAAGAATATATGGGCTGAACCCTATGGGCAGCACGTGACTCGCAGACAACTTTGGAGGAGAACGACGATCCGATTGGCATTGTTTGGTCTTGCGCTTGGTAATCACACGCCAAGAGCATGTCACATAATCATCCCTTAGATGGTGTCTAGCCAAGACACGAGCCTCCCCATCGGACGAGGGCACATTTTACAAGTCTTGATGTAAGATGGAACGTCGGGCCTTTGCCTTGATGAATGCACCTTACCTAGAAGTCGTGATCAAAACGCTTCCACCCAGACAATTGCGTTCATCTCAGAACGCAACCATCCAAGTGACTGCGATCAAGCCTATCAGCCTTGTCAGCGTAAACCCCCCTTTATGCGGACCAACTAGTTCTAGGGCATCTTGGTCCCCGTAAACCCCCCTTTACCTAGACCAATATGCCCCCTCTAATCCTAGGCCTATAAAACCCCCTTGGGAAGACCAAAGGTCACACACCTCACCCAGTTGAGCCCTATGGGTAGCAAAAAACTTGCGAGCAACTCTCGACAAGGACAACAGTTTGTGTTGGTCGGTCTTGTACTTAGCAATCACACGCCAAGGGCACATAATCATCCCTCAGACGGCGTCTAAGCCAAGAGACAAGCATCCACTTCGGTGTCCCCGACAAACATCATGTAAAGGCAGTTCGAAAAACACCCGACGAGGGAGAGGTCCCGTCTTACATCAACTTCGTGACTAGTTATCACACATTAAGGGCACGCTACACAAGTTTTGACGAGAGACAAAGCATGGGTCCTCTACCTTGATGAGTGCGCCCGACCTAGAGGCCACGACCAGGTCACGACCACCCAGAAGACTACATCCATCTGAGAATGTGTTGCTGACACCTACCGCATTCATGCCCTAAAAACTATCCTCGGGATGTCCTACTGATGGAGCCCATTCCCGTCAACGCCCCTTAGACGGCATGCTTGGACAAGTCATCGGCACCCTTTACGGGTGTCATGAGAAGTTGGCATGCTTCTCGCAACCTCCTCAAGCCGATCCCCAATCTCAACAGTGCCCAACTACTCTAGTCACAGCGGTGCCCACACACCCAGTTACTCCAATAACAACAGTGCCCACAACACACAGTTACTCCAATAACAGTAGTGCCCATGGCATCTGACTACTCCACTAACAACGATGCCCACGGCATCTAACTGTCCCTGTCTCAACGGCGCCCAACTATCCCAGTCTCAACGGCGCCCAACTACTCCAGTCACAGCAGTGCCCACAGCACGCGGTTGCTCCAGTCACAGTGGTGTCCACGACACCTGACTACTCCAGTTACAACGGTGCTCACGGTCCCTGGCTGCCCTAGTCTTAACAGTGCCTGACTGTCCTAGTATTAATGGTGCTTGGCTACTCCAGTCACAGCGTTGCCCATGGCACCCGACTACTCCAATCACAACGGTGCCCACGGGACCCAACTGCCTCAGTCTCAACGACGCCCGACTGTCCCAGTCTCAACGACGCCTGGCTGCTTCAATCACAGTGGTGCCCATGGCATCTGACTACCCAAGTCACAATCGAGCCTACGACACCTGACTTCCCCAGTCTCAACGGTGCCCAACTACTCCAATCATAGTGGTGCCCCGATCGCTCTTCCCGAGCCGAGCCTGACAGCTCATTCCTAGCCGCGCCCGACAACTCTTCCCGAACCGACCCCGACAGCTCACCCTGAGCCGGTGCCCGATGGATCCACATGAGCCCTGCCCGACTGCTCCGCACAAGTCGCGCCTAACTGCTCCACACGAGCTGTGCCCGACTGCTTCGCACAAGCTGCACCCAACTGCTCCGCATGATCCTCGCACGATTGCTTCGCACAAGCCATGCCCATCAGCTCTTCACCCGACCAAGGCACGTGACAACAGAAGACAACACCCGAGAGGTGAACGTCAAGGAACTTGCAAGCCCTCTCATGACTGGGTGGCCCATCATGACATATTGAGGGTACATCGCGACACCCCTCGAGCAATGTCTTGCAGAATTACAAGTCCTTCAACGAACACTATGTACAAAGGCAGAAATACCTACGTAACACCGCAATGACCCGGGGGCTAGCATAAATGATGGAATTGTCCTGTGGCTTACGCACACTTGTAATCGGACTTTCAACACCCCATATAATGCCTTTCATGACTAATGTTGATGTAATCCGGTCAAGGAATTGACACCCATCCTCACTGGCTATCAGTCTCAACACCATCCAGCAGACTGTCATTCGCCTCCTAGCTCGGTCCCTGCCCCACCAATGGAGCGAACCTCAGGCCCGAGCCCGCACCTACCTACTCCTCGTCAAGCCAGTGTCTGCCACTCCACCTTTCAAGCCAATGCCTCGCTTCCATAAACTAGGAGTTCGTGCCTTCTCCAATGTCCACACTGAGACTAGTCTCCCTACCTCCACTCATTCTTGCTGTGTTGCTATTGCTCCGTCCATGTATCACGGGTCAAGCCCTCCCAACGTCACGACCCCCAGGGTCCCTGACCCTCTTCCTTTGATAGTAGAAACAAGGGTGTTCAGATTATGCTCGATGTAAATTAAGATCGATTGTGGTCCGTAGACTCAATTGGTGGGGGAATGTCATGCACTTGAACCCCACAAAATCTGATACACCTTCACCTACGGAATCAAACCTGCGCCAGCAACTTAAACAACTACCACGTGCACACATACCCTTATCCACCTATCGCATGTATGTCCACGCACACGTGACATGCCCTGGAGGCACATCCCAGTTGAACTTCAATTTCATGTCAATTGTCAAAACTTGACTGGCACGCCCGCAAAACACATACACCCTGTAAAAAATCACCATCAATCAACAAATTACAAATCACATTACATTACATTTTTTCTCTCGCCATTCTACATGTGCGAACAAATTGGCACACCCGGTGGGACATTTTCTGCCCTTCTTCTTTATACCGAAGGAGAGTTACGCCTATTTTTATGTCGTGATGCCCTCGCCCTTTCTTGTCAAAGAGGAAGAGGAGAGCCCGTCCAAGCTGCAACACGCGACCATTCTAACGGTGAGCGACCAACCTATGACAGCAACAACAGCAATAAACCGACGGTGACAATGACCTATGGTCCAATCGTCATCGCTATCCACGCCAGGTACGAACATCTTGTGACAACGATCACAATCGACAGCTTTACTCTGATCGTCAGCACACCCTAATCCTTGGGCGCCATCGCTGTGGCTATCGAGCAGTCCACTCTGGTGACCTCCCATGCGCCTAGTTGACCCCATGCTCCTACAGCAACAGTGAGAGTGCTTCTACATATTCTATAGTATATTAATACTGTTATTTGAGAAATCCTTGTTTTACATATATGTCATATGTGCAAAATCTGGTTAATCTCTTACCTGCTTTAGCTTGTAAAATCTGAATTGGTGGTGTCTGCCTTAGCATTTTAATCCCGCATCTTAAGCGTTTAAATTTCAAAAGAATATGGGGCAGATCTATTCACCTCCCCTCTAGATCTACTAGTTATCCGACTCAACAAGGGCGACCTGGAGACCGACGATCATTGCTTCATATTTTGCCTCATTATTTGTGTAGGCTTTGCTAATTGAGCAAGATGTGTGTGCACCTCTCCTTCGGGGGTTTTTAGGACAACGCCCGCCCCTGCTCTTATTCTTGTCTGCCCTGACATGGATGTTTCTATTCTCGAAGCCCCATCGAAGTATAGCTGCCAGGTGACCTGTTGGACTTGGTCCACTTCTAGAGTCTCATCTTCAAGAAGCTCCGTAATCAACGGAGAGTCTTCAGGCACCGGGTGCGCTGCAAAGAAATCTGCAATGGCTTGGCCTTTGATGGCCTTTTGCGGAACATAAGTAATGTCAAATTCACCCTGACGGCCATTGATCCTTGAGTCCCCAACTCCACAGCACCCAACAAGGGCTTCCAGCCCCAGGTTTCTAGTAAAACACCACCAATGACCCATAAAAGCATCAAGCATTGGGTACTCCTAGCCATGTCAACTTCCAGCACGGGCTTCCAGCATTGGGTCCCAGCTTCATCAACACCCAAGATGGGCTTCCAGCCGCGGGTCCTAGTTTCATCAACACCTAAGATGGGCTTCCAGCCCTGAGTTTCAACTTCATCAACACTAAAGATAGGCTTCTAGTCCGGGTTCCAGTTTCATCAACATCCAAGATGGCCTTCCAGTCCCGGGTTCCAGCTTCATCAACACCCAAGACGGGCTTCTAACCCTGGGTCCCAGCTTCATAAACACCCAAGATGGGCTTCTAGCCCCTAGTTCCAGCTTCATCAACACCTAAGACGGACTTCCAGCCTTGGGTCCCAGCTTCATCAACACCCAAGATGGGCTTCTAGCCCTGGGTCCCAACTTCATCAACACCCAAGACATGCTTCTAGCCCTGGGTCCCAGCTTCATCAACACCCAACACAGGCTTCCAGCCCCATGTTTTAGCTTCATCAACACCCAAGACGAGCTTCCAACTCTGGGTTCCAGCTTCATCAACACCCAAGATAGGCTTCCAGTCTGGGGTCAACTTCATCAACACCCGAGATGGGCTTCCATCCTGAGTTTCAACTTCATCAACACCCAAGATAGGCTTCCAGTCCCGAGTCCCAGCTTCATCAACACCTAATACGGGTGTCAAGCCCCAAGTCACCACTCCTCCAACGTCTTTAGATCCTAGCATGGGTCTCAAGCCCCGAGTTTCGGCCACAATTCCAATGGCCTGTACGAGTATCGAGCCCTAGGTCGCCATGCCTCCGGATCTCAATACGGGTCTCAACCCCTGGGTTCTGAGCACCTTTTCAACGACCCGCTCGAGCATCAAGCTATAGGTCCCAGCTATGCCAACTCCCAGCATGGGTGACGAGCCTCGGGCTTCCTGCACCTTAACACCCAAGACGGGCGGCCAACCCCGGGTTCCAATCTCACCAGCTCCCAACATGGGTGCAACACCTTAGGTTCCAGCAACACCTTCAACATTCGGCACCGGCATCAAACCTTGTATCATCACCACATTGGTTCCTAACATGGGTCTCAAGCCCCAGGTTTCATCCACAACTCCAATGACCTGTGCGAGTGTCAAGCTCTTGGTCACCACTTCTTCGGATCCCAACACGGGTCTCAAGCCTTGGGTTCTGTCCACAACTTTAGTGGCCTGCTCAAGCGTCAAGCTTTGGGTCACCACTTCTCCGCTCCCTAACATGGGTACCTGTTAGCGCATCAATAGTGATATAGAAGGGGGGGATGAATAGATCACTCCCAATTTGCAGAAACTCAGGCGGAAAATAGATTCTACTGCTAACGCACCTTCTTAACCCGTACATAGAGAAATATAGAAGAGAGTGAAGAACTGATCACTTGAAGGCAAAGGGACAAGCAGATGAAGAGCACAGAAATCAATAGCAAACCATAGAGGAGGCACTCGATTTTTAGGTGGTTCGATTGCAGTCCGCAATCTACATCCACCCCTCACTCCAACTAGAGTGAGGATTCCACTAGACAAAGCTAGATCACAGCAGACTCAGTCTGCGAACAACATGCTGCCACACAGCTTGAACACCCAAGGGAAACAAATCCCTCGACCAAGCTCTGCTACCCACAGAACTTGAAGCATGTTCTAGCTCCCAGCTAGAACACAACCGGAGAATCCTCTCCCTTCCTCCACACACGGAGGGAAACCAATTCAAATCAGAATGGAAGAACAAAATAAACGAAAGCAAAATAGAAAGAAAAAACAATGAAGAAGAAATCGGTTCTGAAACCTAATACAAATGTAGCTTCAAATGAAGCAATTCATCAATCCACACACACTCTCTCTCTCTCGAACAAACTCCTCTCAGATATGGAACTCTCTGCTCCTTTTCTTTTCTGGATCGTGCAGACTCTCACCAATGGCTTCTGCTTTTTCTTTTTCACGATCAAGCTTCTACTGAAGGATGAAGCTCTATATTTATTGCAGATAATGGCGTGTGGCTGCCAGGTTCCCGCCCATGCACTTTTGGCCAGATCATTTGAATTTCGACCACATGGCAGCATCCTGACAAGGTTGCCATCCACGTGTCATGCGCCTGTTGTCTTGGATCACGTGTTAGGTGCCAACCTCGATTCACGTGCCCAATCATCAGCCTGAATCGCCTGCAGACAGACAGATGGAATGTATAGACTTAGTTAGTTCAGGCTTTCAACATGAATGTATATACTTTAAAAACACAACAGAGTAAGTGTGCACACTGTGAGAGAGTGTACAGACTTACTGAATAAAATGCACGTGAAGGCAGTGTATAGACATGAACAATGCAAACGATTGTTACCAATGTGTACACTTTACAAGGCTCAGCCACTGTGTAGACTTCATGAAACCTAAGCAGTGTACAGACTTGAAACGTTAGTTAGCCAAGTGTGTATCATGTGAGAGTGTATTCACTTGGAGGTCTTCAGTCATCTTCAGAGTATGGACTTAAGCATTTCAGGGCAATCCATAGCAATGTATAGACTTAGGCATTCTGTTCAAATCAAAAACAATGTACAGACTTCATGCTGTACAGACTTGATGTTGATCAACAGATCTTTGAACATCAGCCCAAGGCGTCAACGCTTCCATAGAGCAGCGTCGCCTCAGCTTCCTCAGGCAAGATGCTCACCCCCTAGGAAACATGCCAATGCGTCAACGCATCCAGTGTCAGGGTCGACGCAGTGAGCAAGACAGAAAGGTGTGCGTCTACGCAGTCAGCCAAGTGCGTCAACGCACGAAAGGCACACAATCCATGAAGACAGACAGGCTGTACAGACTTTGAAGCTTACTGAATGAAACAATCGGCTGATGGACCAATCTACAGACTCTGAATGTAAAGGCAGTCTGTATAGACTTGAATCGCTTGAAGCGATGTATGGACTTTGTGAAGCTCAAGCACTGTACTGACTTGTGAAGACTTCAGCGATGTACATACTTGGTGTAGCTCAAGTGAATGTATAGACTTGTGAAAGCACTGTGGATGTGTGGACTTGAGCGAATGAAGCCGATGTACAGACTTGGTAAGTCGAAGCCTCTGTACAGACTTTCTTCAGACGCAGTTCAATGTATAGAGTTGAACGAAAAGATATCGAATGTACAGAGTTGGTGAATCACAGGCCAGTGTATAGACTTAGAGAAATGAAGTCTAGTGTATAGACTTGGAGAACTGTTCAATGTGTTGGGTTGGCGTTGTATAGACTTTGCCCAAGGAACCGAATGTATAGACTTTATGAGATGCAAACGGCTGAATCAGACTTGAATGAGTATAGGGTGTATAGACTTGAAAGTCTGAAGGCGAAGTGCAAACATGCTGAGTTGACGCTGCAGCCCAATGAGTTGACGCTGCAACGTATTACTTTTACGTTCAACTGATGATGTATAGACTTAATCAAATGAAGAACCTGAACAGAAGAGTCTACGCATCAGCACACTGAGTTCACGCACTGGTGTGAGAACAGAGACATGCAATGACTGAAGGGTCGACGCATCAGCACATTGAGTTGACGCACTGGTGTGAAGACTGTGCAGACAGAGTGTAGGCAGAATTAAGGTAGAGCATGTTATCTGACAGCCATTGAACTGTACTCACTCACATGATGAAACAGCATTAATCTAGAGATAGAATATTGATTTATAGTGTGGGACATCATCAAAATCATAGGGATGCAACAATCTCCCCCTTTTTGATGATGACAACACTATGAATCAAGCAATATCAAGTTTCAACAAAAAGTTAATACCAGCTGCAATAAGCAGAATAAATTCAAGACATGCTCATGCAAATGAATTAAACATTCCCTACAGTACACTCTCATCTCCCCCACAACTCATAACCATATCTTCCACGAAGCAACATGACTCCCCTCAAAGCTCAAGACAAAACCAATACTCACTGATATTGCAAACTTCTCTCCCCCTTTGACATCAGCAAAAAGAACTATAGAATGTATGACAGTGCTGGAAACATGAGGACTCAGGGCAGTAACTTCTTAGTGCCGAAAGTCACGAGTAGGTCTTAAGAGAATAAGTGAGTTTCTAATCTTAAGAGAAGATTCTTTAGACTTCAGTACACAATAGAGAAGTAGAATGATAGACAAGTTTATCAGCATACATAGTGGATGATTTAGAGCAGGAGTTCACAAGTATGGCCAAATATAGCTGATCATTCAACTATTCCACAAGACAGCAAGAGACTAAATCAGAGAGGTGTTCTCAAGGTATTGAAGACAAGCAATCCATTAGTTGCATAACAACAAGGAATTTTTGTTGGAGATGATTTTCAAGAAGATCAATGAGTAAGTTGGTAGTTCACTTCCTTTGACATTAGGGAGACACCTTGATTAGAGGCCTGAATCCCCAGTTACTCAGAGTGAGTACCTCATTACTTCCTTCCCCCCCTTTTTTTATATTAAGGAACAGAGTTAGTAACTGTGGCTTTTGACATGAGGAAATACCTTGATCAGAGGTCAGAGTCCCCAGTTACTCACCAGCAAGCCACCATTGCTCTGTCATGACTTTTCATTCATTTTAAGCATTTGACACCTCATGACTTGGGAGAAATATTCATTTCATTGATGAAGCTCCCAGTTTCTCAGTGATCAAAACAGAACATGTTTGTTCAGTTAAGCCCTTGAGTTAAAGAGATAGAATGATTGAAGACAATACCAAAAAGGACTTTTCTTGAATGGAGTCTTGAAGTCTAGATTTCAAGTTGATTGGGTCAGATATCAAGACATACAAGTTTTTGTCCTGATCCATAATCAATGACAATGTAGGAAGATATACTTTATGCAATTAGTCCAGATCTCTGAAGGAGTACCAAAGGAAAGATTCTAACTTGGAGATTAGAGTCACTGACTTATAGACTTAAGAGATAAGTGACACTCTACTTTCTGAGAGAATCACACTAAATCAGTCATGCAAGACCAGCAGAGGTACACATCTGGACAGCCCTTTTGAATCTGTCAAAGAACTACTCTTCTCTCATCACAACTCAGCTCCCCCTAAGACATAGCATTCCTCAATACAACATTCCAGCACAATCTCAAGACTTCCCCTTATTTAGAGCATTCCTGAAAGCTAACCAGTAAGCATTCTGAACTCCCCCTTAAACCAGCATTCAAGAAGGCTAAACATCAGATAGACACAACTCCCCCTCACAACAAGAACAAGCTTCATAATTAAGACACTTTGTATAAGCCTAATTCTCTTCTCAATGTAGTGAATTTTTCATTATCCAGAGGTTTTGTGAAAATGTCAGCAATCTGATTATCTGTGCCTACATGAATCAGTTCAAAATTATTCTTAGACACCTCATCTCTTATAAAATGATGTCTTATTTCTATGTGTTTGGTTCGTGAATGCAAAACAGGATTTTTAGCAAGATTGATGGCACTAGTATTATCACAGTAAATAGGTGTGCACCCCATGTCTACTTGGTAGTCCTGAAGCTGGTGTTTAATCCATATGACTTGTGTTCCACAACTCCCTGCAGCCACATATTCAGCTTCTGCAGTGGAGAGGGCCACAGAATGTTGTTTCTTGGAGCCCCAAGACACTAAACACCCACCCAAGAATTCACAATGGCCACTTGTGCTTTTCCTGTCTAGTTTACAGCCTGCATAGTCAGCATCTGTGTATGCTACTAGGTTAAATGTGTGAGATGCAGGAAACCATAAACCAAGAGAGTGACTAGCTGACAAATATCTGAAGATTCTTTTAACTGCAGCTAAGTGTAGTTCAGTAGGTCTAGACTGATACCTTGCACACATTCCTACACTGAATTGTATATCAGGTCTAGAGGCTGTCAAGTAAAGTAGTGATCCAATCATACCTCGATAAAGTTTGGCATTTACTTCTTTACCTGTCTCATCTGCATCCAATGAAGTATTGGTGCCCATGGGTGTAGTAATGTGCTTTAAGTTTTCCATGCCAAACCTTTTGAACAGTTCCATTGTGTATTTGGTTTGGTTGATGAAGCACCCATCTTCTAGCTATTGTACTTGCAATCCAAGAAAATATTTTAGTTCACCAACCAAGCTCATTTCAAATTCAGCAGACATTATGGTAGAAAATTCATCACATAGTTCATGCTTAGTAGATCCAAATACAATGTCATCTACATATACCTGAACTATGATGAGATCTTTATTTATGCCCTTGGTAAATAAAGTTTGATCAACTTTACCTCTTTTGTAGCCCTTGCTGATCAGAAATTCAGATAATCTTTCATACCAAGCTCTTGGAGCCTGCTTTAGACTATACAAGACTTTGTTTAACCTGAAAACTTGGTTAGGTTGAGGAGAATATTGAAATCCAGGAGGTTGTTCAACAAAAACTTCTTCTTTAATGACTCCATTTAAAAAGGCACTTTTAACATCCATTTGTTGGAGTTTTATGTTCTTTGAGCATGCAAAGGCAAGCAACAGTCTTATAGCTTCCATCCTAGCAACAGGTGCATAGGATTCATCAAAGTCTACACCGAATTCCTGATAGTAGCCCTTGGCTACTAGTCTGGCCTTATTCCTCGAGATAATTCCATCTTCATTCATTTTATTTTTGAACACCCACTTGGTTCCTATGACATTAATACCATCTGGTCTTGGGACAAGCTCCCAGACATTATTCCTTTCAAATTGACCTAATTCCTCACTCATAGCATTGACTCAAGCTTGATCAGCTAGGGCCTCTTCTACTGTTTTGGGTTCAATTTGTGAGACTAAAGTAATTAAGTCATCATTATTCACATTTCTAAAATGAGACCTAGTCCGAAGAGGATCTTCAGGATTACCTATGACTTTATCTAAAGGATGGTCTTTAAGAAATCTGATATTTGTTGAAGACTCACCTGTTTCTCTTGGACCTTCCTGATTTGGGGAATTTGTTTCTCCACTCGGCTGAGTCTTCTCTTCTTCCTGTTGGTCTTCTAGAAAATCTCCACCATGATTGGAATCCCTGTCAAGATTTTCAACATTAGAAATATCTTTCTTTTCACTAAAAAGGATGTGTGGAGACTCTTCCACTTTCTGATCTAATATGTTAAATACCCTATATGCCCTTGACACTTCAGAGTAACCCAAGAATATTCCAGGTGAACTCTTGGCTTCAAACTTGTCTAAATCTTTCTTATCATTGTTATGAATAAAACATTTTGCTCCAAAAATTCTGAAATGAAACAAGTTTGGTTTCTTACCTTTTAGAAGCTCATAGGGTGTTTTCTTGTGTATGGGTCTTACCATGGCCCTGTTGATTATGTAGGTTGCTGTATTGGCCGCTTCTGCCCAAAACCTTCTAGGTAATTTGCTTTCAATCAACATGGTTCGGGCCATCTCCACCACTGTTCTATTTCTTCTCTCCACAATCCCATTTTATTCAGGTGTCCTGGGAGAAGAAAACCTGTGAGTTAGTCCTTCTTTGTCACAAAGTTCAGTAAACATGGAGTTTTCAAACTCACCTCCATGGTCAGATTGAATAGAACAAACCTTGTACTTCCCTTCTTGTTTGACCTTATTGAAAAATAGGTTAAACTTTTGAAATGCATCACTCTTATTTGCTAAGAAAAATATCCATGAATATCTAGAGAAGTCATCTATGATGACATAGCCAAACCTGTTTCCATTGAGACTCTGAGTTCTAGTGGGACCGAAAAGGTCCATATGAAGAATTTCCATTGGTCTAGAAGACAATGGCTCAGATCTTAATTTAAAGGAATTTCTGGTCTGTTTGCCTAGAGCACAGGCATCACATGCTTTTGATATTGAGTTGAATTTAATTCTAGGCATGCCTCTAACTAAATCATGCTTGACCAATTTATTTAAAGTTGAAAAGCTAGCATGACCTAGACGTCTATGCCATTCAAAGGCATCATTTTCAGAATTGGCAGATAAGCAAATAGTAGATTCAGATTTCTCATCTAAGTCTACAATGTAGACATTATTAATCCTGTTGGCTACAAATTTAACCATGTCAGAATTTGTTTCAAGGATTTTGCATGAACTATCATCAAATACAACCCTGTGACCCTTGTCACATAATTGGCTAATACTAATCAGGTTGTGTTGAAGCCCTTCCACAAGTAAAACTTTTTCAATAGAATTTGTGGAAGACTTACCTACTGTGCCAACTCCAATTATTTTACCTTTGTTCTTTCCTCCAAACTTGACCAGACCCCCTAGCTTCATCTCTATCTTGCTGAACTTGGATCGGTCTCATGTCATATGCCTGGAGCAGCCACTGTCGAGGTACCACTTGTTGTCTTCAGCTGCTAGGCCGACCTACACAAGTATATCAAGCAGAGTGATTTGGAACCCAAGATGAGTTGGGTCCAAGGACATTGTTCAAATCTCTGATCAAGTGTTTAGGTATCCAGATTTGTTTCAGCATGGTTTTCTCTGGCACCTTCCTTTCTGGTTTATTAAAGTTGAATCCAGCTGAACTGGAGAAGTGAGTTCTATTCCTTTCATTAGTCTTCCTATTCCTAGGAAATTTCCTGTAGGCTTGTTGATTAGCATAACTTTGACCATGATAGTTATTCCTCCAGTAGGTCTTATTTGGACCCATCTGATTGTTATAATTCCAGCTCTTATTCTGATTTATTTTCTTGGTCCAGCTACCATTTGTGTTCTGGTGAGTGGACTTAATGTTATTCTTCATAGAGTTCATTCCAAACTTAAATGGTTGTCCAATACTGATTTTTGTGTTTTCTTTAGGACTTTGAGTTTCCTTAGAGCTGTTTGAGCTGGATGGTGTGTCCAGCTTTTCTTTTCCCTTCTCTGGACAGAAGGTGATGGTCTTGAATTGCAAGGGTCTCTTGTTGGTTGGGTCATAGCCTAGACCTTCCTTATTGAAATTGACCCTAGTCCCTAGTATAGCATCTAGGCTAGTCTTTCCTTGGACAAACTTTTCTAAGACTTTCTGTTTGTCTTCCAGCTCCTTTTAAAGATACTCAAAATTCTTTAGGAGTTCAGCATTTACTTTCTTCACAGCTTCATATTTCTCTGAATTCACTCTAATTTCATTCATGCCTTCTTCAATTTTAGTTTTGAATTCATTGAGCTGTTTTTGACTTTCTTGAGTTTCTCCCTTGAGCTTATCATTTTCTTTCCTTAGTGAGGTCATTTCTTCTAGTTGTTCTTTTAGCTTTTCATTTTCCTCACAGACTAGAGTTTGTTCTTCAACACTTGTGTTAAATTTTCTTTTCAGAACTCTGTGCACTTTGCTAAGGGAATTAAATTTATCTAACAAATCACCATAATCATCCTCCCAGTCATCAATTGAGAAATTTTCAAAAACATTTATTACCTCCTCTTCACTGTTTGCCATAAGGTAAATTCCATCTTCATATTCTTCTGAGGAAGCATCTTCAGGGTCTTCTTCTTCCTCGCTCCATGTGCAGACCATCGCCTGTGGCTTCTTCTTCTTTTGCACCTTTATGTTTTTCTTCTGAAGATAGGGACCCTTCTTCTGGAGGTCTGGGCATTCGCCTTTCATATGTCCCTGTTTGTTACAATTAAAACAAGTCAGCCTCTTAGGATTTCTATCCCTGTAACTAGTAAATTCAGCACTCTTGTTGAAAGAGTGTGGCTTCTTCTTCCTAAAGGTATTTCCCTTCTTCTTCAGAAATTTTCTGAACTGTCTAGTGAGCATTGCCTGCTCCTCCTGGTCAAGATTTGTCAGACCTTCAAGCTCAGACTCGGACTCGGGACTACTGCTGCTGCTCCCACTGTTACTACCCTTGTTTCGGGAAGCTCTTAGAGCTACATTTTTACCCTTCCTCTCACTTCCTTCTCCACTTCCTTGGAAATTCATCTCATAGGTCATCAGGGATCCTATGAGTTCATTCACAATTAAGACAGTCAAATCTTTTGACTCCTCAATCACAATGGCCTTAGTGTGCCATGCCGGGGATAAAGATCTAAGGATTTTCCTGACTATATCTGCCTCAGCAAGATCCTTCCCTAGCCCTTTAAGAGTATTTGTGATTAAAGACAACCTGGCATACATCTCAGTTATATTCTCGTCTGCATTCATCTTAAACATTTCATACTTAGAAGTGTAGAGATTTACCTTCGAGGCTTTCACTTGAGCTGTACCTTCATAGATCAATTGCAGCTCATCCCACATTCGCTTGGCAGTTCTGTATGCAGATATACGAGCATATTCCTCTGGATGAACAGCACACTGGATTATGTTCAGCGCCGTCCAGTTGAGTGAAGAGAGCTTGACATGGTCATCTGTCCAAGCATCCTCGTTTGGTGGTAGCTCATATGGCCCCACCGTGATTACTCTCCACAGTTTATGACTCTGAGCCCTGATGAACACTTCCATCCTGTTCTTCCAAAACAGATAGTTACTACCATCGAAATAAGGAGGGTGACTAATGGATTGACCTTCGGCCATGAAGGTTCTAGGACGACCAGCATTTCCTTGACCGTTCGTCCACATGGCGTAAACCTGCTCTGATACCAATTGTTAGCGCAGCAATAGTGATATAGAAGGGGGGGGATGAATAGATCACTCGCAATTTGTAGAAACTCAGGCGGAAAATAGATTCTACTGCTAACGCACCTTCTTAACCCGTACACAGAGAAATATAGAAGAGAGTGAAGAACTGATCACTTGAAGGCAAAGGGACAAGCAGATGAAGAGCACAGAAATCAATAGCAAACCACAGAGGAGGCACTCGGTTTTTAGGTGGTTCGATTGCAGTCCGCAATCTACATCCACCCCTCACTCCAACTAGAGTGAGGATTCCACTAGACAAAGCTAGATCACAGCAGACTCAGTCTGCGAACAACATGCTGCCACACAGCTTGAACACCCAAGGGAAACAAATCCCTCGACCAAGCTCTGCTACCCACAGAACTTGAAGCCTGTTCTAGCTCCCAGCTAGAACACAACCGGAGAATCCTCTCCCTTCCTCCACACACGGAGGGAAACCAATTCAAATCAGAATGGAAGAACAAAATAAAC
This sequence comes from Amorphophallus konjac, assembly GCA_022559845.1. Taxonomy (NCBI): domain Eukaryota; kingdom Viridiplantae; phylum Streptophyta; class Magnoliopsida; order Alismatales; family Araceae; genus Amorphophallus; species Amorphophallus konjac. The sequence goes on from CM040127.1 coordinate 270,848,354, forward strand.
GAAAGTAAAATAGAAAGAAAAAATAATGAAGAAGAAATCGGTTCTGAAACCCAATACAAATGTAGCTTCAAATGAAGCAATTCATCAATCCACACACACACTCTCTCTCTCGAACAAACTCCTCTCAGATATGGAACTCTCTGCTCCTTTTCTTTTTTGGATCGTGCAGACTCTCATCAATGGCTTCTGCTTTTTCTTTTTCACGATCAAGCTTCTACTGAAGGATGAAGCTCTATATTTATTGCAGATAATGGCGTGTGGCTGCCAGGTTCCCGCCCATGCACTTTTGGCCAGATCATTTGAATTTCAACCACATGGCAGCATCCTGACAAGGTTGCCATCCACGTGTCATGCGCCTGTTGTCTTGGATCACGTGTCAGGTGCTAACCTCGATTCACGTGCCCAATCATCAGCCTGAATCGCCTGCAGACAGACAGATGGAATGTATAGACTTAGTTAGTTCAGGCTTTCAACATGAATGTATATACTTTAGAAACACAACAGAGTAAGTGTGCACACCGTGAGAGAGTGTACAGACTTACTGAATAAAATGCACGTGAATGCAGTGTATAGACATGAACAATGCAAACGATTGTTACCAATGTGTACACTTTACAAGGCTCAGCCACTGTGTAGACTTCATGAAACCTAAGCAATGTACAGACTTGAAACGTTAGTTAGCCAAGTGTGTATCATGTGAGAGTGTATTCACTTGGAGGTCTTCAGTCATCTTCAGAGTATGGACTTAAGCATTTCAGGGCAATCCATAGCAATGTATAGACTTAGGCGTTCTGTTCAAATCAAAAACAATGTACAGACTTCATGCTGTACAGACTTGATGTTGATCAACAGATCTTTGAACATCAGCCCAAGGCGTCAACGCTTCTATAGAGCAGCGTCGCCTCAGCTTCCTCAGGCAAGATGCTCACCCCCTTGGAAACAGGCCAATGCGTCAACGCATCCAGTGTCAGCGTCGACGGAGTGAGCAAGACAGAAAGGTGTGCGTCTACGCAGTCAGCCAAGTGCGTCAACGCACGAAAGGCACACAATCCATGAAGACAGACAGGCTGTACAGACTTTGAAGCTTACTGAATGAAACAATCAGCTGATGGACCAATGTACAGACTCTGAATGTAAAGGCAGTCTGTATAGACTTGAATCGCTTGAAGCGATGTATGGACTTTGTGAAGCTCAAGCACTGTACTGACTTGTGAAGACTTCAGCGATGTACATACTTGGTGTAGCTCAAGTGAATGTATAGACTTGTGAAAGCACTGTGGATGTGTGGACTTGAGCGAATGAAGCCGATGTATAGACTTGGTAATTCGAAGCCTCTGTACAGACTTTCTTCAGACGCAGTTCAATGTATAGAGTTGAACGAAAAGATATCGAATGTACAGAGTTGGTGAATCACAGGCCAGTGTATAGACTTAGAGAAATGAAGTCTAGTGTATAGACTTGGAGAAATGTTCAATGTGTTGGGTTGGCGTTGTATAGACTTTGCCCAAGGAACCGAATGTATAGACTTTATGAGATGCAAACGGCTGAATCAGACTTGAATGAGTATAGGGTGTATAGACTTGAAAGTCTGAAGGCGAAGTGCAAACATGCTGAGTTGACGCTGCAGCCCAATGAGTTGACGCTGCAACGTATTACTTTTACGTTTAACTGATGATGTATAGACTTAATCAAATGAAGAACCTGAACAAAAGAGTCTACGCATCAGCACACTGAGTTCACGCACTGGTGTGAGAACAGAGACATGCAATGACTGAAGGGTCGACGCATCAGCACATTGAGTTGACGCACTGGTGTGAAGACTGTGCAGACAGAGTGTAGGCAGAATTAAGGTAGAGCATGTTATCTGACAGCCATTGAACTGTACTCACTCACATGATGAAACAGCATTAATCTAGAGATAGAATATTGATTTATAGTGTGGGACATCATCAAAACCATAGGGATGCAACAGTACCAAACTCTCGAGTTCCCATTACACCGATATGCATTAGAGACATCATGCCTTAGGCAACCCCAGATCGGGTTCATTCGGTCTACTACATCGGTGTCGGGTCAACCTCAGCCCCACCAGAGAAGTGCCACAATAGCCATATAAATAGGTGGCATGCAGCTACCATTTCTAATTCCGACAAGACTATTTGTCAAAGATGCCTAGATCCGTCTTTACGGGGGCAGGCTGATAATCCAGCATGATCAATGCATCCCATTCGCTATATAACTTCTAACCACTTCAGGCTCCTAAGGCGTACGCAGGAGGACAAGGCGAAACTAAAAGAAACTGGCGCACTAGTATCACACCAGGGGCAACCACGCCGGAACAACATCCAACCTCCCAACCCCAAGCAAGGGGGCACCTCCAAGGAAGAGCGCCAACTCTCCCTCAAATGAACATGTGTCACTAGGATAGAGGCCCAGCTCATCTAGAAGGCACTAGCCAAGAGACCCCTCCACTCACTCATTGGAACGGCACCAAGCCCAAGATCCGACAAACTGGTTGTCAACTCAGGATCTTGCTACGTAGTGGAGGACCCACTAAGGCGGACTTCAGTCCTTGATAGATTGGGGCACCGGTCCACCCTTAGAAGCACCCCAAAAGGGAAAAGGGTAATGCAGATCATTAATGACACAGTAAAGGTGTTCGCATGCTACCTCACCGATTTTATCCGATAACTCAGGAACCCACCCGGCCAATGCCAATCGACAATTCAAGACGAATTCCATCGACACCAACCTGGTAGTTTGGGAGAAACTCCACCAGTGTCGGCTGATGACTCCGAGGAATTCCCGCCGACACCAACCAGAGACACCAGCAAAGCTCCGTTGGGCCCCTATTAGGAGCTATACTTTGATGGCAACTCCCAAAGGGTCAGCAAAATTGATAGCATCACGAGCTCCACAGCTGGTGCTAAGACCATCTTCCTGTCACCTCAGGGCGGAGTTTTGTATAGCTTGTCCACTCTCATCAATTTCTTGACTAACAACGAGACTAAATATGAAGCTCTAATCGTCAGACTTCAAATGGCCCTCGACATGGGCATCAAATGCCTCAAGGCCTAGGGAATTCATAGCGGGTGACCCGACAAGCCCTCAACATGAACAGTGTGTAGAAGCAAGAGCCAGTGCCGTCATCCTTAGGCTCATAGAAAGGTCTATTCCTTCGAAGTAGATCATGTCCCGAGGGGCAATAATGCCCAAGCGGACGCTCTGTCCAAGTTCGCTATGTCCAAGGTCTATGATCAGTCGAGGCCCTCGTTGTTTATCACAAAGACCAGCCGGTCTCCAAACACACCTTGAAGCTCCGGACTACTCAGTTAAGAGTCAATCCATAGCAGCTACTATAACAGCAATGAGTCACTGATGGAGTAACCTATAGGCAATGCCTCCTGACAATGACAAGCTACGGACGATAGATGCAAGGCTCGTAGGTACAAAAAAATAGCAACAAAACATGGGCTAAAAATAGAGGTGCCCCGATGGCCTTAGTCAGCCCCTGCCATGGGACTACTAAGGGCAAAAAATGTCTCAAACCCAACTGAGGTGAAAACCCACAAGGGGGCCTCAGACAAAATCAGGAAATCTCTCAATGTGAAAACCCACAAGGGCACAGAAAAAGTAAAAGGGGGCCAATTCTGACGAAAATCCGAAAGGGCGGTAGAGATGGTAAAGAGAAAACAAAAAAAAACTTTCCTCTTCACTAGAAACAATGATATGACTTGATGTTCATTGTTAAAAATATCGCGCACTTAATATTAAAAATTCTAAACTCGCACAAAAATTAAAGGTAAATAGTGTAGTGACAAGCACGAGTCGAATCCCAAGAGAGGTTAGAATTTTAGAGTTGAAAACCTTATATTTTTGGAGTAAAAATCATGGAGTGATTGTTTTGACTTTGAAATTTAAAAGTGCATGAAATAAATCTATCTAAAGAAATTTGGAGGGTTAAGAGAGAGAGAGAGGAAGAAGAAATAGAGAGAGGGATAAGAGAGAAAGTAAGAACTAGAGAGAGAAAAGCAAACCATATTGTTTGAAATAAAAGTGTTTACAATAGTGCTAAAAATAAAAATTACTACTCTCCAAAATAAAATCTAAATAAAAGTAAAAGTAGAAAGCTAAGGAAGAGGATGTAGCCGTGAAGAGGATGCTGTCACCCTCCTTGAGCCTTTGAGTGTGAACCACTCTTGCAACTCGCTGCCCAAATCAGTTTTCAACGCTGTTGTGGAAGAGAGTTTGGAGAGAAAGTTTAGAGAGCATTTAGAAAGAGAAAAGAAGTAAGGAGAGAGGCGAAGATGGGGGACTTGGAGGAATAAGAAAAATAAGAAAAGGAAAAAGGAAAAAAAGAGAAAGTTGCTAGAAGAAGAAGAAGAAGGAAGAAGAGCTACGTGAAATAGGGAGAGAGAAAGAAAAATACGATGAAGATGACAGTGTGGAGGAAGAGAAGAAGAGGAAGAAGAAGAAGATATGAGATTGAGAAGGAGGAAGAACAAGGGGATGGGAGTCTACCTACTCCAATGTACACTAAGAAAAAGAAGAGAAGACTCTCTTTGCACAGCCACCATGGGTCTCTTTTATAGGGAGGAACACCCAAACCCTCGTCGTTGGCTCCTTTCTGCAAATGGCACGTCAAAATGGGACACCAGCTTCCGCCTCCTATAGTGGCCTTCCTCTCATGCCCAACGCGACCGCTTTGCCTTTGAAGAGCATCCAACCCAGCCACGTCCACCACACCATGCGAAGAATCCCATCTCCACACGTCTCCTCCTATGTGGGCCGCCATTGCCATCGCCTAACCATCTGCCGCTTGCCTTCCTTTGTACACTGTTGATCGACGTGAACGCTCACATGCAATGTGGTTTTCCTATTTCCACACGGTGCCCTACGAATGCGAACGCCGCCTTCCGCCATCTTCCACACCCGCATCGGGCCCATGCAAAACTGCCAACCGATCATGCGAACCCATCTTACGTGAGTAGCCAACCGCCGCAAGCCACACGCCACTGCCTTCCTTCCCACGAAGCCACATCAACAGGGAAACCTTCCTTTGTATGTCGCCGCTTCCATGCAACCAGGTATGCAAGCAGTCGCCTTCCATGAACACCACCTACAACGTCAGACTATGAAACACCTTCATTCCCTTCCTGTGTTCAAGCATGAAAGCCCAACCGCGATGCCTTCCATTTCCATTTTGCATGTGAGTCACACATTACCGTCGCCCATGCCATGCAGCCACGTATGCGAACAATAGCGCCCCGCCTTCGGCGTATGCAGAATAAGGGAACCTCGCCATACACGCATATGGCATCAAGCTGCCTTCCACAAATGACACACACGCCTGTTTGATGTGGCACAAACTCGGGACCTAGGGGGAAAAGGGGCAGACGAGGGGATCGACCTCGGACCTACGCAACAAGCACAAGAATGGAATGCGAGACTCCGTTCAGCTACGGGGCAGACACTCGCAGCGAAACCCTTTCCTAAGGTGACTCAGTATAGGTAGGATGGGACGTGTCCCGTGGTTGACCCTAACTAATCTCATCGTTAGCGGGGCTTAGGTAGCCCAACCCTCGATCTAAGAAGCCCGCGTCCAGTCAGGTAGAACTCTAGCCTCTAGGTACAGGGATAACTCACTCTCTCTCATAGCAACGATGCACTTGTCGAGGGTGGATCCTCGGGTGAGAACACTCGCTCTCCATTGGCGTGAGCTCTGAAAATACTAAATGAACAGAAAAGACCAAAAGAGGGTGGACCAGGCACTTACCATGCCAGTTTGAAGAAACCGGATCGACCAAAGATGAGGGCTAGCAGGAAAGCGTGCTAGCATGTCCCGCACACTGTGTCAATTATGCTTGAGTCGAGACCTGGTTTACATCCACGAAACTCCTCACGCAGAAGGGTGGCCTTGGGGTGGGGATGATGAAGAGTACGACTAATGGTACCTTCACACAGGGAGGGGTGGTAAGCTGACTGATAAATGTCCATTTCTTATGATAATTCATCGCATGTACACCATTTTATGTGCACATAATTAGGCAATTATGCATATTTCATAGTTAACCTCAACTCCGCATTTAAATTGGAGCTTTCACGTAAATTGATTAATTCAGTGATATTATTTAATAATAAATTCAAGTTGAGGGCCATGAGCATTAATTCTCCATTGCATAACCATGAGCATTTGAGATTTATGTGCACATTGTGATAATTTTTATGGACTAAAGTGCAATTATGTGTGTGCAGGACACCGAAGGTAATTACAAAAGAAGCCGGGGGTAAAACTGTCACCACCACTTTGACCAAGTCAAAAGCACATATTTTGGTTGGAGGGAAAAGAAATTTTAAAAGTTTGAAATTGAGGAAAAGAAACATATATTTTGGTTGGAGGGAAAATTGAATCCAAAGTTTGAATTAAATGAGAGACATGATGAGCCTTGGGAAAGGGGGTGCCCAAAGTCCAAGAAAGGGGTGCCCACCTACTTTTTCTCTTCCCCATGTATCATATTCTATCTAAATCTCAGTCATCCATCTCCTTTTTATATAATCTTCACCCTCCATCTACCCAACTTTCCTTATAAATAGCCCATGACAAGGAGGAGAAAAGGGAGTTCTTCTTTTGGCAATTTTTTTCTCTCTCTCTCCCTCTCACATCTTCTTAGGCCGCCGAGTTCGACCTCTTCCGTCCCTCTTCTCCTCTTGCTATCTTCATAAAAGTTCTTGGTTTTTAAGTCCTCTACAACTTCTTATTTTGCATCATATTCTAATTCCTCTTAGTTTTTAAGATATTTTATGTTTTTCACTATGCTGTCCTGTTCATCTGTGAACCAGTATTTCTCTCTGTTCTTCCTCTTATTTATCCCCCTTCTAGTAATTTTATTCTCTTACTATCTTCATGAAAGTTCTTTGTTTTTAAGTGTTCTACAACTTCTTCCTCTACATCATCTTCTAATTCTTTCTGGTTTGAAAGTTATTTCCCGTTTTTTAACTTGCTATCCTGTGATTTCGCTGTTCATCCGAGGTGCTAGCTTCTGTTATTTCTCTATTTTGAAGCCCTTCTGCTCTTCTTTTATATCTGAGTTCTTCATCAAAGTTCTTCCCCTCTCCCTCCTATTCAACTTCTTCTTCTTTGGCATCCCCTAATTCATCTTGGTTTCAAAGTTATTCACCCTCTAAAGGCCGCTTCAATGACGAAGGTGACTTCCTCCCGGCGTAGATGATATCTTCGGCAAGGTGGTTCGTGATCCAAGGCCAAGAGAGGACGGCACCGTCATCACCATTGCTGCTACCATCTTCACATCTCAGGCTCCTCTTTTTGTTATTGCTTTTATGTTATTTTACTTCATTGTAATCTTGTCATATCTTTGTTGTAAGTTTATCTTGCACTTCATGTACTCTTTCTTTTAAGTTAATGAAGAGAGTTGTTCTTTTGATCCAGTTCTTGATCTTCTTCCCTCTCTACCCCCTTCTTCTATCTCTTCTTTTAACTTCATGCATTTAATTTCTATAGCATAGGCGCATAATCATAGGTATTTTTAATTAAGTGTTTGGTTTGTTCTTCATTTCACTATTTTCTTTAAGCAAAACAAAATCACAAGTATTTTCTAAAGGACTCCAAAGTTTTTAAGTCTAAAAATCTCTTCTTCTCTGTGGATTCGACCCTTCTCGCCACCTTATTACGTCTTACTTTCATCTAGTGCGAGTTGGAATTTTTAAGATTGATATGCGTGTTTTAAACGATGAACTTTCGCGTTATCACTGACCAAGTGAGGGGAGGAGAGTGACGAGTCGATGGGATCGCTGGTGTCCCTAGACAAGGGGGAACTGGCGGGCTATTGATGCAGTGGTCAGCGGACCCTGCTATTGGTGGCGAAGGGGGTCTGAGGGGATGGTGCTCATCTTTAGGAGGGTGGAGAGTCCCTTGAGTCATCTCCTGTCTCTCAATGGCGATGGCATTCAGTGAAGCAGTGCACGTCATACTATTGCAACCGGTGCACGGTAGAGTCGAACCATGTGTGCAATAGTGAGCCGAAGGCTGAACGTGAGGAGGTGACTGGTGGGCGTGCTCTACTCCACTCCGGGGTTAGCAGAACTGCACAATGTGGCCCTGAATAGGCCTAGAGGACTTTGATTGGAGAATAGGGGATGAGGAGAGGGGGGCGCAGTGAGTCGAGGTAGACTATCTTGGGGCGGCCAGACTTGACTCGATGGAGATCCTCGACACAACAGTAGAAGATGCAGATGGTGGGGGACCAACAGCCAGTGGAGGGAACTATGGGAGGTGAAGCCGTTGCCTAGAGTGGGGCACTGGAGGTGATCTGTGTTGTATCCCTGTGATTTTGATGATAGCAAACACTATAAGTCATCTGAATGCATACAATTCTGTTTGTGGTGAATATGAATGTTTCATTGAAAATCTTATCTGAATTATTGCTGCATTTAAATATGGCTGTGTGGTGTGTGCTTTGGTGCATTTCATTATTGCTGATGCATTTCTTAATTGATTGTCATCTGGATTGCTTGTTATCTGGATATCTTGATGTCATATATGTTTACTTGTGTTTGATGATGTCATACAGCACATTGTTTAACTGTGAGCATAGCTGCATTTCATGTTTTAGTCTGTACAGTGGTGCATGTTCGAACATCCATGATTAAGTGTGTAATATGCATCTGTGCATTCATTTATCTGGCTGCATAACACATACATCCACATGCTAGCACACACTAAGTCTGTACAGCCCATGTACAAGGTCTCATGCATATTGAATGTAAAGTCTATACATCGTCCAGTGTATTGCTGCATGCCATGAAGTCTGTATAGAGTCTTTGCATCGTGTGCTTCGCATTTGGGAATCAAAGTATGTACATTGGCAGATGAACTGCATCAAGTCTATACACTGGCACTGTTAAGTCTATACACTCCTCATCTTTACCTTCGTTCCAAGCCAAAGTCTGCACATTGGCCAAGTCTACACATCGGCCTGTGGCCTGCTTAGCTGAAGTCTGTACATCACCTTCAGACTTTCAAGTCGATACACTTTTTGCTCATTCAAGTCTATACATCCACAGTGTAACTTCAAAGTCTGAACATTGTCTCACTCCGTCAAAGTCCATACATTCTCAGCTGAACCCCATGTCTATACAGTGGCCTCGAGCTTCTCAAGTCTACACACTGTCTTCGGCCTCAAAGTCTGTACACTCGCTGCACTGTACAAGTCCATACACTGGCAGCCCTGCAGAAGTCTATACATTGGCTCAAACATTCCAAGTCTGTACAGCCATTGCACTCAATCAAAGTCCATACATTGGTCTTCATATTGGAAGTCTATACATTGGTCTTCACCTGAAGTCTGTACAACCATTCTCTTATCAAAGTCCATACATCCTTCTGTTGGAATTTCAAGTCCATACATCGGACTATTTGAGCAAGTATGTACAACATTTCATTCACTTCGGAAGTCTATACATTAGACTGTGGGAAAGTCTATTCATTCGTTTCCAGAAGTTCAAGTCCATACATTGATCGTTTGGGTAACAAAGTCTGTATAATGTGAGCTTCGGTTCTTAAAGTCTACACATTTTCCCGTTCAAATCCTTCAAAGTCTATACATCAGTTTGATTGAGTAAGTCTGTACAGCATGCCTTGTGTTCACAGCTTTTAAAATCTGTACATCGACTTCGCATCTGCAAGTCTGTACATCGGTTTGATATCATCAAGTCTGTACATTGGCTTCAACTCTCCAAGTCTGTACAGCCACATCTCAAAGGCTAAGTCTATACATCACTGTGGCTACTCGAAGTGAAGCATAGTCTATACACTCCTCACCTTTCCCTACGTTTGGCCAAGTCTATACACTCATACCTTTCCCTACGTTTTCTGGCCAAGTCTACACATCGTTTACCTGGCGTTTGCTTCAAAGCCTAAACACTCGTTCTTAAGGCTTCAAGTCTATACATTGGACCGTGGTTTGCCAAGTCTATACATTGTTGAGCCATTCGACAAGTCTGTAAAATTGGCTTCAATTCCTCAAGTCTATACATTGTTTAGCGTCTTGTCTCACTCGAAGTCTGTACAGTCTGGCAGCGTCTCATGCTGCGTCTTAGGCAAGTCTATACATTGCTCTGTTGCACAAAGCAAAGTCTGTACATCCGATCATCTCCCTCATCGTCTTGGCCATCATTCTTTCAAAGTCTGTACAGCCCATGGTCTAGAGACCAAGTCTGTACATCGTCCTGTGCCTTCAAGCTTTCAACGTCAAGTCTATACATCGTACTGTGCCTTGAGCTTGGAGCAAGTCTATACATAACTGTTGCATTCACGCAAGTCCATACATTGTTTGTTGGGCCAAGTCTATACATTGTTCCATTGTGTGCTTGTCTAAGTCTATACATCGCCATTCTTTGCACAAGCTGAAAGTCCTTCAAGTCTGCACATTCTGCTGTTGTGTTCAGGCATCATATGAGCAAGTCTGTACATTGTTACGCAGAGCCTACACATTCGTTTGGCTTGGCTGAGTCTACACACTCGGTTTGGCTTGGCTGAGCATTCATCGTCAATGTACACACTTCACCATATGCATACTGCAGCATGTGCTATTAAGTCCATACATTACTTTTGTGCATCGTTCAAAAAGCAAGTCTGTACATTAATTCTGTCATACATAGAAACGCTTAAGTCTATACATTGCTATGGCTTGTTATTGCAACGCTCTTTAAGCAGCAACTCTGTACACCCTTCTAATATTGTCTTCGACTGATTATCTGACAGGATTAATGGACGAGGTTATTAAGAATGGCACGTGATCCTAGAGGCTGAGATGCTGACACGTGGACCGAACCTTCTGGGCGGGAATCATCGAGAGCTCACGCCCTAGCTGCCTGCTGCTGGTATAAAAATGGAGCTTCCTCCATCGGCTGAAGAAGGATCGATGAGCAGTGAGCCATTAAGAAAAGCAGAAGAGCAGTGAGCCATCGAGAAAAGCAGAAGAGTAGTGAGTGCCTCCACGATACAGAGAACAGAGAAGAAGAAGAAAAAGAGAAAGAAAGAGAGTGAGAGCAGCTGAAGAAGAAAGAAGAAGAGTGAGCCAGAGAGCAGAAGAGAGATCGAGAGATCCAGAAGAAGAAGAAAAAGAGAAAGAGAGAGGGCTTGTGAAGAAGAAGAAAGAAGCTTCAGTTGAAGATCTGCCTACTAGACTTTGGATCAGATCCAATCCAGTCAGCTCCTACGAGAGCCACATTCCTTGTATTTCATTTACAGCTTTCAGTCGTTGTGACTCTATTTTCTGTTTTCTTTTTCATTTGATATCTTGTCTTTCCGATACTCTGTAGAAAGGTCGGGGTCCCTCCTGTTGGTTCAGGAGAAGGGAGATTGCTATCTCCGGTTGCAAGTAGCTGGGTGCTACTTGTAGGTTCCCTCCTAGTTTGGAGGAAGGGAGATTCGTCTCCGGTTCTGGGCTTGTGGGTTGCAAGTCCAGGGGTCCCTCCTGGTCTGGAGGAAGAGAGGTCTTCGACCTCTGGTTTGCTGGTGACGGGGAGTCACTGGTGGGTTCGCTCCTGGTCTGGAGGAAGAGAGACTGTGCGTCTCTGGTTTCCAAGTGGCTGGGAGTCACTTGGGGTGTCCCTCCGGTTGGGAGGAAGAGGGGAGGCTGTTTCCCTGGTCAAGCTGTGTGGAAGCATCTTGTTCGCAGACTGAGTCTGCAGTTTTCTAGCCTGTGCTAGTGGAAGCCTCACTCCGGTTGGGAGTGAGGGGTGGACGTAGGCCTTTGGACCGAACCATCTAAAAATCTCTTGAACAGTGGTTTGTCTGTGTGTTTGCTTCCGCTAGATGATTGATTAGGAGCACTCCAAGTGTCTCTTCATATGTTCAATTGAATTAGTTTTTATTCTGGATTTGTGTTTAGCTTCTGAGTTTAATTTTAATTGGGCGATATTTCGAGCAGGATACATTCACCCCCCTCTGTATCCAGGGCTTGCACCCTAACAATTGGTATCAAAGCAAGGTTCTCTGATTGATCAGATCCAACGATCTGCAGAGGATCCTGTTGTCCCTTGGTGCATTTCTGAATTTACTCTCTGCTGCATAAATCTACTTGCCGATTTAATCCATGGGTTCTCCACCGGTTTACAATGGTTCTAACTTTAATTCATGGGTTAGCAGTCTACACAATTATGTGGAATTGATGGATCCGGATCTGTGGAAGTTAATTTCACATGGTCCTCACAGACTGCCAAATGAAGAGTCCAAATGGACTAAAAGTGACAGATCAAGAAATGGAGAGAATCAGAAAGTTTTGAGATTAATGAAAGAAGCTACTGACAAGGCTCTACACTCTTGTTTTTATGACTACAGGTCCGCAAAGGACATTCTGGATCAGTTGAAGCTAGCTCAGAGGATGAATGAGGACAGCTGCCTGATGGCTGATAAGAGCGACCATAGCACTGATCAAGATGAATTTGAAGATGCAGAAGAGGTAATCAATCATTTTGATAGTTTCACTTTAGATGACTGGGAGGATGCCTATGCTAATCTGTTAAACTCCCATGAAAAATTGAGGAAGAAGAATAAAAGTCTGATAAAGAAATTAACAAGTCTAGGGGATCCTATTTCTGGAACTGAAAATCTTGAAAATCTTGAAATTCTGAAAACTGAAAATGAGATACTCAGAAGACAAGTGTCGAAACTAGATGGAATCCAATGAGAACTTGATCATGTTAAATCTGAAAACACTAAACTCAGAAACCAATGTCAAGAATCTGAACAAAAACTAATCAATCTTGAGAATGAAAACAAATTGATCAATGAAGAGTTCAAGGCTGTTATTGTTGCGAACTTAAAATTTCAGGAAAACTTTGAAAACTGTAAATCAGAATATCCAAGTTTCCTAACTGATGTTTTGTTTGATGATGATAAACTTGAGCAGGAGAACACTAGTCTAAAGGAAGAAATTGAGAAACTAAAACAGTTGAACTCCACCATGTCAGAGAGATTGCTGACATTTGAAAAAGGAAAATATGTTGATGAAAATCAAAATGAGCTCAAACTGAAATCAGAAATTGATACCCTTAAAACTTTGAATGATGTGATGCATCAACAAATTCTGGTCTGTGAAGAAGATATAGTCAACTATGAACATCAGGTCTCTTCCCTTCAATCTGAAATAAATGATCTGAACAATACTTTGTCAAAATTCGTAAGTGGGCAGAAAAACCTAGACAAGCTACTAGGTGTAAAAATCAACACTAGGAAGGAAGGGCTGGGCTACAATAATGGAAACAAGAAAGAATTTCAGAGCAAGTTGATGACATCTTTTGTAAAAGCTTCAAATGTAGCCACCACTTCAAAAGATAAACAACCCATTGTTCAGAAAACTGAAGAACAGAACAAAAATCAGAAAAAGATTGGAAAACAGAAAATAAATAAAAAGGGTTCATTAGGGCATGTTGATCAAAGTTCACACACACATTCACATGCATCTAAAAAGAAAATGTCATGCCATTATTGTCATAAATTTGGTCATCTGATGCATGAATGTAAATTGATGGAGAAGGATGATATGACTGCTAGGAACCTTCATGATAGAAATCCTTCATTTCAGAAAAAGAAAATTGAATGTTTTCACTGTGGTAAATTAGGACACACAATTGCACAATGCTGGTTTGCAAATGATAAGAAAACATCTCATTCATATCATGGTAAATCTCCTGCAAGCCAACATGGTCCTAATAAGAACAAATTTGTTTTTAAAGATAAGCTCATTACATGCTTTGAGTGTGGAAAGACAGGCCACAGGGCCATTGAATGCTGGCTGAGGGCTGGTGGAAGAAATTCTAGTTCATGCTTTCACTGTGGCAAGATGGGCCACATTGCAGCCCAATGTTGGCATGCTCAGGTAAGGAAGTTTAACAATAAATCTGGTAAATTCCCTGTCAATAGAAATATTTCTGATAGAAATGAATTTGTGTTTGAAAAGAAAACACTTACATGTTTTGAATGTGGGAAGCCAGGCCATAGAGCTGCTGACTGCTGGCTGGCTTATGTTGGTAAACAGAATCTTAATTTTGTTAACAGAAAATTTCATGCATATGCACATAGAACTCATACTAATCAGAATGTGCATAAATCAAATCTGAAATCTGCTGCCTCTTGCTATTATTATGGTATACTAGGTCATTCAATGAATAATTGCCATCTGATGAGATCTGATGACCTACATGCTAAGAGGTTGTTTAGAACACCTGCCAAAGGTGTCACTATTAACCATGCAGGGCCCAAGATAGTTTGGGTACCTGCCCATGCAACATAGTGTGCTAACTTGCAGGTGTGCCTTGGAAGCTGAAGAATAATAAAAAAAAAGGAGGGAAATAAACCAAGGCACCCGAGTTGATAAAATCCCATTCAGGTAAATTCTTCACATCTGTTCAAATGAAATTTATGGTTGATCTGATAAGTCATAGTTTCATGCATACATGTTTTTTTTGTTTGGTTTGACTCTTGCATTGAGCTTTGTGGGCTGTCTTGTTTGTACTTTGAGCTGAGTGCATATATGAGTATTGCATAATCATGCACTTCACACACAATCATTAAAATCTGATGCATATAGGACTGTTGGTATTGCATTGTCATGCATGACCACTTTGGTATATCAAATGGTAAGCTACTAAAGGGCAGAGGAAATCTGTCTGGAGGTTCTTACTTTGTGTGAGATGGTCTTTTAGACCAAGTTCTCCGCCAAGTACCAAGGGTCAAATTTGCATATTAGAGAATGTCTGCATCTTCATGTGAATATTTTGTTTCATGCCCGTGCATACATGTAGTTAATTGCATTGCATTTCATTACATTAAAAATGCCAAAAAGATAGATTGAACGCATACATTTAGGGGAAGCATTATTCTTACTCTTGAAATTACACAACTGTTTTTAGATTTACTGCATAGCATGTTAAATATGTTGTTGCATAGTCATTCATCATCTGCATTGTCTTCATGACATATAAGATGATTTATTGTTTTTAGTTAAAGGGAGTCATAGCATAGCATATCACTTATTTTTGAAAAATCAAAAAAAAGGGGGGAAGGTAGTGTTTCACTGCATATAGATAGGGGGAGCATGCTTAATCCGTTCAGTTGTGTTTTTATCTGAACTCTTCCTATCCACCTACTTGATTCATCTTATCAATTCTATAGTGTCAGTGATTTCATCATGAAAGTGGTATCAAAAGATCTTTCTTGACTGCTTCTGAAGTTGTTCAAAATCTGAATTCATACCTTATAGGCATCTATCTGTCTCTCCTAAATCTGCTGAAGGAGAGCTTCACTTCTATTCAGTCATCCTTGAACTTCTATGCTCAAGAGCAGCTTCTTTGCTACAATTTTTCAGAATCCATGCTGTCTGTTGAATATTCTCACTTGAATTTCTAAGCTGAGATATGAAGTAAATCTTCAGCCTGAATACTACTTCATAAAAGTTAAAACATCTTCAATGAGGAACCTTCCATTATACATGCTTAAGAACATTTGTTAACTGGAACTGGTTTAAGTCTTATGTACTCTTGTTTGGTCACAAGGAACTTGAAAATATCTGTTTCAACCTCTTAATAAACTTTAACCGTCTGCTTCATGTAAATTCATGTAAGACTTTCTGAAATCTGAAAAGTTGATATCCATGTCTACGCTGACTGAGATATATAGTGTATGTGGTTGTTCCTAAACATCTAATTTGTTCTGAATCCATTTTGAGTAAAAGTATGGACAGAGCAATGACTGTGGTTACTGAGAAACCTGTCCAAAGGATTGAGTCATGAAGTACCATGGTTAACTCTGTTTAAAGAGATGATTGGAAATTATTGTGAAAATATGGCAGAACAATGGCATAGTTGTATTGAGTAACTGGGGATTATCAAGGTGTATCCTCATGCCAAAGATACTTTTAATGCTATCTCTGTTCTCTAAAATGGAAGAAGCAATACAGTTGTCACACTGAGTAACTGGGGATTCTGGCCTCTGATCAAGGTGTTTCCTCACGTCAAAAGGTGCTGATGAACCAAAATTGTTCATTAATAAAAAAATTGAATTTGTGTAAATCAATTTCTGAAAGAACAATTAAAATTCAGGTGCATTCACTTATGTTTCTGTTAAAGCTGTCATGGAAAGTAAACTAAGTAAGATGGAAGTTGGTTGAACTAGAATCTTATATGAGCTTATAGTTCCTTTTTATTAAGAGTTGGTTCAGATATGAGTACAATTTCTCTTTGAAAAATTTAGGCTTACATCATTCTTAAACCACATCTGACAATCAAGGTTTCATAAGATTCTATAATGGAGGAATCTAGAACTTAAAATTATGCTCTATGAAGTTGGTATCTTGCTGAAAAGTTCAATATCTCAATTATCACTAATTGTTGAATCTGCTCATCCTATGGCTCTTTATCACTTCTCTCAGTTTAACCTGTGTACTTGTAGTTCTTTGGATAACCAGAGTTCATCCTTGCAGTGTGCTAATGAAAAGTTAGCATTCTTGAGTGTCCCTGTACTTTTGTTGACATTCTTACTTCATCTCAATGGGTTTCATTCATCAAAACGTTTTCTGATAAGAGGGAGCTTAGTCAAAGGGGGAGTTTGTAATTCACTCATTTTATGCAGTCTTATTCTTTCCTCTTCAATTCATGTCTTTTTGCTGAAGTCAAAGGGGGAGAAATATTTGATCAAGTTAGTATGACTCATAGAGTACTCATAGTGTTGCCATCATCAAAAAGGGGGAGATTGTTGTGTCCCTGTGATTTTGATGATAGCAAACACTATAAGTCATCTGAATGCATACAATTCTGTTTGTGGTGAATATGAATGTTTCATTGAAAATCTTATCTGATTTATTGCTGCATTTAAATATGGCTGTGTGGTGTGTGCTTTGGTGCATTTCATTATTGCTGATGTATTTCTTAATTGATTGTCATCTGGATTGCTTGTTATCTGGATATCTTGATGTCATATATGTTTACTTGTGTTTGATGATGTCATACAGCACATTGTTTAACTGTGAGCATAGCTGCATTTCATGTTTTAGTCTGTACAGTGGTGCATGTTCGAACATCCATGATTAAGTGTGTAATATGCATCTGTGCATTCATTTATCTGGCTGCATAACACATACATCCACATGCTAGCACACACTAAGTCTGTACAGCCCATGTACAAGGTCTCATGCACATTGAATGTAAAGTCTATACATCGTCCAGTGTATTGCTGCATGCCATGAAGTCTGTATAGAGTCTTTGCATCGTGTGCTTCGCATTTGGGAATCAAAGTATGTACATTGGCAGATGAACTGCATCAAGTCTATACACTGGCACTGTTAAGTCTATACACTCCTCATCTTTACCTTCGTTCCAAGCCAAAGTCTGCACATTGGCCAAGTCTACACATCGGCCTGTGGCCTGCTTAGCTGAAGTCTATACATCGCCTTCAGACTTTCAAGTCGATACACTTTTTGCTCATTCAAGTCTATACATCCACAGTGTAACTTCAAAGTCTGAACATTGTCTCACTCCGTCAAAGTCCATACATTCTCAGCAGAACCCCATGTCTATACAGTGGCCTCGAGCTTCTCAAGTCTACACACTGTCTTCGGCCTCAAAGTCTGTACACTCGCTGCACTGTACAAGTCCATACACTGGCAGCCCTGCAGAAGTCTATACATTGGCTCAAACATTCCAAGTCTGTACAACCATTGCACTCAATCGAAGTCCATACATTGGTCTTCATATTGGAAGTCTATACATTGGTCTTCACTGAAGTCTGTACAGCCATTCTCTTATCAAAGTCCATACATCCTTCTGTTGGAATTTCAAGTCCATACATCGGACTGTTTGAGCAAGTATGTACAGCATTTCATTCACACCGGAAGTCTATACATTAGACTGTGGGAAAGTCTATTCATTCATTTCCAGAAGTTCAAGTCCATACATTGATCGTTTGGGTAACAAAGTCTGTACAACGTGAGCTTCGGTTCTTAAAGTCTACACATTTTCCCGTTCAAATCCTTCAAAGTCTATACATCAGTTTGATTGAGTAAGTCTGTACAGCATGCCTTGTGTTCACAGCTTTTAAAGTCTGTACATCGGCTTCGCATCTGCAAGTCTGTACATCGGTTTGATATCATCAAGTCTGTACATTGGCTTCAACTCTCCAAGTCTGTACAACCACATCTCAAAGGCTAAGTCTATACATCACTGTGGCTGCTCGAAGTGAAGCATAGTCTATACACTCCTCACCTTTCCCTACGTTTGGCCAAGTCTATACACTCATACCTTTCCCTACGTTTTCTGGCCAAGTCTACACATCGTTTACCTGGCGTTTGCTTCAAAGCCTAAACACTCGTTCTTAAGGCTTCAAGTCTATACATTGGACCGTGGTTCGCCAAGTCTATACATTACTGAGCCATTCGACAAGTCTGTACATTGGCTTCAATTCCTCAAGTCTATACATTGTTCAGCGTCTTGTCTCACTCGAAGTCTGTACAGTCTGGCAGCGTCTCATGCTGCGTCTTAGGCAAGTCTATACATTGCTCTGTTGCACAAAGCAAAGTATGTACATCCGATCATCTCCCTCATCGTCTTGGCCATCGTTCTTTCAAAGTCTGTACAGCCCATGGTCTAGAGACCAAGTCTGTACATCGTCCTGTGCCTTCAAGCTTTCAACGTCAAGTCTGTACATCGTACTGTGCCTTGAGCTTGGAGCAAGTCTATACATTACTGTTGCATTCACACAAGTCTATACATTGTTTGTTGGGACAAGTCTATACATTGTTCCATTGTGTGCTTGTCTAAGTCTATACATCGCCATTCTTTGCACGAGCTGAAAGTCCTTCAAGTTTGCACATTCTTCTGTTGTGTTCAGGCATCATATGAGCAAGTCTGTACATTGTTACGCAGAGCCTACACATTCGTTTGGCTTGGCTGAGTCTACACACTCGGTTTGGCTTGGCTGAGCATTCATCGTCAATGTACACACTTCACCATATGCATACTGCAGCATGTGCTATTAAGTCCATACACTACTTTTGTGCATCGTTCAGAAAATAAGTCTGTACATTGGTTCTGTCATGCACAGAAACGCTTAAGTCTATACATTGCTATGGCTTGTTATTGCAACGCTCTTTAAGCAGCAACTCTGTACACCCTTCTAATATTGTCTTTGACTGATTATCTGACAGGATTAATGACGAGGTTATTAAGACTGGCACGTGATCCTAGAGGTTGAGATGCTGACACGTGGACCGAACCTTCTGGGCGGGAATCATCGAGAGCTCACGCCCTAGCTGCCTGCTGCTGGTATAAAAATGGAGCTTCCTCCATCGGCTGAAGAAGGATCGATGAGCAGTGAGCCATCGAGAAAAGCAGAAGAGCAGTGAGCCATCGAGAAAAGCAGAAGAGTAGTGAGTGCCTCCACGATACAGAGAACAGAGAAGAAGAAGAAAAAGAGAAAGAAAGAGAGTGAGAGCAGCTGAAGAAGAAAGAAGAAGAGTGAGCCAAAGAGCAGAAGAGAGATCGAGAGATCTAGAAGAAGAAGAAAAAAAGAAAGAGAGAGGGCTCGTGAAGAAGAAGAAAGAAGCTTCAGTTGAAGATCTGCCTACTGGACTTTGGATCAGATCCAATCTAGTCAGCTCCTACGAGAGCCACATTCCTTGTATTTCATTTACAGCTTTCAGTCGCTGTGACTCTATTTTTTGTTTTCTTTTTCATTTGATATATTGTCTTTCCGATACTCTATAGAGAGGTCGGGGTCCCTCCTGTTGGTTCAGGAGAAGGGAGATTGCTATCTCCGATTGCAAGTAGCTGGGTGCTACTTGTAGGTTCCCTCCTGATTTGGAGGAAGGGAGATTCGTCTCCGGTTCTGGGCTTGTGGGTTACAAGTCCAGGGGTCCCTCCTGGTCTGGAGGAAGAGAGGTCTTCGACCTCTGGTTTGCTGGTGACGGAGAGTCACTGGTGGGTTCGCTCCTGGTCTGGAGGAAGAGAGACTGTGCGTCTCTGGTTTCCAAGTGGCTGGGAGTCACTTGGGGTGTCCCTCCGGTTGGGAGGAAGAGGGGAGGCTGTTGTCCTGGTCAAGCTGTGTGGCAGCATCTTGTTCGCAGACTAAGTCTATAGTTTTCTAGCCTGTGCTAGTGGTAGCCTCACTCCGGTTGGGAGTGAGGGGTGGACGTAGGTCTTTGGACCGAACCACCTAAAAATCTCTTGAGCAGTGGTTTGTCTGTGTGTTTGCTTCCGCTAGATGATTAATTAGGAGCGCTCCAAGTGTCTCTTCATATGTTCAGTTGAATTAGTTTTTATTCTGGATTTGTGTTTAGCTTCTGAGTTTAATTTTAATTGGGCGATATTTCGAGCAGGATACATTCACCCCCCTCTGTATCCAGGGCTTGCACCCTAACAATCTGTAGTTGGGGTTGCCAGAGGCGCCAGGGGGAGTGATGCTGCCCTGCTACTCCTTGTAACTGCTAGACTGTGTGAGGGCGAGAGAGGGAGTGGGAGGAGAATGGCGAGGGGAGTGGGGGGCGGAGCCTGCTGGGAGTGAAGAGAGGGAGGGTGTGCAGTGGGAGAGGGGAGGAGGGAGAGGGAATTCTCAGGTTAGAGAGAGGGGGTGGGGAAGGCGATCTATGCAGGGACTACTTAGGTGGCAGGGGGGAGTGATGGCCTCTGTAACACTCAGGATTTTTCGGATCAGAATCTGTGAGTTTCAGAGCGCTTTCGTGGGTCCCGGATCGAGTTTTGTGATTAAATCAGATTTTTGCCTATCGGGCCTTTGGATCCCTGTGTAGGGTGAACCATTGTGATTTTGGGCTCCGAGACGTTACAAGCGCATCGTGCGTTTTTCGAGGATAGTGGGGGTGGTTTTTTCCCATTTTTTCTATTTTTTAAATTTTAAATCCCAAATTATTTTCTATATAAACCCTTCTACCCCTCTCTCTTCCTCATTCTCTCATTCTCTCCCTCTCTCCTCTCGTTTCTCTCTTTCTCTCCCTCTCTTCTCCGGGCGGCTGACGAAGGCAGAGGTGGGTGAGGTGGAGGCGACATGGGGGTGGCGAGCGGCGAGGATGGAGCGAGGAACGGGGTGGTGGCGCAGCATGCTCCCATCCCCAGATTCGAGACATCGGTGCCGATTCGAGTGCCATTTTTGCGTGGAATTAGCATCCTCGGTGCGGGAAATCATTGGTGGAGGTAGAGGGATAAATCGCTTGCCGTTGCATTCCTTTTCCCCGCGTTTTATAGGCCGAGGTGAGGTCGAGAGTGGTTTTCTTTCACGCCGGGGTTAAAAAGCATGATTTTGGGGTGAGCGATGGATTTGTCATTTTGATCGCATTTTGGGGTTTGAATGGCACCTCTCGGTGGTTTAGAGGCTAGGGAATGGTTCCCCCATGTTTTCCCCATCACCTGGGGTGATTAGGGCGTGGATTAGGGCCCCTCGGATGGGGTTCCAAAAATTCGTTGCCGGATTCAGTTGACGGAATGAGTAGCTCAATCGACCGGATCAGTGTTCGCCATGGAGGGCAACCTGCCTTGGTTCGATCGACCGACCCAAGTGGTCCAGTCGACTGACCCAGCACAAGGTGGCTGTTGGTCTGGTCCGATCGACCAGCCCTGTGGGTCCGATTGATCGACCCTTGTCAAGTCTACCGAGCCTGGGTCTAGGACGACCGGTTTGAACCCCTCTCACCTGTTTTGGCCTCCGATCGACCCGGTTGACCCTTTGGTCGACCTTTGGCCCCGTGGATGTCCCGGACACCATGTGGGGACCAGCTTCATATTTTTGGGTGTCTAGAGGAATCGTGATACCTCGATTAGCGTACTCGTGTGGTTTAAAGGGTCCGGGTGACCCCGTGTGTTCCGGGCTTCCTTGTTGTGCTAGATCGAGTCACCGTATACCGGTGTAGGTGCAGAGGGGGCTGTCCTTGCATGATGTTAGCTTCTTCAGAAAGTAATTTTTCGTATGGGCCATGCGTATGGCCAGTGACCAAGAGTTCCATGGCCCAGCCTGGGCTGAGAGCTTCTTAGTCTCCCTAAGAGAGGGAATGGACCCGATGGTTGTGAACTGCCTTAAGAGTCCTTTTAACTATGGTTTCTGACTATTGGATTAGGATGGTCGACGACATGGTGCTGTATGGTATAACGGCCTTGGGATGTGTCACGTGACTCTACGATCGTTAGATTAGCAAGTCTAGCTAGTCGTCCAGAGTCTGGTGGCGTCGAGCCACCCCGTGTTCTGTGATACTCACAATGGGTGCGTGCATAACCCGTTAGTACTTTGGTGTTTCTCCTATCGAGAGTTTTACCTCAAGTGACCTTCCCACTACACGTAGCTGACCTGGGCACGTAGTTGCTTACCCAACTGCGAGTGGTGGAGGCTAGTCCTGAGTAGATGATTTTTAAGCTGGTTGCCGTAGGGCCCCTTGCCTTTGCAGCCTGAGTCCGACTGGGGAAAAAACTAGCTAGAGGACCTGACCTACAGCAGATGGTCTGTGTGCGCACATCTAGTTGGGAGCGGTGGACGGGTGCTAATGAGCGTGACCCCAACTAGTCCTTGTTCTATGGTATTGTGTTCGGTGTCTCAATTTTTGCCTGGGGTGAGTAGAGAGACACCTGAGACTGCGGTATAAGTCGTCGGAGGACACATCCGGCCTTGTTGTTAGTGGGTAGTTCTTTTGTCACACGAGATGAGTTTCTTCGTGGTTCTTCGGGTGATTTCTATGCGTTTTCTCAACGTTTAGGTCAAGAGTTCCACCCGTAGGCAGAGTCTTGTTCACGATAGCAAGATCTTGACCTTACCCCCAGACGGTGTGGTCTGGGCTGTGACCTTTGTCGATGAGGATGGGCCTGGATGATAGGAGTGTCGTGGTTCCTTTCCCAGTAGTGTTGCCGTGGTTTTACTGGTGGTTTGGCAATTCTGACTGTGAGGCCGGGGTTTACTTCCTATTACTTGTAGGAGTAGTTTAGAGTGTTGTGTTTTTGCCGCCATATACTACTACCGTTGTTGTTGTTCTTGCTGTTATCGCTGCTGTTTACCACCGTTATTTCAAGGTGGGGATCCGTGGGACCCCTATTGAGCCAATGAGATGAGGCTCACCCCACTCTTTTCTGGTGTTGTAGTTCTTCCTTGAGATTCGGAGGTGCAACGCGGAGGTTCGTAGTTTTCAGCTTGCCAGATTCGGGGGCGTACCTAACGATTGAGTACGTTTCATTCCCTATAGACTGTACTTTATAGATTATCTGTAGTTAATTTTTTAATTGAAAATGCAATTTATTTCTATTATTTAAACAGTTAATTCTTGACGTGAAACGAGGTCGGGGATCATCGAAGTCTTCAGCCGGAGAGCAGAGCTGGTGCTGGAGGCTCAGACCTGGACGTGGTCACTTTGTTGTCCGCGTTCTTGAGAAGGCGGTTGGTCGGGCAATCACGTCCTCAGGGATCAGTTGACTGACCCGCCTGGTCAGTCGACTGACCCACCTGGTTAGTCGATAGACCAGGCCAGGACGCGGTCACTTAGGTGACCGCGTTCTGGTGAAGGCGGTCTGTTGGGGAACCGCGTTCTCAGAGTTCTTCTACAACACCCAAGGGCGTCCCGAACGATGCTCTGCTTTGCCGTGCTACTCTGTGGTCGACCGAGGGAGCTTCTGAGGGTGTTTAGGGGGTGGTACTGGGTGCTGGAGAGGTGTGGGAAGGTGTGAAATGGATTAGAACTTAAATTAGGACTACTATTAGGGCGGGGAAGAGGGGAAAACAAGGAGAAATGGAGGGTTGGGGGCATAGCTCTATTTTGGGTTTCCCCCTTACCAATGGCGACCGTGGGGCGGTGATGGGGGTTGTGGAACTACTGTGAGGGGGGGGGGAGAGGG
Source organism: Amorphophallus konjac (assembly GCA_022559845.1). Classification (NCBI taxonomy): domain Eukaryota; kingdom Viridiplantae; phylum Streptophyta; class Magnoliopsida; order Alismatales; family Araceae; genus Amorphophallus; species Amorphophallus konjac. Next base: position 270,872,246 of record CM040127.1, read on the forward strand.
TGAGGGGCGTGGGGAAAGCTTTATACAATAGTTATGTAGCTAATAATACTATAGGAAGGGGTAAAACGGTGGCGGGTTGAGGGAGGGGAGAGTGGCGGTGGAGGAAGTGGACAGAGGTGGCAGGGTGGACTGAGGCGAAGGGAGGGACTCAGCTGGGGCATCACACCCATCCCCATCTCAGGGACTACGCAGCCACGCTCCTCGATTCTTCTCTGTGGCGGTGGTGGCGGGATTTGAAGTTGGAGACGGCGGTTGTGGTGGTGGAGATGGACGACGACGATGGTGGAAGTGGAGGAAGAATGCAAAGCTCCGACTAGGGCCTCTCGCCTGACCCATTTGCAGGGACGACACAATCGCAGCTCGCGCACTCCACCTCCATGGATTGAGCTCTCTCAGCTCAGATAAGGGCCTCTCACGCGGGGTTCCAAAAATAGGGAAGAACAGAACATAGCCATGGCTAATTTTTCATTTCTATTACTCATTTTTTGTTCAGAAGAGGGGGGTATCACTATAAGAAAAATGGGAAATATCGACGTAATTTTTCGATGGCAATATATCCGTCGAAAAGACGTCGGAACTATTATAACTTTCTAACGAAAAATATTCTGTTGTAAATTCGTCGGTAAATACGGACTGATTTCTGACCTATTATTTCGGGCGGAAATCTATCTCTAAAAAGAGACAACTTTGAGATAATTTAAATTTCGTCGGAATTACGTTGGTAATTACCCACTGATTTTCGACAACAAAATTTTCGTCACTAATATTTACATATATTTATGTAATAATTATCATAAATGAACAGAAATATGTGTGTAAATTCTGACTGAATAAGATTACGTCGGAAACACCTGGAATAGCTTATGTTTAACCGTAATACGTATATGTAATAAATAACAAAAATAAATATAAATATATCAACAGTTTAGCTGGATAATATTCGAATTCGTATTAATTAGCGGATAATATTCTAAATCGTATTTATTATTTCGGATACGGATAATATTAGAATTTGAATCGGACCGGATACGGATATTATAATATTCGTTTCATAAAATATCTGTTCGTAATAATATATATCATATAATATATATTTATGTAAATATTATATTATAAAATATAAAATATAAAATATAAAAAATATGATAAGATGGAAGATTGTTACACTTCCCGAAATTATAATAACTACTCCATTTTAACTATTTGACTTCTAAAATTAAAACCAGCCATAGTGAGACCCTTCGTGTTTAAAAACCTCAACTCATGAGTAGTTGGCAGAAGTTGGGAGAGACCCTTCATCTTCCACCGACTTTAGGTCTTCAAATACGAATACTTTACCAGCAACAGGAGTGCAGGACATCAGGACTGTAGGAGGGAGAGACGTGTGCCTGGAGCCACCATTTTTTTTATTTGTTAATGCCCCCTCTCTCTCTTTCATTTGTCACCACTACAACTATTTTTCACGTTTAGACACCTATTTGTTACTCTTAGAAGTTATTTGTCACCCTTAGGACTCATTTGTTACCCTTAGAAGTATTTGTCACCCTTACGACCTATTTGTCACCCTTACGACATATTTCTTACCCTTAGAAGCCATTTATTTTTCCCCCATCCTTGCTTTTCCCTCCTCGCCGCAGACCATCGCCACCTTGTCCCCGTGTGCCCACGGGTGCCTTGCGCACCCTCCCTCTCCTCCGCGAACCAGCACCGCCGTGAGTGTCGGCCAGCCCACCATCGCGCTCCCCCTTGCAGCCACTCCGGCAGAGCACCGCTGCCCCTCCGGTGCCGTGCCGTGGCAGCCGCCCGCTGTTCCAGCCGGACCCGCCCACCGGCTGCCGTCCAGCACCGCTGCAGCCGCCGTCCTCGACCGCCCATCACCATTCCGCCATCGCCGCCCGTGCATGGCCTCTATAACATTACATCCAAGGTGTCACTGCCATGGTTTAATCCCTCATGTCATGATTCCTAATTTCATCTCTCAGTTCACATGTTGGATGTATTTTTATTTTGTTTAATATAATTTTTTAGGATGTACAAAAGTGAAAAATAGTCAATTTTTAAGAGAGATGCTGTCGAAATTTTTTAGAATACTCGCTCCTTTCAAACAACAATTTTGAAATAAGCTCTTTTCTGAAGCAGGTATCATGATCTATCTCTTCTGGAGAATCAGCAGCGACCAGCCTGTATGTGTAAACCTTCTTGGTCTGTCCTGATTTAAAAGCAGGACCAATGGCTTGGCGAGATACCAAAGCTATTGTTCGTGCTTTTAGACCAGGACAGACGAGGAAGGTTTACACGTACAGGCTGGTCGATGCTGATTCTCAAGAAGAGAGAGATCATGATACCGACTTCAGAAAAGAGCTTCTTTCAAAATTGTGGTTTGAATGGAGCGAGTATTCTAAAAAATTAGTGTCTCAGAGGATTATAGTGCCGAAACTTTTCAATCAGACGAGAGTGACACTGCAGAGTTGGTTGCTTCTAATCTTCGTCTGATCGAATCTGCTGAGCCACTTCAATTGTGTATAGAGGACGAAGTGGAAGAAGTCGATCCAATTGAGCTAAATGAAGCAATTGTTGGGCAGGAGGAGTCATCTGAGAGAGGGGATTCTTCTACAACTGGTGATGGTGGAGGATGATCCAACAGATATCTGTTGATTTGTAATTATAATAATAAAAAATGACAGATTTGAATTAATATAATTGTAATTTCTTTTATTCATTGAGTTATATGTTGTGTGGATTTTATCGGGGGATGTGTGCTTTATGTTGAGTTGTGTAAGTTGTGTGTATAATTGTAGTTTTAAAGTGTGATAAATGGATAACAGAAGTAAAAGATATGTTTTGAAGCGAAATAAATGCGATGGCTGACGAGCGATAATGATGACAAATAGATGTTGTGAGTGACAAATAGTCGTTAGCAGTGACAAATAACTCTGCAACGGTGATAAATATCTCATAACAGTGAAACTTGAAGAAACTCAAGTTCGTTTGAAGGGTTTAACCGTGTATGGGTTTCCTAACTCTACCAACACAGATCTGAAGCTTTCCTAGTCATCAAACGACACTGATTAAATGAAGCGAAATGTTTATATTATTTTTCTATCATTTTTCAGAATTATGTGATTTTATATTATTGTTATAGTGTTACATTTATTAATTATCAATTTTATATTTTTTATCAATTTTATAATTAATTTTTTATTATACTGGTACATTTATTAATTATCATTTTTTATGGTCTTTGTCATTTTCATAATTATTTTACTATTATTATGATGTTACATTTATTAATTATCATTTTTATGTTTTTTCTCATTTTCAGTTATTTCATTATTATTTTACCGTTACATTTATAAATTATGATTTTCATTTTTTTCTTTTGTCATTTTCACAATTATTTAACTATTATTATAATGTTACATTTATTAATTATCATTTTATATGATTTTTATCTTTTTCATAATTGTTTTATTATTATTATTATTATGTTATATTTATAGAATTTTAATTTGTATGATTTTTTGGCATTTTTATTTATTTTATTATAATTACAGTATTATATTTATTAATTATCACTATTAGACAGAAAGAAGAACAAGTTTTAAAATTTTGGAGCCAGTAAGTCAGATAAGCCAAAATCAAGCGCGACGGCTAATACCGCATAGTGGTGACAAATAGTCATCAGTGGTGAGAAATAGGTTTTAGGGCTGACAAATGTCTCCTAAGGGTGATAAATAGATAACAGAACTAAAAGATATGTTTTGAAGCGAAACAAAGGCGATGGCTGGCGAGCGATAAAGGGTGACAAATAGATGTTGTGAGTGACAAATAGCCGTTAGCAGTGACAAATAACTCCGTAACGGTGACAAATATCTCATGGCAGTGAAACTTGAAGAAACTCAAGTTCGTTTGAAGGGTTTAACTATGTATGGGTTTCCTAACTCTACCAACACGGATCTGAATCTTTCCTAGCCAACAAATGACACGGATTAAATGAAGCGAAACATTTATATTATTTTTCTATCATTTTTCACAATTAGGTGATTTTATATTATTGTGATAGTGTTACATTTATCAATTATCAATTATATATTTTTATCAATTTTATAATTAATTTATTATTATACTGGTACATTTATTAATTATCATTTTTTATGATTTTTATCATTTACATAATTATTTTACTATTATTATGCTGTTACATTTATTAATTATCATTTTTATATTTTTTCTCATTTTTAGTTATTTCATTATTATTTTATCGTTATATTTATTAATTATCATTTTTATGTTTTTTTTCATTTTCAGTTATTTCATTATTATTTTACCGTTACATTTATTAATTATCATTTTTATATTTTTTTCTCATTTTTAGTTATTTCATTATTATTTTACCGTTACATTTATTAATTATCATTTTCATTTTTTTTACTTTGGTCATTTTCACAATTATTTAACTATTATTATGATGATATATTTATTAATTATCATTTTATATGGTTTTTATCTTTTTCATAATTATTTTAATATTATTATTCTGTTATATTTATAAATTTTTAATTTGTATAGTTTTTTGGTATTTTTATTTATTTTATTATAATTACAATATTATATTTATTAATTATCACTGTTAGATAGAAAGAAGAACAAGTTTTAAAGTTTTGGAGCCAGTAAGTCAGATAAGCCAAAATCAAGCGCGACGGCTAACACCGCATAGTGGTGACAAATGGTCATCAGTGGTGAGAAATAGATTTCAGGGCTGACAAATATCTCCTAAGGGTGATAAATGGATAACAGAAGTAAAAGATATATTTTGAAGCGAAACAAAGGCGACGGCTGGCGAGCGATAAGGGTGACAAATAGATGTTATGAGTGACAAATAGCCATTAGCAGTGACAAATAACTCTGTAACGGTGATAAATAACTCAGAAAAATGGGAAATACCGACGGTATTATCCGACTAAAAAGTTTTCATCGGAAATACGTCGGAATGATTCGACTTTCATGGTGTGTTTGTTATTTTCTTCCCTATTTGAAAAATTATTTTATTTATTGATTATCATTTTTATGAATTTTTTTATTGTTATATTTGTTTTCTCTTTTGGGTTCACCTTCTGTATGTGAGAACAACGAGTAAAATGAATGATAAGGGTGATGAATGCATATTATTGGTGACAAATAAGTTGACAGAGGCAACAAATGTACATTAGTGGTGACAAATAGGTTGACATGGGCGACAAATGCGCATGAGGGGTGACAAAAGGCTCTTAACGGTGAAAAAATGCACAAAGGCGACAGCTCCCAAGGGCAAAGGCGGACGGCTCCTGCTTGCTATAAGAGTGAAGGATGCCTATTAGTGGTGACAAATAGATCAACAGGGGGGACAAATGCGCATGAAGGGTGACAAATGGATCCTAACGATGAATTATGAGCATGAAGATAAGCCCTACTTATATTAGAACCGTCGACAAACCCTGCTACTTATAGGGGAAGAACTCCCCTCCGTAAAGGTAACCCTTATATGCGATGGATGATATCTTTCATTTGACGACAACCACATCACACAAAGATCAAGCATCCATTATACAAAGAAAGGTTACAGAAAAAGAAATTATATTGATAGGAGAAGAGGGTACAAGCGGTTACTCGTCCTCTTTGGGACGGAACCTGTCAGGTTGGAGGCTCAACACCCCCTTATTACAAAACATGCGGTCCACCTTCGCTAAGGCGTCCTGCCACCCTTGCAGGTACCTCTGTTTCTATTCCTCCGAAAAGTCACCGCCGCTGCTTTCCCCTGATGGCTGGTCCGGCACCGGCAGGGCTTCCTTTCGGAAGCACAACCTTTTGGCAGGAACCTACTCTGACGAAGAATCTGACTTCTCAAACGACGACATCTTCACGAGAGTGTCTTTGATCGCCAAAGCATCGTCTTTCCCCGCAGAGTCTCTATTTATAAGAAGGAGACGAAACCCCCAGAGGGCAAAAGAGTCTTCGTGCCTCCCCAACTTTGTGGAAATCGAAGCGACGGGACCGCGAAGATCGTTCCATCTCCCCCAACTTTTCTGACTCTCGGTCCTTCCTTTTTATCGGTCATGAGATCGCTTGGACCGAGGTTCCTTTCATCCGGATACATCAACCGCATAGTAGATGAGAGGCCAGAGAGAGATACTGCAACGGCTAACACCGCATAGTGGTGACAAATAGTCATCAGTGGTGACAAATAGGCTTCAATGCTGACAAATGTCTCGTAAGGGTGATAAATCGATAATAGAAGTCACAATATGTGATGAAGCGAAATAAAGGCGACGCCTAGCGAGTAATAAGGGTGACAAATAACTCGTTATGAGTGACAAATAGTCATTAGAAGTGACAAATAACTATGTAACGGTGACAAATAGCTCATGGCAGTGAAACTTGAAGAAACTAAAGTTCGTTTGAAGGATTTAACGATGTCAACGTGTAAAATGTCCAGTACATTATTTCCCTATGCAAATCAAGCGTAGTACACTTCCTTACCTACAATAGCAGTAATAACAAAGCAACTAATATGAAGAGGAGCAACACTACTAGAGTACATAATAGAACAACAACAATACAAGGCACATTTGACATTTGTGTAGTATGTTGGCATAGTGCCTGGTTCCTTGAATCATAGTTAGGCCCGGGACTTGCATGATATGTAGGCATGGGCCTTTCCTGTAGTTGAGGATGATCAACATACGCATGCCTACTATTTCTAACCCCATTTATAGCAGTATGTGCTTCCTCTACTGAGTGAAAACCCTTATAACGAGCTCCAGGGTATCCACTCACTTGAACAAAGCATTCGGGCCAACTATAATATACACTGGGTTCGCGACCAACCCACACTACATAGCATTTATACCTTCCCATTTTCTAAACCTCAATTCCTCAAGTGGTTATTGGTTACCATTGACATCCCTAATGGTAGAGGTCCAACGAAAAATAATACTTGTACAGAGGTTAAGAACAAAACAACCACTGCATCCGTTTAATATGAAACTACCCAGAGCATATCATATATGAACATATGAAAGGCCTGTAAAATGCATAAACATGGAAGAGGATTAAAAAAAGGAAGAGGGCATCTGCAGCAAGAACCAGTGACGACAAGGGACCGAGGAGGAAGCAGAGGAGATGGGCTCTTCTGCTAGGGAAGCCACCACTACGCACACTGATGAAGGGGATGACATTGCGGAGGAGCCTTAAGAACTTAAAATAGCAGAGCGGGTGTCAATGTAGGGTCACGAGCAGGATCGGTGTGTCGATTTAACACATCGCTGCAATGGAAGTGGTAACATAGCCCCTCGGGAGCAGAAAAAAGGGGAACGTCGGGAACCCTACCCGAACGATCGTCGCTCGATCGGAGCATATTGCAGAGGTGATTGGACAAGAGAGGGTGTAGGCAAATACACTGGATAAGGGTGAAAAATACCTATCAGTGGCGACAACTAGATCTGTAGAGTAGATAAATACACTGGTAGGGGTGAAAAATAGATCCTAGAGCTAACCAATGAAAAGCAGAAGGAGCTGAAAGGAGGAGTCAAGTTCACAAGAGGACAAAAATGCGAACAGTGTATCAAGAGTTTATAGAGCAATCAGAAGAAGAACGAAGGGACTTGGTCAATGCCAAGACAGTCAATGTCGACTCCTCAAGGTCAACGCCAGTCAAAGAGGACTCCAGAAAGTTCAACTTTTTCTTGACTACAGTCATGAGGTCCCAGTCAAAGTCAAAGGTTAATGAATAGATTAGTCAGCTACAGTGATCCAGGTCAAAGACAAGCAGCTAATGGAGAGAAAAGAAGGCAACGGCTAGTCATGTGGTAAGATAAGAGTGATAAATATTCAGTAAGGGTGACAAATAGCCTGTATGACTGACAAATAGACGATAAGCGTGTAAATTAGCCAGTAAGGCTGACAAATGGGCTGAAAGAGTGAATCACAGGCTCGGTGTGTCTGGCACACGCTCAACTCGAAGGCCAGGGGCCCAGGCTTTACACGTGATCCAAGACTACCCTGTCAGAGATATATTCTCTCTCATGGGACAAGGATATTTCCATATTTCAGCCTGATCATCTATTATTCACTCTTTGTCGCCTCTTTTACACCAGTAAGACCTATTTTTCACCATTGGCCACCTATTTATCACCCTTAAAGCGTAGCCAAAGCCCTTTCATCCAGTGGGTGACTTGGATTTTTCTCTTCAGCAGTCTGAACTGGAGTCGGCTCCACGATCGACTCTAGTCGACACTTGTGCAAGTAAAGCCTTCATCTTTTCACACTTCACCCTAGTTCCTTAACCAAATTTGAATCTGTCTTCAGAAAACTCATTGATATTCATGAATTAACATTATCAAGCACACACATTAATAGCATTAAAACATATAAAACTTTGAAGATCAAAATGTATGACAAAAGAAATATCAATGAAGACAGGTATGCCACATTCTGAGGTTTGAGACGTGAAATATTTAAGATCTTGTATTTCCAAAGGTAACGAGGTCAGCCCCAAATCGGGCTCTAAACATATTACGATCACCCTCATTAAATGTCCATGATGTCTCTCTCTTGCTTGACAATTCTTGAACATATTTCAGTACATAAATGGCATAGTTGAGGCTTTCATCTTCCTGTTGGGGACATTCGTTGTCGAATACAAGATCCCATTTCTCAACTCCCTTGAATGTCCCATAGAGCTTCAGAGACCCCCGTACTACTGCAGCCTACAAATGAAAGGTTATAAATTATTAAGGAATAATTAAAAGATAATATAAATATCTATGATTTCGGGTACATGGATAAAAAAAGTACCAAATTTCTTGTAGTGGCATCATGGATGGCCATGCCACTCATGGAATTGTATGAGACAAAGCGGCGATTCTCCGTGTCAACAGCAAGTAGATGCCAGTGACCTCCAGAGTGTAACACGAAGAATAAATATTTGTTCTTATGCAGTTCTGATAATTCAACATTCTCGTAGGTGCACTCCAACAATTCGTTGGATTTTTTGTAGTTGGCCGCTGTCCTGCAGTTTATGTGATTAATTAAAGTGGTGGGAAAACAAACCCATTGATGAAAGGTGTTAGATTCATTGAATCGTGAGTGGAGGAGGTACATCATGGCGTCGATCACCTGCAAATTAACAATCACGATTCTATTAGCAGTAGAAACACAAGTTCAGGGTAGGGCGAGTGACAAAAAATTTCACAATTAATGAAAGAAAGTACCGGATCATCTATCATCTGGCTATATAATAGATCAATGACATGACGACGTTTCAAAATAATCCCGTTCTGTAATTGAAATATGGGGCCACTATATTGGATAAAAATTTTCATGGTAGTCAGAGTAAGGCGGATCAGGATAATTACACAAACTATAAGAGGACAACTAACGCAATATCCCCCGAGACACAAGTATCAATGAATTCATTCACAATCATGTTATCTGTCGGCTTCAACCGGCCTTTGCAGATCCAATCAGTACTCTGTATGAGCTTTCTGTAAGGGTCGGCTTCATCTCCCTTCTATATTTATGTCAATATACCAATCTTAGATTTTATACTGTAAGAAGTAGGAACAACGCAGACTCACCTTCTTCTTCCCCCGTCCTGCAGTTTTCTTTGCAAGTGCCCGCCATTTTCTCACGGGCTTCTCGTCCCGTTGATGAAGGGACTGGGAAAAGACACCTTGGCGATAGTCACCATGCCCATTGGTAGCCTTCGTTTGAGCTTGGATATCACCTTGTACATCCTCTTCAGGGGCTGCCTTAGATGGCACAGTATCATCTGTACTTTGTTAAAGGGGCCTTGGAGGTGGGACATCGGCGGCAATGTCCATTTCAGAGGTTTGACATATACTTTTCTCAATATTTTCAGCCCCTTACACTTCCTTGACAAGGGCTGCTAGAGGTGGCAGGACATCAACCGTCACCTGTTCGACGGGCCTAGGAGGTGCTGCATCAGCGGCAATGTGAGCCTCTCACACCCTAGTCAGAAAGAAGGCCCTCATTTCCTCAAGTAGCCACTGCTGGATCTTCAATGTAGAGGCAATATCCTGTAGCACAGGCATGCATGGAGCTGATGATGACGTCTCCTGAGCACTGGGTCGGGTCATCATCTGACCACCGTACACCGTGTCCCTTTCACTTGGCTCAACAAGGCGCCCTTCGATCACCTGCATTTCAAACCATCGATTATTCATTAATGTTGAATGACAAAGAAGAAGTTTTTAGTACTCATAATACTTGTTGGCCTCGCAGGGATCCAATGGAGAATTTTAATTTCCTATCTAGGAATGGCCCCCACCTAAATAGTCGGGGGAATGCCACCTGCCTTAGTGGCTGTCGCACCCGCGTGTGCTCAAAAAACCAGACATGTAATATGAAATATATCAAGTTATTTTACAATGCAATAGAATTAATGATTGACACATTAATTATTACACAACAAAAATAAAAAAACTTACAGCAAGTGCGGCAGAACAACCAAATATAAATGTATGGGCCTGGGATGCATCCCCGACTCTTCTCTTAGCACGGTCAATTGTACCTGACCGTCGTTTCTGGACCGCCAACACTAATTGCTCACACTTGTGCATCGTTACCTGTTGCACGGTGGCTGCCTAGTTGTAATCTGAAACTCTGCCAATGTCATCTAAGCATGGCAACATCTGTTGTGGACAAGAATGCGTCGACCGTGGGCAAAGGAAAGTGGACAGTAAGAGTACAATCCACAGCCGGACAGTGTCGGCCACATCCTGCTCTTCATCGGACCCAACAATTTGTTGGATGAGAGAGCACACTTTCTTCCGGTCAAATGTTGCTGCAAATCTAAATCGATGCTGCAACTTCAACTTCTGTTTCGCAGATCCATAATGTTGAATCGGCTGACCGGAGCAAGGTAATCCTAAAATTATGCCCACATCTTCCACACTGAATGCGACCTCCTTACTACCCATACAGAAGTAATTTCCTCCATTATGGGCGTAAATAATCTCCTCCAATAGTGTCATGGTGAAGGTGACGGGAGAAGCATTGTCAACATATGGACCAAAGGGTGTGGTCCTCATCAATGACTTGTGACATTCCCGAAATGCCATATGATCCCTGTCCTTCATGTAAATTTCCATAGAACACCGGGCGGAGATGACCCTTGTGTTCACTATATTCAAAAAAATGTGTAAACAAGAAATTCGGTTAATTGACTGATCAAGAAATACAAAAAATAATAAGAGTAAGACAAGGGTGACAAATGTATAGACAAGGGAGTTTAGGTGTGGCAAATAGGTGCTTAAGGGTGACAAATGTATGAATTCAGAGACATGTAGGTCTAAATCTGACACAAATAGGTAGATATAAGCGTGACAAATAAATAGGTCGATAAGGGGGGCAAATAGCTAAGTAAGGGAGATAAGGAACCACACTACTGTTAACTTGTCGTCCTGAAGTGGAGGCCTTAGAAACCCTAGGTATGTGAAACGTTTCTTCTTTGGCCGTAGGAACCGGTACAATTTCCTGAGATGCAGGTGGGACATCCAGTTTACGGCGGACGGAGCGTTGCATGGGTGTCTCCTTCGGCTCCATGGCTGTCAGTGATGAAAGAGAGCTCGCAATTCAGGAGTGCTCGAATAGCAAATGACGGAGAGGTCACAAATGGCACCGCGAGGAAGACGAGACGCTGAGCACGATGGAGAGACGAACCGACTTCTGGTAGGTTGCGTAAGAGCCAAGACATGGCGGGAAGGGTAAATAAGTAATTAGGGATTTTTAATTTCAAGGATCTAGTTTGGCGTCATCATTTCTGTTGATGTGGCCTGCGATGTTGGATCGGCGGGAATACGTGAACAACACCCACGCGTGGCCGACATGTCCCATTTTCCACGTGGACCAATTGGAGCTTAGGGGCAAAAAATGTGTCTACACGGGTGACAAATGCGTTAGCAAGGGTGAAAAATACCCTGCTAACAGTGACAAATAGGGCTCAATAGAGACAAGACTATCGCGCAGCTTTCAAGGCAGTGTAAGAGTAAGGGCGACATCTTGTGGACTTTAGTGGTGACACTTAGGTGAGTTGGGTGACAAATGCTCAACTGGAGTAACAAATAACTTCCTTAAGTGTATCACTGTTAATCGTGAGGTGCCGGGTTCGAAACACCGTTCTGCCATGTTTTCATTTACATTTTTAAATAAGTTATATTAAAAAAACTTAAGGAAACCTTAAGCTGAAGCTAAGATTAGAACCCGGAGAAACCCGTTCAAACGGCAGATTCCAAAAACCAAATGATACAACATGTCATTTCAATTTGTTTATTCCATTATATATATATTATAGTTTTTCGTATCAATACGCAATGTCCAATCCAGTCTCGAGCCGTGGCCGGTACGACCGGTTCGACAGGGGTGGCCACACCTGTCCCGAATTATGTGCACGTGACTCAAGGGCGATGTTGATTATGGCACCTGAGTGATTCCACGTGGCATTCCCCACGAGGAGCCCTAGCTCCCGAAAATTCATTATAGACGTGACGATAAATTCAAAACGCATGTGTTTGACGGGGGCACAGAACAATAAGGAAATGGTCAACATGTGACCGATACACCTCTGAGTACCTTTTCGCACCCCGATGTGGGCCTTTCAAGGTAGCTAGGCTTTTTAACACGCGGTCTCATCCTTTTATAGGAATCGACTTATCGGCCATGCAGCTCCATTGCTTGGCGATTAATCAAACATTTTCCCCTCTTATCACCGTGATCGACCTTTATGGCACGGTGGGTCGCCAGTCCCAACCCGATGCCCACCATCGTCTGCTTAGTGATCAGAAGGAGCGCACCTTCGGTTAGTCTAGATCATTCCAGTCTTGGAACATGAACACATTGTCACACACAAGTGATTGGCATGCTCTATCGTGAGTAAAACCGATAAAAGATACAATGATATTTGATTATGGCACCTGAGTGCTTCCACGTGGCATTCCCCGCGAGGAGCCCTAGCTCCCGAAAATTCATTATAGACGTGACGGTAAATTCAAAACACATGAGTTTGGCAGGGGCATGGAACAATAAGGAAATGGTCAACATGTGACTGATACGCCTCTGAGTACATTTTCGCACCCCAATGTGGGCCTTTCAAGATAGCTAGGCTTTTCAACACGCTGTCTCTTCCTTTTATAGGAATCGACTTATCGGTCAAGCAGGGTTTGACGTCCCACTCCGGGATGCCTCGACCCGGACGTCCCGACCCCACCCAAGTGGTGGGCGGGACGCCCGGGTTGTGGGTCGTGACCGAGACGCTTCATTATTTTAATATTTTATTATATATATATTATATATATAAAGAGTCTTTTTTTACTTTGTTGTATTATTTTTTATATATTATATATATAAAGAGTCTTTTTTTATTTTAACATTTTACGAGATGGACCGACATGGAGCGAATATGCACCGACCCGACCCATCCCGGGCCGTGACCCGGACAGGCGGGTCTGTCGAGACCACAAACCCTGCTTTCAAGGTAGCTAGGCTTTTCAACACGCTCTCTCTTCTTTTTATAGGAATCGACTTATCGGTCATAAAAAAAGTTGAAAATTTCTAAATTATCGATCTTAAAATATTAAATAATATTTTTTTTAGATCTAATGATTTTTTTTACTGAGGGAGATTTCATCCTTTTATAGGAAGAAATGAATGAATGATAAAAAATCACGAATGAATGAATGAAAACATGGCACCAAATGAAAATATGGCGCCAAATAAAAAGAGACAAGAACAGGCAGACGACCCCTCTCCTGACCTTCTCAGTGCTTCCCTCTTCCTCCTCCTTCAACCACTGCATCCCTTTCCTCTCTCACGATCGCCCCCGCCTCTCAATCTCTTACTCGGGGGCGGCGGAGTGGCGAGGGCGGGCGGAGGTGAGCTCTGGCAGCGACGGCGGTCAAATTCTTTTCGACGGACAGCCCCCACCGCAGGTATTCCCCTCTCTCCCTCTCCCGTTGGCCCCCTTCTTGAGTACATATTATCCCCCAAGTAATATGTACTCAAGAGTTGCATAGAGATTACTTTTAAGTAAACCAACTGCTCCTTTGAGAATTTTAACCTTCATGTCTGATCTACAAGATGAACCTTTTCTCCTTATCACCTGCTGTACTCTTACAACAACAGATGAAATCCCAAGCCCCTGTTTTTATTGGGAGGGTGGGAAGAGGGATGTGGGTATAAATGTGTGTGCGTAAATGTGGATATGACCCTTTTTTCATTTTTGCCCCTTCAAGACTTTTGTTATGATATATGTGATTAGTATGCTTGGATGTGAATTAAATTGGTAGACAGGTGTGGATGCCGATATGTAAGAAAATGTGTATGTGAATGCGAGTATGTTAATGATTTTTTCCAGAAGATGGTGTCGATGTCAACCACAGTGTATGAATATGGAAGTGAAAGTGGATGTGGATATGGATGTATATGTGACATGAAAGGATGTACAAGTGTAGAAAATAGTCAATATTTAGGGGAGATGTACACGATATTTTCTTAGATGTAGTGATAAGACATATTGATATGAATTTTTTAATATGTTAGGTAAATATGGCTAGAATTGATCGTTCATGGATGAATCGTAGAGTAGTTGACGGAGTGGTGTCAGAGGAGTTTAAGGATGGAGTTGATAGTTTTATTCAGTTTGTATTGGGGCATCCAACAGTAGTGAACTAGTGTGGTAACATCCGATGTCCTTGTTTACGTTGTAAAAATAAGAGATTTCATTCGCTATGGGATGTGCAAGCTCATTTATACAGGAAAGGGTTCACGAAAGGTTATATGAATTGGGTGTGTCATGATGAGGAGTTCTGGTCGTATGAGCCGGCAATGTTGCAAGCACAAGTACCTATGCAGACATGGTACTCGATGCTGCTGGCCCTAATTTTAATGTACAAGGGGAACACGTGTACAACGAAGAACCACCAAACAAGTCGGCTGAAAGATTTTATCAGTTACTTCGGGATGCTGATGAGCCGCTGTGGGATGGTTGTGAAAATCACACTCGGTTGTCTGCTGTCTCACAGTTACTGAATTTGAAATCCAAATTTCACCTTAGTGAGACTTGTTTTGACCGTATGCTCCTCCTTATCAAGAGTATGCTGCCTCGAGATAAGAAGCTACCTGAAAATTTTTACCGTGCAAAGAAGATGGTCAATGAGTTAGGGCTTGAATACCAAAAAATAGATGCATGCCCTAATCACTGTATGCTATATTATGAAGATAATGTAGATAACAGATCATGTGATATTTTTCAGCATGATAGATTTAAACCTAAGAGAGGGGACAATTCAAAGCAGAAGGATGTGCCTTACAAGTCACTGCGATACTTCCCTCTCACGTCCAGATTGCAGCGGATGTATATGTCTTCAAAGACAGCTCGACATATGATATGGCACACGGAGAGAGTAGGTCGTGTAGATGATATAATGAGTCATCCCGCCGACGGTGAAGCCTGGGCTCATTTCAATCGTACGTATACTACTTTTGCTCACGAGCCACACAATGTTAGGCTAGGTTTATGCACAGACGGCTTCAACCCATTTGGAGGTTCAGTGGCGTCTTACTCATGTTGGCCAGTGTTCATGACGCCGTACAACCTTCCGCCGGGCACGTGCATGAAGCGAGAGAACCTTTTCTTAACTTTGGTGATTCCAGGTCCAAAAAATCCAGGAAAAAAATTGGACATATATCTCAGGCCACTGATTGATGAGTTGAAAAGATTATGGAATGACAGAGTTGTTACTTATGATGCATATAGAAAATAAAATTTCACTATGAAGGCTGCATTGATGTGGACAATAAGTGACTTCCCTACATATGGAATGCTACCTGGCTGGAGCACACACGGGAGGTTGGCATGTCCTTACTGTATGGCTGATACCAAATTCTTTGTCCTGAAATATGGTAATAAATCATGCTGGTTCGATTGTCATCGACGGTTTCTACCAATTGACCATCCTTTCCGAAGGCAAAAGGACTCCTTCATTAAGAACACAGTTGAAATGGATGAAGCAGACTTGGAACGGATGTCTGGTCGACAAATGGCAGCACAGGTGTGTGAAGAAAAGTATCTTCTGGGAATTACCTTACTGGTCAGCCCTTTTGATACGGTGTAATTGTCGGGTAGTACACGACATCTTCGTGGATTTGGAGAGGATCACAATTGTGTGAAGAAAAGTATCTTCTGGGAATTACCTTATTGGTCAGCCCCTTTGATACGGCACAACCTGGACGTCATGCATGTTGAGAAGAATGTCTTTGATAATGTGTTCAACACCATCATGAACATGAAAGCCAAAACAAAGGACAATGCCAAGGCGCGAGCGGACTTGAAGATACTTTGCAAACGACCAGAGTTAGAGTTGTGGTCCGTACATGGCAAAGTTGTGCAACCTAAAGTAGCTTACGTGTTGAAAGATACACAGATCAATGAACTGTGCCAATGGCTGAAGCAATTAAGATTCCCTGATGGATATGTGTCTAACATAGCTCGTTGTGTGAATGTCAATGAGGGAAAAATATATGGATTGAAAAGTCATGACTGCCATGTGTTCATGGAGAGACTTCTGCCCATTACATTCCGTGACATATTGCCAAAGCCTATATGGGGAGCATTGACTGAGTTGAGTCAGTTTTTCAGGATTCTATGTGCATCAGAACTCAAACTTGGGGACGTGCAATGTCACGCCCCGACGCGGAATATCGGAACGTACAGTCAGAAATAGCTAGAAATAATGATAAGCTAATCTAAGCATTAACACATGTGCTATGAAAAGAGATAACTTTATTGGTCATGAAACATTTCAAATCTAGTACAATATCCTTAAACCAACTTTAATACAAACTGAGGCAACATCAACTTAACAATAATATCATAACTGTAGCTAAACACCCTCTATGGCACAACTAAGAGTAGGATAACTATGCCAACTCAACATCTAGAACTGGTACACTCCAATCATCACTCCTGCCCATCCCCAATGGTAAGCGCATCATCACTTGAGCTGCCTGGAAAAAGGGGTGAGACAACTATATGAGCGAACGCTCAATAGATAATAACAGGCAAGTTTATGTAATTAACCAATTATTCCATTTTCATATGAAATGATAAGAAAAGAAATGACGATACAGAAGAAAAATAACATAATATAAAGATCTTGCAGGGTCAAGGAAATATAAGATACCTAGATTTCAACAAGAATATCATGTAACAAGTGTAACAGAAAATCGTAACGAGGAAACGGCTACCAGCAAGTATTTTAAACAAGTCAAGCACGATCAAGTAACAAGAGATAACAAGAGATTTCTGTCGTAGACATCACGCTAGTCATGCACTCAGTGCAATGCCTCACCTTGTCATTACAAACTCCCATGGGCACAAGTACTTTTCAGGCGCTCTCCCCAGGACCAGACTGGGCCCTTATGATGCGTTGGCACTGATTTATCGGATCCAAGATCCCAAGTTTCGTCTAGATATTTAGTCAAGTTTGTGGCCAAATAATCAGAGGAATTACTATTCAGAAGTTCAAGATTTAAAGGACTAATCTGTCCTTGGATTCAAGAGCACAAAACATGATAAAACTCGTCTCTGAGAGATGTACGGTCATACAGAGGCCGCTCAAAGGATATATGCGGCTAACACTGGGCCGCACTTACAGGAGCTGGGCTGAAACTCAGCCCACGAGGTCAAGAATGAACGGCTGACAGTGTGTGATGCTGGACGAGACCATGGACACGACAAGCTCGTGACTGCCCCTTAACGAGGGAAGCGTCGGATGTGCGCGGTTGAGAAACCGGCAATGAGCTAGGGTGATCGGCTCTCTTTTGTGCCCGGATCGGGTCACAGGACGGTCTCGCACTCTCTCGCAGCAGCGGTAATGAATAGATAAAGCGAGCTAGATATCCCTACACATGCTCTCTAGCAGCGGCATAAATAAATATATATGAAGTAAGCAAAATGCCGAGAAGGGAGCGAAAACGATACCTCCACGCGCTCGGCGTGGGGACGACGGACCCGGCCGAAACTCGTACTCCCGGGATAATTAATACACCATATTACAGCAAATAAATTACTGTCCACTCCACGCAGGGAGGTAAAGGGCTACACAAACGGGCCCGGGAGGACCGAATTCGGGTTGACGGGCGGCTTCTCGCGTCTCTTCGGTAGCACCCAAACTAGTGACGGTGGGACCCACGTGCTGTCTGGAGGGACCGTGCGGGACCCGGTGTCACCACTATGGTGGGGACACTTGTGGAAGTGTTCCCTGGGCTGGCGGCACGCTGGTTCGCCGGCCGGAGGCCGGGCGGCTCCGTTCGGCACCGATCGGAATGACCGGCCACGGACCTGTCGATTCTATTTTCCGACGCGCGCTCCGGCGAGAACGGACGCTGCGATCAGCCCCGAAGTCGGAATGCGACGAAACTGGTGCCGTTGGAAAGAGGCTTCGAAGGGCTTCAACCCAAGATGATTACAGAAAAATAATCAAGCATGTACTTCTGATTGGCGAATTTTGAAGGTTGCTGTTGTACAGTTCCTAAAATCTCATGTCAGCAGAGAACTTTCCTGTGGATTACCTTTGACCATGAGATAGACGTCCGAATCTGGGGTTATGTTATTCAAAAAAGTTATGGGAAATCAAGTTATGAGACTATGACTATTTTTGGATCTGGATTTGGAGGTGGTGGTGAATTTTTATGATTTTGGAAGTGGAGGGTGGTCGGATCTGGGATCTGACTGACAACACTGTAGCTGAGGAAGAACACGAATTTCTAAAAATAGATAGAAGGCTGATAAAAAATTAAGAAAATTTGTGGATGTAGGGGGTGATGGACAAAACTCTCAGTAAAATTGGGAGGGTTTGAAAAAATTAAAAAGATGGCCGGAGATGGGAGACTCAGAGCTGTTGTCACTTTAGACAGAGACAAAATAGATCTGGGAATGACAAATGAACGAAAATGGAAAATTACTAAATGGAGGAGTTTGGACGTGAAAATTTAGGTGGGGGTGGGGATTTAAGGTGAGAACACACGCTCAAAATTTCAGCTTGAGATCGTCACGTGGTGGAGAGCAGAAATTCGTGGACTACACCTCTATCCAGTAGGACAGAACCTTGAAGATGGCTCCGCGGCGGCTCGAAGGCGGCACGAACGGCGGCGGCGGCGGCACAGATGATCACCGGAGATAGAGGGGAGGGGATTGAAGATAGAACCACTCTAGAATTTGAGGTTGGAGGAGATGAACACCAGGGGGAGAGAGGAGGGGCTCAAGAACACTCTTGATTTTCCAACAATTTTCTCTTCATTAATGCTAACAAATGGAAAATACAACCTTTTATATGCCATGTGTCAAATCTAATCTACACTATTAGATCTAGGGGTGGGGAATGGAGGGCCTAGATTGGATGTGAATAACACACAAAAAATAATAAAATAGTAAGGGGAGAGGGGCGCCCCCTTGACCAAGGTAAAGAGGTTGAATGGGTAGGTAGCCTACCTTTGAAAAGTTTAACCCCTTGTCTCCCATGTGATCAATTGGCATTCAACCCTTCTAGATGGCCACCTAGGATGGTTGACCAGCCCCACATAGGTTACATGGACCAATGGGAAAGGGTTGAGGGCCCCCTAGCTGGACCTACTACACAATTGCACAAAAATCCACACAATCCATGGGAATGACTCATTGGCTTATAAAGCCTTACATTTGCGTACATACTTTCCCAAGGATATAAACACAAAGTAAAAGGACATAAATGCAAAAGAAAAAGTACATGCTCAGCGTCGATTCCCATCAACTCTCCCCGGGTGGGAGGAACTCGACCCCGTCTAGTAGGGGTATGGATGCTCGAGTATTCCGGCAGATCCGTCACCGAAAATCGGATTTGTTCTGATTTTGGAAGTGGAGGGTGGTCGGATCTGGGATCTGACTGACAACACTGTAGCTGAGGAAGAACACGAATTTCTAAAAATAGATAGAAGGCTGATAAAAAATTAAGAAAATTTGTGGATGTAGGGGGTGATGGAAAGAACTCCCAGTAAAATTGGGAGGGTTTGGAAAAATTAAAAAGATGGTCGGAGATGGGAGACTCAGAGCTGTTGTCACTGTAGACAGAGACAAAATAGATCTGGGAATGACAAATGAACGAAAATGGAAAATTACTAAATGGAGGAGTTTGGACGTGAAAATTTAGGTGGGGGTGGGGATTTAAGGTAAGAACACACCCTGAAAATTTCAGCTTGAGATCTTCACGTGGTGGAGAGCAGGAATTCGTGGACTACACCTCTGTCTAGCAGGACAGAACCTTGAAGATGGCTCCGCGGCGGCTCGAAGGCGGCACGAACGGCGGCGGCGGCGGCACAGATGATCACCGGAGATAGAGGGGAGGGGATTGAAGATAGAACCACTCTAGAATTTGAGGTTGGAGGAGATGAACACCAGGGGGGAGAGAGGAGGGGCTCAAGAACACTCTTGATTTTCCAACAATTTTCTCTTCATTAATGCTAACAAATGGAAAATACAACCTTTTATATGCCATGTGTCAAATCTAATGTACACCATTAGATCTAGGGGTGGGGAATGGAGGGCCTAGATTGGATGTGAATAACACACAAAAAATAATAAAATAGTAAGGGGAGAGGGGCGCCCCCTTGACCAAGGTAAAGAGGTTGAATGGGTAGGTAGCCTACCTTTGAAAAGTTTAACCCCTTGTCTCCCATGTGGTCAATTGGCATTCAACCCTTCTAGATGGCCACCTAGGATGGTTGACCAGCCCCACATAGGTGACATAGACCAATGGGAAAGGGTTGAGGGCCCCCTAGCTAGCTGGACCTACTACACAATTGCACAAAAACCCACACAATCCATGGGAATGACTCATTGGCTTATAAAGCCTTATATTTGCATATATACTTTCCCAAGGATATAAACACAAACTAAAAGAACATAAATGCAAAAGAAAAAGTACATGCTCGGCGTCGATTCCCATCAACTCTCCCCGGGTGGGATGAACTCGACCCCGTCGAGTAGGGGTATGGATGCTCGAGTATTCCGACGGATCCGTCACCGTGCCAAGTAACGCGGGTACGCTCCACTCCAAGTGATCGTCACCTGCTCATTCCATATATACTCGATATGCGCGAACTGCTATGGGCTAGAGGTGGACACTCCGGGTGGGGCACTCTCAAAAGGGAAGGGAGCAGGCTCGAAGACTCACTAGGAATCACCGCTGAGTCCCTATAGGTGACTGATCCGGGTATAGATGTGGAACCGATCCCATACTCATCGAATGAGTCCACTCGCCTCTTACGCATAAGAGAACGACAACGAGCTTGCACAAGACACATGCAGACTCACCAAACACTAACACACATATGCAAACAACACAAATAAGAAACGGACTCATGCATGACTCTAGACAAAACTAGTGTTAGTCAGACCCGTACATGGATGACGGCGGACCAGGACACCATAATATGTGACATACATGCATTTGACGTAACCGGAGATGGGTGGCATGGGGTACACCTAAATGTCCAAGTATGACCCAGTCATGCATGGACGGCCCTTTCGATTTAGGAGACTTGAGTGGGCTAGGAAAGCCGGGTGTGGAAGAGCCGGGTGTAGGTGTATCGTGGACGGGCTTGGTGGGTATGGAGGACCCGACCCGTAGGAAAGGGGTATGAAGGTGGACTTCCCCGAAGAAGTGAAGGGAATATGAAGGGTCTAGGGATCCACTAGGGAAGGGGTCCAAGGGATCAAAGAAGGTATGACCCCTTATGGTGGGTTCCAACATGACATGGTCCCAATCGTGAAATTCTTGAAGGTGCGGGTGGTCACCTTCCTCCGTCATGGTAGATGGGACCGTGTATAGGAAATATGACTCCTCCCTCGGAAGCAAAGTCATGAAGTCAGGCTCATCCGGCAGCGGGAGAAGTAGAAGAACCTCCGTGTTGATACAACCCACGGTGCACTCGGAGGTAATGGACCCGAAGGCCGGATGGGTGAAACTATGACTCGTGGGTTGGTCGAAGTCTCGGGCCAACATATGTGTCAACTTCCATTGCGTGTCTAGTCCCATAACAAGATCGTCCAACGTGTCAACATGGTGACTAGATCGAAATGTGGTATGGAATGAGTTGACCGGCACTAAAGGTAAGGTGGGGTCCATGGATGGGAAGGGATGTGGGACCAAGCCATCCTTGAGCCAACTAAGAAGCGACTCGGCGATGAAAAGCGTACCCGTTAGAAACACGGGTGGCTGGGGCTTGGGTGGCTCCAAATGAGAGGGTTCCGAATTAAGATCAGAAGGTGAGGGTGACAATGGAGCACTCTCGGGTGGTGAAGGAATTGGGTTAGGTAGTCCGATCGGCTCGGGACTCGGTTGGGAGGTAGATGTTTCCCAAAGGGTTCGACCTCTAGAGCGAGAAAAATGAGACTCAAAGGGCTCGACCTCTAGAGCGACCTTATAAGATTGCGCCAGCGAGAACGCGTCGCGAACAAGACATTCAAGTTGGAAGTGAAACCGTAAACCTCTCCGGAACTGAAATGCGGTCGTGGTGCTCTCCTCTCCCAAGCCATATTCCAACTGGTACTTATCATAGTCCCGGATGTACTCGGACATGGACCTATCACCTTGGACGGGTCGACATGGGTTGGCCATTGGTGCCGAAAAGGTGGGAATGGATCCCTAGGAATGGGTATGCAAGGCCATTTAGACAAGACACTAGACCAACTATGCACGGTTTGGGATGCATGCACACTAAGGACAAGACACCAAGACTCGGTACGTGGCGGAGTTAATCGATCCGAAGATCACTCGCGCAAGTGTGCGGCCTTCCCGATAGGCGTAGCCTAACGTTCGGACAACACCTTTTTATATACCGATTAATGGTATGCAAATGCAACTCCTAAGACCGACTTAGACACTTAGACTTAAATGACACTCTTTTCTTTTATTTTGGACACCCTAGACTCAACTCGCTCTGATACCAAATTGAGGCGGGACGAGACCACGGACACGACAAGCTCGTGACTGCCCCTTAACGAAGGAAGCGTCAGATGTGCGCGGTTGAAAAACCGGCAATGAGCTAGGGTGATCGGCTCTCTTTTGTGCCCGGATCGGGTCACGGGACTGTCTCGCACTCTCTCGCAGCAACGGTAATGAATAGATAAAACGAGCTAGATATCCCTACACATGCTCTCTAGCAGCGGCATAAACAAATATATATGAAGTAAGTAAAATGCCGAGAAGGGAGTGAAAATGATACCTCCACGCGCTCGGCGTGGGGACGACGCACCCGGCCGAAACTCGTACTCCCGGGACAATTAATACACCATATTACAGCAAATGAATTACTGCCCACTCCACGCAGGGAGGTAAAGGGCTACACAAACGGGCCCGGGAGGACCGAATTCGGGTTGACGGGCGACTTCTCGCGTCTCTTCGGCAGCACCTGAACTAGTGACGGTGGGACCCACATGCTGTCCGGAGGGACCGTGCGGGACCCGGTGTCACCACTGTGGTGGGGACACTTGTGGAAGTGTTCCCTGGGCTGGCGGCACACTGGTTCGCCGGCCGGAGGCCGGGCGGCTCCGTTCGGCACCGGTCGGAATGACCGGCCACGGACCTGCCGGTTCTGTTTTTCGGCGCGCGCTCCGGTGAGAACGGACGCTGCGATCAGCCCCGACGTCGGAATGTGACGAAACTAGTGCCGTTGGAAAGATGCTTCGAAGGGCTTCAACCCAAGGTGATTACAGAAAAATAATCAAGCATGTACTTCTGATTGGTGAATTTTGAAGGTTGCTATTGTACAGTTCCTGAAATCTCAGGTTAGCAGAGAACTTTCCTATGGATTGCCTTTGACCGCGAGGTAGACGTCCGAATCTGGGGTTGTGTTCTTCAGAAAAGTTGTGGGAAATCAAGTTACAAAATTAGGACTAGCTTTGGATCTGTATTTGGAGGTGGTGGTGATTTGTTTTGATTTTGGAAGTGGAGGGTGGTCGGATCTGGGATCTGACTAACAACACTGTAGTTGAGGAAGAACATGAATTTATAAAAATAGATAGAAGGCTGATAAAAAATTAAGAAAATTTGTGGATGTAGGGGGTGATGGAAAGAACTCTCAGTAAAATTGTAAGGGTTTGAAAAAATTAAAAAAATGGCCGGAGATGGGAGACTCAGAGCTGTTGTCACTGTAGACAGAGACAAAACAGATCTGGGAATGACAAATGAACGAAAATGGAAAATTACTAAATGGAGGATTTTGGACGTAAAAATTTAGGTGGGAGTGGGGATTTAAGGTAAGAACACACCCTCAAAATTTTAGCTTGAGATCTTCACGTGGTGGAGAGCAGGAATTCGTGGACTACACCTCTGTCTAGCAGGACAGAACCTTGAAGATGGCTCCGCGGCGTCTCGAAGGCGGCACGAACGGCGGCGGCGGCGGCACAGATGATCACCGGAGATAGAGGGGAGGGGATTGAAGATAGAACCACTCTAGAATTTGAGGTTGGAGTAGATGAACACTAGGGGGAGAGAGGAGGGGCTCAAGAACACTCTTGATTTTCCAACAATTTTCTCTTCATTAATGCTAACAAATGGAAAATACAACCTTTTATATGCCATGTGTCAAATCTAATCTACACCATTAGATCTAGGGGTGGAGAATGAAGGGCCTAGATTGGATGTGAATAACACACAAAAAATAATAAAATAGTAAGGGGAGAGGGGCGCCCCTTTGACCAAGGTAAAGAGGTTGAATGGGTAGGTAGCCTACCTTTGAAAAGTTTAACCCCTTGTCTCCCATGTGGTCAATTGGCATTCAACCCTTCTAGATGGCCACCTAGGATGGTTGACCAGCCCCACATAGGTGACATGGACCAATGGGAAAGGGTTGAGGGCCCCCTAGCTGGACCTACTACACAATTGCACAAAAATCCACACAATCCATGGGAATGACTCATTGGCTTATAAAGCCTTACATTTGCGTACATACTTTCCCAAGGATATAAACACAAACTAAAGGACATAAATGCAAAAGAAAAAGTACATGCTCGGTGTCGATTCCCATCAGTGTGTCGCTCTAAAGGATGAACGGTAAGTTCTGGGCCGCGCAGGTCCAGAAGACCTTAAGACCCATGAACATGATGTACGGGCCATACGGGGCCGTATTAAAGATATGCGGTCCAAGAGAATCCGCATAAGGTTTGAACGGTCATATTCCAGCCGCACCACCCGGGCTTGGCTAGAAGGCTAAGAAATAACCCTATTGGACTCCGGGCTGCCAAAGACAGGGTAAAACTAAACCAGGGCCTAGTCTACTGTCTATTGGTCAGTCCAGGGCTTAATGGTTTGGTCGAAAATTGATCAAGGTTAATCGACCAACACTTAATGGCATAAGCTAGGTATATGCGATCGTTATTGGGCCGCCTATGAGGATATGCGGTCCACTACTGGCCGCACATGCCTCTCTTAGCCCAATTCGATCCAAGACTTATAATCCAGCGGTTCAGTCATGAAAATCGGAGTTTCTGGTGGTTCATTAGATTCTTTGCAGGGATATACAGAGATCTCAAGATGATGTTAAGTCCGCCGGATGGAGTGTCCGGGGGTAAGTTCAAGGCTAGCACAACTAATAGGGCTAATGACTTATTAAAAGTCGGTAAATTGGTCAAACCGTTCTACTGGAGTAGAATGGGTATCAAGCAACCTAGTATTCATTTCAGTCTTAATTTTCATGTCAATTTATCAAGGATCATGATTTACATTAATTTAATTGCCAAAAAGATGAATCAAGATGATAATGATAATGAACAAGATCATGTGGAAATAAAAAGCATGCATTTTATAGAAATTTACTTGCATAATTTACCACTTATCATATGGGTTTCTAATTTACTAATTATCAATTAAGATACTAATATGAATCATGTAGAGCTAACACTAAGTCATTTTCTACATAGATGTGCGGTCGTTACAGGACCTTATATCTACTGGACTGAAGGGTACTTGTGCGGCCGGGGCATGGTCACCCAAGGGGTTGGGCGGTCTAGGTGATGGCCGCCCATCCAGGATGTGTGGTCTAGGTGATGGCCGCCCATCCTGTCAGGGGTTGTGTGGTCTAGGTGATGACTGTCCATCCAGGATATGTGGTCTAGGTGATGACCGTCCATCCCAGGATGTGTGGCCATGCGGATGGCCGCCCATCCTGTCAGGGGATATGTGGTCTAGGTGATGACCGCCCATCCCAGGATATGTGGTCATGTAGATGGCCGCCCATCCCAGGATGTGTGGTCTATCGCAAGACCGCCCAAGTCTGGTAAAATCCGATTAAACCAACCCTTGCCCGCCTTCGGCGAGGTTTCTAGGGTCACATTAAAATACGAAATTCGAAGGGTATACATCATGGAATTTGGGACTTTTACTACCAATAGAAAGAGCATGAAAAACTCTACAAGATGCATTATTCAATTTTAGATTTACAGCCTGAAATCGCTACTGAAATCAAAGGGGAACAAGTTCTGCCCTAATTCTGACATGCCTCTACCAAACCATTAAATTTGCGTAGGATACCTAATGGAATTTAGGGATTTTTGGCTCAAAAGAAAGAGGACTAGACGCTAATTCCATCCATATATAACACTTTATGTTGGGCTCGTTATTACCTACCTCAATTGGATGAAGAAGGAAGAAGAAAGGAAGAAGAGGGACGCTGACACGTCTCCACTAATCACTAGAGATCTCCCTTGATCGATCTCCACTGGGGCCGCCACTGCTCCCAAAGCATTCTAGGGTTGCAGCGCTTTATTTTTATAGCTCATACACCTTCTGGATCCTTCTGTGCTGGGAGAATTCGTCGGAGCAAGTGGAGTGATTGAAACGTCGCCGTAATTGTTGACCTCTCCCAAGCTTGGTCGATCACAAGTTTTAGGGTTAGGGTTTCGGTGATTTGGCAGAGGGGAAACGATCCATAGATTGTGGCTTTTCATTTGCCACTATCTTGGGCTCATTTGATGGGGTATTAAGCCCTAATTCCGTAGTTTGAGTTAAGGTTAGGTAAGTGTGCCCTTTGGGCTCAATCCATTGATTAGACCTAGTTACGGATTTTTGTTGGGTTGACCACAGAAGACAAAGTTGTTAAATAAATTGTCCTTTACCAAATTACCATTTTTTTAGATTTTTATAAGGTAGTCAAAATTCCACTTGTCCTATTCACAAAGGAATTAAATATTAAATTCTGAAATTCAATCATTTCAATTTTATTTCAATTTCCAAATCGGGGTATTACACCCTCCCCTACTTTAAGGAATTTGGTCCTCCAAATTCACTGCACTAAATACAGAAAATAGGGAATGAGATAGCTCACTTAGAATAAGTTGGGATATCGCTTCCACATAGTTTCTTCAGACTCCCAAGTAGCTTCTTCGGTCCCACGCCGACTCCACTGAATTTTGACCATCGGTATGGAACGATTCCGGAGTTGCTGTTGTTTCATGTCCAGAATCTTGATAGGTCTTTCTTCATAGGTTAAATCTTCCTTCAATTCGAAATCCACATGCTGAATGATGTGAGTGGGGTCATACACATATTTCCGTAACATAGACACATGGAAAATATTGTGTACTCCAGACAACTGAGGCGGTAATGCCAGCCTGTAAGCAACCTCTCCCACTCTATCCAGGATCTCGAATGGACCAATATATCTCGGACTTAGCTTGCCCTGAATGCCAAATCTTCGAATCCCTCTCGTAGGAGAGACCTTTAGAAATACATGCTCGCCAACTTGAAACTCCAATGCTCTCCTTCTGTTGTCGGCATAACTCTTCTGTCTTGATTGGGCTACTTGTAACCGGTCTCGGATAATATGGATGTTCTGTGATGATTCTGAAATAAGATCCGGTCCAAGCCATTGTTTCTCACCTACCTCATCCCAACATAACGGGGAACGACAGCTTCTTCCATACAATGCTTCAAAAGGAGCCATCTGTATGCTGGATTGATAACTGTTGTTATAGGCGAATTCAATTAATGCCAAGTGATCACTCCAACTGCCTCCGAAATCAATCATGCATGCTCTAAGCATATCTTCCACTATCTGGTTGGTTCTTTCAGTCTGTCTATCTGTCTATGGATGAAAAGTAGTACTGAAATTCAGACGAGTACCCAGAGACTCTTGCAGTCCCTTCCAGAAATGCGAAGTAAATCTGGGGTCTCTATCAGACACAATGCTGACTGGTATGTCATGGAGCCTTACCACTTCCTTCAAATACAAAGCAGCCAATATATCAACTGTCCATTTAGACTTAATGGGTAAGAAATGAGCTGACTTTGTCAATCGATCGACAATCACCCATATTGTATCAAATCCACCACGAGTCCTAGGTAGACCCATAATGAAGTCCATGTCAATGCTTTCCCACTTCCATTGGGGTATGTCGAGTGGTTTCAATTTTCCTGCCGGTTTGAAATGTTTAGCCTTAACTTGTTGACAAACCAAGCATCTACTCACGAAGTCTGCAACTTCCCTTTTCATATTCGTCCACCAAAAGGATCTTTTCAAATCTCTGAATATTTTAGTGCCTCCAAGATGAATGGTGTATCTAGATCTATGGGCTTCCTCAAGAATCTTGTTCTTTATTTCAGCTTCATCAGGTACACAAGTTCTTCCCTGGAATAATAATCTTCCATCGTCAGCCATCATGAAGTCAGGTCTGCTGCTCAAGCTTCCCTTGATCTCTACCAGCTCGGGATCATTATCTTGCAAAAACTTGATTTCCATCAATAATTCGGGCTTCAGTTGAATCTGTGCAATTCTAACCCGATCATTGTCAACATTAAGGTCCAAGCTAGCTAATTGTTCCAGTAGCCTCCACTCTTGTAACATGAGACATGACAATTTAGCTACAGGCTTCCGGCTTAATGCATCTACCACAACATTGCCTTTTCCAAGATGATACTCAATCGAGAAATCGAAGTCCTTCAAGTAATCCAACCATCTTCTTTGCCTCATATTGAGTTCCTTCTGAGAAAATAAATATTTTAGACTCTTATGATCTGAAAACACTGTGAATGTTTCTCCATACAAGTAATGCCTCCATATCTTCAAGGCGAATACCACCGCTGCTAGTTCCAAATCATGAACATGATAATTCTCTTCATGCTTCCTCAACTGCCTAGAAGAATAGGCAATCACTTTCCCATGCTGCATGAGTACACAACCTAAACCAATACCTGAAGCATCAGTGTATACGACAAAACCTCCTTCACCAGAAGGTAAAGCCAATACAGGTGCAATAGTTAAACATTCCTTCAAAGTCTGAAAGTTTCGCTGACAATCTTCTGACCAATCAAATTTGTTCTCCTTGTGGGTTAATCTTGTCATAGGTACCGCAATCTTAGAGAAATCTTGGATAAATCTTCGGTAGTAGCCTGCTAGGCCTAGGAAACTTCTAACTTCAGTCACACTGGTAGGATGATCCCAATTCTTCACTGCTTCTACCTTTGAAGGATCAACAGAAATTCGTTCCTTTGTAATGATATGTCCGAGAAAGGACACCTCTTGCAGCCAGAATTCACACTTACTGAACTTGGCATATAGCTGATGATCTCAAAATAGTTGCAATGCCATCCTCAGATGTTCAGCATGCTCCTCTTCATTCTTGGAATAAATCAGGATATCATCAATGAATACCACGACCCATTTATCAAGATAGGGCCGAAATACATTGTTCATCAACTGCATGAAAGCTGCTGGTGCATTCGTTAGACCAAAAGGCATAACGAAAAATTTGAAATGACCATACCTGCTGCGGAAAGCTGTTCTATAGATATCCTCTTCCTTAATCCGCAACTGATGATATCCAGATCGAAGATCGATCTTAGAAAAATAATGAGCTCCTGCTATCTGATCAAATAATTCATCAATCCTCGGCAATGGATAGTTGTTCTTGACAGTCAGCTGGTTCAATTGCCGATAATCGATGCACAATCTCATCGAACCATCTTTCTTTCGGACGAATAATATAGGGACTCCCCAAGGGGAAGTACTTGGATGAATGAAACCCTTCTCGAGCAATTCCATCAACTGCTACTTTAATTCCCTCAGTTCCGCAGGAGACATATGATAAGGAGCTTTGGAAATAGGAGATGTGCCAAGAATGAGATCAATAGAAAAGATAACTTCCCGCTCAGGCGGAAGTCCTGGCAATTCCTATGGAAAGACATCAGGAAAATCTCGGACAACAGAAATGTCCTTAATCTCGATCTGCTGCTCAGGGGTCGCATAGACAAAGTCTAGAAAAGCTTTACATCCTCGCTTCATCAGCTTATCAGCACGAAGAGCCGAGATAAGTGATACGGAGTTATGGTGTTTAACTCCTACAAGAGAAAGTCTCGGGTGCCTAGTAAAAGACATAGAGCTAGAACTACAGTGAACATTTGCCTCATATTTAGCCAACCAATCTACTCCTAGGATTACATCATAATCCTTCATGTCCATGCAAACTAAATCAGCTGGTAAATTCTGTTCATCAATCATAACCTTACTAGAAGGGTAGAAATACTGAATTGCTGATCTAGTACCAATAGGGGTTGAAATCTCTAACGGAGAATCCATCAAAATAGGCTTCACAGCTAAAGACTTAGAAAATCTCTGAGAAATAAATGAATGTGTGGCACCAGTATCAAAAAGAACAAATGCTGGCTTGTCGAGTATAATTAGAGTACCTTCGACGAGTCCACCACCCTCAGTGGTTCCTGCCTCATCTGCGTGTAGAGCTTGGAGCTTGCCTTGTTGTTTCTTGATGCCTTGTGGTTTCGCCGGCATAGCTTGCTCAGATAAAAGAGGACAGTCAGGGATACAGTGCTCTCTACTTCCACAGCGCAAACATGCGCCCAACTTGCGCCAGCACTCCTCCATCTTGTGACCTGGACGATCACAATACTTGCATACTCCTTTGAATGGAACAATAGAGCCAGGCTTCTTGTCTTCACGTTTCGACATCTTTCCCTTCCACGATCGGGACCCACTCCACGAACCAGACCCACTAATGGGCCTCTTCTTGCCATACCCGGGTTTGATATTCCCGGAACCCGTAGGTTGTTCCTTCCTTGCACTTTTTCCACGGATTCTCTCCGTCATTTCTAGAGTATCTTCTAGGACTTGAGCTTTTCTCACCATCTCAGAATAAGTTGGGATTTCCATTGGTGCCAATTGGTTGATATATAGTAGCTTCAGTCCATTAAGAAAGCGCTTAGCCTTCATCTTCTCGGTGGATATCAAGTGAGTAGCATATCGGGATAACCGAGAAAATTGAGCTTCATATTCTGCCACAGATAGATTTCACTGCTTCAAAGCTGCGAACTCCGCTGCCTTCTTCTCTTGCACTCTATCAAAAAAGTATTTGCTATTAAAGAATTCCTCGAACTCCTCCCATGTGACTTGCTGATCACCAAGGGTAGCCTTCACTGAATCCCACCATGTTCTTGCATCGCGTTCAAGTTGAAAAGTTGATAGAAGGACACGTTCTTGATTGCTGCACTGCATTACTTCGAATATCCTCCCCATTTCTTCTAGCTAGTGCTCGGCTTCATCAGGGTCAGTCAAGCCACCAAATCTCGGCGGATTCATCCCCCGAAAGTTTCGATATAAATCACCAGTGCCATGGTTTGCAGCTCCTACTTGGGCCACTTGTTGCAAAACTTGAGTAAGGCCTTGAACCGTGCGCTGCAAGTTCCTCCATTCCGCACGATCAGCTACCATTGCAAAGGCCTACACGTGGAATAGATTATTTAGGTTCATTAAAAATAGATAATATCACAATTAAGGTATTAACTTAACCCAAGTTTCTACCCAAATCTCACCAGGTTGGGTTTTTAGACTTATAACAAGGTTATGGGTCCTATATCATCACTTAGACCCCTAGAACTTAGAAAACCTAGAACCTTAGAAAACCTAGGAATGTGGAACCGGGCTCTGATACCACCTAAACTGTCACGCCCCGACGCGGAATATCGGAACGTACAGTCAGAAATAGCTAGAAATAATGATAAGCCAATCTAAGCATTAACACATGTGCTATGAAAAGAGATAACTTTATTGGTCATAAAACATTTCAAATCTAGTACAATATCCTTAAACCAACTTTAATACAAACTGAGGCAACATCAACTGAACAATAATATCATAACTGTAGCTAAACACCCTCTAAGGCACAACTAAGAGTAGGATAACTATGCCAACTCAACATCTAGAACTGGTACACTCCAATCATCACTCCTGCCCATCCTCAACGGTAAGCGCATCATCACTTGAGCTGCCTGGAAAAAGGGGTGAGACAACTATATGAGCGAACGCTCTGTAGATAATAACAGGCAAGTTTACGTAATTAACCAATTATTCCATTTT
The DNA here is from genome assembly GCA_022559845.1 of Amorphophallus konjac. Lineage (NCBI taxonomy): Eukaryota > Viridiplantae > Streptophyta > Magnoliopsida > Alismatales > Araceae > Amorphophallus > Amorphophallus konjac. The sequence continues at coordinate 270,904,700 of CM040127.1, forward strand.
CATATGAAATGATAAGAAAAGAAATGACGATACAGAAGAAAAACAACGCAATATAAAGATCTTGCAAGGTCAAGGAAATATAAGATACCTGGATTTCAACAAGAATATCATGTAACAAGTGTAACGTGAAATTGTAACGAGGAAACGGCCACCAGCAAGTATTTTAAACAAGTCAAACACAATCAAGTAACAAGAGATAACAAGAGAGTTTTGTCGTAGACATCACACTAGTCATGCACTCGGTGCAATGCCTCACCTTGTCATTACAAACTCCCATGGGCACAAGTACTTTTCGGGCGCTCTCCCCAGGACCAGACTGGGCCCTTATGATGCGTTGACATTGATTTATCAGATCCAAGATCCCAAGTTCTATCTAGATATTTAGTCAAGTTTGTGGCCAAATAATCAGAGGAATTACTATCCAGAAGTTCAAGATTTAAAGGACTAATCTGTCTATGGATTCAAGAGCAGAAAACACGATAAAACTCATCTCTGAGAGATGTACGGTCATACAGAGGCCACTCAAAGGATATATGCGGCTAACACTGGGCCGCACTTACAGGAGCTGGATTGAAACTCAGCCCACGAGGTCAAGAATGAACGGCTGACAGTGTGCCGCTCTAAAGGATGAACGGTAAGTTCTGGGCCGCGCTGGTCCAGAAGACCTTAAGACCCATGAACATGATGTACGGGCCATACGGGGCCGTATTAAAGATATGCCGTCCAAGAGAATCCGCATAAGGTTTGAACGGTCATATTCCAGCCGCACCACCCGGGCTTGGCTAGAAGGCTAATAAATCACCCTATTGGACTCCGGGCTGCCAAAGACAGGGTAAAACTAGCCTAGTCTACTGTCTATTGGTCAGTCCAGGGCTTAATGGTTTGGTCGAAGATTGATCAAGGTTAATCGACCAACACTTAATGGCATAAGCCAGGTATATGCGGTCGTTATTGGGCCGCCTATGAGGATATGCGATCCACTACTAGCCGTACATGCCTCTCTTAGCCCAATTCGATCCAAGACTTATAATCCAGCAGTTCAGTCACGTAAATCAGAGTTTCTGGTGGTTCATTAGATTCTTAGCAGGGATATACAGAGATCCCAAGATGATGTTAAGTCCACCAGATGGAGTGTCAGTGGGTAAGTTCAAGGGTAGCACAACTAATAGGGCTAATGACTTATTAAAAGTCAGTAAATTTGTCAAACCGTTCTACTGGAGTAGAATGGCTGTCAAGCAACCTAGTATTCATTTCAGTCCTAATTTTCATGTCAATTTATCAAGGATCATGATTTACATTAATTTAATTGCCAAAAAGATGAATCAAGATGATAATGATAATGAACAAGATCATGTGGGAATAAAAGGCATGCATTTTACAGAAATTTACTTGCATAATTTACCACTTATCATATGGGTTTCTAATTTACTAATTATCAATTAAGATACTAATATGAATCATGTAGAGCTAACACTAAGTCATTTTCTGCATAGATGTGCGGTCGTTACAGGACCTTATATCTACTGGACTGAAGGGTACTTGTGCGGCTAGGGCATGGCCGCCCAAGGGGTTGGGCGGTCTAGGTGATGGCCGCCCATCCAGGATGTGTGGTCTAGGTGATGACCGTCCATCCCAGGATGTGTAGTCATGCGGATGGCCGCCCATCCTGTCAGGGGATATGTGGTCTAGGTGATGACCGCCCATCCCAGGATATGTGGTCATGCAGATGGCCGCCCATCCCAGGATGTGTGGTCTATCGCAAGACCGCCCAAGTCTGGTAAAATCTGATTAAACCAACCCTTGGCCGCCTTCGGCGAGGTTTCTAGGGTCACATTAAAACATGAAATTCGAAGGGTATACATCATGGAATTTGGGGCTTTTACTACCAATAGAAAGAGCATGAAAAACTCTACAAGATGCGTTATTCAATTTTAGATTTACAGCCTGAAATCGCTACTGAAATCAAAGGGGAACAAGTTCTGCCCTAATTCTAACATGCCTCTACCAAACCATTAAATTTGCGTAGGATACCTAATGGAATTTAGGGCTTTTTGGCTCAAAAGAAAGAGGACTAGACGTTGATTCCATCCATATATAACACTTTATGTTGGGCTTGTTATTACCTACCTCAATTGGATGAAGAAGGAAGAAGAAAGGAAGAAGAGGGACGCCGACACGTCTCCACTAATCACTAGAGATCTCCCTTGATCGATCTCCACTGCGGCCTCCACTGCTCCCAAAGCATTCTAGGGTTGCAGAGCTTTATTTTTATAGCTCATACACCTTCTGGATCCTTCTATGCTGGGATAATTCGTCGGAGCAAGTGGAGTGATTGAAACGTCGCCGCAATTGTTGACCTCTCCCAAGCTCGGTCGATCACAAGTTTTAGGGTTAGGGTTTCGATGAATTGGCAGAGGAGAAACGATCCATAGATCGTGGCCTTTCATTTGCCACCGATTTGGGCTCATTTGATGGGGTATTAAGCCCTAATTCTGTGGTTTGAGTTAAGGTTAGGTAAGTGTGCCCTTTGGGCTCAATCCATTGATTAGACCTAGTTACGGATTTTTGTTGGGTTGACCACAGAAGACAAAGTTGTTAAATAAATTATCATTTACCAAATTACCATTTTTCTAGATTTCTATAAGGTAGTCAAAATTCCACTTGTCCTATTCACTAAGGAATTAAGTATTAAATTCTAAAAATCATTCATTTCAATTTCATTTCAATTTCCAAATCGGGGTATTACACCATTCTGTCACGTCCCGTACTCTACACCGTCGAGGTATTATCCGCTTTGGCCTACCGGCCTCACAGTTTTATCCTTTTCTAACAGTGATCGGCTCCAGAATGGCGGACTTCCCAAGCAGGTCACCCATCCCAGTACTGCTCCCCATTAAGCATGCTTAATTTTGGAGTTCTCTTCAAGAACTGAGCCGATACTTCAAAAGACGCTTCGGTGATATAGATTACAACTTAACTATATGTGAGGGTATTACAATCTACCCCTCTTATATAGGCGACGTCCTCGTCGCTGGGCATATATAACACGCAATCAAACCTCCAGGCAGGTAGGACTCTAGAGGTGGCCCCTACAGGCTCAAGAGGTGGCTCCCACTATGTAGCACTTTGTCCCATTGCGGGCTCAAGAGGTGGCTCCCATAGCGTAGCACTTTGCCCTGCATGGCACTTAGTTCCACACTTCTGGCTGGAGTATAGCTCTGATACCATTCTGTCACATCCCGTACTTTACACGGTCGAGGTATTGTCCGCTTTGGTCTACCGGCCTCACGATTTTATCCCTTTCTAATAGTGATCGACTCCAGAATGAGGGACTTTCCAGACAAGTCACCCATCCCAGTACTACTCCCCATTAAGCACGCTTAACTTCGGAGTTCTCTTCAAGAACTGAGCCGATACTTCAAAAGGCGCCTCGGTGATATAGAGTACAACTTAACTATATTTGAGGGTATTACATGCAAACTATGAAACAGAATGTGGTCACGACGGTATGCAAGTTGGAGAAGATATTTCCCCCTGCGTTCTTCGATTCCTTGGAGCACCTGATTATCTATTTGCCATACGAGGCCAAAGTTGGAGGACCGATACAATTTCGATGGATGTATCCATTTGAGAGGTAATCCGTATGTATTTACTGATTATTTGACAGTAGTTACATATGTCTGTCATTGTCACTGTATGTCATTGTCATATGAATTGTTGTCATAGGTGTATGCATGACCTGAAAATGAAGGTTCACAACAAAGCTAAAGTAGAGGGTTTGATTACCGGGGCGTATATTATTGAAGAAATTTTGAACTTCTGTTCGATGTACTTCAAACCCGGAATTCAAACTCGCCGCAATCGACCTCCACGTAATGATGATGGAGGAGAGGTGAGTCTGTCCGACCGGTTATCCATATTTAATTATCTAGGACGTGCATTCGGACGTTGTTCGAATAACATATTAGAGGACAGAGAGTTGTTGGCCGCAGAGATATATGTTCTCCTGAACTGTGCTGAGATTGAACCTTATGTTGAGTGAGTTGTCAACTCCACAGCTCCCGAAAATTTATAAGCATCTTGACGTTCTTCCTGCCATTTATGGTGATGTTGCATTCATCATTGCAGGCAATTTGATTCAGAATTAATTACTCAATGTCCACACCTCAATGACATGGAGGTTCAAAATGAACGAGAGAGATCTTTTGCCAGATGCAAACTTGAGGCGTATGCACATATCAAAAGAAAAGTAACATGATTTATATTCATAGGTTGAAAAAGGTTATGTTACTGATGAAAGAGTCCAGGTGATAAGTTACGGACCTTAGAAGGTCGAGCATGCCTATCGAGATTTTTTGTGAATGGTTATAGATTTCACACCAGAGATTATGGACGAAATAAGTCTACGATGAATAGCGGCGTATGCGTGAAAGGTAGTTCATACAATGAAAATGATCTTGATTACTATGGTATTCTTGAGGAGGTCATAGAATTATAGTATCTCGGACAAGACAAGCATATATTTCTTTTTAAGTGTCATTGGTTTGATCCTCATTCAGTTCGAAACGACGCCCTATATGGGATTGTCGATGTCAAACATAGATCAAAATTGAATACCTATGAGCCGTTCATTTTGGCCGCACAGGCCCAGCAAGTGTATTATTCAAGTTATTCATCGTCCAAGAATAAAGATTGGTGGGCAATTTGTAGGGTAAAACCAAGGCTTGTGCCTAATGATGAGTTAGATCTGATTGAAGCTGTCTCAGAGGATTCTAGTGCCGAATTTTTTCAATCAGACGAGGGTGACACTGCAGAGTTGGTTGCTTCTAATCTTCATCTGATCGAATCTGACGAGCCACTTCGGTTGTCTATAGAGGACGAAGTGGAAGAAGTCGATCCAATTGAGCTAAATGAAGTAATTGTTGGGCAGGAGGAGCCCTCTGAGGAGGAAGAGTATGAATCTAGTGAGAATGAGGAAGATGACGAAGATGAGGCTGAGTTTGATATATCTTCAGCATCTGAAGATGAAATAGATAATGATTGAATATTTTGTAAGAAATTTAACATATATGCACTTCTTATCATTATTAATTGCCACCTCTCCTCGTAATTAGTTGTAGACTAATATGCACTACTTTAATTGTTGTCAATAATTAGATGGTTCAAGGTCGTACTGGATCTTCGAGGAGAGGTGGTTCCGGGAGGGGTTCTACCGATATGTTATTTAAATTCTTAGATAAATGAGTAGTGAATATATGCACTTTATTTTAGTAATGATATTTTATGTCTCTGCACCAGGTACATAGAGTACACCGCCCCCATCACCTGTTGTGGGTCTGTTTATTTAAATTCTTAGATAAATGAGTAGCGAATATGCACATTGTTTTGGTAATGATAGTTTATGTCTTTGCACTAGGTACACATATTACACCGCCCCCATCACCTGCTACTGGTATGTTTATTTAAATTCTTAGATAAATGAGTAGTGAATATGCACTTCGTTTTGGTAATGATAGTTTGTGTTTATGGCACCAGGTACACAGATTACACCACCCCCACCACCTGCTGCGGGTCTATTTATTTAAATTCTTAGATAAATGAGTAGTGAATATGCACATTATTTTAGTAATGACAGTTTATGTCTCTGCACCAGGTACACAGATTACACCGCCCCCACCACCTGCTACTAGTATGTTTATTTAAATTCTTAAATAAATGAGTAGTGAATATGCACTTCATTTTGGTAATGATAGTTTATGTCTCTGCACCAGGTACACAGAGTACACCGACCTCACCACGTGCTGCGGGTATGTTTATTTAAGATCGTTCATGAATGAGTAGTTAATTAGCACTTTATTTTGCTCACGATATTTTAAATATATGCACCAGGTACACAGAGTGCACCGCCCCCACCAACTGTTGCGTGTATGTTTATTTAAATCCTTAGTGTTTCGGCTCCATGTTTTGATGCTGTCAAAATTTAGATTCATGTATACTCTTCATGTGGATAGTCAATGTGTTTTGTTGATGCAGAATCATCTATGGAGCTATAATGATTTTGTGTGTGCAGTTTACTTCTACATTGCACAAAGAACATGTTGTCAGTTGCACATAGAACAGGCTGAAAGCCAGTTATTTTCTCAAGAAACGAAGAAAAGTCAACATGGTAACATAGTCAACACATAGTCAATGGAGCTAAGACAGTGGTCAACTCAAGTATGTACAGTCAAAATCTAAATTCTTTAGAAATGATGAACAAATCTATTAAGATTCATACAAGGGAAGGCAGGAAGATAAGGCAGACAAATGACTCGTTAGTGGTGACAAATAGGGAGGTAAGGCTGATAAATAGCTCTCTACGGGTGAAAAATAGGTTGTAGCACTGAATATGTGTGAAGTGTTGAAGCTGCATGAAGGGAAAGTCCACTTGTGTTTATGCAGAAGAAGCTAAGGACGACAAATGCACACATAAGCCTGACAAATAGACTGCTATGGGTGACATATACCCTCTTAAGGGTGAAAAATAGGTGTCAACGGAGACATTAGCTTAAGTGCTTAAGTGTTCGACGTATGTTCTACGCAAACTCTTGTTAACATATTGTTCATTATGTTTTAAAATTGGGTAGCACCAAATTTTTTCTTTTAATTTGGACATAGTTTTTAATCGGGGATATATTCACCACCCCTCTTTATCCTATCCTTCCCCACATCACTTAGATAAATGAGTAATGAATATCCACTTTATTTTGCTCACGATATTTTATGTCTCCGCACCAGGTACACAGAGTGCACCGCCCACGCCAATAACTACGGGTATGTTTATTTAAATTCTTAGATAAATGAGTAGTGAATATGCACTTTGTTTTACTCACGATATTTTTTATTTACAGGTTTGAGTGCCTCTACATCAGGTCTACAGAGTACACCGCTTCCATCACATTCTACTACTATGTTTATTTAAATTTTTAGTTAAATGATACAAATTCTATATGTTTACTTGTTGAATTTTTTTTTAATAATGATCTAAATTCTGATTAACTACTTCTATTTTACTTGTAACAGGTACGTCGAGCACACCACCTACGATAGTTGGCTCATCAACCCCCCCGGGTACACAACAGGCAGACGATGCTGTTAGCCATCATGAGGGCGAGCAGGTGGTGTTGCAAGAGGGATGCGAGCCATGTTGGGTCTCTGGGTATATATTTAAACTCATGAATTATGTTCGTTATCTATCCATTAACTATATATATAATTGTTGGCTATCATTTTAACATTTGTAATTGCAGGGATAAAGTAGAGCCCCGTGAGGCTTCTCGTTTTATTACCAACATTATTGAGCGACATGTGACCGGCCCATATAAGTCATTTCGAAAGTTTCCTCAGGATATCCGCGATCGATTGTATGACGAGTTCCTGGTATACGATTTAATCTTTTAAATTACATATTTCCCAACTCCACAATTTCAATCGACTAACTTATAAAATTTGAATTCTTGACAGCAAGGATATTAGTTTGTGAGGCGAGCTGACGTCGGACGAGCTCGACGTGTATGGAAGGCCACATGAATTGTAAATTATAAGCCTCATTTACACGGCTGTCGGGAACGTGCCAAGACTCTAGCCGGGGGGAGCGAGGACCGTGGCCTTTGGAAGGCACACAGCTCCACATGGATGAGGAGGGAGCACTGGGAGGAACTCTATGATAGATGGGCCGAGCCTAATTGGATGGCCAAATCTGCAAAAGCCAAAGCCGCACGTGCGTTACATCCAGACGTTCATCTCCATACTTCTGGATCCGTTTCCTTCGCGACTCAGAAGGAGAGATTGGTAAGTAATCATCTTGATTTATTATAATTTATTTCTTATATGTCCCTATTTATTCTCTATAACATGTATAACAGGAAAAGAAGAGGGGTGGTACGGTCTCGTACCGCGATTTATTTGCTACAATTCACCAAAAGAAGGGGATGGATCAGTAGGTGAGCGAGATAGCTCGCTCTGTAGTGGTAAGATTATATACATACACATTTCTTTTCTATTTCTATTTTTAAATATAATTTATTAATATGACATTTATAATATTTTTTATTCAATTTGTAGGAGTCATATGACAGGCATATGACTAAAAAGTATAGGGACGAGGAGACGCAGCGGCTGCAACTAGATCTTAAGGCATGGGTAGCAGTAGCCGGCCCACTGAAGAAAGGATGAGTATATGGTTTTGGGCAGAGCTTGGACACTAGCCCAATTCTAGCATCTTCTCTGGGCTCACCTTCGTCCTACCCCGGTATAGCTCCTTCTCTACTCCCTCCATCGGCACTTCTACGAGCCAGATTACATCCATCGTCGAACATGCGATAGACCTAGTCGAGGAATGCATGGAGGCACGTTTTACTCGGGTGGTTGCTACCCTCCTGGCCCAGGTCGGGATTTTGTCTCAGGGAGCACCCTCGAGCACACCACAACCCTCTCATGTGAGTATTTAATTTAATTTTTAATTTCGTAGGCTTTAGAGTTATAATAGATGAGTATCTGTGATACCAATGTTGTGTGCTCTATGGGCAAAGCCGGAAGCAAGTATATGAATATGTGTGCGCATCAGGATCTAGAGGGGGGGGGGTGAATAGATCCTATAAAAATTTTAACCTCAATTTTTAAGCCTAAGACAATTTAACACTCAGCTATCAAACCATGAGCTCAGAAGTCGACTTGTAAGCCCTTCCGAGTTGGCTTGAGGTTCTTGGTTTTCAGCTGTTTCACACATGCTGCCTATTATTTACCTTTGCACTGCTATTTGTCACCACTGTTGCCTATTATTCACCTAGTCCATCTATTTGTTACCTTTAAGGTAGTATCTGTCACCCGTAATGCACATTTGTCAGCCTTAAGGGATATTTTTCACCCTTATTCTTCAGCGGGTACAGAGTCTATCTTAAGGTGATATATCAGCTTGTTTCTTCAGGGATTGGAGGCTTCTTCTACAGAGTTGCTTCTAGGGCTGCTGTGACACTGCCATGCTTATGCTTACCTTAATTCTTCAGATATTACAGTTCTTCAAACAGACATTCTTCAAGCATACAGACATAACAGTTCAAGCATTCATAGCATTGACATTACAACTCTTCAAGCCTTCATATGAAAATGTTGTTCAAGGCATTAGAAAACATATGGACTTTAGCCAGCACACATCAAATTCATGATATAAAAAATCATTATCATAATATGATTCATAGTGTTAGACATCATCAAAACCACATGGCACAACAATAATATTACTACTTAGTTCAAAGAATTCAGCTTTGAGAGTGAAAGAAATCATCTTCATGTTATCTACTTTCGAATTTAGAAAATCAAAAAGATATTTAAAAATATTTATTAATAGTTATATTTATTTAAATCTATTTATTATTAATTTTTTGTGATGTAGGATCCTCCTGGAGCCGGTGATGGTGGAGATGCTATAAATGACGAATGAGGATGATGCAACGTATATCTCTTGATTTTTTATTAATGATATTGTGAAAAAATAATACATTTTAATTAATGTAACTGTACCTTTTTTTATTTAAAGATTTATGTGTTGTGGACGTTCTTTATTGTAATTTACAATAGGACTTTATCCTATTGTGTGTTGTATATGTTGTTTATTGCGTGTTTTATGTTGAGTTGTGTCGATTGTGGTGTATAATTGTAGCTTTAAATAGGTTTTTAAAATATTAAAATATATAAAAAAAATCGATCGAAACTAATTTCATCAAAACTTCGTCGGAACTTCGACCAACTAACAATTCGTCGGAACTAATTTCATGCACTTATTTCCTGACGTATTTATTTTCCAGCGCAAATCGGTCAAAAGGTTCAGACATATTTTCGACCAACTAAATGTTCGTCGGAACTAATTTAATCCACATTAGTTCCGACGTATTAATTACCCGTCTCAAATACGTCTAACATTAATGATGTCTTTTCGACCAAAGGTAGTTTCGTCGGAAGTAATTTGATCTACATTAGTTCCGACGTATTAATTATCCATATCAAATGCGTCGAACATTAACGACGTATTTTTGACACAATAACAGTTCGTCAGAAGTAATTTGACCCACAGGTTTTCAACGTATTACTTATCCGATTGAAATATGTCAAAAATTAACGACGTATTTCCCACCAAAATAACTTTCATCAGAACTAATTTCACCCAAACGTTTGCGACGACATAATGTTTCTGTCGGAAATACGTCAAGAACTTTAGACCTATTTTCAACTAAATTATCTTCTGTCGCAATGATTAATTAATTTCCATATTATTACTTACCGACATAAATAGTCACCATAACTTCGACGATATAGTTTCGTCAGTAATTTCGGACGAATTGGCGACGCTATTGGAATACGTCGAAAATTTACGACGTAAGAGTTCCGACGTCCATACTCTGTCATAAATACGTCAAAAATACGTCGAAAAATCACTTTGCGACGTATCTCCGACATATTTGCGACGGCAAATGGACGTTAGAATTTCTCATTTTTCTTGTAGTGTACATATATAGGGGGTGGTGGAAGATGAAGGGACATGAATACATTAATGGAGCATGGGAAATAGACCCTTCATTGAAGCCCTCGAAGTCCCAAGTGTCGGAAGTTTGAAGGTCATCTGGGGCACTTTCTGCATAGAGATCGTAGTCTCCTTAGAGACCGCCTTCTTCAAGTCGCGGTCCCCAAGTGGACCGCATTCGGCCTTCTTCTACTGCCGCCTGTCACTTCACGATCCCATTAAACCCCTCCGCTTGGAGGAGGTTCGACCTCGAACCTAAAGCCGCAGGACCCCAATTTGATGGGACAAACAAGTGACTTGCTCTGATACCAATTGTAGATGGATTAATCTACCCCGCCCCCTAGCTATGCATGCATCATATGCGTATGAACATAAACAAGCATAAAGTGTGAATCAAAGGGCGATGAATAGATGAGAAAGACATACCGTGATCGCCACCAAGGGTTAACAACGCCAAGAGATGAAGAGATTACGTCGTGTACCGTGGAAAATGATGAAAAGTTGATCGCGCTTCAAAAGGGATGAGGGGAACCGATCATGGGTACACCTCCTCGACTTCCAGCAGGCTAGAAAGCAAGGGCCTCACGTCCAAATGTACTCTCTTGCAAAACAAAGTCACAAAAATAAGAAGAAATCCATTAGAAAATGAAGTGTAGTATATGCCCCGAAGTGGTAAAATAGCATGAAAGAAAGGGGGAGAACACACCAGGAGAGGGTTTTTATCCCCTGTAAACGGGTGCAAATGATAGGTGTGTATATTGTGATGAGATTAACATGAAGAGAATATGCCATGATTAACATAGATAAACAAGGTGCAAAAGTGCATGTCACAAGATAAATTATGCAAATTGTGCAAACAGGGTGTAAAGACCGATGAAAACAGTAGGACAAACGAAGTCCAAACAGAGTGAAAATTGGGATGACAGAAGACTTTAGTATGGTGAACAAGCAGGAACAAGAATCACACCAAAAGGAGGTCTGGACAGAAAGTTATGACGCCGGAGATTTGGCGAAAAATGCAGACAGTGCAGAAAATGCAGAACAGTGCACAAAATGGACTCAAAGAATGATGCATAACTCACAGGATATGACACTAGAAAGGGAAAGAAAAGATGCTATGGAAAAGGTGGGAGTATTGTGGTGAAACCAGCGCAAAAAGAGGGGTTAAAAACGGGGAAGTGACCAGTGAAAAACGGAGAGAAAAAATGCATGAAAATAAAGGGTGCGGAAGTGTCAAAACAGAGTGAAAGTGCAAAAAGATGGAGAAAAATATGCATGAAGAGGATGAAATAATGAGCCCATAATGGAAGAAAATGAAGAGTATACTTCCCTTAAGAGTCTGGAGTCAAAGGGAAGGATCAGAAGTGCACCATGGCTTCGCTCTGGTGACACAAACGTGCCCCCGTCGCAAGAAATAAGGGTTTCAGATTGATAAAACAAAGTGGTGAAACCTGAAAAGTAGGGGCTTGAAAGAGGGAGAAAAGATGAGAGAAATAAGGCACACATATAATCAAAACAAAGCTAATACTCCCCTCTTCAAGATGGAGTCGAAGGAGGACGAAGAGGATGAAGCATGACTCCATCCTGGCTTGATGAACAAGCCCCAGTCATGGAGTTGTAGCAAAAAACTAGAAAACTGTGATAATTTGCAAGAAATAGGGGCAAAGTTAAGAGGGCAAACGATGATGAAATAGAGCAAATAAAGAACCAAAATGAAGTTTATACTTCCCTCTTCAGGCTAGGGTCAAAGGAGGATGAAGATAGTCCGGCATGGTTTCGTCGTCACCTCGAAAACGTGCCCCCGTCGTGAGATTCGCACTTGGGCCCTTTATATAGAAAACTACATAAATCCAGAACTTTCAACCACGATTTTAAGAGATAGAGTCCACCAAATCTCGAGATCTATGGATCAGTCTCGAGATAATAGTTAGGATAAGAAGTAGGAACAAATGGGACTCAATTTAGTGGAGGATTCTAGAAGATATTCGTGCCGCAAGAAGGGCCCGGAGCCTAATCGGGGGGAGTTTGACTTGAACTGGGATTGCATAAACTCTAAACTTTCGGCCACGTTTCCAAGTAAAATAGTCCACCAAAATTCAAGTTTTATGACTCAATCTCGAGATAATAGCAAGGACAAGAGATAGAAACAAATGGGACTTGATTTGGTGAAGAATTCTAGAAGATAGAGGCCTCACAAGGGACTCCCGGACGCACAAAACATAGTCCCAAACACTTGGGACTCTTCAGCCAATTCAGTCAAGAAATGGTCAATTTTAGAAATTAAAGAATCTCTCAAAAACTATGCAGAAATAGCAAAAGACGTAGAAGAAGAAATTGTAGATAACAAAAAATTGAACAACTTTTATGAAGATAACAAGATGAGAAGACGATCAGAAGATAGAGAAAATGAGGCGAGAACATAGGTAAAATGCTGGGACTTGAAAACGGTAGAGAACTGGCAAATGATCTAGAAGAAGAAATTGTAGGGATTTAAAAAATGAACAACTTTTGTGAAGGACACTTAATAAATACTGGACTAGAAGGGGATAAAAAAAGGCCGCGTTCAGGATTGCGCAATGAAAGGGGCCGAATGCTTGATGGAAGTTGACCTAAATGGGCCCTAAGTCGACTTGGAAGGCCGAAAGTTGGTAAAATAAGTCCCATGTGTAACGACCCGAGAATCCGATTACTGGGAGAGACTCGATAACCCGAGACTCGAACTGTCGCCCACGAGCCAGGAGGGCTCGGAAGGGCTAAAAGGAGTGTGAAGGCACAGAGAAATAGGAAATAAAGCAGGACAACCAACAACAACAAGTAGAAGTAAAAGAACAACTACAGTTACAATAGAGTCCAGTCCAACAGAAAGTACAGTCTAAAGCAGTAAAAACGTACCACATGCCAAGTGAACACTCGGCCTGGGTAGCTGGCAACCGGGAACCTCCGAACAACACCCTCGATCCTCGAGGAAGAATCGCCACACCTGAAAGGCAGGGAGTGAGTCTCCAAAACAGAGACTCAGCAGGGATCCCGCGGAACCCCACCAAGAACCAACGGCGACACAGAAAGCTGTAACTATGGGAGCAACAGTAACAACATGAACAGTAAACCCGGTGGCCGGTCGAAACACGGCACTACAGCTACTCCTGATGCACCAGAAAGCACACCTGGATCTCGCAGTCGAGGCTACCGAACCACACTAGTACCACCTACCGAAGTAGAAACCCACGGCAATCGCACCGCAGAGGCCTGTCTCCCAGAACACGGCCAACCTGGAGACGCTGTCCAAGGTGCAACCCCGACCACCAGGTCGCGGGTACCGCACAGCAAGATGCAACCTCGGTAAAGCTACAAGCACCAGTCTCATGGCACAAAAACCGACACACGCGCCACCGCGAGACCACCGAAACTCAACGGTCAACACGACTAAACCCGAAGGTCAAAGTCATAGAGACTGACAATCTGACACTCCCGACTCGACAGGAGTACCTCCCACCAGAAGCACAGCTGGTAGCGTCCCCTGACGTCTTACACCGCACCGCAGGTGAACTGCCTGACGTGGTAGCTCCTACCGAAGACATGGACACCGAACAAGTAACTACAACGAGCGACTAGCTGGGGTCACGCTCGTCAGCGTGGGTCCAACCGCCCCCAACCACGTGTGCACACACAGACCGCACGTCCCTGGTCTGGCCCTTTGACTGGTTTTCCCCTCAGCCGGACTCTGGCTGCAAGACGTGGGGCCCGACGGAAACCAGTCCACAAACCGTCTCTAAGGGTAAGCCTCTCCACCTACTCCCAGGTGGGACCACACGCGTGTAAGTAGGCTACGAGTAGTGGAGGGTCATTGAAGGAGTAGACTCTCAAGTCAACGGAAAATAGCGTTCGAATCCGACGATGTACGGGGACCATCTCGCGTACCGGCACCGTCCCACGGCCACCACAGTCGGAGAAGGAACAGGACTAGCAGCCCACGGCCACGCACGCACTCTGCGCGAGACACGAGAAAACCCAAGTGACGCTAAGCCACTGGACTCTGGACAGTCCTCTAGACACACTACAGCCAACGGTCCATGAGTCAGAAGACTCGGGGTCAAGACCGTCGCACGCAACAGCACAAGGCCGTCAATCTAGTCCAATCTCTAGGTCTAAAACCACGGTAGCACGAGTACCGAGACAGCTCACAAGTCGTCGAGACCATTCCCTCGGGAAGGGAACTTAAGGGACTAAGGCCACACACATGGCCCGCTCGGAAATCGCTTTCCGGAGAAACCCACGGCGTGCGGGGAACCCTCGCCGCACTCACGCCGACGTACGGTGACACAAGTCGAGAACACGGCAACCTGGGACAACATCGTACCGTGACGCCTGGCCCCGACGAAGTGCACAGCATCCGTCAGGCCACGGGTTGGCATGTGGATCGAGACCTACATACCCGAGAGTCGAACCAGTCAAACGGAAACGCCGGTTAGACCAGCCCCTTGGGCGGTCCACTCTTGGCCGCTCAGGGACGTACGGCCAAGAAGGGGCCGCACCAGGGGATATATGGCCAACAGCAGGCCGTTCTTCTCCTGGCTCAAACGAGACACAAGCGGCTGGTCTCCAGCCGCACTAAGGTCGAACGGCTGACCCTCAGCCGCAATTGGGGGATGAACGGTCCAACGCGGTCGTTCGTCCTCCAAACGGGGAAGACATGTGCGGCTAGCCCCTAGCCGTGGGGGGGAACGGGCGGCTAGGACCTCACCGCGCAAGGCTTGTGCGGTCAACCTATGGCCGCACAACAGCCCACGGCACCAGGGGATGTACGGCCACATCCTAGCCGTAGAAAGGGTTATGCGGCCAGACCCTGGCCGCACAGCCCAGCAATGGTCAAAACTGGAGGGAAAGGACTGCCCAACCCTGGCCGCACCTGGGTTATGCGGTCACATGATAGACTGCATAACCCTCACTGCGCGCCAAGCCGAACGCTGCGTGCCGAGCAGATGAACGGTCAAGACGGGGCTGCCCATGGGGATGGACGGACCCTGGTTCAACCGCCTAACCATCACGGCGAGCAAACCGGGGGGTTGGCCCTACAGTGGCCTCCCCATGCCCCATTCGTGCCGAAACGAAGGGGAAACATCGGTAAACCCCCTAGCAATCATCTAGACTCTGACCGGGGTCAAAACGACGCACGAATCGCGAGAAACGGGTGATTCTACCGAAGTTACCCAAAAAGGGTTTTCGGGCTTCCCGAAGCCCTACCTGTCCAACGGGACCACCAATCGAGACGAAATCAGGGGGAAAAGAACGCTCTCGCCCCAAGGAATCCGTTGACATTAACCGGTCGGGAAATCGTCGCCGTTTCCCGACCGACCCTACGAAACCTACAATACCACGGTTTCGCTAGAATGGACCCAAACACAGCCGTTTTCACGCCGAACGATGAGCAATGGCAGGGAAAATGAGCAGAACGCAGCAGTGTTCCGTCACCCTACCTCCACCGAAGAAATCGCACGCCGAAGCAACTAATCCACGCTGAAAACCCCCCGGAACGCGAACGACGCCATCTCGGAATCCATCGAGGGATCACGCCCTCAACCGCCTCGATCCTCGCCCATCCACGCCCGCATCCTCACCCGCGCCGCCTCCACCTCGCCCCCGCCTCGCTTCGTCGGCCGTCAGAGAAGAGAGGGGAGAAAGAGAGCGTGAGAGAAGAGAGAGGGGAGTGAGTGAGAAATGAGAGGGAAGAGAGAGAAATGGGGGTTTATATAGGAAAGTCCAGAAATTCCAAAAAATACCAAAAAATAGAAAATCACGTTTCCGCGATCCTCGTAACGCACCGATCGCAACGGTACCACTCGCACCCAGGTGAACGGCCCGGTTCACCCGCAACGAGATTCCGAAGGAATTACTGAAACACACACCGGGAATCGAAAAACACACGCGGAAAAGCCGTGGAATGCTTCCGGGCCTCCGAAACAACTCCGCATCGCGCCGATCCGAACACGAAAGATGTCCGAAACATCATTTCAGACACAACGGAGTCAGATACACCAGAAACGCAGATCCAGGACCTGAGAAGAGGGATCCGAAAAACCCGGGGCATTACAGCCCTCCCCCCTTAAAGGAATTTCATCCTCAAAATTCAGGACCAAGCACAAAGTCACAGGGGAAGAACACCATAACCCACTAACAACGCTGTCAGAGCCCCAGTGCAGAAAACCACGATTCACCTGAAAGCTCCAATCCTGAGGGACACAGCCAGACTTAAACACAAACAACACCGTCCAGCGTCACCTCAGACACCATGGAAAACCAATCACGGCACCGCTGCTACCATCTCGCTCACCGAGGAGACACGACCCTCACGTGAGAGATAGCCACCGATGCAACCCATGGTCGACAGATGACCCAGATGCCAGTTTCGCAAACCCGCCGACTGGTCTCACGCCCGACACAAAGGAACCGCCAAAACCGAGCTCCCACCAGCTCACGCACCCATCTCAACAGACCGCAACTAGAACAACGGCTCAGCGCCAAGAAACACCCCACACATGGCAAGCTGAAAGCCAGACATAACACTGTGCCAACTCTGTTAGAGGACAAACTTCGACAAAGCCCAGATCCCGTCCGAAAAGGCACATCACAAAAATGACCACCAAAGGTCTCGCTGGCACACGGCTCTCGCCACGCTTGAGCCCCAACAACCAGCATCCTCTGTCTGTGCAAGACCACGCGCCGATGATCACCAACCGCTCGCTCAGGTTCTTCCTTCTTTCCTGGTCCTCCACCGGAATCGAAGAAAACATTCCAAATCTTGGCAAGCCATCTGTCGACTCCCACACAGACCGATGCCACACCTCGAGCCACACTCCCCTCGGGCACCACCTCCGAACTCGATCATCGCACCAACTCGACCTTCTTAGGGGAGCACGATGAAACCGAATGACAGATCCTGGCGTCTTCAGTCATCAGCTCACTCGACTCAGACTTACAGGGGAACCATCCCATGTTGGTCACCAACCCAGGGATAACCATTGCGACACCAACGTCCCGTCAAGGACCACCAATCCGACGCCAACTTCACGAAAAGGCCTTCGCCCACAGGCGTCACTCTTCCGTCTGGTCTCATCAAATTACTCAACTTTCGTCAGGCGACATCCTCAACAACCCTATCCGGGCCCAACACCGACGCCTGACACGGCTTCCACCACAAGAACAGGGTACTCATGCGGCGCACTAGCCAGCACATTCCCCAAGACTCCATCCTGTCAGTGCCAAGAACCACAATACCTCGGGCAACGGCACGGCAACAACACGTTCCGCACAGAGGAACCAATCCTCCAATGCTCAACGTAAACTCAGGAATCCGACCATAGCAACCAACGCTACGATCCTGAACCAGTGGGTCACAAGCCCACCACGCTTCCACTGCGCACTCTGATCCACGCGCACACAACCACAAATTCTCAGAAACACCACCAAACCAGCACTCATCCTTTCATAAAAGCGCCAGCACCCTTACACGACAAGGGAATGGGCACAAGTCTCGCAGGCAACCACCTGGTGGGGACACCGGGTCCACTACTGGGCCCATTACTGGGCCCATTACTCGGAGCCGACGCCGCACCGCACAGACTGCACCGAGCTTATGGCTCGGAGACTCGATTGAAGACCCGGCATACTGAGACTCGATTGAAGACCCGGCATACTTGTGTGTATTTATATCTTCGAGTATATGTATTTGTGTGTATACATGTATTCGTACATGTATTCGTCTTTTGTCTTATTAGGCTAGTCTAAGTAAAATAAACACATGTGTATTTTTATATTTTATTTGGTTAAAACCCACAAGTCAAATATTGGTTGGTGGGTTTGTCTTGTTAGGCTAAGGATATATCTACAAATAAAGATAGTCTTAAGGGTTTTTATGTATTGGCTCTTTCCTATATAAAGAGGCCATTGTATGTTACGAGAGATATGATGTTATGAATGAAAAGAATTGAGTTTAAGGAGCTTTTGCCCCTTTGTTCATCTCCCTTCACTTCTTTCTCATTTTTGTGAGATTCGAGTGTCGCCCGGTGTGAGACCGTCCGGCGTGAGGCCGAGCTGTGTGAGATAGCGGTTATCCGTCCCGTCCCGTTCGCATCCCGGAGTGCCGACGATCCGTCTTCCACGTCGCCGCCGTGTCAAATTGGTATCAGAGCCCAACAAACGGCGCCTCCGTCGACCCGACGTCATCTCTCTTTCTCTCTCTAAATTACTAGAAGAAAAAAAAAGAAGAGAAGAAATAGAAATCTCTCGGTTAAAATAGAAGTTAGAGAAAAAAAAAAGAATAGAAATTTTTTTTTAGAACTCCTTATCTCTATCTCTCTCAATTTATCTCAGTTCTCTCTCTGTACACTCTCGTTCAGCACAAACAGAAGAGTAGTAGAAGAAGTGGAAAAAAAAAGAGGAAATAGTAGAAATATCTGTTTGGTGGAGATAAAAAAAAAAGAGAGAAGTGGTTCGCAAGGGGGGGCCTCGTCGCCCGTGCCCCCCCCTTCAACTCGCCATTGGCCGCAACGGCCTGCTCCCGCAGCCACCCGCCGCCGCACGCGCGGCCGCCCTCGTCGTCTTCTTCCTCTCCGGCGAGTCACCGCGGCCACTGCAGCGCCCGCCGGCCCGGCTGCGCAGCGCCCGCTGCCCCCTGGACGCGCCATCGTCGCCCGGACGCCCCTCGCCGGCCCGGCCCGCCTACGCCCGGCCGCACCCGGGCCCGCGCTCGGCCGCACCCGCCCACGGCCCCGTGCTCCGCGCCCTGCGTGCCCGGCCGCGTGCCCTGCGCCCCTGAGCGCCCGAGCCCCGCACCCGAGCGGCCAGCGCGCCCTCCCGCGCCCCTCCGCCCGGGCCCAACTGCGCGCCCGTGCGGCCCCGCCCGTGCGCTGCGCTCCCGGCCCCGCCTGCGCGCCCGTGCTGCCCCGCCCGCGCGCTGCGCGCTTGCTGCGCACCCGGCCCCGCCTGTGCGCCCGCCCCCGCCGGCCTGTGCGCCCTCGCGCTCCTGCAGAGCCCGCGCACGGCCCCAGTACGCCACCCGCCGTCGCCTGCCCACAACGCCCACCAGCAGGCCCCCGTGACTGCCGGCCTGGTCACCCTTCCGCGTGAGCCGCCGCCCTGGCTGACCATCGGCCGCCTGAGAGACACGCAGGAGGTTTGAAAAATAAAAAAAAGGGGATTTGAAAAGAGTGTGAAAAAAAAAGTCAAAAAAAAAAGAGAGTATGACAAGTCAAAAATTAGGTGAAATTTGAAAAGAGAAAGAAAAGTCAAAAAAAAGGAGGTTAAAAAAATGTTAAATATATATAATATATATATGGAATATATATATTGTTATATATATCTATATATATATCTATATATATTGTTAGATTAAAAAAAAGAGTTGAATATATATATATATATATTATTATATATATTTGACTTATTTCTTGTGGCATCCGAGTCCGCTATTACGGCTCGGCCCGTGTCTGAGTCATCCGGATATCAACAGGAGATCCGAAGATCACGGAACGTGCGTACCTCTGAGTCTCCCTGCGCGGAGAATTTTGACTGATTTGTTCCCCTGCGCGGGAAACTTAAGCAATTTGTAATGATTCAATCCTCCTTGCGTGGAGTGAATGCTTTGTAACTGCTCAAGCTTCGTCGACGCCGTGCGGGCCCGCACGTCCCCGCTCGCCTTCGTCTCCGGTCGGAGCTAGACTTTTCAGTCAGCTAGGTGCGTGCCCCAAACTTGCTCATTTAGTATCTTTTTAATTGCCGCGCGACGAAGTGAGAAGAGAGCCCGATCCATGCAGCCAGTTTTCTGAGTGCATCGCTGTGGACGGTGAGAGAGTGCTTGCTTGCACCTATCCTTTTAGGCCCTAGACTGTCACATTAGGGCACCCTAATTGTCAGGAGGTAGTTCCACAACTACTTCGCCTACGGGTGAGCAACTCCCCCTGACCGGTCCCTTCAAATTGGCCCTTTGCCAATTAGCCAACAAAATTCGAATCTATAGCTTGCTAATTTTCGGTCTGAGGATTGCATCATCTAGGTCCGAGGTCGTGCATGCCACGTTGGTCTAGGAATTCATCTGGCCGTCTAGAGCGCCCCTCAACGCTACCCATGGATCAAGAGAGCGTGACTGCTATACTAGTCCAGCTTGAGCATAATCTTGTGGCCCACTTTGAAGAATCCATAGGCCAACTACGGGCGGAACTCGGTAAGAGGATCCAAGCCTTAGAGGATCGATTAAAAGGAGAGGAAGGAAGAATGAATGGTCACGGTAATCCCGTAGCCAATCCTAGGGAGGAAAGAGAGCAAGTCCGCCCGAATCAGGCTCCCCAAGGTAGAGAGCAAGAGGCTCGTGTGTCTCGAGAGAGAGACCACGACGATGAAGATATCATCCTACGGAACGTCAAGATTGACGCTCCTAGTTTTGATGGGGCCCTCAACCCCGCTACATACCTTGAGTGGGAGACCGAGATGGATCAATATTTTGATTGGCATCGCCGCATGACCCCTGCTACCAGGGTGAGGTTTGCCAAAATGAAACTCTTGGGTCAAGCCAAAACTTACTGGTGTAATGTTGAAAATCTCCTAGCCAGGAGACGGGAGGAGCCTATTAGCACGTGGGAGGAAATGAAGGAGAAATTGAGGGAGAAGTATCTGCCACCTTCCTACCATCAGCGTCTTTTAGACCAATGGCAGAAACTCACCCAAGATGGAAAGTCTGTGGACGAGTACATCACCAAATTTGATGACTTCTTCCTTCGGAGTCGGGTCATGGAGGATGCCTCCGTCACCCTCTCTCTATTTAGGGCTGGCCTACACGAGAGTATTCAGCGGGAATTATTCTTGCGGGAGGTTAACACCCTCGAGCACGCCTACCAGGTTGCACGAGATGTTGAGCGGTTTCAAAGGGTGGTCCCACCTCGGGTTCCCATCTACCGCCAACCTGAACCCCGAAACCCCATAGTTCGCTATACTGAGAGAGCTGGCCCCTCCACCACCTACGTCCCTACTGCTACCCCACTTAGGGCCGTCGCCCCTACGGCTCCTTTCCCACGGAACCCATTACCTGCACCCACAGCTGTGCCTAGGCTGGAGTACACTCCACCGGTTGAGAGGAGAGATGACAAGGGAAAAGGAGTCGTCCCTAGCACCTCCCAACCAGCCCCTGTCTCGGGAGTCTGATGCTTCAGATGTCATAACCCAGGGCATATTGCCACCAATTGCCCAACCCGAGCCTTGGTTATCACCGACCCACAGTTCATGGAGCTTCCACCTCAGGAAGGAGAAACCCTTGAGAGATATGAGGCCGATCCCGACCTCATTACCCAGTTTGAGGAGTTAGATGCCGGATATGATGGCACGCATGTCGAGTACATGCAAGTGGGAGATATTGCCGAGAGTTCTAACCATGAAAGATTGGGTGTGGTCCGCTGCATCCTAGCACACCCACAGGAGGACGACTGGCGTCGAACCTCCATCTTCCAAACCTATATCATGGTGAAAACCCAACCCTGCAAGGTGATCTTCGACAACGGGAGCTGTATCAATGCCGTCTCTTCAGACTTTGTCTCCCGTCTAGGTCTACCTACTCATCCTCATCCTAGGCCGTACAACGTGGCTTGGGTTGACGACACTTCTATTCCAGTCACCACTACGTGTGTCATTCCCATCCAATTCTAGTCCTACCAAGGATAGATCCTATGTGACGTAGTGCCCATGAAGGTTGGTAGCATCATCCTAGGACGACCGTGGATCTACGATGTAGACCTTACTACATTCGGTCGGTCCAATGAGTGTTCCTTCTCCCACAATGGGAAGAGGATTCAGTTGCTCCCAACACCCCCAAAGGTGGTCACGGGAAAAAGTCCTACCTCCACACCCACTGCACCCCCAAAAATTCGGGAGAATGCTCCAACCCCCACCAAAGGGAAGCTTCCCCTTCCCTCCTCTCCTACACCTGTCATGTCCATCCCTAAGGCCCCTAAGGTTGACCATGACCCGATTAGGCGCCTTAACTTCATAGGTGTTCGTGAGATGAATAGAGAGGTTGCCGAGGGTGCTCCTGTCTGGGCTGTTGTCGTCACCATTACCTCTGAGGAGTCCCAGGTCTCCGTCCCACCCGAAGTCCAGGCAATCCTGCGGGACTTCCAAGACATCTTCCCGGAAGACCTGCCTTCAACACTCCCTCCCATGCGTGATGTTCAACACGCCATCGATCTTGTCCTGGGGTCCACCCTACCCAACCTTCCCCACTACAGGTTGAACCCCAAGGAGCATGCTGAGCTCCAAAGGATTGTCGAGGACCTTATCCACAAAGGTTTCCTCAGGGTGAGCAAGAGCCCATGTGCTGTTCCTGCCTTGCTCACACCAAAGAAAGATGGCACCTGGCGGATGTGTGTTGACAGCCGTGCCATCAACAAAATCACTGTCAAGTATAGATTTCCCATTCCCCGTCTTGATGACATGCTTGACATGATGAGTGGAGCCACCATCTTTTCCAAGATTGACTTGAAAAGTGGCTACCACCAGGTCCGGATTCGACCCGGGGATGAGTGGAAGACAGCCTTCAAAACAAAAGAGGGTCTGTATGAGTGGCTTGTCATGCCTTTTGGGCTATCCAATGCCCCTAGTACCTTCATGACGCTTATGACTGAAACCCTTCGCCCCCTCATTGGTCGCTTTGTTGTCGTCTACTTTGACGACATCCTCATTTATAGCCACAACCCTCAGGACCACATTCACCATTTGAGGGAGGTCTGCGAGACCCTGAGGAAAGAAACCCTGTTTGCCAACCTGACTAAGTGTGAATTCATGACATATCGGGTCACTTTTCTCGGATTTGTGGTTTCAAGTCACGGAGTGTCTGTGGACCAATCCAAGGTCCGAGCTATAGTAGACTGGCCAGAGCCCCAGAATGTCCATGACGTTCGAAGTTTCCACGGGCTAGCCACCTTCTACAGACGCTTCATCCAGGGATTTAGCACCATTATGGCACCCATTACGGATTGCATCTGTAAGGGAAATTTTGAATGGACCAAAGCCGCCTCCCAGGCTTTTCTTGCCATAAAGGAGCTTATGACCAAAGCCCCTGTCTTCCGCCTACCAGACTTTTCCAAAGTCTTTGAGGTTTCATGTGATGCATCTGGCGTAGGAATAGGTGGAGTGCTTAGCCAGGAGAGCCACCCTGTGGCTTATTTCAGCGAGAAGCTTTCTGATGCAAAGCTTCGATACTCTACCTATGATAAGGAGTTTTATGCCGTGGTCCAAGCCCTCAAACACTGGAGACACTATCTCTTACCACAAGAGTTTGTCTTATACTCGGACCACGAGGCTTTGAAATTCCTTAGTTCTCAGAAGGGTTTAAACCCTAGGCATGGTCGGTGGGTAGAATTCCTCCAGTCTTTCACTTTTGTCCTAAATCATAAGGCTGGAAAGGACAATAAGGTGGCCGACGCCTTAAGTCGAAGGGTCTCCCTTCTTTCCACTGTTCGGGTAGAGGTCACGGGATTTGATCGCATGAAGGAACTCTATGGAGAGTGTCCTGATTTTGGTCCTACCTATTCTGCTCTGTCTGCTGGATCCTCGACAGCATTTGTTGACTATCTACTCCAGGATGGTTTTCTGTTTCGAGGGCAGCAACTCTGTGTCCCAAGGACTTCTGTTCGGGACTTTCTAGTCTGGGAAATGCATGCTGGAGGTCTTGCTGGTCACTTTGGCCGTAACAAGACCATCCATTCTGTGGAGGAGCACTTCTATTGGCCTGGCCTAAAGAAAGATGTGGCCAAGATTGTAGCCCAGTGTAGGACGTGCACGATGGCCAAACAGGTCAAACAAAACACTGGTCTCTACACTCCTCTCCCCGTCCCTGATCGACCATGGGTTGACGTGAGCATGGATTTTATCCTTGGGCTACCACGCACTGCTCACAAGCATGATTCCATCTTTGTTGTCGTTGATAGGTTCTCTAAGATGGCCCACTTCATTGCATGTTCTAAAACATCGGATGCATCTAGAGTAGCCCATTTGTTCTTTAATGAAGTCGTGCGTCTGCATGGTCTCCCCCAAACCATCGTGTCTGACCGGGATGTCCGGTTCACTAGCTATTTTTGGAAGACACTTTGGCACCTAGTTGGCACCAAACTGAAGTTTTCCACTGCCTATCATCCCCAAACTGATGGGCAAACTGAGGTCGTCAATAGGAGTTTAGGGAATCTGTTGAGGTGTCTCGTAGGGGATCACCCCGCCACTTGGGACCTTCTTTTGCCCAGAGCCGAATTTGCATACAACGGCTCCATCAATAGGTCCATAGGCATGAGTCCATTTGAGGTCGTGCATGGCTACAAACCTAGGAAACCTGTGGATCTCATTCCCCTTCCCCTCGAGTCTAGAACCTCCAAGTCCGCTGAGGAGTTTGCACAACATGTCAAGAGTCTGCATGAGTCGATTAGCAAGCAAATCAACCTCAGTAATGAGACTTATAAAAATTTGGCTGATTCGCATAGGCGTCACCATGAATTTTAAGAAGGTGACTTGGTTATGGTACGGGTCCGACCCGAACGCTCCCCTCGGGAGCCGTTAAAAAGTTGCAGGCCCGTAGTGATGGACCCTTCCCAATTCTGCGGAAGATTGGCTCCAATGCTTATGTTGTGGACTTACCTCCCGAATATGGGATTAGCTCGACTTTTAATGTGGCAGACCTAGTGGCCTATAAGGAACCCACAGCGATTCCTAGTGACCCTTTCGAGCCTTCTCCTCCCATTGAGAGTGAGCCCACCCCTGTGCGTCCCACAGCCTCGAGATTACCGCGCGAGCACATTGAGAGGATACTGGATGAGCAGGTGACCACTACACGGAGCCGAGTGTACCAGTGCTACCTTGTCCGCTGGCGGGACCGTCCACCTTCTGAGGATTCCTGGATCAGTCGGGAAGATCTCCAGCGCCTGGATCCAGATCTGCTAGAGCACTACCACAGCAGTGTCCCCCCTTACTCGACGGAGTCGAGTTCCAGCCGCCCCGAGAGGGTTGGTGGGGACACCGGGTCCACTACTGGGCCCATTACTCGGAGCCGACGCCGCACCGCACAGACTGCACCGAGCTTATGGCTCGGAGACTCGATTGAAGACCCGACATACTGAGACTCGATTGAAGACCCGGCATACTTGTGTGTACTTATATCTTCGAGTATATGTATTTGTGTGTATACATGTATTCGTACATGTATTCGTCTTTTGTCTTATTAGGCTAGTCTTAGTCAAATAAACACATGTGTATTTTTATATTTTATTTGGTTAAAACCCACAAGTCAAATATTGGTTGGTGGGTTTGTCTTGTTAGGCTAAGGATATATCTACAAATAAAGATAGTCTTAAGGGTTTTTATGTATTGGCTCTTTCCTATATAAAGAGGCCATTATATGTTACGAGAGATATGATGTTATGAATGAAAAGAATTGAGTTTAAGGAGCTTTTGCCCCTTTGTTCATCTCCCTTCACTTCTTTCTCATTTTTGTGAGATTCGAGTGTCGCCCGGTGTGAGACCGTCTGGCGTGAGGCCGAGCTGTGTGAGATAGCGGTTATCCGTCCCGTCCCGTTCGCGTCCCGGAGTGCCGACGATCCGTCTTCCACGTCGCCGCCGCGTCACCACCTTGCCAAAACAAGGAGCATGTCTCGCACGGACTTCATGGCACACAAGGCCAACCAATCCGAACACACAATGCAAGACGACGAACCTTAGCCCAACATAATCTCTCCAACCAAAGGAGAAACCAAATGCACTTCCGACCAACGGAAGAACTCCACGCTCGACCTAACCTCGAACCTCGCACACGCTGGAAACGGCACCATCCAGCACCAAGGAAAACCATCGCTTCCATCAGGTCAGCACCTCCGACACACTCGACGAGTGTCACGTCGGACCACGATCACAACATCTCTCGATGCACCACCACTGCAATTCCTAGAACTGCAACACGAGCCATAACGACAACCGCCGATGCTCATCCTTGAGTCCCGAAACTCGCCGTGGAGCATTCACATCTCAAGCCAAGTCTAGGGCAAACACAACCCATCCACTGACAGAAACGCAGGAGCAAAGACTTACCGGGACATCTTTGCCAAATCCTGCCTCGAAATCAGTAGAACAATCGGGACCGACACGTCATTTCTGACGCCACAGGGCACGACAAGAACATCAGGCCCGATGCAATAGCAGGTCACCGAGAAGATCCTCCGCTCACCCGAGCACACTTCTGGATCAGAACACCTCAGGAGCTGGACAAACCTCAAGTTGGAGTGGCCAAAAACCGACAGCAGCTCCCTCGAAGCACGCTCACGGCCACTTAACCACGAATAATCCTCTCCAGCCACCTGACTACGCTGCAGACTCCTCGAACGCAGCACCGTGAGCTCACGCCTGCCAACAACCTCTGCCCAATGCAGCGCAACCAGGGCCACCACCGATGAGGGAGAAGGCTCTCGACCTCGATCCTTAGACCCCATGCTGGCACGAAAGCTACGGACATCAACCACCTTCACAGCGCCGCACAGCGCACTCAAGCTCTCAAGCGAGAAATAAGGCGAAAAGTGAACACAAAACCCTAAGCCAGCTGTCGACTGTACTGGACCTCATGGACTCTAATCACTGCAATATCTTGAATTCCTATGTACGTCCACAACCTCCGCTCTGATACCAGCTGTAACGACCCGAGAGTCTGATTATCGGGAGAGACCCGATAACCCGAGACTCGAACCGTCGCCCACGAGCCGGGAGGGCTCGGAAGGGCTAAAATGAGTGTGAAGGCACAGAGAAATAGGAAATAAAGCAGGACAACCAACAACAACAAGTAGAAGTAAAAGAACAACTACAACTACAACCAGTGGCGGAGCTAGGAATATTTGGAAGGGGGGACAAAATAAAACTAATATAATAAAAATCATTCATTTTCATTCAAGTAGAAGATATTTTACAAGTGAGTTGTCCATGACGGGTCTTCATATTCTGAAAGCGTTGCATTATTGCCTCATTGTCAATGCTCTCGAATATCTCTTTCTCATTATATGTCACTAAATTACCATTCATCCATTGATCACCCATTCTATTGCGCAATCGATTCTTCACAATTCTCATTGTTGAAAATGCTCTCTCCACGGTGGCTGTAGCAACTGGTAAAGTCAATGCTAATGTCAACAACAAATAAACTAATGGATAGATAATATCTTTTCTCTTTTCAACCATCCTTTCAGCAAGTTCTGCAATTCCAACCAGTTGAGTAAAATCATCATCAGATCGCATGTCAATTATATAAGTCTCTAACTGGTTATCAAGTGCTTGTAATTACACATAAGAGAACTCATTTGGATAGAACTTAGCAAATTTGATTAACCTTTCTTTATTATAGGCTGCAATTGATCTTTCTGGATTCAAGCATGATAGACAGAGTAATAGCTCGGTGTTTACTTCAGTGAATCGACTATTAAGCTCTTGGAGTTACATATTTAAAACTGAATAAAATAACTCAACACGATAGTGATGCAAATTTGTAATTTGTTGAGCTCTTCATCTTGAACGTCCTCGAGGCATAAAAATATCATCCATATTAGGAATGCCAATATCATATTTTGCACAAAAAAATGAAACCTCTAACAAATGAGAATCCCACCCATCATTTCTCATTGTTTGCATCCGTTGTTTTGAGATGCCAACTAACTTCATAGCATTATCAATATCTTGATCTTTCCGTTGTAGTGCTTGTGATAGCTCATTTGTTATTCCTAAGATCCTTTTCATTAAATGGAGATTAAACACAAAATCACAAGTCTTAATTGACTCCAATAGCATATATGCTTCAGCCATTTGCTCTGAATTTGAACCATCTTCCATCACAGTCTCAACCACATCAAGTATAGATGCAAACATACAGATCAAATTAACCAATGCATTATAATGAGAACCCCAACGAGTATCCCCTGCTCTTTTTAAGCTTCTCTCTTGATTTAAACATCTCCCACTTTCAAGTTCACGAATTTCAAGAGCTTTAGCAATTTCTATAGCTTGTTTTTCACGAAGTTGATCATATCGCTTACATGAAGCTCCAACAACATTGAATAACATAGCAACCAAATTGAAAAATAGAGCAATTTCTACATGAGATTTAGCAACTGCAACTATTGCTAATTGAAGCTGATGTGCAAAACAATGGATGTAATAAGCACATTCATTCTCTCTCAGAATAAGTGTTTTAAGCTCATTCAACTCACCACGCATATTACTTGCTCAATCATACCCTTGACCATGTATTCTTGATATAGTTAATCCATGTTTGGATAACAATAACTCAATACCTTCCTTTAGTGTTTGAGCTGTAGTATTTAGAAGATGTACAATGCCAAGAAAACGTTCTACCACATGTCCACTTTTGTCCACATATCGCAAAGCAACTACTAGTTGTTTCTTATTTGACATATCTCGACATTCATCTACTAAGATTGAGAAAAAAGCATCACCAAGATCATCAATGATAGCATTTGTTGTCTCCATAGCACTTGCATGAGCTATTTCCTTTTAAATTTCAGGTGCAACTAGTTTCAAATTTTCTGGAACATTATTTAAAACAACCTGAGCAATACTTTCATTATGCTTAGCAAGAAAGTGTAGCAATTCAAGAAAGTTATCTTGATTTCTTGAGTATTCAGATTCATCATGTCCTCTGAAAGATAAACCTTGTCTTTGGAGAAAACGAACACAATCAACTGATGCCTCTAAACGAATTCGATAAGCATGTTTTTCCTGCTCAGATTGCTTAATCAAAATTGACTGAATATTTTGATTTTGCTTGAATAAGATCTCACACTTTCTTCTAGCTTCATTATGTGCACTGTTATGTCCTCCAACATGACTTTCTATTTTCTCCTTTTTCTTCTAATTTTTAAATCCATCGACAACAAATGCATCCCCTTTGCCCTCCTGTTTCTCAGGTCTAAAATAATAACAGTATAAATAGAAAACATCATCTTTCTCTTTACTGTACTCCAACCAATCCTTGTACTCATTATACCATGCAGGATTAAATCACCGTTCTACTTTACCAACCTTAGTCTGTGGAAATTTAATATCCTTAGGTTGAAAAGGACCTTTTTTTAAATATGCTCTTCTAATTTGATCTCGATCATTTGGATGATAATCAACAATCCTTTTTCTCAATCCTGGATTTGAGGGAAGATCTTCAATATCTACAACTTCACGTTGTCTCTTGGATGAAGTCGGCATCTCAATAGTCGCATTGTCATTTACTTTGTCATGTGATGCTTTCAGAGTTATCCCTCTCTTCAAAAATTTATCTATAAAAAAATATATAATTACTTTAAGTTAGCATTATAATGAAAATAAAATTTTCCATCTATATATTTAAACTTTGCATCTTACCCATGTTAGAGTGGAGTGGGGTGTGGTGGGCCAAATGTGCGGATCGGAGAGACTTACTGCAAGCCTGCATAAAATTTTCCATCTTTAAATTTATTCGTACACCTTTTGGCGTCCCTGTATAATCACAATAATTTCTATGCCATCCATATGCAAGTACCCGAGTCGAAAAATCACCAAACCAACACAAACACAATCACACACAAAATGCACTAGATTTTTAACGTCAAAAAACCCCCACTACATGGAGGGGAAAAAATCACGGGGTAAATCGACAACACTCTATTATGAAAAATAGTAGTACAGAATTTCTCAGAAGATAGAAACATCCTCTCTCAAGATTTGCCCAAATCTTGAAGAATACAAATAAGAGAGTGGAAGAATATGAATAATACAAATAAGAATCACAACAAAAATATACTGTAAAACTGACCGTTCCGTGACGAAAAAACTATCCTGTAGATCCTTGTCTTCTATCCTTCTCTTCTTCTCTTGCTCCCCGTGCTTAACCGCTACTGGCCGATATTTTCCTGACCACACCCGCAGCAGTCGCGGGCAACAGGGGCAGCTCCTACTGCTCTGCTCACTTCACTGCCACAAGAGATAGAGAGAATTGAGAAAAATTGTGTCACGCCCCGAGCCTTTATTACAGCGGAACACTCGCTCGAGAAACGTGAACAGCCGGCATGGTAAACCTCTTGCAAGCAAGAACGAGCAGAGCGCGAGACAATCACACACATAAATGCAATTGCACAGAATTTAATCAAACTCCAACTTTATTTCATAAATGATCAAAGTATTCTTTACAATAATCACCTTTCATTCTACTAGACTCAAGAAATAAGAAAATTACATTACTCAATCTAAACATTATAGACTTTCTAAGTCTTCGCTCGTTGCTTTACAAGACTTTCACTTACTTCCGGACCTGCCACTAGTATAGTCCGAATCCGAATCTGAACTACTTCCATCTCCTGAAAAATGTTAGAAAATAGGTAATGAGCACACTTGCCCATTAGGTATCTTCGTATCAACATGAAAGCACTATTAAAGTGATTAATATTTTTGCTCTAAAGAAATAAGGTAAAATCATGCAATGCGATGATCACACGATTAAACCATAGTAACGAGATAATCATGTAAGATAGAGTGAGCAAGAATGAACTTATCAAGAATATAACAAGAACATGATATTGGCCTTTTCATGAACAAGAATGTAACAAGAATGCACCATCAAGCCACATAATCAACACCCAGCATCTTATGCTTATGAGGAAGTGCTTCATGAATTTCTGTGGAATATCGAGCAAGAAAGTCATGTACAAGAACTTGATCATGCTGCATCGCGTTGTGATTTTTCACTTCACGAGCCGTGGATAATTCACTTATTTATAAAGAAAGTACTCCCAGCACAATGCGGCGTCAGTAGCATCATACCCCATGGTTTATAAATTAGTATATTTCTGACAATCAGCCAGGGGACTAGCATAGAGCCCTTGAACACAATCAGTGCTCGATCGCATCTTCAAGTATAAATCAAGCTCTTACCACGCATGATAATAAAGTATGGCCAAGAATATAGCAGTATCAAATAATGAAAATTAATGTATGAACGCTTCAATTTGAATATGAAGAATTCAAGAATGACATTAAACAAGGTTATGCTCATAAAATAAATTGACAGCATAACGGTACATTCTTTTCTCTTTCCAATCCTTATATTAAGTTTCTTGATTAATATTATAAGTTCTAGACTATCATTAGTTCATCTAGAACCTTTGGAATATCAACCCTTGGGTCAAACCTTGGGTTAAGTACTTAAGCAATGTGACGGTCGTTCTCTGGGCCGTTACATCATGTGACGCTCCAATAGAGGGCAGTTACAATGATCAGAGTCCAGAACTATTAAAATAGACTCAGAGAAGTGTGACGGTCATGCAATGGGCCGTTACATGATTCTGACG
This sequence comes from Amorphophallus konjac, assembly GCA_022559845.1. NCBI lineage: Eukaryota > Viridiplantae > Streptophyta > Magnoliopsida > Alismatales > Araceae > Amorphophallus > Amorphophallus konjac. The sequence continues at coordinate 270,936,644 of CM040127.1, forward strand.
GTCCAATGTAAGGTCGTTACATTACTAGATCCAGAAAATAACGAGTGTATTCTAGTTAATGGGCTTTAATGGTACAACCAACTCGGCGTCCTAGTGGGAATCCTACGCTCGCGGAGAATTACGGAGGCCTTGAAACAAGATTTCCTAGTCCATTGGAAGGAATATCCAATAGAGAGGTCCTCATGTCCAAGAATATGTTCCTATAGTGTAAAATGTGAACTAATAGTCAACATACCGGAGTATGTGCCATGTACTTATAGAAATGACTCTATTGATAGAGAAAGAATATATATATATATATCGATGTGAAATCATGATAAAAACTCTATCAATACATCATTCAAAATCATGTTTCTAATTACAAAACTATAGAGTTTTGGGCTTATGAAATTAACATAACTTAAAGTAATAGTGAGATACCAAAACATACAATACCTATCATGAATGATTAAATAATCTCAAAGTCATGTAATCAGGTTAAAACTTAGGTGACTAGGCATAATGATAATTAAATCTGGCAGGTTTCCAATCTGTCTTGAGTTGACAGTACACAGGCACCTGACGGTCTAGCCAAGGCGCGTCACAGGGAGTGTGACGGTCTATCGAGCAACCGTTACAGAATGTAACGCTCCTGCATAGATGCGTCAGAGTCAATAGAGAAATCAATAGGCAACCAGGGACTGTGACGGTCCATCGTATGGCCGTTACTTGAGTGTGACGGTCCTACTATGGTGCGTTGCAGTATCTGCTGACAGAAAATGATATGAAACATAAGAGATCAACTCACATCATGTCTAAATCAAATACCATGTCTATTCTAGGCATGATAACGAAGTATAGGCTATCTATATGCATGGGTTCCAGTGAATAGACAAGATAACTTCTTTTATTTCTATTTAAGGCTAAGAAATGTATGAAATGCATGGAACTATGAAAACATGAAATTGATGATCTATGATGCATGAAATTCAGTCAAATCAGAGGGTTTTTAGTCCTATCAAGATGTTTTTGCCGTTCATGAGATGACCTACCTCTTCTAAGACCTTTAACCTTCGAATTTGGTGCTAGGTGCTACTCTTTGATCCTTGTACTTCATGTGATAATTCAGCAACTTCCTTGGGCTTTAACTCCACGACCTCTTGACCTAAAGATGTGGAATTTTGAGAGTAGTTAGTCTAAAGTATTGTAAACAAATTCCTCAAAAGAACTTACCTGAGATTATGACTCCTTACCTTGATTCCACGCGAGCAAAAGTAAGGGTCGCGCAGTTCAGAACTAGGTCCTATTTATAGGGTTCTAGCTAGGGTTTGAAGATTAGATCGATTCTAGAGTCCTTAATCTGCTAAAACCTGATCTCTAAGAGTCCTTAGTAATGTTATAACTCTTCCCAAGTTGATCCCTAGTGGATAAGATCATCAAGTTCCCATCTTTTTATAAGTTCTTCAACTTACGGAATTCACAGAGTATAACGGTCGTAGACCCATGCGTTACAAGCATGTGACGGTCGCGCGATAGACCGTTACATTCAACGTATATAGAGTTTCAAATAAATAAAACTCTTTTATTCATTTATCCATATAATTATCTTAGATAATTAGTCTTTATCCTTAAAAATCAGTAAATAAGCTAAATAACCTTCTAGAACATGGGCCAAACTTAATGGGCTTGGTCCTTAAACCTTTTGGATAATAATTAGATAGGCTAGGTTAACTATTTTAACCTAATTGGGCCTTATAATGACTTATAATTCTACCAATCCATTTATAAATTTATTTAGGCCTTTATAAATTCTAGAAAATTATCTTATAATTCAAAAATTATTTTTATAAATTCTGGGGCACTACAAATTGTTTTTTTCTCAGCCGCAAGCCACGCTTCTCAGCCGCAAGCATATCTATTTAGGTTATTTTGTTTCTTCTGCTCCTTAATACCCACAGGGCCACAACCGCTAACACCCAAAAGCAAGATCATCTCCACCGTCCATCTTAGAAGCCTAGAAGACATCATACCGAACTCTTAAAGCCTCTGTTATGATGTGGTTGGTGGGGTATAATGCAAAACGTCTACTTTTTTAACATACGGAAGTCTTAAAGTCTCTGTTAAAAGATTATAATGCATATTTAATGTATAATCCTCACCCCCCTTTTAACATACCGAAGTCTCTGTCAAAATCTCATGTATTCAAAAATTTACCCAGGCAAGGGGGGGCAATTCCCTGGCTCTGCCACCGGCTACAACAGAGTCCAGTCCAACAGAAAGTACAGTCTAAAGCAGTAAAAATGTACCACACGCCAAGTGAACACTCAGCCCGACGAGCTGGCAACCGGGAACCTCCGAACAGCACCCTCGATCCTCGAGGAAGAACCGCCACACCTGAAAGGCAGGGAGTGAGTCTCCAAAACAGAGACTCAGCATGGATCCTGCGGAACCCCACCAAGAACCAACGGCTGCACAGAAAGCTGTAACTACGGGAGCAACAGTAACATCAGGAATAGTAAACCCGGTGGCCGGTCGAAACACGGCACTACAGCTACTCCTGCTGCACTAGAAAGCACACCTCGATCTCGCAGTCGAGGCTACCGAACCACACTAGTACCACCGACCGAAGTAGAAACCCACGGCAATAATACCGCAGAGGCCTGTCTCCCAGAACACGGCCAACCTGGACACGCTGTCCAAGGTGCAACCCTGACCACCAGGTCGCAGGAACCGCACAGCAAGACGCAACCTCGGTAAAGCTACTAGCACTAGTCTCACGGCATGAAAATCGACACACGCACCACCGCGAGACCACCGAAACTCAATGGTCAACACGACTAAACCCGAAGGTCAAAGTCATAGAGACTGACGGTCTGACACTCCCGACTCGATAAGAGTACCTCCCACCAGAAGCACAGTCGGTAGCATGCCTTGACGTCTTACACTGCACCGCAGGTGAACTGCCTGACGTGGTAGCTCCTACCGAAGGCACGGACACCGAACAAGTAACTACAACGAGCGACTAGCTGGGGTCACACTCGTCAGCGTGGGTCCAACCGCCCCCAACCACGTGTGCACACACAGACCGCGCGTCCTTGGTCTGGCCCTCTGACTTATTTTCCCCTCAGCCGGACTCTGGCTGCAAGACGTGGGGCCCGACGGAAACCAGTCTACAAACCGTCTCTATGGGTAAGCCTCTCCACCTTCTCCCAAGTGGGACCACACGCGTGTAAGCATGCTACGAGTAGTGGAGGGTCACTGAAGGAGTAGACTCTCAAGTCAACGGAAAACAACGTCCGAATCCGAGGATGTACGGGGACCATCCCGCGTACCGGCACCGTCGCACGGCGACCACAGTCGGAGAAGGAACAGGACTCGCAGCCCACGGCCACGCACGCACTCTGCGCGAGAGTCGAGAAAACCCAAGTGACGCTAAGCCACTGGACTCTGGATAGTCCTCTAGACGCACTACAACCAACGGTCCTTGAGTTAGAAGACTCAGGGTCAAGACCGTCGCACGCAACAGCACAAGGCCGTCAATCTAGTCCAATCTCTAGGTCTAAAACCACGGTAGCACGAGTACCGAGACAGCTCACGAGCCGTCGAGACCATTCTCTCGGGAAGGGAACTCAAGGGACTAAGGCCACACACACGGCCCGCTCGAAAATCACTTTCCGGAGAAACCCACGGCGTGCGGGGAACCCTCGCCGCACTCACACCTACGTACGGTGACACAAGTCGAGAACACGGCAACCCGGGACCATACCGTATCGTGACGCCTGGCCCCGATGAAGTGCACAGCATCCGTCAGGCCACGGGTCGGCATGTGGATCGAGACCTACATACCCGGGACTCGAACCGGTCAAACGGAAACGCCGATTAGACCAGCCCCTTGGGCAGTCCACTCTTGGCCGCTCAGGGACGTATGGCCAGGAAGGGGCCGCACCAGGGGATATATGGCCAACAGCAGGCTGTTCTTCTCCTGGCTCAAACGAGACACAAGCGGCTGGTCTCCAGCCGCACCAAGGTCGAACGGCTGACCCTTAGCCACAACTGTGGGATGAACGGTCCAACGCGGTTGTTCGTCCTCCAAATGGGGAACACATGTGCGGCTAGCCCCTAGCCGCGCGGGGGAAGGGCGGCTAGGACCTCACCGCGCAAGGCTTGTGCGGTCAACCTCTGGCCGTACAACAGCACACGGCACCAGTGGATGTACGGCCACATCCTAGCCGTACAAAGGGTTATGTGGCCAGATCCTGGCCACACAGCCCAGCAACGGTCAAAACCGGAGGGAAAGGACGGCTCAACGCTGGCCGCACCTGGGTTATGCGGTCGCACGATAGACCGCATAACCCTGACTGCGCGCCAAGTCGAACGCTGCACGCCGAGCAGATGAAGGGTTAAGACGGGGCAGCCCATGGGGATGGACGGGCCCTGGTTCGACCGCCTAACCATCACGGCGAGCAAACCGGGGGGGGGGGGGGGGGTTGGCCCAATGGTGGCCTCCCCACGCCCCATTCGTGCCGAAACGAAGGGGAAACATCGGTAAACCCCCTAGCAATCATCTAGACTCCGATCGGGGTCAAAATGACACACGAATCACGAGAAACGGGGGATTCTACCGAAGTTACCCAAAAAGGGTTTCCGGTCTTCCCGGAGCCCTATCGGTCCAACGGGACCACCAATCGAGATGAAAGTAGGGGGAAAAGTACGCTCTCGCCCCAAGGAATCCGTTGACAGTAACCGGTCTGGAAACCGTCATCGTTTCCCGACCGACCCTACGAAACCTACAAAACCATGATTTCACTAGAACGGACCCAAACATAGCCATTTCCGTGCCGAACGACGAGCAATGACAGGGAAAACGAGCAGAACGCAGCAGTGTTCCGTCACCCTACCTCCACCAAAGAAACTGCGCGCCGAAGCGACTAATCCACTCCGAAAACCGCCCGGAACGCGAACGACGCCATCTCAGAACCCACTGAGGGATCGCGCCCACAACCACCTCGATCGTCGCCCATCCATGCCCACATCCTCACCTGCGCCGCCTCCACCTTGCCCCCGCCTCGCTCCGTCGGCCGCCGGAGAAGAGAGGGGAGAAAGAGAGCGTGAGAGAAGAGAGAGGGGAGTGAGTGAGAAATGAGAGGGAAGAGAGAGAAAGGGGGGTTTATATAGGAAAATCTAGAAATTCCAGAAAATACCAAAAAATAGAAAATCACGTTTCCGCGATCCTTGGAACGCATCGATCGCAACGGTACCACTCGCGCCCAGGTGAACGGCCCGGTTCACCCGCAACGAGGTTCCGAAGAAATTACAGAAACACACACCGGGAATCACAAAATACACGCGGAAGAGCAGAGGAACGCTTCTGGGCGTCCGAAACAACTCCGGATCGCGCCGATCCGAACACGAAAGATGTCCGAAACATCATTTCGAACACAACGAAGCCAGATACACCAGAAACGCAGATCCGGGACCCGAGAAGAAGGATCCGAAAAACCCAGGGCATTACACCATGGCTCTAAGAAATCTTGATCTCCGAATTCTAAAGACTAGAGAATAATGAAATGGGCTCGAAATCCATCCAAGGAAGGCTCCAAAATAATGGATAATTCGGGACATCAAAGTGATGAATAAGAGAAATGACGCAACTTGCGGGCTAAAAACGGATGTCAATGAATGTCCCTCCTGGATGTCCACTTTGCAAGGGAATGAGCGAAAGCGACGTGGAGGTGAAATGGAATGGAGATGGAGCGAAAGTGACATGAAATGGAGCTGAAGCAGAGATGAAACGGAGAGAACTGAAAAGCGAGCATCAAGGCAAAGGACATCCGTCACAACCAACAAGCGTTAGAAATTCTTCTGACAACGTCGAAGTAACCACAAGGAATGAATGATGCGGATGAGACATGCCTGGAGAAGTAACTAAGGGAGGAAGGAAACATGACCAGCCTCATTGGGGGACACAATCCACGGACAATGAGGGGATCGGAAGGAACACAGTTGAAAAGCTGGAAAATAGAAATAAAACTGAGATAAAATCTAGACAGGAATCACGTTGGCCAACCAGACCAAGCGGGCAGATCAGAGAGACGTTCAAATTCAGAGTGGAATGAAGATCTCTTATCCAAGAGAAATTAAGCGCAATCAACCATTGCTAAGGAGAAATCTTGAAAGATCACGAGACGTGAGTGCTCAAAAATGACATGATGTAGGCTGGTCTAAAATAAAGAAATCATCAAAACGAATGCAAAGAAAGCATAAAATAGAAAGTACTCAAGGATACTATTGCTAGGCTGAGCAAGACGAGGTCAAGAGTCTTCTTGTAACCACGGCGTGCGAGACAGAGTCCATTGTCCCCCACCCGGCTCACACTAACGGCCTATCCAACGATTAACTGTATGCTCCTAGATCATCATCATTTTTGTTAAAGGGGAACATCAGATCCCAGAATACACGGACAACCAGCCGATCCTTGAGAGGCTATAATAATGTAGATACCATATAGTAATGCAACCGAGAGAAGGGATAGAGAGCCATACCTAACTTACCTGCCAAGTGAAACGGCATTTTTTTAGACTTTTGATATAAGACAACCATAACATGAATATAACACAAAGATGAACATAACATAACATAACGAAGGATGAAATCACATGAACAACATATGCAAGACATCACATGAACAAACAATAAGCGTGAGCAGGACTAAAGAATATGGTGGGGCAAGACAACACCACAACACGGTGGGACAGCATATGCGATGGGACAAGATATGGTGGGACAAAGACATGTGGGATAACAACCACGGGGGACAAAAGATACGGACAACACATGTGTGGGATGACAACAACAACACATGGCATGGCGACACAATGGGACGAAAACATGACAGACATGGAGGGACAAAATAACACGTGTGACGACACGGAGGGGCATAGATACGTGTGACAAGGACACGGCGGGACAAAAGACATGACAAATACGTTCTTCAATTAGAACCCAAGATCCGAATGAAGCAGAATCACCATGTTCATAATCGTGAGGCAAAGTCCTCTCATGAAGATATGATTAGATATGAAGCGAAAGCTGAGAAGGACACAAGTTTCAGAACAGATCGAGAGATAAGATTGAAGAAGAGAGAACAGATCAAAGATATGGACAGGAGATGATGCAAATGATATGGAGCAAAGGACTTGAATACCTGCAACCTGCAACCTGCACACATAGCAAACAGATCATACCTGTCCTCAAAATAAAGATATGTGAAAATAAAAGACACATATTTTTAGATTTTGAAATTTTTGATTTTTTTGGTTGAAATTTGACAATATTTGATTTTTTGGATTTTTTTTGACAGATATGATTTTTTTGGATTTTTGCAATATTTGATTTTTATTGAATTTTTGACAATATCTGATTTTTTTGATTTTAAAAATATTAGATTTTTTTGAATTTTAAAATAAAGCTACTTGTAGCACCCAAAGACGGGCTCAAATTACCGGCCAGGGGTCGTCATTCCCCCCTCCCCCTAAAGATTTTCCTTGAGCATGGCGTGCATTTGAGGGTGGCTCGCCACAACCAACCTCCTCTAAAGAACGATGCTGATGTGACATGGCCAAGGGGTCAGCGGAGATGCCATGAAGAACCTCGGACCTAGACGCGCAAGCACACTAGCCAAGGTCCGTACCCGATTTCGACAGACAAGCTCACCCGACGCACGTTCCTTTCCCGGGGTGACTCGGGGATGGTAGGTCAAGTCCGAGGACTAGACCCTTGCTGGTTGGCGGTAAGTACAAGGCCTGAGAGGGGATCTCACCCTGAGATATGGAGGTTCCCACGACAACGGGCAAATCACGCGCCTTGGCGGGCGCTATCACTCGCTCTCACTCTCGCGATGGCCACTCGAGGTGGCTGGTCGGCCGGGGCCGGGCGCTCTCTTCCTCACCGGTGGAGCTCAGAAATGATAAGGGATGACAGAAATAACTAGGAGGGATAGGGGCTCACCTAGCCAGCTTGAATAAGCTGACTCCGACCGGAGACGAAGGTGAGCGGAGAACGTGCGATGCCCGCACATGCGTCGGTATCGCTTGACCTGCAAATTAAAGCTTACACCACTACACCTCTCACAGGAGGGGGGTCGTGGGGTGGGGTATTAATGGTACACTCAAACACTACCTCCACGCAGGGAGGGTCCTTCAACCGGCCAAGCGGGGGCAGGAAAAAATGCGGCAACCGAGTTCTGCCCGGACTGGTTCTACAGGGACAGCAGGTCGTTGACGGGGATGGGGCTGTCGATACCGGATGCTGCAGGATGTGGGATGATGTTGAACGACCCAGGGATGGGTCTGTACCCTCCAGTAAGTGTTGCTGGTCGTCCGAAGTCTGATGGGGGTCGTGGCGTGCCGAAAACCCCGAGCCAGTCCGGACTGTCCAGACTAGGTCTGGCCGACTGGGTGCTGAAGTCGGGGCTGTCATGAACGCCTCTGAACTCCGCCAGAGATGGGACTGGTGCAGAAGCATCCTTGGGTGGCCAAGGATCAGGCCGGAGAAGTTTGGGGGCGATCGGGGCCCGACTTGGGCTGCGGCCACTCAAAGATCGGTGCTACTCCTGGGTGACCCTGTCTGGTTCAAAGAGGTACCCGCCTGATGCAGAAGGTGCCACGACCTGCATCGAACTCCGATGGGGATGGGGTCAGCGTTGACGTGACCGTGGGCAAGTTGGCTTCACACTAGAACTAACGGGAACACTAGCAGAAGCTGGAGGTGGGTGAGGTGAATAGGAGAGCAGGTAGTGGTCCAACCTGATTCTGGCAGAACTAACCTGCGCACGCCGGGGAAAACTGCTGGAATGCGATGCTCCGGAGCCCAAATGGTTCCCTTCTTTCTGAGGTGTTCAAAGGACTTGTAGACGCTTGCCTCAAACAAAAATCACTCCATGATCTTCACAGGTATGACCTTGGTGGCGTCTGCAACTGGCTTCAGGTGTTCTGTCGGAGCTCGGTTGCGCAGGCCGACAAGAATCGGCCTCCTGGTCAGCATGGACGTCGGATGAAGGTAAAAAAGCACTCGTTGGAAATCTAGCTTGGAGATGAATTGTTTTTCTATTGGGATGTTCGCCTGGATCTGCCCAGACAAGGCAGGATCGACATTGCAAGTTGCATCCTATTCTGCTATAGTGGTGGATAGCGTGGTGGGTGGGGATGGGAGGTGCTAATAGGGGAAGTGAGAGGGGGAAATGGGGTGGAAAGGGGCTGGGAAGAGCCCTGGCTGATAGGGGGTCAAGGGGGGGGGGGTGAGCCAGGCATGTGGGAGGGGCAAATGGGGTGTTGGAGGTGATTCTAGCAATGGGTGGGAGTGAGCTGCAAATTTGGTGGTGGGGGTGGAGAGAGGGAGGGGGGGAAGGCTTTGTTTGAAAATTAAGTCTTTAGTGGTTGGCCAACAATGGAGACTAGGAATTGGGGAAGGATGTGATGGGAGAGGGGGGGGGAAATCCTCCTTGGAGGCTGTAATAGTTATGGTGGAGTGGGTGGGGTTTGAATGGAGAGGAGGAATATTGACTTGGGGAGAGGGGGTGGAATTTTCTTTGGGGTGTGTGGAAGTAATGGAGGAGGTTGGAATTATGTTAGGTTTGAAAGAAGGGGGGTGGGTGGGCCCTTGATGAGGTGGATGGGGGTGATGAGGGGCTAATGTAGAGGGGAGAAGTGAGAGATTGGGGGGTGCACCCCACTCTTGAGGAGGAGAGGGAGAGAGAGAGAAATAGAAAGAGGGGGAAAGAGAGAGGGAGAGAGACAAGAGTGGAGAAAATGGCCAAGGGGATTCTTTCTTTCAAATTTCATCCAAGAGTGCCTCCAAATGAGAGGGGATGTGTCCTATTTATAGGCAACCCACTTTTCCCATGACCAAAATACCCTTAGCAGTTAACTAAATGACCACTAGGTCAAAGGGGGGGCGCCCATGGGCCAGCCCATCTAATTGGGCCCAATAGCTAAACAAGCTAGCCTAATGACCCATTAACCTAGCTAATTGACTCAATTAAAAGGAAAATTACATAGATAAGACTAAAGGAAAAACAAAATTACATGCTAGGACTCGAAAAAAAATATGGCGAGGCACGTGATGTCCTCATCACACCCCCGGGGTGGGGAGAACTCAACTCCGTCGAGTGAAGGTGTACCGCCATGAATGCCGATCTATCACTCCCAGGTCGAGCCGTAGTAGGGCCTCCAGTGGAGGTCAGTCCATCCGCCCAGCAAGGTAGCGCTCCAATGCCCTATCTTGGTAATGGAACCCTGTTCATCCAGTATCATTTCATGTTGCTCTCGCCGGGCACTCAAGGTTGAAGTGGCTCCCTCAAGGGTAGGGTCACTCACAAGATGTGGGTTAAGCTCAATGTCCTCACTAGGCACCATTGCGGGGCCCGTATGGGGCACGGGGTCTACTGCATTGCCAACGGGGGTAACTCCATGATCCATGGGAAGATCCCACTCGTGGTTGCCTTTATGCCTCAAGACTTTGAAGGGTTTGTTACCTCAGACTCTCATCGCTGAGGACACCTCCGAGAAGGGCCTCTTAATCCTCACCATCTCAGAGTCATCTTCATGGAACTCTTGGGGGCGCTCAAGGGAACTGACCTGCCTTTTCAAGTTTCGACTAACCTTACCAAAGTGCTCGCGGCGTGTGGAATGCAAGGGTGAAATGAGACACATGGTTTCTATGGGTGGGCCGGGGTAACGGAATTTGGACCTATCATGCTTTGACTTTACATTGATTTTGACTAGCATGGGGGAGCCGGGACATCCAAATGTGGACCTATCATGCATGTATTTGGCAAATGCCGGGGGACCAGGACATCCATGAGTGTTCCTATCATGCACAAGGCCCATTTTGAGGATGATGGATAGGGGAGGGCCGATACAGGTGAATATAGACCAATCATGCAATAGAATTAAAGTATGCATGACACATATAGGACGGCTCGACTCATTATCCATGCCGAATGATGAGGTATGCCAAGAGACATATGTTCCTACCCAGAGTACATCTTCCATGTGCAGGGATATGGGTTGGCCTTGGAGCTTCCAATTGTGAGGATTAAATGGGTCCAGGAATGTGGAAATCTTGTGATGGGGTGCTTCCCTTATGCGGCCTGGGTCTTTGATGAGGTAGGTCTCTTTTATTCCCTGACAAATAAAAGCCCACTCTACAAATTCTCTAGTGTGGGTTGGGCCCATGGCAACTGGCGGAACCATTGACATGGTGGGCTCCTCAATTGGGGAGAAGCATAGGTGATGGGGACATCAAAGCAAGAGCACTGATATTTTAATTTACATTTGTGTCCTTTAGTTTATTTTTATATCCGTGGGAAAGCATATGTGCAATTGTAAGACTTTATAAGCCAATTTGTCATTCTCTAAGATTCTTTGGGTTTTTGTGCAAAATATCAGTAGGTCTAGCAGGGCCCCCCCACTCCTTCCCCATGGGTCCACCTAAGTCATAGGGGTCCATGTGGGGCTGGTCAACCATCCTAGGTGGCTTCTAGATGCTTTGACAAGTCAAGGGGGACAAATGGACTAAAAAGTCCAAGATGTTTACCATGCTAGTCAAGGGGGCGCCCCCCTCTTAATACTTGTTTAATGTGGTTCCAAACCACATGGGAGAAAAAGATTTGAACTCCCTCTTTTACCCCTCCCAATTCTAGATCTAGGGTTATTTAGAGTCTTTTTACATTTATTATAAATAGCTTGTATTTCACATTTAATAGAATTAATGAAGTGAAAATTTTATGAAAAGCTTGGAGCCTCCTTGGAGGGTGCGCCCCTCTCCCCTCTCTCTGGTTTCTCTTCTTCTTCCTCCAGCCTTCCAGGGTGTGAGACCCATTCTACCTCCCCCTCTCATCCTCCGAGTTCTATTTTTGCCGCCGCCGCCATCGCACCGCCGTCGAGACGCCGCCATCGTCGCCGGAATTCTGTCCAAATCAGGAAAGAACCTCATCTCCGGAATTTTATCTTTGGTTCTTATTGTCAGATCAAGCCCAAACTTTGAGGGCTTGTTCTACTTGTCTCCCTTAACCTCCAGTTCAAATTTCGTGTTATTTGGACATCATTGAGTATTTTTTCCATATTTCTTGTTCCCTCCCCTGTAATCTGTCATTCTGCAGATCCACAGGACATTGTCACCTATTCGTATTTTTCCCACCCCCTTAAAAATTTCCACAAAATCCATAAAAAGTCCTCAGTGTTCCTCATTTTATTCCCTACCTCCCATAATTTTTTCAGCTCATGGAAAAATTATTTACCCCTCGGTTAAAGGTCAGTTTCAGGTAGATCCCCTTCTGTCCTGAGTGTCTGTAAACAGATCCACAGAAAAAGTATAGTCTTGCAGAGCCTCCCAATTCCCATCCTTTTGTTGGATCGATCTAAAAATAATTATGTTGTAGATCTGGGAGTCCTCTTTCCAACGCCAGCCGTCTTGCCTCGATCTGATTTCAGATCTGAGAGAATTAATTCTTGCAGCCAAGGCGCGCAGATCTGTTCCCTGTGCAGGTCCGAAATAGCAGTCCGGGAAAAATTCATAAATAAATATCAAAAATCAACTTCAGGAGCCGCCGCTCCCAAGAGTCGACCAGGGGACGCAACGTTCCAGCCAAGTGGCGCCTCTAGAAGATCTCAGAAATGTGACGTTCCTTTGGAGGCCACGACTTGCTATCCAGCGAGTCAGAATTGAGTCGGCGCAGCACCGAGTCGGCGCAGTACCGAGTCGGACCAGCAGGCCGAGTTCGCCCCAAACGCCCGTCCAACTTGCTGCCCGTCAACCCAGGGTCGACCTCCCAGGCCCACTTGTAGCCCTTTACCTCCCTGCGTGGAGTGGGCAATAAAATTCACTGTTGTAGTTAAGTTTTTACCATTGTACCGGGAGTTACCGTAACTGGCCAGGGCCGTCTTCCCCACGCCTAGAGCGTGGAGGTATCGTGTTCGCTCTCTTACTCGGCGTTTGCTTTACTCGTATTTATTCGTATATGCCGCTGCATGTGATAGGTAACTAGCTCGATATCTATTTTTATCACCGCTACGAGAGAGCGAGAGTGACCCGTCCCGTGACTTAATCCGAGTTAATGCGAAAAAGCCGATACCCGAGATTCATTGCCGATTTCTCAACCGCGCACGGTCCAACGTTTCCCTCGCATAGGGACGATCGCGAGCTAGAGTCCCAGGTCGTGCGTCCGTCCCGCATCAATTTGGTATCAGAGCGGCTAGTTGAGTCTAGGGTGTCTAAAAATCAAACAAAAAAGGAGTCATTTAAGTCGTTGTCTAAGTCGGTCTAGGTTGCATTTGCATCCCTTTACTCGGTATATCAAAAGGCGTTGCCCGAACGTTAGGTTATGCCTATCAGGAAGGTAGCAGTCTTGTGTGAGTGATCTTCGGATCGATTACCTCCGCCACGTACCGAGTCTTGGTTTAAGTCTAGGGTCTTTAGTGTGCATTAGTTAGTGCATTCCAACCTTGCATAGCCGGTCTAGTGTCTTGTCCAAGTGTCGGCATGTCCATCCACTAGCTCCCCCGTGTCCCATGGATTACCAAGGGCCCGCATCTTCTACATGGTGGCGATACTACCTAAGATGGGAGAACCACCCGGATCACCCCCGTAGGCTCGTAGCCCGGGACTTCTATGGCTCCGAAAACCCGAGTGACTACCTAGAGTGGGAAGCCGTTATGGACAACTACTTTGAATGTTACATTATGTCCGATCCCATGCAAGTTGACTTTGCCAAAAGGTGACTTTTTTATGAAGCCGTCGAAACATGGAGGGACATCAAATACTTCCGAGAGGATAGGAGGCTAAGGCCCATCGAGTCATGGTGGGATATGAAGAGAGCGCTTAGGAGGGTCTATCTTCCCCGCCCACCTGCCTCCAAGCACGGGGGTCATACCACTAGCCAACCCCACCAACTCACCCATAATCAAGTGGTCCACACCTCCAACCAATCCCGCCCCTTCACCTCCATCCAAGCCCACCAAAGTACTCCCAATCAAGTGGCCCACCCAGTCGCCTCCAACCAACCTCCCCTTGGCACCTTCGTCCCATCCCACCCAAGCACCTCCAACCAAGTGGAAGCCCCACTTATAGCCGAGTCTAGGTCCACACCCGGGCCGAGAGACGAAGAGCGAGTCCACCACGAGGCCCTTATTCCAACTCACTCCTGTGCCGAACTCTTGAAAATGTTTACAGACCTGTTGGATAGGATTGAAAGGACACGTGCTCCTTCACCACCCGTGAGTGCTCCATTGCTACCCTCCACTTCTGACCCTCATCCGGAGCCATCATATTTGGAGCCACCAAAGCCCGAGCCACCCGTATTTCTAATGGGTACGCTTTTCATCGCCGAGCTGCTTCTTAGTTGGCTCAAGGATGGCTTGGCCCCACCTCCTTACCCATCCATAGACCCCACCCTACCACTAGTGCCTGTCAACTCCTACCACGCGACATTCCGGTCTAGTCATCCTGTTGATACCTTGGGTGACCTCATTATGGGTTTACACGGGCAATAGACGTTGACGCACTTATTGGCCTGAGGCTTCGACCAACCCACTAGTAGTAGCTTCACTCATCTGGCCTTAGGGTCCATCACCTCCGTGTGCACCGTGGGTTGTGTCACCATGGAGATCCTCTTATTCCTCCCCATGTCGGCCGAACTCGACTTCATACACTTTTGCCCGAGGGAGAAACCATACATCCTACATCTGATCACCGTCCCACCTACCACAATGTATGAGGGTGACCATCCACACCTTCAAGACTTCTACACGTGGGACCGTGACTTGTGGGAACCCACCACAAGGGGTCATACCTTCTTTGATCCCTTTGACCCATTCCCTAGTGGACCCCGTAACCCACCATATATACTTCACTTCTTCAAGGGAGTCCACTACCACACCCTTTCCCCACGGGCCGGGTCGTCTACACCACCCAAGCCCGTTCACTTGCGAGATACACCATCATCTAGGGGAAAGGAAGAAGATGCATTTGGTACTCCTAGCCCTCACACATCCAAGTCCAATGTGCATGCATGGTCTACTTTAGGAGGTCTAGGAATTACCCATTCCGCCAACCACCGGTTACGTCAAATGCCTGCATGGCACACATTCAGGTGTCCTAGCCCACCTTTGCATATGCATGAGTCGCACTAACCGTAGGTTTGTTTAGGGTCATGTGTCAATCTTTGTTTCGTACAGTTTGTCTATTGAGTGCATGTGCATACGTCGAGTCGAGTCGGTTTGTACGCTCGCGTTGTTAGTCCCTTTCGAGTTCGAGACTGGTCGGACTTTGGGATCGGTTCTACTTCACATATCGGATCTAGTCACATAAGGGATAAGCGGTGATTCCTAGTGAGCCTTTGAGCCACCTCCCGTCATTTGAGGGTGACCCCACCCCGGAGTGTCCACCTCTAGCCTCCTCCCCAGCAGCGTGTGCATATCGAATCTATACGGGATGAGCGGGTGTCGATTACTTGGAGTGGAGCGTACTCCGCGCTTCCAGGTTCGGTGACGCATCCACCAGAGCTACTCGCGCAGCCGCACCCTTTACTCAACGGAGTCAAGTTCTTCCCACCCGGGGAGAATTGATGGGGACGTCAAAGCAAGAGCACTGACATTTTAATTTGTATTTGTGTCCTTTAGTTTATTTTTATACCCTTGAGAAAGCATATGTGCAATTGTAAGGCTTTATAAGCCAATTTGTCATTCCCTAGGATTCTTTGGGTTTTTATGCAAAATGTCAGTAGGTCCTGCAAGGGGGCCCCCACTCCTTCCCCATTGGTCCACCTAAGTCATAGGGGTCCATGTGGGGCTGGTCAACCATCCTAGGTGGCTTCTAGATGCTTTGACAAGTCAAGTGGGACAAATGGACTAAAAAGTCCAAGATGCTTACCAAGCTAGTCTAGGGGGCGCCCCCCTCTTAATACTTGTTTAATGTGGTTCCAAACCACATGGGAGAAAAATATTTGAACTCCCTCTTTTACCTCTCCCAATTCTAGATCTAGGGTTATTACATTTATTATAAATAGCTTGTATTTCACATTTAATAGAATTAATGAAGTGAAAATTTTGTGAAAAGCTTGGAGTCTCCTTGGAGGGTGCGCACCTCTCCCCTCTCTCTCTGGTTTCTCTTCTTCTTCCTCCAGCCTTCCAGGGTGTGATACCCATTATACCTCCCCCTCTCATCCTCTGAGTTCTATTTCTGAAGCCGCCGCCGCCGCCATCGCACCACCGTCACGCCGCCACCATCGCACCGCCGAAATTCTGTCCAAATCAGGACAAAACCTCATCTTCAGAATTTTATCTTTGGTTATTATTGTCAGATCAAGCCCAAACTTTGAGGGCTTGTTCTACTTGTCTCCCTTAACCTCCAGTTCAAATTTTGTGTTATTTGGACATCATTTAGTATTCTTTCCATATTTCTTGTTCCCTCCCCTGTAATCTGTCATTCTGCAGATCCACAGGACAATGTCACCTATTCGTATTTTTCCCACCCCCTTAAAAATTTCCACAAAATCCACAAAAAGTCCTTAGTGTTCCTCACGTTTCCCCCTATCTCCCATAATTTTTTCAGCCCATGTAAAAATCTGTTACCCCTCGGTCAAAGGTCAGTTTTAGGCAGATCCCCTTCTGTCCTAAGTGTCTGTAAACAGATCCACAGAAAAAATATAGTCTTGCAGAGCCTCCCAATTCTCATCCTTTTGTTGGATCGAGTTGAAAAATAATTATGTTGTAGATCTGGGAGTCCTCTTTCCAACACCACTAGTCTTGCCTCGATCTAATTTCAGATATGAGATAATTAATTCTTGCAGCCGAGACGCGCAGATATGTTCCCTGTGCAGGTCCGAAATAGCAGTCCGGGAAAACTTCACAAATAAATATCAAAAATCAACTTCAGGAGCCGCCGCTCCCAGGAGTCGACCAGGGATGTCCTGCCAACGTTCCAGCCAAGCGGCCCCTCTAGAAGATCTCAGGAAGGCGATGTTCCTTTGGAGGCTACGGCTTGCTGTCCACCGAGTCAGAATCGAGTCGGCGCAGTACCAAGTCGGACAAGCAGGCCGAGTTCGCCCCAAACGCCCGTCCAACTTGCTGCCCGTCAACCCAGGGTTGGTCCTCCCGAGCCTAGTTGTATCCTTTTACCTCCCTGCGTGGAGTGGGCAATAAAATTCACTATTGTAGTTAAGTTTTTACCATTGTACCAGGAGTTATCGTAACTGGCTAGGGTCGTCTTCCCCATGTCCGGAGCGTGGAGGTATCGTGTTCGCTCTCTTACTCGGCGTTTGCTTTACTCGTATTTATTCGTAAATGCCGCTGCATGTGATAGGTAACTAGCTCGATATCTATTTTTATCACCGCTGCGAGAGAGCGAGAGTGACCCGTCCCGTGACTCAATCCAAGTTAACGCGGAAAAGCCGATACCCGAGACTCATTGCCGGTTTCTCAACCGCGCACGGTCCAGCGTTTCCCTCGCATAGGGACGATCGTGAGCTAGAGTCCCAGGTGGCGTGTCCATCCTGTCACGCCCCGAGCCTTTATTACAGCGGAAGACTCGCTCGAGGAACGCGAACAACCGGCATGGTAAGCCTCTTGCAAGCAAGAACGATCAGAGCGCAAGGCAATCACACATAAGAATGCAATCGCACAATATTTACTCAACTTCAACTTTCATTAATAATCAAATCCACAATTCGAATACAACAACTAATTCAACTTTCATCATGCTAGACTCAAGAAATAAAATAAAAAATTTACATAGACTCGATCTAAACAATGTAAACTTCCTAAGTCTTCGCTCATTCTTTATTCACTCTCGGATCCGCTACTTGGACATTCCGAATCCAAACCCGACTCACTTCCATTTCCTGAAAAAGAATGGCGTAATGAGCACACTTGTCCAGTAGGTATCTTCGCATCAACACGAAGGCACCGTTAAAGTAATTAATGCTTTTGCTCTAGAGAAATAAGGTAAAATCATGCGAATGCGATCAATCATGCGATTAAACCAAAGTATGTAAGATAGAATGAGAGTAAGTATGAACTAGCAAGAATGTTATAAGAACATGATATGGCCTTTCATGAACAAGAATGTAACGAGAATGTACTAGCAAACCACATAATCATCACTCCAGTATCTTTTGCTTATGAGCAAGTACTTCGTGAATTTCTGTGGAATATCAAGAAAGTCAAGTATCAATCATGCTGTATTGTGTTGTGGATTGTCACTTATTTATAAAGAAAGTAATCCCAACGCAATGCGACACCAGTAGCATCATATCCCATGGTTTATAATAGTATGTTTCCGACAATCAGCCGAGGGGACTAGCATATAGCCCTTGAACACAATCAGTGCTCGATCGCATCTTCAAGTATAAATCAAGCTTTTTCCACGCATGTAACAATAAAGTATGGCCAAGAATGTATAATTCCAACAAGCTCTTGATAACAACAATTCAATTAATGAATGCTTTTAATAAGAATCTTGAGAAATCAAGAATGACTTATACTATGTTATGCTTATGGAAATAAATCGGTAGCATAACGGTACGTTCTTTATCTTCCACTCATTATATTAGGTTTCTTGATCAATATGATAAGTTCTAGATCATCAAGAGTCCATCTAGAAACCTTAGAATATCAATCTTAGTGAAACTTCGGGTTAAAATACTCAAGCATTGTGACGGTTGTGTACTGGGCCGTTACATGATTTGACGCTCCAGTATTGGGCAGTTACATTAGTCTGAATCTCAAACCAAGAAATCGGACTTAGTTGAATGTGACGGTCGTATATTGGGCCGTTACATGTGCCTGACAGTCCAATATAGATCCGTTACACTATTGATAGCCAGAAACATCGATAGTGTAATCTAATCAATTGGTTTTAAAGGTACAACCAACTCGGCATCCTAGTGGGAATCCCAGGCTCGCAGAGAATTACGGAGGCCTTGAAACAAGATTTCTTAGTCCATTGGAAGGAATATCCAATAGAGAGGTCCTCATGTCCAAGAATAATAGTGCAAAGTGAACTAATGGACAACATACCGGAATATGTGCCATGTACTTAAAGAAATGACTCTATTGATAGAGAGAATGTGTAACAATAGGAAATCATTATAAAACTCCGTCAATACATCTTTGGAAAATCATGATTTAGATATAAAACTATAGAATTTTGGCACATGAAATTAACATAACTTAAAATATCTTAAGATACCTTAATTATGCAATTTCTATCATGAATCAGTAGATAATCTTAAAGACATGAAATTAGGTCAAAACTTAGATAACTAGGCTTATTTATAAGTTAAATTAACTAGTTTCCTATTCTGTCCACAGTTAACCTGACGGTCTAGAATGGGTGCGTCACAGTGATTGTGACGGTCTATCGTGAGGCCGTTACAGTAATGTAACACTCCTATTAAGGTGCGTCAGAGACAACAGACTAATTAAGATGCCGTAGAGGGTGTGACGGCTTATCGTAAGGCTATTAGATCACTGTGACGGTCTTACCTTGATGCATCATAGTCCCTGCTAACAGTATAAAGAAATTAAAAGACTATGATTTAAAACCATGCCATGTTTTGAAAAGATTTAACTACCCCAATCATGACAAAACGAAGTAAATGTCATCTAGATGCATAGGTTGCAGTGAATTGACAAGATAATATCTTTGATCTTTGATTAGGGCTAAGAATATGTATGTATGCATGAACCCACTAAAACACAGAATTCACAATCTATAACGCATGAAATTAAGTACAATCAGAGGGCTTTTATCCCTAACAAGATATTTTTACCAATCATGAGATAACCTACCCTTTTATCTGAGCTTTAAACTTCTAATTTGAGTCTGAAAGACGTGCCCTAGTTCTCCCTTTCCAGTGAGTTTCCAGCAACTTCACGCTGCTCTAGCTCCTCAGCCTCTTGACCTAAGGATGTGAAATTTTGAGGGTACGTAGATGAAACTAAGGTGAAGAAATAGTTCTTAAGGATTGAATTCTAATTATCTCGTTTAGACGTCCTAATCTCTTCATCTCCAGGGGTCCTTTGCTCTGAATCATGGGTTACTATGGTCGAACCAACAACTTTGGAAGCTTCAATCTCCTTGGTTACTTGATCTCCTAACATGAAATTTGAGAACTATTAGTCTAAAGTATACTAAATAAAATCTTCTAAAGAACTTACTCGAAATTATATCTCCTTACCTTGATTCTTCACGAGCCAAAAGTAAGGGTCGCTCAATTCAGAACTAGGTCCTATTTATAGGGTTTTGAAGATTAGATCGATTCTAGAGTCCTTAATTTGCCAGAACCTAATCCATAAGAGTCCTTAGTAATGTTATAAACTCTGCCAAGTCGATCTCTTATAGATAAGATCCCAAAGTTCTAATCTTTTTGCTCGTTCTTTCTTTCACGGAACTGACAGAATGTAACTCATCAAGACTGGTGCGTTACATGGCTGTGGCGGTCGCACGATAGACCGCTACATCCAACGTGCACAAAGTTCAACATCAATCAAACTCTTTTGTTAATTATCCATATTATTATCTGTAAAAATGGTATTTATCCTTAAAATACGTGAATAGGCTAAATAACCTTCTAGAATATGGGCCAAACTTAATGGGCATGGTCCTTAAACCTTTTGAATTTTATTTAAATAGGCTAGGTTAATTATTTAACATAATTGGGCCTTATAATGACTTATTAATCCAATAATCTTTTTATTAGTCTATTTAGCCCTTGTAAATTCCAGAAAGTTCTATAAATAACTCAGGAATTATTACATAAATTCTGGGGCACTACACCCTCCCCCACTTAGAAGAATTTGGTCCCCAAATTCAATACATGGGTTATGGAGAGTGTACTTACAGTTGAATAATTCTGGAAATCTTTTCCGCATGGCTTCTTCGGTTTCCCATGTTGCTTCATATGGTCATGTTGTCTTCCATTGAATCTTGAACATAGGAATAACTTTATTTCTTAGTTGATGCACTTCTCGTTCCAGAATCTTTATTGACGTTTGCTCGTACGTCATATCCTTCTGAATCTCCAGATTGTCATAAGTGATAACATGGTCAGGATCATATACATATTTCTTTAGCATAGAGACGTGAAATATGTCATGAACTCCTGCTAATTGTGGAGGTAAAGCCAGTCTATAAGCCACTTCACCGACCCTTTTGTGAATTTCAAACGGAACAATGAACCTTGGAGTTAGTTTACCCTTAATGCCAAATCTCCAAATACTACGACCTAGAGAAACCTTGAGATACACATGGTCTCCTACTTGAAATTCCAAGTCGCGTCTACGATTATCAGCATAAGACTTTTGCCTATCTTGTGCCATCTTTATTCTCTCTTGAATAAGTTTGATCTTCTCTGCCTCATATTTAGCTCTTTTTGAGAAAATAAGTATTTCAAGCTTTTGTGGTCCGAGTAGACCGTAAACTTTTCTCCATAGAGATAATGACGCCAAATTTTTAAGGCGAAAATGACAACTGCTAATTCCAAATCATGTACAAGATAATTTTCCTCGTGACGTTTCAATTGTCTTGAAGAATAACATATTACTCTTCCATTTTGCATGAGGACACACCCTAAGCCAATACATGATGCATCCGTGTATACTTCGAATCCACCACCTTCCATCGGTAGTGTTAGAATAGGAGCTGTAGTAAGATGATTTTTTAAGAGTTTGGAAACTCTCCTCACATTCCTCTGACCAAACAAAAGGATTTTCTTTTCTCATCAGTCTAGTTAAAGGAACTGCAATCTTTGAAAAATCTTTAATGAATCTTCTATAATAACCAGCTAGACCCAGAAAGCTTCTTACTTTTGATACAGTCGTTGGCCGACTCTAATTCTTGACAGCTTATACTTTAGAAGGATCCACCGCAATACCATCTTTTGACATAATGTGGCCTAGGAATGAAACTTCCTTGAGCCAGAATTCACATTTATTTAGCTTGGCATAGAGTTTATGTTCTCTAAGTGTTTGCAAAGTTATCTTCAGATGTTCTTCATGTTCTTTCTTTATCTTGGAATATATCAAGATGTCATCGATGAAGACGACGATGAATTGGTCCAGATATGGCTGGAAAATACTGTTCATAAGTTGCATAAATGCTGCTGGGGCTTTTGTTAACCTGAACGACATTACCACGAATTCATAGTGGCCATAACGACTTCGAAAAGTTGATTTATAAATGTCTTCTTCTTTAATTCTAAGCTGATGATAACCTGATCTGAGGTCAATTTTAGAGAAATATTCTGCTCCTGAAAGCTGATCGAAGAGCTCATCAATACGCGGCAACGGATACTTGTTTTTAATTGTGAGTTGATTCAGTCGCCGGTAATCGATGCATAGCCTGAGAGAACCATCCTTTTTCTTGACAAATAGAACCGACGCACCCCAAGGGGATGTGCTAGGTTTGATGAAGCATTTGTCTAGTAATTCCTGCAACTGCCTTTTTAATTCCTTGAGTTCTGTGGGGGACATCCTGTAAGGGGCTATAGAAACAGGTGCTGCTCCTGGGATGAGTTCAATAGTGAAGTTCACTTCCCTCTTGGGCGGTAAAATGGGCAATTCGGATGGAAACACGTCTGGGAACTCATTTACAATAGGAATGTCCGCTAAGATAATCTCCTTGGATTCGGTAATAATGACAGAAGCAAGAAAAGCTTCACATCCTTGCGAGATAAGTTTGCAAGCGTGAAGAGAAGATATGATAGTAGGATGCTTCTTGTACTTCATGCCAAGGAAGGAAAATCTATCTTAAAACTAATTAACTATCTTATCCCGGGCTCTACCTAATTCTCACATGGGTGTGGAAATTTCTTCCTTAGTTCATAGGTAGGGGTCCTTAAACCTTGGACTTATCCTATGACATAACTCTTCTCCCTAAGTCTTGAGACTTAGGCTCTGATACCAACTTAACTGTCACGCCCCGAGCCTTTATTACAGTGGAAGCCTCGCTCGAGGAACGTGAACAGTCGACATGGTAAGCCTCTTGCAAGCAAGAACGATCAGAGCGCAAGGCAATCACACATAAGAATGTAATCGCACAATATTTACTCAACTTTAACTTTCATTAATAATCAAATCCACTATTCAAATACAACCACTAATTCAACTTCCATCATGCTAGACTCAAGAAATAAAATAAAAAAATTACATAGACTCGATCTAAACAATGTAAACTTTCTAAGTCTTCGCTCATTCTTTATTCACTCTCGGATCCGCTACTTGAACATTTCGAATCCGAACCCGACTCACTTCCATTTCCTTTTGGGGACTGTCCCTTGGTCAATGTAATCTCTTCATATATCAATAAAGTTAAAGCCGCAGTCATTTCCTGGGGGAGTGAGAACATTCCCCCTCTTTGAGGGTGGGGTGCACTCGACCAGTGAATGATCTGTTGGTCGGTTTTAGTGAAAAAAAGGTAATGAGCACACTTGCCCAGTAGGTATCTTCGCATCAACATGAAGGCATCATTAAAGTAATTAACATTTTTTCTCTAGAGAAATAAGGTAAAATCATGCGAATGCGATCAATCATGCGATTAAACCAAAGTATGTAAGATAGAATGAGAGCAAGTATGAACTAGCAAGAATGTTATAAGAATATGATATGGCCTTTCATGAACAAGAATGTAACGAGAATGTACTAGCAAGCCACATAATCATCACTCCAGTATCTTTTGCTTATGAGCAAGTACTTCGTGAATTTCGGTGGAATATCAAGAAAGTCAAGTATCAATCATGCTGTATTGTGTTGTGGATTGTCACTTATTTATAAAGAAAGTACTCCCAACGCAATGTGACGCCAGTAGCATCATACCCCATGGTTTATAATAGTATGTTTCCGACAATCAACCGAGGGGACTAGCATAGAGCCCATGAACACAATCAGTGCTCGATCGCATCTTCAAGTATAAATCAAGCTTTTTCCACGCATGTAACAATAAAGTATGGCCAAGAATGTACAATTCCAACAAGCTCTTGATAACAATAATTCAATGAATGAATGCTTTTAATAAGAATCATGAGAAATCAAGAATGACTTATACTATGTTATGCTTATGGAAATAAATCGGCATCATAACGGTACGTTCATTATCTTCCACTCATTATATTAGGTTTCTTGATCAATATGATAAGTTCTAGATCATCAAGAGTCCATCTAGAAACCTTAGAATATCAATCCTTGGTCAAACCTCGGGTTAAAATACTCAAGCATTGTGACGGTCGTGTACTGGGCCGTTACATGATTTGACGCTCTAGTATTGGGCCGTTACATTAGTCTGAATCTCAAACCAAGAAATCGAACTTAGTTGAATGTGACGGTCGTATATTGGGCCGTTACATGTGCCTGACGGTCCAATATAGATCTGTTACACTACTGATAACCAAAAACATCGATAGTGTAATCTAATCAATTAGTTTTAATGGTACAACCAACTCGGCATCCTAGTGGGAATCCCAGGCTCGCCGAGAATTACGGAGGCCTTGAAACAAGATTTCCTAGTCCATTGGAAGGAATATCCAATAGAGAGGTCCTCATGTCCAAGAATAATAGTGCAAAGTGAACTAATGGACAACATACCGGAATATGTGCCATGTACTTAAAGAAATGACTCTATTGATAGAGAGAATGTGTAACAATAGGAAATCATTATAAAACTCCGTCAATACATCTTTGGAAAATCATGATTTAGATATAAAACTATAGAATTTTGGCACATGAAATTAACATAACTTAAAATAACTTAAGATACCTTAATTATGTAATTTCTATCATGAATCAGTAGATAATCTTAAAGACATGAAAATAGGTCAAAACTTAGATAACTAGGCTTATTTATAAGTTAAATTAACTAGTTTCCTATTCTGTCCACAGTTAACCTGACGGTCTAGAATGGGTGCGTCACAGTGATTGTGACGATCTATCGTGAGGCCGTTACAGTAATGTAATGCTCCTGTTAAGGTGTGTCAGAGACAACAGAGTAATTAAGATGCAATAGAGGGTGTGACGGCTTATCGTAAGGCCGTTAGATCACTGTGACGGTCTTACCTTGATGCATCATAGTCCCTGCTAACAGTATAAAGAAATTAAAAGACTATGATTTAAAACCATGTCATGTTTTGAAAAGATTTAACTACCCCAATCATGACAAAACGAAGTAAATGTCATCTAGATGCATAGGTTGCAGTGAATTGACAAGATAATATCTTTGATCTTTGATTAGAGCTAAGAATATGTATGTATGCATGAACCCACTAAAACACAGAATTCATAGTCTATAATGCATGAAATTAAGTACAATCAAATGGCTTTTATCCCTAACAAGATGTTTTTGCCAATCATGAGATAACCTACCCTTTTATCTAAGCTTTAAACTTCTAATTTGAGTCTTAAAGACGTGCCCTAGTTCTCCCTTTCCAGTGAGTTTCCAGCAACTTCACACTGCTCTAGCTCCTCAGCCTCTTGACCTAAGGATGTGAAATTTTGAGGGTACGTAGATGAAACTAAGGTGAACAAAAAGTTCTTAAGGATTGAATTCTAATTACCTCGTTTAGATGTCCTAATCTCTTGATCTCCATGGGTCCTTTGCTCTGAATCCTGGGTTACTATAGTCAAACCAGTAACTTTGGAAGCTTCAATCTCCTTGGTTGCTTGATCTCCTATGAGGAGAGCTCTTCCGGGATTGGAAAGTCTTCACCTTCTTCAAGACGGTGGGCCATTTCCCGGAGCCATTTAAGGAGTCGGGCTTTTCGCCCAAGCTTGTCCCAAGGAATATATCTGTCCAAAGTGACGACCCTGGTGGGACGAGGGGGAATGTACTCCTCTAGCTCATCTATGAGCTTTTGAAGTCTTTGTAGAGGAGTTGGCTCCTTAGGAGCTTCCATAGACGCTGCTTGCTCGGCTGTTTCTTCAACCTCCTCTTCAAATTCTTCATGCGATTCTTCTCCTGCTTCTTTTGGCGGGCCGCCTCTTGAGAAGAAAGTGGGTTTTGCTTTGAAGATGGGGCTGATTTGCCCCCAGAATTTTACTTCTTGCTCCGCGCTGTCTCCTTAGGAGCTTTAGTGCCACGGCTTTTTCTGGGGACAACCTTGGTCCAAATGGCCTCCTTCGGCTGAGCCTGGAAGGTGGCATTGATTGCTTGTGCAATTATTTCATGAGGTAATTCCTGGAACTCTGCCAGTCCACAGTGGGGCCTCTGGGGGCTTTGTAGTTCCACCAACTTTGCTTGGGCTGGTTGGTTGGCTTGCTTGAGCTGCTGAGGCCTTTCTACAATTGGCGGCCTCGTTGGACTGACAAAGCCGTTAACTGGGGTCTTTGCGGGCTCAAGAGGTTGAGTCCTCTCCACGACTAATGGCCTTGCTGACTTGGCAGGAGCTTTGGCTGAAGGCTCTGACGCCTTGGCTTTGCCTTTGTTGTCTGGCCGAGAGTTCTCTCTTATAACGATGCCAGGTTGACTCGACCTGGGACGGACCTTGGAACTCTCTCCCATGCCTTGGCTTCCTGGGTTCTGGACCTTAGCCCCTTTATAGGTGGCCTTGCCTTTAGTGAGTAATGGGAATTCATCATTTCCCATAGGCTCACCTAGTCGGGAGAAAGCTTCAGTTTCTCGCCGAGCCGGTTGGAGAGTCTCCCTGGCAGCCTCTGCAAGACGCAACCTTGTCATGGAGTTCCCCTGAGTATCAAAAACTCCTCGCTGGATGACGGCTTCAATGAAGTCCTGAACCTCTGGGCATTGCCGAGTGGGGTGAGACACCCTTGCATGATACTTACAATAGCGGGGGTGCCTCTTGGCCGTCTAATTGTAATAATACGGCGGGTAATGTGTCAGCACCCAACCATCCTCCAGAAGTTTGTCAAAAATCTTTTCAGTGTCTTCCTTAGGAAAAGAACACTGATGAGATGGTCACCACCCTGGATACCATAGTGTGGACTTGGGCGATTGGGAACTAGCTCCCTGGGAGCTGACTCCCTCCTCCTGTGACTCGGGGAACTGGAAGGCTGCTGCAGCGTGAATGACATTGACGGAGAAGTGAAGACTCCTCTATGCGTGCGGTTGCGGTGGGTCGACTAGGAATTCGCCCATATTGACCTTCCCTCACCTGATTGAGTCCTCAACGAGGTCCTTGAATAGTTCACAGTTGTGGATGATGTGGCCAACAACTTCGTGATACGGGCAATAGCCCTGATGAAAAGCAACACCTGGCATCTGCTCCATGGGTGACGGGCTAATCAATCCCGCCCGCTGACATGCGAAGAAGATATTGGGTGTCTTCTCCCAAGGGAAGGAGTACAACTTCTCTGGGAGCTCGACTTGAAGTGGAGCCTCCACGTCTTCTAGTGAGTCCTCCTCGTCTTCGGATGAATTTGAGGACTCTTCAAAGAGCCAACCCCTGAGCGGGGCCCAGCCCGTGGGTGATACACCCGCCTCCCATATGTGGGTTGGAGATAACCCCCTAGCAAATGGGCCAAAGGAGAAGGTGGCCAACTGTTGATCAATGCTCTCTAGGAACTGCAGCAGGCACCTCTGTTCTAATTGCAATTGCCAGATTTCCTCTCGAATTTTTTGAATTGTTCTCCGTAGTGCTAGACACTCTGGGAGTGAAGGATGAGTGGTTCCGGGACCGCCATTGGGCTGTTGGTTTGAAGGCCCAGCTTCGGAGGCGTTAGAGCTCGAAACCATCGCTACCATGTGCACCACATTAGCCAATCGGTTCGATCGACTCCAGGCGTGAGGCTGGGGTGGGTCAACCGCATGGCCCAGCATGTTTATCAAGCCCTTTTGAATGATCTCTTCCGCTATATTCTTGAAAATATAGCAGTCGCCGATGGTGTGACCCAACCTTCGGTGATACACACAATAGGTAGGATCCTCTATCTTGTCCACCTTTGAGGGCTTCCGCGGATCTGGCAGAGTGACGAGCTACTCCTTCATACATAGATCAAAGAGCATTTTAGTGTGCTCTTTCCTGAAGGAATAAGGCATCTTCATGCGTTCCGCTAAGAGAGACATTTGCCTTCGCATCAGGCTTCTTGCCATTACCTTTAGACTTTCCTTCCCCTTTATCTCCATTCGTCGGGGAGAAGTCCACGGCATTCACCTCCTTACCACTAGCCAGACGGTCTTTGGAGGATTTGCCTTTGGCAGAAGCTTGTGTAGGGTGGTCAGCAAAGAACATTTCAATCTCCGCCACCACTGTATTCAACTGGTCAAAGCTTCTGATATTGGAGCCCACAAGCTTTTCACTGACTTCTGCCGAGAGACCCCTGCGACAGATGGTGATTGCATCTTCAGGCGTCGGAGGGTTATCGCAGTGCATGCTGACGTCCCTCCATCGCTTGATGAAATCCAATGCTGTTTCACCCTTCTTCTGTCGAAGGGAACAAAGCTCTGCTAGGGAGACTTTGCGTTTGACCTTTTGGAAGCGGTCGACAAAATTCTTCTGCATATCAGCCCAATCAGATACTGAGTTGTGCTTTAACCTTGAATACCACTGGAAGGCGGTGCCAGTCAAGGACGTGGTGAAATACCACAGCAAATATGCCTCTTCCAGGGCTAATTCACCCATGGTCGTCATGTAATAGGCGAGGTGTTCATGCGGAAAGCCCTGCCCGTTGAACTTCTGGAGCTTCGGGGCTTTTGGGCATTCAGGCAGAAGCTTCTTGAATTGATGGTGGAGGGGATAAGGCACACTGTACAAATCAACGGTGGCCACTCCCTCCCAATGTTGAGCAAACTTTGCCTCTACAATGCGTTCAATCATTTGCTTCTGCACCATCAGGCTTTCTGCGGCAGGAGTAGCAGATGACCGCGCATTGGCTCAATGCGGTGGGACTTCAAAGTCCACCGCCAGTTGGAGTCTTGCAGCAATGACAGAGGCATTGGCTGCTGCTGGAATGAGAGAAGGCTACTGCTCCATTCCAGTGGGTGCCGCCTGAGGTGGGGCAGGAACCTCCTTTTCGCGCAAGAGCAACTGTAGCAGGTTCTTGAGCTCTTGGTTCTCCCGTCGAAGCTCTTCCAATGTGGGGGCCCGTGGCTCTTCCCCAGCTCTTCTTCGTGTCGGGAGTGACTGTCCTCATCAACACTGTAGACGTCTTCCAAGCGCTCTTCTTGCCGTGCCGACTCGTGTTGAGATGTACCGGCAGCCGGCACCTGCTGCGTCTGCGCTAGAATCCGGGAGACCGGCCTTGACTTCCTCAAATATTGGATAGGTTGGTCAAGCTCTCTCGAGGTGTTCTCGAGCTGTTTGTCACCGGAGGTGGCGTAACAGGTGAACACTTTGACAGTGTCATCGGTCACATGGACCACCCGCTTTGTCTTGGGCGGTTGTCGCTCCGACTTGGGCGGCATCCCCAGTCTGTCAAAGATAGACACTCGGGATGTAGATGCTTGAGGTGAGCGATCCTCCTCCGTGTGCGTAGAACTAGCCCACGGGGAGGTCGGTCGGTGCTTTTGCCCCCGTAGGGGTTGAGATGTAATACTGACATGAGGAAGGGCTCCTCCGCCTTGGCACGCCTTATAATCCGGGCCTCCTCCTTGGTGACCCAGATCTTCTTCAGATGGAGCTGGCCCTCCTCCACTTGGTTGCCCCCTGTCTTAGATCGGGGAGCTCGAGGCTTGGGTCATTGGAGAGGGCCCTGGGTTGCCGCCGATACGGCAGACTTCTTCTTCTTCGCTCCATCCTCCCAGACTTGCCGGAGGGGCTCGAAGCGATTGGAGGTAGGAATAGTCGGGACATGATGATCCTGTGGCAAGATTGGCTCACCTCCATCGAGCCGGATGCAGATATCTCTGACAATTACAGTCTTGCCGGAGCGAGAGGCAGCCGCTTCGGACTTTGCACCCTTGCGGCTATGGCGTTGCCCCCGTTGAGCAGGGACAGCGGTGGTGGTGCCTACCATAGGCATGGCGTCATCCTGATGGCGGCGGCGTTACCCCCGTTGAGCAAGGGCGGTACCTCTGGGGGTAGCTGCAGTGGAGTTAGGGCCGCGACGGCGATGGCGTTGCCCCCGTTGAGTAGGAGCAGCACCGAAAGTAATCAGTTGACCGAGAAAACTCGGTCGTTTGCTGAGACAGAGGGCCTGAGACCCTTGGTTTGTGAAGAGTTGGCCGGACAAAGCCGGCCGGCTACTGCAATAGAGGGTCTGACACCCTCAGGAGCTGGCTTATTGGCCGAGCAGACTTGACCAATTGTTGGAGCCGAGGGCCTGACACCCCCATCGGCTGGCTTGTTGACCAGGTGGACCCGGCCGGTTGAAGCGGAGAGCTTGACGCCCTCAATAGTCCGCTTGTGGACCGGACTGACCCGGCCAGCTGCTGGGGCCGAGGGTCTAACACCCCCGGCGGTTGTCTTCTCGACCAGGCGAACCTGATCAGCTGAAGCGGAAGGCCTGACGCCCTCTGTAGTCTTCCTGGCTGAACGATCCCGACCAATTGATGGAGCCGAGGGCCTGACACCTCCGACAGTAGTCTTGCTGACCGGGCGAACCCGGCCGGCTAATGGAGCGGAGGGCCTGACACCCTCAGTGACAGCCTTGTTGACCGGACTAACCCGGCTAGTGGCTAGGGCCGAGGGGCTAACACCCCCGACAGTTGTCTTCTTGGCCGAATGAACTCGGCCAGTTTCTACAGTAGAGGGCCTGACACCCTCAGCGACGGCCTTCTTGACCAGGAGGACCCGGCCAGTTGATGGGGCCGAGGGCCTGAGGCCCCCGACAATTGTTGCAGGCATGGCGGAACTGGCTTCAGCCACCGGTACCACGCCCAAGAAGAAGGGCGAGCCGACGACTGGTGGGACGTCACCGAAGACGAGTGTGGTCGCCAGGAATCTGAGCCTAGCGTGGTTGGCGACGATCTCGGGGCCGTAGGTAACGACAGCCATCGCTATTGCTGGTGTTGGTGGTGGTGGTGCGTAGCATAAACGGAGAAGGGCGCAGAAGCGCGAGTAGCTCTCAGATGAGTAGAGAGGCGTATGGCCTCCTCTTCCCGTCCTGTAAAAGGAAGAGGAGGGAAATCAGAACCTTAAAAAAGGTTTAGAGGCTTTCTTTGACAAAAAGAAGAAAGGCGGGAAAGGTCCCACCGGACGTGGCTGTCTGTTAGACACGGAAAAACTCTAATCCTTTTTTATAATAGATAAGATATAGATTTTGTTCTTTTTGAAAAGAACATCCCCCCTATTTGAGTGGAGGGTGATTCCGTGAGTGCGCATCGTATCAGGCAATTTGGGTTCGGGTGCTGGACCTTTCCCCACTGACCGGAGTCAGTGTTGATTTACATCGGCCTAACGTCCGAACACCTTTGTTTGACTGTCAAAGAAATCTCAAAAGTCTTCTATGGGGGTTCTGATGTTGAGGGCAAACTTTGTCGGAGGGCTCACAATGTCCACTCATTCACCATCGACCGACAGAAACAACAAATAAGTTAGGGTTTTAACTGAGGCCATGTTTGGGCAAAACCCTAGGATTTGGGAATATGAAGATGATTTGGGAGAAGCCATAGGCATAATTGAAGTCACGGGAGGTTTTCTAGACCCCGAGAGTATTTTGGTAATTTTGCCAACCCAAGGGTATTTTGGTAATTTTCCCAGACCAGGGATATTCTGGTAATTTCTGACTTCCCAAGGCACTGAGGCTCTTTCTGGAGGCATTTTTGAAGTAGAGGGGGAGTTTCTGGACCCCGATGGTATTTTGGTAATTTTACCAACCTAAAGGTATTTTGGTAATTTTCCCAGGCCAGGGGGCCCTCTGGTAATTTTTGGGCTGGAACGGAGGTAGGACCAGGTTCCTGACTTTCCAAGACGCCGAGGCTCTTTTTGGAGGGTTTTAGGGGCTGCTAGGCCATTTCTAGGTCATAGGGGTATTTTGGTAATTTTACCGAACCCTAGGTGGATCCAAGCTGAGGTGGCACCCAAGTGTCGGACTGAGCTGACAACACTCTTGGACCGAAAGAATGACAAGGGGCTTCATAGAAGGCACGCATTTGTTAACTTAGCCGAAGGAGGGGTATAAATACAATTTTTAGAAAGCTGGGGGTTTTCTTATAATTTCCCCCAAGGAGATGCCCGGTGTATGCTGGGTACTTTTATAATTCCATTAAGTACAGGGATCGTCGGTGAATTGTCGACTATACAAAAGTCCGCGTTAGAGCGGGAGACGGGGGCGTAACCCCAATTACAAAAGTTGCAGGGTATAACTGCAAATTACAGGACTTTGGTCTTTTTACGGTCCCGGGGAGGACCCTTTTATAATTCCGCCAATATAAGGACAGAAATACATGATTTAGTCATCCCGAGATGTAAAGACTTACAAACATGGCCCGCTGAGGGGAATTACAACCATGGCCCACTAAGGGGTATAAATGTAAATATACCCCGTAGGGGCATAAATACAAGACCCGGGGACTTACCCCACACGGGACGAAACAAACGAACAAAACTCCAAACGTTGGATGCTCCGAGTGCGAGAAGTGTTCCGTACGTACCTAGCTTCCTCTCTTGGACCAACGTGGGTCTATTTATAGAAGACGGGAAGGCCCAGAGAGGTCAAATACACAAATTTGCCCAAATTCTGTCAAGGTGGGGTGACACAAAATCACTTTGACCCCTCTGGATGTCAAAAGGGGCCCAAATTCTGTCAATGTGGGGTGACAAAAAATCACTTTGACCCCTCTGGATGTCAAAAGGGGCTAAATGACTCCGCTGACCCAAGATCAGCCACGTAAGCCAGGGTATGAAGTAAGCAGGGAGGTGACAATTCCCTTAAAATCACCCTTGGTCTGGGAGGTGACCGGAACCCCCAGGGGGGAGAAAAGTGGTGTGACCATACCCCACAACCTTCTCCACCCTGGAAGGTGACACTTTGCTGTTTGTTTCTGCCTGACCTCGCTGGTTGGTTGTTTTCCCTTGGGCGGTTCGAAGACGTGGCTCCTGCGCCTGACCCCGGATGACTGTGAGGTTCAACCCCGGACGACTGTGCCTTCCCAGCCCCAGACTAGAGCCTTCACCCCGCTGGTGCTCTTGCGGGAGGCTGACCTGGCAGGCTTCATCACAGACATATACATATACTTTTTTGACCCCTCTGGGCGCGTTTTGACCCCTCTCAATGCCGTTCTACTCTATTTTCGTCGTCCTGGGTTAGAGGAGAGCCGTGGTGGAGCTATATATCTCGGAGAGATCGCTCCTTCGCCACGTAGCAGCGTCGCGTCGGTGGAAGGAGTATTCTTTGTTCGTCCGATCGCTCATCGCCGCGTAGGGAGGAATCTTTGCGCCCGTCTGTGCCATGTGATACACTTGCTCGGCTACTCTGACCGGTATACGCATGAATCTTCGTCGCTAATCTTCTTGATGCGACGTCGACCATAATATTGTCGGGTCGAGAGACCCTGAATTACGGAGATTCTCCGTAGTCCGACGGTGTTGACGATACGTCATGCTTCTCGCCGAACGTTGCATAGCAACAATTCCTTAAATTAATTTAAGACAATTTTTGAGTGCAACAGTGAGGTATAATCCCAGTTGTCGTCCAATCCAAACAATATAGCAACAATACTTTCCCATCCCACCAGAGTTTACTGACCTGCATTTGAGATATAGAGAGCGACGGAATTCATGTTTAATGACATATAGCCTATTAAGTTGAAAACATGCTACTGAAATTACAAACGTGAGAAGTTACAAAGGTGCGGACAACATAAGTCCAAACACAAGTGAACCTCTTAAAGCAAAATCCATCAAAACTAGTCATACTCGGACAAGGGAGCTCCATAAACAAGAGATCACTAACAACAACTATTGATGACACCTATAATTAGAGGTCCGAGATGACGGTTACAAAACACCACTACCGAATGCCCTTTCCTACATTGTATGAAGGAGAACCCAATCCAGTTTATCTTCCTCAGTAAGTAACATGAACATAGACCTATGTTTATGTTCACTGAAGAGGTCGAATGCTTTGACGATGGTTGCACAGTTGAGCCCTGGGAGAGCCTTTAAGGCTGCAATGCACTCCTGAACTGTGGGGACTATTTCAACACTCTCTCTACTTGACATTCCAGATGCATCACATGGTTGTTGCCTACATAGCATCTTCATCATACCCGCCCACTCACGACTAGCAGAAGCAAAAGCCATCATAGATTCATCCCCAATCCTCTTGGAACGTGACTATGAGCCACCGCTAGAAAGCCGCTTCTTTGAATTGGATGTACCTTCAGCATTCGTTGGCTGCGTTGGTTTGATGGTTGATGTATGTGTTGCATTATTTGTACGAGCCGGCGCTTGGTAAGCAGGTGCACTGGGATCAAGAGAGCCATCACTACTGAAATGAAGGCCTTCCATACCTACACCTCCGGTAAGTGCATTTAAGTATTCTTGAACAGACGGTTGAGATTGGGCTGGTACGGCCTGACGGACAACACTCCCTTCACAGTCTACCCCCCGGGCGATGTTACTTGAACACAAATACTCCATTTCTTTTAGGAACATGAAGGGTTTGCCCTTTATGGTCCTATATTCAGGACATCTCTGAGAACATTAAGAAAATAATAAAGAAAAGGAGTGAATAATGTATGAAGGTGACATCCTAAATAGATTTCATAATTAACCATGAAAATGTTTAATTACCTCTAGTAGCTCCTCCCATGCCCCTTCATATCCCGGCACAGGTATGTGGGCATCATGATCCTAACCCCACCCACTTTTTCTCGTCAATTGGTCATACAACCCATAAACTTTTCGCAAGTTTTTCCATCGATTGTATAGCTGGTGCCTAGTATAATCTAAACCTGTGGCTGCATTAAACCTTGGCACGCACTCATTCCATGCTTGAGGTTTGAAGGTCCCATCTGATATATTATTCTTATCATATTGTTCTGTCAGCAACTCTAGTAATTTTGCATCTTGAAAGTCTATCCAATTAGGTGCACGACTCTCCCCCCCCCTCTCGCCGATGAACATCCTTTTTGACATTTGAAATCAAATACAAGCTAAATATGATGAGAATATCAAGGTGGATAGATGATATTTGTCTATCAAAGTCTAATATCTGAACAACAGGAAAAACATGATTAAAGTGGATAGATGATATTTTGTCTACATAGAAGTGATAGTTTGTCTATATAGAAGTGGATACACGATTAAAGATTTATGCGATCACCTCACATTTGCTATAATTTGTCTCAGACCTTGATTTTATCCCAAAGTATCTGAGCATAAATTTTAACCTGAAAATCACTTCTGTCTCCTTTGAGGATGAAAATCATGTCATTTGTGTAGGTGAGACTGAACTTAAGATCTGCATATATATATATATATATATATACATGTGATCCTATTCTTCTGTTCCTTATTTTGAATTCTGCTCAACACATTTGCAATGAACAAGAATAGAGATGTGAAAGAGGGTCCCCTTATCTGAGACTTCTTGAGATGCCAAAAAATCCTTCCAACTTTTCCACTAATAAATGCATAAAATTTTGTGATGCAGTTTGAAATTCTTCTAATACTCTGTGTGTATGATTCCTCATCTGCAAAGATTCTGTCAGTTATTGATGGTACTGCTTCCTCCCTTTTGCTAGACAAGCAAATTGTTAATTTGCTACTTTTCTTCAATCAAACCAGTTTCATTTGTTACAATTCTTCTATCTGTGGTGAATCTCTTGTGCTACTTTCCTCTGGTCGACTTATAAAATTAAAATCTTTTAACATATGCTGATAGAGTTTGTAGTTTTCTATGCATATTTGTGTAGTGGGTGTATAGGTCTTGTACGTGTATATTGTTGAGATGTGATGTCTTACACTCTACTAGGGGATACTCTCTCAAATTTTGTATTATAAAAGGCATATGTTCAATATTGGGCCTAGTGGCAGCTTTAATCTGGATCTCAAAGCATAAGAAGGTGACATGGTGCTTTTCCTTAAGGACCTGGGAACACATGGATCTACTGTTCTCACCAAGTAGCTTACCCTTATGCTCTCCATTGTTATAGACATATAAAAACCCCTTGAAAGTCAAGACAATGTCTTAGTGGAACTCTTCCATAAACATCACTTGTTATGTGCATTACAACATGGTGGACAATTGAACATGCTAGATCTTCGTAAGAAGAGAATGACCAGAGAGGATAGATGATATTTTGTCTCTTATAATAAGGGGATCCTATTGTAAATGTAGCTTGGGAGACTGGTTTTTCAAAATCAATGAGGCCTTTCTTTGGCATCTTTGAACCCAGAACAAAAGGAGTTGATTCCAGAGTTAAAGAAGTAAGCATGAACCACATGGTATGAATCTTCAAACGACACTAATAAAATGGTAACTTAAAATCCTATCTATTATAATTCTACGGACGGAAATTTTTTTTGAGCATATATATACATGATCCATGGATTAACATACCAGAGTGGTTACATACAAGAGCGCCTAACTTATGGAAATTTGGATAAAATGCCATGGATGGTGTATATACAAATGTTAAGTAAAATGGCAAATGTACCTACTGCGGACATATTTGGGCGCCTACGCTTCCTCCCCCTTCATCAGTATGAATGTCAGCAGAAACAATGTAGAGTAAGTCAAGCTTGGGATCCAACATTTCTATTGAAATAAAAATAAGAAAACTACTAGCAGGAAACAAGGGCAACAAAGCAGCATACAGTGCAAATGGACTTAAGTTAAAGGGCGAATCGGGTGATGACAGGAGAATTAGAGGAGGAGTAGGAAATAGTTGCCGTGGTTGCTGTTGTGCAGTGGATGCAGGGAGATGCAAAGAAGGAAGCAGAGCGCCCAACTTATAGATGAGATGAAGACCCCCTCAGTCGAATTGAATATTACAGATGAAGCCTCTATTGTTTGAAGCATGTCCAGGTAAAAGACAAGAAAGAGCAATGCATGCTACAGGGAAGGGACCTGTGACTCTCGGGCGTAGGGAAAGGGCCTTTTGCTGTTACCCACGTCTCTGCGTGTTAGGTGAGGATTCAATGCTCACTCCCGATGCCTGATAGTGAGAAGACCACACAGATGCAAGGAACCCAAGGCTGCGTGCAGTCAAACACAGAACGATATGGAGGAGGAAAGAAACCCTATCCCTGACAACCAGACAGTCCCAGGCCGGGAAAAGAAAAACTGCACACAATAGAATGACCAGACAAAAGGTTATGAGGGAAGGTTTGCGTGCTGGATCTGTTGCCTTACTGCGAGCA
Source organism: Amorphophallus konjac (assembly GCA_022559845.1). Taxonomy (NCBI): domain Eukaryota; kingdom Viridiplantae; phylum Streptophyta; class Magnoliopsida; order Alismatales; family Araceae; genus Amorphophallus; species Amorphophallus konjac. The sequence continues at coordinate 270,973,872 of CM040127.1, forward strand.
TGTCCAGACCTCTGATCGTGTAGTCTTGTGACAGAGAAATAACAACACAAAATAATAGAATGACCAGAGAGGAAACTGGTTGACGATCATTTGCCTATCGCAAGATCTGTGGCCTTGTTGCAACGACGTACAGACCTCCGCCACCTCCCGGGGCCGCTGGCTGGGAAGAATGGAAACCAGAGAAAAGAAGAATCAGGGGTGAAAAGGGTAAGTCCCGTGGCAGAGAGAAGAAGACATGCCTTAACCGTGGTCGACGCCGGCGGTGGACTGGACTGGCAATCTTGCGTCGCCCCTCTCGCTGCCTCCCGGTGCCGCTGCCTGGGAAGAATGGAAACCAGAGAAAAGAAGTCGAGGGTGAAAAGGGTAACCACTCGCGGAGGGAAGAACACATGCCTTAACCGGGGTCGGCGCCGATGGTTGAGTAAGCAAAACCTTTGCGACGGAAATGCCTTCTCGCCGCCTCCGCCGCTGGCTGGGATGAACGAAAACCATGGAAAGGAAGAAGGGTCGGGGGTGAAAAGGGAAAGTACCGTGGAGGAGAGACATTAACCGGGGTCGGGCAACTTAGACGATGGTGAGGCCTCGAGTGAGTTAATCGGCCGATTAGGCTTCAAACCCAACCGACCCTGGTTAATGTACGCTCCATGTCAAACTAGCGCATCTCACCTGGCCTGGGATATCTCACCCTACTATGGTCTAACCGGTTGTCAAAGTGGCCCTTAAAGTTCATGGATCACGTTAGAAGTTTCTGTATAATTCACAGTATATATTTTGTATCTTGGTCTATTACACTACAAGAAAAGGCGGTGTTTGTGACGGAATTTTCAGACAGATTAATTTTCGTCTGAAAATCGGTTACAAATTAAGACGGATAATTTATGTCTCAAATTCCATCAGTATTTCTAACAGATAAATATCTGTCTAAAGATCTGTCACAATTTGCGACGGATATTGGGAAAATAAATAAACCGTCTGAAAATTTCAGATGAAAATTAATTCCGTCCGAAGTCCATCTAAAAATTCCATCTCTCTCGCCTCTCGTCGAACCCTTTTCCCACTCTCTCTCTACCCTTTCTCCATCTCACTCTTTCTACCCTTTCTCTCTCTCACTCTCCCTCTCACTCTCATTCCGCTGCCGATGAGAGCCCGCCGGAGCCGTGGAGCCATCGTCGCCGTCGGAGCGATACGGCGGAGCCGTCGTCGTCCTTACGAGGGAGAGTGCTCATCGTCATCGTCCTCACCGGCACCGGTAAACCCCCTCTCCCTCACTCCCTCTCCCGCTACCTCACTCCCTCTCTGTAACACAAACACGCACACACGCCGTCGGCCGGGGTGCTCGACCCCCTCCCTCTCCCTCTCCCTATCGCCCTCCTCCGCTCCCTCTGGCCGCTTTCCATCTCCCTATCCCCCTCCCCCTCTCCCGATCCTATCCCCCTCCCTCACTCAATCGCACTCTCCCTCGCCCGGTCTCCCTCTCCATGATGGGACATCGAAGCAAGGCATCTAACTTTTTTTATTGCATTGAGTCATGGGTTCAATTATAAGGCAATTATAAGCCAATGGGCTAGTCATTAGGAATTAATGGGTTTCTTTGTAAAAAGGCCACTTAGGCCCAGCGGGCCCCCCAACCTCTCTCCCATTGGGCACCTAGCTTCTAGGGGCCATAGGGGCTGGTCCATGGTCCATGGTGGACTTGGACTAAGAAGACCATTCAAACTTGGACCAAGAAGAAAAGTCCAAGATGCCATTCTAAGGGAGGCGCCCCCTTCCTTTACCCCTTTTTGTTTTTTATTTATTTTGACCAAGGGAGAAGAAATTAGATTTTCCTACCCCTAATTACCCCTCCCTAACCCTAGATCTGAGGTTAGTATAGGTCATTTAGCTAGGGTTATAAAACTCTTATATTTCATTAATTTCATGAGGAATTTGAAGAAAAAATCAGAATTTCTCCATTTGCCCCAAGGGCGCCCCTCTCTCTTCCCCTTACAGCTGTGATGGTTGCTTGATTCCAAGGTGTGAAGCCTTGCCCTTGGTTTGATTCCAAGGTTTATCACCTCTGCTGGGTGTGATTCTCAGCCACCGTCGCCGCCGCCACCATCCGAGCCGCCATCGCGCCGCCACAACCCATTCTTTGATTTACTGTCCAGAATTCTGAGTTTCAGGAAAAAACCTCAAAGAAAAGGTTGGTTCTCAAAATCCATTTATCTGATGATCTTCAAATTTTGATAGATCATTCCCCTTCTTGTTATCAATATACTATTCAAATTTCGTGTCAATCCACCATCGTTTACCCTGCCTCCTAGTTTCTTTCCACCCGCGCAATATGCCTATTTGCAGATCTGTGGGATAGTACCGTGTTCTTCTATTTTTCCCAGACCCTTAGCCATATCAGAAAATTACCAACAAATTTGTGCACGTCCCCCACATCCCTCCCTTTCACCCAAATTAATTTCATCATCCAGATCCACCGATTTCCCCTCGGTCAAAAGTCATTCTCAGGCAGATCCCAATATGTCCTGACTGTTCTATAATCTGAGCCAGAAAAGTTACAGTGTCACAGAGTTTGTCATTTCAACTCCGGCTATTGGTTGGATGTGAAATTCATATATGTTGAAGCCCTTCCAGTGCCCTTCGCAATGGCGCTAGTTTTGTCCCGATCCAACACCGGATCTGGGCGTGGTGATTATTTTCGTTGGGTCGCGCAGATTGTCCCGTGACAGGCCAACAGAAATAGCCCCCGGTTAAATCCTCTAAAAATACGACGGCTGCGATTCAGCCGCTGCCGACTTCATGGATCAAAGAGGGACCTCCGAACAACGTTCCAGCCAACTGCCTCGGCTAGAATTTGATCGGAAGCCGCCGTCCCACGTGCCGAACACGCTTGCTGTCCAGCAGGTCTGAATCGAGCAAATACGAACCAGCAGACCGTCTCCGTCCGAGAACCCCTCCGGGTTGCTACCCGTCAACCCAAGATTGGCGCTCCTAATTTGCTGTTGTAGCCCTTTACCTCCCTGCGTGGAGTGGGCCATAAAATTCATTGCTGTAATTATTTACATTTACTGTACCGGGAGTTACGATTCTTGGCCGGGGTTGTCTTCCCCACACCAGGAGCGTGGAGGTACATTCTCGCTCCTCTTGTTTGGCATTTCCTTAGTTCATATATGTTTGAATGCCGCTGCTTGAGTGATAGGATTCTAGCTCGTTATCATTTTTGATCACCGCTGCGAGAGAGTGAGCGTGACCCATCCCGTGACTCGACCCGAGCACCTGAAAAGAGTCGAATACCCTTGACTCACTGTCGATTTCTCAACTGCGCACATCCCCGCATTTCCCTCGCAAGGGATGACTCGTGAGTTTGCATTTCTGTTAACGGCATATATCCCATAGGAGCTCTTGGTGTTGTGTCTAGTTAACCTTGTTGTTCGCGTCATTGTTGGTCGCGTCATCCCAAATAGTCGCGTCGTCGCCTAGAGTCCTAGTTCCGCATCAAATCGGTCACGAGTCCGCATATCGTCCCGCATCAATTTGGTATCAGAGCATGGTTGCATCTAGGGTAGTTATCAGAGCATGGTTGAGTCTAGGGTAGTCATCAGAGCATGGTTGGAGTCTAGGGTCATCTTGTCCAAGGTGTGCATTTCATCCCTATATCCGGTATATTAAAAGGTGTTCCCGAAACGATAGGTTACGCCTGTTGGGAAGGTATCACACTTGCGTGAGTTCGATCTTCGGATCATTTCTCTGCCACGTACTGGATATTGGTTAAGTCTAGGTACATTATTTCGCATTGGTCCGTGCACGCCAATCTTTGTGTCTACATGCCCATCTTGTAGTCCCCCCCAGTTTCCTATGGATTCCCAGTCGCCCAAGTCATATGAATGGTGGTGTAGCACCCATGGGCGTGGAAACCAACCCCTCCACTTCCATAGGCCCGAAGCCTTGGACTTTTATGGTTCCAACGTCCCGAGCGACTACCAAAACTGGGAAGCCGCCATGGACAAGTATTTCGAGTGTTACACTATGTCCGGTGCCATGGAAGTCAGTTTCGCCAAGGAGAGGCTTTTTCGTAAAGCTGCCGAGAAGTGGGAAAGCATTGAATGCTTGAGGGACATTAGGAGGCAAAGGCCTATCGAGTCATGGTGTGAGATGAAGGATGAGCTTAGAAGAATCTACCTGCCCCACCCAGTCACCTCCAACCAACCCCACCTAGTCACCTCCAACCAAGTAGGTCATAGTCGGAGGCAAAGAGTCCCGCGTGTAGAAGAGCCTAGGTCCACGACTAGGCCAAGCAATTATGAGTGAATTCACTATGATGCCCCTACTCCAAGCCCCACCTTTGCCGAACTCTTGAAAATCTATTCGGATCGGGTGGATAGGATGTGTACTCATATTGACGGACTCCTGCCCAAGCCTAAGGAAGTCGTAGCCGGTAGTCCCAACCCGACGCCATCTACGGAGTCCCCAGGTCCTCTCACCATCATAGAAGATGTCCTCTCCCCACCTGAGAGAGATGTTTTACCCCAAACTTCACCCTTCGAACTTCATACGGAGCCACCCGTGCTTCTAAAGTGTGAGTTAATCATCGGAGAACCTCTAGTGAGTTGGTTAAGGATAGGTTTATGTCCGGATGTCACGATCCCTTGCTACCCATCCATAGAGCTAGCATTATAGGTAGTGTCCACTACCTCTTTTCGCACCACCTTCCAATACTCTTACTTCGTGGAGACCATGGACGATCTGCTTGAGGGATTAGGTTGGCAAATGGAGCTGACCAGCATGTTGGCTGTTAGGCCCGACCCATGTCCCAGGTGCATTGGTTTCATCTACCCATCCTTGGGTTCTATTACTTCCATCTGCACAGTGGGTCCATACACCAGTGAGCTCATTTTGCTCTTACCTCTACCTGACGAGCTCCACCATTTTTCACCCCATGACACCTTCTCCCCCAAAAATAAATCCACACATCTTAAAGAGCCAGCAACTTCCTTGATCCCCTCAGTTGACGAGGAGCTGGCCTACATTGGGGACCTATACCTGGGGCCGAAAGGGAGCTACATCACTGGATCCCTAACCTTTCTTGGTCCTTTTGACCCTTTCTCATGGGAACCCATCGCGAGGGGTCACACATTCTTTGATCCTTTTGATCCCCTCCCTAGTGAGCCTCGTGACCCACAACCTCCATTTCACCTTGTCAGGGAAGTCCCCTATCACACCCCTCCCACACGAGCCAGTCCACCTACACTCAGCAAGGGGCTCATTCATCGGAAAGAGATACATACTTTACCATCTTATAGGGGTGATGAAGAAGGTAACTTTGGCTCTCCTGGCCCTCCCAAAACTCTCAAAATTGTTAGGAAGTCTGTGCATGATTGGTTAACTTTAGGATGTCCATAGTCCTCCAAGTTGATAGAGGTCCTATGCACCTTAAATCCACATTCGGATGTCCTGGACCACCATTGCATTCACATCTGTAAGTGTCTGCATAGCATTAGGTTTGTCTAGGGTCTAGTGTGTGTCTGCTTTTCTTTATTTGTACAGTTTGTTAGGAGTCTATACATGCATGTGTCGAGTGCATAGGAATTGCATAGTCGTTGTCAAATGCCAGCAATGCACGATGCAATGAGTTGCTTTATGTTTAAGGCACCCCGTGAGTTCCAAGTGGATGCATATGTCATGATCAGGGTCAAACCTGAACGGTTTCCCTCCGGAACCGTGAAGAAATTGCACACTCGCAGTGCCAGTCCCTTTCGAGTATTGAGGCGAGTCAAATCTAACGCGCATGTTGTGGACTTGCCTGAGGATTGTGGGATCAGCTCCACCTTCAATGTCTCGGATCTAATTACCTATAGGGACCCAGCGGTGATTCCTAGTGAGCATTTTGAGCCGTCTCCCCCCCTTGAGAGTGACCCCACCCCAGAGTGTTTACCACCAGCCTCATTCCAATAGCAGCGTGAGCAAATAGAACATATACGGGATGAGCAGGTGACGATTACTAGGAGTGGAGCGTACCCGTGCTACCTGGTACGGTGGAGAGCACGGCCCACAGCCGATGACACGTGGATCACTAGAGTAGAGCTACCAAGGATGGATCCAGATTCGCAGGAGCGATACATGAGCAACAACACCCCTTACTCGACGGGGTCGAGTTCTTCCCACCCAGGGAGAATTGATGGGATATCGGAGCAAGGCATCTAACTTTTTTTATTGCATTGAGTCATTTGGGTTCAATTGTAAGGCAATTATAAGCCATTGGGCTAGTCATTAGGAATTCATGGGTTTCTTTGTAAAAAGGCCACTAAGGCCCAGTGGGCCCCCCAATCTCTCTCTCATTGGGCCACCTAGCTTCTAGGGCCCATAGGGGCTGGTCCATGGTCCATGGTGGACTTGGACCAAGAAGACCATTCAAACTTGGACCAAGAAGAAAAGTCCAAGATGCCATTCTAAGGGGGGCGCCCCCTTCCTTTACCCCTTTTTGTTTTTTATTTATTTTGACCAAGGGAGAAGAAATTAGATTTTCTTATCCCCTAACTATCCCTCCCTAACCCTAGATCTGAGGTTAGTATAGGTCATTTAGCTAGGGTTATAAAACTCTTGTATTTCATTAATTTCATGAGGAATTTGAAGAAAAAATCAGAATTTCTCCATTTGCCCCAAGGGCGCCCCTCTCTCTTCCCCTTGCAGCTGTGATGGTTGCTTGATTCCAAGGTGTGAAGTCTTGCCCTTGGTGTGATTTCAAGGTTTATCACCTCTGCTGGGTGTGATTCTCAGCCATCGCCACCGCGCCGCCATCCGAGCCGCCATCGCACCGCCACATCCCGTTCTTTGGTTTGCTGTCCAGAATTCTGAGTTTCAGGACAGAACCTCAAAGAAAAGGTTGGTTCTCAAAATCCGTTTATCTGATGATCTTCAAATTTTGATAGATCATTCCCCTTCTTGTTATCAATCTACAGTTCAAATTTTGTGTCAATCCACCATCGTTTACCCTGCCTCCTAGTTTCTTTCCACCCGCACAATCTGCCTGTTTGCAGATCTGCGGGATAGTATCATGTTCTTCCATTTTTCCCACCCCCTTAGCCATATCAGAAAATTACCAAAAAAATTTGTGCACATCCCCCACATCCCCCTCTTTCACCCAAATTAATTTCATCATCCAGATCCACCAATTTCCCCTCGGTCAAAAGTCATTCTCAAGCAGATCCTAATCTATCCTGACTATTCTATAATCTGAGTCAGAAAAGTTACAGTGTCACAGAGTTTGTCATTTCAACTCCGACCGTTGGTTGGATGTGAAATTCATATATGTTGAAGCCCTTCTAGTGCCCTTCACAATGGCGCTAGTTTCATCCCGATTCGACACCGGATCTGGGCGTGGTGATTATTTTAGTCGGGTCGTCAGATCTGTCCCGTGATAGGCCAGTAGAAGCAGCCCTCGGTTAAATCCTCTAAAAATACGCGGCTGCGATTCAGCCGCCGCCAACTTCAGGGATCGAAGAGGGACCTTCCACCAATGTCCCAGCCAATCGCCTCGTCCAGAAGTCAACCGGAAGCCGCCGTCCCACGTGTTGAACACACTTGCTGTCCAGCAGGCCTGAACCGAGCAAATCCGGACTAGCAGCCCGTCTCCGTCCGAGAACCCCTCCGGCTTGCTGCCCGTCAACCCAAGATTGGCGCTCCTAATTTGCTGTTGTAGCCCTTTACCTCCCTGCGTGGAGTTGGCCGTAAAATTCATTGCTGTAATTATTTACATTTACTGTACCGGGAGTTACGATTCTTGGCCGGGGTTGTCTTCCCCACACCCCGAGCGTGGAGGTATATTCTCGCTCCTCTTGTTTGGCATTTGCTTAGTTTGTATATGTTTGAATGCCGCTGCTTGAGTGATAGGATTCTATCTCATTATCATTTTTTATCACCGCTGCGAGAGAGCGAGCATGACCCATCCCATGACTTGACCCGAGCACGTGATAAGAGCCGAATACCCTTGACTCACTGCCGGTTTCTCAACCGTGCACATCCCTGTGTTTCCCTCGCAAGGGACGACTCGTGAGTATGCGTTTCTATTAACGGCATATATCCCATAGGAGCTCTTGGTGTCGCGTCTAGTTAACCTTGTTGTTCGTGTCATTGCTGGTCGCATCGTCGCCTAGAGTCTTAGTTCCGCATCAAATCGGTCACGAGTCCGCATATCATCCCGCATCACTCCCTCGCCCGCTCCCTCACTCCATCTCAACACATGCACACACACACACACAGAGCAGAGGGGGTCGGCGCCTTGGGTGCTCGACCCTCTCCCTCTCCCTATCTCCCTCCCCCTCTACCTCTCTCGGTCTCCCCGATCCCACCCCTCTCCTCTCTCTGTAACACACACGCACACGCACACACACACCAGAGGGGGCCGGCCTTGGTGCTCGACCCCCTCCCTCTCCCTCTCCCTATCTCCCTCTCGCTCTGCCTCTCTTGGCCGATCCCACCCCTCTCCTCTCTCTGTAGCACACACACACACACACACACGCACACACACACCAGAGGGGGCCGGCCTTGGTGCTCGACCCCCTCCCCCTCCCCCTCCCTCTCCCAATCTCCCTCCCCCTCTACCTCTCTCGGCCGATCCCACCCCTCTCCTCTCTCTATAACACACACACACACACTCATAGAGATGGAGGGGCCAAGCCCCTCTATCTCCCTCTCCCTCACTCAATCGCCCTCTCTTACTCTCTCTCTCACTGTCGCACTCACAGAGATGGAGGCCCCCCTCCCGTTCGTTTACCCTCTCTCTCTATGTCTCTCACAATGACAAGATTTTCATGCAGGGTCATTGGCGTTGGGTACGGCAACAGAATTCGTTCTGTTTTTTCGACGAAATTTTGGCAATAAACGGTCAGTAAATTATAAAATTTGCAAATATATTATTTGATTATGATTTAGTTAATTTGATTTAAATCTATTATTATTATTATTATGTGGGTATGTATTTAAATTTATTATTTGAATTTACTATTTATGTAAGTGAGTGTTTAAATTTATTATAATGTGGGCGTGTGTTCGAGAAAGGGAGGGGCCGGGGCCGATCCGGTGGAGAGGGGAGGGTGGGGGGTTAATTTTGTGGGAACAAAATCTCAGCCACATCCGGAATCGAATGGCATTTTGACAAGGGGTAGACTGCGCCACAGTGCTTAGATCATGTTTGATCCTAATCCCTCGCTGGCCAATTCGAATACTTTGAACTCGGTGAAGAACATGCTTGATAAAATTCACCTGCAGGAGAAAATTTGACTGCGCCACAGTGCTTAGATCATGTTTTCTTTTCTTTGACTCTAAAATTCTTGCACATTTAGAATTTCTTAGTGAAATTGTATGGTGAGTGGAGGAATCATAAATGTTTGTATCTCAGTTCTACTTATGCCACCACCTCTTGTATGGTGAGTGGAGGAATTAGAAGAAGTGGGAACCTGTCATCAATTGGAAGGTTGTGAACATAGCCTCTTTTCCTAGCAGCCGTACATAAAATCCAAATCAACAAATTCAGGCTCAAGGGTGGGCTCCAAATTTCTGTTGGTTCTAGTATTTGGAGGAGTTATGTTTAAATTAAAAAAATACATCTTATTATTAACATTGTTACATTTGCTTAGAAAAGCTAAGAAATCTGACTGGATCATTCAGATAATGCCTTGTTCTATCTTTAAGGGCATTGGTAAACAATAGCGTACTTTGACTGTTATTTCTAGAATATAGAGTTCCATTTGTAACAGTCGACTTATAGTAAAAGGTAAATACCCCAAAATTTCTGCTTGTGATTTCAAACTTTGTGGATTTTAATTACATATAAATGTGTTTTTAAATCTGATTTTAACAGAAATTTGATGTTGATCTGACTCAAAAATGTGGATTATTTAGCTTTGATGTTCTTCATTTGAATATTTTTGTAAATTGGATATTATTTAATTTGATATATGCATAATGATAAGTGAGATGTTATTTAATTTTATATTATATAAATACATGGGGTATCCTGTGAGCTGAGGTGCGTGGGTACGACCTAACATTACACACACCTCAAGAGAGTGTGTTAAACCCATGTCAATGAACCTTCCCGTTCAAGACTTTGGGATTGATGTGTATGTTCTCATTTTTTTACGAGAATGTATATATCTACCTCAAAGTCTTGAATTGTCATGTTTTGACAGTCTGTGAATGTTTGATCACACTTAGGTAGTCGTTTACTATATGTGTTTGTATAGTTTGTTGAGAATTTCGGTTGCATCTCCTCACTCTTCTCTGATATACCTTAATTGATTTTGAGTGTTTTCTTAACCACTTACTTGTAAGTGTTTAAGAAAATTTCTTAATCAATAAATATTTTTGGTATATCGGAGAAGTGTGGGGAGATCCTGCCGAAATTTTCAGCAAATCGTGTAACACATATAGTAAGTAGTAAGTGATTGTGCGATCAAACCTTCATGGATGGGTTAAAAAGTGATAATCTAAATAATTATCCTCTTCCAACTGTAAATGGTCTATGACGAATGATGTGAGGAAAGTGTCGGTTTATTTTCAAGAGTAATGATTTCAAAGTTATTTGTGTATTAACATTTATTGGGTGCAGGCAAAATATTGACAGATCGTTCATAGATGTATCGTAGAATAGTTGACCGGGTGGTGTCGGATGACTTTAAGCATGGAGTTGATAGTTTCATTCAATTTGCATTGGGGAATCTAAATGCAGCAATAGACCGCGACGGTCACATCCAATGCCCTTGTTCAAGTTGTAGAAACTTGAGGTGGCGTTCACCATGGGATGTGCAACATCATTTGTACAAGAAAGGGTTCGTGGATGGTTATACGAATTGCACATGTCATGGTGATGAATTCTTGAGGTATGAGCCCGACAATATTACAGGCACAAGTGGGTACGTGGATATAGTTGTAGATGCTGTTGGTCCTAGTTTTAATATTCATGAGGAACATGCATACATGGAAGAAGTGCCGAATAAGACAGCCAGAAGATTTTATCAACTACTTAGGGATACTGATGAGCCGTTGTGGGATGGTTGTGAAAAGCACACTCGGTTGTCTACAGTGTCACAGTTGTTGAACTTGAAATATAAATTTCACATCAGTGAGACTTGTTTTGACCATCTCATCCTCTTGATCAAGAGTATGTTGCCTCGAGACGAGAAGTTGTCAGAAACTTTTTACCGTGCAAAAAAGATGGTCAATGAGCTAGGGCTTGGATATGTGAAAATAAATGCATGCCCGAATCACTATATGTTATATTACAAAGACGATGCAGATAAGATATCATGTTTTATTTGTCACCTTGATAGATTCGAACATAAGAGAGGGGACAATTCAAAGCAAAAAGATGTACCTTACAAGGCATTGCGATACTTCTCTCTTGTGCCTAGGCTGCAGCGGCTGTATATGTCCTCAAAGACGGCTCGACATATGACATGGCACACCGAAAGAGTACGCCGTGCCGATGATATAATCAATCATCATGCTGATGGTGAAGCTCGGACTCACTTTAGTCGTACTCATCTTGCTTTCTCAAAGGAGCAACGTAATGTTAGGTTGGGTTTATGCATAGATGGTTTTAATCCATTCGGTACTTCAGTGACATCTTATTCTTGTTGGCCAGTGTTCATGACACCATACAACCTTCTGCCGGACATGTGCATGAAGCGAGAAAATCTATTTTTGTCCTTATTAATTCCTGGTCTAAAAAGTCCCAGAAAAAATTTGGACATATATCTCAGGCCATTGATTGATGAGCTCAATTTTTTATGGACTGATGGAGTTATTACTTATGATGCATGTAGGAAGTAAAATTTTATTATGAAGGCTGCACTGATGTAGACAATAAGTGACTTCCCTGCATATGGAATGTTATCTGGTTGGAGCACACATGGGAGGTTAGCATGTCCTTACTGTATGGAAGATACCAAATCATTTGTATTGAAACATGGTGGGAAAGCATGCTGGTTTGATTACCATCGGCGGTTGCTACCAAGTGATCATCCTTTTCGAAGGCAAAAAGACTCATTTAAAAAATACTATTGAAATGGATGAATCCGACTTGCAACGGGTGTCGGGTCGACATATGGCGACACGGGTGTAAAATTTACCAGATGTAGTACAATTTTCTGGTAGCACACGACAACTCTCTAGCTTTTTAAAGGATCATAACTGGAACAAGAAAAGTTTTTTTTGGGAATTGCCTTATTGGTCAACTCTTCTTGTACAACACAATCTGGATGTCATACATATCGAGAAGAATTTTTTTGATAATGTGTTCAATAAGATCGTGAATGTTAAAGGCAAAACAAAGGACAACGCCAAAGCGCGTATGGACTTAAAGATGCTTTGTAAACGTCCAGAACTGGAACTACAGAACGTAAATGGAAAAATTGTGCAGCTTAAAGCAACTTACGTGCTTAATGATACACAGATCAAGGAAGTGTGCCAGTGGTTGAAACAGTTGAGATTCCCAGATGGATATGCATCCAACATAGCCTGTGTGAATGTTAATGAGGGGAAAATATATGGATTGAAAAGTCACGACTGTCATGTGTTCATGGAGAGGCTGGTGCCCATTGCATTTCGTGACTTGCTGCCAAAGCCTATATGGGGAGCACTGACCGAGCTGAGTCAGTTTTTGAAGATTTCATGTGCATCAGAACTCAGACTTCGGGATGTACAAACTATCGAAGAAAATGTGGTCACAACCGTTTGCAAGCTAGAGAAAATATTTCCTCCGGTATTCTTTGATTCGCTGGAGCACTTGGTCGTCCATTTACCATACGAGGCTATTGTCGGAGGGCCAGTACAATTTCAATGGATGTATCCATTTGAGAGGTATGTGATAATTTTTTTTAACATACATGTCGTCCATGGTCGCTACATGTCATTGCCATCTGAATTGTTGTTGTAGGTGCATGCATGAATTAAAAATGAAAGTTTGCAACAAGGCGAAGGTGGAGGGTTTGATTGCTGAGACATATATTATTGAAGAAATTTCAAACTTCTGTTCCATGTACTTTGAGTCAGAGATTCAAACTCGTCGTACTCGACCTCCACTTAATGATGGTGGGGGAGTTGATGATTTGTCCGATTGGCTCTCTATATTTAAGCATCCTGGACGTGTGTTCGGACGTTGCTCGACTCGCACGCTTGAAGATAGACAGTTGTACGCCGCTGAGATATATATTCTTATGAATTGTATTAAGATTGAACCTTATGTTGAGTAAGTTCTTAACTCACATTTTCAGCAAGGCCATAAGTTATTCAGCCTTCTTCTACAGTTCATTTAAAGTATTAGTGTATTTATATTGTAGACAATTTGATTCAGAATTAGCACAAAATTGCCCAAATATCTTGGACGTGGAGATTGAAAAAGAACGTGAGAAGTTTTTTGCCAAATGGCTGAGATATCGAGTTAGTGTCGATCGTTGAATATATATGTTTCTATTTACTTCTGTTGAGGTAATTATTAATATTTTAACTACTCTAATTTACATATAGGTTGAATAAGGTCTTATTACTGATCAAAGAGTACAAGAGATAAGTTATGGCCCCTCGAAAGTTGCACGTGCCTATCCAGGATATATTGTGAATGGGTATAGATTTCACACGAGGGATTATGGACGAAGTAAGTCTACGATGAACAACGGCGTATGTGTTAGGGGAAGTGCATACAATGAAGTGGAACTGGACTACTATAGTAAGTCATATAATTTCAGTATTTGGGACGAGACAATCATGTATACCTCTTTAAGTGTCATTAGTTTGATCCTAATTTTGTTCGACATGACACAACTTATGGGATTATCGATGTCAAACATAGGTCTAAACTTAATACATATGAACTGTTCATTTTAGCCACACAAGTCCAGCAAGTATATTATTCAAGCTATCCATCGTCCAAGAATAAAGATTGGTGGATAGTTTGCAAGGTTAAAGCAAAACCTTTTCCCACTTATGAGTTAAATATGAGTGAAAATGTCTCAGAGGTTGTCAGTGCCGAATATTTTCAATCCGATGAAGTTGGCGTCGTAGGTTCCATGCATATTAATCTGGACGAATCTGATGAGACACTGTCATTACGTAAGGGAGATGAAGTGGAAGAAGTCGATCCGACAGAGCTAAATGTTGATGTTAGAGGGGAGGAGGAGTCGGATGAAGAGACAGAGTTCGAATCTGATGAGGCTATTATGGATGACAAAGATGAGGCTGAGTTAGATATATCATCAACATGAGCTAGATAAATTTTGATAATTTAGTAAGATATTCTTACATTTTTGCATAATTTTTAATAACATTTATCTAGCATTATATAATTGTGGATTAATATATATTAATTGTTTTGTTCTTAATAAAGAAATGGTCCGAGGAGGTCGTAGTGAGAGTGGGAGGAGACAGGGCAGTGAGAGGGGCTCTACTCCCTCCTCTTTGGCTTCTTCTTCGGGCACATGTATATCTATTCAAATAGCTAGCTATATAAATGTTTTAATTATTTACTAGCTTAAAAGATTTTTTTATAGGTCCAAGTGTCGGCTCACGACCACCGCAGTAGACAGGTATACATGTCTATTTTGAAAATGCAATGAAATGTTGTATGATTATATGTTTTACTTATGATATTTAATTCTTACAGGTCCCAGTGCCCTCCCACCACTTGTACAGGCGTCACCCCTACCACCTCCCGCTGCAGGTATGTATATTTTAATTTTTAGCAAAATATTCATTTTACTTATGATATTTAATTCTTACAGGTCCCAATGTCCTCCCACCACGACCACATGCGCCACACCCACCACCTCCCGCTACAGGTATGTATATTTTAATTTTCAGCAAAATATTCGTTTTACTTATGATATTTAATTCTTACAGGTCCCAGTGCCCTCTCACCACTTATACAGGCGTCACCCCCACCACCTCCCACTACAGGTATGTATATTTTAATTTTCAACAAAATATTCGTTTTACTTATGATATTTAATTCTTACAGGTCCCAGTCCCCTCCCACCACCTCCCGCTGTAGGGCACACCCCCACCACAGAGCCGCTTTAGGATGTCGACAGTCGTCACGAGGGAGGCACGGCCCATGATGGACGTCACCCGTGCTGGATCTCCGGGTAAATTTATATGGTTATTACATTCATTATTTAGCCTTCAACTGTCTAATGTGAATATTTTGACATTTGTAATTACAGTTCTAAATTTGAACCTTCTGATGCTGTCCGTCATTCTATGGATCTAGTAATGGCACATGTGTCCGAGCCAGCATTGTCTTTCAAAGAATTTCTGATGGGCATCCGGGATTCATTGTTCGACATGTTCTTAGTAAGTAATTACGTCATTTAATTCAAGTATTTTTCAAACTCAATTCACAACAGTATACTAACTGTGAAACTTAATTTATTTACAGCGGACTTATCAATTCATGAGTGGACATGACGCGGCGAGATGTCGTTCTGCTTGGGAGTCTATTGTAAAGTCAAATTACCGAAGGAAAGTACATGAGGCCCAAGTAAAGACTCAAAAAAAGGCTGGTGGGAGTGAAGACCGACAGCTGTGGAAGGAGCACCGCCCTCTATGGATGAGGAAGGAGGATTGAGACATAGTATGTGACAAATTTGCCGACCCAAAGTGGATACAAAAGCCCCCAAAAGCCAAAACAAACAGGGCGTCACAACCGGACACAAATGTGCATACGAGTGGGTCCGTCTCTTTCGTGACTCATAAACAAAAAATGGTAGGTAATGTTTCAATTTATCTTCTTATATTTTATTAGTATACATGACATTTTTTTACTAATAATTGTATAACACGCTGTGGAGCTTAATTGAGCTTCGTTGTTCCTCGAGGTGTTCGACAGAACACACAAAAAGAAGGGGACAGATCAATTTATTAGTGAGAGAGCTCGCTCAGTAGCGGTAAGTTTATCTACATATGCAACTTCTACTGTTCATTTAAATATGATTGATTCATATGAAATTGACTAGTTATTTTATTCAATTTGTAGGAAACATATAGCAGAGCTGTGACAGAGAAGTACGGGGAGGGAGATGCGTAGCAGCCGGAGTTGGATCCGGCGGAATGGGTGAGAGCTACTGGCGTACCGAAGAAAGGCCGGCTATATGGTTTTGGGGAGAGCCTGGACACTAGCGCGGTGATATCATCGTGTGCGAGTTTAAGCGCTACCCAAACCAGTACCAGTGCCTTCAGTACACCTCCACCCGGCCCTAGTACTTCTACCAGCGACATCAGAGACATCGTCCAAGCGGAGATATCTTATTAGCAGTGGCAGATAAGAGCGGAGATGTCTAGCCAGTAGGCAAGCATGTTGCAGGCAATCATTGGCCTCCTCTCCCAGGCGTGAATTCTCTCTCATAGATCCACCACCACGGCACAGGCCCATCAGGTGAGTGTTTATTATATTTTTATTTTGGCAGAATTACTCAATTCTAAAATTACTCAATTCAAAAACTAAGGTACTTTTTAAAACTAACTTAGTTTAAAAGAATTCAGATAATTAGGGGTTCGAGGGTCCAAAATATAAAATACTGACGTGATCGGCGTGCCGATTATTCCAGCAGGACTTGGGAGGTAGATGTGACTTGTGAGAGCTGACGGAATCTAAATTAGATATCTGGTTTGAGCCCGGTGCTCAAATAACTAAGTTAGTTTTCAAAACTAACTTAGTTTAGAAGAATTCAGATAATTAGGGGTTCGGGGGTCTAAAATGTAATATACTAGCCTGATCGGCGTGTCGATTGTTCCAACAGGACTTGGGAGGTAGACGTGACTTGTGAGAGCTGACGGAATCCAAATCAGATATCCTGTTTGAGCCCGACACTCAAATAACTCAATTCAAAACTAAGTTAGTTTTCAAAACTAACTTAATTTAGAAGAATTCAGATAATTAGGGGTTTGAGGGTCCAAAATGTAAAATACTGGCCTGATCAGCGTGCCGATCGTTCCAACAGGACTTGGGAGGTAGACGTGACTTGTGATAGCTGACGGAATCCAAATCGGATATCCAATTTGAGCCTGATGCTCAAAAAACTCAATTCAAAATTAAGTTAGTTTTCAAAACTAACTTAGTTTAGAAGAATTAAGATAATTAGGGGTTTGGGGGTCCAAAATGTAAAATACTGGCCTGATCGGCGTGCCGATCGTTCCAACAGGACTTGGGAGGTAGACGTGACTTGTGAGAGCTGACGGAATCCAAATCGGATATCCGGTTTGAGCCCGACGCTCAAATAACTAAGTTAGTTTTCAAAACTAACTTAGTTTAGAAGAATTCAGATAATTAGGGTTCGGGGGTCCAAAATGTAAAATACTGGCTTGATCGGCGTGCCGATCATTCCAATAGGATTTGGGAGGTAGACGTGACTTGTGAGAGCTGACGGAATCTAAATCGGATATCCGGTTTGAGTTCGACGCTCAAATAACTCAATTCAAAACTAAGTTAGTTTTCAAAACTAACTTAATTTAGAAGAATTCAGATAATTAGGGGTTTGGGGGTCCAAAATGTAAAATACTAGCCTGATCGGCGTGCTGATCGTTCCAACAGGACTTGGGAGGTAGACATGACTTGTGAGAGCTGACAAAATCCAAATCGGATATCCAGTTTGAGCCCGACGCTCAAATAACTTAATTCAAAACTAAGTTAGTTTTGAAAACTAACTTAGTTTAGAAGAATTCAGATAATTAGGGGTTCGGGGGTCCAAAATGTAAAATGCTGACCTGATCGGCGTGCCGATCGTTCCAACATGACTTGGGAGGTAGAAGTGATTTGTCAGAGCTGGTGAAATCAAAATCAGATACCCGATTTGGGCCCAACGCTCAAAAGAGCATTTTGTAAATGCACTTAGTTTAAAATTAAAGAAGTCGGGTCCGGGGGTCTAAAATCTGAAATAACAGTCTGATCGGCGTGCCGATCATTCCAACATGACCTGGGAGATAAAAGTGACTTGTGAGAACTGATGGATTTTAAACCGAATACATGGTTTGAGCCCAGTGCTCAGAAGTGCATTCTCTAAATGTAATTAATTTAAAAGACAAATAACTAGGAGTTGGGGGGTCTAAAATTTGAAATACTTATCTGATCGACATGCAGATCATTCCAACACGACATAAGAGGTAAAAGTGACTTGTGAGAACTGACGGAATCTAAATCAGATACCTGGTTTGGGCCCGGCGCTCAAAAGGGCATTTTGTAAATGCACGTAGTTAAAAATTAAAGAAGTTGGGTTCGAGGGTCTAAAATTTGAAATACCAGTGTGATCGGCGTGCCGATCGTTCTGACACGACCTGGGAGATAAAAGTGACTTGTGAGAACAGGCGGAATCTAAATCGGATATCTGGTTTGGGCCCGGCGCTTAAAAGTGCATTTTGTAAATGCACTTAGTTTAAAATTAAATAATGTTGTGCCCCAGACTGTTTTGACAGAGATCATGTATGAAATGTCATGAGTTCTCATTGTGGTTGATTCACATTGAAATACATATTTGATGAATGATGAGGTTGTTGAATTTCAGAATTGAATGATTGATTTGTCTATACCTACCAAAATGCTCAATATTGATAAAAGTTGATCATATTAAATGTTGAGTGAGCCACTGTTGATTGAACTCAAATGCTGGACATAAGTCAATTGATTTTTTTAGAAATCAACTGAATACTTTGAATGTGGAATTCAGTATGTGGTAAATGTGGAAGAATCTCATTTGTTAAACTGAGTTGTTGAGTTGAATGCCAAATTGAATGCTGGTTACTTGTGGAATTTTTCACTCAATCTCTCAAGGCCAAGGTATGAATACTTGACTATTTGGATCTTGTGTGAATGGAATAATCCCGGTGAAATTCATGCTTATTCATGTAAATCTGTGTTGTATGAACTCCCTTGATCAAATGTGATACATGTCTATGATTCATGAAGGTTTCAATTCCATTTACTGAAGTTTTGCTGCTGTCAGTAAAAGTGTCGACCTCAGGGGTCGACACTTATTTGTGGAGTCTCTGCCTTGCGTTGAAATATAGGACGTTGGCAGAAAGTGTCGACCTGTGGAGTCGACACTTTCACAAGGAGTCTGCTATTTTGCTAAGGCAGAACTCTCGTGAAAAAGTGTCGACCCCATAAGTTGACACTTTCAGGTAAGTATGTTCAATTATGTGAAAACAGAATGTTCGTGAAAAAGTGTCGACCTCGTGAGTCGACACTTTTCATCATGAATGTTTTGTTCTTTTCACATGCCAGAACACTTCGTAAGAAGCGCGGTTTTGCTTTTATATATGTTCTGGCAGAACCTTCAGGAAAAAGAGTCGACCCCATGGGTCGACACTTTTTCTGAACGTTCTTACGGGTTTTTCGGATCTATTTCGAACCCTTTAATGGAGGATCCATTTGGCATGGTTACTTACCCTAATAGCCTTAGGGCGTCCATTACATTTTGTATGTGTTATGAAGGGGGTTTGGGAAGGGCTTTTAAGTCCCTTGGGGCTTCAATCCCCTTGGTTTATATAGCCGCCCCTTCTTCCGATCGAACCAACCCTTGAGCTTTAACGTGTTCATCTTGTTCTTGCAGGAGAAGAAAGGTGTGTGCTCTGCTGGAGGAGAGGGAAGGAACGCCAGAGATGTCCCCTCACGAGCCCGAGCTAAGAGATCGAGAGGCAGCGGCTGCGTCCCCTTCATCCTTGTTTCGGGCGCCTAAAGCTTCAAATATCGGCTCCTTCTTCTCTCGGTTTCATCATTCTAAGCCACACTTCATATATCTCTGATTTTGGTTGAAGGATATAGGGGAAGATTCATATTGTTTTATAATCTTCTTAGTCATCTTGTGCTTAGAACGCTCATCTCATATTTGGGCTTGTATTTCCTTTCATACTATTTCTCTATCTAGACATTTTCGGAGCTTGCTCGAGTGTATGTGGGTTGTCTCGTCGTCGTGCGAGAACCCGCGTGTGTGGGCCGTCGAGCCCGTGTGTGTGTGGTTGCTGTCGTCGAGCAGCGTTTATAGTGAAATCCTCTCGAGGTGAGGGGGGTGGACGTAGGACGGCACTCGGTGCGTCCGAACCACCTAAAAATACTGTGTCGTGGTTTGCTTGTCTGGTGGTTGTTGATATCAATTTTTCCATTCACTATACGAGTGTGAGACGATGAGACGTGAGACGTAAGTGTACTCAACTGTCCATCCATATACAGTTGTCTGAGTGAGTATATCTTTACGCTGGGGAGTTGTGAGAGCTTGCTTGCTTGATTTAATTTCATTCATTTTTATCAAGCCTCTGTCCTAGATTTGTTCTACATATCTGTGGTCTGTTTGGGTTGTGTTTATATTTGCAGAAAAGGGTGGGCAATCAATTCACCCCCCTCTCAATTGCCTTCTAATCGGGCAATCAATTGGTATCAGAGCCTCGGCTCTACTTTTTAGAAAACCTAGCGATTTTAGAGTGATCTGTTAGGAATGGCCAACAACCTCAACAAGGGGATGATGCCCGAAGGGCATTCTATTCAACGGTCACCCTTCTTCGATAGGAGTAATTACCCATACTGGAATAATAGGATGACCATATTTCTTAGAGCGTAAAGTCATGAAATATGGACTGTTATAAGGAATGGTCCGTATGCTATGCACCCCGATGAGAACATGTGGGATGATGATGCTATAAAGAAAGCCACTGTGAATTTTAATTCTTTGAATATAATTCAGTGTGCTATTCACCCTAACGAGTATGCTCGTGTCTCCATGTGCAGTATCGCCAAGGAAATGTGGGCCAAGCTCAAGCTCATCTATGAAGGTACCACAGACGTCAAGGAGACAAAGGCGAATATGCTGACCCGTGACTACGAGCTATTTAGAATGCAAGATGAAGAAGATATCTCCCAGATGTTCGCGCGACTCATGGAGATCACCAACGGACTAAAGTCACTCGGAAGAGAGTTCACCAACAAGGAGTTGGTACGGACGGTGTTGAGGTCACTGTCGCCAAGCTGGGACACCAAGGTGACCATGATAGAAGACTCCAAGGATTTGACAACGCTCACCGTGGATGCACTCATAGGGTCATTAATGACCTATGAGATCAATGTGATCAAAAGGACGGAAGAGAATCCGAAGAAGAAAAGGCCAATCGCCTTGAAAGCACTCCCAGAGAGTGTCTCGAGCCAAGAGGAATCGTTGGGAACCACCGATGATGAAGAAGTTGCTATGCTGACAAGGAAGGTGAGACAATTCCTGCACCAAAGAAGAAGGTTTGGCGGGAAGTTCAGGAAAGAGAAGAGGCAGCCAAGACAAAGAAATGAACCATCTAAGGCCACCGAAATCATTTGTTATGAATGCAAGAAAGCGGGGCACATGCGAGGAGAATGCCCCAAGCTCCAAAAGAAGAAAGGAAATGCTGTCAAGGGCAAGAAGCCAAAAGCCATGAAGGCAACATGGAGCGATGAAGATGTAGATGAGCCCACGACCGATGATGAGGAGCAGGACATTGAAGAACTCGTGAAGATGATGTGTCTGATGGCCAATAGCGACAGTGAACAGGTAACTTCTGACACCGAGGCTGTAGCAACCCTGATAAATAAAATAAATCAAAATGGATTAAAAGATTTAGTAAATAAACGAAAGAGCTTGGAATAAAAATAATTAAACCCTGATGAAAATAACGCCTTAGATATAGGCGCTACTTTACAAGAAAACGCCCTCACCTAAGGCGTGAATTAAAGAAAGGACGCCCAAATAATAAGGCGTCAAATTTCAAACGACCAAAAATAAATAAAAATGGCAGGTTTGCATAACGTCCTTTGAATGGACGCGTTTCAACAAGAAACGACGCTTGACCAGGCGTCAATTTAAATTCGACGTCCTGACCTAGGTCGTTAATTTAGTTTGAGTTTCGTTCGACCCAGGAGTCTATCCAGGGTAAGTTGATAACTATGAGAAAGAGTTCGAATGTAGTAATAACTCTATCATGGAAGTGTTACTTCCAATCGAACACTAACTCTATTAGGATCACCTAAATCCTATAAATAACCTACTGCTTGAACCGTGAACGCTATTTGGCGTTCGGACTATTCTACGGTAGGTGAAGAACCAAGGTTCTTTCTTTTTCTTTTCTGTTTACGATGGTATGAAGAACATTAACAGGTTCTTCATCTTCTCTTCTTACAGGTTAAGAAGATTCACGTTGTGAAGAACGAAAGGGTAAGTTCTTCTTTCTTCCACCAAGTATTATGAAGATAATACTAATGATTGTATATATATGTTCTCTGTAGGAGTCATCGTAACCTACTGAAGAATTGAGGGTTCTTCATCTGCAACCTATTACTACCCTTGCTGCTGCTATTAGGATCGAAAGCTTCAAAAAGACTCTGTTTATAAAACAGAGTATCATTTTTCCCAGAACCTACATCTGTTCATCCGTCAGTTTATCATCATCAAGGTAGGTTTTCTCAAGCACTGTAGCCCAAATCACCATAATAACTATGTTAAACCATATATATTAGTTCATGCATGTAGTTTTCACGAGTTTTAAAGGTTTTATTATTGGAAAGAAACGCCCTTTCCAAGGGCGCTAATTTTATACGCGACCCAGACTAGGGCGCTATTTAAATAAACGACCCTGACAAGGTCGTCAATTCAAAAGATTTGACGCCCTGTACACAGACGTTAATTTAATTACCTGATAATTACCCATGTTAATTAGTCTAATATTCACTTAAACATGATCCTAAACCAGTGCATGATCATTAATCCTGATATTATCCTGTCATGACCATATATCGTTTTCTGGAAATTTCAATACTGGAAAAATTGTAAATTCTTGAAATACACGACCCTGTATAGGTCGTCTCTCACTTAACTAACGCCCCTGTTCAGGACGTGAATTGAAAAGTAATGCCACTGTCCAGGGCGTGTTTCCGATAAATTACTGAAAATATATATTCTGTAAAAATAGAGGTAAAGAATGAACGACCATTGTATACGTCGTCAAATTTTAATTAAACGCCCCTTACCAGGGCCCATTTTTGGTAAAATACGAAATATTGAAATTTTGCAAAAATGTAAAATAGATAAACGCCCTTACTGAAGGCGTTAACTACTTGAGTAGTGACTTTACTTAAGTCGTTATTTTCCTATAAAAATGTTTTTACCCTGTTTCTGATAACCGATGGTTTCAGTATATCTATATATATGTATATCGGCACTATATCTCCACTCCGTGAGTATAGTCCCACGTTTCATAATGTTTTATCGATCACCCTCAACTCTCATTAACATACAAGCTCTCCATTGGACATTCCGTTCCTTTGGACTAGCGAGTTAGTCATAGAGACCTCCGTAAGACTCCTCGTACCTTGGATTCCCTCAAGGTCGACTGAGCTGGTTGTACCGTAAAAACCCATTACACTATTGAATGCCATGTCACTCTAAAGAAACATGGTATACCGGCCCTTATGATATGCAAAGAGTATATCATGAGAATCCTTAATGGGATGATGATATCATGCCATTTGTTGATGTTCTTGTGGACCTCAATTCTATAATAAGAATGAGGGTATCTTACCTTTGATATACTGTTCATGTGGACCTCAATTCTATATAAAGAATGTCCATACACGTCATGGTACCCGAGTTAAGGGAACCTAATTCCACCTAGTTTCATCGTTCATCGTGATTATACCGTTGTTATCGCCTATCTATGTCCAATGTCGTATTTTTGGACTCCATTCTCTCAAAGTTATCCTACGTGTCTACAAGCTTAAATTGTTGAAATTCCATATTGGCTATATATATATACAAGAGTGGATGTCAAATATACATGATAAATGCCTGCGCATTTAGGGCCCGATCTGGTCCTGGGAGGAGCACCCGAAAGTACTTGTGCCCATGGGAGTTGAATGATAAGGTATCTGGCATTATACCGAGTGCATGACTAGCTTGATTGGACATTCCACACAAATCTTGTACTTGACTCGTACTTGACTTGACATGAATTGCGTGACCCGAGAAAGGGTAATTACTTGCTTGCTTGATACATGATAGCCAAAGTTCTTGACATGACTTGCTAAAGAGTACTTGTTTGAATATCTTGTTATCTTTTCTTGGAAGCTCATGACTAGTTCATCTTGCTGTCTTATTGATAAATTCTCTCTCTATCTTGTCGTTTTATGCAAGCATGCATCGCTACAGTACAAACATGAAAGATGTAATTATTTAAACTCCTTGCTAGCGCTTGAGATATAATTTCCTACTGAGCGTTCGCTCACTCCGTGTGTTCCCTACTTTTCAGGTAATTCCGACGACGAGGGAAGTCAATCGGATGGGGAAAGTCAAGAGTGAAAGAGTTAGAGCTTTTCCAAGTGTCATCTAGTCTTTTTCCTATTTTCTTGAGTCAACTATGTACTTTTCCTTTTTAATTGAATAGAGTATTGGATTTGTAATAGTCTATCCATTATGAAATAAAGGATTGGATTATCTTTCTATTTTTTTGCGCATCTATATTTTGGTGTCGAATACACTACTACTCTGATTGACATGATTGATATAAACTCGTCGCGCATATCCGAGTATCTTCCGCGCTCGGGGCGTGACAGAGGCCATTTCAAATGAACAGTGAGAACTTGCTTGTGAAGAGTTAGATGAAAAATATAGAAGAATGAAACATGAAAATAAGACTTTAAAGAAAAAGATCCATGAAATTGTTCACTCATCTAATTCTTGTGGAAAGTGCAATTTGCTTGAAATGTAAATTAAAAATCTGAAAAATGTTAATGATGCTTTGGAAACCAAGTTGTCTTTGTTTGAAGAGGAGATAGCATGCTTAGATATAGAGAAGAAAAATGCATTTAAGCTGAAAGATGAAATCCAAGAAAAGCCTGACCTCATGAACAAAGAGTTTGAAAGATTGCATGTTCAACTGAGTGAATGTGAAAAAGAGAAAGAAAACTTGAAAGAGACGAATGAGAATTTTGTCATTGAAATTGAAAAATTGAAAAATGGGAATGGAAAGGTAGTGAGAGAGAAAGGAAAACAAGTTGAAAAGAATCAAAGTGTAATACATAGCAACAAAAATCATGCTCATTATGCTGTGAAGAATTCATTTTATCAAGGAGAATGTTCACACACACACTTTGGAAAACAAACTGTTAATTCCAAATTCCCCTCAACCTTTAGAAATGTAAATAAAAGGAAAGATTTTGGTAGGAGAAGACCCACATGTTTTTATTGTGGAAAAATAGGGCATGACATGTATATATGACAACTCATGCAATATGATGATGAAGTGTTTTTTAGTAGATACTATGAGTCACTTGGGAACACTAACGTGAAGGGACCCAAGCTTGCTTGGGTACCCAAATAAAAATGAGCATGGTTGGTAATTGGTACAGGTCTGCATGAAGGCGGGAGAAAATAAATGATACCTGGACAGCGGATGCTCCAGGCACATGACTGGAAATAAACACCTCTTTGCAGACTTTGCTGAGAAGAATGGCGGAACGGTAATTTTTGGAGGACAGGATAAGGGTAAGATTATCGGAATTGGGAGAATTGGTAAGGACCCTAACCACTGCATTGAAGATGTTTCATTAGTTAGAGGTCTTCATCATAATTTGCTTAGTGTAAGTCAACTTTATGACAAGGGTCACAAAGTGATTTTTGAATCTTCACACTGCACGATCATTGATGCTAACACACAAAAAATTATGTTCATAGGTGTGAGATGTAACAACACTTATCAAGTTGACTTTGATGAACTTGCACCAAAGAAACTGTGTTTAGTTGCTAACAAAAGTGAAGATGTTTGGTTGTGACATCGCCGTCTTGGGCATGCTAGTTTTAATGTTATTAGAAAGTTGAACCGTCATGATTTAGTCAGAGGTCTTCCTAAACTGAATTTTGAAACTTCAAAAATTTGTGAAGCATGTAATAAAGGAAAACAAACCACCACATCCTTTAAATGCAAAAACATTGTGTCTACAGAAAAACCCCTTCAATTGTTGCATTTGGACTTATTTGGTCCCACCAGGACTCGTAATCTTGGGGGGAAGCTTTATGGCTTTGTGATTGTCGATGATTTCTCGCGATATGCATGGGTTTTATATCTTGCTAACAAAAGTGATGCTTGCAATGAATTTATTGATTTTTGCACAAAAGTTCAGAATGAAAAAGGATATACAATTCAGAAAATTCAAAGTGACCACGGAAAGGAATTTGAAAATCATGAGTTTGATGCTTTTTGCAGGAAGCAGGGGTACGAGCATCAGTTCTCTTCACCAAGAACCCCTCAACAAAACGGAGTGGTCGAAAGGAAAAACAAGACGCTCGTGGAGATGGCGCGTACCATGCTTGCCGAGAATGGTCTTCCACGGTACTTATGGGCAGAGGCGGTGAACACTGCTTGCTACATCACAAATAGAGCAATGGTAAGACCAATCCTTAAGGAAACTCCATACGAGCTTTACAAAGGTAAGAAACCCAACATATCTCATTTCAAGCCATTTGGTTCAATTTGTTATATCTTGAACAATGGAAAAGACAATCTAGAAAAATTTGAAGCAAAAAGTGATAAAGGGATCTTCCTCGGGTATGCTCTAACATCTAGAGCTTACCGTGTGTATAACACTAGAACACTTGTTATCGAGGAAAGTCCACATGTAGTAGTTGATGAATTCACAATGAGGAAATCGAGTGATGATCATTTTCTTATTACAGGTGAGGGCGAAATTGAAAAGGGAGAGTCAAGCAAACAAGGTGAGGCAGCAAATCAAGAAGAAGAAAAAGAACAACAACAAGAAGAAGCGGAACAAGAGCAACATCCGAATCTTCCACACCAATGGACCAAGCACAGGGACCATCCATTGGAGAACGTGATCGGCGGTGTGGAAGAAGGAATTCGAACTCGGGCTTCAATGAGGGAAGTAGAAATTCACGATAATCTAGCCTTACTTTCCAGCATTGAGCCTAAATCGTTAGATGATACTTTAAATGATAATTCTTGGGTTCTCGCCATGCCAGAAGAGCTACACAAATTCCAAAGGAATAGGGTATGGTTCCTTGTGCCCCGGCCTGATGACCATCCTGTCATTGGAACTAAGTGGGTTTTCCGAAACAAACTCAGTGAAGATGGGGTGGTTGTGAGGAATAAGGAAAGATTAGTAGCCAAGGGCTACTCTCAAGAATTTGACATCGATTTTGATGAGTCATTTGCACATGTGGCTAGATTGGAAGCAGTTAAAATTTTACTTGCTTATGCTTGTCACAGGAATATTAAACTGTTTCAAATGGACGTAAAGAGTGCCTTCCTCAATGGAGTAATCAAGGAAGAAGTGTACGTGGAGCAACCACCGGGCTTTGAAGATGAAAGATTTCTGGACCACGTATTCAAATTGGATAAGGCACTATACGGTTTGAAACAGGCTCCCCGGACATGGTATGATAGATTAAGTTCATTTCTTATTGAAAACGGCTTCAAATGAGGTAACATAGACCAAACTTTGTTTACAAAAACTTGTGATGATCATTCATTAATTGTTCAAGTTTATGTAGACGATATTATTTTTGGAGCCTCCAACACAAAAATAAATGATGAATTTGCCCAACTTATGCAGGGGGAGTTCGAGATGAGCTTGATGGGAGAGCTCAACTTCTTCTTGGGATTACAGATAAAGCAAATAGATGATGGCATTTTCATCAACCAGAAGAAGTATACACAAGAAATCGTGAAGAAATTTTAACTTGAGACTGCCAAGCCCTTTGCAACACCAATGTCCACCTCACAGAAAATGGAGGAAGAAAAAGGTAACAAAATTGATCAAAAACTTTTTAGGGGTATGATAGGATCCTTGCTTTATTTGACTGCTAGCAGGCTAGATATACACTTTAGTGTTTGTCTCTGTGCAAGATACCAATATTGTCCCAGGGATTCCCATTTAGCGGCCGTGAAAAGGATCTTCAGGTATTTGAATGGAACCCTTGACCTTGGTTTGTGGTATCCAAGGAATAATTCATTTGATTTACAAGCTTTCACTGACTCTGATTATGCTGGTTGTAAGATAGATCGAAAAAGCACAAGCGATCACTGTCAGTTTCTTGGGGGTTGCATGGTTTCATGGGCCACAAAGAAACAACATTGTGTGGCTTTATCAACTGCCGAAGCTGAGTACGTGGCTGCCGACAGTTGTGCGGCTCAGGTGCTTTGGATCCAACATCAGTTGCTAGATTTTGGTTTCTCTTTAAAGAAAACTCCCATAATGTGTGATAACACTTCTGCAATAAACTTATCCAAAAATCATGTCCAACATTCCCGCACTAAGCACATAGAAGTTAGACACCACTTTATAAGAGATCATATCAATAAAGGTGATTTTGAACTTATTTTTGTTGATACAAAACACCAACTTGCTGATATATTTACAAAACCTTTGAATTTTGAACAATTTTACTTTCTAAGAAGAGAATTAGGAGTGTGCAGATTAGACACTTAGATATTTTGAGCTGAATTGTACATACACTCTTTTCATCTTTTTCATAAAGAAACTGTTCATATTGCCTTTTGATTTGCACATAAAAGTTTTCATTGTCTTTACTCTTCAAACTGTATTTTGTCCATATCACAGTGAATAACAACCTTGGTTATTATACATGCTTTCATCCTTTTGCATCCGCATGTACATAACTGCATATACTTCATCAGTGTGTGCATGAATGTCGTGATTTACCGGTATATCAAATAGTGTTAGTGGAAAGGTGGATCAAGTCCACTTGGAAGCTTTCATCATGTGTGAGTGTGATCTTCGGACCTAAGTACTCCGCCACGTACCGGTAATCAAATTACTTGAAAACATCATTTTGAAATGCTGGAGTGTATATAATTTACACATCCTTCAGTTGATATCTTCTATGACCCTTCGCCCTTGCTAAATAAAATGCTTTAACTAGGACATGTTGTAACATGGCACATATTAAGGGGGAGGTTTTTGCTATAACGGTGCATACACTTAGGGGGAGACATCACCATGAATAGGCTAATTCATCTCTTACATTCTACGCAATCTCTCACATAATTTGCACATGTGAGTTAATGAATCTAACTAATAAGGATTTCACTTATTCCACTTAACACATTTTAGGACTCTAGAATCCCTACATGGAAATCACGTGACTTGTGAGGAAAAAGCTGTCAGCCCCGTCAAAAATAGTCAATAAGTGTGATTTGACATGAAGTAAATCGAGAATCCCCCTTGAGATAAAGGAGGAAACTCGCATTGAAAAGTGTCCTATCTGCATTATCATAAGTGAGGATGCCAAGTAATCGGAAAGTGCCCCTAAAACAAAGGGCATGACTCGTCTTTCAAAAATTAAAATAATCTTGGGGTTGTGCGAAGCTACCAAAAGTCGAGCACGTTGTATGAAAGTGTAGGGAAGAAAAGTTTCTATTTGTGTTCTTTAGAAAATCTAAAAATCCATGCTATCTAGATTTCATTGCTCATATTTCACATATTCATTTAGGGAGTGATTATATGGATGTACACCTTGAATCAGCCATATTTCATGAGTCTTGCAGTACCACTTCTTCTAAGCACTACCCTTTTACTATTGTACATGAAATTCATGTTCTTGGTCTATAGCATATTTCCTAACCCGTTCATAAAGAACATGTTTGCTATTTTATGGTATGATGAGTGCATATGTGCTTGACTGGTCATTACTTGCATTTCATATGCATCTCATTGAGTTAACTGTGTATATAGAGGCTTTAATTTCATCCTCTATAGTTTTAATAATCCTCTATTTGACTCTGACAAAAAGGGGGAGAAATAAGTTTGCATTGCTTGAACGAAGATTCATGACTTGCTTAGTTTTTGATTGATTATGTTTTTGGCAAAAAGGGTGAGTTGATCTCTACATGTTGATTCAACAAGTTATGAATTCCTGACTGAAAGTCATGCATCTGGCGTGCATGAGAAAATGGTTGTTTTGGTTCAAAAATTGTCATCCTTCATGCAAATATTATAGTTCTATCAATAGTTTTATCTTCTTTAAAAAGGGGGAGATTGTTGTGCCCCGGACTATTTTGACGGAGATCATGTATGAAATGTCATGAGTTCTCATTGTGGTTGATTCACATTGAAATACATATTTGATGAATGATGAGGTTGTTGAATTTCAGAATTGAATGATTGATTTGTCTATACCTACCAAAATGCTCAAATTTGATAAAAGTTGATCATATTAAATGTTGAGTGAGCCACTGTTGATTGAACTCAAATGCTGGACATAAGTCAATTGATTTTTTTAGAAATCAACTGAATACTTTGAATGTGGAATTCAGTATGTGGTAAATGTGGAAGAATCTCATTTGTTAAACTGAGTTGTTGAGTTGAATGCCAAATTGAATGCAGGTTACTTGTGGAATTTTTCACTCAATCTCTCAAGGCCAAGGTATGAATACTTGACTATTTGGATCTTGTGTGAATGGACTGATCCGGATGAAATTCATGCTTATTCATGTAAATCTGTGTTGTATGAACTCCCTTGATCAAATGTGATACATGTCTATGATTCATGAAGGTTTCAATTCCATTTACTGAAGTTTTGCTACTGTCAGTAAAAGTGTCGACCTCAGGGGTCGACACTTATTTATGGAGTCTCTGCCTTGTGTTGGAATATAGGACGCTGGCAGAAAGTGTCGACCTACGGGGTTGACACTTTCACCAGGAGTCTACTGTTTTGCTAAGGCAGAACTCTCGCGAAAAAGTGTCCACCCCATAAGTCGACACTTTCAGGTAAGTATGTTCAATTATGTGAAAACAGAATGTTCATGAAAAAGTGTCGACCTCGTGAGTCGACACTTTTCATCACGAATGTTTTGTTCTTTTCACAGGCCAGAACACTTCGTAAGAAGTGTCGACCCCATGGGTCGACACTCGTGTCGCGGTTTTGCTTTTATATATGTTCTGGCAGAACCTTCAGGAAAAAGAGTCGACCCCATGGGTCGACACTTTTTCTGAACGTTCTTACGGGTTTTTCGGATCTGTTTCGAACCCTTTAATGGAGGATCCATTTGGCATGGTTACTTACCCTAATAGCCTTAGGGCGTCCATTACACTTTGTATGTGTTATGAAGGTGGTTTGGGAAGGGCTTTTAAGTCCTTTGGGGCTTCAATCCCCTTGGTTTATATAGCCGCCCCTTCTTCCGATCGAATCAACCCTTGAGCTTTAACGTGTTCATCTTGTTCTTGTAGGAGAAGAAAGGTGTGTGCTCTACTGGAGGAGAAGGGAAGGAACACCAGAGACGTCCCCTCACGAGCCCGAGCTGAGAGATCGAGAGGCAGTGGCTACGTCCTCTTCATCCTTGTTTCGGGCGCCTGAAGCTTCAAATATCGGCTCCTTCTTCTCTCGGTTTCATCATTCTAAGCCACACTTCATATATCTCCGATTTTGGTTGAAGGATATAGGGGAAGATTCATATTGTTTCATAATCTTCTTAGTCATCTTGTGCTTAGAACGCTCATCTCATATTTGGACTTATATTTCCTTTCATACTATTTCTCTATCTAGACATTTTCGGAGCTTGCTTCGAGTGTGTGTGGGTTGTCTCGTCGTCGTGCGAGAACCCGCATGTGTGGGCCGTCGAGCCCGTGTGTGTGTGGTTGCTGCCGTCGAGCAGCGTTTATAGTGAAATCCTCTCGAGGTGAGACGGGTGGACGTAGGACGGCACTCGATGCGTCCGAACCACCTAAAAATACTATGCCGTGGTTTGCTTGTCTAGTGGTTGTTGATATAAATTTTTCCGTTCGCTATACGAGTGTGAGACGGTGAGACGTGAGACGTAAGTGTACTCAACTGTCCGTCCATATACAGTTGTCCGAGTGAGTATATCTTTGCGCTGGGGTGTTGTGAGAGCTTGCTTGATTTAATTTCATTCGTTTTTATCAAGCCTCTGTCCTAGATTTATTCTACATATCTGTGGCCTGTTTGGGTTGTGTTTATGTTTGCAGAAAAGGGTGGGCAATCAATTCACCCCCCTCTAAATTGCCTCCTAACCGGGCCATCAAATAAGTCAGGTCCGGGGGTCTAAAATCTGATATACCGATCTGATCGGCGTGCTGATCGTTCCAACACGACCTGGGAGATGAAAGTGACTTGTGAGAACCGACGGAATCCAAATCGGATACCCGGTTTGGGCCCGACGCTCAAAAGTTTATTTTATAAATGCACTTAGTTAAAAATTAAAGAAGTTGAGTTAGAGGCTATAAAATTTGAAATACTAGTGTGATCGGCGTGCCGATCATTCCAACACGACCTGGGAGATAAAAGTGACTTGTGAGAACTGGCAGAATCTAAATCGGATGCCCGGTTTGGGCCCGGTGCTCAAAAGTGTATTTTGTAAATGCACTTAGTTTAAAATTCAAGAAGTCGGCTTCGGGAGTCTAAAATCTGAAATATCGTTCTGATCGGCGTGCCGATCGTTCCAACACGACTTGGGAGATGAAAGTGACTTGTGAGAACCGACGGAATCCAAATCGGATACCCGATTTGGGCCCAACGCTCAAAAGTGCATTCTCTAAATGTAATTAATTTAAAAGATAGATAACTAGGGGTTGGGGGGTCTAAAATATGAAATACCTATTTGATCGACATGCTGCTCGTTCTAACACAACCTGGGAGGTAAAAGTGACTTGTGAGAATTGACGGAATCCAAATCGGATATCCGGTTTGGGCCCGGCGCTCAAAAGTGCATTTTATAAATGCACTTAGTTAAAAATTAAAGAAGTTGGGTTCGGGGGTTTAAAATCTGAAATATCGGTCTGATCGACGTGCCGATCATTCCAACACGTCCTGGGAGATGAAAGTGACTTGTCAGAACTGACAGATTTCAATTCGGATACCCGATTTGCGCTCGGCGCTTAGAATTGCATTATCTAAATGTAATTAATTTAAAATATAATAACTAGGTTAGTTAGTTGGGGTCTAAAATCTATGTAATTATCGATTTGATATTATGTCTGATTTGAATTTATGCAATCAAATAAAATATTTAATTTATCTCTTCACTAATTTTTTATCTATGAATGAATATTTAATGTTATTATTTTTTTAATATAGGAGGATCCTTCTGCGAGCAGCGACGGAGGAGATGAGCAGGGCGAGGAGGATGAGGATATGGACGATGCAGAGGATATTTGTTGATTTTCTTATGTGTTTTATTTTCTGTACGTTGGTTTGATTGTGATGGGTACATTTTATGTATTTTTAATTTTATAGGCCTTTTATAAAAATTTTATTATTTTTAAAAAAATTTTTAAAAATATTTCAGACAGATTTTGTGATGAATCCATCTACAGTATCCGACGGAAATAACGACAGTATTGTCAGTCGGATTTTCAGACGAATTCGTCTGAAATATATATATTTATATATTTTTAGCCTTGATGTTACAGACGGATTTTGGGATAGTATATCCGACGGAATTTCCGTCGGATCCTTTCCGTCTTAACTTTCGGACGAATTTCAGACGCACAATTTTCCGTCGGGATAATTATGTTACCTACGAAATTTACATCCACTTCGTTTCCGTCGTAACTTTCAGACGGGATTTTCGTCGACTATTTAGTCCGTCTGAAATTTGTTAATAGGAATGTACGACGGAGTATATCCATCCAAAATCCGTCTGAAATCTGTCCGAAAATTCATTTCAGATGGAATTTCGGACGGATTTCGGATGGACGATGGCCGTCGCAAATATCACCTTTTCTTGTAGTGTTAATGTTTCAGATTCCTGAAATGAATTATGATAATCATGGTCCAGTAGTTCAGATTCTATATGATTGATTTGTCCCGTTGTTTCCAACTTCCACCTGGTTGTGCTCCTTTCAAATTGCCATTAGACTATCAAAGAATATATTTCTGAGAGAGTGTTTTTGTGATCTTTTAGGGTCTAACTGGACTACTCCAATCCCCAATCAGAGGTGCCGAGAAACATGGACTTCCTAGAGTTATATTAGGTGAGCACCAAAAGCAGATCATTATTAGTAAAAACATATGTAAATGTTGATCCATCTCTCTGGGTCTATCTTTGTTCTTTCGGGAATAGTCTTGGGAACTGTTGGACTTGTGGCAAGGCCAATGGCTAGCATTTTTGAAACTACTAGGAAAGTAGCACAAAGTATTAGGAAACGAAGTAGCCCTCACCAATCCAAATGCTTCCGCATCCGCCTGCCAAGGTCTCTACCAAGAGACTTGCCCCTGCCACCATGCTCCTGGGAGGAAGCCATTTGCGTATTAATGCTTGTAGAAGCTGATAACTCCAGGCTCAAGGATGAAATATTTGTCAAGTGCAAAGCACTGAAATAGGACGGGAAATATGTTGTCATGACTGAGAGATTAGTCACAATCATTTCCTATCCTCATTTGGTGGGCTTGGGTAAACCAGGTTTCATTGGCATTGCTGATCTCACATGGGTGATAGAAATGGAAATGTGTATATATAGTATCATTCATATTGACAGGGAACTGGCCATGGTAAACATTGTTAGAAGTAAGGCAGAGACCTAATCAAGACAAAGAGAGGTGGCAAGGTAAGGATGTTGAACCCTCCAGCATCTGTACCTCTTTCCCAGATCAGTGTGGAACTACCTGATGAGGAAACAGCTGAGGATGTGCTATAGACCTTGTGGTGTATGATGGAACAAGGGAATACACAGAAGTGGAATGTACAAATCCTGCATAGGAGTAATCTTAGATAAAAGCATGTAAGAATTTTGCATATTTCTTTTTCCTTTGTGTAAAGGTGAGTTTTTGGCTATCCACAGTAACACAAGCCATTTGGTTGAAAAACTTGGCGCCTTCATCTTACTAATCTTCTGATCTACAGGTTTCACTAGCTCACGGGTTTTAGTTTGAGAAAATTAGTAAAGTCATAACATTTCAGTATCTCAAGGTTGGTTTTGCTCTATGTTATTCAATCAGATTTGGTGCATATTTGTAGTAGTTTTTTGCTTGCTATCTATTAGATTTGGCTTACACTGAAGTACATGCATGCTTCTCTTTAACATCTCCTTAGTTGAGAGAGTCAAGTAGTACTTGTCTCTAGGTTTTTTTCTCTTTCTTACCGTGTGCTTTTGCAACAATATGTTGTTTGAAGGGGTTGAGCTTGATTGACATGTAACCTTTCCACAGAGAGTATGTTTGTTATTGTAAGAGCACTTCGTTATGGATGAGGTTATCTTTTTGTAGCGCTATTAATGCGAGAGCATGTTCAGGTGCCTTCTCTTGATGTTAATTACTTATAATTGCTCTTCCCCTATATACATTTGAGATGGATGTAGATTTTTTTCTTCATTTATGAAGACTTATAAAGTTGCTTTAGATGTACTATGGGTTTATTATTTTTTGAATGAATGTCTTCAAGATTTAATCATGGAAATGTATGTTCCTCAATTATCTTCAATGAATGAGATTTGTAAATAGATGTGAATGAGAATTGTGTGGATCAACATGGTTGTGAGTGATACAATCTATGCATGTGAAGATATGAATGGATGCACTATTATAAGTGATGAGAGCACAGATACTAATATGTTTTTTTAATTAACTGATGTTAAATCATTTTCCTATATTTTTTTAAAAAGTGATATTAATCTTTATTCATACGTTTCTTTTACTACGTGACAAAAGGTAATACTTACGTTTTCAGAAATGTAGGTATATCCTTCTATATACGTGTCTGTAGGTGACTTTTACCTGCGCTTCTGTTGAACTATTCCTATGCTTCTAAAGTATTGGGATGGGTCGATCTATACCTACGTTTCATTGAAACACAGGTATAACCTATATATAGTCACGCGAGCAAGCACCACGTTTTGAAAGCGTGGCAAGGAAACATAGGTAAAAGATTTACCTACGTTTCTTGGACCTATACCTACGTTTTTAAAACGTAGGTAAAAGTCTATTTTCTTGTAGTGAGCAGATGGAATGGTTGATACCTATAAGGCAATGTTAGCTGTGAAGGGATATCACCAAAGACAAGGAGTTGACTATGACGAGACCTTCTCACCAGTTGTCATGACTAAGTCCATCATGATTTAACTTGCCATCACTGCGTACCATGATTATGAGATCTGACAGATGAATGTGAAAATCACTTTTCTCAATGGACACTTTGAGCAAGAGATGTATATGATACAGCTTGAGGGATTCATATCCAAGGAGTACCGAGATAAGGTATGAAGATTTCTGAGGTCCATTTATGGATTGAAGCAAGCATCCCATAGTTGGAATTTAAGATTTGATGAAGCCATCAAGCCTAATGACTTCGTTAAGAACGAAGATGAGTCATGTGTGTATAAGAAAACATGTGGCAGTACAATCACTTTCCTGGTGCTATATGTCGATGGCATACTACTCATTAGGAATGATGTAGGTATGTTATCACCAGTTAAAGCCTGGCTGTCTAAGCACTTCTCCATGAAAGATTTGGGAGAAGCATCCTATCTATTGGGGATCAGGATCTATAGAAATAGATCAAATAGGATGCTAGGCTTGTCCCAATCAATGTACATAGATTCCATTGTCAAAAGGTTTGACATGAAAAACTCAAGAGAGGTCTCATACCGATAAGACATGGAGTCTACCTCTCTAAGGAAATGTCCCCTAAAACTCTTGAAGAGAGGGAGCACATGAGCAGGATACCTTATGCTTCTGCTATAGGGTCCATCATGTATGCCATGTTTTGTACAAGGCCTGATGTTGCGTATGCTCTAAGTGTTACGAGCAGGTTTCAGGCAGATCTACGTGAGCAACACTGGATAGCTGTGAAGTGTATCCTTAAGTACTTGCGAAGGACTAAGGAAATGTTTCTGGTTTATGGAGGAGAGGACTTGAAACTTCGAGGTTATACTGACTCGAGTTTTCAGTTTGATAAAGATGACATCAAGTCAACTTTAAGGTATGTGTTTACCCTGAATGGTGCGGCAGTGAGCTGAAAAAGTTCCAAACAAGACACCACTACTGATTCTATGATCGAAGCTGAGTACATTGTTGCTGCTGAGGCAGCCAAAGAAGCGGTCTGGATGAAGAAGTTCATTGAAGAGCTTGGAGTTGTCCCAAGCATCTCTGATCCGATCCCCTTATTATGTGATAATGATGGGGCAATTGCACAAGCAAAGGAGCCAGGGTCTCATCAAAAATTGAAGCATATTCTACGGCGTTACCACCTAATCAGAGAGATTATAGCTAGAAGAGATATTATTGACAGAGTGTCTTCCAGTGATAACATTGCAGATCCACTAACTAAGCCGTTGACTCAAAATATTTTTGAGCGTCACCTAAGGCTGATGGGGATCAAGCATGTGGGTGATTGGCTTTAGTGCAAGTGGGGGATTGATAGAAATGTATGCCCTACAAGCCAATCGCATGAGATGTGATGGTGACATTTCTTGTAATATCTCATTCATATTTATATAAATGGCATTTATTCGTTACATTTAATTTGTATTAATAATATGAATGTAATGAAGTCCTTGAACCTGTGCGATGATGACTGGATCATAATGAGATCAGTCATCTAGAGGCATATGTTCTAAATATTCCCAGTCATAGGATCTTCAAGAAGGAATATTGAAGATCCGGACAGACTAGCACACATGATACTTACTCATATGATGGGTGTGATTGTTCTCATAGTCATCAGTGTAGAGACACTGAAGTACGTATGTGGGTGCTCATTAGTGGAATGAGTACACTGAACTGACCCGATCTAGAATCTCTAAATGGTAATCATACTAACTGTCAATCAGGGTATTCTATTGTCTCAGTAGCATAGTTGGATCTTAGACCTGAGTCACTAAAGATGTCTTGCATGAGGGATGTTGAGTGTTTGATTACCGACTTATGGAGTTCTGTTAAGTGTCTTGTATAGTTAGTTATTCGAACTCAGTGGAACTCGTGTGAAGGCAATTAGTTTGACAACATGGCATCATTCACTCTCAGTATGGAATATGAGAGAGAATGCCCTACGGATAAGTACATGGAAAACCCCTGGCTAGGCTACGAGAGTTCATTATGGAAAATGAGTTTTTCTAATGAACAAGTTTGGAGTACAGGGTTCAGTTGAGCTGAGACACAATAGGGTTTTTAACTTAATGGGCTGAAAAACAAAACAGACTATTGGGCCTAGAGGGTCACACACAATAAAGTATTAGATAGACCGGGATGGGTGGACTTTATAGATAATTATTGGGTTTTTATGAAAAATGCCAGAGGTCTATAAATATACGCAGAAGGGAGAAACCCTGGCCCAAGCTCCAAGGGAAAGCTTAGCCGCCCTCTATCCTCTCTCTCTCTCTCCAAGGGACGCCCTCCTCCTTCTCTCTCCTTCCTCCCCGGTGGATGGTGGTGTTGAGATCGGGTTGTCGTGTGGAGATCGT
The DNA here is from genome assembly GCA_022559845.1 of Amorphophallus konjac. NCBI lineage: Eukaryota > Viridiplantae > Streptophyta > Magnoliopsida > Alismatales > Araceae > Amorphophallus > Amorphophallus konjac. The sequence goes on from CM040127.1 coordinate 271,012,303, forward strand.
GGCGGAGATTCCGTCTGCTTCCACTGCTCGTGTGGATACGTCTAGAGGCCGGACGCTTGGACGGCTCACGACCCCGGGATCCTCCTCTCATTCGTTTTTGAGCTTTTGGGAGATTCTCGACCCCACAAAGGTAAAGAATCGTTCTTCACACCGTGGGATTTATCGATCTTGTTTGATTTTGAAAAACCAGCAACGATATGCATTCAAGGGTTTCGATGTTTTCCGCTGCGCTTCTGATCGAAACCATACAACCCTTGCTGAGCCAATGAGATGAGCTCACCCCTTTCTTTTCAGGTGTTGCAGTTCCTTCTCAAGGGTCGGAGGTGCAGCACGGAGGTTAATAGTTGCCAGTTTGCTAGAGCCGACAGCGTACCCGACGATTGAGTATGTTTCATTCCCTATAGACTGTACTTTATAAACTAGAATATGTAGTTAATTTGTTAATTAAAAATGAAATTTATTTTTGTTATTTAAACAATTAATTTTTTAGTTATTTTATGTATTATTTTAAATTTCAATGTACCTCCACACACCTAAATAACTCTTCCAAGCCTTCCGGCTCATGGGTGGCGGGTCAAGATTCGAATGCTATCGGGTATTTTTCGGTATTTGGATCTTGGGTCGTTACAACCCCTCTTGACGGCTGAGCCTGGGGAGGATCATGGGGCACCTAGGGGGTTGAAGGGGTGCCCAAGAGGCTGGGATCTATAGTGAGGAGGGGCTTTGTTGTGTGGGAATGGCTGATCTAGAGGGGAGGGGTGAATAGATCTGCCCCTCTTTTTATAGATATAAAAAAATTGTAGCGGAATAAGAACCACAAGCAAGGAATACAAGAACCTAAAACGCAAGATTCAGAGATAAACAAGAGCTACGTTCCTAAGCAAGTATCAAGCGCAAGGCAATTACACAACCAAACCACTTGGACAAGGATTTTAAGGTGGTTCAGACTCAAACCCGAGTCCTACGTCCACCCCTCACTCAAACCAAGTGAGGCTTTCTTGCTGATACACAGCTTGACCGGGGACACGCCCCAAACCACAGAACAGAGAACACCCTCTGTCTATCTTCCTGCACACAAATCGATAGGGACGATTCACCACGGAAAGGAGGACACCTCCGTCTATCTTCCTACATACAAACCGGTAGGGACTGTTTACAATTTTAACAAGAGGAACAATGAACAGAAAAAGAACAATATAAAAACTCAGACATGAAGAGTGAAATTCAAGTCAAGAGAGATTGTTTCTGTCTGAGAAATGAAGGGCTCGTTCTGCTACTTTTAGAACTCTTTCTTCCTTCACAATGGCTTCTCTTGCAGGACTAGGAGCAGATGGAAGAGGAGCTTGCGATTCAGCTTCAGATCTTCATGAGAGGAGCTTGGGCTTTTCTCTCCCCTTTTCTCCTTCTTCTTCCTTCTTCTCTTTTAGTTCTGGACACAGCTGGGCTTCTTTTGCTCTTCTTCTTTTCTCCCCAGGACGCCAGCAACAGCAGCAACATCTTCTCCTTGCAGCCCGGTCTTGTCTTGTTGCCGAGGCACATACACTGATGTCTATTTACAATGATGTGACACCACCTTGGGGGTGATAGTCACAAGACCGAATACCCCTTGGACCTAGCAAACAAGCAATGCATGGACCGATGACTTCACTCGAGCGGACTCACTAGGTAAGCTCACTCTCGTGCCCGTAGGCAACCCGGTGATGGTGGTGAGGATCTGGGATGGGACCTCACTGCTCCGGGGGTTGGCTAGCCTAAGATTGAACCCCTAAGGGCCCTGGGATGCCCACCCTCGGGGGCGGCCAGCACGCCTGTTGGCACCTAAAATATGATGGTCGGCGACCAAGCTACAAAGACGAAGGACCCGGCCCGCTGAAGCACGGATGCCGATAAAGATCAACATATTGAAGATTTCTCAAGCTGCCAGAGCCTCGAGTCACCCCGTATGGACATGGGGACTTCACCTCAGGAGATCCGAGACAAACTCACAACCAACCGGCAGTGCGATCAAGCCTGCCCAATGAACCGGCATCGACTCTGTCGTGCCGCATACACTACACCCGTTGTCCGATCAAGGACAACGGTCTACCCAGTGACTTCCCACCACATGAAGGGCTCTCCTGAAGATGAAAGAGTCCCCCTGGCTCTCCGAGATGGAGGACCGAAAGCTCTGACGGCAGAAGATCCCGATCACCCGGCACGGGTATGGCTTCCCGCGAAGATGGGCCTGTTAGTGGCCGAATGATCGCCCAGCTCAGGCGGAACTATCCCTGGTGTTACCCCACCCCCTAAGGAGCTTTGGGCACGAGCCAGGCCGAGCCAGTAGCACGGATCATAGAGCTGAAGGCCGTGTCAGCAGAAGGCCCGTGTGATCAAATAAAAGCTATCTAGAGTCTCGAGAATGGCTGTACGTCAACCTAGGAGCTTCGACAAGACATCTCGTCAAGGTTTCGATGAGTATTGGCAAGATAAACGTTCACGGTGACCCCCGGAATCATCCCCGCACTCATCGACTGGCTCGAAACGCGCTAGGAGCATTAGCACGGCGCGCCTTAAACCGGCGCGCCCCCCCACTTGATGCCCCCTTATCCCGGCGTGCAAAGAACCCCACCTAATGCCCCTTATTCCGGTGCACAGGAGCCCATGAAGCTTTTCCCGGCGCGCAGTTCTTCACGCTGGATGAGGCTTGGGGTTCAATGATATATATATGCATGTGGCTGTTCGAAAAGAAAAAAAGAGGGGCAGATAGAAGAAGATAGAAGAGAGGTTTTCGAGAGAGGCTTTCGAAGAGGAGACAGAGAGAGAAAAGGAGGAATCGAGAGAGAGCTTCCTGGGAAAAATAGGGTTCCTTCTAAGCATCCTCCACTGACCATCTTCCTCTTCCTTCGCTCGCTGAAGATACGATACTCTGTTTCAAGAACAGGTGGGCGCCGGCACCTATCTTCCTCTGCTTTCGTGGATTCTTTTCTTTTGAGGTTTCCATCTATCAGATGTAAGCGAGAGGGGGAGGGATGGCGATGATACGAGCCGACCCCCCTCCCCCTTCTCTGCAATTCTCTCTTTCCCTTTGCTTTATTGTTGTGCCTATGCACGTCCCTCTGCCTCTGCCATTGATGAACGGCGACCGAGCAATGATGCCGGCGCCGGATTCTTAACATGTAAATGTTAGCCCATTCCCATTTCTGGGATGGTAATATGTATATAAATGCTTAGACCAGTAGGTCGAATGAATGCTCGAAGCTTCTCTCCCCTTCTCTATCTATATCAATGTGAATGTTTGAGTTCTTCCGCGCGTGGTCTCTGATTCCAGTTTCCCCGAAGTCCCGATCATGCCCCGAGCATCGTGGGCTACAGAAATGACCCCTCCCCGGGTCTTTCCGATCGACTGCTTTCATTTCTGATTTAAGGATCTCTGTATCCCCTCGTGGACAGAGCTGTGCTTATGCGCATGCTTCTTCCCGCCGTGGTATCGAGGGTCTAGTTTTCATTAACTCCTCCCTTCGTACTGCTCTCATTGTTCGCAAGGTGGGAGTTGCCTTTGGGGACGGCCGGATCCATCCCCCCGAATGCTGCGTCCTAACTGTTCGAGCATATGCTTCTACGATGGGCCCGTCTCATCTATGCATCTACTACCCCTCTGCATCAGGGTCATTTGAACCGTTCCGAGATTCTCTCATCCCGTCTTAATCACCCGGGGAGGGGGACATTCCCCTATTGCTTCATGGAATTGCTGGGCGATCGGGGGCTCTACCTCTCGATGGTAGATGCTTTCTCGAGGCCATAGCAGACAGTGACAGGGGTCTTAGCCCAACAAGCTTAGCCCTGACAATCGGAGACCCGATCAAGGCCAAGGGATGTATGCTCCTGGTAGGCTAGCCCTCGGAGCTCCACTCTCCTAATGACCGGTCCCTTCAATGGATGTGCCATAAGCTGTGGGTTGCCCACCCCTCGTAGGCTAGCCCTCGGGGTGATGCTCCCATCATCAATGGCCTCATCCTTCTATCTTCACCCACGGAGTATTGGTGCCCCACGCAGGCTAGTCCTCGGGGTATCCTATCCGATGGGAATTTGCTGGCTGCCACTGTGCAGACTGGCGGTTTAGGGGCTTACTCCATGAGTGAGTATGACCCCGTTCCTCCCCTGCAACTCTTCGTGTTCAGGGGAGATGCTGCCCAATTTTGGACAGACTCAGAGTAGTAAATCCATAATCGGACGCTCGTTCTGGACTCAATCAACTCAGTGCTCGAGTATGAACCTCGCACTGACTCACTGCATCACTTCCGAAGGATTTTGGACTTCAATCAAACAAACAGCTGGCCTAAATAACTCTAAAACTCTCAAAATAAGCTTAACAAACTTAATGGTTTCAAAAGGCATCAAAAACAAATCAAGACGGCGCAGCCTTAGTCTGGCGCGCCCTAATACGGCGCGGTCCCCCCCGCGCCGGATTAGCAATAGACTCATAAATTCTGTTTTCTTGGCTGGCCAATTCCCGGCGCGCCCTAAACCGGCGTGCCCCGTTCCCTGCGCGCCGGGCTAACAAGTGCCTATGGCCGCGCCGTTTTAAACTTTTCCTACGTTTTGACCGGGTCGGTTTAGACTTTTACCTACGTTTTGGCCGCGCCGGATTTGTTCTGTTTGCCCACAATTGGCCACGCCGGGGAACTCTACCCCTACGCGTGGCTACATCGGTCTTAAGCCATGGTGTTGTTCTAATCATCCACCTACCCTCGGTGTGACCTTCGTCTCCCGTGACCGGAATCAACGAATCCTAATAAACTGAATAAGAGAAGTGATGTTTGGATCCGAATCGCTTTGCTATCCGGTTTGTGCTATTATTCTTGCCTCACTTGGCGGAGATCGACAAACGTGACTGAGCACTCCTCGCTTTCACAATTCTGTTGCCATGCTTAATATAGTTATCATCATCATGCTTGCATACTTGCATAGACCCCCGGGTATATCAAAATGGCGTTGACAGAAGGTCAGGTTACGCCCGATTGGAAGTCTCCGCTATGCGCGATGGTGGTCTCCGGACCTGCGTCCTCCGCCGTGTACCAAGGGTCTCATGTCCAATGAACCATGCCTCTCCTGCATGATAGATAGATGCATCGCGCATGATTCCGTCATGTTCATAACGTCGCATCCTTTATTCCTTCCTCGACAGCCCATTATCTCGGTAATTAATCAAAGGTGTTCCCTCCTCGTGGGGGATGTAATTAACGTCATAACTGATGAGGGCATCCCTTGCCCCTCCACATTTTCTCCGGACTCGGATTGTTCGTCGGCAAGCGCCATTATGTTAGTCATGTAATTCTGAGTCTAGTCATATAATCTTCACATTTTCTTTGAGTCAATATCATGTAATTTTCCCTTTATTTGAGTCATGTACCTAGGTTAGAAAGTCATTTTCCTAAGTCGTGTGTCATTATGTTGGTTCATTAGGCTATTGGGCCCAAATAGTGGGCTAGGCCCAAGGGCGCCCCTCCCTTGGAGTATTTGGTCATTATGTCAGTTGTCAGGGTCAGTATGGTCATGTGAAATGTCTTGTGCCTATAAATAGGCCACCCCACTCCTCATATGAAAGAACTAATGCATGAATATTGAATTCCAGAAAAACTCCAAATCCCTCTAGCTTCCTCTCTCAATATCTCTCTCTCTCTTTATCCCTCTCTCTCTCTCTAAGGGGTGCCCTCCTCTCTCTCTCTCCCTCCACCCCAATTTTTGGAATTTTCTCTCTCCTCCCCATTCACCCCTCATTAAGACCTCTCCCCTTCCCCATACACTCATTTAACTCCCCCCCCAACCCAAGGTGGCATCCTCCAATCCACACCCCACCTTCCAACCCCCAACTACCCAACACCACTTCCTAAGCACCCCTTCCTCTCCCCAAGGTTGAAGGGGCTCTTCCCTAAGCCCAAATTCGAATTTCCCTCCCCTTGGGCTGTGCCCTCTCATCTCCCCCCACTCCCAAACTCCCAAATTCGCCCCCCACCTCCCCCTTGGTCAAACCAAGTTCACCCCCCCTCCCCCTTGCTCTCCCCTTGCACATCTCCTCATTCTATCTCTGTTTCAGGCAGCAGAGTTGCAGCGACTTGCAGAGACAGCCACGACCGTCCCTCATAGATTCAGGTGACAAGGCCTACATTGCTGGAATCTTCTGCGAGTTAGCTTTCCAACAAAGGTGGTCTCGCCAGCTTCCGAGGTCGGAGCTGTTCGTAGGAGCCGATCTCCCTCGACTGCGTAGAAGACCCCAGGCAGAGAGCCAGAGTGAGAGTGGAAGCTTGGCCACGGCGAACCTTTTGGTATTCAGATCAAGTATTCTTCATAAAAATTCTTCCCTCTCAAGTCCTCTTTCATCCTCAAGAAGCAGAGCTGCATTTGGACATCGGCATCTCAAGTTACAAATTTTCTACTCCAAGTGTGTCAGGTCCGTTTACAGGAGCCAGAACCGACACCCCTCTACTCATCTGATCGTCCCGGTCTTCTCCGACATCTTCCGACCTCGCCATTGGTGCCGACAGAAAGAAGACTCGACCACGGTTCCAACGGTTCATGTCTCGCCTCAATCAGAGCTTGGTAGTGATCGTGGCACCTTCTGCAACCAGCCACATTGTTCTGCACCAGACAGAGGCAGAACCAATCAGTCTGGTTCCAGACTCTGCCCCGGCCAGTAACTACTGTACCAGGCTCAGAAAAAATTCAGAGTTCATCCTTGATCCGTTAGCAAGCTTTTGGCACAAGTCTCATCAGGTTCTGAGCTCGGTGGAATTTTTGGAAGCGTCAACATCGACCCCCTGTCCAGAAATACAGAAGAAAGGCAGAACCGGCGGAGCTCGGAAAGTCGGTCCTCTTTGCATAATTCCCCACCCCGCTTGGCCGGCTGAAGGCCCCTCCCTGCGTGGAGGTAGTTTTGGCTGTAATTCACTTAATCCCCACCCCGAGATCCCCCCCTTGCATGGGATGTAGTTCATGTCATTATTAAGTCGCAGGTTTGAAGCTTCAATCGACGCGGCGTGCGGGTGCATACCCTCGCCTCCCCGCTCGCCCCTGTCTCCGGCCGGAGTCGACGTATTCACGCCGGCTAGGTGAGCTCCTGAACATCCCTCATTGCTGTAATGGACTTGCTTAGCTTAGTATTGCTTTAGTTACTCCGTTGGCGGAATGAGAGTGTCCGATTTAAATTGCCACCAAATTGAGTGACCACCGCGGGTGAGTTGTGAGAGCATCCACTTAACCCACACCCTTGGTGTGTTGGCCGCCCATGATTTGGGCATCCTAGGCCCATTTTGGGTTCTTCCCAAGCTAGCCAACCACTGGAGCCTAAAGGTCCCGCCTCGGACCCTCTCCAACATCGCCTAGTCGCCATCGGGTACTAGTGTGCGCCATACGGGTGAGCTCGCTAGTGTGAGTCCGCTGCTCAAACTTGAATGCTTGCAAATAGGTCTAAGGTTGGTTTCACATCAAGTGGTATCAGAGCAAGTTCACAACTTGTCTCTATCAAGTTGGTCCTAGGGCGTGTCTATGCATTTAGAGTCTTCGGTTGCATCTCTTTTGTCCACTAGCATGGCTACTTCATGTAAGTCACATCTATCTCACTCGGCCCTCCGCAAAGGTCCGATTGACACCCCTTTGGGCATAGTCCTATTTGAGGACCTTATCTTTAATGGATACCACCCTAGTACATATTTAGAGTGGGAGGAAAACATGGACAAATACTTTAAGAGGAATCCAATGACTGAACCCATGAGAATCTGCCTTGCCAAGAGTCGACTTGTGTACCATGCCGAGGATAGGTGGAAGTTCATTGAGCAATTTAGGAGGGTTATGAGGCTAGAGCCTATTAACACATGGGAGAACATGAAAGCCGAACTTAGGAAAGTCTACACTCCCCGACCTCCTCCCTCCTACCCGGGTTACCAAAGCTCGAGGGGCACTCCCACTCCTCCAACCCCACCCGTCCAAACCCCTACCACTAGAACCCAAGTGTCCAAGGCCTCCACCTCCCCACCTAACCCCATGAGGGCCCCCACACCCCAACCAAAACCCCCTTCCCTAACCTACACTAGTCAAGCCCCTTTAGCCCCCACTTCCACCCCAAACGATCCCAAGGGCAAGAGACCCCTAACCGACCCAATTCCCTCCATGATGACCACCACTCATCCAACCCTCACCATTCAAAACCAAGTGGACACCGTGTCCACCCCTCCACCTAGGCCCATAATGGCCACCACCCCCAAACCCAAAACTCCTCACCAAGCCCGTACCCCACAAGCCCCCTTGACCACCACCACAAACCCACCATCATCCCCAAAAAGGGACACATCTCCCAAAACAAATCAACCCAAAATCTCCCACCCAACCCACCTCCCGCTTCCTACACCAATCTTTCCCCAACCTAGGCCTCCTCTACTTCCCCTTCCTATCCCAACCCAAGCCCATGCTTGTTCACCACCCCGAGTGTGTCATACGCTAGCTATCACCAAACCACCCACCATAGATCCCCCTACTCCATTAGTAATAGAAGTTGCAACCCACACACCCACCCAAGTGGAGAAGGATGCCCATCCGAATCCACCTTCCAACATAGAGGAAATCCAAAGGCCAAACAACTCACACACCTCTAGCCTAGCTCCTCTAGAGACACCCAACCCCACCATAGATAAGTCCATACTCCAATGGCTCAAGAAAGGTCTCACCATTCCTAGTTCACAACCATGCCACCTACCCATGAGATATCAATCCCAAATCATTCCCATTCAGCCACATGTCACTTATCAAACTTCCTATTGTGTGGAAGATTTGGGAGACTTAGTGAACTACCTACATGGGCAAATTCACTTGACCAATATGCTAGCCATGAGGCCGTCCGAAGCTAACACCATTAGCCTAGCATATCCCACCATTGGCTCCATCACTTCCATCTACACTAATGGCCAAGTTACTAGTGAGATCATCCTCCTTCTTCCCATGGAGGAAGAACCTATCCTAGTCTACTCCCCAACCATTGAGATCCCAAGTGCTTTGATTGGCCAACCCATTAGCAACCTTGGCCCAATTATCTTGGAGGAGGATGACTCACCATTTGAGGACCTTGAGAACATGGAGTACCCCTACCTAGGTGACCCTTACCATGATCCCTTTGACCCTTTTCTATGGGAGCCTAAATCTCCAAGTAACCCACTCCCCCTATTCACCACCCACCTCACCCTACCCATACCGCCCATGTTGACCCAAACTCCTCCCTTCCTAGAATTGGGTTACACCATGAGAGCATTGACCTTAGGCAACAAACACCTCGGGATTGAGGAAATGCCCCACCCCATAACCACCTTCCTAGACCCCTTTGACCCATTCCAATGGAAGTCCAAAAGCCCACACATAGGAGACATCTTTGTCACAAGAGTGCATAAGTCTTGGCACCACACACCACTTGGCATGATTAGAAAGACGGGTCCATTCATTCACATCACCCACATGTCAAGTAGGAAGCATGAGTGGTCCCTATTTGGGTGTAACGGTCCTCCCCAATTCACCATTGGTCTTATGTATGCTAGGAGCCTACATGGGTGTCCGGGTCCTCCAACATTCATCACACTCACTTGTAAGAGGGACACCTATGGATGCCCCGGTCCTCCCAAATCCTTCAAAATCTTCATAACATCAATGCATGATAGGTCTATATGTGGTTGTCCTGGACCACCTTTTCATACCATACATTGTCAACTCACATTGCATCATAGTGCATGGCATATGCATTCAAGCAAGTATCAAGCAACAAGCGGTGGGATTCACAAGAAGCGAGCACAAACTCCTAAGCACCACTTTGAGTTCCAAGTTGATAACTTGGTGATGATGGCTTTGGAGTGGCTCTACTTTAGGGTCACCTCCAAATTGAGGGCACGAGGACTTGGACCTTGTCAAGTTCCGAGTGGCTTTGACAACCCGGCTTATGGGTTGAACTTTCAAAAGGGTTTTAGGATTCTCCCCATTTCTCATGTGACGGATCCAACACCCTCTAAGGGCACCGCGGTGGATCCTAGTGAGTGCCTCGAGCTTACACCTACCCTTGTAAGAGACACCCTCGGAGTGCCACCACAAATAGCCTGAGAGCCCGACGTGAGCACACATCGGCAATACTAGGCAAGCAAGATCCCATCGCCAGCATGAGGGTATGACCGAGCCACTTTGTCGAGCTGAAGCGCCATTCCCCGACTATGGTCACGGGTTGAGTATGGAGATCGTGGATCGCCCAGAGCTGCAGTTCGATATACTACTTCCGTGGTGGACCCATACTCGACGGGGTCGAGTTTTCCCCACCCCGGGGGTATGATGAGGGCATCCCTTGCCCCTCCACATTTTCTCCGGACTCGGATTGTTCATCGGCAAGCGCCATTATGTTAGTCATGTAATTCTGAGTCTAGTCATGTAATCTTCATATTTTCTTTGAGTCAATATCATGTAATTTTCCCTTTATTTGAGTCATGTACCTAGGTTAGAAAGTCATTTTCCTAAGTCGTGTGTCATTATGTTGGTTCATTAGGCTATTGGGCCCAAATAGTGGGCTAGGCCCAAGGGCGCCCCTCCCTTGGAGTATTTGGTCATTATGTCAGTTGTCAGGGTCAGTATGGTCATGCGAAATGTCTTGTGCCTATAAATAGGCCACCCCACTCCTCATATGAAAGAACTAATGCATGAATATTGAATTCCAGAAAAACTCCAAATCCCTCTAGCTTCCTCTCTCAATATCTCTCTCTCTCTTTATCCCTCTCTCTCTCTCTAAGGGGTCCCCCCCCTCTCTCTCTCTCCCTCCACCCCAATTTTTGGAATTTTCTCTCTCCTCCCCATTCACCCCTCATTAAGACCTCTCCCCTTCCCCATACACTCATTTAACTCCCCCCCCAACCCAAGGTGGCATCCTCCAATCCACACCCCACCTCCCAACCCCCAACTACCCAACACCACTTCCTAAGCACCCCTTCCTCTCCCCAAGGTTGAAGGGGCTCTTCCCTAAGCCCAAATTCGAATTTCCCTCCCCTTGGGCTGTGCCCTCTCATCTCCCCCCACCCCCAAGCTCCCAAATTCGCCCCCCACCTCCCCCTTGGTCAAACCAAGTTCACCCCCCCTCCCCCTTGCTCTCCCCTTGCACATCTCCTCATTCTATCTCTGTTTCAGGCAGCAGAGTTGCAGCGACTTGCAGAGACAGCCACGACCGTCCCTCATAGATTCAGGTGACAAGGCCTACATTGCTGGAATCTTCTGCAAGTTAGCTTTCCAACAAAGGTGGTCTCGCCAGCTTCCGAGGTCGGAGCTGTCCGTAGGAGCCGATCTCCCTCGACTGCGCAGAAGACCCCAGGCAGAGAGCCAGAGCGAGAGTGGAAGCTCTGCCACGGCGAACCTTTTGGGATTCAGATCAAGTGTTTTTCATAAAAATTCTTCCCTCTCAAGTCCTCTTTCATCCTAAAGAAGTAGAGCTGCATTTGGACATCGGCATCTCAAGTTACAAATTTTCTACTCCAAGTGTGTCAGGTCAGTTTACAGGAGCCAGAACCGACACTCCTCTACTCATCTGATCGTCCTGGTCTTCTCCGACATCTTCCGACCTCTCTGTTGATGCCGACAGAAAGAAGACTCGACCACGGTTCCAACGGTTCAGGTCTCGCCTTAATCAGAGCTTGGTAGTGATCGTGGCACCTTCTGCAACCAGCCACATTGTTCTGCACCAGACAGAGGCAGAACCAATCAGTCCGGTTCCAGACTCTGCCCCGGCCAGCAACTACTGTACCAGGCTCAGAAAAAATTCAGAGTTCATCCTTGGTCCGTTAGCAAGCTTTTGGCGCAAGTCTCATCAGGTTCTGAGCTCGGTGGAATTTTTGGCAGCGTCAACATCGACCCCCTGTCCAGAAATACAGAAGAAAGGCAGAACCGGCGGAGCTCGGAAAGTCGGTCCTCTTTGCATAATTCCCCACCCCGCTTGGCCGGCTGAAGGCCCCTCCCTGCGTGGAGGTAGTTTTGGCTGTAATTCACTTAATCCCCACCCCGAGATCCCCCCCTTGCATGGGATGTAGTTCATGTCATTATTAAGTCGCAGGTTTGAAGCTTCAATCGACGCGGCGTGCGGGTGCATACCCTCGCCTCCCCGCTCGCCCCCGTCTCCGGCCGGAGTCGGCGTCTTCACGCCGGCTAGGTGAGCTCCTGAACATCCCTCATTGCTGTAATGGACTTGCTTAGCTTAGTATTGCTTTAGTTACTCCGTCGGCGGAATGAGAGTGTCCGATTTAAATTGCCACCAAATTGAGTGACCACCGCGGGTGAGTTGTGAGAGCATCCACTTAACCCACACCCTTGGTGTGTTGGCCGCCCATGATTTGGGCATCCTAGGCCCATTTGGGGTTCTTCCCAAGCTAGCCAACCACTGGAGCCTAAAGGTCCCGCCTCGGACCCTCTCCAACATCGCCTAGTCGCCATCGGGTACTAGTGTGCGCCATACGGGTGAGCTCGCTAGTGTGAGTCCGCTGCTCAAACTTGAATGCTTGCAAATAGGTCTAAGGTTGGTTTCACATCAATAACCTTTATGGTATGGCGGACTACTGGTCCCGACCGAACCTCACTTTCGCCCGACATGGGTCAGAATGAGCGCATAATAAACTTGTCACCTACGTGACTGGCACGCCCGCGTCGTCAATCAGTCAGTTAATTTCCAGTTAGTTAATTGGTTGATCGACACGTTAAACAAGACATATATATATATATGTACATATATACATATATACATGAAATAAAACAATAAGATGGTTAGATAAAACCCATCGCAACTAGTCTGGCACGCCCGGTGGGACAGTGTCACCTTTCATCTCTTTGCCGAGATACTTGGGCTTCGAGGCCCTCTGAAAGGCTACTGATCGTTGGCTTGTTTGTCTTTGCAGGCGAACGATGACAACAGCGGGATTAACTGGCGTCGGCTTCGGTCCTTCGATCGTTGCTGGGCACGCACAAGGGTACCTGGCGGTGCCCATGGAGTTCGGCAGCTTCCCTGCCCCCATTGGCTTCCCCAACTTCTTGGGGTTAGCCTTTGTTGATATGTTGGAAGTCGAGTCCCCGGAACCTGTCAAGGAAGCCGCGGGGAAAATGGAGTCTCTAAAGACTCCCTGCTGCAACGACTCATCCAAGAGTCCGGCCCTGGCCGCTAGCTGTCTGGTGCACCACGTCATACGTGGGACCCGCCCTAATATCGTCAACAAGCACCCTGGAGGACATCAACGTCGCCAGACCCAGAGGAGTGCTGCTGTGATTACCGGGACTCTATCTCAGTCTGGGAAATCTATGATGGTTGGCGGCATGCGCGTCTTCCTCAACGGACGCAATGCACGGGTGGCCCCAGACCGAGTCATCCCCACCATCCCTGTCCATAATACAAACCAAGCTCTCACTGGAAGGAGGGCAGAAAGAGAAGAAATCGGCGACTATGGCCAAGGAAGGTCGGCCCCCAGGCTGAGGAAGTTCAAACAGGTGTGGGTTCCCAAGCGGGCCCAACCTGTCCATCAGTTGACACCCATTCACCGCCGTCCTGTGAATGACGGGGCGGAAGAGAGAAGAGAAAGGGGCTTGCCCCCGAAGAAGGAAGAAGAAGTGGCTGCGGACCCTCCGCACCACAAAAGTTTCTGGGCTGCTGCCCGTCAAGCCAATGTCCCAGTTGCGGGACGAAGATTCCAACAACCTGCCGACAGAGCTCGGCTGGCTTATATCCCTCCTACGGGAGGTCGACAATCATCCCCCGTGTTACATCAAGAGCAGGGTCGAGAAGAGATGAATTGTTTGGTCAGAAACTATTTTCGAGGGTTAGGCAACCCCTCGCTTGGTCAACAGCGACTGATGCAAGCAGCCGCCGATGAAGACTATTGCCCGTCAGTGGCAGATGAAGAAGATATGGGAGAAAGAATGATGGTGTCGTCAGTCGACGACAATGGATATGATAACGGCTTCGAGATCGAAGCCGATGAAGCCATCCCCTAGCGGGAAGAAAGAAGAAGAGTTCCTATGTTCGAGAGACTGACCTTCCCGCAGCAAGCTAAAAGGAGGGTCCATCGACAAAGGAAAAGAATGCAGGTCTTCACCTGCAACATGGCTGGTATATCCAACCAATATGGGGGGCTTCCCGCAGATCCCCGAGAATTGGCTCAGTTGGCCGCACGGCCAGGGCCGAGCACTCGCAGAACGGAAGTAGCAAGGGAGCTCCTGATGATGACTAAAGGAGAGCAACCCCAGGTTTACCACCACTGGGATGACAAGGCCCCCGTCCTGACCGCTAATGTGGTGACGACAGAGGAAGAAGACGACGCCCCCCTCAACATCCTGCCCGAGGGTACATCTGGGGAGACAGCAGAAGTTATCCCCACTACAGCCACTATAGACCCATCGGTCTTGATATTACTTCAACAATATCGGCAGGAGATAGACTTGCTAAAGAAGCAGCTGATGGAGAAAACTGAACAATCCTCAGCTTCCAAGCCACCCGAAGTCCATGGTGAATCATCTCGGGGAGCAGTCCGTCGTGACGGCCCTCCACCACTCTACACACTGCCTCAGTCGTCAGAGCCAAGCATGGCGACAATGCAACAGCGGCCACCACAGCCCCAGCCGCTACTACCACTGGTGCTCCCTCAGGCGCACCAGACACCCCCGCTGCTGCATCCTCCATAGGCGACCACCCTGGTCACCCCATACCTGCAGCCGGCGCACTTCTATCCGGAGCCAGTTGACCCCACGGTCATGAACCGGATGATGGTGGAGAGGATGATCGAGCTGAAGCGCACAGAGAAAAGTGAAGGCGACTATGTCGCATTTGATGCCTATCGGGTGCCCTACCCGCAACACCATGCTGCTAAGCAACTTCCCCCGGGGTCAACAAGCCACCCAAGTTTGATAAATTCAACGGGAAGGGGTCCCTGAAGGAGCACATTGCATATTACATGACCGTCATGGGTGATCTGGCCACTAACGAGTCATATTTGTTGAAGTTCTTCGGGTCCTCCCTGACAGGACTCGCATTTGAATGGTACTCTAGCCTCCCGGCCGGGTCGATCAATGACTGGTCGGATATGCAGAGAAAGTTCAGAGAAAGGTTTCATGTTACAGAGAGGGAGGTCACAGTGGCCGAACTCTATTCAACAAGGCAGAGGGCCGATGAGACAGCCCTCGATTATATCAAGAGGTGGAGAAACCTCAGAATGAGGTGCAAGCGACCCCCGCATCAGGAGGACGCTGTGTAAATATGCAAACAGAATCTCAGAAGGGAGGTTCTGGAAAAGATGATCGGGATGGAAATACGGTCGTTCGACCGACTGAATAATGTCGTGGCCGAAGTGGATGCTTTCCTGGCCAGACCTACCCCTACATCCGCTGCCGGCACAACCCAGAAGGGCAAGGCAGTAGACCGGCGCTCCTCGCCCAAAGAAGCGAACGCTCTTGACATAAAGGCATTCGAACAACAGAAAGGTGAAGGCAAGAAGGGAGTCACCCCACAGCCTGCAGAAGCCCCAGACGGCAAAGAAGGTCCTTCACTCAGGGACAAAATGAAGAAGGCCTATTCCTTTCCAAAGGATAAGACCCGGGTTCTGTTCGACTGGGTAACAGAATATAGTATGGTCACCCTGCCAGAGCCAAGAAGATCGAAGCCTGAAAATAAAAGACAGTCCAAGATTCTGCCCCTACCACCAGATGTTGGGACATCCAATCGAAGACTGCTATGTTTTCAAAGACATCATCGAAGGGATGGTGAAGAAGAATGAAATTGAGCTGGGAGAGTACAAAGTGGAACCTCCTAAATCGCATGAAGCCCCTCGGAGAAGGGCAGCAGTCAACATGATCTCCCTCTACCAGGCATTGCCCGAGGAGATCTCTGAAGCAAGCACGCGGAGCACCTACGAAACTCATTTCTTGGAGCCCGCGAAAGAACAGCAGGGATGGTAGCAGATCCCTGCGAAGCACAAGAAGAAGAGGGCACCCCGCCCGAAAGAGGGGGCACATATCCGTGGTATTACACCCTGGCCTGCTCCGTCAGTGGTAGCACCCGTGTGGGTCACTCCACCTACAGCTATCAGAATACCCACACTCAATCGGAGGAGACAAACTCCGCTGCCAGTGATTAAGGAAACCAATCCTGGAGTCCTTCGACTGTAAAACCTCATTGAGGGGCTAGACGAGTATGTGCAGCTCGAGTTGAAACCTCTGCTGGTGCGGGACCACGTCCTGTGGCAAGAATTAGAGCAGCTCTCACTTGAACAAAAGGAGGAAGCTGAAGAGGCACCCGACAGAGAGGGCAATCTATTCTGGGGCATCCGCCCACAGAAGCAAAAAAGAAGAAGAAGCAAAAGAAGAAGAAAAGAAAGGCCGTTGGGGCCAATAAAGTGCAGGTTGTCTCCTGTAATACCTTGTCAGCACTCTTCAACCTGCCCGGAGAGGAGGAAGAAGAGGAAATTTGTTTCACACCCCATGCTGGGGGAGGCAAGGCCGAGGCTGCAACTGCTGCACATGCCACCCGGTCAGGCCGAAGATGGGGGCGCTAGCCGCCACCCAACCATAACATCATGTTCAGAGGGGAGCAACCCTACAAGACACCTCCACCGGAGGTCAAGGGAGTCCAAATCCCTCCTCCGTCAGGCCTATATAACAAGAGTGGGGGCAAGGGGGTCCCTTCATTTCTTGAATTCATGAAGATGTCCAAGGGGAAACAGCCTTGCCAGGAGGCTAACCCTACACCCGGGACCGTTCACCCGCAGCTCGCACAATCTGCTGAAGAGCCAAATACAGATGGAGCTTGCTCCGCAGCAACTAACAAAGAAGACCCAGAAGTCGGTACCAGCCAGAAAGGCGCCGAATCTTAGGAAGATGAAGCAGGTCCGTCAGGGCCCGCAAATCAAAACCTCTCTAAGCCTAGATGGGCCGAAGAGATGAAGCTCTCCAATGTCCGAGCTGGGAGCCGAATAATGAAGCTACTCAAGAAGCTCCCTGCTCGATTTACAATCTGGGAGATCCTCTCTTTGAGTGAAGAGACCCGACAGGCTATCATCACGGCTCTGCAAACGCCTGCTCATTTCGAGACTTGCATAACTGAAGCTGTACCGGAAGTCAGTATGACCTTCACTCCAGAAGACATGCTACTGCCTACCATCAGCCACAACAGGCCGCTGTATATGAAGGGGCACTTGAATGGAAGGGAGCTGAACATGATTCTAGTTGATACCGGTGCAGCGGTCAACATCTTGCCATATAGAATATATGAGAGGCACCACTTTAATGTGCATCTCAAAAAAGTCGGGGATATGCGTATCGCCGGCTTCAATCAAAAATGTGAAGTGTCCATGGGAGTGGCAGAGTTCACCCTCACCTTAGCAGATTTCACTACGACGGTGCAGTTCCATGTCATTGACTCCCGTACCTCGTACAAGGCACTGCTAGGCCGCCCATGGCTGCATGAAAACATGGTGGTGCCCTCCACGCTCCACCAATGCATCAAATACAGTCTCCAAGGGAAGGAGGAGAGGATATTTGTAGACCCCCACCCATTCGAGGTGTTTGAATGTCATTTGGCAGATGCCAACCTATATACAGGGCCTTCCCAGAAGACCTCTGAAGCTAAGGCCCCTGCGGGGGCATCCAGAAGCACATCCGGCAGTAGTTGGTACCCACCACCGCCGCGCGGATACGTCAAGCCTAAGGTGGTCTCCCATATCACAGCATCCGGGGATGTAGGCAGAACAACACCTCCAACATTATACCCTGAAGCTAATGAAGTGCGGGTCGCTCAGCGGCACAATCATATTGAAATCCCGGATGGCCTTACCAAGCCGGCTCCCGGCCTTGACAACCCTACTGTCGAGCCTTTCAAGACTTGGGAGGTGACACAGGAAGATGGACCCAACAGCTTGTTCTATACAGCTGAGGAGCATCCTACTCGGGAAGACACAGACTGCAGCCTCCCCGAAGATATAAGCAACCCGCCGGTTCCCATCCAAGGTCTGGTATTTACAACTGATTGGATGGCCAGGATGTTTCAGAAGCAACACATCCCCCCCGATCAGTCTCAAAAGCGCAAGGAAGTTTTCCAGAAAATGTGGTATCCCGCAAATCTGGATAAGGAAATGAGACGTGTCTCTCAACATCCAGGGTTGGGCTTCACCCTGGAAGAATATTATTACAGTGGGCGATACGAGGTGGACACCATCTCCACCTTCTACCCTGCTGAAGATAGCCCGCTGGGAGCCACTTTTGATGAATACCCGGTGGAAGCTGAGCATGTTGAACTGGCTCGACCCGAAAATCAAGAAGCAGAGACCATGGCCTCCTGCCGATGCTGGGAGCAGGTCTACCCTGAAGAGGCGGCCCTTCAAGCCAAATTTGACACGGCTAGCTGCAGTGAAGCCGAAGATACTGAGGAAGCAGGAGTTTCTCCCTCCAATGGAGTCCTACTGATGATAACTTCAACACCCCTTCTACCAATCAGGGAAGCCTCGGTCGACTCCGATCAGGGGGAACAAGCTACCAGGAAAGAAAAAGCCACTTCTATGAAAGATACAAGTGCGCCAGAAGGCGAGACCTCCTCAACTTGTACTACAAAACCAGGATCCTATCCGAGCCCGGCAGTAAACAACTATCAGCCTATCGCGGCTGTAGCCTTATCTACAAACACTGAAGCTACTCTCTCACCCTGGGGAGCTGCAATGGCGGCGGATTTGCTAATAGAACAATCCGCGCAGCCGCTAGCACGAGAAACAGAGAATCCTCAAGAAGCTCTGGTGGTGTCTGACGAGGAAGTCGAAATACTCGACCCTCAAGATGGTATTCCAGATTTCGTTGACCTCCAGCCGGCACCTCCGGAGATAGAAGACGGAGGCCAGGCCACAGTCGATGAACTGATAGAAGTCAACTTGGGAAATGAGGAGGACCCTAGGCCCACCTTCCTTAGTGCCTAGCTGTCCCCAGAAGAACGGGAGCTGTACGTCCAGCTGCTGCTAGAGTATCGGGATTGCTTCGCCTGGACTTACAAAGAAATGCCGGGTCTGAGCCCTGCTGTCTCACAACATGAGCTGGCAATCAGCCCTGAGGCCGAGCCGGTGAAGCAATCACCGCGGCGCATGAGGCCAGAACTCATTACTCAAATTTGTGCTGAAGTCAACAAGCTCATTGACGTGGGATTTGTTGAAGAAAACCAGTACACCACATGGCTGGCGAATATCATCCTCGTAAAAAAGAAGAATGGACAGATCCGGATATGTGTTGACTTCCGAGATCTAAATAAAGCTTGCCCCAAAGATGACTTCCCAGTGCCGATAACAGAAGTCATGATAGATGCTACAACCGGCCATGAGGCCCTATCATTCATGGACGGGTCATCCGGTTACAACCAGATTTGGATCGCGGAGCATGACCGGGTCCATACTGCCTTCCGAACCCCTAAAGGCATTTATCACTATAAGAGGATGCCGTTCGGACTAAAGAATGCTGGCGCAACCTATCAGCGCGCAATGACCAAAATCTTTGATGATTGCTCTACCACAAGGTTGAGTGCTACATAGATGATCTGGTGGTCAAAACCAGAAGAAAAGAAGATCATCTGCAAGACCTCCGGATTATTTTTCAGAGGCTGAGGCAGCATGAGTTGAAGATGAACCCCATGAAATGCGCGTTCGGAGTGTCGAGCGGAAAATTCTTGGGCTTCATCATCCGATATCGGGGGATCGAGATAGACCCTGCAAAAATCAAAGCAATTCACGAGCTACCTCCACCAAGGAATATCTCCGAGCTAAGATCACTACAGGGCCGCCTGGCTTATATCCGGCGGTTCATCTCCAATTTGTCAGGGTGATGCCATCCTTTCCACAAGTTGATGATGAAAGATGTTCCCTTTTATTGGGATGAAGATTGCCAGACAGCCTTTGACAAGCTGAAAGACTATCTGAAGACTCCGCCAGTGCTGGGCGCACCAGTAAAAGGAAGGCCATTAATACTGTATATAGCAGCTACACATAACTCTCTGGGGGCAATGCTGGCCCAGAATAATGAAGAAGGGAAAGAGCAAGCCCTCTATTACCTCAGTCGGAGACTGGTCAGGAGTGAGGAGAAATATACTTATATTGAGAAGGTCTGCCTGGCACTGGTCTTCGCAGTTAAGAAGCTCCGACACTACATGTTGTCACATGAAATTAGCTTGGTATCCAAAGAGGATCCCCTAAAATATATTATGTCCCAGCCGGCACTCAAAGGTCGCCTGGGCAAATGGGCGGTAATCCTTATGGAGTTCAACATCTCCTATGTACCGCGCAAGGTCGTCAAGGGCCAAACTATTGCAGACTTCTTCGCTGAACACCCGGTACCTGGGGACTGCCCGTTGGAGCCAGAGCTCTCTGAAGATGAAACCCTGGAAGCCGTTCAGGTGTAGCCCTCCTTGTGGCAGCTATATTTTGATGGCGCTTCCAGAATTGACACCTCTGCCACTGGACCGGCCAGAGTCAGGGCAGGAGCAGGCATAGTCCTGAAATCCCCAGAAGGAGAAGTGGTGCACACATCCTGCTCCATAAACAAGCATTGCACAAATAATGAAGCGGAATATGAAGCCCTGATAATCGGGTTGCGGATCGCCCTGTCCATGGGAATTCAGATGCTGGAAGCGTTCGGAGACTCCCTGCTAGTTATAAAATAGCTAGAAGAAGAGTTCGATGTGCGAAAGTAAGAGCTTCTCCCCTATCACCAGCTGGCAACTCACCTGATGTCAAGATTCTACTTCATCAGCATCAAGCACATCAACCGGGGTCAGAATGCTCAGGCAGACGCCCTCGCTAAGCTGGCCAGTTCATTAGCGATCCCGCCAGATGCAAGCCTGAATGTAAAAGTGATCAACCGCCGGCAGGTCCCCAGTGTAACGGAGGTCTTGGCTGACGAACAAGAGATTGAGGTGGTAGTCGTCGAGAAGATTCAGCAGCCTTATTGGCGAGAACATCTCCTGCGGTGGTTCCAACACCAGCAGCTCCCGAGGGAAAAAGAACAAAGAATGAAGCTCCTAAGGGTCAAGGACTCTTACAAGATGAGAAGCGGAACCCTGTTCCGAATAATGGCAGATGCCCGAAGGAAAGTCCTACTTCGTTGCTTGTCGTCAACAGAGGCGGGACAGGTGATGTAAGAAGTCCACGCGGGATCAGCTGGAGCACACCAGGCTGGCCCAAAGATGAAAATTGAGATAAAGAAATTGGGCTACTATTGGCCCACTATATTTGATGATTGCTGCAAGTTCGCCAAAGCTTGTCAGAAGTGTCAAGAACACGCTAATGTGGCAAGGAGACCTCCAGTGCATTACACCCGACCCTACCAAGCTGGTCGTTTGCTCAGTGGGGCACGGACGTGGTAGGGCCGCTACCAGCATCTTCATCAGGGTGCAAGTATATCTTAGCAGCTACAGACTACTTCTCCAGATGGGCAGAGGCGGTAGCACTAAGAGATGTGACGGGAGAGCTAGTTGTAAGATTCTTTCGGTAGAATATAATATTCCGGTTCAGGATCCCCAACCGAATCATGTCACACCCCGAGCCTTTAATTACAGCGGAAGACTTGCTCGGGGAGCGCGAACAGCCGACATGGTAAGCCTCTTGCAAGCAAGAATCAATCAGAGCGCAAGACAATCACACAAGTAAATGCAATTGCACAAGATTTAATCAAACTTCAATTTTATTTCATAATGCTCAATATTCAAGATACAATCACTAATTTGATTTCCATTCTACTAGACTCAATAAATAAGAAAATTACATTGACTCAATCTAGACATTTTAACTTCCTAAGTCTTCACTCTCATCTTTATAACACTTTCACTCGCTTCCGGACCCGCTACTAGTATAGCCCAAATCCGAATCCGAACTATTTCCATCTCTTGAAAAACATTAGAAAATAGGTCATGAGCACACTTGCCCAGTAGGTATCTTCGCATCAACATGAAGGCACTATTTAAGTAATTATCATTTTAGCTCTAAAGAAATAGGGTAAAATCATGCGAATGCGAATCAATCATGCGATCAAATCAATAGAAACAAGATAACCATGTAAGATAGAATGATCAAGAATGAGCTAGCAAGAATATAACAAGAACATGACATTGGCCTTCCATGAACAAGAATGTAACGAGATTGTACTAGCAAGCCACATATTCCTCACTTTAGCATCTTATGCTTAAGAGCAAGTGCTTCGTGAATTTCTGTGGAGTATCAAGCAAGAATGTCATGTTGTGCCGTGGATCTTCACTTATTTATAGAAATAGTACTCCCAGCGCAATGCGACGCCAATAGCATCATATCCCATGGTTTATAAAATAGTATGTTTCCGACAATCAGCCGAGGGGACTAGCATAGAGCCCTTGAACACAATCAGTGCTCGATCGCATCTTCAGTTATAAATTAAGCTACTTCCACGCAGTATAACAGTAACGTATGGCCAAGAATATAGCACTTTCAATAATTCCATGATAACTAAAATCAATGAATGAATGCTTCAACATAAGAATGTAGGAGTCAAGAAATAGACTTTAAACAATGTCATGCTCATAGAAATAAATCGACAGCATAACGGTATTTTCCTTAACTTCCATTTCTTTTAGATCAATTTATGACAAGTTCTAGATCATCAAGGTTTGTCTAGAATCATAGGAGTATCAACCCTTGGTCAAACCTTGGGTTAACATAAACAAGCTATGTAACGGTCATTTTCTGGGCCGTTAAATTATGTAACGCGCCAGTAATATGCCGTTACAGTGATCCGAGTCCAGAAGGATAAAAAATAGACCCAGAGAAATGTGACGGTCTGGCACTGGGCCGTTACGTGAGCCTGATGGTGCAGTTCAAGGCCGTTACATTTCAAGAATCAAAAACCACGATAGAGTGTTCTAATTAATGGGCTTTCATTGGTACAACCAACTCGACATCCTAGTGGGAATCCTAGGCTCGCGGAGAATTACGGAGGCCTTGAAACAATGATTTCCGAGTCCATTGGAAGGAATATCCAATAGAGAGGTCCTCATGTCCAAGATTGTGTTCCTATACTGCAAAGTGTGAACTAATGACAACATACCGGAATATGTGCCATGTACGTATAGAATTGACTCTATTGACAGAGAGAGATATGTATAATCAATGTGAAAATCATGATAAAAACTCCGTCAATACAATGTTAAAAAGTCATGCTTTATAGTACAAAACTATAGAATTTGGTTTAACAGAATTTAAGTAGAAGTGATAACAAAACATGCAATACCTATCATGAATAATCAAATATCCTTAAAATCACATGATTAGGTTTAAAAACTTAGGTAACTAGGCTTTAACTATAATAAGATTGGCAGGTTATATTCTGTCTTAGGTTTGACAGAACACAGATTCTAACGGTCTTAAGAGGGGGCGTCACAGTGAAAGTGACGGTCATGATCAAGCCGTTACTTGAATGTAACGCGTCTTTCCAAGCGCGTTTGAAACATCAGTGCAATTCAAATACTACAGAGTTTGTAACGGTCTGTAGTAGGGCCGTTACTTGAAAGTGACGGTCCTATGCTAGTGCGTTACAATATCTGTTAACAGAAAACAATCATAGAAACTAAGAGATCAACTCACATCATGTCTTTTATCAACACATGATGAGTTTCTAGTCATGTTAACGAAGTAAGGCCATCTACATGCATAGGTAATCATGAATAGATGAATAGTCATGTTTTAATTTCTTAATTTGGCTAAGAGGTGCATGATGTGCATAGAACAAATAAAACATGAAATCAATGCTCTATAATGCATGGAATTCAATCAAACCAGAGGGCTTTTAGTCCTATCATGCTATTTTTGTCGTTCATGAGATAACCTACCTCTTACTTAGACTGTAGTTTCTGAATTTGGTTGAGAACCCTGCCCTAGATCCCTTCCTTCTCTTGTGACTTTTTAGCAACTTCTTCAGGCTCTAACTCCACGCCCTCTTGACCTAAAGATGTGAAATTCGGAGGGGAGTTAGTCTAAAGTATTGTAAACAAATTATTCTAAAGAACTTACCTGAGATAATGACTCCTTACCATGCTTCCTTACGCCCAAAAAGTAAGGGTCGCACAGTTCAGAACTATGCCATATTTATAGAGTTTAGGTTAGGGTTTGAGGATTAGATCGAGTTTAGAGTCCTTATTTCATCAAATCCTAATCTCTAAGAGTCCTTAGAGTTTTTACAATCCTTCCCAAGTCGATCCATAGTGGATAGGAACATCAAGTTCCAATCTTTTCATGAGTCCCTTCACTTACGAAACTAACAGGATGTAACGGTCGAGTGCCCATGCGTTACATGGCTATGGCGGTCTTATGATAGACCATTACAGTCATCGTAGCTTAGAGTTTCAATTTATAAAAACTCTTTTGTTAATTATCTAAATAATTATCTTATATTATTAGTATTTATCCTTAATATCCGTGGATAGGCTTAAATACCTTCTAGAATATGGGCCAAACCTAATGGTCTAGGTCCTAAACCCTTTTGGACTTCAATTAAGTGGGTTGGGTTAATTGATTAACACAATTTTGGCCTTATATTGATTATTTAGCCCAATTAATGCCAGAATATTATTTAAATAGCTAGAAATTACTTTTATAAATTTTGGGGCTCTACAAATCATCTCTGATAATGGCAGCCATTTTAGGAACCAGAAGGTTTATCGGCTAGCCGACAAATACAAGATTGACTAGAGGACATCGTCCCCCTACAACCCTCAAGCCAATGGACTTGCAGAAGCCTTTAACAAGATACTATGCACGTTGCTAGCAAAGACTGTCAAGTCTAATAAGAAAGATTAGGAAGAAAGGATGTACGAAGCACTCTGGGCCTATCGTACTGTCTACAAAACCCCAACCGGCTGTTCACCTTTCTCCCTCATGTATGGGTCAGAGGTTGTGGTGCCGATTGAACTGGAAGTTCCTTCGCTGCGAGTCACCATCAAGCATGGACTAGTCAGCGGTGATCAAACCAATGCAGAAAGAAGATTAGAAGAGCTCACTGAGCTCGAAGGAAAACGCCTCCGGGCGCAACAAAACATCCAACTCTAACAAGCTCGCATGGCCCGTGCTTTTGACAAGCTGGTCAAAGGTCGAGAATTTAAGAAAGGCGACCTAGTAATGGTCAAAAGAAGAGAAGTAATGGCCTCCAACCCCAAAGGGAAGTTGGTCAAAAATTGGATCGGACCATATATCGTCCGCCGAGTATATGAAGGAGGTGCCTACGTCCTGGTAGACCACAAAGGAGTCATCCAGTTCTCTCCCCTCAACGGAAAGCATATGAAGCTGTATCATGCAGCGCAACTGACATTCCCCGAGTGATCGGTCGGAATACCTTTTCTCGATCTGGTGGTACTCCGCCCTAGCCGAGCTACCCTTATCTTGGTCTAGCGGCACCCCGCCCTAGCCGAGCTACCCTTATCTTCGTCTAGTGGCATCTCGCCCTGGCCAAGCTACCCTGATCTTGGTTTTGTGACATTCCGCCCTAGACGAGCTACCCTTATCTTGGTCTAGTGGCACTCCGCCCTAGCGGAGCTACCCTTATCTTGGTCTAGTGGCACTCCGCCCTAGCCGAGCTACCCTTATCTTGGTCTTGTGGCATCCCGCCCTAGCCGAGCTACCCTTATCTTCGTCTAGTGGCATCCCGCCCTGGCCAAGCTACCATGATCTTGGTTTTGTGGCATTCCGCCCTAGCCGAGCTACCTTTATCTTGGTCTAGTGGCACTCCGCCCTAGCCGAGCTACCCTTATCTTGGTCTTGTGGCATTCCGCCCTAGCCGAGCTACCCATATCTTGGCCTAGTGGCACTCTGCCCCAGCCGAGCTACCCCCATCTTGGTCTAGTGGCACTCCGCCCTGATCGAGCTACCCTTATCTTGGTCTAGTGACATTCCGCCCTGATCGAGCTACCTTTCCTTGGTCTAGTGGCACTCCGCCATGGCCGAGCTCTCAAAAGAATACACCATATTTTCATTGCGGGCCTTACGTCCGAATCGACAAAAGATCATTCCTTTGCGTTAGCATTCAGCCCCTGCTAACGAATATACCGCTCTGCTCGGCACAAGGCCCAGTGATCCGGTCAACAGCCGTCTACTACCAACCAAGGGTCGGACATCACACTTCGACCTACCATCCTTTATATCAAAAAAAAGAGAAAAGAAAATGGGGTTAAAAATAGAGATACCCCGCCAGACTTGCTCCTATATTAGGACAAGTGCAAAAATGGCTATAACCCAGCTGTGGTGAAAATCCGAAAGGGCACTGCTGGCAAAATCGGGTACCCCGCCACGTGAAAACCCGAGAGGGCGCGTGGGCAAAAGCAAGAGGGGGCTGGCTTAGGCGAAAACCCGAAAGGGCGCTTAAGTCGGTAAAGTGGTAATTTAAAAGTGCCTCTTTTGTTATCCACCTGATGAAACTCCAAAATGGACAATCATCAAATGTCCCACCGGAAATCCTTTAACCAAACCCGTGTTTGACCCTCGTCATCATCGACGAGATCGGTCGATCTCTACCCCTAACTTGGACCCTCCGTCCCTGTTAGTAATCCTACCTTTGCTTCGGCATGTGACCCATGCTGATGAACAAACCCGTGTTCGACCCTCGTCATCATCAGCGAGATCGGTGGATCTCTACCCCTAACTTGGACCCTCCATCCCTGTTAGTAATCCTACCTTTGCTTCGGCATATGACCCATGCTGATGAACAAACCCACGTTCGACCCTCGCCATCATCGATGAGATCGGTCAACCTCCACCCCTAACTTGGATCTTACGTCCTTGTTAACAAACCATGATCTTTGCTCCGACATTTAGCCAGTGTCGACGAACTAAACCAGAGACCAATCCTTGTCATCATCGATAAGGCCGGTCAGCATTCTCACAGTCTAGTTCTTCGGTATTCCTAATTCAAAAAAAGAAACAGAGAGAAAAAAGAAAGAAAAAATGGGGTTAAAAATAGAGATACCCCGCTAGACTTGCTCCTATATCAGGACAAGTGCAAAAATGGCTATAACCCAGCTGTGGCGAAAACCCGAAAGGGCGTCGCAGGCAAAATCGGGTACCCCGCCATGTAAAAACCCGAGAGGGCGCGTGGGCAAAAGCAAGAGGGGGCTGGCTTTGGCAAAAATCCGAAAGGGCGCTTAAGTCAGTAATGTGAACAAAAAAAAGGGGGGGAAGAAAGAGAAAAAAATTATAAATCAATGACGAATAGTGATCATCCGTCCTCCATTCGGAAGGCCCTTTATAGGGTCGAAGCGGAGTCGGCATCCGATGTCCCCCCTTATATATCTACATATATATTTCCTTTAAACAAACCCTTTTCGACCCTTGTCACCATCGGCAAGATCGGTCGCTACCCTTTCCGGTTTTTGTCATCATCGGCAAGACCGTTTACCCTTTTCGACCCTTGTCACCATCGGTAAGATCGGTCGCTACCCTTTCCTGTTTTTGTCATCATCGGCAAGACCGTCTACCCTTTTCGACCCTTGTCACCATCGGCAAGATCGGTCGCTACCCTTTCCGGTTTTTATCATCATCGGCAAGACCGTCTACCCTTTTCGACCCTTGTCACCATCGGCAAGATCGGTCGCTACCCTTTCCGGTTTTTGTCATCATCGGCAATACCGTCCACCCTTTTCGACCCTTGTCACCATCGGCAAGATCGATCGCTACCCTTTCCGATTTTTGTCATCATCGGCAAGACCGTCTACCCTTTTCGACCCTCGTCACCATCGGCAAGATCGGTTGCTACCCTTTCCGGTTTTTGTCATCATCGGCAATACCGTCTACCCTCTTCAACCCTTGTCACCATCGACAAGATCAGTCGCTACCCTTTCTGGTTTTTGTCACCATCGGTAATACCGTCTACCCTTTTTGACCCTTGTCACCATCGGCAAGATCGGTTACTACCCTTTCTGATTTTTGTCATCATCGGTAATACCGTCTACCCTTTTCGACCCTTGTCACCATTGGCAAGATCGGTCGCTCCCTTTTCGGCCCTTGTCATCATCGGTATGACCATCCACCCTTTTCGACCCTTGTCATTATCGGCAAGATCGGTCGCTACCCCTTCTCGGTTCTTGTCAGCATCGGCAAGACCGTCCACCCTTATCGACCCTTGCCACCATCGGCAGGGTCGCTCGCTATCTGTTTTGGTGTTCGTCTCTCATATATTCTTTTGAGTCCTCCGGGCTCTCGGCTCGTACAGGTCGTTGTTTAGTCTTGAGAATAGTCACGATGCGGTGGAGAGAACACCTCACCCCTTTGCTGGAGGCGTGAGCACTCTCCTGCCCTCGCGACCCACACACTCGGACTAGAATCAACTGGCGAAAAAAAAAGAAAAAAAAGGGGAAGAAGAATGATGACAGGATGGAGTCGTCATTTGACGGCAAAATGAAGATTTTTCATTCTACGGAATAAAGAGTACATGTTACGCGGGGCATTCCCCGGGATACATAAAGTCCATCAAAAAGAGGCAAATAGAAAAGAACTATGGCAGGGGGCGTCGGAAGATGTCCTCCAAATCCGGAATCCCCAGGGAAGGATGGCGGGCCAGCTCCTGCAGTCTAAACTCAGTGGCCTCCAGCTCGGATAATCTCTCCCCGAGGGAAGCAACTTGCCCTTCGGCCATTTCTGCCTCCTCCACCTTCTGGACTTCCAGGCGTTCTACCTCTTGAAGTTCAGTGTAGCACCCCGTATATATATATATATATATATATATATATATATATATATATATATATATATATATATATATATATATATATATATATATATATATATATATATATATATATATATATATATATATATATATATATATATATATATATATTTATTAATAATATTTTCCAAATAAAAAAATATATTAGATAAACTCTATAGGAAGCTTAAGTAAGAAGTTGGAACACGAAGTTATCATCTGTAAAGATTATTCACTTAACAAGTGGCTTCCTAGTGTAGTTGGTTAAGTAACTTGCCTTTCAACCCAATGACCAAGGTTCAAATCCTAGCATCCACCATTTACCTTTTGTGACAATTAATTATACATTATAGGCTAGCAACGTACAGACTTGGTAAATAGGCTTGCAATAGCAATGTAGAGACTTTGTTGCGGGCTGTAGCAACGTATAGACTTTGAGCCACCGCAGCAACGTATAGACTTTGAGCCACGGGCTTCCTAGTGTAGTTGGTTAAGTAACTTGTCTTTCAACCCAATGACCAAGGTTCAAATCCTAGCATCCACCATTTACCTTTTGTGACAATTAATTATACATTATAGGCTAGCAACGTACAGACTTGGTAAATAGGCTTGCAATAGCAATGTAGAGACTTTGTTTCGGGCTGCAGCAACATATAGACTTTGAGCCACCGCAGCAATGTATAGACTTGAGCTGCAGCAATGTATAGACTTTGAATTGCACAAATGGCCAATGTATAGACTTGAGCTGCAGCAACGTATAGACTTTGAGAGGGAGAGGATGTACAGACTTGTGAAGCCAATGTATAGACTTTGAGAGGGTACAGACTTTATGATGATGTACAGACTTTGTGAAGCCAATGTATAGACTTTGAGGATATACAGACTTTGAAAGTGTGCACATTGAAGAGGGATCGTGTATGAATGTGGGAGACAGACTTTACGATCTGGGCCATGGATTGGCTGTCCAAACATTATCCCTTATCTCTCCAGCCTGTACAAGCTGTAAAGCCCCATTATTCCAGATCTTGCCCCCTATCTGGTCATACCAGACCCTATAACATACCCTTTGCTACCCCCATTCTAGGTTAGCTAAGGTTGGGGCAAAGCTCTGCAGGGATTACACAGTCACCTAGAAGGGTTCTGCTACTGCTAGAGATCTTCCAACAAGGTAGGTGATCTCGAGCTTTAACCAAACCATAGCTAATCTAGGTTATATTAGCATGTAAAATTAGTGATTAGTCTCATCTCCATGCGGTATTTAGTGGTTACACATCATGTTTTAGTAGGTGTTCTCAAGCTTTTAACTAAACATTAGCTAATCTAAGATAGCTAATCTAGGATAAAAATTAGTATTAGCTCATCTCCATACGATGTTCCATGCGATAAACCATGTTTACAACAATTTCTATCATGCTTTCACATAGATCAAGTAAAATGTTAGCTAATCTGTTAGAATATGTTAGCTAATCAGTTAGATTACCTAATCTAATCACATGATAAACTAAATATTCATGTTACTTGTTTTACGGACATGTTTTACGCTAAATGACTACACCATATTCTATATATACTATGATAAAGATGTTATATTAGAGTTAAATTAATCTGTTAGCCTACCTAATCTAATAACA
Organism: Amorphophallus konjac; assembly: GCA_022559845.1. Taxonomy (NCBI): domain Eukaryota; kingdom Viridiplantae; phylum Streptophyta; class Magnoliopsida; order Alismatales; family Araceae; genus Amorphophallus; species Amorphophallus konjac. The sequence continues at coordinate 271,042,683 of CM040127.1, forward strand.
TGTTAGGCTAATCTTCATGTTACTTGATTTACCAGCACATCTTACGTTGAATGACCACCTCAGATTTGATATAGTTCATGCTTTAGTGAAGGGCCTGTCATTATGTCAATTTCTGTGAAACTGAAACCACCATGTTAAAAATATTATATTAGAGAAACTAAAACCTGAAAATAGTGAAGGAAGAAATTGTAGCCAAGAGGATGAAAAACGTGGAAAAAGACCAAGTTGAAAAAGTCCAAGTTGAAAGCACAATGAAATTATATTGAAAATAGGGGGTTCTAAGAAGGAGAATAACGTAAAATCTAGAGAGAATGAGAATATGTGAAAGAAGAGAAAGTTGTAGATTAGAGGGTTAGGAAAAAGTTTTATGAAGAGTGCAGAGAGCAAAAATGAGAGGAAGAAGGTGAAAAATGTGAAAAATCGAGATCTATAGGCGCAGGTGAACAGTGACTGAGTAGAAAACAGAACTGTAGCAAATTAATTATAACTTAAAAATTAAGAAGAATTGGAGAAAGTGGTAGAAGAAGAAAATCTATATCTACAAGAGAAGAAGAACTTTTGTGAAGAACTCAGAGAGAAAAGAGGATTGTAAGGGTATGAAAACTAGGAAACAAAAGAAGGTATCAACTCGGATGAACAGTAATGCGCCAAGACAGCAAGTGAAAAAACATGCAATAACTTGAAAACATAGAGGATTTAGAGAAAGTGGTTGAAGAAGGAAATGTAAAGCACTTAAGGATGAACAAGTTTGCAGAAGACATGAAATTGAAATGTGTTGTGTCCCTGTGATTTTGATGATAGCAAACACTATTAGTCATCATCTGTTTGAATCTGCATATAAATCTGTTTGTGTTGCATTGTGTTGCATATGCATGTTTCATTGAACATCTTATCTGAATGACATAACCAACGAACAGGCTGAGGCTGTGTGGTGTGTGCATTGATGCATTTCATAGTTGTTGATGCATTTCATAATTGCATTTCATCTGGATGGTTTGATGTTAGTCTGCTCAATGGGTGATGCTGCTATACCCTTTCCTGATGGGTCGACCCCTCTTTCCTGATGGGTCAACCCCCCAGGTCTGCAAGTCTTTACAACGCCATTTTGTTCATGCATCATATCTCTATGTCTACACACTATATTTAGGCAAAGTCTGCACATTGGTAGAGTCTGTACATCGCCTTCTCATTTCTTCAAGTCTATACATCCATAGTTGAACCTCAAAGTCTACACATCGCCTCATTTCTTCAGAGTCTATACATCTTCAGTGCATGAGTGTCTTACAAGTCTATACATTACCTTTGGGCATCCAAGTCTGTACATTGGGCTTTTCATTCAAAGTCTGTGCAGCGCCATGTACATATTCTTCAAAGTCAATACATTGCACTGTAGATGCATCGAAGGGAAGTATGCTCATCGGACTGTTCATGAGAAGTCTATACATTGGAAGTGTGTTCATTGTTCAGCTGCCTTGATTAAGTCTGTACAATGAGCAGCGTCCTTGTGTCTCAAGCTATTCTCCAAGTCTATACATCACTTCAGGCACTCCTGTGTAAAGTCTATACATTGTCTCTTTTACCTACGTTGCTCGAAACAAAGTCTATACACTGCTGGATGATCAAGTCTGCACATTGGCGGCTTTCCCTACGTTCTGGCTAAGCCTATACATTCATACCTTTCCCTACGTTCTGGCCAAAGTCTACACATCGTCGTGTTCAAGCCTTTCAAGTCCATACATTGGTCGGTGGCAAGTCTGTACACTGGTCGAGCATTTAAGTCTAAACATTCACAAAGTCTACACATCGGCCCTGTAGCATTGTCTAGCCAAAGTCTATACATTGGTACTGTAGCTTGCATAGCTCAAGTCTGTACATTGGGCTTCCACGTGAAGTCTATACGTTGTTCACTCAGCTTCTTCAAGTCTATACATTGGTCGATGGCGAGTCTGTACAGAGCACTGTTTCAGGCACTCAAGTCTATACAGAGTCTTCATCTTCTGAAGTCTATACATTCGTTTGGGAAGTCTATACATTCATTCATCTGAAGCTTCATCAAGTTTGTACAACGCTGCTTTGTCAAAGCCTGTACATCGCAGCTGTGTTGAAGTTTGTATAGCCAGTCTCTTGCCAAAGTCTATACATCACAATGTCTGTACTTTACTGTGTCAAGCCTCCCAAGTCTGTACAACCACTGTCTCACTTGGACTTGAAGTCTATACAGTGGTCCGTCTCTGTAAGCGTCTCAAGCTGCAAGTCTGTACAGAGTCTGGTAGTCTACAGTGCATCGTCTCTTCAAGTATGTACAGCCTTGGCATATGCATCTTAAAGTCTAAACATTGTGGGGCTTCGAATCTTCAAGTCCATACATCCATGCATCATGGGTCGACCCCTTTCTTTGATGGGTCGACCCCCCAGACTACAAAGTCTATACATCAGCCTTTGCATTGCAAGTCTATACATCGTGCATTGTTCAAAACAAGTCTGCACAGTCATTGTCTGTTGGCATCACGAAGTCTATACATTGCTTGTGCATCATAGTCTGTACAGTGTCTCAAGTTGGCTAAGTCTATACACTCTCTCACATTGTACACACTTGCTTCATTACTGTTTCTAAGTCTATACATCGGTTGGGTCGTTAAGTCAATACAATGTATATGTTAATCAAAGTCCATACATTGCATAATGTTCATCAATGTCTATACATTGCATTGTCTTCATATACATTCTATTTCTTTGATCAACAAGTCTATACACACTTCAACATATGTGCATCTCCTTCAGAGACGAAGTGTATACATCCTTCCAAGCATTCAAGTCTACACACTCGTTGTTAAGCCTATGCATCGAAGTCTATACAGCATGTGTCTTGTATGATGTCCATACAGCCTGTGGCTTGTACATCAACTGAACGTTCTTTAGCAGAGTATATACTCTTCAGAAGTTAAAGTCTGAACATCCTTCTGTGAAGACTGTACACACTTCAGCACATGTGCATATCCTTCACACAAAGTCTGTACACTCAGTTAACCCTCAAGTCTATACAATCTATCCTTCACACAAAGTCTGTACACTCAGTTAACCTTCAAGTCTATACACTTGATTGTTAGGCCTTCAACCCTATACACTCGATTGTTAACTTCAAGTCTATACACTCAAGCTGCATCTTGCCTGTACACACCTTGTTAACAGCCTGAACCAAGTATATACATCCAACTGATATCTTCTTATGTCTGTGTGACAGGTACTGTTCGTAAAGACTATGAAGTGCACGTGATCCGAGGTTGGCACCTGGCACGTCATCCGAGGATAACGCCCTAAATGCTGCAGCTATAAATACAAAGCCGACTCCATCTAAAGAGAAGAAGGATTAAAAAGGAAGAAGAAGTGAGATCAGATAAGAAAGAGGAAGAGAGTGATCGAGATAGAAGATAGAGCTGCAGAAAGGCAGTGAGCAGAAGAAGAAGAAGAAGAAGAAGAAGAAGAAGAAAGAAGAGACAGAGAGAGAGCCTGCGAAAGAGAAGAAAAAGAAGAGTGAGAAGAAGAGAGAGCTAGAGCAGAGGAAGCTTCAACTGAAGATCAGTTTCTGCTGGACCGTAGATCAAATCCAGGCCAGCCAGCTCCTGCGAGAGCCACAGTTTGATTTTATTTTTCCAGCTTTCTATTGCTGCATTTTTGTTTTTCTTTTTAACCATTCACCAGTTGTTCTTCGATTCTCTTGTGTGAGGTCGGGTTCCCTCCGGTTGGGAGGAAGAGAGGTCCGAGACCTCTAGTTTGTAGGTGACTTGGTGTCACCTGTGCTTCCCTCTGGGTTTCAGAGGAAGAGAGACTTAGGTCTCTAGGTTCCCCTCTGGTTTGGAGGAAGGGAGGATTGGTCCTCCGATTCTGGTCTTCTGGGTTGCAAGACTAGGTGTTCCCTCCTGGTCTGGAGGAAGAGAGACTTGCATCTCTGGTGATGTGAAACAGCCCTAAGTTGACTAAGCATGAAATGAATAACCTAGGACCTAGACCTGCAAGCATACAAGCACTCCAATGATTCTCACAATAGCATCTTACTTACACGGCACACGCGATTACCCGGCGGGGCCGGGGAATGATGGCAAGGGTCCGAGGCGGGACCCAATGATTCTAATGGACTTAGTTGGCTTAGGCTGACCCCAAAGAGTCTAGGATTCCCAACTTAGTGGGCGGCTGGCCCGCAGGGCGGGGTTTGGGGTGGCACTCTCTCCCGGACCGCGGTGGGCACCAACAAAAGAGCATACAAGTACGGGCCCTCTTCTCACCGTCCGACGAGCAATCAAAGCAATACTAAACTCGCAGAAGTAAGGCTATCACGGTTAGTATCAGAGGCTCACCTGATCGGTGTGAAGACACCGATCCCGCTCGGAGACGAGGGCGCGCCGGGAGGCGAGGGTATACACCCGATCGCCGCGGCGATGTAGCTTGACCTGAAAGTGCAAAGAGTACAACACTACGCCTCTCGCAGGAGGGGTGATCTTGGGGTGGGCATTAAGCTAATTACATCAAAAACTACCTCCACGTAGGGAGGGGCCTTCAGCCGGCCAAGCGGGGTGGGGGAGTTATGAAGAAAACCAGACGTTTGGAGCGTTGCCGGTTCTGCCAATCTCAGAGTTGCTGGACAGTGGGGCGGTGATGATGTGAGCTTGGTAAAGTCGTTGCTGGCCTGGATAGAGTCTGGAGCCGGACTGATTGGTTCTGCCTCTGTCTGGTGCAGAACAATGTGGCTGGTTGTAGAGGGTGCCACGATCTCTACCAAGCTCTGATTGAGACGAGACCTGAACCGTTGGAACCGTGGTTGAGTCTTCTTTCTGTTGGCACCAACGGCGTGGTCTTCAGATGTCGGAGAAGACCGGGACGATCAGATGAGTAGAGGGGTGTCGGTTCTGGCTCCTATAAACTGACCTGACACACTTGGAGTAGAAAATTCGTAACTTTAGATGCCGATGTCCAAATGCAACTATGATTCTTGAGGATGAAAGAGGACTTGAGAGGGAAGATTTTTTTTGAAGAACACTTGATCTGAATCCCAAAGGATTCTTCGTGGTGGAGCTTCCACTCTCGCTCTGGTTCCCTACCTGAGATATCTTGCGCAGTCGAGGGAGAATCGCTCCTACCGGCAGCTCGGTGCTTGGACGAAGATGAAACCACCACCGTTGCAAAGATGACTCGAAGACGCTTCCAACGGTACCTCTTGGGCCTTCAGATTCGCAGGGAGGAGAACGTGGTGGCCGCTTCAAGCTACGGCCAACCTGCTGCCTGCAACTAGAGCTTGACCTGCAAAAGAAATGGGTATGAATGGAGGGGTGGTGGTGGGGGGGCGACCTTGGCTGGGTTTGGGGTTGGATTTGGGCGACCAAGGGAGCTAAGGGGGTGGGAGATGGGAGGGAAATTCGAAATTGGGCTTTGGGAGAAGCTAATTTAGCATTGGGAAGGTGGTGGGATGCTTTGGGAAGGAGAGTGGGGTAGTTGGGGGTTGGGAGGTGGGGTGTGGATTGGAGGATGCCACCTTGGGGTTGGGGGGGGAGTTAAATGAGTGTATGGGGAAGGGGAGGGGTCTTAATGAGGGGTGAATGGGGAGGAGAGAGAAAATTCTAAAAATTGGGGTGGAGGGAGAGAGAGAGAGAGGGGGGACCCCTTAGAGAGAGAGATAGTAAGAGAAATTTAGTGGAGGGGAGTGAGACTTGGGAAATATTTCTATTCAAATTGATTCATCAACAGTTGTTACAATGAGAGGGAGGGGAGGCCTATTTATAGGCTCCATACTTTCATATGACCATAATGACCCTAACAAGCTCACTAATGACCAAAGCAGTCCAAGGGAGGGGTGCCCCTGGGCCTAGCCCACTAGTTGGGCCCAATAGCTTAACAAACCAACATAATGACACAAGACTTTGGTAGATAACCTAATAACCTAGGTACATGACTCAAATAATAGGAAAATTACATGGTTTAAGACTCAAATAAAATATAAAAATTACATGACTAGACTCACAAACACATGACGAACATAATGGCACAAGTCGACGATGATCCGAGCCTCAAAAAAAATTGGAGGGGCAAGGGATGCCCCCATCATACCCCCGGGGTGGGGAGAACTCGACCCCGTCGAGTATGGGTCCGCCTGGCGATAGTACCAGCTCTAGAATGTCGAGGTCAAGTCGCAACAAGTCCTCCCAACTCACCCAAGTATCCTTAATCGGGCGATGGTTCTTCCACCTAACCAGGTAGCGTTGATACACCTTGTGCCTAGTAATGATATTCTGCTCATCCAGTATTGCCTCTACCTGCTCTCGTCGGTCTCTCAAGCTATGAAGTGGAGTCCCACCGGGAGTGTCTCTCTCAAGGGGGGGTAAAGGCTCGAGCTCCTCACTGGGTTCCACCGCGGGGCCCTTGTAGGGTACCAGGTCCGCCACATTGAAAGTAGGGTGTACCCCAAAACCCTCAGGTCGGCCTAGCTCATAAGCACTACTGCCAAGTCGTCTCAGAACTCGAAAGGGTCCCGAACCCCGTGCCCTCAACTTGGAGGCAGGCCCTGGGAGGAGCCGCTCCGTCCTCACCATCACCAAATCTCCCACTTGGAACTCGCAGTGGCGCCGATGAGCATCTGCCCGCCTTTTGTAAGTCTCATTGCTCTTTCCTATATGCTTGCGAGAATGCGTATGCCCTGCACTATGATGTGATGTTGGTGTGAAAAGTATGGTGTGCAAAGGTGGACCTGGGCAGCCAAATGTAGACCGATCACACTTTGATCCTATGAAGACTCTGACAGACTTAGGAGGGCTGGGACATCCATAGATTAACCTTTTATGCATGGGTGTGACAAATGTCGGGGGACCCGGACATCCATGTATGCTCCTCTCATGCTTAAGACTCATGATGAATGAAGGTGGGCCAATACATCCGAATACGGTCCACTTATGCTTCCTACTTGACATGTGGGTGATGTGAATGAATGTATCCGACTTATGAATCATGTCAAATGGTGTGGTATGCCTAGACACATGCATGTTTATCCCAAAGGTGTCTTCCATGTGCATAGGCGTGGGATGACTTTTGAACTTTCATGTGAATGGGTTGAAGGGATCTAGGAAGGTGGTTATGGGGTGGGGCATTTCATTACTCCCAAGGTGTTTGTTGCCTAAGGTCAAGGCTCTCATGGTGTGACCCAATTCTAGGACAGGAGGAGTTTGGGTCAACATGGGCGATATGGGTAGGGTGAGGTGGGTGGTGAATAGGGGGAGTGGGTTACATGGAGATCTAGGCTCCCTTAGGAAGGGGTTAAAAGGATCATGGTAAGGGTTACCTAGGTAGGGGTACTCCATGTTCTCAAGGTCCTCAAATGGTGAGTCATCTTCCTCCAAATTATTTGGGCCAAGGTTGCTAATGGGTTGGCCAATCAAAGCACGTGGGATCTCAATGGTTGGGGAGTAGACTAGGATGGGCTCCTCCTCCATGGGAAGAAGGAGTATGATCTCACTTGTAAATTGGCCATTGGTGTAGATGGAAGTGATGGAGCCAACGGTGGGGTAAGCTAGGCTAATGGTGCTAGACTCCGATGGCCTCATGGCTAGCATATCGGTCAAGTGGACTTGCCAATGTAGGACTAAGTCTCCCAAATCTTCCACACAATAGGAGGTTTGATAAGTGACATGAGGCTGAGTGGAATGATTTGGGATTGATGTCCCATGGGTAGGTGGCTTGGTTGTGAACTAGGAATGGTGAGGCCTTGCTTGAGCCATTGGAGTACGGACTCATCTATGGTGACGGTGTCATGGGGAAGGGTGTGTAGCTCTTGAGGAGCTAGGCTAGGAGTGGTGGGTGAGTTGTGTGGCCCTTGGATTTCCTCTATCTTGGGAGGTGGATCCGGATTGGTATCCCTCTCTACTTGGGTGAGGGTGTGGGTTGCAACTCCTAAGGACAATGGGTTAGGAAGGTCTATTGTGGGTGGGTTGGTGGTAGTCGATGCATGGCGCACCCGAGGAGGTGAGCAAGGTCGGACGTGGGTTAGAATTGGGAGTGGAAGTAGTGGAGGCCTAAATTGGGGTAGGATTGGGGTGGGAAGTGGAAGGTGGTTTGGGTGAGGAGATTTGGGTTGATCGGTTTTGGGAGATGTGTCCCTTTTTGGGGACGTTGGTGAGGTTGCGGTGGTGGCCAAGGGGGCTTGTGGGGTGCGGGTTTGGTGAGGGGATTTGGGTTTGGGGGTGGTGGCCATTATGGGCCTAGGTGGAGGGGTGGACATGGGGTCCAATTGGGTATGTGGACATATGGTTGTGGTGAGGGCTTGGATGTAGGATGTAGATGTTGTGGTTGGAGTAGGAGAGGTGGGAAATGGTGGGGAATGTGTGATTAGGGTCTTGGGTTGGCCAAGGGAAAATGAAGGAGTTGAAATGCTCTTTGGGCTTTGGTGTTCGGAATGGGAGGGGAAAATATATCTAGCCCTAAGTTGTTCCTTCATGTCTCCCCATGTTGTGAGGGGAGCTTCCCTTCTAATTATCCTTAAGCCTTCAATTTTCAACCAATGAGTGTGGGCCCGTTTGGTAAGTTGTAATTTGGCAAATCGGACTTTCTCATCCTCGGACATGGGATACCAAGTGAAGTAATGGTCCATCGAGACTTCCCACTCTAAATAGTCACTAGGTTGAGTCCCATCAAATATGGGAGGTGGGGAACATGTCCTTCTATCGTCCATCCTTGGGGCGGGCCCATTTTCTCCAAGTTGGTTGAGTCGACCCGATATATTATCAAGCCGCTCATTGGCATGGGTCAAGGCCTTCATGAGGTAATTGACATGGCTCGGAAGGTTATGTGTGTTAGTGGTAGGCATCCTTTGGTGGTTTGGACTTATGGAGAGGACCGATTGGTGAGGTTGGTAAGAGGTGGCCATGCTAGGGACCAAAAGATGCAACCGATGACTCTAAAACATGCCCTAGGACCAACTTGATAGAGACAAGTTGTGAACTTGCTCTGATACCACTTGATGTGAAACAGCCCTAAGTTGACTAAGCATGAAATGAGTAACCTAGGACCTAGACCCGGAAGCATACAAGCACTCCAATGATTCTCACAATAGCGTCTTACTCACACGGCACACGCGATCACCCGGCGGGGCCGGGGAATGATGGCAAGGGTCTGAGGCGGGACCTAATGATTCTAATGGACTTAGTTGGCTTAGGCTGACCCCAAAGAGTCTAGGATTCCCAACTTAGTAGGCGGCTGGCCCGCAGGGCGGGGTTTGGGGTGGCACTCTCTCCCGGACCGCGGTGGGCACCAACAAAAGAGCATACAAGTACGGGCCCTCTTCTCACCGTCGACGAGCAATCAAAGCAATACTAAACTCGCAGAAGTAAGGCTATCCCGGTTAGTATCAGAGGCTCACCTGATCGGTGTGAAGACACCGATCCCGCTCGGAGACGAGGGCGCGCCGGGAGGTGAGGGTATACACCCGATCGTCGCGGCGATGTAGCTTGACCTGAAAGTGCAAAGAGTACAACACTACGCCTCTCGCAGGAGGGGTGATCTTGGGGTGGGCATTAAGCTAATTACATCAAAAACTACCTCCACGTAGGGAGGGGCCTTCAGCCGGCCAAGCGGGGTGGGGGAGTTATGAAGAAAACTTGACGTTCGGAGCGTTGCCGGTTCTGCCAATCTCAGAGTTGCTGGACAGTGGGGCGGTGATGATGTGAGCTTGGTAAAGTCGTTGCTGGCCGGGACAGAGCCTGGAGCCGGACTGATTGGTTCTGCCTCTGTCTGGTGCAGAACAATGTGGCTGGTTGCAGAGGGTTCCACGATCTCTACCAAGCTCTGATTGAGACGAGACCTAAACCGTTGGAACCGTGGTCGAGTCTTCTTTCTGTCGACACCAACGGCGTGGTCGGCAGATGTCGGAGAAGACCGAGAGAATCAGATGAGTAGAGGGGTGTCGATTCTGGCTCCTGTAAACTGACCTGACACACTTGGAGTAGAAAATTCGTAACTTTAGATGCCGATGTCCAAATGCAACTCTGATTCTTGAGGATGAAAGAGGACTTGAGAGGGAAGATTTTTTCTGAAGAACACTTGATCTGAATCCCAAAGGATTCTTCGTGGTGGAGCTTCCACTCTCGCTCTGGTTCCCTGCCTGAGAGATCTTGCGCAGTCGAGGGAGAATCGCTCCTACCGGCAGCTCGGTGCTTGGACGAAGATGAAACCACCACCGTTGCGAAGATGACTCGAAGACGCTTCCAACGGTACCTCTTGGGCCTTCAGATTCGCAAGGAGAGGACGTGGTGGCCGCTTCAAGCTACGGCCAACCTGCTACCTGCAACTAGAGCTTGACCTGCAAAAGAAATGGGTATGAATGGAGGGGTGGTGGTGGGGGGGCGACCTTGGCTGGGTTTGGGGTTGGATTTGGGCGACCAAGGGAGCTAAGGGGGTGGGAGATGGGAGGGAAATTCGAAATTGGGCTTTGGGAGAAGCTAATTTAGCATTGGGAAGGTGGTGGGATGCTATGGGAAGGAGAGTGGGGTAGTTGGGGGTTGGGAGGTGGGGTGTGGATTGGAGGATGCCACCTTGGGGTTGGGGGGGGAGTTAAATGAGTGTATGGGGAAGGGAAGGGGTCTTAATGAGGGGGGAAGGGGGAGGAGAGAGAAAATTCCGAAAATTGGGGTGGAGGGAGAGAGAGAAATAAGAGAAATTTAGTGGAGGGGAGTGAGACTTGGGAAATATTTCTATTCAAATTGATTCATCAAAAGTTGTTACAATGAGAGGGAGGGGAGGCCTATTTATAGGCTCCATACTTTCATATGACCATAATGACCCTGACAAGCTCACTAATGACCAAAGCAGTCCAAGGGAGGGGTGCCCCTGGGCCTAGCCCACTAGTTGGGCCCAATAGCTTAACAAACCAACATAATGACACAAGACTTTGGTAGATAACCTAATAACCTAGGTACATGACTCAAATAATAGGAAAATTACATGGTTTAAGACTCAAATAAAATATAAAAATTACATGACTAGACTCACAAACACATGACGAACATAATGGCACAAGTCGACGATGATCCGAGCCTCAAAAAAAAGTGGAGGGGCAAGGGATGCCCCCATCATCTGGTTTCCAAGTGGCTGGGAGTCACTTGGGGTGTCCCTCCGGTTGGGATGAAGAGGGGAGGTTGTTCCCCTGGTCAAGCTGTGTGGCAGCAATTTGTTGCAGACTGAGTCTGCAGTTTCTAGCCTAGCTAGTGGAAGCCTCACTCCGGTTTGGAGTGAGGGGTGGACGTAGGTCTTTGGACCGAACCACCTAAAAAATCTTGGTGTTCTCTTGTGGTTTGGTTTTCCTTATATGTTATTTTCTCTGCTGCGATCTTTAGATGTTTGCATAGGAGCGTGTGAGGGCTAATTGATTTGTGTTGTCTTGCTGAGTTCCTTCTAAGTATTTTCAGCACATTTCATCAACTGCTTTTAATTCCGCATACTTGAGCATTAGAGTTTTATTTGGGCGATATTTGAAGAGGGATACATTCACCCCCCCCTCTGTATCCGGGCCTTGCATCCTATCAAAATGAAGATCCGAAAAGTATTAAAAGGACTAAGAAAGACTAAAATCTCAAGAACTTACACGAATAACAACATAAACATACAAACCCAAGACCCCTCTCAATTGCAAGTTTAGCAAATAGATATAAAGTATATACGGCATGTTTCTCATGTATTAGCCTTATACCCAGAATAGTTAGCGAGTATTAGTCTCATACCTAGAATAATTAGCATGTGTTAGCTTAAATCTAGGATGATTAGCATGTATTAGTTTCATACCTAAGCTGATTAGCATGTATTAGCTTCATACTTAAGATGATTAGCATGTATTAGCCTCATACCTAAGATAATTAGCATGTATTCGTCTTATACCCAAGACGATTAGCATGTATTAGCTTCAATCTAGGGTAATTGGTATGAATTAGCTTCATATCCATACGATATATCCGTATAACGCAAGTTTTATCATTTAACTAACCTATTAAAATTTAATAGAAGGTGGCAGACCCAAGGGCGCCTTCTTCTAAGAGATGGCAGTCCCATGGGCGCCTTCTAACTGCATGATGTTAAACTAATCATCCAGTTAACCCTAGCTTAATCAAATATTAATACCTTAAGCCATTTTCAGTAGATATGAACTGCAGAGTCGACCCACCATGTTCACCGCGTTGACGCGATGAACTCCAGGGTCGACCCAGCCTGTTCGCGGGGTTGACGCGATGAACTGCAGGGTCGACCTGGCCTGTTCACAGGGTCGACCCAACCTGTTCGCAGGGTTGACGCGATGAACTGCAGGGTTGACGTGATGAACTGCAGGGTCGACCCAGCCTGTTCACCGCGTTGATGCGATGAACTGCTGAGTCGACACAGCTGGCTCATTACGTTAACGTGATCGTTAGGCTTTCACTTTTGCCATCTCCTCTAATAGATGGCAGCCTGAGAGGTGCCATTTAACTCCTGATAGGGTCCTCTAAACCCTGTATAGTTCCCAGGAAGGGCATCCCACAGTGAGGGTGTTGTTTCTAAACTTGTCAGGTGGCCCATAAGGCACCTCTCTTATCTAGTTTTTTTCCGTGTATCAAACGTTACTGGTTTCCACTCCTAGTTCATCCCTACACATCAATGCGCCCTTGGATTCCATTCCATAATTCCACCTTATATATCATACTGGTCAAACCTTGAAATTCCATATTGGCTATAAATGAGAGTGGATGTCAACAAACATGATTAATGTTGTGCATATAGGGCCCGGTCTGGTCCTGGGAGGAGCACCCGAAGGTACTTGTACCCATGGGAGTTTATTGACCACGGTGTTTGGCATTGCACCTGAGTACTTGCTTGCTAGGCTTTAGACATTCCACTCATTCTCGTGATATTACTTGATTGATTTGACTTGAGACCCGCAGAAGGGTAAAGTTTTTGCTTGAATGAAATTGATAAATAGCCAATTCCAGTTTTACATGCTTGAATTTATATTACTTTCTATTACTTGCTTGACATGAGTTCTTACTCTCTTGGAAAGATTTTGTTAATTCCATTTATTACTTTCTTGAATCTTTTGCTATTGCTGCATTGAAGTTGGAATCCTTATACTCTCACTTGTTATTCCTTCACTGCTCTTGTCAATTTTTACAATCCTTAATATCTACTCATCTACATGCATAGCTTTAGTGACATTAATTGAACTTGTAAACCACTTAAAGCATGTTAAATCTTGAGATGTAATTCCTACTGAGCGATTCGCTCATCTAGTTATTTTCTAATATTTTCAGGTAATTTGGATGTCAACCAACACTCGGAAGGGAATGAGACTGAGTGATGAGTGTTAGAGTGAAGTTATCAAATTGTCATGTCCTTTGTGTTATTGTATTAGTTCACTTATGTCAGTTGTATCAATTCATCTATGTCATTTGTATTAGTCAACTTGATTAGAACTGCTTAATATTTGAAGCCTAGTCGTTGGACTCTGGGAACATATGTATTTGTCCTTTGATTAATTGTGACAATTGTCAGCTCGTACTATTTGTATTAATTTTGAGTTAAATCTTAGTTATTTGCGCACTCTGATATTTACATGATTGACACGATCTATATAGACGTGTCACGCCTCCGAGTAATCTTCCGCGCTCGGGGCATGACAGTCTTCATGGTATCAGAGCCAGGTTTTCAAACCTAGGGAACTAGAAAAAATAAACAGTTAGAAATTGAAATCTAAGTAAAAACGTGAGTCCAAGGATAGGTAAAACCTAAGTTCAAGGATAGATATACCTTACCCGGTGAGATGGATAGAGCCATGGGTTAAGTTCTACAATGACTTTAGACCTTACAAGTAAATCCGATCTTTATCATACTTAACTCTTTTGTAGGATCATGGCTGCGGAAAGAGCACAATGGCGCGAGATGCAGCGCACCGTGCAAGGCCTCATACAGGCACTACAGCAAGTGGCCCAAGGCGGAGCAAATCGTGGAGCGGGAGATCTCCACTGAAGTTTCCGTAACATGAACCCACCGAGGTTCACGGGTTCGTCCGACCCCGAGGATGCCGAGAATTGGCTAAAGGAGATGGAACGAATCTTCTGTGTGATGCAATGCGCGGATGAAGAGAAGGTTTTACTTGCCATATTCCAACTAGAGCGGGACGCTCGATGCTGGTGGGAATCCATAGAACCAACACTGCCAGAATACCATGTCATATGGGATGAATTCACGGAGCATTTCAACAACAAGTACTTCTCCGATCATATCCAGGAAAAGAAAGCCACGGAATTCGCCGTTCTAAAACAACGGGGCTTGAAAGTGGCCGAGTATGAGGCCCAATTCTCCAGATTATCAAGGTATGCATCCCACTTGGTGTGTACGAAAAAGATGAAGGCGAGAAGATTCCTCAACGGGCTTCGGCCCCATTATATCACACAACTTACCCCGATGGACATCCAAGTCTATTCGGAGATGGTTCGGCGTGCTCAACTACTGGAAGACGCCACCGAATTATCTGAGAGAATCCGAGGAAGAGACAAGAAGGAATCCGTCACAAGCCCGGGAAAATTCAAACAATCCTTCAACAAGAAGCGATTCTTCATGAGAGGGGAGCCCTCTAAGGCGAAAAAATTCCAGAAGAATGACATGCCATTCTCCACCACCACACCATCAAAGGAGATTTGCAAGTATTGTGATAAAGCTGGTCATAAGACCGAGGAATGCTGGAGAAAGTTAGGAGCTTGTCTTCGATGTGGGATCTGAGAGCATCGAATCCCAGACTGCCCACTGATGAAGGAACAAGACACCAAAGACGAGAAGCGTCCGGTAAAGAAATAAGGTCGTCTGCAAGCTCTCCAAGAGACGGAACCCACTAAAGGTGGAATTATGGAAGGTACTCTCACTATTTGTTCAAAAACTACTCAAGTTTTATTCGATACTGGAGCAACTCATTCATTTGTTTCCAAGAACTTTGCTGCTTCATTTTCTAAGAAACATGAACTGTTAGATTTGGTCATATCTACACCTCTTGGGAATGAGTCTGATATCACTTATCACTATCCAAACTGTGAAGTGATGATTAAGGGAAATAATTTACCTGCTGACCTGATATGCCTAGATATAAAGGGTTATGATGTCATACTAGGTGCCGACTGGCTATCCACATACCAAGCAACTGTAGATTACCGGCATGGCAAGGTAACTTTCGTAGATTTCCCAGAGCTAGTTTACAATAGCCCTTGGAGTAAATCACTTCTTATATCAGCACTCCGAGCTAGTAAACTTATGAATAAGGGATGCATGGCTCTCATAGCATTCGTGACTGCCACGAAAGTCGAGAAGGTTAAACTTGAAGACATCCGTGTAATTCGGGATTTTCTCGATATTTTTCTAGAAGATTTAACCGGCTTACCCCCGGAAAGGGAAGTGTCGTTCACAATCGACCTTGTCCCTGGTGCTGGTCCTATACAGAATGTCCCCTGCTGAGCTGAAGAAACTAAAAGAGCAGCTAATGGAGTTATTGAACAAGGGTTTCATCAGGCCGAGTACTTCCCCATGGGGAGCACCCGTGCTATTCGTCAAAAAGAAGGACGGATCGATGAGATTATGCATAGATTATCGGCAGCTAAATCACCTTACAATCAAGAACAAGTATCCACTGCCAAGGATTGATGAGCTATTCGATCAACTATCTGGAACTTTATATTTCTCCAAGATTGATCTTCGTTCTGGTTACCACTAATTGATGATCAAAGAAGAAGACATTCATAAAACTGTATTCCGAAGCAGGTATGAGCATTACGAATTTACTGTTATGTCTTTCGGACTAATAAATGCCCCCGCAGCTTTTATGCAGTTAATGAACAGCATATTCGGGCCCTATATAGACCAATTTATTGTGGTCTTTATTGATGATATTCTGATCTATTCAAAGACCAAAGAGAATCATGAAGAACACCTCAAGAAGGCATTGCTGATATTAAGGGGAAACAAGCTATATGCCAAATTCAGCAAATGCGAGTTTTGGCTCGAGGAAGTATCATTCTTAGGCCATATCATTTCGAAGAACGAATTGCTGTTGACCCATCAAAGGTCGAAGCCGTGAAGAACTGGGAACGACCCACAAATGTAATTGAGATTCGGAGCTTCTTGGGTCTAGCTGGTTACTACCGGCGTTTTATAAAGGACTTCTCCAAAATTGCTGTTCCCTTGACTAGGTTAACCCGCAAGGAAGTGCCTTATGAGTGGAAGGAAGACTGTGAAAAGAGTTTCCAAACTTTGAAGGATCTCTTGACCACTGCTCCAGTCTTATCATTATTAATGGAAGGAGAAAAATACGAGGTATATACCGATGCTTCTGGTATTGGCCTCGGATGTGTATTGATACAGAATGGGAGAGTCATTACATACTCTTCCCGACAATTGAAGAAACATGAAGAGAACTACCCAGTTCACGACTTAGAACTGGCCGCAGTAGTATTCGCTTTAAAGATCTGGAGGCACTATCTCTACGGAGAACAATTCACTGTGTACTCCGATCATAAAAGCCTCAAGTACTTATTCTCCCAAAAGGAGCTGAACATGCGGCAAAGGCGTTGGCTCGAGTATCTCAAGAATTTCGACTTCACTATATAGTACCATCCTGGTAAGGGTAATTCCGTAGCTGATGCCCTTAGTCGAAAGCCGAGAACAATATTGGCCAACTGCATGATACAAGAATGGAAACTACTGGAGAAATTCTCTAAGCTTGATATCAGCACAGATGAGAAGAACATGTGTATTATTCTATCTCATATGAGCCTACATCCAGATTTGCTACCTGAAATCAAGAAGTTACAAGAAGAGGATCCCTCGCTAGTAAAGATAAAGAGCAAGCTGGATGAGAGACTAGATTTCAAGCTGGCACCTGATGGCAGATTACTATTTCATGAACGGACATGTGTGCCCGACTGTCCCGAATTGAAGAAGAAGATTCTTGAAGAAGCTCATAGATCGAGGTACACAATCCACCCTGGAGCCACTAAGATGTACCAAGACTTGAAAAGAACTTTCTGGTGGCCTAACATGAAAAGGGAGGTAGCAGACTTTGTGTCTCGTTGCCTCACATGCCAACAAGTGAAGGCGGAACATCAAAAACCCGTCGGAAAGCTACATCCGCTGGATATTCCCAAGTGGAAGTGGGAAGATATTGGCATGGACTTTATCATGGGTTTGCCCAAGTCTAGGGGCGGATATGATGGAATTTGGGTAATTATCGATCGGTTAACTAAATCGGCCCATTTCTTACCCATCAAAAGTCGATGGTCAGTCGACGTACTTGCTACCCTGTATATTAAGGAGATGGTTAGATTGCATGGAGTTCCCATCTCGATCGTATCTGACCGAGACCCACGCTTCACCTCTCATTTTTGGAAGGGTCTACAACACTCTCTGGGGATGAAACTTAATTTTAGCACTGCTTTCCATCCCCAGACAGATGGTCAGACTGAAAGGACAAATCAGGTTGTTGAAGATATGTTAAGGGCATGTAGTATAGATTTCGGCGGAAGCTGGCATGACCACTTACCCCTAGTCAAATTTACCTACAATAACAATTATCAAGCCAGTATCCCGATGGCACCTTTCGAGGCACTTTATGGCAAGAGTTGTCGATCTCCAATATGCTGGGATGAAGTCGGTGAAAGACAACTTCTAGGCCTAGATATGGTTAGAGATTCAACTGAAAAGATACACCTTATCAGAGAGAGACTCAAGGTAGCTCAGTGCAGGCAAAAATCTTATGCTGATAACAGAAGGAGAGATTTGGAATTTCAAGTAGGTGACCATGTATTTCTCAAGGTATCTCCTGGTCAAGGTATTAGAAGATTCGATGTTAAGGGCAAGCTTACACCAAGGTTTATCTGTCCATTTGAAGTATTGGAAAGAGTGGGCGAGGTGGCTTACCGTATTGCTTTACCTCCTCAACTCTCGGAAGCGCACAATGTATTTCATATTTCTATGCTGAAGAAATATGTGCACGACCCTTCCCATGTCATCGACCATGCTGATTTGGTGATTCAAAGAGATCTTACTTATGAGCAAAGGCCGATGTAGATCCTCGACTGCGAAGTCCGAATTCTAAGGAGCAAGACAATCCCTATGGTGAAAATCTAATGGAATCAATGTTCAGAACAAGAAGCTACCTGGGAAGCTGAAGAATTTATGAAAAGAAGGTTTCCCGAGTTATTCTATTTGTAAGAACTTTACACCTTCCCTATTTCTGTATAATGTAATTGAATTTGTGGACCAAATTCTTTTAAGTGGGGGAGGGTGTAGCACCCCGTATAAATATATATATATATATTTATTTATTTATTAATAATATTTCTCAAATATAAAAAAAATATTAGATAAACTCTAGAGGAAGCTTAAGTAAGAAGTTGGAACATGAAGTTATGATATGTAAAGATTATTCACTTAACAAGTGGCTTCCTAGTGTAGTTGGTTAAGTAACTTGCCTTTCAACCCAATGACCTAGGTTCAAATCCTAGCATCCATCATTTACCTTTTGTGCCAATTAATTATACATTATAGGCTAGCAACGTACAGACTTGGTAAATAGGCTAGCAATAGCAATGTATAGACTTTGAATTGCACAAATGGCCAATGTATAGACTTGAGCTGCAATGTATAGACTTGGAGTTACAGCAATGTATAGACTTTGCACCAATGGCCAATGTATAGACTTGAGCTGCAACGTATAGACTTTGAGAGGATGTACAGACTTTGTGATGGAAGCCAATGTATAGACTTTGAGAGGGAGAGGATGTACAGACTTGTAATGATGTACAGACTTTGTGATGGAAGCCAATGTATAGACTTTGAGAGGGAGAGGATGTACAGACTTGTAATGATGTATAGACTTTGTGATGGAAGCCAATGTATAGACTTTGAGAGGGAGAGGATGTACAGACTTTGTGAAGCCAATGTATAGACTTTGAGGAGGCCAATGTATAGACTTTGAGGATGTACAGACTTTGAAAGTGTGCACATTGAAGAGGGATCATGTATGAATGTGGGAGACAGACATTACGATCTGGGCCATGGATTGGCTGTCCAAACATTATCCCTTATCTCTCCAGCCTGTACAAGCTGTAAAGCCCCATTATTCCAGATCTTGCCCCCCTATCCGGTTATACCAGACCCTATAACATACCCTTTGCTACCCCCATTCTAGGTTAGCTAAGGTTGGGGTAAAGCTCTGTAGGGATTACACAGTCACCTAGAAGGGTTCTGCTACTGCTAGAGATCTTCCAACAAGGTAGGTGATCTCGAGCTTTAACCAAACCATAGCTAATCTAGGTTATATTAGCATGTAAAATTAGTGATTAGTTTCATCTCCATGCGGTATTTAGTGGTTACACATCATGTTTTAGTAGGTGTTCTCAAGCTTTTAACTAAACATTAGCTAATCTAAGATAGCTAATCTAGGATAAAAATTAGTATTAGCTCATCTCCATACGATGTTCCATGCGATAAACCATGTTTACAATAATTTCTATCATGCTTTCACATAGATCAAGTAAAATGTTAGCTAATCTGTTAGAATATGTTAGCTAATCAGTTAGATTACTTAATCTAATCACATGATAAACTAAATATTCATGTTACTTGTTTTACGGACATGTTTTACGCTAAATGACTACACCATATTCTATATACACTATGATAAAGATGTTATATTAGAGTTAAATTAATCTGTTAGCCTACCTAACCTAATAACATGTTAGGCTAATCTCCATGTTACTTGATTTACCAACACATCTTACGTTGAATGACCACCTCAGATTTGATATAGTTCATGCTTTAGTGAAGGGCCTGTCATTATGTCAATTTCTGTGAAGCTGAAACCACCATGTTAAAAATGTTATATTAGAGAAACTAAAACCTGAAAATAGTGAAGGAAGAAATTGTAGCCAAGAGGATGAAAAACGTGGAAAAAGACCAAGTTGAAAAAGACCAAGTTGAAAAAGTCCAAGTTGAAAGCACAATGAAATTATATTGAAAATATGGGGTTCTAAGAAGGAGAATAACGTAAAATCTAGAGAGAATGAGAATATGTGAAAGAAGAGAAAGTTGTAGATTGGAGGGTTAGGAAGAAGTTTTATGAAGAGTGTAGAGAGCGAAAATGAGAGGAAGAAGGTGAAAAATGTGAAAAATCGAGATCTATAGGCGCAGGTGAACAGTGACTGAGTAGAAAATAGAACCGTAGAAAATTAATTATAACTTAAAAATTAAGAAGAATTGGAGGAAGTGGTAGAAGAAGAAAATCTATATCTACAAGAGAAGAACTTTTATAAAGAACTCAGAGAGAAAAGAGGATTGGAAGGGTATGAAAACTGGGGAAGAAAAGAAGGTATCAACTCGGATGAACAGTAATGTGCCAGGACATCAAGTGGAAAAACATGCAATAACTTGAAAACGGAGAGGAATTAGAGAAAGAGGTTGAAGAAGGAAATGTAAAGCACTTAAGGATGAACAAGTTTGCAGAAGACATGAAATTGAAATGAAGATCCGAAAAGTATGAAAAGGACTAAGAAACACTAAAATCTCAAGAACTTACACGAATAACAACATAAACATACAAACCCAAGACCCCTCTCAATTGCATGTTTAGCAAATAGATATAAAGTATATACGGCATGTTTCTCATGTATTAGCCTTATACCCAGAATAATTAGCGAGTATTAGTCTCATACCTAGAATAATTAGTATGTGTTAGCTTAAATCTAGGATGATTAGCTTGTATTAGCTTCATACCTAAGCTGATTAGCTTGTATTAGCTTCATACTTAAGATGATTAGCATGTATTAGCCTCATACCTAAGATAATTAGCATGTATTCGTCTTATACCCAAGACGATTAGCATGTATTAGCTTCAATCTAGGGTAATTGGTATGAATTAGCTTCATATCCATACGATATATCCATATAACGTAAGTTTTATCATTTAACTAACCTATTAAAATTTAATAGAAGGTGGCAGACCCAAGGGCGCCTTCTTCTAAGAGATGGCAGCCCCATAGGCGCCTTCTAACTGCATGATGTTAAACTAATCATCCAGTTAACCCTAGCTCAATCAAAGATTAATACCTTAAGCCATTTTGAGCAGATATGAACTGCAGAGTCGACCCATCCTGTTCACCGCGTTGACGCGATGAACTGCAGGGTCGACCCAGCCTGTTCACCGCGTTGACGCGATGAACTGCAGGGTCGACCCAGCCTGTTCACAGGGTTGACGCGATGAACTGCAGGGTCGACCCAGCCTGTTCGCGGGGTTGATGCGATGAACTGCAGGGTCGACCCAGCCTGTTCGCGGGGTTGACGCGATGAACTGCAGGGTCGACCCAGCCTGTTCGCAGGGTCGACCCAGCCTGTTCGCAGGGTTGACGCGATGAACTGCTGGGTTGACGCGATGAACTGCAGGGTCGACCCAGCCTGTTCACCGCGTTGACGCGATGAACTGCTGAGTCGACACAGCTGGCTCATTACGTTAACGTGATCGTTAGGCTTTCACTTTTACCATCTCCACTAATAGATGGCAGCCTGAGAGGTGCCATTTAACTCCTGATGGGGTCCTCTAAACCCTGTATAGTTTCCAGGAAGGGCATCCCACAGTGAGGGTGTCGTTTCTAAACTTGTCAGGTGGCCCATAAGGCACCTCTCTTATCTAGTTTTTTTCTGTGTATCAAACGTTACTGGTTTCCACTCCTAGTTCATCCCTACACATCAATGCGCCCTTGGATTCCATTCCATAATTCCACCTTATATATCATACTGGTCAAACCTTGAAATTCCATATTGGCTATAAATGAGAGTGGATGTCAACAAACATGATTAATGCTGTGCATATAGGGCCCGGTCTGGTCCTGGGAGGAGCACCGGAAGGTACTTGTGCCCATGGGAGTTTATTGACCACGGTGTTTAGCATTGCACCTGAGTACTTGCTTGCTAGGCTTTAGACATTCCACTCATTCTCGTGATATTACTTGATTGATTTGACTTGAGACCCGCAGAAGGGTAAAGTTTTTGCTTGAATGAAATTGATAAATAGCCAATTCCAATTTTACATGCTTGAATTTATATTACTTTCTATTACTTGCTTGACATGAGTTCTTACTCTCTTGGAAAGATTTTATTAATTCCAGTTATTACTTGCTTGAATCTCTTACTATTGCTGCATTAAAGTTGGAATCCTTATACTCTCACTTGTTATTCCTTCACTGCTCTTGTCGATTTTTACAATCCTTGATATCTACTCATCTACATGCATAGCTTTACTGACATTAATTGAACTTGTATACCACTTAAAGCATGTTAAATCTTGAGATGTAATTCCTACTGAGCGATTCGCTCATCTAGTTATTTTCAGGTAATTTGGATGTCAACCAACACTCGGAAGGGAATGAGATTGAGTGATGAGTGTTAGAGTGAAGTTATCAAATTGTCATGTCCTTTGTGTTATTATATTAGTTCACTTATGTCAGTTGTATCAATTCATCTATGTCATTTGTATTAGTCAACTTGATTAGAACTGCTTAAGATTTAAAGCCTAGTCGTTGGACTCTGGGAACATATGTATTTATCCTTTGATTAGTTGTGACAATTGTCAGCTCGTACTATTTGTATTAATTTTGAGTCAAATCTTAGTTATTTGCGCACTCTGATATTTACATGATTGACACGATCTATATAGACGTGTCACGCCTCCGGATAATCTTTCGCGCTCGGGGCGTGACATTCAGCCTCTGCCCTCGAGAGTTCGGCATGTAATTCCGCTATGCGAGCCGTGAGAAAGCTTCGGCACTGCAAAGAGGCATTGGCATTGTCCCTCATCCTCGCCGCAGTCCCTTTTAGAGAAATGAGAGCGGTTCGGCATTCGGCCCGCTCCACTGTTATGGCCGCAAGCTGGTCAGCTGCCTCCCGGCCTAGAAATTCCCTCCTGTTTACATACTTCAGAAGCAAGATCACCCGTGGAGTCCAGTCATCCATGGGGCAACCAAAGGCCAACGGCGAGCAGGATAAATGCTCTATCAAGCCCCTCAGCTGAATATAAGTTAAATCTCTACTGGCCGTTATGGTCTGCTGAAGGGTCCCTGGGAACTGCCACATGAGGTCACTTGAAGACTGGAGACCAAGCGGCGATGTCTCGGGTAGTTCAAATTCCACTCTGCTATCCATAGTGTCCCAGATATCGTCGCCCGTCCCAGAAGATGACGATGGCATGAGCTGCAGTCCACTGCTATGGGGAACAACCGCGCTGGCCGATACGGTGGCTGGAGCCTCAATGATAACAATTTCCTTGCTAGTCCCCTGGGATGGAGGTGCGACAGGAATATCAAGAGCCAAGGACGTCTGTTCTTCGACGATCTCTCCGGCTTCTATTTTGGAGGGGCCACCCTTCTCCAGAGCTGACCGTTGCGTGACTTCTAATGGCTGAAAGTCCGCAATTGCTCCCGAACTATCAACCCTCACAAGTGCTCCGGGTCCAGCTGGAGCCGTTGCCGCTGCATAAGTCCTTGGGGTATCGCAGCGCGATAGGCCGCAGGATGGACGGGAGAGTTGCATGGCCCGTGCCTAGAGTCAGGAGAGGTATCTGCACCGTCATGGTTGGCAGCACCACCTCGGTCTGCGCCAGAAATATATATATTAAAAGCTGAAAGGAAGAAGAAGGAAGGGCAGCAGGCACCGACCATGGATGGATCCTTACCTCGGCCGGTACTAGGCTCAAATCTCTAAGGGCCACTTCTCCGGCGCCAGCCTCTCCGCTCACGAGCGAGCCTGACGGCCCAAAACCACACCACGATAACCGGGGTGGGCTGAAAGTCGGATGATCACTTTCATAGGCCGAGGATGCCCCGGCATCCTCCGTCTCTGTGTCAACAGGTGGGAACTCCTCATCACTGGAGCCGCCACCATAATCAACCTGTTCAGAGGAGGAGGATCCCTCTGCTCTTTCGGGACGCTCCACCGTCGGAGCAGGAGCCTTGCCAGCGGAAGCATCATCCGCAACAGGAACTTCTCCCATGCTCTCCACACCAGAAGCAACAGCGGGCGGGATCTCGAGGACAGGTTCACCCTGTCCCGGGACAACCGTTTCCTCTACTCTCTCCGAGCCCAGAAGTAATGACGGTTGTATATCAACTGAAATTTACGGCAAGAAAGGGTCAAGCCGGCTGAAGATATGAAGATTCGCGGTGGCATCGCAATTAAACTATGAATTACCTTCCATCTCCTGTCTGGGTGTTGGAGAAGGCAGATCTCTCTCTACGGGAGCAGTAGGGATTTCCTCTGCCCCTTGCCTAGCTGCAACATCTACCATCGCCTCCAGCCCAATGACCGCGGCAACTGTGTTGGCAACCGTCAGCATGGGCTAGCCAAGGCAGTCAAAGCAAGCTAATGAACTTTAAAGAGAAGAAGAGCCTACCTTCTGCCTCTGGCCTATGTATGCGAGAAGCTTCAAACTCTTCGAAGGATACAACCGAAGGAAGAACAGTTGCTGATTCTCTCTCTCCAGCCTTCTTTCGGCGGGCCCGTGTCACCCGGGTCACCGCCGCCTTCGCCTTTCCGACGGCTTCTCTCAACTGGGATCGAGTCCGCTTTCTCGAATCCCCAGGAGGCAGTGGCGTCGTGGTCGGGGCCGGCTCGGGAACCTCGAAATATGCTGGCTTCTGGGCCTTTATTATCAGCTCCCTGAAGTGCCCAGTCTCCTCCGAAGTTGGTCGGACTACACATGCACAAGGGTGAGACTAATGCACCACAATGAAAGAAAGAAGCTGGCCGAAGGGCCTAAATGAAGAAATGGAACATACTTGCCGGCCCCGTATAGAAGGGGAAGAGAGGCCAATAAAACAATGAAGGCGCTTTGTCCCTCAAAGCCGCCTCGCGAATAAGCCAGCATAAATCCCCGATCTTCTCACTCGGCTAGGCCAACAGCGCCAGGTCCTCGTGACCACGAGAAGACAAGAGATAGTATAGGCTCAGGTGGTCCAGCCCCCATCTGTCGGCATATTTGAACGAGATATGAAGAGGTCGGTCCAAGATGGCTTCGCTGGGACCACCCACTGAAAGACCATGTGAGCGAAGAAGCGCAAATAGCCAGGGGGTGTTGTCGTACAAGGCATCCCGCCTGTCTTCCTTGCGAATGAAGGTCCGATAGGGGTATAACCTATCCACCTCGAGATGCCAGTCGGCCATAGTCGAGATAGGCTCCTCTACCGGCAGAGGGAGCTGCTGAAGAATCACCCTCTCGCTGCTTACCCGGCATAAACCCCGAAGGGTTTTCACATTGTCATCCTTGTTGATCGGGGGCAGCTTTGGTTCAACCTTCGTCCTGTGATTTTTTACAACCTTGCGGGCCTCCAGATAGGCCTTCACTTCCGTATTGGTCCAAGATTTCAACTTCTTCAAATAAGAAGGCTCAATGTCAAGGACTGGCTCTGGTTGGGAATCCAGAAACCTGTGCTCCGCTACGGCCCAGCACTCTCGCTGGGAGCTCCTGTAGAGCCCTATCCGCGCGTTCCACCACTTGATATATTCAGGCATGATGCAGGGAAAATGGGCAGGGTTTGGCACCCTGAAAGAAACGTCCTCCCGATGATGAAAGAAGTCCCACCATATCCGGGCATCATCATTTGAAACCTGCCTGGCCCTGTGCCTGTTAGGCAATGCAAACTGTGAATAAGAATGTGGGATGTGCTGGTCGTAGCCAAAGTTCCGACTGAAGCGGAACGGGTAGTACAGCTCCAACCACAGAATGCCGCTCTTGCGGAATACAAGGACACTCGGCCTGATAGCCAGCGCCCAATCAACCAACTCCGTCTCAAGAATAGGCCTTGTACATTTGGCCTTAGAAAGCGGATGAATATACTCCTCAGTCTCAAAAAGCTTACACTGTCTCGTCCTGTTCACCATCGGGCTAGAGTGGGCAGCTAAGCTCCAAAAATGAAGGACCCCGGGGGAATCCATGGGAATACGGGCCAATTTGCCCGGAATGGCGTAGAGTTGCTCCGCTAGTAAAGATGGCTCGGCGCTTGCAAACTCTATCATCCGTGGAACGAGAGGAACCACCTGTAATGCCCGAGGAGCCACCTCCGGGAACAGGGTACAAACCCAAGCATTGAAAAAATGTAACGGACCGACCATCCGAAGACTTCTGGGGAGACACGTCTTGTGCAGGTCCCCCAACATCTTATCAATAAGGCATAAAGCCACCGGACAAAGAGATAGCTTGGTACCCCAAGCCATGAGACAGGCCAGATAAATGGCCTCCGCCCTAATCACGCTCTCGTCACCTTGTGGAAGAGCGAAAGAACAAAGCCAATAAACCAGTATGCAGCACAGTGAGTGACTGCGTCAACACCAGTAGGGTTTGGGTTCTCCCCATGCCCTCCTCTCGAAGAAGACTGGAGTCGCACCATCTTCTTCCGCTTCTGAGCCACTGGCGCTATCAAGGGAAAGTCCTCATACTTATTCTTCCCATTGAAGAAATATTGAAGCCAGGTGCCCATCCGCACCCTTCGCTTCTCGCCCGGCTTCCGAGCTTCCCTCGTGTTGTGCGACGAATGAAAGAGGGTGCGGTACGCCTTCATCAGATATCGATAGGCGTAACCCGCCAGATACCGGCCATCACCGTCAGTCTGATCTTTCAGCCAGTCAGGCCAACAAACCTCTTCATACGGTTCCCCATCAATGGGTAGATCGCTAAGCTGCGAGAGGCTCCATAAGTCTAGAGAGGTCTCTCCTTCCGAAGTATAGAAAGTGTTATATTCGGGGCAGAACACCTCAATCATACCGCAACACAAGCCTCGGGAGATGGGGTAGCGGTACCTTGAGGCATACATGCTGTGATATACACCAGCCCTGGTCAGAATTGGAGCATAATGATGCAGCACATAGTCTGTGAACTCCACTGCTCCAGGCCTGAATGCGTGGGCGTCGGTGGCCCTCAGCTCGACAAACCACCCCACAGATATTTGGTGCTTGAAGCGGACCGCCAAGCAATCCAGCAAGAATGATTCTTCTCTGTACCCCCACTTCAGCGGGGCAAGGAACAAGCCAAAGATCGGCTTCTCCCGATCCACTCTGCCCGCGGAATCATTCCACCGAGCGGGTACAAATTCGGGGGCCCTGGTCAGCAACCCGTCTTCTGGAGCCAGATCTTGCAGTCCCAGCACGACGCTCCATTTCTTGACCTCTCCGGGGAGGTAAATGGGTCTTCCCCGCACCACGCAGTCCGTCAGACTGTCTCTCTCCACCAGCAGGGCCTGCTCAACTTTTCGGACAACGAACACGTCCCTCTTCCCTTGAAGGTTGAAGCGTTGGAGAAGGGACAGCATGTGTTTGTCTTTGGGGTAGTCCCTCCGGGCGACACCTTCCCTATCATAATGAAAGGAGTCGCCCCCAAGAATGAGGAGATGGCTGGTATCCATAGTATCTGTCTCCGAATCTGAGGATTCCGCAACCACGGCCACTTGACCGTGCCCCGATCAAGGGAATTGATGTTCGCCCACGTCACCACGGCACGAGAAGAAGAGCCAGATGCCATAAAAGCTGCAAAGAAGCACATAAAACGATAAGCAAAAGTCAGAAAATAGCTGATCAAAGGCAGATTTCTGACAAAAAATCGGCAGAGTCTCCCCAGCACGGGAGATTGCCAAAGGAAAGCGGGAACGCGTCCACTAAGGGAACGGCCCCTAAAAGCAGCCATCGGCATCACACCGAGGCCAAAAGGAACACCCGGGGAAATAGCTCCGAGGGCAAGCCCTACTAGAAGCCTCCCGGGGCCCAAAGAATGGGTTTAAAAACCCAAAAGGGCAGCATTTCGCTCTCCCCGAAGGAAAAGCCGCCGCCGCTCTCGCCCTCACCTCGCTCGGCGTCGCGGGAAGAGAAGAAAGGGAGGAGAGAGAAGGGAAGCTTGCAAATGAGGAGTGATGAAGGAAAAAATGAAGAAGAAATAAATATATAGGGGAAGCCTCCCCCTTGTTAAACCGGCGCGCTATTTAGCGCGCCAGATTAAAAGACCCGTAAGCAAAAGGCGCGCCAAGATTGGCCGCGCCGAAGTCATGCGTCAATGAAAAAGGTGCGCCGGATTAACATGCAAATAGCCAGGGCCACGGCGTATTAAAAACCCAAAGGGCCAAGAGCGCGCCGAAGCAACCTCGTGCCATATTAAAAACCCAAAGGGCCAAGAGCGCGCCGAAGCAACCTCGCGCCGTATTAAAATGCAAACGGCGCCGGGTTAATGTCCATGCCGAATTAAGGGCCTTCCCAAGCTCCTGTCAACCGAAGGGGAGATCATTCCGGGTGAAATTCATCCGTCGGCCTTGCTGCACTCGTGCCTTGCTCGCAACACCCACGTCTGGGGGGCATTTGTTGGCACCCAAAATATGATCGTCGGCGACCAAGCCACAAAGACAAAGGACCCAGCCCGCTGAAGCACGGAAGCCGATAAAGATCAACATATTGAAGATTTCTCAAGCTGCCAGAGCCTCGAGTCACCCCGTATGGACATGGGGACTTCACCTCAGGAGAGCCGAGACAAACTCACAACCAACCGGCAGTGCGATCAAGCCTGCCCAATGAACCGGCATCGACTCTGTCATGCCGCATACACTACACCCGTTGTCCGATCAAGGACAACGGTCTACCCAGTGGCTTCCCACCTCATGAAGGGCTCTCCTGAAGATGAAAGAGTCCCCCTAGCTCTCCGAGATGGAGGATCGAAAGCTTTGATGGCAGAAGATCCCGATCACCCGGCACGGGTACGGCTTCCCGCCAAGATGGGCCCGTTAGTGGCCGAATGATCGCCTAGCTCAGGCGGAACTATCCCTGGTGTTACCCCACCCCCTAAGGAGCTTTGGGCACGAGCCAGGCCGAGCCAGTAGCACGGATCATAGAGCCGAAGGCCGTGTCAGCGGAAGGCCCGTGTGATCAAATCAAAGCTATCTAGAGTCTCGAGAATGGCCGTACGTCAACCTAGGAGCTTCGACAAGACATCTCGTCAAGGTTTCAATGAGCATTGGCAAGATAAACATTCACGGTGACCCCCGGAATCATCCCTGGACTCATCGACTGGCTCGAAACGCGCTAGGAGCATTAGCACGGCGCGCCTTAAACCGGCGCGCCCCCCCACTTGATGCCCCCTTATCCCGACGCGCAAAGAACCCCACCTGATGCCCCTTATTCCGACGCGTAGGAGCCCATGAAGCTTTTCCCGGCGCGCAGTTCTTCACGCCGGATGAGGCTTGGGGTTCAATGATATATATATGCATGTGGCTGTTCGAAAAGAAAAAAAGAGGGGCAGATAGAAGAAGATAGAAGAGAGGTTTTCGAGAGAGGCTGTCGAAGAGGAGACAGAGAGAGAAAAGGAGGAATCGGGAGAGAGCTTCCTGGGAAAAATAGGGTTCCTTCTGAGCGTCCTCCGCCGGCCATCTTCCTCTTCCTTTGCTCGCTGAAGATACGATACTCTGTTTCAAGAACAGATGGGTGCCGACGCCTATCTTCCTCTGCTTTCGTGGATTCTTTTCTTTTGAGGTTTCCATCTATCAGATGTAAGCGAGAGGGGGAGGGATGGCGATGATACGAGCCGACCCCCCTCCCCCTTCTCTGTAATTCTCTCTTTCCCTTTGCTTAACTGTTGTGCCTATGCACGTCCCTCTGCCTCTGCCATTGATGAACGGCGACCGAGCAATGATGCCGGCGCCGGATTCTTAACATGTAAATGTTAGCCCATTCCCATTTCTGGGATGGTAATATGTATATAAATGCTTAGACCATCAGGTTGAATGAATGCTCGAAGCTTCTGTCCCCTTCTCTATCTATATCTATGTGAATGTTTGAGTTCTTCCGCGCGTGGTCTCTGATTCCAGTTTCCCCGAAGTCCCGATCATGCCCCGAAGCATCGTGGGCTACAGAAACGACCCCTCCCCAGGTCTTTCCGATCAATTGCTTTCATTTCTGATTTAAGGATCTCTATATCCCCTCGTGGACAGAGCTGTGCTTATCCGCATGCTTCTTCCCGCCGTGGTATCGAGGGTCTAGTTTCCATTAACTCCTCCCTTCGTACTGCTCTCATTGTTCGCAAGGTGGGAGTTTCCTTTGGGGATGGTCGGATCCATCCCCCTGAATGCTGCGTCCTAACTGTTCGAGCATATGCTTCTACGATGGGCCCGTCTCATCTGTGCATCTACTACCCCTCCGCATCATGGTCATTTGAACCGTTCCGAGATTCTCTCATCCCGTCTTAATCACCCGGGGAGGGGCACATTCCCCTATTGTTTCATGGAATTGCTGGGCGATCGGGGGCTCTACCTCTCGATGGTAGATGCTTTCTCGAGGCCATAGCAGACAGTGACAGGGGTCTTAGCCCAACAAGCTTAGCCCCAACAATCGAAGACCCGATCATGATGTGACACAACCTAGGACTTAACAAGCAAGCACATTTGGCAATCAAGACGGACCGATAATGGCGGCCGCTCACCTGTCACTCACCCAAGACCCGGGGTAACTTGGAAATGCCAAGTGGAGGTTGTGTGGGCTAGGCCCTTGCTGGTAGAGGGCCAGCAAGGCCAATGTTTGTTTCCCCAAGGGTATGGCTGCCCAATTCAAGGGAGCCGACGAAGTGCCAAGGGCACGGGTTACACTCCTCACCCCACGGTGATCTCTTAAACCGATGGTGCTTAAAGATCGGACTCTCACTTCTCAAAGCCAGTGGAGTTTATGAACTAATATTAGGGAGAACAAGTACTAAATGGAGCTAGGAGTGGATCACTTACTCGACCGGTTTGAAGAAACCAATCCCGCTTGGAGACGTGGGCGAGCGGGGAAGCGTGGGTTCCCCACACGCCGCGCCGGGGTAGCTTGACCTGCTCAAATTGTTACAACACTACACCCCATGCAGGGGGGGGATCGTGGGGAAGGGAAGATGATGATTACATCCAAACACTACCTCCTCATAGGGAGGGGCCTTCAGTCGGCCAAGCGGGGAGGGAAATTCGAGCTAGAAGTGATGAAAGGAAGCGGATGTCGAATCTATCCACGTTCTGGAATCAGGGACCAGCAGTCGAAGATCGCACCTCTATGACCTCTCCTGATTTTTTCTGATGACGGGACCAGTGGGGAATCCTTCGTAACTGGATCAGGATGACTTCAGAATTTTGTTGATTTCTTCTGGTGCTGATGCTGGTCTGGGTGGAGGCTCGAATAGGGTGGCAGATTCTCGGACTGACAGCTTCAGGTTTCCAATAGTAGGAAGAAGAGGATGCCCCGACAGCTCCCGGACTCAGAATCAAGAACCTCTAGAGTTGTTGGAACCGTGGACAAGTCCTCTTCGCAGCAGAACTAGCGGGGAAGCCAAACGATGCCGCAGAAGACCAGTGGACTCTGAACAATGGTGACAGGTCGGTGCAGATTGTGGGAAGCAGAACCGCGTACCTAAGGGAGAAAATTGATAACTCAGGCCCACGGACGTTGATCAAATTTCCGCTTCTTGATTCTGAAAGTAGACAGGACGAGAAACAACTTTTCAGAAGAACTCTTGGCCTGATTCTTCTGAGGTTCGTCGTGGTAAAGCTTCTACTCTGGTTCAGGTGCTCAGCAAGGGCAGCTCTGCACAGTTGTGGGAGAACGGATCTCTCGGCCAGCACGGAGCTCGGATGGAGATGAAACAACCGCCGTTGCGAGGAAGTCCGGTAGATGCTTCCGTGGATACCTCTTGGCCTTCAGATTCGCTGGGATGTGATCGGGGTCGCCTCTGCAAACTGCTACTCTTCTACTGCCTGCGAACTGAAAACTGGAGGTTGAAGATGATGGGGGGAAATGGGGTATATGGGAGGGGAAATGGAGGTGGATGAGTGTGGAGAGAACCCTGGCTGTGAGGGGGTCTAGGAGGGGGTGTTCCAAGGTGTGGGAGGGGAAGAATAGGGTCTGGAAGGGGGTCTAACAGGTGGTGGGAGGAGGAGCTACGAATTTGGGCTTGGTGGGAGAAGGGGGAAGGTGAGGGGGCACAAGTTGGTGGAGGGAATGTGAGTTTGAATTTCCTTTAATGTGGGGTGATCAATGGTGGTGTTGGGGATGGGAAGAGGTGTCTTGGGAAGGTGGAGGGCTACTTGGGGAAGGGGATGGGTAGTTGGGGGTTGGAGGGTGCGGTGTGGATTGGTGGAGGGTCTATTGGGACTAGGGGGAAGTAATGATGGCTTGTGGGAAGTTGTAGAGGATTTAATGGAGGTAGGTGGGAGGGTGGAGGTGGTTGGGAGGGGAGGAGAGAGAAAATTTTCAAAATTGGGTGTGGATGAGAGAGAAAGGGGAGTGAAAGAGAGAAATTAAGAGAGGAATGGGTGGAGAATCTCTCCCCTAGGGTCTCTCACCCAAATAATGGAATCTCTCCACTAGGTAAGAAGTTTGAACTCTCAAAATGGCAAGTTTTTCATTCATTGATTCATTACCTTGAAATGGGGGGAATGGGGCCCTATATATAGGCAACCCACATTTTACAATAAGACCCTGGCAATTGACTCAATGACAAATAATCGAGGGGGTAGGGGGGAGCCCTTGGACCACGCCCAATGAATTGGGCCCAATAGCTAACTAGACAACCTAATGACACTCAAACTTAGGGAAATAAACACAAGACCTAGGAACATGACTCAAATAAAAGGGAAAATACATCAAATGACTCAAATAAAAATTACATAGGACTCAAAATTAAATAACTAGACTATGCCGGATGCAACCGGAGCGAGGAGACGAGCTGTGAACGTGGGCATGGGAGGTGATGTCCCCATCATACTCCCGGGGTGCGGAGAACTCGAATCTGTCGAGTAAGTGTCCTTCCCTCCTTGGAGGGTGTAGAAGTGGTACTGCTCTCAAGTCTTCCGAACGAGACCGATCCATCCACCTGCCGAGATAGCGCTCGTATACCTTGCTCCTAGTGGTAGTGGCCTGTTCATCCAATATTCGTTCAATGCGCTCACGCTGGGCTCTCTTGGCTGGTGGACTCTCCTCACGGGTGGGTGCTCTCTCAACGGAGGGAATAGGCTCAATATCCTCACTAGGTACCACCGTGGGTCCCTTATATGGCACTAGGTCGGCTACATTGAATGTAGGACTCACTCCATACTACTCGGGGAGATCTAACTCATAGGTATTAGCGCCAATGCGCCTCAGGACCTGGAAGGGACCAACCCCACGTAGCCTCAATTTGGAGATGACTCCCGGGGAGTGCCTCTCCTTCCTCACCATCACAAAGTCACCCACGTGGAATTCTTGATGACGCCGAAGGGAGTCAACCTGCCTCTTATAGATCCATTTTCCTTGCTTATGTGCTTGCAAAGGCTTTCATGCAATTTTGTGAATGTTGACATTCTAGGGGTGATGGGTGGACCTGGGCAACCAAAAGTAGACCAATCATGCTATGACGCCAGGAAGACTTTGATGGAATGGGGAGGATCGGGGCATCCATAGGTGATCCGGTCATGCATGGGGGTGACAAATGCTGGGGGACCCGGACATCCATGAATACTCCTATCATGCCTACGACTCATGATGAGTGAAGGTGGACCACTACATCCGAATTTGGACCACTCATGCTTTCTACCTGACATGTGGGTGATATGAATGAATGGACCCAACATAATGTTCATGCCAAGGGGTGTGGAAAGCCTAGACACATGCATACTTTTCCCAAAAGTGACTTCCATGTGTATAGGTGTGAGACAACCTTTGAACTCCCATTGGAAAGGATCGAATGGATCTAAGAAGGTGGTCATCATGGGGTGGGGCACAACCTTATTACCTAGGGATATGTGGTCCAAGGTCATGACTCTCAAGGTGTAACTCGGGTCTAGGATGGGGTGGATTAGGTCAAACATGGTGGCTTGGGATAGGGAAAGGTGGGTGGTGGATAAGGTGGTTGGGTCCCATGGTTTCTTTGACCCCCATTGGAAGGGATCAAAGGGATCATAAAAAGGGTTATCGAGGGGAAGGGGCCCTATGTCCTCAAGATCCTCAAGTGGTGGTGGGCCATCCTCCTCTAATGAGATAATTGGGCCGAAGTTCTTTGTGAGTGGGTCGGCCATAAGGGTGGGGCTTGACTTTCCACCCGATATAAGAAGCTCCAAATTGAGGAGAAGGTCGGGCTCATCGGGTGTGGGGAGGAATAGAAGGAGGTCGCTAGTGTAGCAACCAATAGAGCAAACCGAGTTGATAGACCCGACACAAAGGTGTAGGAGGTCAAGGCTCATAGATTGGTGAGCCATGGGGGTCAACAAGCCGGTCAACTCATATTGCCAAGCTAAGACCTTGAGAAGGTCCTCTAAGGTTTCCACTTGGTAGGATGTTTGGATTATGGTGTGATAGGAGGAGATGTGCACTATGGGAAGGTTTTCCCTTATGGGAAGGCAATCGTGGGTCGTGATCTCTCTTATTGGGCTCTTCTTTAGCCAACTAATAAGGGACTCTTCCAAGATGAATTCGACCTTATCTATAGGGGGTGGTGGAGGGTGAAGATCCTCGTGCGAGGCTTCCTCTTCAATTGGGACATGGGTGCTCTCCATGGAGGGGATAGGTTCCCGAGAGGTATTTGTCTTCATGTGGTAAAGTGGGTGGACTACTTCTTCCAAAGCTAATGGAGTGGGAAGGTTCTTTGATGGTGGGGTGATGATGGCCGGAGTATGGTGCACCCGGGGTGGTGAACAAGGGCGGGATTCCCACGGGTGGGAGAATACAAGGTTGTTGAATTTAAAGGTTCCCGAAAGGTGTGGCGGATGCACTAGGCAAGTCCGACGTGTTGGGTCGATGTCGGCATTCCTTTCATCTAACCATTTCTTACCTAGGATTATACATGGACCCGCCAATGTTCCCTTTTGACACCAAGTCCCATCCAAATACTTAGTCTTCCCGAACCATTTATGGAATTCAATAAAGACTTGGTCTCCATTGTGCACAATTTATCCGGTCCTATAAAGAGAGGTAATGATATCGGGGGACACCCAATTTTTAGATTCTAGGTCAATGAAATCAATTTCTACGGGCTCTCCATTAGGTAAGCATGCATGGGATATGATTGGGAGAGGGGCCATGTGACCCAAGACTCAACGTTAACAATGATGGGTTTGACAATGCACGGTTCGGACAAGAATGCACGCATGCCCTAGGACTTGACTTGTAGAGACAAGTCAATGACTTGCTCTGATATCAATTGATGTGACACAACCTAGGACTTAACAAGCAAGCACATTTGGCAATCAA
Source organism: Amorphophallus konjac (assembly GCA_022559845.1). Taxonomy (NCBI): domain Eukaryota; kingdom Viridiplantae; phylum Streptophyta; class Magnoliopsida; order Alismatales; family Araceae; genus Amorphophallus; species Amorphophallus konjac. Next base: position 271,077,978 of record CM040127.1, read on the forward strand.
GACGGACCGATAATGGCGGCAGCTCACCCGTCACTCACCCAAGACTCGGGGTAACTTGGAAATGCCAAGTGGAGGTTGTGTGGGCTGGACCCTTGTTGGTAGAGGGCCAGCAAGGCCAAGGTTTGTTTCCCCAAGGGTATGGCTGCCCAATTCAAGGGAGCCGACGAAGAGCCATGGGCACGGGTTACACTCCTCACCCCACGGTGATCTCTTAAAGCGATGGTGCTTAAAGATCGGACTCTCACTTCTCAAATCCAGCGGAGTTTATGAACTAATATTAGGGAGAACAAGCACTAAATGGAGCTAGGAGTTGAGCACTTACTCGACCCGTTTGAAGAAACCAGTCCCGCTCGGAGACGTGGGCGAGCGGGGAAGCGTGGGTTCCCCACACGCCGCGCCGGGGTAGCTTGACCTGCCCAAATTGTTACAACACTACACCCCATGCAAGGGGGGGGATCGTGGGGAAGGGAAGATGATGATTACATCCAAACACTACCTCCTCATAGGGAGGGGCCTTCAGTCGGCCAAGCGGTGAGGGAAATTCGAGCTAGAAGTGATGAAAGGAAGCCGATGTCGAATCTGTCCACGTTCTTGAATCAGGGACCAGCAGTCGAAGATTGCACCTCTATGACCACTCCTGATTTTTTATGATGACGGGACTAGTGGGGAAATCTTTATAACTGGATCAGGATGACTTCAGAATTTTGTTGATTTCTTTTGGTGCCGATGCTGGTCTGGGTGGAGGCTCGAACATGGTGGCAGATTCTCGGACTGACAGCTTCAGGTTTCCAACAGCAGGAAGAAGAGGATGCCCCGATAGCTCCCGGACTCAGAATCAAGAACCGCCAGAGTTGTTGGAACCATGGACGAGTCCTCTTCGCAGTAGAACTAGTGGGGAAGCCAAACGATGGACTTTGAACAATGGTGACAGGTCGGTGCAGACTATGGGATGCAGAACCATGTACCCTAGGGAGAAAATTGACAACTCTGGCCCACGGACGTCGATCGAAGTTCTACTTCTTGATTCTGAAAGTAGACAGGATGAGGAACAACTTTGCAGAAGAACGCTTGGCCTGATTCTTCCGAGGTTCGTCGTGGTAAAGCTTCTACTCTGGTTCAGGTGCTCAGCAGGGGCAGCTCTGTGCAGTTGTGGGAGTACGGATATCCCGGGCAGCACGGAGCTTGGATGGAGATGAAACCACCGCCGTTGCAAAGAAGTGATGTGACACAACCTTGGACCTAATGCAAGCAAGCACAATCGCATTCAAATGGGCCGAATTGGGACACCGCTCTATCGACACTCACCCAAGCCCGGGGTAACTTTGCAATGCAAAGGTGAGGTTGAGGGGTTGGGCCCTTGCTGGTAGAGGGCCAGCAAGGCAAAGATGGGATTCCCAATGGGTGTGGAGGCCCAATTCAAGGGGGCCGACAAAGTGCCAAAGGCACCGGTTGCACTTCTCCCACGGTGATCACTCAAGACAACGGGGCTTGAGGATCGGGCTCTCACTCGCATAACCAGCGGAATTAAGAACTAATATTGAAAGACAAGCACTAAATGGAGTGATGATTTGAGCACTTACTCGACTAGTTTGAAGAAACCGGTCCCGGTTGGAGACGAGGGCGAGCGGGGAGGCGAGTGGATCCCCACACGCCGCGTCGGGGTAGCTTGATCTGCCCAAGCAAGTTACAACACTACACCTCTCGCAGGAGGGGGATCTTGGGGTGGGGGTTAAGGGATATTACAACCAAAATTACCTCTACACAGGGAGGGTCCTTCAGCCGGCCAAGCGGGGAGGGGAAACTAGGATTAAAAGTATTGAACGATGAAGTTACCGGTTCTGTCTGCTCTCTCCGAACAGGGACAGGTAGTCGGTGTTGCTACTGTAGAACTTGCTCAAGAATTTTGCTGATGACGAGACCAGTGGGGAAATCTTCGTAGCTGGGAAGGGAATGCCTCAGAATTTCTTTAATTTCTTCTAGAGCCGCTGCTGACCGGGATGGAGGTTTGAACAGAGCTTCAGATTCTCAGACCTGCAGTGGTAGACTTCTAATAGCAGATTGCAGAGAACGCCCCGGCAGCTCCCGACCTCGGAATCAAGCGCCGTCGGAGTCGTTGGAATCGTGGACGCGTCCTCTTCGCAGCAAAACTAACGAGAAAGCCAACCGATGTCGGAGAAGACTAGGGGATGCAGAACAATGGTGACAGGTCGGTGAAGACTGTGTGTAGCAGATCTGCGTAGTTTGAAGAAGAGCTCTTGGACTGATTCCTCCGGGGTTTGTCGTGGTGAAGCTTTCTCTCCGGATCAGGATCTCTGTAGAGCCAACTCTGCGCAGTCGTGGGAGAATGGCGCCTCCGGGCAGCACACAACTCGGATGAAGACAAAACCACTTCTGTTGAAAAGGAGACTGGTAGACGCTTCCAACGGTGGCTCTTGGGTCTTCAAACTCGTCCGGAGGAGGTCGTGGTGGCCGCTGCAAGTTGCTGGTTCAGCTGCTACTTCTGGACTGCAAACAGCATCTTTGACATAGCCTCCAAGTGACCCTAAAAGAAGAAGAAGGGGATAGTATATGGTGAAGGGGTGGATGAAGAATGGTGGAGGGGAGGTATGGGAGGTGTGGAGGGGTGCAAATGGTAGAAGGGAGGTGGAGGAAGAAGGGGAGGTCGCAGGTTTTCAGCTGGAGGAAGAGGGGTGGGGTATGCAAGGGTTGTGGAGAATGGGTGGAGAAAGGGGCGACCTAGCCTAATGAAGATGGGAGGGGGGCGGCCAAAGACTTGGAGGGAAGGGGAATTCAAATTCAAAATGGTCTTGGAAGATGGGAGATGGTGTGGGGAAGAGGGGTGATTGTGTTGGAATGGGGAAGATTTGGTTGGAATGGAGGAGATGGTGTTGGAATGGGGAGGGCTCTACCTTGGAACTAGGGGGGAAGTAAATGGGGTGTGGGGAAGTGGAGGGGCCTTAATGGAGGTAGGTGGGGGTTGGAGGTGGTTGGGAGGAGAAAGAGAGAGGAAAGGGGCGAACCTAGGAGAGAGAAAGAAGGATAGAGAGAGAGGTGGGGTGGGGAATCACTCCGCTAGGGCTTCTCACCCAACTATAGGATTCATCCACTAGAACTAGATTTGAATACTCAAATGGAAATCTTTTGTATTGAATCATTCATTACCTCCAAATGAAGGAAATGGGGACCTATATATAGGAAACCCACATTTTACAATAAGTCCCTTACAAAAGACTCAATAACAAATAACCGAAGGGGTCGGGGGGCTCATGGGCCAAGCCCGAAGAATTGGGCCCAATAGCACATTACACAATCTAATGACACTCAATACTTAGGAAAATAAATGCAAGACCTAGGGACATGACTCAAATAAACTGAAAATTACATCAAATGACTCAAGTAAATAGCATAAAAAAGGATAAGTGGGCCTTTATAGAGAGAGGCCCGAACTCAAACGATGCCGGAGTGTGAAGAAGACCCTCGCCAAAGGGATTTGAGGATGATGCCTCCATCAAATCCCCGGGGCTGTGAAGAGCTCGACTCCGTCGAGTAGGGGTCCATCCGGCTGTGGTACTGCTCGAGGAGGTCCGGATCCAACCGCTGGAGATCCTCCCGACTCACCCAAGAATCCTCCGAAGGAGGCCGATCCTTCCACCTGACGAGATAGCGCTCATATACCTTGCTCCGAGTGGTAGTGACTTGTTCATCCAATATTTGTTCAATTTGTTCTCGCTGGGCTCTCTTGGCTGGTGGTCTCTCCTCACGGGTGGGTGCTCTCTCAAGGGAAGAAGTAGGCTCAATCTCCTCACTAGGTACCACCGTGGGTCCCTTATATGGCACTAGGTCGGCGACATTGAATGTGGGACTTATTCCATACTCCTCAGGGAGATCTAACTCGTAGGTATTTGCACCAATGCGCCTCAAGACCTGGAAGGGACCAGTCCCACGTGGCCTCAGTTTAGAATTGGCTCCCGGGGAGAGTCTCTCCGTCCTTACCATCACAAAGTCACTCACATGGAATTCTTGGTGACGCCGATGAGAGTCGGCCAGCCTTTTATAAGCCTCATTCTTCTTGCTAATGTGCTTGCGAATTTCTTCATGCAATTCTCTAATATGTTGTGCAAAAGACTCGGCTGAAATGGACACTCTAGCATGCTGAGGAAGGGGAATGAGATCGGAAAGCTTTCTTGGTTTGTATCCATGCACGGCTTCAAATGGACTCATCCCTATGGACTTATTGATGGAGTTGTTATATGCAAATTCAGCATGGGGTAAAATGAGATCCCAATTTCCGGGGTGATCCTCAACAAGACACCTAAGAAGGTTCCCTAGACTCCGATTGACAACTTCAGTTTGGCCATCTGTTTGGGGGTGGTAGGCAGTGGAGAATTTGAGGAGGGTACCCATCATGTGTCAAAGAGTTTTCCAAAAGTAGCTAGTGAATTTGACATCCCTATCGGAGACTATGGTCTTAGGTAGCCCGTGGAGACGGACAACCTCATCAAAGAACAATCGGGCCACATGGGAGGCATCGGAGGTTTTGGAGCATCGGATGAAATGAGCCATTTTGGAAAATCTATCAACCACCACATAGATGGAGTCATGCCTTTTTTGAGTCTTGGGTAATCCTAGCACAAAGTCCATACTCAAGTCTTGCCATGGACGGTCGGGGATGGGGAGTGGGGTATATAGGCCAGTATTTTGTTTCACCTGTTTGGCCGAAGCACATGTTCGGCATTGACCCACTATCTTGCCTAAATCTCTCTTGAGACTTGGCCAATGAAACTGTCCCTCAACTAGAGCAATGGTTTTGTGGACTCCAAAATGACCAGCTAGCCCTCCCGCATGTAATTCCCAAATCAGGAAGTCGCGGAGTGAGGTCCGTGGGATGCAAAGCTTTGGTCCCTTGAAGAGGAACCCATCCTCTATGACAAATCCCTCATGTTCCTTGCTAGAATGGGTGGTCAAGGTAGTGAAGATGTGCCCAAAGTCGGGGCAGCTAGGGTACTCATCCTTGATCCTATCAAATCCGGTTACTTCCACTTGAATAGTGGAAAGCAAGGAAACTTTCCTACTAAGGGCATCCGCCGCTCGATTCTCACTCCCGGCTTTGTGTTTGATGACAAAAGTGTAGGATTGGATGAACTCAACCCATCGGGCATGTCGGGCATTTAACTTTTTTTGGGAGTTGAGGTATTTGAGGGCCTCATGATCGGAAAAGACGACAAACTCTTTGGGTAACAAGTAGTGCCTCCTATGTCGGAGGGACTAAACCACGGCATAGAACTCTTTGTCATAAGTGGAGTATCTTGTCCTAGCATCACAAAGCTTCTCACTAAAGAAGGCTACCGGGTGTCCCTCTTGAGTAAGAATCCCTCATATCCCTATCCCGGATGCATCACATGTGACTTCAAAGACTTTAGAGAAATCGGGAAGGCATAGGACCGGGGCTTGGGTCAACTTTTCCTTAAGTTCTTGGAAGGATTTAGAGGCTGATTTGGTCCATACAAAAGTTCCCTTCTTGAGACAATCGGTGATTGGACCGGTGATAGTGCTAAATCCACGAATAAACCTCCTATAGAATGTTGCCAATCCATGGAAACTTCGGACCTCATGAAGGGTGTGGGGTTCCGGCCAATCAATAATAGTTTGGACCTTGTCGGGGTCCATGGAGACGCCTTTGGTGGACACCACAAATCCTAGGAAGGTGAGGGAGGTGGTCATGAAGTGGCACTTTCCTAAGTTGGCAAATAGGCTCTCTTGTCGAAGGATGGTACAAACTTGCCTAAGGTGGTCAAGGTGGGCCTCTTGGGATTGACTATAGATGAGTATATCATCAAAGTAGACCACTAGAAAGATCCCAATGAATGTTCTAAGGACCTCCGTCATAAGACGCATGAAAGTACTTGGGGCATTTGAAAGCCCAAAAGGCATGACTAACCATTCAAAGAGACCATCTTTGGTTTTGAAAGCCGTTTTCCACTTATCCCCGGGCCTTATCCTAACTTGGTGATAGCCACTCTTAAGGTCAATTTTGGAGAAAATGGTGGCTCCGACTAACATATCAAGCATGTCATCAAGCCTAGGGATGGGAAACCTATACTTGACGGTGATTTTGTTAATGGCCCTACTATCCATACACATTCGCCATGACCCATCCTTCTTGGGAGTTAGAAGGGCCGGGACGGCACATGGGCTTTTGTTAATGCGAATGAAGCCCTTCCTAATGAGTTCCTCTATTTGCCTCCGAAGTTCGGCATGTTCCGTGGGATTGAGGCGATAATGAGGAAGGTTTGGGAGAGTGGCCCCCGGGACTAGATCAATTGCATGTTGCACATCCCGCATGGGAGGGAGTTTGTCCGGGAGCTCCGTTGGGAACACATCATGGAATTCTTCTAGGAGTTGTTGGATTTCTATGGGATGTGGATTGGTGGAAGTGGGTTCTCCTAGGCAAATGACCACCGCACATAGTGGTACTCCTTGAACTATCTCTTCTTCAAGTTCTTTCCTAGTGATGAGATGAAGACCCTTGGTCAACCCCGAGGTCCCACTTTGTTTGGGAGTTTGGGTGAGGGATGGGGTTGGAGGGGTGGAGTTCCCCGAGACTTGTGGGGTGATGGGGTGTTGTCCTTGAGGGAGAGTGTCCCTCTTGGTCATGGGACGAGGTGGGGAGGGGTTAAGACGGATAGTCTTTCCCTCATGTTCAAAGGTGCACATGTTGCTCTTACCCAAGATGGTGGCATCTACATCATAGAGCCAAGGTCTTTCTAGAAGGATGCTTCCTACTTCCATTGGTATGATATCACACCATATTTGATCATAGTATGAAGAGAAGGTGAGGGGCACAAGACATTGGGTGTTGACCGGGATGGAGTTGTTGTTGATCCATGAGACCCGATAGGGATTTGGGTGGGGAGTGATAGTAAGCCCAAGAAGCTTAACAGTATCGGGGGATACGGCATTGACACAACTCCCACTATCCAAGATCACTTTCCTTACATGGCTCCCTATCTTGACAAAGGTGTGAAAGATTAAAGTTCGGCGCCAATCCTCTTCTTGGGGTTTGGTGAGGGTGCACCTAATCACTCCTAGATGGGAGTTGGTAGACGGAGTGGTGTGATCTAGACCCGACTCTAGGTATTGGGCCTCATACTCTTCTTCCTAATCTAGGGAGGCTTCATGATCCTCAACAACACTCTCAAGTTCCTTTTGGGGTGAGGGAGCTTCTTCCTCAATAAGCAAGCTAGATAATCCCTTGGATGGACATTGCCCCGCAAAGTGGCCAAACCCTTGACACCTAAAGCATTGTTGACGCCCGTTACCCGAAGTAGTTCCTACATTTGGGCCTTTGGGAAGGTCTTCCCTCCGTGGGAGGGGGTGACTAGGGGTGGGTTTGTTTGGAGTGATGGTGGGAGGAGGGTTGTAAGGCCTTAATGGGGTGTTCCCACTTGGATTATGGGCTTTCATGGGAGTGGCCAGAATGGGCCGTGGTCCCATGTTTTTGGGATCGACCGGTCGGGAAGTAGCAAATCGAGGGATCCTAGAGAATCTTTCTACATCCCTAGCTATTTGATAAGTTATCTCAAGGTTATCAATATCTCTCATAAAAAGCTCTCTCTTGATGTGACTTTGAAGTCCATTCCTAAAGCGAGACAAGGTAACGGCCGGGTCTTCATGAACTCCACACTTCAAAAGATAGGAGTCAAACTTCTCAATGTATTCAACCACGGTCTTCCCTTCTTGGGTGAGGCTTTGCCATTCATCTAAGAGCATTTGATGGTAGGATTGGGGAAGGTATTTTTTCCTAAGTTGGTTCTTCATACCCTCCCAAGTATCAATAGGCTCTCCCCGCCTAATCCTTCTTAGACCCTCTTGGTTTAACCAATAAGTTTTGGCTAATTTGATGAGATGCATTTTGGCCAACCTTACCCTTCTTTGGTCGGACATAGGGTACCATTCAAAGTATTGGTCCATGGCGGTTTCCCACTCTAAGTAGACACTTGGTTCATGGGAACCATCAAAGTTTGGGGCCTCTACTTTAATCATCCTTAAGAGAGGGTCATCCGGGTCGTCCCGTGGACACCTTTCATAAATTGGATGGTGGCGGGGTCTCTCATGGTCATGGTAAGGGTCAAGATCCAAGTCCTCCCTATAAATTTCAGCATGTGGATGATAGGCTCTTGGTCCATGGTTCCTAGGATGGAACTCATCCCTATGAGGCTCAATATGTGGAGGGTGGACTCTTGGGTCATTGTTCCTTGGGTGGAACTCATTCCTATGCAACTCACCATGTGGTGGATGAACTCTTGGCTCATTATTCCTTGGATGAGGGTCTTCCCTAGGAGGCTCAACATGTGGAGGGTGGACTCTAGGCTCATTGTTCCTTGGGTGGAACTCATGCTCTTCAAGCCGAGCAATTCGAGTGGTAAGGGACTCAAGTTGGGCAAGAATGTTGGTAAGGGCAGCATCTACCCTATTCATTTGACCTTGAGGTTCCTCCCTAGGAGCATCTTGATTGAGTTGAGGACGGGGATCCATGGGTGGATTTGAAGATGAAGGATCGGATCGGTAACTAGCACCACTACGGGTGGACATGCAAGACAAGGGGCAAAAGATGTTGGACACACAATGCAATGGTCCTAGGACTTAGACTTGATAGAGACAAGTCAATGACTTGCTCTGATACCAATTGATGTGACACAACCTCGGACCTAATGCAAGCAAGCACAATCGCATTCAAATGGGCCGAATTGGGCCACCGCTCTATCGACACTCACCCAAGCCCGGGGTAACTTGGCAACGCCAAGGTGAGGTTGAGGGGTTGGGCCCTTGCTGGTAGAGGGCCAGCAAGGCAAAGATGGGATTCCCAATGGGTGTGGAGGCCCAATTCAAGGGGGCCGACAAAGTGCCAAAGGCACCGGTTGCACTTCTCCCACGGTGATCACTCAAGACAACGGGGCTTGAGGATCGGGCTCTCACTCGCATAACCAGAGGAATTAAGAACTAATATTGAAAGACAAGCACTAAATAGAGTGATGGTTTGAGCACTTACTCGATCGGTTTGAAGAAACTGGTCCCGGTCAGAGACGAGGGTGAGCGGGGAGGCGAGTGGATCCCCACACGCCGCGTCGGGGTAGCTTGATCTGCCCAAGCAAGTTACAACAATACACCTCTCGCAGGAGGGGGATCTTGGGGTGGGGGTTAAGGGATATTACAACCAAAATTACCTCCACACAGGGAGGGGCCTTCAGCCGGCCAAGCGGGGAGGGGAAACTAGGATTAAAAGTATTGAACGATGAAGTCACCGGTTCTGTCTGCTCTTTCCGAACAAGGACAAGTAGCCGGTGTTGCTGCTGTAGAACTCGCTCAGGAATTTCACTGATGACGAGACCGGTGGGGAAATCTTCGTAGCTCGGAAGGGAATGCCTCAGAATTTCTTTAATTTCTTCTGGAGCCGCTGCTGACAGGGATGGAGGTTTGAACATAGCTTCAGATTCTCGGACCTGCAGTGGTAGACTTCTAACAGCAGATTGCGGAGAACGCCTCGGCAGCTCCCGACCTTGGAATCAAGTGCCGTCGGAGTCGTTAGAATCGTGGACACGTCCTCTTCGCAGCAAAACTGACGGGGTAGCCAACCGATGTCGGAGAAGACTAAGGGATTCAGAACAATGGTGACAGGTCAGTGAAGACTGTGTGTAGCAGATCTACGTAGTTTGAAGAAGAGCTCTTGGACTGATTCCTCCGGGGTTTGTCATGGTGAAGCTTTCTCTCCGGATCAGGATCTCTGTAGAGCCAACTCTGCACAGTCGTGGGAGAATGGCACCTCTGGGCAGCACACATCTCGGATGAAGACGAAACCACTTCTGTTGAAAAGGAGACTGATAGACGCTTCCAACGGTGGCTCTTGGGTCTTTAAACTCGTCCGGAGGAGGTCGTGGTGGCCGCTGCAAGTTGCTGGTTCAGCTGTTACTTCTGGACTGCAAACATCATCTTTGACATAGCCTCCAAGTGACCCTAAAAGAAGAAGAAGGGGATAGTATAAGGTGAAGGGGTGGATGAAGAATGGTGAAGGGGAGGTATGGGAGGTGTGGAGGGGTGAAAATGGTAGAAGGGAGGTGGAGGAAGAAGGGGAGGTCGCAGGTTTTCAGCTAGAGGAAGAGGGGTGGGGTATGCAAGGGTGGTGGAGAATGGGTGGAGAAAAGGGCGACCTAGCCTAATGGAGATGGGAGGGGGGCGGCCAAAGACTTGGAGGGAAGGGGAATTCAAATTCAAAATGGTCTTGGAAGATGGGAGATGGTGTGGGGAAGAGGGGTGATTGTGTTGGAATGGAGAAGATTTGGTTGGAATGTGGGAGATGGTGTTGGAATGGGGAGGGCTTTACCTTGGAACTAGGGGGGGAAGTAAATGGGGTGTGGGGAAGTGGAGGGGCCTTAATGGAGGTAGGTGGGGGTTGGAGGTGGTTGCGAGGAGGAGGAGAGAGGAAAGGGGCGAACCTAGGAGAGTGAAAGAAGGATAGAGAGAGAGGTGGGGTGGGGAATCACTCCGCTAGGGCTTCTCACCCAACTATAGGATTCACTCTACTAGAACTAGATTTGAATACTCAAATGGAAATCTTTTGTATTGAATCATTCATTATCTCCAAATGAAGGAAATGGGGCCCTATATATAGGAAACTCACATTTTACAATAAGTCCCTTACAAAAGACTCAATAATAAATAACCGAAGGGGTAGGGGGGCTCATGGGCCAAGCCCAAAGAATTGGGCCCAATAGCACATTACACAATCTAATGACACTCAATACTTAGGAAAATAAATGTAAGACCTAGGGACATGACTCAAATAAACTGAAAATTACATCAAATGACTCAAGTAAATAGCATAAAAAGGATAAGTGGGCCTTTATAGAGAGAGGCCCGAACTCAAACGATGCCGGAGTGTGAAGAAGACCCTCGCCAAAGGGAATTGTGGATGATGCCTCCATCAAATCCCCTGGGCTGTGAAGAGCTCGACTCCGTCGAGTAGGGGTCCATCCGGCTGTGGTACTGCTCGAGGAGGTCCAGATCCAACCGCTGGAGATCCTCCCGACTCACCCAAGAATCCTCCGAAGGAGGCCGATCCTTCCACCTGACGAGATAGCGCTCATATACCTTGCTCCGAGTGGTAGTGACTTATTCATCCAATATTTGTTCAATTTGTTCTCGCTGGGCTCTCTTGGCTGGTGGTCTCTCCTCACGGGTGGGTGCTCTCTCAAGGGAAGAAGTAGGCTCAATCTCCTCACTAGGTACCACCATGGGTCCCTTATATGGCACTAGGTCGGCGACATTGAATGTGGGACTTATTCCATACTCCTCAGGGAGATCTAACTCGTAGGCATTTGCACCAATACGCCTCAAGACCAGGAAGGGACCAGCCCCACGTGGCCTCAGTTTAGAATTGGCTCCCGGGGAGAGTCTCTCCGTCCTTACCATCACAAAGTCACCCACATGGAATTCTTGGTGACGTCGATGAGAGTCGGCCAGCCTTTTATAAGCCTCATTCTTCTTGCTAATGTGCTTGCGAATTTCTTCATGCAATTCTCTAATATGTTGTGCAAAAGACTCGGCTGAAATGGACACTCTAGCATGCTGAGGAAGGGGAATGAGATCGGAAGGCTTTCTTGGTATGTATCCATGCACGGCTTCAAATGGATTCATCCCTATGGACTTATTGATGGAGTTGTTATATGCAAATTCAGCCTGGGGTAAGATGAGATCCCAATTTCCGGGGCGATTCTCAACAAGACACCTAAGAAGGTTCCCTAGACTCCGATTGACAACTTCGGTTTGGCCATCTGTTTAGGGGTGGTAGACAGTGGAGAATTTGAGGAGGGTACCCATCATGTGCCAAAAAGTTTTCCAAAAGTAGCTAGTGAATTTGACATCCCTATCGGAGACTATGGTCTTAGGTAGCCCGTGGAGACGGACAACCTCATCAAAGAACAATCGGGCCACATGGGAGGCATCGGAGGTTTTGGAGCATGGGATGAAATGAGCCATTTTGTAAAATCTATCAACCATCACATAGATGGAGTCATGCCTTTTTTGAGTCTTGGGTAATCCTAGCATAAAGTTCATACTCAAGTCTTGCCATGGACGGTCGGGGATGGGGAGTGGGGTATATAGGCCAGTATTTTGTTTCACCTGTTTGGCCGAAGCACATGTTCGGCATTGACCCACTATCTTGCCTACATCTCTCTTGAGACTTGGCCAATGAAACTGTCCCTCAACTAGAGCAATGGTTTTGTGGACTCCAAAATGACCAGCTAGCCCTCCCGCATGTAATTCCCAAATCAGGAAGTCGCGGAGTGAGGTCCGTGGGATGCAAAGCTTTGGTCCCTTGAAGAGGAACCCATCCTCTATGACAAATCCCTCATGTTCCTTGCTAGAATGGGTGGTCAAGGAAGTGAAGATGTGCCCAAAGTTGGGGCAGCTAGGGTACTCATCCTTGATCCTATCAAATCCGGTTACTTCCACTTGAATCGTGGAAAGCAAGGAAACTTTCCTACTAAGGGCATCCGCCGCTCGATTCTCACTCCCAGCTTTGTGTTTGATGACAAAAGTGTAAGATTGGATGAACTCAACCCATCGGGCATGTCGGGCATTTAGCTTTTGTTGGGAGTTAAGGTATTTGAGGGCCTCATGATCGGAAAAGATGACAAACTCTTTGGGTAACAAGTAGTGCCTCCAATGTCGGAGGGACTAAACCACGGCATAGAAATCTTTGTCATAAGTGGAGTATCTTGTCCTAGCATCACAAAGCTTCTCACTAAAGAAGGCTACCGGGTGTCCCTCTTGACTAAGAATCCCTCCTATCCCTATCCCGGATGCATCACATGTGACTTCAAAGACTTTAGAGAAATCGGGAAGGCATAAGACCGGGGCTTGGGTCAACTTTTCCTTAAGTTCTGGGAAGGCTTTAGAGGCTGATTTGGTCCATACAAAAGTTCCCTTCTTGAGACAATCGGTGATTGGACCGGTGATAGTGCTAAATCCACGAATAAACCTCCTATAGAATGTTGCCAATCCATGGAAACTTCGGACCTCATGAAGGGTGTGGGGTTCCGGCCAATCAATAATAGCTTGGACCTTGTCGGGGTCCATGGAGACGCCTTTGGTGGACACCACAAATCCTAGGAAGGTGAGGGAGGTGGTCATGAAGTGGCACTTTCCTAAGTTGGCAAATAGGCTCTCTTGTCGAAGGATGGTACAAACTTGCCTAAGGTGGTCAAGGTGGGCCTCTTGGGATTGACTATAGATGAGTATATCATCAAAGTAGACCACTAGAAAGATCCCAATGAATGGCCTAAGGACCTCCGTCATAAGACGCATGAAAGTACTTGGGGCATTTGAAAGCCCAAAAGGCATGACTAACCATTCAAAGAGACCATCTTTGGTTTTGAAAGCCATTTTCCACTCATCCCCGGGCCTTATCCTAACTTTGTGATAGCCACTCTTAAGGTCAATTTTGGAGAAAATGGTGGCTCCGGCTAACATATCAAGCATGTCATCAAGCCTAGGGATGGGAAACCTATACTTGACGGTGATTTTGTTAATGGCCCTACTATCCACACACATTCGCCATGACCCATCCTTCTTGGGAGTTAGGAGGGCCGGGACGGCACATGGGCTTTTGCTAATGCGAATGAAGCCCTTCCTAATGAGTTACTCTATTTGCCTCTGAAGTTCGGCATGTTCCATGGGATTGAGGCGATAATGAGGAAGGTTTGGGAGAGTGGCCCCCGGGACTAGATCAATTGCATGTTGCACATCCCGCATGGGAGGGAGTTGGTCCGGGAGCTCCGTTGGGAACACATCATGGAATTCTTCTAGGAGTTGTTGGATTTCTATGGGATGTGGATTGGTGGAAGTGGGTTCTCCTAGGCAAATGACCACCGCACATAGTGGTACTCCTTGAACTATCTCCTCTTCAAGTTCTTTCTTAGTGATGAGATGAAGACCCTTGGTCAACCCCGAGGTCCCACTTTGTTTGGGAGTTTGGGTGAGGGATGGGGTTGGAGGGGTGGAGTTCCCCGAGACTTGTGGGGTGATGGGGTGTTGTCCTTGAGGGAGAGTGTCCCTCTTGGTCATGGGACGAGGTGGGGAGGGGTTAAGACGGATAGTCTTTCCCTCATGTTCAAAGGTGCACATGTTGCTCTTACCCAAGATGGTGGCATCTACATCATAGAGCCAAGGTCTTCCTAGAAGGATGCTTCTTACTTCCATGGGTATGATATCACACCATATTTGATCATAGTATGAAGAGAAGGTGAGGGGCACAAGACATTGGGTGTTGACCGGGATGGAGTTGTTGTTGATCCATGAGACCCGATAGGGATTTGGGTGGGGAGTGATAGTAAGCCCAAGAAGCTTAACAATATCGGGGGATACGGCATTGACACAACTCCCACTATCCAAGATCACTTTCCTTACATGGCTCCCTATCTTGACAAAGGTGTGAAAGATTGAAGTTCGGCGCCAATCCTCTTCTTAGGGTTTGGTGAGGGTGCACCTAATCACTCCTAGATGGGAGTTGGTAGATGGAGTGGTGTGATCTAGACCCGACTCTAGGTATTGGGCCTCATACTCTTCTTCCCAATCTAGGGAGGCTTCATGATCCTCAACAACACTCTCAAGTTCCTTTTGGGGTGGGGGAGCTTCTTCCTCAATAAGCAAGCTAGATAATCCCTTGGATGGACATTGCCCCGCAAAGTGGCCAAACCCTTGACACCTAAAGCATTGTTGACGCCCGTTACCCGAAGTAGTTCCTACATTTGGGCCTTTGGGAAGGTCTTCCCTCCGTGGGAGGGGGTGACTAGGGGTGGGTTTGTTTGGAGTGATGGTGGGAGGAGGGTTGTAAGGTCTTAATGGGGTGTTCCCACTTGGATTATGGGCTTTCATGGGAGTGGCCGGAATGGGCCGTGGTCCCATGTTTTTGGGATCGACCGGTCGGGGAGTAGCAAATCGAGGGATCCTAGAGAATCTTTCTACATCCCTAGCTATTTGATAAGCTATCTCAAGGTTATCAATATCTCTCATAAAAAGCTCTCTCTTGATGTGACTTTGAAGTCCATTCCTAAAGTGAGACAAGGTAACGGCCGGGTCTTCATGAACTCCACACTTCAAAAGATAGGAGTCAAACTTCTCAATGTATTCAACCACGGTCTTCCCTTCTTGGGTGAGGCTTTGCCATTCATCTAAGAGCATTTGATGGTAGGATTGGGGAAGGTATTTGTTCCTAAGTTGGTTCTTCATGCCCTCCCAAGTATCAATAGGCTCTCCCCGCCTAATCCTTCTTAGACCCTCTTGGTTTAACCAATAAGTTTTGGCTAATTTGATGAGATGCATTTTGGCCAACCTTACCCTCCTTTGGTCGGACATAGGGTACCATTCAAAGTATTGGTCCATGGCGGTTTCCTACTCTAAGTAGACACTTGGTTCATGGGAACCATCAAAGTTTGGGGCCTCTTCTTTAATCATTTTTAAGAGAGGGTCATCCGGGTCGTCCCGTGGACGCCTTTCATGAATTGGATGGTGGCGGGGTCTCTCATGGTCATGGTAATGGTCAAGATCCAAGTCCTCCCTATAAATTTCAGCATGTGGATGATAGGCTCTTGGTCCATGGTTCCTAGGATGGAACTCATCCCTATGAGGCTCAATATGTGGAGGGTGGACTCTTGGGTCATTGTTCCTTGGGTGGAACTCATTCCTATGCAACTCACCATGTGGTGGATGAACTCTTGGCTCATTATTCCTTGGATGAGGGTCTTCCCTAGGAGGCTCAACATGTGGAGGGTGGACTCTAGGCTCATTGTTCCTTGGGTGGAACTCATGCTCTTCAAGCCGAGCAATTCGAGTGGTAAGGGACTCAAGTTGGGCAAGAATGTTGGTAAGGGACAGCATCTACCCTATTCATTTGACCTTGAGGTTCCTCCCTAGGAGCATCTTGATTGAGTTGAGGACGGGGATCCATGGGTGGATTTGAAGATGAAGGATCGGATCGGTAACTAGCACCACTACGGGTAGACATGTAAGACAAGGGGCAAAAGATGTTGGACACACAATGCAATGGTCCTAGGACTTAGACTTGATAGAGACAAGTCAATGACTTGCTCTGATACCAATTGATGTGACACAACCTCGGACCTAATGCAAGCAAGCACAATCGTATTCAAATGGGCCGAATTGGGCCACCGCTCTATCGACACTCACCCAAGCCCGGGGTAACTTGGCAATGCCAAGGTGAGGTTGAGGGGTTGGGCCCTTGCTGGTAGAGGGCCAGCAAGGCCAAGATGGGATTCCCAATGGGTGTGGAGGCCCAATTCAAGGGGGCCGACAAAGTGCCAAAGGCACCGGTTGCACTTCTCCCACGGTGATCACTCAAGACAACGGGGCTTGAGGATCGGGCTCTCACTCGCATAACCAGTGGAATTAAGAACTAATATTGAAAGACAAGCACTAAATGGAGTGATGGTTTGAGCACTTACTCGACCGGTTTGAAGAAACCGGTCCCGGTCGGAGACAAGGGCGAGCGGGGAGGCGAGTGGATCCCCACACGTCGCGTCGGGGTAGCTTGATCTGCCCAAGCAAGTTACAACACTACACCTCTCGCAGGAGGGGGATCTTGGGGTGGGGGTTAAGGGATATTACAACCAAAATTATCTCCACACAGGGAGGGGCCTTCAGCCGGCCAAGCGGGGAGGGGAAACTAGGATTAAAAGTATTGAACGATGAAGTCACCGGTTCTGTCTGCTCTCTCCGAACAGGGACAGGTAGTCGGTGTTGCTGCTATAGAACTCGCTCAGAATTTTGCTGATGACGAGACCAGTGGGAAAATCTTCGTAGCTGGGAAGGGAATGCCTCAGAATTTCTTTAATTTCTTCTGGAGCCGCTACTGACCAGGATGGAGGTTTGAACAGAGCTTCAGATTCTCGGACCTGTAGTGGCAGACTTCTAACAGCAGATTGCAGAGAACGCCCCGGCAGCTCCCAACCTCGGAATCAAGCGCCGTCGGAGTCGTTGGAATCGTGGACGCGTCCTCTTCGCAGCAAAACTTACGGGGAAGCCAACCGATGTCGGAGAAGACTAGGGGATGCAGAACAATGGTGACAGGTCGGTGAAGACTGTGTGTAGCAGATCTGCGTAGTTTGAAGAAGAGCTCTTGGACTGATTCCTCCGGGGTTTGTCGTGGTGAAGCTTTCTCTCCGGATCAGGATCTCTGCAGAGCCAACTCTGCGCAGTCATGGTAGAATGGCGCCTCCGGGCAGCACACAACTCGAATGAAGATGAAACCACTTCTGTTGAAAAGGAGACTGGTAGACGCTTCCAACGGTGGCTCTTGGGTCTTCAAACTCGTCTGGAGGAGGTCGTGGTGGCCGCTACAAGTTGCTGGTTCAGCTGCTACTTCTGGACTGCAAACAACATCTTTGACATAGCCTCCATGTGACCCTAAAAGAAGAAGAAGGGGATAGTATATGGTGAAGGGGTGGATGAAGAATGGTGGAGGGGAGATATGGTAGGTGTGGAGGGGTGAAAATGGTAGAAGAGAGGTGGAGGAAGAAGGGGAGGTCGCAGGTTTTCAGCTGGAGGAAGAGGGGTGGGGTATGCAAGGGTGGTGGAGAATGGGTGGAGAAAGGGGCGACCTAGCCTAATGGAGATGGGAGGGGGGCGGCCAAAGACTTGGAGGGAAGGGGAATTCAAATTCAAAATGGTCTTGGAAGATGGGAGATTGTGTGGGGAAGAGGGGTGATTGTGTTGGAATGGAGAAGATTTGGTTGGAATGGGGGAGATGGTGTTGGAATGGGGAGGGCTCTACCTTGGAACTAGGGGGGGAAGTAAATGGGGTGTGGGGAAGTGGAGGGGCCTTAATGGAGGTAGGTGGGGGTTGGAGGTGGTTGGGAGGAGGAGGAGAGAGGAAAGGGGCGAACCTAGGAGAGAGAAAGAAGGATAGAGAGAGAGAGAGGTGGGGTGGGGAATCACTCCCCTAGGGCTTCTCACCCAACTATAGGATTCACTCCACTAGAACTAGATTTGAATACTCAAATGGAAATCTTTTGTATTGAATCATTCATTACCTCCAAATGAAGGAAATGGGGCCCTATATATAGGAAACCCACATTTTACAATAAGTCCCTTACAAAAGACTCAATAACAAATAACCGAAGGGGTAGGGGGGGCTCATGGGCCAAGCCCGAAGAATTGGGCCCAATAGCACATTACACAATCTAATGACACTCAATACTTAGGAAAATAAATGCAAGACCTAGGGACATGACTCAAATAAACTGAAAATTACATCAAATGACTCAAGTAAATAGCATAAAAAAGGATAAGTGGGCCTTTATAGAGAGAGGCCCAAACTCAAACGATGCCGGAGTGTGAAGAAGACCCTAGCCAAAGGGAATTATGGATGATGCCTCCATCAAGAAGACCAGTAGACGCTTCCGTGGATACCTCTTGGGCCTTCAGATTCGCTGGGATGTGATCGGGGTCGCCTTTACAAACTGCTACTCTTCTGCTGCCTGCGAACTGAAAACTGGAGGTTGATGATGATGGGGGGAAATGGGGTATATGGGAGGGGAAATGGAGGTGGATGAGTGTGGGGAGAACCCTGGCTGTGAGGGGGTCTAGGAGGGGGTGTTCCAAGGTGTGGGAGGGGAAGAATAGGGTCTGGAAGGGGGTCTAACAGGTGGTGGGAGGAGGAGCTACGAATTTGGGCTTGGTGGGAGAAGGGGGAAGGTGAGGGGGGCACAAGTTGGTGGAGGGAATGTGAGTTTGAATTTCCTTTAATGTGGGGTGATCAATGGTGGTCTTGGGGATGGGAAGAGGTGCCTTGGGAAGGTGGAGGGCTGCTTGGGGAAGGGGATGGGTAGTTGGGGGTTGGAGGGTGGGGTGTGGATTGGTGGAGGGTCTATTGGGACTAGGGGGAAGTAATGATGGCTTGTGGGAAGTTGTAGAGGAGTTAATAGAGGTAGGTGGGAGGGTGGAGGTGGTTGGGAGGGGAGGAGAGAGAATATTTTTGAAATTGGGTGTGGAGGAAAGAGAAAGGGGAGTGAAAGAGAGAAATTAAGAGAGGGATGGGTGGAGAATCTCTCCCCTTGGGTCTCTCACCCAAATAATGGAATCTCTCCACTAGGTAAGAAGTTTGAACTCTCAAAATGGCAAGTTTTTCATTCATTGATTCATTACCTTGAAATGGGGGGAATGGGGCCCTATATATAGGCAACCCACATTTTACAATAAGACCCTGACAATTGACTCAATGACAAATAACCGAGGGGGTAGGGGGGAGCCCTTGGGCCAAGCCCAATGAATTGGGCCCAATAGCTAACTAGACAACCTAATGACACTCAAACTTAGGGAAATAAACACAAGACCTAGGAACATGACTCAAATAAAAGGGAAAATACATCAAATGACTCAAATAAAAATTACATAGGACTCAAAATTAAATAACTAGACCATGCCGGATGCAACCAGGGCGAGGAGACGAGCTATGAACATGGGCATGGGAGGTGATGTCCCCATCATACTCCCGGGGTGCGGAGAACTCGACTCCGTCGAGTAAGTGTCCTTCTCTCCTTGGAGGGTGTAGAAGTGGTACTACCCTCAAGTCTTCCGAACGAGACCGATCCATCCACCTGCCGAGATAGCGCTCATATACCTTGCTCCTAGTGGTAGTGCCCTGTTCATCCAATATTCGTTCAATGCGCTCACGCTGGGCTCTCTTGACTGGTGGACTCTCCTCACGGGTGGGTGCTCTCTCAACGGAGGGAATAGGCTCAATATCCTCACTAGGTACCACCGTGGGTCCGTTATATGGCACTAGGTCGGCTACATTGAATGTAGGACTCACTCCATACTCCTCGGGGAGATCTAACTCAGAGGCATTAGCGCCAATGCGCCTCAGGACCTGGAAGGGACCAGCCCCACGTAGCCTCAATTTGAGATGACTCCCGGGGAGTGCCTCTCCTTCCTCACCATCACAAAGTCACCCACGTGGAATTCTTGGTGACGCCGAAGGGAGTCAACCTGCCTCTTATAGATCTCATTTTCCTTGCTTATGTGCTTGCAAAGGCTTTCATGCAATTTTGTGAATGTTGACATTCTAGGGGTGATGGGTGGACCTGGGCAACCAAAAGTAGACCAATCATGCTCTGACGCCAGGAAGACTTTGATGGAATGGGGAGGACCGGGCATCCATAGGTGATCCGATCATGCATGGGGGTGACAAATTCTGGGGGACCCAGACATCCATGAATACTCCTATCATGCCTACGACTCATGATGAGTGAAGGTGGACTACTACATCCGAATTTGGATCACTCATACTTTCTACTTGACATGTGGGTGATATGAATGAATGGACCCAACATAGTGTTCATGCCAAGGGGTGTGGAAAGCCTAGACACATGCATACTTTTCCCAAAAGTGACTTCCATGTGTATAGATGTGGGACAACCTTTGAACTCCCATTGGAAAGGATCGAATGGATCTAAGAAGGTGGTCATCATGGGGTGGGGCACAACCTTATTACCTAGGGATATGTGGTCCAAGGTCATGGCTCCCAAGGTGTAACTCGGGTCTAGGATGGGGTGGATTAGGTCAAACATGGTGGGTTGGGATAGGGAAAGGTGGGTGGTGGATAAGGTGGTTGGGTCCCATGGTTTCTTTGACCCCCATTGGAAGGGATCATAAAAAGGGTTATCGAGGGGGAGGGGCCCTATGTCCTCAAGATCCTCAAGTGGTGGTGGGTCATCCTCCTCTAATGAGATAATTGGGCCGAAGTTCTTTGTGAGTGGGTCAGCCATGAGGGGAGAGCTTGACTTTCCACCCGATATAAGAAGCTCCAAATTGAGGAGAAGGTCGGGCTCATCGGGTGTGGGGAGGAATAGAAGGAGGTCACTAGTGTAGCAACCAATGGAGCAAATCGAGGTGATAGACCCGACACAAAGGTGTAGGAGGTCAAGGCTCCTAGATTGGTGAGCCATGGGGGTCAACAAGCCGGTCAAATCATATTGCCAAGCTAAGACCTTGAGAAGGTCCTCTAAGGTTTCCACTTGGTAGGATGTTTGGATTATGGTGTGATAGGAGGAGATGTGCACTATGGGAAGGTTTTCCTTTATGGGAAGGCAATCGTGGGCCGTGATCTCTCTTATTGGGCTCTTCTTTAGCCAACTAATAAGGGACTCTTCCAAGATGAATTCGACCTTATCTAGAGGGGCTGGTGGAGGGTGAAGATCCTCGTGCAAGGCTTCCTCTTCAATTGGGACATGGGTGCTCTCCATGGAAGGGATAGGTTCCCGAGAGGTATTTGTCTTCATGTGGTAAAGTGGGTGGACTACTTCTTCCAAAGCTAATGGAGTGGGAAGGTTCTTTGATGGTGGGGTGATGATGGCCGGAGTATGGTGCACCCGGGGTGGTGAACAAGGGCGGGATTCCCACGGGTGGGAGAATACAAGGTTGTTGAATTTAAAGGTTCCCGAAAGGTGTGGCGGATGCACTAGGCAAGTCCGACGTGTTAGGTCGATGTCGGCATTCCTTTTATCTAACCATTTCTTACCTAGGATTATACATGGACCCGCCAATGTTCCCTTTTGACACCAAGTCCCATCCAAATACTTAGTCTTCCCGAACCATTTATGGAATTTAATAAAGACTTGGTCTCCATTGTGCACAATTTGTCCGGTCCTACAAAGAGAGGTAATGATATCGGGGGACACCCAATTTTCAGATTCTAAGTCAATGAAATCAATTTCTACGGGCTCTCCATTAGGTAAGCATGCATGGGATATGATTGGGAGAGGGGCCATGTGACCCAAGACTCAACGTTAACAATGATGGGTTTGACAATGCACGGTTTGGACAAGAATGCAAGCATGCCCTAGGACTTGACTTGTAGAGACAAGTCAATGACTTGCTCTGATACCAATTGATGTGACACAACCTAGGACTTAACAATCAAGCACATTTGGCAATCAAGACGGACCGATAATGGCGGCCGCTCACCCGTCACTCACCCAAGACCCGGGGTAACTTGGAAATGCCAAGTGGAGGTTGTGTGGGCTGGGCCCTTGTTGGTAGAGGGCCAGCAAGGCCAAGGTTTGTTTCCCCAAGGGTATGGTTGCCCAATTCAAGGGAGCCGACGAAGTGCCAAGTGCACGAGTTACACTCCTCACCCCACGGTGGTCTCTTAAAGCGATGGTGCTTAAAGATCGGACTCTCACTTCTCAAAGCCAGCGGAGTTTATGAACTAATATTAGGGAGAACAAGCACTAAATGGAGCTAGGAGTGGCGCACTTACTTGACCGGTTTGAAGAAACCAGTCCCGCTCGAGACGTGGGCGAGCGGGGAAGCGTGGGTTCCCCACACGCTGCGCCGGGGTAGCTTGACCTGCTCAAATTGTTACAACACTACACCCCATGCAAGGGGGGGGATCGTGGGGAAGGGAAGATGATGATTACATCCAAACACTACCTCCTCACAGGGAGGGGCCTTCAGCCGGCCAAGCGGGGAGGGAAATTCGAGCTAGAAGTGATGAAAGGAAGCCGATGTCGAATCTATCCACGTTCTGGAATCAGGGACCAGCAGTCAAAGATCGCACCTCTATGACCTCTCCTGATTTTTTCTGATGACGGGACCAGTTGGGAAATCTTCTTAACTGGATCAGGATGAGTTCAGAATTTTGTTGATTTCTTCTGGTGCCGATGCTGGTTGGGGTGGAGGCTCGAACAGGGTGGCAGATTCTCGGACTGACAGCTTCAGGTTTCCAACAGCAGGAAGAGGAGGATGCCCCGACAGCTCCCAGACTCAGAATCAAGAACCGCCGGAGTTTTTGGAACCGTGGACATGTCCTCTTCGCAGCAGAACTAGCGGGGAAGCCAAACGATGCCAGAGAAGACCAGTGGACTCTGAACAATGGTGACAGGTCGGTGCAGACTGTGGGAAGCAGAATCGCGTACCTGAGGGAGAAAATTGATAACTTTGGCCCACGGACGTCGATCGAAGTTCCGCTTCTTTATTCTGAAAGTAGACAGGACGAGGAACAACTTTGCAGAAGAACTCTTGGCCTGATTTTTCTGAGGTTCGTCGTGGTAAAGCTTCTACTCCGATTTAGGTGCTCAGCAGGGGAAGCTCTACGCAGTTGTGGGAGTACGGATCTCCCGGGCAGCACGGAGCTCGGATGGAGATGAAACCACCGCCGTTGCGAGGAAGATCGGTAGATGCTTCCGTGGATACCGCTTGGGCCTTGAGATTCGCTGGGATGTGATCGGGGTCGCCTCTGCAATCTGCTACTCTTCTGCTGCCTGCGAACTAAAAACTGGAGGTTGAAGATGATAGGGGGAAATGGGGTATATGGGAGGGGAAATGGAGGTGGATGAGTGTGGGGAGAACCCTGGCTGTGAGGGGGTCTAGGAGGGGGTGTTCCAAGGTGTGGAGGGGAAGAATAGGGTCTGGAAGGGGGTCTAACAGGTGGCGGGAGGAGGAGCTACGAATTTGGGCTTGGAGGGAGAAGGGGGAAGGTGAGGGGGGCATAAGTTGGTGGAGGGAATGTGAGTTCGAATTTCCTTTAATGTGGGGTGATCAATGGTGGTCTTGGGGATGGGAAGAGGTGCCTTGGGAAGGTGGAGGGCTGCTTGGGGAAGGGGATGGGTAGTTGGGGGTTGGAGGGTGGGGTGTGGATTGGTGGAGGGTCTATTGGGACTAGGGGGAAGTAATGATGACTTGTGGGAAGTTGTAGAGGAGTCAATGGAGGTCGGTGGGAGGGTGGAGGTGGTTGGGAGGGGAGGAGAGAGAAAATTTTTGAAATTGGGTGTGGAGGAGAGAGAAAGGGGAGTGAAAGAGAGAAATTAAGAGAGGGATGGCTGGGGAATCTCTCCCCTAGGGTCTCTCACCCAAATAATGGAATCTCTCCACTAGGTAAGAAGTTTGAACTCTCAAAATGGTAAGTTTTTCATTCATTGATTCATTACCTTGAAATGGGGGGGGGAATGGGGCCCTATATATAGGCAACCCACATTTTACAATAAGACCCTGACAATTGACTCAATGACAAATAACCGAGCGGGTAGGGGGGAGCCCTTAGGCCAAGCCCAATGAATTGGGCCCAATAGCTAACTAGACAACCTAATGACACTCAAACTTAGGGAAATAAACACAAGATCTAGGAACATGACTCAAATAAAAGGGAAAATACATCAAATGACTCAAATAAAAATTACATAGGACTCAAAATTAAATAACTAGACCATGCCGGATGCAACCGGGGCGAGGAGACGAGCTGTGAACGTGGGCATGGGAGGTGATGTCCCCATCAGATCAAGGCCAAGGGATGTATGCTCCTGGTAGGCTAGCCCTCGGAGCTCCACTCTCCTAACGGCTGGTCCCTTCAATGGATGTGCCATAAGCTGTGGGTTGCCCACCCCTCGTAGGCTAGCCCTCGGGGTGATGCTCCCATCATCAATGGCCTCATCCTTCTATCTTCACCCACGGAGTATTGGTGCCCCTCGCAGGCTAGTCCTCGAGGTATCCTATCTGATGGGAATTTGCTGGCTGCCACTGTGCAGACCAGCGATTTAGGGGCTTACTCCATGAGTGAGTATGACCCCATTCCTCCCTTGCAACTCTTCGTGTTCAGGGGAGATTCTGCCCAATTTTGGACAGACTCAGAGTAGTAAAGCCATAATCGGACGCTCGTTCTGGACTCAATCAACTCAATGCTCGAGTATGAACCTCGCACTGACTCACTGCATCACTTTCGAAGGATTTTGGACTTTAATCAAATAAACAGCTGGCCTAAATAACTCTATAACTCTCAAAATAAGCTTAACAAACTTAATGGTTTCAAAAGGCATCAAAAACAAATAAAGACGGCACGGCCTTAGTCCGGCACGCCCTAATATGGCGTGGTCCCCCCCGCGCCGGATTAGCAATAGACTCATAAATTCTATTTTCTTGGCTGGCCAATTCCCGGCGCGCCCTAAACCGGCGCGCCCCTTTCCCTGCGCACCGGGCTAACAAGTGCCTATGGCCGTGCCGTTTTAAACTTTTCCTACGTTTTGACCGCATCAGTTTAGACTTTTACGTACGTTTTGGCCGCGCCAGATTTGTTCTGTTTGAACACGATTGGCCGCGCCGGGGAACTCTACCCCTACGCGTGGCTGCATCGGTCTTAAGCCCTGGTGTTGTTCTAATCATCCACCTACCCTCGTTGTGACCTTCGTCTCCCGTGACCGGAATCAACGAATCCTAATAAACTGAATAAGAGAAGTGATGTTTGGATCTGAATCGCTTTGCTATCCGATTTGTGCTATTATTCTTGCCTCACTTGGCGGAGATCGACAAACGTGAGTGAGCACTCCTCGCTTTCACAATTATGTTGCCATGCTTAATATAGTTATCATCATCATGCTTGCATACTTGCATAGACCCCCGGGTATATCAAAATGGCGTTGACAGAAGGTCGGGTTACGCCCGATTGGAAGTCTCCGCTATGTGCGATGGTGGTCTCCGGACCTGCATCCTCCACCGTGTACCAAGGGTCTCAAGTCCAATGAACCATGCCTCTCCTGCATGATAGATAGATGCATCGCGCATGATTCCGTCATGTTCATAACGTCGCATCCTTTATTCCGGCCTCGACAGCCCATTATCTCGGTAATTAATCAAAGGTGTTCCCTCCTCGTGGGGGATGTAATTAACGTCATAACCTTTATGGTATGGCGGACTGTTGGTCCCGACCGAACCTCACTTTCGCCCGACATGGGTCAGAATGAGCGCATAATAAACTTGTCACCTACGTGACTAGCTCGCCCGCGTCGTCAATCAGTTAGTTAATTACCAGTTAGTTAATTGGTTGATCGACACGTGAAACAAGACATATATATATGTACATATATACATATATACATGAAATAAAACAATAAGATGGTCAGATAAAACCCATCGCAAACAACGCCAAGGGCGTGGGATGTAATAGCTCTCTCACAACTTGCTCGCGGTAGTCACTCACATAATAGTAATTCGGGATCGGGCACTCACTTACCGTCCGACGGCACTAGCGGCAATATTAAACCAGTAAAGGAATGAAACCAGCAAGGGGTAACCGAAGTTCACCTGACCGGTGTGAAGACACCGATCCCGATCGAAGACGAGGGCGAGCGAGGAAGCGTGGGCTCACCCGCACGCCGCGTCGAT
Organism: Amorphophallus konjac; assembly: GCA_022559845.1. Taxonomy (NCBI): domain Eukaryota; kingdom Viridiplantae; phylum Streptophyta; class Magnoliopsida; order Alismatales; family Araceae; genus Amorphophallus; species Amorphophallus konjac. Next base: position 271,104,207 of record CM040127.1, read on the forward strand.
GAAGCTTCAACCTGGAAATTCAAGTTACATGCACTACGCCCCTTGTAAGGGGGTTGGACTAGGGGTGGGGAATATTTTTACAACCAAAACGTACCTCCATGCAGGGAGGGGCGGTCAGCCGGCCAGGCAGGGTGGGGAAAACTATGCTAGAAGCCGAAGCGGAAGAAGATCGTCGGTTCTTTCCACTCTCTGGAACAGCGGACAGACAGTCGGTGTTGGCGACGCTGTGGACTCCTCCGAATTCCGTTGGCAATGAAACCAGTGGCAAAATCTTCATGGTTGAAGCAGAATGACGTCGGGGCAGAGGCGTGAACATGGTTGCAGGCTTCTGATTCTGGTAGCTTCTGAGCCACCACAGCAGGAATGCGAGGCCACTACGGATGCTCCCGAACTCTGATTTAGACATGGGTAGAGTTTTTGGATTCGTGGTCGAACCCTCTTCGAACGGAGACCCATGGGGATGCCGGCGGAGGTCTGAGCTGACTGCGAGAGCCTGAGAAGTGGGAGGGGATCGGATCTATCTACAGTGAGACTGACCTGCGCACTAATGGTAGGAAATTCAGAACTTTGTGCTTCGGACTTCAAATGACGCTTCGCTTCTTGGCGATGCTAGGGAACTTGGAGGAGAACGTTTCAGCCAAGTGCCTCTCCAAGAAGCTCAGAACCCTGGTTGTGGTAGCCTCTGCAATTCACTATTGGAGGTCTGCCTGGGAGGATTTGCACAGCTGGACGAAGATGAGTCCTCCGGGCAGCCACGAACTCAGACGGAGGCGGGACCACCTCCGTTGTGAAGTAGACTGGATGACACTTCCAAAGGTACCTCTTGTGCTCCCAGGGGTTCTAGGATGAAGGAGTGACATGCGCTGCAAGTTTCTGGAGTTCTGCAAGTCTTCAGCTGAGAACATGTTCGCCGATGCAGATCCGAATGAGCATGAAATGGGGTGGAAGGGTGTGGGGGCGACCCCTAGCTGTGAGGGGGTCTGGGAGGGGGTGATCCAAGGTGTGGGAGGGGCAGAATGGGGTCTGGAAGGGGGTCTAACAGATGGTGGGAGGAGGAGCTGCGAATTTGGTGTTGGGAGGGAGAGGGAGGTGGATTTGAAGTTTGGTTAATGAATGGGGTTAATGCTGGCCTAGGGGAGGGGAAAGGATGCTTGGGGAGGGGTGTTCTGCCTTGGGAGAGTGAGAGGTTGCATGGGGGAGAGGTGTGTTGGGAAAGGGAAGAGGGTGGTTGGGGGTTGGAGGGTGGCTTGGAGATTGGTGGGTTCTCCCTTGGGGCTAGGGGTGGAGTAAAGAGGTTTTGTGGGAAGTTGTGGTGACTATTGAATGAGGGGAGGAGAGAGAGAAAGTAGGTGGGAGGGGGAGGAGAGAGAAAGGGGCGCCTCCTCTTGGAGAGAGGGAGGGAGGGGGGGATAGGGGGGAGCTTCTGACTCCTCTCTAATGGCTTCTCACCAAATGAAACTTAATTTTCTGGACTCACAATAATAGATATTCATTCATTAGTTCTCAAATGAGGGAATGTGGTCCTATTTATCGGGATCCCACAATTTAACATAAGTCCCTGACTTTTGGACTAATAACAAGAGACCAAGGGGAAGGGGGGGCGCCCATGGGCGTAGCCCATTGAATTGGGCCCATTAACCTACTTAATTAACCCTATGACTCAAGACTTAGGTAACTGACCCTTATACCTAGGTACTACACTCAAATAAAATGAAAATTACATAATTATGACTCAAAGAAAATATGAAAATTACATGACTCGACTCAGAAAAATATGACGGACACAATAGAGTCACACTGGCGAGCAATCGGAGCTTTGAAAAATATGAAGGGAGAGAGATGCCCCCATCATACCCTCGAGGTGCGAAGAACTCGACTCCATCGAGTATGGGTCCACTGGGGAAGAGGTCCTCCAATGCAGCTCCGGGCGAGCCACGACCTTCAAACTCAACCTCACGTCCTCAGCTGGGGGACGGCTCTTCAGCCTCTCAAGGTGGCTCGGGCACACCCTCTTGCTGGCGATGGTACCCTGCTTGCCTAGTATTACCTCTGTGTGCACACATCGGACTCTCAGGCTGATATGTGGAGGCTCTCCGAGGGTATCACTCACAAAGGTAGGGGTAGGCTCAAGTTGCTCACTGGGTTCCACCGCGGTGCCCTTAGAGAGTGCTAGATCTGTCGCCCCAAAAGTGGGGTGTATCCCAAAACCCATTAGAAAGCCCAACCCATAAGCCGGGTTGCCAATGTCACTCGGAACTTGGCAAGGTCCAAGTCCCCGTGCCCTCAAGTTGGAGGTGACCCTAGGGTAGAGCCACTCCAAAGTCACCATCGTCAAGTTGCCAACTTGGAATTTAAAGTGGCGTTCATGAGATTTTGCCCGCTTCTTGTGATTCTCACCGCTTATTGTTTGTTGCATGCTTAAATACTCATGCCTTGTAATACGATGCGGTGTGAGTGGGAAATGTATGATATGCAAAGGGGGGCCAGGACAACCATATTTAGACCAATCATGCAGAGGTGCTATGGAGACTTTGAAGGGTATAGGAGGGCCGGGGCATCCATAGGTGTCCCTCTCATGCGTGGGTGTGATGAGTGCCGGAGGACCCGGACATCCATGAATGCTCCTAACATGCTTAAGACTCATGATGAATGAAGGTGGACCATTACATCCGAATATGGACCACTCATGTTTCCTACCTGACATGTGGGTGATGTGAATGAATGGACTCAACATAGTGTTCATGCCAAGTGGTGTGGTAAGCCTAGACACCTGCATGCTTATCCCAAGGGTGACTTCCATGTGCGTTGATGTGGGACGACCTGTTAACATCCATGTGAACGGGTCGAAGGGATCTAGGAAGGTGGATATGGGGTGGGGCACTTCCTTGATCTCTAGGCGGGTGTTGCCTAAGGTCATGATTCCTATGGTGTAACCTGGGTCATGGATGAGGTGGGTTTGGTCCAACATGGTGGGTGGGGGTAGGAAAGGGTGGGTGGTGGGTGATGTGGGTGGGTCACATGGGTACCCGAGCTCCCAAAGGAAGGGGTCAAAGGGGTCGTGGAATGGGTTCCCTAGGGAGAAGTGCTCTATGTCCTCAAGGTTTTCACAAGGTGGGTCATCCTCATCTATTGGGATGATTGGGCCGGTGTAGTGAGTGGGTGTATTGGTCCATGTCCTTGGGATCTCAATGGGTGAGGAGTAGACCGAGATGGGCTCATGGGGAGAAGGAGAAGGAGGTCACTAGTGTAGCAACCAATGGTACAAAGCGAGGTGATAGACCTATCACATGGGTGGATGAGGTCAAGGTTCTTGGGTTGGTCCGTCCCTAGAGTCAACAAGCAAGTCAACTCTAATTGCCACTCTAGACCTTTGATAAGATCATCCCAACCCTCTACCTCATAGTAGGATTGGATCGTGGTGTGAAAGGATGGGAGGGACACAATTTCGGATTGATGTCCCATGGGTGAGAGGTGTGGGGGTGAACTAGGGATGGTGTGGCCTCGCTTGAGCCATTGGAGTATGGACTCATTCACGGTGAGGGTGCCATGAGTGGTAGTGGTTGGCTCTTGAAGGTCCAGACTATGAGGGGTGGGAGGAGTTTGAGGCTCTTGGGTTCCCTCCATGGTGGGAGGTGGATCCGGATTGGTATCCATCTCCGCTTGGGTGGGTGTGTGGACCACAATCTCCAAGGACAACGGGATAGGAAGGTATATGATGGGTGGTTTGGTGATAGCCGGCGCATGGCACATTCGGGGTGGTGAGCGAGGTCGGACTTGGGTTGGGGTTGGGAGTGGAAGTAGTAGAGGCCTAGGTTGGGGTAAGATTGGGGTTGGAAGTGGAAGGTGAGTTGGGTGAGGAGGTATGGGTTGATTGGTTTTGGGAGGTGTGTCTCTTATGGGGGGCGATGGAGGGGTAGTGGCAGGGCCTAAGGGGGCTTGTGGGGTATTAGTTTGGTGAGGGATTTTGGGTTTGGGGGTGGTGGCTGTCATGGGTCTCGGTGGAGGGGTGGGCACAGAGTCCACTTGGGCTTGTGGAGCTATGGTTGTGGTGAGGACTTGGAGGTAGGGTGTAGATGTAGTGGCCGGGGTAGGAGAGGTGGGAGGCGGTGGGGATTGGGTGATTGGGGTCTTGGGTTGCCCGGGTGGGGATGGAGGAGTTGAAGTGCTCCTTGGGCTATGGTGACCCGGGTAGGAGGGGGAAACATATATAGCCCTAAGTTGATCCTTCATGTCCCCCCCATGTGGTGAGGGGAGCTTCCCTTCTAATTATCCTTAAGCTATCAATTTTCAATCAATGGGTTTGAGCCCTTTTGGTTAGTTGCATTTTGGCAAATCAAACCTTCCTATCCTCGGACATGGGATTCCACTCAAAGTAATGGTCCATTGAAACCTCCCAATATAAATAGTCATTAGGATGAGTTCCATCAAAGGTGGGAGGTGGGGGAGATGTAGTTCTATCGTCCGCCCTTGGGGCGGGCCTATTGTCTCCTAGTTGGTCGAGTCGACCCGATAGGCTATCAAGCTGCTCATTGGCATAGGTCAAGGCTCCCATTAGGTAGTTGACACAGCCATGGAGGCCATGTGTGTTGGTGGTGGGTTTCTCTTGGAGTTTTGGACTCATGGAGAGGGCCGATGGGTAAGGTCGGTATGAGGCGGCCATGCTAGTGGACAAGAGCGATGCACTGGGAGACTCTAAATGCATATGCGCGCCCTAGGACCAACTTGTGGAGACAAGTTGAGAACTTGCTCTGATACCACTTGATGTGACACCACCTTGAGGGTGATAGTCACAAGACCAAATACCCCTTGGAACTAGCAAGCAATGCACGGACCGGTGACTTCACTCCAGCGGACTCACCCGCTAACCGCACTCTCGTGCCCGTAGGCAACCCTGTGATGGTGGTGAGGGTTCGGGATGGGACCTCTCTACTCCAGGGGTTGGCTAGCCTAAGATTGAACCACTAAGGGCCCTGGGATGCCCACCCTCGGGGGCGGCCAGCACGCCAAGGGCGTGGGATGTAATAGCTCTCTCACAACTTGCCCGCGGTAGTCACTCACACAATAGTAATTCGGGATCGGGCACTCACTTACCGTCCGACGGCACTAGCGACAATACTAAACCAGCAAAGGAATGAAACCAGCAAGGGGTAACCGAAGCTCACTTGACCGGTGTGAAGACACCGATCCCGGTCGGAGACGAGGGCGAGCGAGGAAGAGTGGGCTCACCCGTACGTCGCGCCGATGAAGCTTCAACCTGAAAATTCAAGTTACATGCACTACGCCCCTTGCAAGGGGGTTGGACTAGGGGTGGGGAATAGTTTTACAACTAAAATGTACCACCACGCATGGAGGGGCGGTCAGCCGGCCAGGCGGGGTGGGGAAAACTACTCTAGAAGTCGAAGCGGAAGAAGATCATCGGTTCTATCCACTCTCTGGAACAGCGGACAGACAGTCGGTGTTGGCGACGCTGTGAACTCCTTCAAATTCGTTGGTGATGAAACCATTGGCAAAATCTCTGTGGTTGAACCAGAATGACGTCAGAATTTTTGGGGATTTTCTTGTTGGCGACGACGATCGGGGCAGAGGCGTGAACAGGGTTGCATGCTTCTGATTCTGGTAGCTTCTGAGTCACTACAGTAGGAAGGCGAGGCCACTACGGATGCTCCCGAACTCTGATTTAGGCATGGCCAGAGTTTTTGGATTCGTGGTCGAACCCTCTTTGAACGGAGACCCACGGGGATGCCAGCGGAGGTCGGGGCTGACCGCGAGAGTCTGAGAAGTGGGAGGGGGTCGGATCTATCTATAGTCAGACTGACCTACGCACTAATGATAGGTGAAGAGGCGAGATCTCGCGCTGAGTCCTGAGCGGGCTGTGGATCACCAGAAGATGAGCTGCAAGACAAGGAAACGTATCAGAGGGCCCAGGGGGTTTCCCTGGGGCAAAACCCTCCGATGGCTAAGTCAGTAGAGCTACGGTGGAAGCAATGAGGGGAGGAGAAAAGCTGGTGCGCGAGATTCCTCTCCACCAAGGGGGTGAAGCGGATTGCTCAGGAGTTTCGAGTGTGAGTGCCTTAATGGCCCCCTTTTTCTTCTTCCTTTTTTCCTTACCTTCCACAGGAGGGTAGCCCTGGTTTAAGTAGTATGCCGCCTTCAGGAGTCCTGTAAGCTGAGGGGTCTCCGGCAGGAGTTACATCCTCAACGTGGGCTTTCATGGCCTTTATCGTGGGAGCGTTATCGCCTTGAAGTCCGGAGGCTTCTTGATTCCCCTGTCCGTTGGGGACTCTTAACGGCAGCGCGAACGGCTAGTGTCGGGTCTGACCGAGCTCCTGAGACGCCAGCCCTGTCCGGGCGATGAGCATAGCTCGGTGAAAGAGGGGTCGGATAGGTCGGCTGACGCCTGTCTCTCCCGGGCGGGGAAACGGCTTGGACCGGACGCTCCTTGTGACCTGACCATCACTCGGGCCCTCCGAGCCTAGGGGCCGCCGGGGAGAGTTAGTTCCTCGAGTGTTCGTTCATTGGGCTTTTCTTTCCTGAGTGGGCCCTGTGGGCTATCACTCGGGTGAGCTTGCCTCGTTGGACCCTGTTGGGTCTTGTTGGGCTGCTCTTTGGGTGGGCTACAGAAATCCCCCTCTCCAGTAGGAAATTCAGAACTTTGTGCTTCGGGCTTCAAACGATGCTCCGCTTCTTGGCGATGCTAGGGAACTTGGAGGAGAATGTTTCAGCCAAGCGCCTCTCCAAGAAGCTTAGAACTCTGTCGTGGTAGCCTCTGCAATTCACTACTGGAGGTCTGCCTGGGAGGATTTGTGCAGCTGGACGAAGATGAGTCCTCCGGACAGCCATGAACTCAGACGGAGGTGGGACCACCTCCGTTGTGAAGTAGACTGGACGACGCTTCCAAAGGTACCTCTTTTTCTCCCAAGGGTTCCAGGATGAAGGAGTGACATGCGCTGCAAGTTGCTGGAGTTCTGCAAGTCTTCAGCTGAGAGTAGGTTTGCCGATGCAAATCCGAATGAGTGTGAAATGGGGTGGAAGGGTGTGGGGGCGACCCCTAGCTGTGAGGGGGTCTGGGAGGGGGTGATCCAAGGTGTGGGAGGGGCAGAATGGGGTCTGGAAGGGGGTCTAGCAGATGGTGGGAGGAGGAGCTGCAAATTTGGTGTTGGGAGGGAGAGGGAGGTGGATTTGAATTTTGGTTAATGAATGGGGTTAATGCTGGCCTAGGGGAGGGGTGTTCTGCCTTGGGAGAGTGAGAGGTTGCATGAGGGAGAGGGAGAGGTGTGTGTTGTGTCTCTGTGGTTTTGATGATTGGCTTTGATGTGAGTTAATCTTTTGATGATTGGTTTTGATGTGAGTTAATCACTGTGAGTCATCTTGCTGTGTGAGTCATCATGCTGTTATTCAGTCATTTTCTAATCATAATGCAGTCTCTCATATGTTCAGTTAATTTGCTGTTCAGTCAGTTCATCAGATCATGAAGCATTGCATTATATGTTCAGTCATGTTATCTGCTGCATAAATCTTTCACATGCATTATTTGTTCAAGTGTAAACTCTGTCAGCATTGTCAGGACTGAAGTGGGTCGACCCCCCTTCTTAGATGGGTCGACCCCCCAAGACTATCAATGTCTATACACTGCCAGCACACACGTTCAAAATCTCTACATGTGAAGTCTACACATCGACTGTTCATGCAAAGTCTAGACATTTGATCAAGTTTGTACACTGGGCTTGGCATATGCATTCATAAAGTATATACACTCTTCGGTTGACTTCAACTGAAGTCTGTACATCGGCATGCATTACATCAAGTGTGTACATTGCATAGCATGTTCTGTCTAAGTCTATACATCATTGTTCATGCATTCACTGTCAAGTCTACACATTGATGGGTCTTCATGCATTAAATCCAAGTCTGTACATCGCTCAAAGATTTCCAAGTCTGTACAGCCATTGCACTCAATTGAAGTCTATACATTGGTCTTCATATTTGAAGTCCATACATCGGTCTTCATATTCGAAGTCTGTACATTGGTCTTCATATTGGAAGTCTATACATTGGTCTTCACCTGAAGTCTGTACAGCCATTCTCTTATCAAAGTCCATACATCCTTCTGTTGGAATTCCAAGTCCATACATCGGACTGTTTGAGCAAAGTCTGTACAGCGTGTCACTCACGTTGGAAGTCTATACATTGGGGGTCTTTTACCTACGTTGCTCGAAACAAAGTCTATACATTGGACTGTGCCAAAGTCTATACACTGGCAGCACTGTGCAAGTCTATACATTGGCGTTGGTCATCCAAATCTGTACATCGCTTGGCGCTCACCAAGTCTGTACATCCTCCGCCAAGCTTTCCAAGTCTGTACAGCCAAAGTCTGCACATCCTGTTTAGCTGAAGTCTGTACAGCCATCCGTCTCTCCTACCGTCTCAGTTTGGCCTTGAAGTCTGTACATCCACCGTCTCTTTCAACGTCTCACATTCGTCAAGTCTATACAATTGTCTTCATGGCATTGCAAGTCTGTACAACCTTGGCATGTGCTTCGCAAAGTCTATACATTGCGTTGGTGGCAAGTCTATACATTGGGTTGTAGCTTGCTTGAAGTGAAGTCTACACATTGATTCACTGTTCATGCCTTCACTCAGAGTCTGTACAGCCATTTCTTGAGTTCAAGTCTGTACATCTGACTTTCACTTAAAGTCTGTACATTGGATAACTTTCCAAGTCTTTACATTGATTCACTGTTCGAGCTTTTCCAAGTCTATACATTGGCAGCTGAACTGTAAAGTCTGCACCTTGTGCTTTGAAGCGTTACAAGTCTGTACAATGGTTCAGACTTTTCAAAGTATGTACATTGGGCCTTCAAGTTTTTTGAAGTCTATAGATCCGTTTGTGCCTTGTCCTGGCCACCGTCTCTCAACCATCAAGTCTACACATTGGTCGGTGGCAAGTCTGCACATTGGACTCTCACTCAAAGTCTATACAGCATGCTTCCTTGTTCAAGCTTTCAAAACTCTATACATCGCTCTTGAGCTAAAGTCTGTACATCCATTTCTTTGGCAAGTCTGCACATCGTGAAGTCTACACACTCGATTGCCTTGCTTTGCTTCAAGTCTGTACAGTCTCTCCCTCAGCAAGTCTATACACTGGGGTCGTCAGCTGAAGCGACAACATGGCTATGCATTGGGTTCTCATGCATGTTAATAGCAAGTCTAGACATTGTCTGTCATGCACGCAGTCAAGTGTATACACTCTTCACACTTGGTTAACTGATGCTTTAAGTCCATACACTCATTCCCTTGGTATGTTAATGCATTTAACTGAAAGTCCATACACTAAGCTCGCATGAAGAACTTCAACTCTATACACTCTCTCAGTGTACATACTTATCCACTTGCTGCTTATAAAGTCTATACAGCCTGTGCTTTGCTGATCGACTGAACTCCTCATTAATCTTGCAGGTGTCTGGCACGTGATCCAAGGAGCTGAGATGCTGACACGTGGTAGAGTCACTTGGGCGGGAGCTATGGAGACACACGCCCTAAGCTGCTGTGATATATATAGAAGCCTTTGTCCACTGTAGAAGGCAGATGAGAACAGAAGAGGGCTGATCGAGACTGAGAGTGAAGAAGAAGAGAGGCAGAGAAGTAGAAGGAAGAGAGCCACGATCAAAAGAGCAGAAGAAGAAGAGAAAAGAAGAGATGGGGAGAGCCTGCGAAAGAGAAGAAGATGGAGAGTGAGAGCAGCAGAAGAAAAAGAGAAAGATAGTGCTCGTGAAGAAGAGCAGAGAGAAGCTTCGTTATTTTCACTGGACTTTGGATCAAATCCAATCCAGTTGCTCCTGCGAGAGCTAAAATTTATAGTTCATTTTCTAGCTTTCTGGTTGCTGAAGTTATTTTCATTTTGTGTTTCTTATTTTCCTTTTATTTTTCTGATTACCTTTGTTCTTCCGATCCTCTGGACTGAGGTCGGGTTCCTCCTGTTGGTTCAGGAGAAGGGAGATCTGATCTCCGGGTTGCAAGTGACAGGTTGTCACTTGTGGGTTCCCTCTGGTTAGAGGAAGGGAGGATCGTCCTCCGGTTCTGGGCTTGTGGGTTGCAAGTCCAGGGGTCCCTCCTGGTCTGGAGGAAGAGAGGTCTTCGACCTCTGGTTTCCAAGTGGCTGGGAGTCACTTGGGGTGTCTCTCCGGTTGGGAGGAAGAGGGGAGGCTGTTCCCCTGGTCAAGCTGTGTGGCAACAAGTGTTCGCAGACTGAGTCTGCTTGTTTCTAGCGTTGGCTAGTGAAGCCTCACTCCGGTTGGGAGTGAGGGGTGGATGTAGGTCTGGAGGACTGAACCACCTAAAAAATCTACTGTGCAGTGGTTTGTTTTGTGCGTTTGCTCCTTGCCTCCTACCTCCCATTCACAGGTTATGCATGCATGGTTAGTTGTGTTATCTTGGATTGTTTGTATTGTTCTTATCTGTAGTAACCTTGAGCATTATATTTTGCTAGGTGTGTTTGGGTTGCATAGTTATGTCTGCATTTCTGGTTTGATCAGGTGGCTGCATTGTTGCAGTCCAACTGTTTGATCATGTGTTATCTTATCATCTCATCTTGCAGAGCTCATTAGTTTTTATTCCGCATATCTGAGCTTTAGAGTTTTAATTTGGGCATTATTTCTGAAGGGGATACATTCACCCCCCCTCTGTATCCGGACTTAGCACCCTAACAATTGGTATCAGAGCGGTGTCTGGTTAGAAGGTCCAGCGACCTGCAGATCCGATCTTGCAGTCTTAGGTGCTAATTTGCTTTTGGTGCATCAATATTCCTGTTGCTTTATATCTGATCTATTTTCATGGGTGAACCACCAGTTTTCAACGGTTCCAATTTTAGTATATGGTCTGCTAGTCTGAAAAATTATGCTAAATCTGTTAATCCAGACCTGTGGAAAGTGATTTCACACGGTCCTCATGAACTACCAAAGAAAAAGTTCAAATGGACTGACAGTCACAAATTAATGCATGAAGAGAATCAGATAGCTATAAATCTAATGAAGGCGGCTACTGATAGAGCTTTTCATTCATGTTTCTTTGATTGCAGTTCTGCTAAAGGTATTCTGGACATGCTGAAGCGAACTCAGATAAGAAATGAGGACTGTTGTATGATGGCTGACAGAAATAATCAAGGCAGCAGTCAAGATGAAGATGATGATGATGATGAGGTAAATCCCTTTGAAAACTATATTTTAGATGATTGGGAAAATGCATATTCTGAGCTACTTGAATCTCATGAACTGTTAAGAAAACAGTATAAAAAAATTGAAGAAGGGTACTGGGTCAGTTAGTTCAAGTTCTCCATGTAGAAATTGTGTTGAATTGAAAAATGTTCATGATGCCTGTATGTCTGATTTTCAAATGTTGAAGAAACAAATTTCATTAGTGAAAACTGAGAATCAAGATCATATAAATGTGATATCTGAACTCAAAGAAAAATTCAAGTCAGATAATGATAGTCAAACTCTTGTTAACTATCATGACCAGTATAAAAAATTGCTGAAATTTTTTGAAAGTGTGAACTCAGATTTAAACAAGCTAAAATCTGAAACTGATTCTCTGAGAAAATATGTTAATGAAAATGATGAAAAATTTGAGAAACTTGAGCAGGAGAAGAACTTGTTTGCTGAAAAATTCAATGCCATAAAATCTGTAAATATAGAATTACAGAAAGATCTGGAGAAACAGCAAAAAGAATTAAAGGAATTTGAGGCTGAAAGAAAACTTGGAGTTAACTCAGATGATCAGACTCTAATAAATGAGTTAATTCAGAATGACAAGCTTAAGGAAGAAAATGAGAAGTTAATAATGCTGAACTCCACTATCTCTGAGAGACTTCTAGCCTTAGAAAGAGGAAAAACTGTTTGCATTGAAGATTCTGATAAACTGAGCAATCTGGAAAATGAAATTGAGAAATATAAAACTGCTAACAAAGTTTTGAATGAAGCTATGAATTGCAGTGAGCAAGAGATTGTCAGTTATGAGTTACACATTTCCTCACTAGAAAATGAAATTCAAGATCTGAAAATATCTCTATCAATTAAGTTTGTGAGTGGACAAGAGAATCTGGACAGGTTGTTAGGAGTTAAGGTCAATACTCAAAAGGAAGGGTTAGGCTACAACAATGTCAATAAAAAGGCTTTCAAAGATAAGCTAATGACATCTTTTATCAAAGCATCAGATGTAGCCACCACCTCAGAAAATAAATAACCAAATGTTCAGAAGAATCAGAAACAAACTAGAAAAATGGAAAAGGTCAGTCATGTGAAGAAAGGAGTGAATCACATTGAAAAAATGCATGCTGTACATCACTCAAACTTTCCTGCCACCAAGAAAAAGATTGATTTTAAATATGTTGAGAAAGTTCAATCTGTGCTTGACATGAATACACATACACATGCACATAAAAATAAGAATTCATGTCATTACTGTGGTAGGGTTGGCCACACTATGGATAATTGCTTCATTCTGAAACAAGACAACAAAAAGCATGCTAGGAAACATGTCTCTGCTCAGAACAAAAAGAAAACTGAATGCTATCACTGTGGCAAATTGGGCCACAGGGCCATTGAATACTGGCATGCTCAGGGTAGACAATTCAATTCTAAAACTGTTAAACTCCCTGCAAATGGAAATGCTTTTGGAAGAAATGTTTTTAGAGGCAAGCACAATGAGTGCTTCAAATGTGGGAAGTATGGCCACACAGTCAAGGACTGTTGGCACATTCAGAAGAATTTTTTTAACCCCCATGTTATCAAATTCTCTGCCAGAAAATCTGTGAGCTTTTCATGCTATAACTGTGGGAAACCAGGCCATAGAGCTGCTGAATGTTGGCTGGCCGGTTTTAGTAAACAAAATTTTAATTCTGTCAACAACAAAAAGTTTCATGCATATGCACATGGATTTCATGCTAACAAGAATGTGCATAGATCAAATCTGAAACCTGATGCATCTTACTATCATTATAGTAAACAGAACTCTCTCTCTGCCAATGAACTTCATGACAACAGTAATGTGCATAAGAAGAATTTGAAATCTGCTAATTCATGCCATTACTGTGGACAAATTGGTCATTCAATGAATAATTGCTACTTGATGAAATCTGATGACCAAGCAGCTAGAAAATTGTTTAGAAAACCTGCTACGAATGTCATTGTCAATTCAGGACCCAAGATCTCTTGGGTACCTGTTTGTGCAAAATAACTTTACTTTGCAGGTGTGCCTTGGAATGGAATAAAAAGGGGTATTAGTCCAAGGCACTCAAGAATGAAAACCCCTTCTGAACTTTTCAGGTAAATTCTCTGCATTTCCTGTTTTGAAACTCATTGCATATCTGTCATCTTTTGAACACTATGAGCATTCGTGTCTCTTAATGCTCATATGAATTGGCTGTTTAGATATTGAAATGAGAATAAACTTACAATTTCTGAAAATCTGAACTGCATATGTATGTTGTTTGAAATCTGACTATTGCATTCTGAAAAATCTGATAAGCTAAAATTTGATCCATGCATGCTGCCCATGTTGAATTATCATGATTAACCTCAATGGTATATCAAATGGTAAGCTACCAAAAGGCAGGGAAATCTGTCTGGAGGTTCTTACTATGTGAGAGGTGGTCTTTTAGACCAAGTACTCCGCCTGGTACCATGGGTCACTTTGCTAGATAGGACAGTCTAAATGTGCACAAGTCACAATATCATTTGGAATCATATGTTCAATTTTCAGTGCAAACATTGCATGTTTTCAGGGGGAGTAAATGTCATATCTTTGCATAGCATTCAATGTTGAGTCTTTGCATGTTTTTGCATACATATGGTTAATTGCATTGCATTTCCATAATTTGAAAAATGCCAAAAAGTTTGTTTGAATGCATATTGTCAGGGGGAGTCAATGCATTGCATATAGGTTGTCAAATGCATACATTTGTCAAAATTCATTGCATATCCTTTCTTATTCATTTGGTTGACAAACCTCGATCATACTCTGAAAAATAATCACTGGGCTTCAAAATCTCTCTTATCAATTGGTATCATTTGGCTTCAGAATTCCATCAGTCTTTCATGAAGATTTCAATGGGACTATCTCGATCATAAATCTGAAAACACTTGAACTAGGAATCTTCTATTGTACGTTTTTATGAATGTCTGAAATAACTCATGTGGTTTAAGTTTAATGTTCATGGAGTTTGACTTTAAAATCTCTTAAAAATATCTGAAGCATGTTTAATAAACCTTAACCATCTATTTCATGATGTGTCTTGTAAAATCTTCTGAAATCTGCATTATTGAATTCATGGCTTTAATTGGTCAAGTACATGAAATTATTATTGACTTGAAGCAAATGAATTTGTCTGAAATGTCTAAAGGGTAAAGAGTTGTCAGAGCAATGACTTTGGTCACTGAGAAACCATGTCCAAAGGACTGTGTCATGAGGTGCCTTAGTTAACTCCGCATAAAATTCATTGAAAATCAGGCAAAGCAATGGCATGCACACTGAGAAATACAACTCACTCATCAAGAAATGATTTGTAGTGTGTCATGATGTGTAAATGCTATCTCTGTTCATATATATAGCATGACAGTTAGTCACACTAAGTGCTTAGGGATATTGACCTCTGATCAAGGTATATCCTCTAGTTACAAGGTGTGCACTGAACTAGAGTGCTCGTAAAATTTGTAGCATGAAAAATTGTTGAACATATCTCAATATCTGAATATTGATGCTAAAATCAAATTGCTACAACCCTAGATAAAATCATATGACTTCATATTTGCTTGATCTCAATACTAGTGCATGTAATTCTGAAAGAAGTCAATAGATTTGATTGTGTAAGAGAAAGGGAGATTAATCAAGATAAATATGAGGGCTTGGTTCATTTTTATTAAACCATGGTTTTAGATATCAATACAGAATTTTATTGATAAACTCTGCATACATCATGTTTAAACCATGCTGTTCAATAAAGCTCATTCATAAGCCCTTATAATGGAAGACTTTGAAAACTTATGTTTTGGATTTATGAGATTGATATCTCTTTGAAAATCTGACTGAATTTCTTGTGATTGGAGCTTCTTTGAAAATCTGCTACTTGAAACTCTTCTGCTCAATATCATTGATTCATTGACCTGAACCTCTCATTGTTATCCATCTCATAAGATTCCACTTATTGAGGGGGAGCTTCCATGTCATATGCATCATGCTGCATAGAAACTCTTAAAGGGGGAGAATTGTGTTCTTGCATTCATATTTTTAGGGGGAGCTCTTGCATTTTGGTATCTCCTTCTGCATCTGCATTCATATTGATTATACCAAAGGGGGAGATTTTTGCCAAAGGGGGAGAATTTTATTCAATCATTGCATGCTGTTTTGCTTTAACTTCTCAAACTATTTTCTTTTTGATGAAGTCAAAGGGGGAGAATAGTTTGTGTCATCAGAATTACTCACAGTGTAGTGTTGCCATCATAAAAAAGGGGGAGATTGTTGTGTCCCTGTGATTTTGATGATTGGCTTTGATGTGAGTTAATCACTGTGAGTCATCTTGCTGTGTGAGTCATCATGCTGTTATTCAGTCATTTTCTGATCATAATGCAGTCTCTCATATGTTTAGTTAATTTGCTGTTCAGTCAGTTCATCAGATCATGAAGCATTGCATTATATGTTCAATCATGTTATCTGCTGCATAAATCTTTCACATGCATTATTTGTTCAAGTGTAAACTCTGTCAGCATTGTCAGGACTGAAGTGGGTCGACCCCCCTTCTTAGATGGGTCGACCCCCCATGACTATCAATGTCTGTACACTACCAGCACACAAGTTCAAAATATCTACATGTGAAGTCTACACATCGACTGTTCATGCAAAGTCTAGACATTTGATCAAGTTTGTACACTGGGCTTGGCATATGCATTCATAAAGTATATACACTCTTCGGTTGACTTCAACTGAAGTCTGTACATCGGCATGCATTACATCAAGTGTGTACATTGCATAGCATGTTGCGTCTAAGTCTATAAGTCACTGTTCATGCATTCACTGTCAAGTCTACACATTGATGGGTCTTCATGCATTAACTCCAAGTCTATACATCGCTCAAATATTTCCAAGTCTGTACAGCCATTGCACTCAATTGAAGTCTATACATTGGACTTCATATTCGAAGTCCATACATCGGTCTTCATATTTGAAGTCTGTACATTGGTCTTCATATTGGAAGTCTATACATTGGTCTTCACCTGAAGTCTGTACAGCCATTCTCTTATCAAAGTCCATACATCCTTCTGTTGGAATTCCAAGTCCATACATCGGACTGTTTGAGCAAAGTTTGTACAACGTGTCACTCACGTTGGAAGTCTATACGTTGGGGGTCTTTTACTGACGTTGCTCAAAACAAAGTCTATACATTGGACTGTGCCAAAGTCTATACACTGGCAACACTGTGTAAGTCTATACATTGGCGTTGGTCATCCAAGTCTGTACATCGCTTGGCGCTCACCAAGTCTGTACATACTCCACCAAGTTTTCCAAGTCTGTACAGCCAAAGTCTGCACATCCTGTTTAGCTGAAGTCTGTACATCCATCCGTCTCTCCTACCGTCTCAGTTAAGCCTTGAAGTCTGTACATCCACCGTCTCTTTCAACGTCTCACATTCGTCAAGTCTATACAATTGTCTTCATGGCATTGCAAGTCTATACAGCCTTGGCATGTGCTTCGCAAAGTCTATACATTGCGTTGGTGGCAAGTCTATACATTGGGCTGTAGCTTGCTTGAAGTGAAGTCTACACATTGATTCACTATTCATGCCTTCACTCAGAGTCTGTACAGCCATTCCTTGAGTTCAAGTCTGTACATCTGACTTTCACTTAAAGTCTGTACATTGGATAACTTTCCAAGTCTTTACATTGATTCACTGTTTGAGCTTTTCCAAGTCTATACATTGGCAGCTGAACTGTAAAGTCTGCACATTGTGCTTTGAAGCGTTACAAGTCTGTACATTGGTTCAGACTTTTCAAAGTCTGTACATTGGGCCTTCAAGTTTTTTGAAGTCTATACATCCGTTTGTGCCTTGTCCTGGCCATCGTCTCTCAACCATCAAGTCTACACATTGGTCGGTGGCAAGTCTGCACATTGGACTCTCACTCAAAGTCTGTACAACATGCTTCGTTGTTCAAGCTTTCAAAACTCTATACATCGCTCTTGAGCTAAAGTCTGTACAGCCGTTTCTTTGGCAAGTCTGCACATCGTGAAGTCTACACACTCGATTACCTTGCTTTGCTTCAAGTCTGTATAGTCTCTCCCTCAGCAAGTCTATACACTGGGGTCGTCAGCTGAAGCGACATCATGTCTGTACATTGGGTTCTCATGCATGTTAATAGCAAGTCTAGACATTGTCTGTCATGCACGCAGTCAAGTGTATACACTCTTCACACTTGGTTAACTGATGCATTAAGTCCATACACTCATTCCCTTGGTATGTTAATGCATTTAACTGAAAGTCCATACACTGAGCTCGCATGAAGAACTTCAACTCTATACACTCTCTCAGTGTACATACTTATCCATTTGCTGCTTATAAAGTCTATACGGCATGTGCTTTGCTGATCGACTGAACTCCTCATTAATCTTGCAGGTGTCTAGCACGTGATCCAAGGAGCTGAGATGCTGACACGTGGTAGAGTCACTTGGGCGGGAGCTGTGGAGACACACGCCCTAAGCTGCTGTGATATATATAGAAGCCTTCGTCCACTGTAGAAGGCAGATGAGAACAGAAGAGGGCTGATCGATACTGAGAGTGAAGAAGAAGAGAGGCAGAGAAGTAGAAGGAAGAGAGCCACGATCAAAAGAGCAGAAGAAGAAGAGAAAAGAAGAGATGGGGAGAGCCTGCGAAAGAGAAGAAGATAGAGAGTGAGAGCAGCAGAAGAAAAAGAGAAAGATAGAGCTCGTGAAGAAGAGCAGAGAGAAGCTTCGTTATTTTCACTGGACTTTGGATCAAATCCAATCCAGTTGCTCCTGCGAGAGCTGCAGTTTATATTTCATTTTCCGGCTTTCTGGTTGCTGAAGTTATTTTCATTTTGTGTTTCTTATTTTTCTTTTGTTTTTCTGATTACCTTTGTTCCTCCGATCCTCTGGACTGAGGTCGGGTTCCTCCTGTTGGTTCAGGAGAAGGGAGATCTGATCTCCGGATTGCAAGTGACAGGTTGTCACTTGTGGGTTCCCTCTGGTTAGAGGAAGGTAGGATCGTCCTCCGGTTCTGGGCTTGTGGGTTGCAAGTCCAGGGGTCCCTCCTAGTCTAGAGGAAGAAAGGTCTTCGACCTCTGGTTTCCAAGTGGCTGGGAGTCACTTGGGGTGTCCCTCCGGTTGGGAGGAAGAGGGGAGGCTGTTCCCCTGGTCAAGCTGTGTGGCAGCAAGTGTTCGCAGACTGAGTCTGCTTGTTTCTAGCGTTGGCTAGTGAAGCCTCACTCCGGTTGGGAGTGAGGGGTGGATGTAGGTCTGGAGGACCGAACCACCTAAAAAATCTACTGTGTAGTGGTTTGTTTTGTGCGTTTGCTCCTTGCCTCCTACCTCCCATTCACAGGTTATGCATGCATGGTTAGTTGTGTTATCTTGGATTGTCTGTATTGTTCCTATCTGCAGTAACCTTGAGCATTATATTTTGCTAGGTGTGTTGGGTTGCATAGTTCTATCTGCATTTCTGGTTGGATCAGGTGGCTGCATTGTTGCAGTCCAACTGTTTGATCATGTGTTATCTTATCATCTCATCTTGTAGAGCTCATTAGTTTTTATTCCGCATATCTGAGCTTTAGAGTTTTAATTTGGGCATTATTTCTGAAGGGGATACATTCACCCCCCCTCTGTATCCGGACTTAGCACCCTAACAGTGTATTGGGAAAGGGAAGAGGGTGGTTGGGGGTTGGAGGGTGGCTTGGAGATTGGTGGGTTCTCCCTTGGGGCTAGGGGTGGAGTAAAGAGGTGTTGTGGGAGGTTGTGGTGACTATTGAATGAGGGGAGGAGAGAGAGAAAGTAGGTGGGAGGGGAAGGAGAGAGAAAGGGGCGCCCCCTCTTGGAGGGAGAGAGAGAGAGAGAGAGGATAGGGGAGGGGAGCTTCTGACTCCTCTCTAATGGCTTCTTACCAAATGAAACTCAATTTTTTGGACTCACAATAATAGATCTTCATTCATTAGTTCTCAAATGAGGGAATGAGGTCCTATTTATAGGGATCCCACAATTTAACATAAGACCCTGACTTTTGGACTAATAACAAGAGACCAAGGGGAAGGGGGGGCGCCCATGGGCCTAGCTCATTGAATTGGGCCCATTAGCCTCCTTAATTAACCCTATGACTCAAGACTTAGGTAAATGACCCTTATACCTAGTTACTGGACTCAAATAAAAGGAAAATTACATAATTGTGACTCAAAGAAAATATGAAAATTACATGACTCGACTCAGAAAAATATGACGGACACAATGGAGCCATGCTGGCGAGCAATCGGAGCTTTGAAAAATATGAAGGGCGAGAGATGCTCCCATCATACTAGGAGCTACATCACCCCTTTTTGGTCGCCCAGGAGAGAAGACTTTCCCTCCAAAAGTCTGCCCTCTAATTGGTCCAGCAAGGACAGAAAAATATTTTTTTAGACTGGATTTCTTTTGGGTGGCTTAGAAGAATATTTGGTGGGGACATTTCTTCAACTTCAAATCTGGGCATTTAATGTTCCTCATGGGAGAAGTATGGCGGTCTGCCTTCTCATTGGCTCAGGTCATATCTCTGTTCAGTGTACTTTTCTAGGACCATTTCCCATTGGCTGACTGCAGAAAGGTAGGTGCCTGACAAGGGACATGTCACAGGTATGGACACTGACATGGCAGCCTCCAAAAAGTTGTGTTGGTAAGGTGATGATGTCTAGGACAAGGGTCAAACATGGGAGCATCCTCCAGACCTCGAAATCCATGTATTTAGAGGTTTTTGGTCCATATTTTTTCTCTCTGGGTCAACTTTCGAACTTCTGTGATTTGACTGGAAATGACTCAAAAAAGCATCTGGATGAACAATGAGGTCGACCTGTGTGATGGCGAGGTCGGTGCACATAAGGTACTTGGCTTTCTCTGCCTTCTGCGAGGTCAGTGCAGCTGATGAAGATTTTCTCTTGGAACCTTGTGAGGTCGATGCGGCTGAAGAGACATTGCTGCTGGAGCCTCATGAGGTCGGTGCAGCTGAAGGCGAGGTCAATGCAGTTGCATCGATGTGACTGCCTTGACCTGCTTAAGGGCTAGCTCACTGCATCGACGCGTCTGGTTGGACTTATTGAAGGCTGGCACGCTGCATCGATGGCACCGACGCCTTGGTCCAATTATGCTGAAGACGCTTTGCGAAGGGTTTTGTTGCGTCGATGCCAAGGGGCCACTGCATCGACGCACTGAGACATGTAGACGCCAGACAGAACCTTGTTAAAAAGGTGTCGACTCCTAGAGTTGACACTTTCCCTCTGGTTTTCAGAAATCTGCAAACTTAAGAAATTTGATGCTCTGCTTTCAAGGGGTGTTTTTCAACAAATTAAGCTTCACCCCAACCACCAGGAAACTTGAAAATGAGTTGAATTGAAGTAGCTTGGGCTCATTCATTTGGCTTCATTTCTGCAATTTCTGAACTATCTGTTATGAGAGTTTCAATATAGGAATTTTGCATTAACATTATCAACAGTCAAGATATGAGAATCTAATGACTCATAGTGTTAGAGATCATCAAAACCATAAGGACACAACATTCTCCCCTTTTTTGATGATGGCAACACTGTGAGTCATTATATGATAATGTAACCCAATTCAAGCATTTTCATGACAATGCATAAAAAGATAGACTCATTCTCCCCCTTACATGACTCATCAAACAACTCTTCCCCTTTGACATACACAAAAAGGAGGGACGAGAAGTGGTGGAAAGGATAAGGATCAGAGCCAGAAAGAAGTTTCCAGAGAATGTATGAATATGAGAGATTTTGGAGAAATACAACCCATCAGAAAATTTGAGGATTTGACAAGGCAAGTTCATTAACACAAAGAAGATTTATGTTCAAAATCTACCATTATGCAGTCCTCATGATGTGTTTCTTATTCAACTTACATGGTTCAAATCTAATGATATCAGAATTTGTTAATAAGAATTGGAAAAACATTTGCATGCATGTTTTAATAGAAATGAACCAGAATCACATGTTAAGCCATGTTGAACCTTCCTTAGCCTTACTCATCCATCTTCAAGGGCTCCTTTAGGAGTTACACAAACTAATATTGAGGTTAAACAAGCATGAAATACTTATGGAGTTCAGAGATTCAACATTTTTTCTTTTATCTTTTCCTATCAAGCTCATAATTTTCTTTGAGCACAGAAATATTTTTACGAGCAATTAAGTTTAGTTATGCCTTGTATCTTGAGGATACATGTTGTTTAGACGCCGGTATCCCTAGGTACTTGGTGTGACTAACTGTCATGCCTCAGTTTGAACATAGATAGCATCGTCACCTCATGATATGTCTGATCTCATTTCTCTGAGGAGGGGGCATATTTCTCAACAACTGTACCATTGCTCTGTCTTAACTTTTCTTCAATGTACTACAGAGTTAACAGAGGCACCTCATGACACAGCCCCCACTTGTCTTCTTGGACAGGGGACATAGTTTCTCAGTGAACCAATGTCATTGCTCTGACAGAATTTAGCATTTATGAATCCCAACAATTCATGATGTTTAAAAACAATAATTAATCTCAGTACCTTAACCAACCTTGCCTTGAAATTAGAATTTGTAGATTTCAGAAAGTATCATTCAGGGCACAACATGTAAGCACTAGTTAAGGTCTATTAGAAAGTTGAACACAGATGATTTCAAAGTATTTTATCTCAGACTTCAATGAAGTCATTAAACTTGAACCATTTGTATTGGATGGACAAACACAAGGTCACATAATAGAAGATTCTTACTTTGAGATCCTCTCTGTTTTATGATCATGGTGCCCAGATTGGAAGCTATCGAATTTCAGATTTTTCAAGGTAGCATCAACAAGAGATGACCCAAGGGATTTTCAGAAAATTGTGAATGTCAAGAGTAGAGGGTATATAGCATACACTCCCCCTGAGTATGTGATGGGGACATCAACGTCAGCCCGCTCACATTGTGTTTACATCTACATCCTTTTATATTTGTATGTATACCCTTGTGATATATGGGTACACAATAGTAGGTCTGAGTGGGTTTATTTGCAAAAGGCCATTGGGTCTTTTTGCAAAAGTGCATGTAGGCCCTGCAGGGGCCCCCTCCCTCCTCTTTATTGGTCCACTTGGACTCCCGGGCCCAAGGGGGCTGGTCTATGGTCTAACCTTGGACTTGGACCTAGATTTAATTAAAGAAGACAAAATCAAATTGCCTTCTTTAAAGGGGGGGGGGGGCGAACCTTGTATTTTATTATGATTTATTGTGGTTGTTCAAACCACATCCCAGCCCTTCACTCATCAACCCTTGATCCAAGGGTCTAGAATTAGTTAGAGACCTAGTCTATATAATGTTGTATTTTTCATGAGAAACTGAATAGAAAAATCAGAATTTTTGTGAGTGTTCAAGGAGCTTGGTGCGCCCCTCTCTCCTCCCTTGCTGTTCTTCCTTCCCCAACCCCAGATCTAGAGTGTATCCCTCTTCTATCATCCCCTCTCAACCTCCGGTGATCGTCTGTGCTGCCGCCGCCGCCGCCGTTCGTGCCGCCTTCGAGCCGCCGTGGAATCGTCATCAAGTTTCTGTCCTGCTGGACAGAGGTGTAGTTCGAGAATTCCTGAAGCCAACCACGAGTTCTGATCGATTTGAATTTTGAGGGTTGGTTCCTATCTTCTAGCCCCTTATCCACAAAAAAATTGAGGTTCAAAATCCACCGTTTCATATCCTTACCATTTCGTTCAACTCTCAATCTCAGATCTGTTCTGTCACTGTCAACAGTGACAGTAGCCCTGAGTTCTCCACCTTCGACAACCCTTTGATTTTTGTTAGACCTCCCAATTTAACTGGGAGTTCTGCCATCGTCCCCTACCACCACAATTTTTCTTAAATTTTTATCATCCTTCTACCAATTTTTAAAAATTCATGTTCTACCGAAGCTATAGTACTTTCAGCCACATCCCAGATCCGACCTTTTTCCACTAAACAAATCATAGAAAATCATAGATACATCCAAACGGGTCCAAACGAATTTTTCTGTCTTCCCAGCGCAAATTCCAACAACTTTGCTGAAGAACACCACCCCTGATTCGAACGTCTCCCTCGCGGTCAAAGGCAATCCACAGGGAAGTTCTCTGCTGACCTGTGATTTCAAGAACTGTACAATAGAAGATTGAAAATTCCATAAGTCAAGATCCGAGCAGATCCAGGCCAGATCTTTAGGCCTAGGTTTAAGAACTTCAAGCTAGATTTCCAACAGCGCCAGTCTTGTGTCGATCCGACGTCGGGGCTGATCGCAGCGTCCATTCTCGCCAGAGCACGCGCTGTAAAACAGCAACCACCAGTCCGTGGACAGCAAACCCGACGGGTGCCGATCGGAACCGCCCGACCCCTGGGTGACGTTCTGGTGTGCCGCCAGCCCAGGGAACACTTCCCTAAGTGTCCACACTACAGCGGCGCCACCGGGTCTCACACGACCCCTCCAGACAGCACGTGGGCCCCACGGTCGTGATCACGCCTGTAGTCGAATCAACACACGAAGCTTCCCGTCATCCCGAATTCGGTCCTCCCGGGCCCCTGGTGTCACCCTTTACCTCCCTGCGTGGAGTGGGCATATTTCCATTACTGTAATATTCATGTATTAACTGTCCTGGGAGCACGAGTTCGGCCGGGCCCGTCGTCCCCATGCCGAGCGCGTGGAGGTATCGCATTCGCTCCCTTACTTGGCATTTTGCTTAATTTTCATATATACTTGCTTATGCCACTGCTAGAGAGCATGATAGGGTAATTAGCTCACTTTCTATTTATATCACCGCTGCTGTGAGAGAGTGCGTTACCGTCCCGTGACCCGATCCGGGCACAAGTGAGAGCCGACCACCCTAGCTCATAGCCGGTTTCTCAACTGCGCACATCCGACGCTTCCCTCGTTAAGGGGCAGTCACGAGCTTGTTGTGTCCGTGTCTCGTCCCGCATCAGTATGTGCTAGATTGACCTGAGTAGCAGCAAGATACCAACCTTTAACCCAATTAACAGTCCAGTATTCCAGAAATAGATGAAAAGATAGCTGCCAATGGTTGTACACTTATTAAAGTTGACAAAATGAAAACAACATGTATACAAGTACATCTCAAAGAAATTGCACCCCCTTACACTATGGCCTAAATGCAACATTGACTCATGGTACTCAGCAGAGGTGTCTCCTCACGCATGGTGAATGCTTTCAGACAAGCACAGCCTGTCTTTCCACAAGTCACCATTCTATATACCATTGTCAAGCATGAGATGCAACAAATAAAGCAGTACAGCATGAGCAAGGATTTATCAAACAATGTATGGCAATGCAAAAAAAATGTCTTGATATGAAACGTATTTGTATTAGATTTTCTGTTCAGCATTTTATTGCAATTCAGCATGATTAACAAACATCCAGAGAGATATATTTAACACTTCAATCCTTGTTGATTTGTGGTCTGCACAAGCCAAGCTCCCTTCTAAGTGTAGAAAACTTGTCATTATACAGAGGCTTGGTAAAAATGTCAGCAACTTGGTTCAATATATCAACAAAGTGTAGTTCAAAATTTTTCTTAAGAACCTCATCTTTAATGAAGTGTTGTCTAATTTCAATATGCTTTATCCTAGAGTGCTGGAATGGATTTTTAGCAAGATTGATTACACTTGTATTATCACACAGAATTGAGACACAACCAAGATCCACTAAGTAATCTTGGAGTTTTATTTAATCCACAACACTTTGGTGCCACAACTCCCTGCAGTAATATATTCTGCCTCTGCGGTTGAGAGGGCAACCGGGTATTGTTTCTTAGAAGCCCAAGAGACTAAGTGTAATGCCTCGGATTTTTTGGATATTTTTTGGGTCATTTTAGTGGGTCTCGGAGTGTATTTTGTACTTTACATGTGTTTTTCCCTAATGTGCCTTCGGAACTCTGTGCAGGGCGAACCGTGACATTCTTCGACTCCGGGACAGTACCACTGCGTTGTGTTCCTTCCGAGGATCACAGAGGTAATTTTTCATAATTTTTTAAATTTCTATAATTTTTGGGTTTTTCTATATATATTAACCCTTTTCTCTCTCCCCTCTCATTTCTCTCTTCCCTCCCTCTCTCTTCTCACGCTCTCTCCTCTCTCCCTCTCTCTCCGGCGGCCGACGGAGCGGAGCGCGGGCGAGGCACAGGCGAGGATGGGTGAGGATCGAGGCGGTGGAGGCGCGGTGAAGCTCGACCGCGAGTTCGTGTCCCGAAGATGGTTTCGGGGCGTTTTCTTCGTGGATCGGCATCCACGGCACGTCGTTTCTTCGGTGGAGGTAGGGAGATGGACCCCCAGCTCGTGCACTTCCTTTCCCGCGAGTTTTGTAGGCCGTGGTGAGCCGAGCGGGCATAATCGGGGATTTTTGGGAAAAATCCTTGCTTTTGGGGAGTGAGCCGGATCTCTCGTTTCGTTGCGTTTATGGCCGATCCGAGGGCTTAGATGCATGCTAGGGGCTATTTGAGGGCTTCCCCCTTGTTTTCCCCCTCTCTCGTGGAGGTATGGGGGCGTGGTGAAGTTTTTGGGTCGTTTCCCATCGTCCCGCTCTCGGGACGGTGTGACGGTCCTTCCAGTGACCGTCACAGGATGTGACGCCCCAGGGTGGGTGCGTTACGTGCTGTGACGCCCCAAGGAGGGTGCGTCACAGGGTCTTGTTCTATCGACAGGGCGTCAGTTACTCTGGCGATCTTACGATAAACCGCCAAAGAGTGTGACGGTGCCTGGGTTCGACCGCTACGTCTGTTTTCATGTATTCGGACCGTTGGGGTCATGAGTCTCTGACGCACCTAGGTAGGACCGTCAGAGCACTGTGATGCCCCTGAATGGGAGCGTCAGAGCTGACGCAGCCCATTCTGCTGACGTGCCTAGGTAGGACCGTGAGAGGCTGTGACGCCCCGAGGGGTGTGCGTCACAACCTGTTTCGTTCTATCTTCTAACGCACTAGGCTTGGTCCATTAGAGACTGTGACGCCCCAGGGTGGGTGCGTCACAGTCGGTGTTGCCCCCCTCACGTGACGCTCCTGTGTTGGACCGTTAGAGTGCTGTGACGGTCTAGCCTTGGACCGTTACAGCTGTGACGGCCCAAAGGTAGACCGTCAGGCACTATGTTGCGCCGAAGTGGTTCTTTGTGCTTGCCGCGATTTTTTCACGTTGTGTAGGTCCCTAGTCAACCCGGTTGCGACCCAGTGGTCAACTTGCGGTCTTGTGAATGCCCCAGACACCCATGGGATTCTGTGTCCGTGTTTTGAGGGTGTCGGGAGGACCGTGCTACCTCATTTAGCGTGCCCATGGGTTTGAGAGTCCGGGTGACTCCTCATATGCCGGGCTTTTGTGTTACGCTTGACCGAGTCACCGTGTATCGGTGTGTGTGCGGTGGGGTCTCCCTCGCATGCCGTGAGTTTTCCTGAAAGATGATTCCCGAGTGGGCCATGTGTTGGCCTTGGACTGCGAGTCCCGTTATCGGCGTGGCAGCTTGTGAATTACCCTGGGAATCGTGCTTCTGTGCTTTCCGCGTGGGCCATGTATGAGGCCTTGGACCGCGAGTCCAGTTGTCCAGCCTAGAGCTGGAGGGTTCCCGTTGTTCCCTGAGAGTGGAATTCAGTTTGGCGGTCTGTGAGCTTCCTTGGGAACCATGTTTTGGCATTTCTGCGTGGCCAGGTGCGTGGCCCGCGGACTGTGGGTCCCGTTTCTTCTCCGACTATGGTCACCGTGCGATAGTGTCGGTACGTGGAATGGTCCCCGTACGTCGTCGGATGTGGACGTTGTTTTTCGTTGACTTGAGAGTCTACTCCTTCAGTGACCCTCCACTAGTCGTAGCCCACCAGTACGCGTGTGCTGGTCTCACCTGGGAGTAGGTGTACGGGCATACCCTGAGGATGGTTTTAGACTAGTTTTCGTCGGGCCCCGCGTCTACCAGCCAGAGTCCGGCTGAGGGTAAAACCGATCAGAGGGCCAGACCAGGGACGCACGGTCTGTGTGTGCACACGTGGTTGGGGGCGGTTGGACCCACGCCTACGGGCGTGACCCCAACTAGTCACATGTTTCTGGTTACTTGTACGGTGTCTCAGTTCCCGCTGGATCGGAGGGAGACACCTGAGGCACGGACTAAGACGTCAGTGGATGCATTCGGCCTTGCTTCTAGTGGAAGGTACTCCTGTCGAGTCGGGAGTGACAGATTGTCAGTTTTCGTGACTTTGACCTTTAGGTTTTCGGTCGTGTTGATCGTTGAGTTCTGGTTGTTTCGCCGTGGCACATGTGTCAGTTTTCGTTCCGTGAGACTAGTGCTAGTGGCTTTACCGAGGTGGCATCTTGTTGTGCAGTACCCACGACCGGATGGTCGGGGTTGCACCTTAGACAGCGTGTCCAGGTTGGCTGTGTCCCGGGAGATAGGCCTCTACGGCGGGGTTGCCATAGGTTTTACTTCGGTAAGTGATGCTAGTATGGTCCGGCTCTCGACTGTGAGATCGGGATTTCTCTTTCTGCTTGACCGGTATAGTAGGAGTAGTTGTAGTGCCGAGTTTTGACCGACCACCGGGTTTACTGTTCCTGCTGTTACTGTTGTGCTTGTGGTTACAGCTTTCCGTGCCACCATTGTTCTCAGTTGGGGTTCCGCGGGATCCCTACTGTGCCAGTGACAGGAGGCTCACCCCTGCTTTTCAGGTGCGGCGGTTCTTCCTCGTGGTTCAAGGATGCGGTTCAGGTGTTCTTAGCTGCCAGCTCGTCGGGCTGAGTGTTCACTCGGCATGTGGTACGTTTTACTGCTTTAGATTGTACTTTCTGTTGGACTGGACTCTGTTGTAGTAGTAGTAGTTTATTTATTTCTATTAATTATTGAATTGTCCTACTTTATTTCCTATTTCTTTATGCCTCCACACTCCTTTTAGCCCTTTCGAGCCCTCCCGGCTTGTGGGTGGCGATTCGAGTCTCGGGTTATCGGGTCTCTCCGGATAATCAGATTCTCGGGTCGTTACAGATGGTATCAGAGCGGTGGTTGTAGACGTACATAGGAATTCGAGATATTGCAGTGATCAGAGTCCATAAGGTCCAGTACAGTCGGTAGCTGGCTTAGGATTTTGTGTTCGCTTTCCGCCTAGTTTCTCGCTCGAGAGCTTGAGTGCGCTGTGCGACGCCGTGAAGGTGGTTGTTGTTCACGGCTTTTGTGCCAGCATGGGGTCTAAGGATCAAGGTCGAGAGCCTTCTCCCTCATCGGTGGTGGCCCTGGTTGTGCTGCGTTGGGCAGAGGTTGCTGGCAGGCATGAACTCGCGGTGCTGCGTTCGAGGTGTCTACAGCGTGGTCAGGTGGCTGGAGAGGATTGTTCGTGGTTAAGTGGCCATGAGTGTGCTCTGAGGAGCTGCTGTCGGTTTTGGCCACTCCAACTTGAGGTTTATCCAGCCCCTGAGGTGTTAAGGTCGTAGTTTAAGGTGGCAGAGCGAGTGTTCTGATCGAGAAGTGTGCTCGGGTGAGCGGAGGATCTTCTCGGTGAGCTGCTGTTTCGTCGAGCCTGAAGTTCTTGTCGTGCTCTATGGCGTCAGAAATGACGTGTTGGTCCCGGTTGTTTTACGGATTTTGAGGCAGGATTGGGCTGTGGTGTCCCAGTAAGTTCTTGCTCCTGCACTCTTGTGTGCGAATGGGTTGTGTTCGCCTTAGATTTGAGTTGAGATGTGAAGGTTCTGTGGTGAGTTTCGGGACTCAAGGATGAGTATTGATGGTTGTCGATTATGGCTCGTGTTGCGGCTCTTGGAGTGGTGTATTGCAGTTTGAGGAATTACAGTGGTGGTGCATCGAGAGATGCTGCGATTGTGGTCCGATATGACACTTATTGAGTGTGTCGGAGGTGCTGACCTGACATGGTGATGGTTTTCTCGGTGCTGGATGGTGCTGTTTCCAGCATGCGCGATATTCGAGATCAGGTCGGGCGTGGAGTTCTTCTGTTGGTCAGAGGTGCGATTGGTTTCTCCTTTGGTTGGAGAGATTGCATTTGGCCAAGGTTCGTCGTATTGCATTGTGTGTTCGGATTGGTTGGCCTTCGTGTGCCATGAAGTCTGTGCGAGACGTGATTCGTGTTTTGGCATGGTGGTTGCCCGTGAGAAGTTGTGCCCATTCCCTTGTCGTGTAAGGGTGTTGGCGCTTTTCCGAAAGGACGAGTGCCGGTTGGGCGGTGTTTCCAAGAATTTGTGGCTGTGTGCGCTGATCAGAGTGCGCAGCGGAAGCCTGGTGGGCTTGTGACCCACTGGTTCAGGATTGTAGCGTTGGTTGCTACGGGCGGATTCCTGAGTTTGCGTTGAGCATTGGAGGATTGGTTCCTATATGTGAAACGTGTTGTTACCGTGCCGTTGCTCGAGATATCGTGGTTCTTGGTACTGACAGGATGGAGTGTTGGGGAGTGTGCTGGCTAGTGCGCCGCATGAGTACCCTGTTCCTGTGATGGAAGCCGTGTCAGGCGTCAGTGTTAGACCCGGATGGGGTTGTTGAGGATGTCGCCTGACGGAGGTCGAGGGATGTGATGAGACCGGACGGAAGAGTGACGCCTGTGGGTTGAGGCATTTTAGTGAGTTTGGCATCGGAATGGTGGTCCTTGATGGGACGTTGGTGTCGCAATGGTTATCCCTGGTTTGGTAACCAGCATGGGATGGTTCTCCTGTGAGTCTGAGTCGAGTGAGGTGATGACCGAAGACATCAGGATCTTGTCATTTGGTTTCATCGTGCTCCCTTGAGAGGGTCGAGTTGGCGCGATGATCGAGATCGGATGCAGAGGTCGAGAGGAGTGTAGCACGAGTTCGATGAGAGCTGTGTATCGGTGAGGCCTTTGGTGGTCATTTCCATGATGTGCTTTCCGGATAGGATCTGGGCTTTGTCGAAGTTTGAGTTCTGACAGAGTTGGGACAGTGATATGTCTGGCTTTCAGCTTGCCATGTGTGAGGTGATTCTTGGTGCTAAGCCGATGTTTTGGTTGCGGTCTGTTGAGATGGCTGTGTGAGCTGGTGGAGGCTCTGTATTGGTTGTTCCCTTGAGAAGGGTGTGCGACCGGTCAGCTGGTTGTGAAGCTGATGTGCGTTTTATCCGTCGACCATTGGATGGATCGGTAGCTGTTTCTCGTGACGAGGACTGTGTCTCCTCGGTGAGCAAGATGGTGGCAGCAGTGCCATGATTGGGTTGGTTGTGGCTGAGGTGACGTCGGACTGCATTGTTGGTGTACCTGCTCTGATGGCCGGTGTGCACGGTGTGCGGAGCGAGGTGCTGTTTGTGATTGTAGTCTAGCTGTGTCCCTCAGGATCGGTGTTTTGGTGAGAATCGAGGTTTTCTGTGCTGGGGTCCTGACAGCGTTGTCAGTTGGTGAAGGTTTTCTTCCCTTGTGACTTGGTGCTAGTCCTGAATTTCGAGGATGAAATTTCTTTAAGGGGGGAGGGGTATAATGCCCCAGATTTTTTAGATATTTTTCGGGTCATTTTAGTGGGTCTCGGAGTGTATTTTGTGCTTTACACGTATTTTTCCCTGATGTGCCTTCGGAACTCTGTGCAGGGCGAACCGTGGCATTCTCTGACTTCGGGACAGTACCACTGCGTTGTGTTCCTTCTGAGGATCACGGAGGTAATTTTTTGTAATTTTTTGAATTTCTATAATTTTTGGGTTTTTCTATATATATTAATCCGTTTCTCTCTCCCCTCTCATTTCTCTCTTCCCTCCCTCTCTCTTCTCACGCTCTCTCCTCTCTCCCTCTCTCTCCGGCGGCCGACGGAGCGGAGCACGGGCGAGGCGGGGACGGCACGGGCGAGGCACGGGTGAGGATCGAGGCGGTGGAGGCGCGGTGAAGCTCGACCGCGAGTTCATGTCCCAGCGAGGGTTTCACGGCGTTTTCTTCGTGGATTGGCGTCCACGGCGCGTCGTTTCTTCGGTGGAGGTAGGGAGATGGCCCCCCAGCTCGTGCACTTCCTTTCCCGCGAGTTTTGTAGGCCGTGGTGAGCCGAGCGGGCGTAATCGGGGATTTTTGGGAAAAATCCATGTTTTTGGGGAGTGAGCCGGATCTCTCGTTTCGTTGCATTTTTGGCAGATCCGAGGCCTTAGATGCATGCTAGGGGTTATTTGGGGGCTTCCCCCTTGTTTCCCCCCTCTCCCGTGGAGGTATGGGGGCGTGGTGAAGTTTTTGGGTCGTTTCCCGACGTCCCGCTCTCGGGACGGTGTGACGGTCCTTCCAGTGACCGTCACAGGCTATGACGCCCCAGGGTGGGTGCATTACATGCTGTGACACCCCAAGGAGGGTGCGTCACAGGGTCCTGTTCTGTCGGTAGGGCGTCGGTTGCTTTGGCGGTCTTACGATAAACCGCCAGAGAGTGTGACGCGCCTGGGTTCAACCGCTACGTCTATTTTCATGTTTTCGGACCGTTGGGGTCACGAGTCTCTGACGCACCTAGGTAGGACCGTCAGAGCACTGTGATGCCCCTGAATGGGAGCGTCAGAGCTGACGCAGCCCATTCTTCTGACGCGCCTAGGTAGGACCGTCAGAGGCTTGACGTCCCGAGCGGTATGCGTCACAACCTGATTCGTTCTGTCTTCTAACGCACCAGGCTTGGTCCGTTAGAGACTGTGATGCCCCAGGGTGGGTGCGTCACAGTCGGTGTTGCCCCCCTCACGTGACGCTCCTGTGTTGGACCGTTAGAGTTCTGTGACGGTCTAGCCTTGGACCGTTACAGCTGTGACTACCCAAAGATAGACCGCCAGGCACTGTGTTACGCCGAAGTGGTTCTTCGTGCTTGCCGTGATTATTTTACGTTGTGTAGGCCCCTAGTCGACCCGGTTGCCACCCAGTGGTTGACTTGCGGTCTTTTGAATCCCCCAGACACCCGTGGGATTCTTTGTCCGTATTTTGAGGCTGTCGGGAGGACCGTGCTACCTCGTTTGGCGTGCCCATGGGTTTGAGAATCCGGGTGACTCCTCATGTGTCGGGCTTTTGTGTTACGCTTGACCGAGTCACCGTGTATCGGTGTGTGTGTGGTGGGGTCTCCCCCGCATGCCATGAGTTTTCCTAGAAGATGATTCCTGAGTGGGCCTTGTGTTGGCCTTGGACTGCGAGTCCAGTTATCGGCGTGGCAGCTTGTGCGTTGCCCTGGGAATTGTGCTTCTATGCTTTCCATGTGGGCCATGTGTGAGGCCTTGGACCGCGAGTCCAGTTGTCCAGCCTAGAGTTGGAGGGTTCCCGTTGTTCCCTAAGAGTGGAATTCGGTTTGGCGGCCTGTAAGCTGCCTTGGGAACCATGTTTTGGCATTTCTGCGTGGCCAGGTGCATGGCCCGCGGACTGTGAGTCCCGTTTCTTCTCCGACTGTGGTCACCGTGCGATGGTGCCAGTACGTGGGATGGTCCTCGTACGTCGTCGGATGCGGACGTTGTTTTCTGTTGACTTGAGAGTCTACTCCTTCAGTGACCCTTCACTAGTCGTAGCCCACCAGTACGCGTGTGCTGGTCTCACCTGGGAGTAGGTGTATGGGCATACCCTGAGGATTGTTTTAGACTGGTTTCCGTCGGGCCCCGCATCTACCAGCTAGAGTCCGACTGAGGGGAAAACCGGTCAGAGGGCCAGACCAGGGACGGACGGTCTGTGTGTGCACACGTGGTTGGGGGCGGTTGGACCCATGCCGATGAGCGTGACCCCAACTAGTCACATGTTTGTGGTTACTTGTATGGTGTCTCAGTTCCCGCTGGGCTGGAGGTAGACACCTGAGGTGTGGACTAAGTCAGTGGACGCATTCGGCCTTGCTTCTAGTGGGAGGTACTCCTGTCGAGTCGGGAGTGACAGACTGTCAATTTCTGTGACTTCGACCTTCGAGTTTTCGGTCGTGTTGACCGTTGAGTTCCGGTTGTTTCACCATGGCACGTGTGTCGATTTTTGTGCCGTGAGACTAGTGCTAGTGGCTTTACCGAGGTGGCGTCTTGTTGTGCGATACCCGCGAACGGATGGTCGGGGTTGCACCTTGGACAGCGTGTCCAGGTTGGCCGTGTCCCGGGAGACAGGCCTCTACGGCGGGGTTGCCGTAGGTTTTACTTCGGTAAGTGATGCTAGTATGGTCCGGTTCCCGACTGTGAGATCGGGATTTCTCTTTCTGCTTGACCGATACAGTTGGAGTAGTTGTAGTGCCGAGTTTTGACCGGCCACCGGGTTTACTGTTCTTGCTGTTACTGTTGCGCTTGTGGTTACAACTTTCCATGCCGTCGTTGTTCTCAGTTGGGGTTCCGCGGGATCCCTACTGGGCCAGTGACATAAGGCTCACCCCTGCTTTTCAGGTGCGGCGGTTCTTCCTCGTGGTTCGAGGATGCGGTTCAGGTGTTCTTAGCTGCCAGCTCGCCGGGCCTAGTGTTCACTCGGCATGTGGTATGTTTTACTGCTTTAGACTGTACTTTCTGTTGGATTGGACTCTGTTGTAGTAGTAGTTGTTTATTTATTTCTGTTAATTATTGAATTTTCTTGCTTTATTTCCTATTTCTTTGTGCCTCCACACTCCTTTTAGCCCTTCCGAGCCCTCCTGGCTCGTGGGCGGCGGTTCGAGTCTCGGGTTATCGGGTCTCTCCCGGTAATCAGATTCTCGGGTCGTTACACTAAGCACCCGCCCAGAAACTGGCAATAGCCACTCGTGCTCTTGCGATCGAGCTTGCATCCAGCGTAGTCCCCATCTGAATAAGAAATAAGTGAAAGATCATAAGATGATGGATACCACAATCCCAACTCTTGAGTCCCGACAAGATATCTAAGGATACGCTTGACGACAATCAAGTGAGATTCTCTAGGACTAGTTTGAAATCTAGCACAAAGGCATACACTAAAGCGGATGTCTGGCCTAGATGCAGTTAAGTAAAACAATGAGCCAAACATACCTCTATAAATTTTTGCATCCACACATTTACCTCTCTCATCCGCATCTAGTGATGTAGTGGTTCCCATAGGAGTTGTAATTATCTTACAAGTTGTCATGTGAAACCTTTTCAGCAACTCCTTGATATATTTAGCTTGACTTATAAAGCACCCATCTACACTCTGGTTGACCTACAAGCCGAGAAAAAATTAAAGTTCTCCCATTAAACTCATCTTGAACTCACTAGTCATAAGGTTAGCAAATTCCTCACACATTTCTGATTTTGTAGATCTAAACACAATATCATCAACATAAATCTGAACCTTCAAGATGTTCTTACCTTGTCTTTTGGTGAAGAGTGTTTGATCTATTTTACCTCTTGTATACCCCTTTTCAGTGAGGAATGAGCTTAATCGATCATACCAAGCTCTTGGTGCTTGCTTCAAGCCATAGAGTGCCCTGTCTAGTTTGTACACAAGGTCTTCATGATTAGAATTTTCAAAGTCGGGGGGCTGCTCCATATAAACTTCCTCTTTTATTAGACCATTCAAGAAGGCACTCTTCACATCCATTTGCTGTAATTTTATCTTGTGAGAACATGCAAGTGCAAGCAAAATTCTAATGGCTTCAAGTCTAGCTACCAGAGCAAATGATTCTTCAAAGTCTACCCCAAACTCCTGGTTGTAACCTTGAGCCACCAATCTTGCCTTATTTCTTATTATCTTGCCATCTTCACTTAGCTTGTTTCTAAAAATTCATTTGGTGCCTATGACAGATTTTGAGGATGGTCTAAGAACTAGATGCCAAACTTTATTTCTTTCAAACTAGTTTAATTCATATTACATAGAATTTATCCAGTTTTCATCTTTTAAAGCTTCTTTCACATTCTTTGGTTCAGTTTGTGAGACAAGTGCAATTTGATCCAATTCTTCAACAATTCTAAGATGCGACCTGGTTCTAGGTGGGTCATTTAAGCTACCAATAATATTTTTCAAAGGATGATCTTTAAGTACTCGAATATCGGTAGTGTCATTACCTTCATCGATAGCTTGATCCCTTATATTGCTTGGTTCTCCCAAGTCATCATCTCCTCTTGTCTCTTCTTGTAGAAGATCATGCTTTTCGTTTGTAGTCAAGAATTCTCCATCGTCATCATCTTTCCTGCAAGGCTTGTCACTTTTAGTATCATCATTGAATTCATCAAAAGTGACATGGGGTGATTCTTCCACAACTTGAGTTTTAACATTGTAGATTCTATAAGCCCTAGATCGATCAGAATAACCAAGAAATATACCTTCATCACTTTTGGGCTCAAATTTATCCAATTCTCTTTTATCATTATTGTGGATAAAATATTTAGATCCGAACACTCTTATGTGTGAAAGAGAAGGCTTTTTACCTTTGAGCAACTTATAAGGAGTCCTTTTGGTGAATGATCTTACCATGGAGCGATTTGTTGGAACGATAGTTTTGATAATGACAATTTCTGAGTCATGTGTGATAGAATTGTGGTCAGTGCATCTGATTATTTCATGTGAACTATTTGCATGGTGGATTGCTCAAGTCTGGTAACCCTAGTCTTAATAGTGACTTTCTGATGAATCATGCTTAGCTGTTGGTGCTTTAATTCTACAATTTTATCTGTTGTGTATGGTCCATGTGGTCCATGCTATTTCATAAGACTAAGTCATAGTCAGTGCATGCAGTGTCTCTATCATAATCTTCCTCGGTGTAACTCTCGCTTAGTTCTGCACTTCACGCATAAAGTGCTTGCCTCAGTGCAAGTTTCTGTTCATGCCCACATACTGTCGTTTGGCTTCTTTCTCGGTGCATCCAAATGCATCATGCGCATCAAGGTCGGTGCAATTTGTGGGTCAGTGCAATTCTTGACCAGCACGCACTGTATTAGTCTCCTCATTTTTGTACCAGTGCATTTCACACTGCCATCTTAGTGCAAGTTCTTACGTGAATAGGAAATCTTGACTCGGTGTAAGCTTTGACTTGCATCTCTCTCTATTATGTTCATCTCTGTCTGGCAACTCGGTGCAGATCTTGCTTGGTCAGCCTAACCCAAGTTGGTGCAATCATCTCCTTGTCGTCCTTTTTCACTAGTTCAGTGCATTTCTCATTTCTGCTCACCTCATCTCGGTGCATTATCTTTATTTTTGAAATAACATGAAGTCGGTGCAGTTCATGCTTCAGGTCTATTAACTCGGTGCAAGTCCTGTTGGTAGCTTAAGTGGACTAGTGCAACTTTGAGTTTTATTGCTTCTTGTCCGTGCATATCCGTTGCATGATCAGTGTCCTTGGTCTGTGCTAATGACGTCATGCATCTTCTCAAGTCAGTGCATCTCACGCTTATGCTCATTTTCAACTTGGTGCAACCTCCTGTTCACCTTGTTGCAAGTCGGTGCAACTGTTGATTTGGGAACTTCCACTCAGTACAGTCTCTGGCTTCTTACTCATTACACTGATACGATTTGTGCTAAGTTGGTGATAAAATAACCATCTCTTTTCTGACAATTTGTCTGTGCATTCACCAGGATAATTGGCACGTGATCCGAGGAAGATAAAGCTCCAGAATGTTCCAACCCGTGCTGCAGCCTTTAAGGCGGGAAACGTGGTATCCTCCCTCCCAGGCCTCTGGAGTATATATATATATATATTGAGAAAAGAAAATACAGATAAGAAGAAGAGAGTCTCAGTAAAGAAAAAGAAAAGGAGAGTGAGCCGAAGTCTAAGAAAGAAAAAAAAGGAGGAGTCGTCAGGAGAGCAAGAGAGCATAATGAGAGAAGAGGAAGAAAGAAAGAGAAAGAGTGTAGAGAAGAGAGGAGGGACAGTGAATAAGCAGCTGAAGCACATTGAAGATATGCTTCAAGATTGGCCTCGTGGATCAAATCCAGAGCCATCAAGCTCATTGGAGCTATACTCTGATTAGTTTTTCTTTTGTATTTTTATTTGTTCCTTTTCATATCTTTAGTGCTTTCCGTTTCCATTGTTTGGGATCGGGGTTCCTCCTATGGATTCAGGGGAAGAGAGACTTGGGTCTCTGATTGCTGGTAACTGGGTGTCACTGGCGTTACCTTCCGGGTTGGAAGAAGAGAGGAGTGTGTTCCTCTGGCTCAAGCTATTAGGCAGCGTTTGTAGGCAAGCTGTGGTGCCCAACGGTTTCAAGCTGTGAGGCAGCAGTAAGTCACACTCTGGTTGGAGTGTGGGGTGGATGTAGGTCTGATGACCGAACCACCTAAAACCCCTTGAGCATTGTGATCTGATCTCTTCTCTGAGATTATTAAGTGCATGTTTAGGATCGCGACCTAACTGCCTTTCTTCCACGGTGAATGAATGCTTAAGATCAGTTCGAACGCCTAGAATCACCGGGTTTGCTAGGGATGCAGGTTACGTGTTCTATCTTGTGTCTCGTTAGAACGTCTGGTTAAGATCAAGTTGATTTACTGCATTCCATTTTTCTAAAACGCTATTTGGGCTTGCTTTTGGTTGACCCATTGAGTGCTTAAGTATGGATCTTGCTAGAACACCTGCATTACTGAATCATAGTTTTATTTCCGCAAGATTTTGTAAGCTCAGTATTAATCAAGATGTGAGTTTCAAATTGGGCAAATTTATTTTTGGGATTCATTCACCCCCCCCTCTAAATCCGGGCCCTTCACTCATCACGGTTGATGATGTAACATGCTGTATTTACCGCTTCGGCCGAAAATCTCCTTGGGAGTTGTCGTTCAGCTAGCATAGTTCTAGCCATCTCCATGAGTGTTTGGTTTCTCCTTTTAACTATCCCATTTTATTCAGGAGTCCTTGGTGATGAAAACCTATGAGATATACCGTCAGCCCTACAGAATTCATAAAATTCAACATTGTCGAATTCACCATCATGATCAGATTGAATATTGAAAATTTTGAACTCACCATCTTTCTTTATCTTCATGTAGAGCGCCTGAAACTCATCAAAAGCATCATTCTTATGTGTACTGAAATTTACTTACCGAACTCGTAATTAAAATAAATAACATAGCATTAAGGCGAGTCCGAGTCGAATCCACGAAGAGGTTTAAATTTTATGAATTGAATATCTTGTGTTCTATGCGGAACGTGAACTTTAAATAATTATATGCAACTTAAAATGAAATGACATTAAATAAATTTATCTAATGAAATTTGGAGGGTTGTAGAGAGGGAAGGAAGAGAGGGAGAGGAAGACGAAGAAAAGGGGTGAGAGAAAGATTTAGATAGAGAAAATAAACAGACATGCTTTTTTATTGAATTAAAAATACAAGTTTTACATATATTGCGACAATAAAATTACAATCCCAATAAAAATAAATCTAAAAAACACCGAGGAGGACGATAGGTAACATCTTGCGACCGTGGTGTCGAGGCAACGTCGTCTCCTTGAGTCTTTGATTTTCACTCGTCTCGGAGCCGAGGATGTCCGTCTTGCGCCGACTTTGGATGGGTTAGAGAGAGAAGAAGGAGATAGAGAGAGAAAGTAGAGGGATGTAGAGAGTGAAAGAACTAGAGAAAGGTGGGTTTTTAAATCAACATAAAATGAATAAAAAAGATTTTAAAAATGGGTGCGTACTTGTGTGAGAACTAAGAGAGAGAGAACAAGAGGGAGATAGAGAGAGTGAGCCACGGCGAGTTAAAGAGAGAAGGTGAGAGCGAGAAGAGAGAGAAAGAGAGTGAGAACGAAGACAGAGGGGGGCTTGCGGGTTGTGGGGCTGGGTTTGAGAGAAAGAGAGAGGGAGAGAGAGATCGCGGGAGAGAACGGAGAGGGGGAGAGAGGAAGGAGAGGGCCGCGGGTGAGAGGCTGCAGGGCCACGGGTGCATGGGCTTGCCGCGGAGAGCCGTGGGTGAGTGTGCAACAGCAAGGAGAGGTGAGGGCATGCGGCGGAGGCTTGAGAGAAGGGGAGAGTCACGGCCACGTGCATGCATGTGTGCGTGTGTGGAGGTTAGAGAAGGTGCAGTGAGACGCAGTGAACCGAGAGAAAGAGAGAGAGATCAACAGAGCAGGGGCTCGCGGGCGGCCGATTGGCTGGGTGTGGGAGGCGTGTACAAGCGTGAGGAGAGGGATGGCCGGTGGGGTGCCGCGAGTGGATGGTGGTGTGAAGGGAGAGCTAGATGGCGGCGGAGGCACATGGTGAGAAGCAAAGGGAGAGAGAGAGAGAGATCCGATGGGGTGTGCTGTCGCTACGGACGTGTGTGCGAAGGGCATGCAGTGTGCTGAAGAAGTGTATGTGCAGAGGTGAGGGAGGCCGGTGGGTGTGCTGCCGTTAGAGAGAGAAGGAGTAGGGAGAGGAGAGAGTGAGTGAGAGGGGGTCGTGCCGGTGGTTGTGGTGAGGAGGTTGCAAGGTCGCGGGGAAGAGCAGGTTGATAATGAAGTGGACAGCGGCGCGGCCACGGTGGGTATGCAGAGTAGAGAGAGATAGAAAATGAGTGCAGAGAGGGATTGGCCACGGATGAGAGTGGGAGATGTGAAGAATGTGAAGAGAGAGGAGGGGGGAGTTGTCTACGGGGATGCTTTGTTAGAGAGAGGAGGAGAAAGGAGAAGGAGAGGAAGGGGGAGGGGAAGAGAGTTGTTCTAAGAGAGAGGGAGAGATGAGAAGGGGGAAAGGGAGAGGCTGCGACGGTGAAGGGGGGGGTGAAAGGAAGTCGTCCGGTGTTGCTGGCGGTGGTGACAGGAGGTGGAGAGAGGGGGAAACAGAGGAGATCAGAAAGGCTAGAAGGAGAGAGGGGAAGAGAGGTTAGAAGAGATCCCCGGAGGGGAGGGGGAGAGGAGATGTCTTGTAGGAGCTGGGCGTGGGACAAGATCCGGCACACCCTCCGACCTTTCTGCACCTGTCCATACTCTCTCCTTGAATGCCTGCATTGCTCATTTGAATGCCCACCGCCCAAGGTGCTACCCATGCCTCATGTCTCATGCTGCTGCACATGACAGGAGCACTATTCACAAAGTAGTAAATTGATAAAAAAATTATATAAAAGACCCTCCATCAACAAAGTTTTACGTATTCATGCATTGTCATTTTATCTTCCCATTTATTCATATAAAGTGGATTTTATAGGAAGTGATTATAGAATAATCTGTTATAAATTTTTCTTTCGTCAAATTTTTAATTATGTAATTTTTTTTATTTTAAGGAAAACGTTCTCAAATCTCATTAATTTCGACTATACTTTATTTTGTGTGAGATTGAGATTATCATATAAAATTACATAATTATCTTCATTAAAGTCAAAAAAATAGCGTGTGCGATATGAATAAATATAAATAATTGAGCACTTATCACACCCCCAACTTACTCATGTTAGTCCCTTAGCAATGTAAATAGATTAGAATATAGGGACCAATAAGGGTTTAAAAGATTTCATGCCTCACGTCTAGATCCTCCTTCATAGAATCAACCAGAGATCAGAAATCTGGAAGCATTAATGCATACTAGCCTTAGATTGAAAATTTAGGTACATGACTAAGAATGCAAATCAAAGTTCAATATCACTTGTGTATGTGTAGTACCAAAACCACAGCATAGACAATTGCACCCCTCATTAGTCATTTTAGATAAGTGTCCTTCAACTCTACACTTTCTGGATTCGAGCATTGAGTACAGCAACTTTTTGTCTGCCTTTGTCCTTCACACACACACACACACACACACACACACACACACACACACACACACACACACACACACACACACACACACACACATTTTAAATACACACATGATGCTGCACAACCCTTCACTGTTTGACGCGATCCTCAACTCTTGCCTTAGGAGAAGCATGCCTGGTTACTAAGATCAGGGGCATTTTTCATGATATTTTTTTTTTTGACAATGTGCTTTTGCACTTAGTTGATGGATAACTTTGACAAATAGCTTTATCAAAAAGATCTCATCTCCAAGAAATGCATAGTATCAAGCACCACTCCAAAATAACAGAAGGCTTGTCCTGCTTGTTTCATTAGTGTGCAATGTGATTTTTTTTTTCTAAAGTGCAAATGAACTTTTAAAGAGATTCTTAAATCAATTTTCCATGGCTAGATCGAATAAAATTTTCTTCGTCCTTCTCCTTAGTCTTTTCTATTCCAAGATCACTTTCAATGAGAGTATGAATCAAGAAAACTCAGTCGGGGCTCCCCTTTTTTATTTATTTATTTTATAAGGCATCAGGTTGCATGAGATTTTTACAATGATTACCCTTCCCCCCCAACTTAAATAACATTGTCTTTGATGATATGAACAATATGTGAAAAGAATAATGTGCACATAAATGCTTGGGAAGGAAAAGTACAACCTGGGACGGGCAGACGTGGTTCTTGCCGAACATCCTTCTGGTGCTACACTGACTCCTACAAACACAAAAAATGAAAACGACTTATTGAGACATTAAAGATGAAATGTTAGGTTGCCTCCCAACAAGCGCTAAGTTTAACGTCTTCAGCTAGACGTGATGTGGCTCAATAACCAACGAGTTGATTTCATGATTAGCCACCATAAGATCTCGTCCTCCCTCAAATTTCAGCCCTTATGCCATTGGAGGACAAGATGAAAAGCATAAGCGTGAGGACTAGAAATATGCTGGTCTCGCACATTATGGCTTTCAACTTTAACAATATGTGTGAGGCAGTTCTTTTCTTTAGGGATCCCGAAATGATCAATGGCCATTAATCTTTCAAGATCGGGGTGGAACCTTTGCCTATAATTTATCTACTAGTCCCTTTGATATGTACCTACCCACCTGACTACCCCTTTAGTGACTACTTCCTTCACGGTAACTTGGTTAGGCACTGGTGGCTTATGAATAAGATTGACATTATTAGCCACATTCCCCTCAGTAACAACCTCATGAGCAATAAGGGCACTAATCAACTTGTCTTCCTGATGGGAAGTAAAATCAAAGGTGAATGTAGTTGGCACATCCCCCTCAGGTCCTAGAATGCCATATTGGATAGGTTTAACTTTCAGGGGAATCAAATTAGAAGGAAGCACGAGCCCAGGATTTAATTCATCCAATGATTCAGA
Organism: Amorphophallus konjac; assembly: GCA_022559845.1. Taxonomy (NCBI): domain Eukaryota; kingdom Viridiplantae; phylum Streptophyta; class Magnoliopsida; order Alismatales; family Araceae; genus Amorphophallus; species Amorphophallus konjac. Next base: position 271,146,355 of record CM040127.1, read on the forward strand.
CATTATGAGATAGGGCTCAGGGGTTAGATCGAATGTGAAATTCTTTAATAAGACCCCTTCGTCACACTCATCACTCAAATGAAGATTATCAATCAAAGTTTTCAATAATGGGGTGGATAGATGAAATGTAAACTTTTCCAATAAGGCCCCATCATCATGATCTTCAAGAGGAGGAGGATATTCAGAATTCGTCTTTATTAAATCATCAACATTATTAACCACAAAGCAATCCTCCTCTTCATGTATATCTTCTGATGAGTTGTTTGGGCCACTATTCTTCACAGTGATATTTCAACTTCAAAACATTCGTAGAATGGGGTGATGATATCAACATGATCATCATTATCCTTTATAAAATCCACCCCCTACTTCATTCTCTTCCTTCAGCATGGTATTGATGGTGCACTCTCCCTCACTCTCACTATTGATATCTTGAGCTAGAATGACAGGCATAAGATCATCATCATCGTCATTCACGTGTTGAGTGGGTTTGTGTAATATTGAAGGAGGGTCATGATAAATAGATTGAGAGTACATGATTTGAGATTTGGAATGGTGGCCTGGTGAATCACCCCTAGTCTCGATATTGCTTTCGAAGTTAGGGTGAGATGAGTTGGGCTGGAGTTGATTACACATGGGCCGCTCGTGGGTTTCCTGGGGTGAAAGTTTAGACAAATGGGCTTGAATTATTTGATCCATCCAAGGCAAATTTGGGCGATTACTCCAGCCAAGATTATAATCATCTGAGAATGCATCACGCTTGAGTTGAGAGAACCCTAGGGCATTTTGGACTTGCGCTTGGATGACTGGTGGGAGTCGGGCTATCGTAAGACATTCACTCACATGGTGAGTGGGACTGGCACAGAACTCGCAGGCTTCCTTGGTTGGATTAATTTCAGCCTGTCTGAAAGGTCCTACAAATTGTTTATGAGATGAGATTGAGGCACAATTTATCAAATTTTCACTCAAAATTTTAAACAGATCATAAGCCTCATCTTCACCCTTGTTCATGAATACCCCTCCACAACATGTGTCCACCATTTGTCTATTATAATTAGATAATCCCTCATAAAATGTAAACATAACTTGCTATTTGGGCAACCCATGACGAGGACATTGCCGTAAGAAATTCTTCAGCCTTTCCCAAGATTCATGAATTTGCTCACCCGGAAGCAGAGTAAAACCCATAATCGACGTTCTCATAATGTTAGTCCGGACTGTGGGGTAAAATTTTTTTTAAAGTTCTAACTGCATAACCTCCCAAGTCCTAATGGTCTTTTCAGAGTTCCTTAACCAATATTTTGTTTTATCTTTCAATGAGAATGGAAATAAGATCAACCTAAGGACGTCATCACTAAAACTCTGGATTTTTATTAGGGAGCAAATTTCAAGAAAATCATCTAGATGTCTATAAGGATTTTCATTGGGATTCCCATAAAAGGATGGGAGCATCTGGATGATATTAGGGCCAATGTCATACTGATTCACAAGAATATCAGGTAGTTCAATACATGTTGATGGTTTATAAGTAGAAGGCATAAAGTATTCTTTCATGGGCGTGGGTTTCCTTCCATGATGGATGGCCATTGATTAAAATAGATTGGATCCCAGAAATATTTTTTAATATTTTTAATATTTTTCACTTTTTTAATTTTATTTTCCTTTATTGATCTTTTTTTCCTTTTTATGTATATTATTTTTTGGGTTTTTTTATTATTTTTCTATTTTTTGATTTTTTGGTTATATATATATATATATATCTATAGATATCACTTTTTTTCTTTTTTAATGCCCTCTCTTCCTTTTCCCTTAATTTAAAATGAGTTTTGGTTTTATTATTTTTTTATTTTTTTATTTGAGATTAAGTTTTATTTTTCTTCTTTTTTTTTCTTTTTATTTGAAACTTACCAAATCTCTCTCTCTCTCTCTCTCTCTTTTTAGAGATTAGAAACCCACCATGTTTTTTTAATTATTTTTGTATTTTAAATTTTTTGGCTAACAATAACTAAGATAGAGAGAGAAGATGAGAATTTTTGTTTATTTTTTTTTATGACAACACAAATAAATTAACACACAAATTATCTAATGACCTAGATGTGACCTAAACATACCAATGGGGTTTCACAAAATGACTAAAGTGTAATTTAAGTTCACCCTCAATATTTCCACCGGCCAGGTAAGGGGTGGGGTAGTGGGAGGCTCCCCCTACTTCCATAGGGAGCTAATTACTGAACCACTAGCCTGCTTAAGGCGTTTACCATTCGACCGTCTTGCCTTAGGCACCGATTTTCACAAGAGGGTAAACCCAAATAGCACAAGAACCACAGTGTGAACCTAGGGCCAATATCTACTAAATTTTATTTAATGCTTAAGATATGCACAGATGAAAGGGAAATGTGATTTGTGGGCTAAGGAAGGGTGATGAAATCCCCACCTTATGTTATTTAGGGGTAACACCCTTAGAGTGTTTTAGAATAATGAATGTAACAAACAAATTCAAACAAGGGGTTTAAAATGTAAATACATGAACAATTATTTTCTAAAATAATAATAAGGAACCAAATTAATGCAACATACATGATGCATGACCTACAACATGATGTGTGATTTATAATCTTGAAATGACATCTTTTATTTGAGTTCAAATAAATTATTTTTTTGTGAACCTATCTAACCAAGAAAATACAAAACTAGTGAAATAAAATCAAATGAAACGAGGAGAATTTAGGATACTTACTTGGAGCCCGGTCCCTCGTTCTTAAGAAAAAAACACAAAAAGAAAGGGAATAGGGAAGAGAAGGTTTACTTTATTGGTATAAAATCTTTTTTTTTAAATTTTGTTTTCTGCAAGCAAATAAAAGAAAAATTATTAGTGCCTAATTGATATACAAGAACACAAGATAGTCAATTCAAAAATCATAAACCTCCCCGACAACCGCGCCAAAAATTGATCGTACCGAAATATGTGTCGTTAAACACAATGGCCGTCAATCTAAAATTTATTTACCGAACTCGCAATTAAAATAAATAACGTAGCATTAAGGCGAGTCCGAGTCGAATCCACGGAGAGGTTTAAATTTTATGAATTGAATATCTTGTCTTCTATGCGAAACGTGAACTTTAAATGATTATATGCAACTTAAAATGAAATGACATTAAATAAATTTATCTAATGAAATTTGGCGGGTTGTAGAGAGAGAAGGAAGAGAGGGAGAGGAAGACGAAGAAAAGGGGCGAGAGAAAGATTTAGAGAGAGAAAATAAATAGACATGATTTTTTACTGAATTAAAAATACAAGTTTTGCATAAATTGCGACAATAAAATTACAATCCCAATAAAAATAAATCTAAATAATACTGAGGAGGACGATAGGTAAGATCTAGCGGCCGTGGTGTCGAGGCAACATCGTCTCCTTAAGTCGTTGATTTTCACTCGTCCCGGAGCAAAGGATGTTCGTCTTGCGCCGACTTTGGATGGGTTAGAGAGAGAAGAAGGAGATAGAGAGAGAAAGTAGAGGGATGTAGAGAGTGAAAGAACTAGAGAAAGGTGAGTTTTTAAATCAACATAAAATAAATAAAAAAAGATTTTAAAAATGGGTGTGTGCTTGTGTGAGAAGTAAGAGAGAGAGAACAAGAGGGAGATAGAGAGAGTGAGCCACAGCGAGTTAAAGAGAGAGAAGGTGAGAGTGAGAAGAGAGAGAGAGAGTGAGAGCGGACACGGAGGGGGGCTCGCGGGTTGTGGGGTTTGAGAGAAAGAGAGAGGGAGAGAGAGATCGCGGGAGAGAACGGAGAGGGGGAGAGAGGAAGGAGAGGGCCGCGGGTGCATGGGCTTGCCGCGGAGAGCCGTGGGTGAGTGTGCAACAGCAAGGAGAGGTGAGGGTGTGCGACGGAGGCTTGAGAGAAGGAGAGAGTCACTGCCACGTGCATGCATGTGTGCGTGTGTGGAGGTTAGAGAAGGTGCAGTGAGACGCAGTGAACCGAGAGAAAGAGAGAGAGATCAGTGGAGCAGGGGCTCACAGGCGGCCGGTTGGCTGGGTGTGGGAGGCGTGTGCAGGCGTGAGGAGAGGGAAGGCCGGTGGGGTGCCGCGAGTGGGTGATGGTGTGAAGGGAGAGCTGGACGCCGGCGGAGGCTCATGGTGAGAAGCAAAGGGAGAGAGAGAGATCCGATGGGGAGTGCTGCTGCTGCGGACGTGTGTGCGAAGGGCATGCAGTGTGGTGAAGAAGTGTATGTGCAGAGGTGAGGGAGGCCGCTGGGTGTGCTGCCATTAGAGAGAGAAGGAGCAGGGAGAGGAGAGAGTGGGTGAGAAAGGGTCACGCCGTATTGACGATACTCCGTCTGGTAGCTCTGCGACACAAGCTCAACGGAGGATGCAGCACCGGATGCTGAGGCTGTGCCTGTGGAAGAGGCCGCCATGGTGAGAGGGTCGTAAGACAGGAATGTCTGATACCATGTGAAAAGTAAAGGAGAGAAGGGAAGAATATGGTGGACCAGAATGATCGCTCTCCTCCTTCTACTGAGGCGACCTGTAATGATATATATAGCGCTACGATACCGAGTGGGATAAACCCACGTTACACAGATTCAACAGCACGTCCCTAATATGATACAAGTGGGATAAACCCACGTTACAACAGCACGTCCCTGATATGAGGAAACGGCTTAACAGGAGTATGTTCGTGCTTGAGAGATTCTCGCTCAATCTGGCTTCATGGACTTTATGTCGCTTCGTCTTGCAGGACACGTAGATGGTGGCACGTCATGCTCCGCCTTACGTGCTCCACTTTCGTCGCCAGGTGCAACTGCCCGTTGAGCTTGTGTCGCAGAGCTACCAGACGGAGTATGACAGGTGTTGAGGCCGTCGAAGAGGGCTCCACGGCAGAGGACGACGAAGCAGGAGAGTCCATCGTAGCTGACTGCTGGACGTCTGAGGCCTGAGGGCACGTGGAGCCAGCTAAATGCTGGTCAGGTGGCCGCACAGGCAACGCAGGTGGTGGAGCAGCGACTGGTACTTTGCCAGCTCCTTTGGACAGTCCGGCTGCTACTCCACCACCTGCGTTGCCTGTGCGGCCACCTGACCAGCATTTAGCTGGCTCCACGTGCCCTCAGGCCTCAGACGTCCAGCAGTTAGCTACGATGGACTCTCCTGCTTCGTCGTCCTCTGCCGTGGAGCCCTCTTCGACGGCCTCAACACCTGTCATCCCATCTGAGGGCGAATCTTCTTCATCCCCTCCTCAACGCACAAGGTCCATTTCATCTATTTATCAGGCGACAAACTCTCTTTCTCCGCCGCCTTCGTGCTTGCTCTCGGGTGTTCCAGACCTGCCTTCTCCCTCTGGTGAGCTGTTGCCTATCTCTTCTTCTACAGTTGAGCCCACCTGCTTCACACAAGCTGTGCGGATTCCTGCTTGGCGTGAGGCCATGTGTTCTGAGTTTAATGCTCTGCTCCGCAACAACACATGGACCTTAGTTCCGCGACCCCACAACTACAACGTCGTTGGCTGCAAGTGGGTCTTCAAGCTTAAGCGACGTTCGGATGGTACTATTGAGCGTCACAAGGCTCGCCTCGTCGCCAAGGGGTATCGACAACTCCACGGTCTTGACTTCATGAAACTTTCAGTCCAGTTATTAAGATCACAACTGTCCGCATTATGTTGTCTCTTGCTCTTTCCTTTGGATGGGTTATCCGGCAACTGGACATTTCCAATGCCTTTCTACATGGCTTTCTTGATGAAACTGTTTTCATGGATCAACCACCGGGGTTTACTCATCCTCATTTCCCTAATCACGTCTGCCGGCTGCACCGCTCCATTTATGGCCTTCGTCTGGCTCCGAGGGCCTGGTTTTCACGGTTAAGCAGCCATCTTTCTAGTCTGGGTTTTCAAGGCTCAAAAACGGATACGTCCCTCTTCCACTACATCACAAAGGAGTTCCGCATTTATGTGCTAATTTATGTGGACGATATCCTCATTACGGGCACTCATGCTTCCGTTATTAATCATCTCATTTTATCCCTCAGCAAGGACTTCGTTGTGCGTGACCTTGGTGTTGCCAAATATTTTCTTGGCATTGATCTACAGTCACATCCAGAAGGCACCATTCTATCTCAATCTCATTATATTGCTTCCATTCTCAAGCGAGCCAACATGGCCACCTGCAAGCCGATTTCCACACCTACGGCTGCTGCCCATGGGGTGTCCAATGCTTCCTTGCTGACAGATCCCTCCCTTTATAGGAGCATTATCGGGGCTTTGCAATATGTCACTATATCTCGGCCGGACATCGCTTACGCTGTTAACCGTGCCTGCCAATTTATGAGTGCTCCTACAGAAGCTCATTGGTCAGCCGTCAAACGTATCCTCCGTTACTTACGACTGACTATGTCTCAAGGGCTCCTCTTTTATCACCGTTCGCCCATATCTCTTCATGCTTTTGCTGACGCTGATTGGGCGGGTAACCCCACGGATCGTCGCTCAACAGGAGGGTATGCTATTTTTCTCGGGAAGAATCTTATTTCTTGGTGCTCTAAGAAACAGCGCACGGTTGCTCACTCTAGTACGGAAGCCGAGTATAAATCCATCGCAAACACCACTGCAGAAATTATTTGGATTGAATCTCTTCTTAAAGAGTTGGGTATCTGTCTAACTACTCCAACTACTCTATCCGGTGATAATATTGGGGCAACCTATCTTGTGGCTAATCCCGTGTTTCATGCCCGTACTAAGCATATCGAAATTGATTATCACTTTGTTCGAGAACGGGTTGCACAAGGACTTCTTCGTGTGTGCTATTTGTCTACCCAGGACCAGATTGCCGACATTTTCACTAAATCTATGTCCCGGCAACGTTTTCAACTACTATCTTCCAAGCTCAACATTGTTGGGCCATTGCTGAGCTTGCGGGGGCGTATTGACGATACTCCGTCTGGTAGCTCTGCGACACAAGCTCAACGGGCAGTTGCACCTGGCGACGAAAGTGGAGCACGTAAGGCGGAGCATGACGTGCCACCTTCTACGTGTCCTGCAAGACGAAGCGACATAAAGTCCATGAAGCCAGATTGAGCGAGAATCTCTCAAGCACGAACATACTCCTGTTAAGCCGTTTCCTCATATCAGGGACGTGCTGTTGTAACGTGGGTTTATCCCACTTGTATCATATTAGGGACGTGCTGTTGAATCTGTGTAACGTGGGTTTATCCCACTCGGTATCGTAGCGCTATATATATCATTACAGGTCGCCTCAGTAGAAGGAGGAGAGCGATCATTCTGGTCCACCATATTCTTCCCTTCTCTCCTTTACTTTTCACACGTCGGTGGTTGTGGTGAGGAGGTTGCAGGGCCACGGGGGAGAGCATGGTGACAGCGGCGCTGCCGCGGTGGGTATGCAGAGTAGAGAGGGAAAATGAGTGTAGAGAGGGATCGGCCATGGAGGAGAGTCGGATATGTGAAGAATGTGAAGAGAAAGAGGAGGGGGGGAGTTGTCTACGGGGATGCTTTGTTAGAGAGAGATAGAGAGAGGAGGAGAAAGGAGAAGGAGAGGAAGGGGGAGGGGAAGAGAGTTGTTCTAAGAGAGAGGGAGAGATGAGAAGGGGGAATGGGAGAGGCTGCGGCGGTGGAGAGGGGGGGAGAAAGGAAGTGGTCCGGTGCTGCTGGCGGTGGTGACGGGAGGTGGAGAGAGGGGGAAACAGAGGAGAGAAAGGCTAGAAGGAGAGAGGGGAAGAGAGGTTAGAAGAGATCCCCGGAGGGGAGGGGGAGAGGATATGTCTTGTAGGAGCCGGACATGGGACAAGATCCGGCACACCCTCCGGCCTTTCTGCTCCTGTCCATACTCCCTCCTTGAATGCCCACACTGCTCCTTTGAATGCCCACCGCCCAAGCTGCTGCCCATGCCTCATGTCTCATGCTGCTGAACATGACAGGAGCACTATTCACAAAGTAGTAAATTGATAAAAAAATTATATAAAAGGCCCTCCATCAACAAAGTTTTACGTATTCATGCATTGTCATTTTATCTTCCCATTTATTCATACAAAGTGAATTTTATAGGAAGTGATTATAGAAGAATCTCTTATAAAATTTTCATTCGTCAAATTTTTAATTATGTAATTTTTTTATTTTAAGGAAAATGTTCTCAAATATCATTAATTTTGAACTGAACTTTATTTTGCGTGAGATTGATATTATCATATAAAATTATATAATTATCTTCATTAAAGTCTAAAAAATAGCGTGTGTGATATGAATAAATATAAATAATTGAGCACTTATCATGAACCCAGAGAAATCATCCACTAACACAAATCCATATCTTCTACCACTTAGACTAGTTGTTCTTGTTAGCCCAAACAAGTCCATATGAATTAGTTCAAGTGATTTAGATGATAGACTATCATATTTGGTTTTGAAGGATTCTCTAGTTTGTTTCCCTCGGACACATGCATCACAAAGTTTATTTTCTTACTTGAAGGAGAGTTCATGTTGCCCTTTCACCATTGAATGCTTCAAGAGATTATGTAAGACATTGTAACTAGCATGTCCTAGTCTACGATGCCATAACCAAGCAAGTTCAGATTTTGGTGCAGCAAGATAGAGATTTAAGTGTGCAGGATCATCTAAGTCAATCATGTATATATTATTGACTCTCTTACCAGAAAATTTTACTTTATCAGATTTTAGTTCCAGAATTTTACATTCATGAGAGTCAAATATCACTCTATGACCTTTATCACATAATTGACTTATGCTTAGCAAGTTGTATCCCAAACCTTCAAGTAACAAGACATTTTCAATAGAGTTGGAGAGATTCTTACCTACATTACCTGTACCAATGATTTTTTCTTTGTTGTTCCCTCCAAAAGTCACATGTCCACTTCCTTTTTCCACCAAAAGGCAGAACTTGATTCTGTGCCCATTCATGTGTCTTGAGCAGTCACTATCCAGGTACCATCGATTATGCACGTCTGTAAGACACTTCTGCACAAGACAGATTAAGTGATAATTTTTGTAACCCAACAAAACTTGGGTCCCATCAAGCTCTTCATCTCTTCAAAGCATGATACCATAGTCTTCTCATTTTTGATTTTCTTGCTTACTGCCAAATTTCTTTTCTTATTTTCTATTCTCACATTCTTCTTTTGTTTTTCATTGTTTGATTTATGATTGATGTATGAGAAGGGTTGTTTTTGGTTCCAATGATTTAGTTTTGATTGATGGAAGGTGTTGTGGCTCATAGGAAAATAGGTTTGACCAGGTCTATGTGTGTATAAGGTATAGTAGGGCCTACTATATGACTACATCGACCTGTCCAACTGACTGCGTCGACCTGTATCCTGAAAGCCATAGTGATAATTGCTTCTGTTTGAAGGGTGCATCGACCTCCTGTAACCCATGCATCGACCTTTCCCCTATTTTTCCCAGATAAAGTCCTTTATGTGAGACCACTGCATCGACCTGACCCCTTGGCTACATTGATGCATACCCTGAAGACTAGGATCATGACAGGTTCTATTTAGCTGGTGATTCTATGCCCTGTGGCTGGTGCGTCGATGCACATGTTGATTTCTGTCACAGCAACAGGTTGTAATCTTTGGCTGCACCGACGCAGGCTGTGGATGAGGTCAACCTGTCTGAGCTTTTTGAGCAATTTTCTTAAGAACTCCAGGGTTTTTCTCTTCGGATGTTCCAACCTTTTCTTTTTCTTTGCTATTTGATTTTTCTTGATTTTGGATGGGTTTTGTGTTTGAGGTGGAAGCATCTGTGGAAGACACAAAAGCAATAGTTTTTCAACCTACTTACTTTTTATTTGTGGGATCAAAGCCCAACCCTTCCTTGTTGAAGTTCATTTTTGTGCCTAGCAATGCATCTAGGTTTTCTCTGCCATCTACAAACTTTTCCAATGATTGTTGTTTGTCATTAAGTTCTTTTTACAGATTTTCAATATTTTCAAGAAGTTGAGAGTTGACTTGTTTGACAGCTTCATATTTTTCATTACACAGTTTACTGTCATTTTCATAGCTTTGCATTTTCATTATCATGTCATCAATTTCATTTCTTAAGTCTTCATTTTCAACTTCTAAGTCAGCCATTTCTTTTCTTCCATTTTCCAAATCTTCAATCATTTTCTTTAGCTCTTCAATTTCAAAATCCAGGGTGATAGTTTTATCATTCATGCTATGATCATGCACCATTGAGTTGAGTTTCCTTTTTATGGCTTTGTTTTCCTTTCTGTACATGTCATACTTATCCATAAGCTCTATGTAAGCTTCTTCCCAATCACTAGTAGTGAAATCATCAAAAGGAGAATGTACCTCAGATTCATCATCTCCTTTGGCCATGAGGTAGAAGTCTTCTTTTTCCTTCTCCGTGGAGCTTGTTTCGTCATCATCTTCTTCTGCATCACTCCACGTGCACACCATGGCTTTGTTCTTCTTTTCGCCTTTCCATTTGGCAACTTTCTTCACTCTTTCAGGACACTCAGTCCTGACATGTCCTGGTTTGTTGCAAGAGTAACAAATAATCTTGTCAGCTTTCTTTAAACTTTCAGAGTTTGATCTGTAACCTTTCTTTACCTGCGGCTTCCTTCTCATGAAGCTGTAGATCGGATTAAAATCCGCTCTTTTTTTGAGAGGAGATTAAAAATATGACAAAAGGAGATAAATTAATAATGCAAAAAGAACGCAATAAAAATAGTACGAGGTGCTAAAGTGGAGATGATGTGATCGCCAGAGGGGTTACCTCAATAAGAAGAAAAGGAGATCGCGTGTACCTGGTGAAAATTGGGATGCGGGAAGGATGTGGATTTCTTCCTCCAACTTCAATCGGCCGACCGATGAGTGGGTTTTCTTGGTTGATTACCTTGTAAAAAAAAGACAATGAAAAACAAACAAAAGAGAGAGGGATCAGCCAAAGTGCTATAGTATCAATCCAAAACTAACATAAAATGATGAAAAGACATCAACGTGCGCACCTCTTTTTTTGTGGTTTTAAAACCCCTAGCAGAGAACTAGGGAAAGGATATGATAAGATGATGCTTAATGCAATAAAAAAAACTAACAACAGGGTGACAATGATAATATGCTAAGGACGAAATGAACAAAACAAGCACAATGTATATAGCCCTGCTCTCCCTGACGAGAGTAAAGGGAAACCGTGATGCAGAAAGATGGCGAAAGCCAATGCTGAAGGAGGAAGCAGGCGTTTGATCGGATGCAGAAAGGATGGAGTGCAAGCCGCTTCGAATGCCTTTTTTCCTTCTGAATCCTTAGCGTGCTTGTTGGATACTTAACATCTTAACCCTTTTCACGATTGAATGATATTTTCTTTTATAGCTTCAATCGGATGTGATCAAACAAGGAAGTGATAAGAATGGGTAATGAGGCATCCAGGGAAGGATCAAGATCGAGCAAGAGTCCCAAGGATGGTAGGGAACTGTGAGGGAAAGATGGAAAAAGGAAGGACTCTGGAGTGAAACACGCCTTAGGACAGGGCGTCAAATCAGGAATTGACGACCTTCACAGAGACGTTTCTTGAAACACGACCTAGGAAAGGGCATTTCTTCCTGGATTTAAATTTGGAAATAAAACTTTCTTTGTTTAGACATTAATGGAACACGCCTAAGATAACGGCGTTTCTTAAAGACACGCCCTGAGGTAGGACGTTACTCAGAAAATGCTTTTTATTTTGAAAATAGATAATTCCAGAAATTAACGGATAATACCAGGAATTGACGCCCTCATACATGGTCGTCCTTTCTTTTGAAACGCCCCACCATAGGTCGTTACTTTAGAAAGTAACGCCCTTCGTCAGGTCGTGAATCACGAAGGATGCAAAAAAATGCATAAAATTCTCAAAAATAGAAAAACTTCATGTTATAGGAATATTGAAGTCCACTTGGGGCGTTTACATAATGACATGAGATTTGATCAACAAAACGTCAATTTTGGCGTGTCTACAGCTGCCCCGCCTTGGCGTCTGCTTTGCAAGGGAGTGAGACGGAAATGGAATGAAGTGTAATGAAAGAAATGAAGTGGAATGAACTGATAAGGAGACGCCAAGGTGTGATGTGACACGCCTCAGAACATTAAGCATTTGAAATCTTTCCAAGACTCTGAGTGAAACAACTCTGAGTGGTTCCAAGGAAACATCGATTTGTTGGATAAATGGAGATTAAACTAAGTAAATAAAGGGATGTGCGCGTGGGCACGACAGGGAAAGACCATTGGAGAGCGATTATCAGCCAACGTGGACGTGCTACAACTAAGGTAAATTTTGCAGAAAAGTAAAGAGAATTGGGATAGAGATCCAACAAAAGGGACACTTTCAAGGAATCAGCCTGAACGGCTTCACATAGAACGAAGTACTTGATTTGAAGTGGAATATCTCATGTCAACTCAATCAAGAGCGAGTGAACTTCATTATTGCCATAATATGAAGTTTTTCAGCATGAAACTCAAAGTCCTACATGATGCATGCTGGGCTAAAAGAAAAAGATTAAAACAAACTAAAAATAAAAAATAATCAAGGATAATATTGCTAAGCCATTTAGATCTGGTCAAGAATCCATATTTCTGAGCTAACACTAAGCCGAAGCCCGTTTGTCCGCGCATCAACTCAGAAAGTGGAACCATCGTCCCAAACCTTTAACAACTCAACGGCCTATCCGTGTGATCAAGACTTTCCTGAAATCGTCATTGTTTTTGATGAAGGGGAACTCAAATTTCAGGTTCATCAGGACCACAAGGTCCTTGACATACTATAATAGTGTATATATCATATAGTAACAATGCTTACAAGAAACAGATACAAGGTGACACGATGTTGCTCCCACGGGTGATCCAAACGCCTCGAATCCTGCGAACTTCTGCACTTGAAACTTATTAGCCTTCATCCATTAATTCAGAACATGACATGATCATAAGTGCTTAATCATAAACAATTTCACAAAAATAACAGCACTTAAGTTCATCAAAAGCATGGAGAGGTCAAAAATCCGTAAGCCAATAAAACACGCCTAAGAACAGGGCGTTAACAACATGAAAGACGCCTGTACGATAGGTCGTTAAACACTTAAAACACGCCCTACTCAAAGGCGTAACCAGTAACGAAAGCTTAGAAGAAGACGCCCCATGTTAGGGCGTTAAATATAACACGTCGTCAGTCAGGTCGTCAATTTAATAATCGACGCCCTAACCAACGTCGTTAATTCAGCACGAACTTCCGTTTCTAAATCAAGAACAGCACAGTCCTTAACCTAATCAAACTTCTATCTCCGGGACTCTTCAGGTCTCTTCAAATCCTTATAAAAAGGAAGGCTTTCTTTCACAAACCAATCGAAATCTCTCTTGCAGCCGAATTGCTTCTTTTCCTTCTTCATCTGTAGGCCTTTGTACGAGCTACTTCTGCAAAGTAGAGTGATGGACAGGATGATGAAGAAACCTAGCATTTCTACTCCCAGAATTACTGAAATACAAGGGCACATAAGGAATCGAATTGCTTTGAATCAGGTAAGCTTTAATTTCCTTTACTGTGCATATAACCCTTCATTGTTCTGTCGAACTGCTCACTTATTTCTTTGTTACTGAACTCCTCTGTCGAATACTTCATATGCTCATGTACCTCTTTTTTTTTGTTTTTATTTTCTTCCTCTCTTCTCACAGGAGTACCCAAATCTTCCAGGGGCTAGAAGATATATAAGAGTCAAGTGGTTACCCCTCATACTTTCAAAATTCTCTTCTGACATGAGGGCCTTTGTAGCTAGATGGCATCTCTTAGGATTGATAACCCATGCCAAGCATTATGACCAAATCCATCTTGATTGGGGTGCCATGGGAGCATTGATTGAGACATGGCATCCTTCCACCCATACTTTCTTATTTTCCACTTTTGAAGCCACCATTTTATTGGAAGAAGTAGAGATGATCCTAGGCTTGAAAAGGACGAAACACGGAGAAGAAGAAAAGATGGCCATCATGCCAAGGCCAATCTCCTCTCATGAGTTGCTAACCTCGTTAATACCTAGCCCAAATATAGTGAACCAAATCAAAGTCACTAAAGGAGTTAACCTCTTAAAGCTCGCCTCGTGGGTGTACAAGAGAGCGGGTCAAGCTAAAGAAGAAGAGGAGATAGAAAGAGTGACCAAAGCCTTCGTGGTGTGCTTAGCAGGCGCACTACTGTTTCCATCCACGGAGGACTTCCTTGAAGAGAGTTAAATAAGTGCAGTGGTGAGCTTATGGGAAGGTGAAAGAGTTGGACCGGCGATCCTAGCATACCTCTACAGCGGGCTTACATCGGCGGCCATGGGAAGGCCCATCTACGGGTGCATGCTAGCACTCTCAAGTTGGGTTGATCTACACTTCAAATTTGATTCATGCCACGAAACCCAACAACCCTCAAGAATCTTCTCCAAAAGTCCGCTTTCTTATATCACCAGCTCGTTGGGAATAAGCAATAGGGTGACGAACCGCATTCCTCAAATCAAGAAAAGGGCGGATTGGAGGGAACACCTTAAGGTAATGCCAAAGAATCTCTTTACTTGTGCCCCGGGTATATTCAAAATGCAGGAACTTCGCGCAAGATTCTCCATCAGGACGGACCTTCGACTTATTGGCGCATCCGAGCTCGTCTTGTACAATGCACACCGGTGCCTTCCTCAGCTCGGGCTTCCAAGGCAAGTGCTAGAAGACATCTCCCATCTTCCTCCAATCAAATCACGGGATCTAGGCAGCAATGAAGATGGAGAGGAGACAATCACCATTCAAGCTCTATGGAAACTAAGCAAGCTTCATCAACCTGTAGAAGACCTGGATGAAGACAAGGAACAGTGGAAAAAATATGTGATAGCATTGAGGAAACTAAGGCCCAAAGTGGCTCATTAGGCATTGTAGTTTCTTTCTTTCAAAATAATGAAGATTACTTTCTGATTGAGCCAATCATCACTGTGACTATGATCAAAATCATCCAAAGCCTGCGTTTCTGTTGCAAATAACGCCTCAAAGAACGCCGTGAATTCAAAAATACACGCCTTACCTCAAGGCGTCTCAATCGGCCCATCTTCACAGTTAACGCCTGCACCAGTGGGCGTGACTTAAATAACAACTTCAGACAAGGCGTGAATAGATTCAAACCCCAAAGAATATAATCGTTGACTCATCAAAAGTAACGCCGTTTCCTTAGTCACTTATCAAGAATAACACGCCCTCAAAAGAGGCGTTACTCTAAGCCAGCAATGATGACTTCCATTACATCAATCAACGCCCATTCAATGCGTCTGACGACGATTATCGTTCCCCATGCAAAACAAATTAACGCCTTAATCATCGTCGTTTACCTTCAAGAGACGCCCAGAGCTTCGTCGTGAATTCCATTAGAAACGCCTTCCCTTAGGGCGTGTCTTCTTTTCGAAACCCAAAAGTCATGAGGCCCCTTCTTCTTCCTCCTTTCGTCCTCATTTCCCCCTTCTGCAAACCCTAACCGAAACCCCCCCAAAGCTTTTCTCTCGTTCTCTTTCTCACTCTCTCAATCTCCCTCCCCCTCTCTTAGCCCTAGCCATGGCCGGTGGAGGACAGAAGCGCCAGAGGGTAGCCGCCCCAGAGGTTGTTGATCTGGAGGCCTGCCCATGCCGAGGAGGAACTCGCCATCGTGACGGTTGAAGAACCGGCGGTGGTTGCCTGTGGCGACGAGGCCGAAGGAGCATCAACAGAAGAAGGAAGAGAAGACGAAGGTGGAGAAGAAGAAGAAGAAAGAGAAGAAGATGAAGAAGAGGGAGATGGAGAAGAAGAAGAAGATGGAGGACCACCGTCCACGGCGGCGGTCGCTCCCCGGGGTCAGCTCTGGCGGCCCAGACGGCCATTGCCTCGGCCACAACCCCAGAAGCACAAAAAGGTAAATTCCCCCTCCCCAAAACCAAATTTTTTTATTTTATTTTCATTTTATTTTATTTTCCCTGATTTTCCATAGCCCTCGGGCACGAAACCTGCAACTCAGAAAAGAAACGCCCCCCACGGGGGCGTTAATCACAAACAAAACGCCCTGACCAAGGGCGTAAATTCCTTTTATTTTCTGAAAATCAATTAACCTCCATGACAAACGCCCTGCAGCATGTCGTTTCTTCAAAAATTATGATTTTCCATTAATTCCATGCCCATTAAATGTTTTCATTAATATTTTATGAATTATTTCGCATGCTATCTTTTTTATTTAAATTTTTTGAAAATCATGAAAGCCACGCCCCTCACCAGGGCGTTATTTAACAGGAAACGCCCAAACCAGAGGGCGTCTCTTCATTAATTCTCTTTTAAAACTGAACGGTCCTAAATGGAAAACGCCCCAGCCGAGGGCGTGATTTGAAAAACATTTTAGGATTTTAGAAATTAACCACAAGTTCACGCCCTACCCAGAGGCGTTTCAAAGATGGAAAACGCCCTCACCCAGGACGTTACTTCAAACTACATTTAGAAAAACGCCCCCTTTAGGGGCGTGAATTTATCAAGAAACGACCTGAGGAGGGTCGTGACTTCCAAAATATTAAAATCAATGCCCAAGCAAAACATAGCGTAATTACACATGATTTAACCAAACAATTAAGTAAAATTCTTCTCTTTTAATGCGTGCAGGGGCTGATGAGGACCCGTATCTCATGGGTCATGGTCTGGGCAGCATACCAGGGTCTCCCCGACTTCCAGAGGGTTAGGGTAGATGCTATGGGGTTCGGGGCTTTCCTATCCATCGAGCCATTTAGACCCGACCTAGCACTTATCCAGGTTTTACGGGAGCGTTGGGATAGGGTGAGCCGGTCCTTCTTGATGCCCTGGGGGCACATGGTTCCTACCCTAGAGGATGTGACCAGGATTACAGGGTTGAGGGTGGATGGTGAGGCTGTGAGCGGGTTCACCTATCCTGACTACACGGAGATGGCCCAGAGACTGCTAGGGCTGGATATGGTCTATGAGGTACCTAGTGAGTGCAGGACCATCTTCCGTACCGACCTGACTACGGTGATGGGTTTAGGAGATGCCAGGCACAGGTCAGGGGAGACCTTAGGTGAGTTTGTACAGAGGCTGACCGACGGGGTGAGAGCGGTATGCTGCCAGGACCCGACTGACCATGAGAGAGCGGATCGAGACCTGAGGAGGTTCCTGCTGCTGCTGCTCGGGAGATTATTGCTGGGGACGAAAGCCGACGTCATCAACTGCCGCTTCTTGGCGATCCTCGAGGACCTGGAGACAGTTGGCACCTACGCCTGGGGAGCGGCGCTGCTGGCACACCTGCTGGCGGACCTGTCCACGGGGACAGGGCGAGAGACGACCGTCAGTGGCTTCTCACCTTTTCTTCAGGTATTTATTTTCCTTTTTTCCCTTCTCTTTTCATGCAAATGAATGCCTTACTAATGCAATGCATGGATGCAGGTGTGGAGCCACCTATACATGCCGATGGGGCGCGTTGACCCACGGCCCGGAGCTGAGGGATCCTTTCCTCTGGCGCAACGCTGGTTACCAGTCGTCTTCGGTGCCCCACTCGACTACGAGTTGTGGGTTCTACGGAGAGAGTTCCGCGACTTCCCTCCCTCGCTGGTATGTATGAATGAATGATATGCATTTCTTTTGAATTGATTTGGAATTGATTATGATGAAATGATAATGGTATGTATGAATGCAGGTGCAGTGGAGGCCATACGAGGGGATGACAGATGAGGGCCAGCCTTGGGTCGTATCGGGGCGACCTCGCTTCGGGCGTGAGCTGTGGCTACACTGCTTGAGTGAGATCGAGCCGTTACGGCTCAGGTTGGTGATGAGGACCCTGGGCTTGCACCAGGAATGGATCGAGGTCGGTGAGCCTCGAGGGATAGGAAAGAAGACCCGCGGTCGCACCAAGACGACCGACTGGAGGGTACGCTTCGAGGAGCAGTACGCCGACTGGCAGCGTGGCGGGACCAGAGTCACCTCCCGAGCGGCTGACAGCTCCGAGTACCTCCGGCGCTACTGGGAGGTACATGCCGGCCGACCCCAGATGAGGGTCTTAGGGGTATGTATGAATGCACTTATTTCTAAATTAAATGCAAATGCTTATGTGACTATCATGTGACTAACATGCAATGGATGCAGGATGCGAGGGACATAGCGGCGATAGACGCCCAGGCCCACCTACACAGCCTGGAGGACCAGCTGGCCGCCACACGGGCTGACCTAGAGACCCTGGTGAGTGTTTAAATTACTTCTATATGCAAATGAATTTTTTTGTTGAATTGTTGATGATTAGCCACTGACGATCTCAATGAATGCAGCGTGCCCAGCAGGGAGTAGTGAGGAGAGATCCAGGGGAGACCTCCAGCTCGAGGGGACCTAGCGCGGAGGTGACCGCGCTATCAGAGCAACTAGCTGGAGCGGTTGCACGGGCTGAGGCAGCAGAGCGCGACCTCGCCAGACGGGTAAATTCTGAACTCAAACTCAGTCAATTCAATTATTAATTAAATATAGCATTGTGCACTGATAAAAAAATGTTTTGCAGATCGAGGAGCTCCGAGCAGCTATTGCTTGCGTCTGTGAGGGACAGCAAGCGACGTCCTCGCAGGTGAGTGATTTACCTTCAACCATGTGTTGTTTATTTGCTTCATTGAATTGTGAAATTTGATGATGGGTTTGCCTGTTTTCAGAGTGCACAGCTGCGAGCGGCGCGTACTGAGTTGGCGATCCGCGAGCAGCGGATCACAGAGTTGGAGCGCTCTGCGAGGCGTCGGGAGGAGCTTCCCCAGGACGTGGCGGAGCTGCGGGTTGCCCTGGAGCTGGAGAGGTGCGAGCGTGCCCGAGAGCGAGAGGAGCACCAGATGGAGCGTGCCGAGTTCCTTGAGCTTCAGCAGGCGGAGCGTGCTCGGTTCCAGGAGCAGTTGGCGGCACGGGAGCGTGAGCTGGCGGACTCGAGGACCCAGTTGATCCTTTCCCAGGAGCGGCTGCGAGTGTCCGAGGAGCGGTTGCAGTGAGGCCGTGAGCGAGCACGGGCTGCGGGGTACTCCTTCACCAGCTCTACTTTCGTGGCGGGTTCTTCTCTTCGAGAGAGGAGTGAGGCAGGGGGCCAGGCTCGAGTTTCGGCTTCTTCACGGGGGCCCATGCCTCCTCCACCAGTACCAGCTCGGGACGGCGAGGAGGAGGTTGAGAGTAGGAGAGTAGAGGAGGGTGGAGGCGAGAGCTGAGAGACTTACTTGTACTCCTCCACCCTCACACCTGTACCTAGACATTCATGATGTATATATATATGAGATTGAGATTTCTTTTGTTACCTGAGCACTTTGTGTGGTTGTGGGCTTGTGTTTGTGTACTTTTCTTCTCTCCACGTTCTTCATGTTTACTTTGCTTTTGCCCTGTATCTGTAGCTGCGGTTTTCACTTGAATAAAACAGGTTAATTCATCCGTTCGACTTGGCCCCTTGCCCAATGAGCAAGGGGTGGCAATATTCTGACCTTAATGACGGGTCAAGGGGCCAAGCCTTTAATCAAATAAGGTAAAGTGAAATAGCCAATAAAGGGGAGATGCATCATGCAAGCACACACATGCAAACAATAAATCAAAATATGCAGAGGCAAAATGCAGGCATACGAATGAAGAAGGCATTATATATTTTTTTGTTATTTTTTCTGAAAAACGCGCCTCAGACGGCGTGCATTTTAAAAGGATTTTGGAATTTGGGGAAAAGACGACCTGCACAAGGGCGTTAATTTGATAAAAATGACCCTTACGAGGGCGTGAGTTAAATTAAAAACGCCTCAGTGAGAGGCGTGAATTATGTGAATTTTCAAAAAAAAGATCGACAAGGCTATCCAGATCGCGGGCCCTACACGGTCACCATCTAGGATTCATTAATCTTTCTTGAATAATTAAAAGGGAGTCGACGTGCTCAAAGTTGACTTATATTCGAGATTTCGCACAGTGTAATTTCTTAAGTTCGCCTTGACCATCCTGCCAGTTCGTGACTTTACCTCATAGAAAGGATGGAAGAAAATATAAGAAAAGCCCATAAGGGGTTCTGGGATGCTCAAAGTAAAGTTACCTCCCCTGCCCTATGCCTGTTGGGGTTCGGTCTTTGGCGTAGGAAATTGTTGCCTTTTTGCCCATTTATAATGCATGCATACGCCCAAGGTTTTCCTTGCGGGGACTTTGCCACTCTTGACATGCTTTTCTTTTCATAACTTGACTTTCACTTTGGAATTGATTTGCATTGATGAAAAAATAAACCTAATTGTACTTGGGCTTTTGTGACATTTGCTCCCTTTTGGGCCTTGACTTCCACCTACTAGGGCGGCGGACAGGCTTGGCCCCTCTGCGTCGAGGTCTCCCTTCCCCCCTTATGGGCCGAAGAAGAAAAGAACGGGTATTGTCTTTCACTTTTAGTCAGGTTTTTGACTTTCTATCAGATTTTGCACTGTTTGAGTTCAAGAATAAAGCGTGTAGTGTGTGCGGGTGTCAACCCCATTCTTAAGTTACCAAGACTGATAAATGAATTCTGAATTTTGACCTTTCAGGCCTTGATCTTTTGTGTGCCATGACAAAAGCCTTTTTGTTTGTTTGAAATTTCTCTCTTTTCTCTTTTTTTTTTGGATTTGGAAAATATTCTAATTTTTTTTTGGATTTGGAAAATATTCATTTTTTTTTGTTTTGTGGGATTTTGGAAAATTTTCATTTTTTGTTGGATTTTGGAAAATATTCATTTTTTGTTGGATTTTGGAAAATATTCATCATTTTTTGTTTGTTTTGGGAAAATATTCATTTTTTTTGTTGGATTTTGGGAAAATCAGGGGTAGTATTTCTTAAGATATAAACCGTTCCAAGGGTGAGTTAACTCTTCACCTTCAGCATTAGTTAATTTATAAGCATTGCCAGGAAAAACTTCTTTTATAACGAACGGTCCCTCCCAATTTGGTTGGAGTTTTGAACGGGGGCCACCCGACTTAACAAAAATTCTCTTGATTAC
This sequence comes from Amorphophallus konjac, assembly GCA_022559845.1. Lineage (NCBI taxonomy): Eukaryota > Viridiplantae > Streptophyta > Magnoliopsida > Alismatales > Araceae > Amorphophallus > Amorphophallus konjac. The sequence continues at coordinate 271,167,306 of CM040127.1, forward strand.
CATTTCACCGACTTTAAATTTTCTCTCAATTACTTTCTTTTGGTAAAAACGTGATAGCCTATTTTGATAAACGCGCGCATGTTCAGCGGCGACCAGACGCTTCTCATCTAGGAGTTCCAATTGGGCAAGGAGTGAATCACGACGTTCATCAATAGAAAATTCCTCATCCAATTGTACTCGCAGAGAGGGAATAAGAATCTCATAAGGGACTACTGCCTCCATCCCATAAGTGAGGGCGAAAGGGGTTTGCCCAGTGGGAGTGCGAATGGAAGTGCGGTAGGCCCAAAGAGCTTCAATCAGCTTGTCTGGCCAGTCCGAAAATTTATTAGCCTCACACGTCTTTTTAACGATCTTGATCAAAGTTTTGTTAGTTGCTTCTGCTTGGACATTGCCCTGCGGATAATAGGGAGAAGAATGATGCAATGCAATGTTATACCTGTTGCAGAGATCCTTGAGATCTTGAGAGATAAATTGAGGTCCATTGTCGGTGGCGATGGTGCTCGGGATGCCGAACCTCGTGATAATGTTCTTCATGATAAATTTGCAAACGGTTGACGCTTTAATTTCCACGTAAGCTTCCGCTTCCGCCCACTTGGTGAAGTACTCCGTTGCCGTGAGAATGAATGATTTTTGCTTGGTCAGGAGGTTCGAGTCACCAAGAGGTCCAATGATGTCAAAAGCCCACATGGAAAAAGGCCATGGGGAGGACGTAGGATGGAGTGAAGAAGCAGGAGAATGAATCTTGTCGGCGTGCAGTTGGCACTTAACACACCTTCGAACGTAGATAGAGCAATCCTCTTCTAGAGTTGGCCAATAGAAACCTAGCCTAAGGATTTTCTTAGCTAGCATCTGGCTGTTCACATGACCACCACACACACCAGAATGCGCCTCTTCCACGACTTTCCAAGATTCATCATCATCGAGGCATCTCAATAAAACACCGGTGAGCCCTCTTCTGTAGAGCACACCTCCAACCAAAGTATAACGTTGAGCCACTCTTCTAATTGCTTTCTTTTCTTCTGCAGTGGCTTCCTCAGGATAGGACTGATCATTACAATATCTGGCAATCTCATAATACCAAGGCTTCTCTTCGTCAGCCAATTCTTCTTCCCAGTCCAAAAGCATGACCTCTTTGCCTTTAAGAGTTTCTTTCTGCTTGGCCTTCTCGAGCACCTGATCCCTAATATCAAGGAAAGCACGGTCCTTAATAGCTGGAGTGTCACGCTGATGAATCAGAGGGACATGGAAATCACGCTCAGGGGGGAAGACTAAAGCAGAAGCTAAAGAAGCAAGAGCATCAGCTAGAATGTTCTGACTGCGAGGCACATGAACGAAGATCAATTTAGTGAAGAGTTTGGCATAAGCTGAAGCGAGTTCCTGGTAGGTTTAAGCTTAGGATTGATAGTGCGGCACTTGACCAACACCTGGCGCAGAATGAGTTGACTATCACCGACAATCCGCAAGTGAGTGACACCATATCGATGAGCGGTTTGTAGACCGGCCAAAAGAGCTTCATATTCGGCTATATTGTTGGTGACGGGGAAAGTAAGCCGAGCAGCAAATGGAATGGTGACTCCTTCAGGTGTTAAAAGAACCATGCCGATCCCTCTTCCTTGAGAATTAAGAGCTCCATCAAAATGTAACGTCCACATAGGATCAAGGGGTTGATTAATGGACATTAATTCTTCATCTGGGAACTCAGAATTGACAGGATCAAAATGAGGTAGAGGGTGATGAGCAAGATGTTCGGCGATGGCATAACCTTTGATAGCTTTTTGTTGAATGTAAGTGATATCAAACTGGGAGAGGAAGCTTTGCCAACGTGCTAATCGATCAGTGAGGACAGATTTTTCAAGGAGGAATTTGATTGGATTCATGCGTGCAATGAGGTGAACCTCGTGAGCTAGGAAATAGTGTTTTAATTTCTGAACTACCCAAACCAAAGCTGCACAAGTCTTCTCCATGGCTGAGTACCTCTGCTCACAGGGGTTAAGAAGTTTAGACAAGTAGTATGCTGCCCTCTCCTTACTTTCTTCATCCACTTGAGCTAAGACAGCACCTACAGAGTCATCCAGGACTGAAACATATAGAATAAGTGGTTTGCCTGGAATTGGCGGCCTCAGGACAGGGGGATTGGCCAAATAATCCTTCAATCCGTCAAAGGCTGCCTGACACTTGTCATCCCAATTAAACTTGACTCCCGGCTTGGTAAGCTCGTAAAACGGCCTGCATCTTTGTGAATGCTGGGAGACGAAGCGGCGAATGAATTGCAACCTCCCTATTAATCCTCGAACTTCCTTCAAATTCTTGGGAGGAGGCATATCTCTAATGGCTCTCGCCTTGTTGGGATCAACTTCAATTCCCCTCTTACTGACAATGAATCCAAGCAACTTTCCTGAAGAAACGTCAAATATGCACTTCTTGGGGTTCATTTTTAATTGATATTCTCGGGATCGCTGCAAAACCTTAGCCAGAACCCCAGGATGCTCAATCCTTGTCCTTGATTTCACTACCAGGTCATCCACATACACCTCAATATAAATATGAATCATGTCATGAAAAATAGCCATCATAGCCCTCTGGTAGGTGGCTCCAGCATTCTTAAGTCCAAAGGGCATGACCACATAGCAATATGTACCCCATGGTGTAGTGAATGAGGTTTTCTCTTGGTCCTCTTCAGACAGACGAATTTGATTGTAACCTGAAAAGCCATCCATAAATGAAAGAGTTTCAAATCCTGTCGTGTTGTCGATCAGAACATCAATATGAGGGAGGGGGAAGTCATCTTTAGGACACGCCCGGTTGAGGTCCCGAAAATCTATGCAAATTCGAACTTTTCTATCTTTCTTCATAACCGGGACAATGTTAGCCACCCAATTGGGATAGAGGACGACTCTAACAAATCTAGCCTTATGGAGTTTATCGACCTCTTCTTTCATCTTCAAAGCCATGTTAGGGTGGAAACGCCTCAACCGTTGTTTGACCGGTACAGACCTTGGCTTAAGTGTAAGGCGGTGTTCAACGAGCGCAGGGTCTAATCCAGGCATATCTTCATAGCTCCATGCGAACGTGTCCTTGTATTCTTGAAGAACCAAAATGAGCACCTCCTCCTCGGAGGGCGATAAATTCTTACTGATGAGGACAATCCTAGGGTCTTCCTCGGTACCCAAATTGATTTCTTTGGTTGGCTCTTCTACGGAGGCTGATGGTTCGTCGAATCGTCTCATGCCACTAGCAAAGGCATCCGCCTCGTCCTCATAGTCTTCATAACTTTCTTCCCCCTCTTCAATAGGGTCTTCATCATTCATGATTTCATAAACGCCCAAACCCTCATAAGCAGCAACAGAATCCTCATATTCTAATTCTGGCAGGATGATCGGTTCTTCCACAAACTCAGGGATTGCTAAACAAGCTTGGCATCTGACAGCCAACTCCAACAGAAATCTTCGGGGAATCTGCTTACCCTTGGCCTTCTTATGTGGAACTATCCCCTGATTTTTAGAAGGAAAGGAGGAAGAATAGGAACAACTAGCTTGACCAGGGGAAGGAGATGAAAAAGCGGATACAGGAGGTGATACAGAGGAGGGCCCCTCACCAGAGGGGGAGAAGAGTCTTACCAAGGAATCTTGGAAGAGCGGCCCCTGGGTTGGGACGCACTCGGGAGAAAAATAGGAGGTCTCCTCAATAGAAATGGAGGATTGGAATGTTGGAGATTTGGCATTTTTTTTTCGTTTTTAGCTTTTCCTTTGTTTTTATTTTCTTCTTCAAGTAAAAAGCAATGTGAAGGGAGAATAGCAGGAGGAGTGGAGATTGCAAGATTGGAGAAAGATTTAATCAAAGATGGGCCATGCGAGGGCGAGATGGAGATTTTAGAAAATCGCTCGAGGAGCGAAGGAGCAATCGGGAGGGAAAGCTGAATTGAATCGGGAGACAAGTTGATGGTAATCGGTGGTGGTCGCGGCACGTGACCAAACCAACGAGAATAGAGAGAAGCCAACATAGATGGATGCACAGAAGTGAGGGAGAAAAGGCCGGCCCACAGCCTATCCACGGAAAATCCTTCTTCAAAGGGGACATCTGGCTCCCCCGTATCTGTGTAGTCACTTAACATCTGCCTTTTATCTGTGATTACTGCTGGCATTTCAATCAGTTCTTGAATCAGCGGCGGCCACTCTGGGTCTGTCGGCATGAACAGGCGGCTCAGAGAGATCGTGATGTCATTCATGTCAAACCACCTGTACCAGTCACATTCTGGATCACCCATTTTTCTTCTTTTATCTGGCCTTAAAGACTCCAGGGCTTTGTAGGTAGCTAGTGGGGCAATGTGACGAGCAAACTGTCTGGCGTGCACATCTTGACAATCAAGCAATGAAGTAATGAAGGTAGTCTGCTCATTGTTCTGAATGCCACCGGTGATAAAATGTGTCTTTAAAGTCCAGGTGAGCGGCTGGCGGTCTGGTTTGAAGGTGGACGTCATAACGGCCCACGGCTCTCCTTCATTCTTGCCCGGTGCTTTGTAGCCTAAGCCGCCTCGTGCAATCACCTTTTGAGGCTTAATGGGCCTAATCTTGCCCTGGAGTTTGGCGCCCAGGCCCTTGCCATCTTGATATCCCATTCTTATCAGAATGTTCCAGCCGGGGGTATTCATCATATTTTTCTTTTTCTTCCCCTTAGAAGGCAGGGGTGTCATAGCAACTGTGGTAACAATCTCAGATAGCATCGGCCGTGGACGGGGAACGTCCAGCACAGATAATAACGGCTTGTTGGCAGGCCATATGGAAGGAACTGATGAAGCTACATGAATGTCTTCCTCTGGCAAGATCGGCACGCTGGTCACCTTGATAATGCGGCCCTTGTGCGGAAACTTGAGGCACTGATGGTTTGTAGAGGGCACTGTGTCAAGCTGCTGAATATAAGGGCGACCTAGGATGCCATTAAAGGTCGGATCCATATCCAGAATATGAAAATCTGCTGTAATGGTGGCTGGACCCAAGCTGACTTTGAGAGTAATCATACCCAGAGGGGGTTTCTTTGTATTGTCATATGCCGTGACAGTAATGGTTGATGGCCGAATCTGGCTCTCAGGGATACCGCATAACTTCAGAGTGCTCGGAGGCAACACATTGATAGATGCACCGGTGTCTACCAAACACTGCTCAACGGCCACTTTGTTGATATCAACCGTAATACATAGGGCATATTTTCTTGCCGGTAGAGGTGCTAACTCATGTTCATGGAATGTGATTGCCGGCTGACTGCTGGCAGGGGTCAAGACTGTAATTATCTGTTCAACCGGAAGGTCCTCATTGACCATGACCTTCTGCAGGTATTCTTTCAGGGCCAGCTGATGAGTGGTGGACCTCTTGATTAATTCAAGAATGGAGATTCTGGCTGGAGTGCGTTCCAAGTGCTTTAATAAATCATACTGAGTTCCCGGCACTGAATCTTGTTCCTGCTCTTGCACTTGTGGCCCCTGCACAGGCTCTAGCTCTCTCTGTGGGAAAACACGGTGGAATATCCGTCCACTGCGGAGCGGCGCTACGCCTTGACGCGCCTCTGTCGGGGCAATATTAGGAGGAGGGTTGGAAGAAGAAGAAGGAATGTTGGTAGCAGAAACCCTGCTAGGGGATATCAAAGGGGAATTCAATGAAAGGGGCACCCCCGTAGGAGACGTGGTAGTGGTGTTTAACAAAGATGCCCCCGCGGGAAGCATGGGAGGAGTATTTGACGAAGGTGCCCTCGCAGGAGGCGTGGGAGAGGAGAGGGATATCCGAATGCGAGGAGCATTGGCAGGTGGTGGAATAAGGAGAGATCGCGGCACAAAAGGTGGTTGAACTGACGACGGAGGAACTCCTGTCGGTGTAGGAGTGGTAGAGGGGGTAGCGGGTGCTGGTGGTGAGCGGAGTAGGAGTGGCCTGGATGGCGCGTGTGTGGGATTGGTGGTGGAAGGTGGAATGGTAAGTTGTGGAGGTGGTAAGCGGGTAAGAAGAGAGCGAGCCGGCAAGGCCGTGGAATTGGTGGAGGTAGAAGGATTGACGGGGCGTAGAAGGGGACGTCCCGATAGGAGAATAGAAGAAGAAGGAGGTGTGCGCAAAAGGCGCGGAGTTTGATTTTGAGTTGGATCATGGTGAAATGCCCCGACAGAGGCGTTTTCTTCGTGCCATCCCTGCCCTCTCTCCACCTCGTAGAGAGACGTGACAGGGTTCACGTGTTGATTAGGAGCGTGCTCTGGTAATGGATTACGGACGATCCCCATATCCTGCTGGGGTGCTGGAACTTGCTGTGGCTGAACTTGTTGCGGAGCTGGCTACTGTTGTTGATTTTGTTGTTGCCGAGAAGCCCTTCTTTCTTTCATAGCGGCTATGAATTGTCTCATCTCATCCCAATTGATTTCACCCTGGTCATTTAGATCGTAGATGTAATCTCTGAAGTGGAAACAACGATCCAGGTTGTGACCAGGGCCGCGATGAAAGGCACAATAACGGGATGTGTCAACATTAGCGGGCCACACGGTTCTTTCCTTTGGTAATGCGAGCAAGTTGGCGGCCATCAGGGCATTAAAAATATCGGGGAGACTTTCAGGAAGTGGGGGATAGTGGTCTCTTTTGGGGCCAAGTGGTGGTCTCCGTTGTTGTTGTTGGCCGTAGTTGGCTGGTGGAGGCACTTGATGGTATTGTGGTGGAGCTGGAGGATCTATGCGGGGGGCTTGGTTTTGCGGTGGAGCGAAGGAGCGTTGAGGCGCGAATTGGGGTGGTGGAGTAGGGTTAAAATGAGGGTTTTGTCGTGGAGGTGGTGGTGGACGTGGGTTAGCTTGGCTATGGGGGTTGCCAACTACGCCAACCTGCTCATTTGTGACAGTGCCTTCAGTTGTGGGCCCGCTGTTGACATTTGTATTCTTTTTAAATAGCCAAGGCTTCGGCTCAAACATGCCCATGATGGGCGAGTCCTTCATTTGCGTTTGTATATAACGAGCTCTTTCATAGAGCTCTTCATAGTTGTTAGCCGATTCATGGCCAAAATGTGCCGGAATTGGGGGGTTGCATTAGAAATGACCATTTTCACTTGCTCCTGTTCCGACAATGTGTCCTTTAATTTCTCGGCCATAGACCATCCACCTATCAGCAAATACAATGAAGTCCTCCTCGGGCTTCATTTTCTCGGCAACTAAATCTGTAACAGAAAGGGAAGGTCCCACCCGGTCTCTGTACTTTTGTAGGAATTTTCTTTGAATAACATCAAAGTCGCCGGCATCAGCTGGCTCCAGAGAATAAAACCATTCGAGGGCTGGCCCCTCAAGAGATCTCCTAAATAAGTAGGCCAGGGAGGCCTTGTTGTCCTGCCAAAAGGAAGTCTCATATCAAAAATCCTTTAAATGAATGAATGGGTTACCGGTCCCATTATATCGCCGGAAATTCGGCATTTCAGAAGGTGGTAAATGGAACACCGGTAACGTAGGAAGAGAAATTTCCGGAGCATTCTTAGTTGCTGTAACCTTCTTGAGCTGTTCCTCCATGCTAGCCAGCTTCTGAAGCAAGAGAGTGTTGGTATCGGGCTCGACGGGGGCCTGATTCTGAGCAAAAGAAGGCGGTATAGACGTTCGTAGAATCCGAGGAGGTTGGAAGGATTGATGCCTAACCGCTGAATAGCTCGCCTGCTGGGCCGGCATGGCCGCAGTAGGCGTTTGTGGACGAGAGGAAGGGGGGATGCAAGACCGCCTGGTCATTAACAATCTGATGGCCACTCACGGCCGGAGGGGGATTAGAAGAAGAAGAAAGAACCGACTTCCCTTTTAAAGCGGCCTGAATGGCTTGCCGCTGGGAGTCATCCAACTGAGAGAGAGCCTGGATCAAACCCGTGACATTAATGGATGGGGAAGGGTTCCCCGAAGTGTTGGAAGATGGAACTTGAGACGAAGGGTCCGCCTCATGAATAGTGGTATCAACCACATGAACTTGTGAGTAATGGGGGTGAGGAGGAAGGTAGTTCCCCTCATAATAAACAGAATCCTGGAGAGGGTCCTCATATTGACCAAATATATTCTCGTTCTCATCATCATAAGAGTACCCGTTGCCTGACAAGTTGATGGTTTTACCTGAACGGAGTTTCATTCTTAAGGGAGAGAGTGTTTAATGAAGGAACTATCACAAAATATTTAATCCAAACAAGGCAATCCAATCACCCAACTATGTTTATGCAAACAAGGTTGGCAAGAAACGCAAGATTTTAATGTTTGATGTTTGAATTAGGGTGGATTATTTGTGAAAGTTCACTCTTTTGCCAAATGAGACCTAGTTTGATCCAAGTGTAACCTCCGGGTCAACTAAGTTTTTCTCTCTCTTTAACAACGCATAGGTTCTCTAAACTCCAGGTACTTCAAGGGTACAACCAGCCCGGCGTCCGTGAGGGAATCCACGGGTGCGGGGACTTATGGAGGTCTTGAAAAAGGGATTTCCGGTCCAAAGAGACGGAATGCTCAATGGAGGGTCGTCCCGATTCCAAGAAGGGTGTGTGGATCCTAGGGTAGAGAGAGGAGGTCTCTCAACCAAGCCAACAAATCAAGACAATCCAAGCAGCAATGTAATATCAAGACAAATGCCAAGCAATGAATAAGAGCTAATCTGTGAAAAAGAACAGTAAAGAAACGCCCTGGGAAAGGTCGTTTTCACAGCAGGAGGAAAGACACGCCCTGCGGTAGGTCGTGACAAAAAGAAAACACGGCAGCGTGGCTGTCGTTAAACTCTGTGAGGGGCTCACAGACGGTAGGAAAACACGCCTTAAGGGGAGGCGTTATAAAGAAAGTACGCCTCCACGGGAGGGCGTCAAAACTTAGAGAAATGCCTGATGGTAGGCGCTGATAATAAATGAAACGCCTCTGGGAGGGGCGTTAATCCACAGGCAATATGATAAGCATGCAGCAGACAGCAGTTATGATAAAGAGAAACGCCCTAATGACAGGCGTTGATAAGAAATGAAACGCCTCGGAGAGGGGCGTTAATCCACAGACAATATGATAAACATGCAGCAGACAGTAGTTATGGTAAAAGACGCCCTGCAGGTGGGCGTTACTCAACGAAACACGTCCCTGAGAGGGGCGTTAAATAGCAGACGATAAAATGAGCAAACCGAACGCCAACAGGTGCAAAAAACACACGCCCTGGAAGGGGGCGTTAATCAACAGAGCACGTCCCTGTGAGGGGCGTTAAATCAAAAGACGCCCTTGTTGAAGGCGTTAATAAGCAGCAATTGACTGATCCGGGGAGTGTGCAGGGTGCACAATGGAGGGTGCCCGAGGGGCACAAGGGAAAGGGTACCGAGGGGAAAGGGCACGCGAGGGTGCCTAAGGGGAAAGGGCACACGAGGGTGTCAAGGGGAAAGGGCACACGAGGGTGCCAATGGAGATGGTAATCAATAAAGAAAACAGTGGAATTCCCACCGTGATCGCCAATTTGTAGATCGGATTAAAATCCGCTCTTTTTTTGAGAGGAGATTAAAAATATGACAAAAGGAGATAAATTAATAATGCAAAAAGAACGCAATAAAAATAGCACGAGGTGCTAAAGTGGAGATGATGTGATCGCCAGAGGGGTTACCTCAATAAGAAGAAAAGGAGATCGCGTATACCTGGTGAAAATTGGGATGCGGGAAGGATGTGGATTTCTTCCTCCAACTTCAATCGGCCGGCCGATGAAGTGGGTTTTCTTGGTTGATTACCTTGTAAAAAAAAGATAATGAAAAATAAACAAAAGAGAGAGGGATCAGCCAAAGTGCTATAGTATCAATCCAAAACTAACATAAAATGATGAAAAGACATCAACGTGCGCACCTCTTTTTTTGTGGTTTTAAAACCCCTAGCAGAGAACTAGGGAAAGGATATGATAAGATGATGCTTAATGCAATAAAAAAAACTAACAACAGGGTGACAATGATAATATGCTAAGGACGAAATGAACAAAACAAGCACAATGTATATAGCCCTGCTCTCCCTGACGAGAGTAAAGGGAAACCGTGATGCAGAAAGATGGCGAAAGCCAATGCTGAAGGAGGAAGCAGGCGTTTGATCGGATGCAGAAAGGATGGAGTGCAAGCCGCTTCGAATGCCTTTTTTCCTTCTGAATCCTTAGCGTGCTTGTTGGATACTTAACATCTTAACCCTTTTCACGATCGAATGATATTTTCTTTTATAGCTTCAATCGGATGTGATCAAACAAGGAAGTGATAAGAATGGGTAATGAGGCATCCAGGGAAGGATCAAGATCGAGCAAGAGTCCCAAGGATGGTAGGGAACTGTGAGGGAAAGATGGAAAAAGGAAGGACTCTGGAGTGAAACACGCCTTAGGACAGGGCGTCAAATCAGGAATTGACGACCTTCACAGAGACGTTTCTTGAAACACGACCTAGGAAAGGGCGTTTCTTCCTGGATTTAAATTTGGAAATAAAACTTTCTTTGTTTAGACATTAATGGAACACGCCTAAGATAACGGCGTTTCTTAAAAACACGCCCTGAGGTAGGACGTTACTCAGAAAATGCTTTTTATTTTGAAAATAGATAATTCCAGAAATTAACGGATAATACCAGGAATTGACGCCCTCATACATGGTCGTCCTTTCTTTTGAAACGCCCCACCACAGGTCGTTACTTTAGAGAGTAACGCCCTTCGTCAGGTCGTGAATCACGAAGGATGCAAAAAAATGCATAAAATTCTCAAAAATAGAAAAACTTCATGTTATAGGAATATTGAAGTCCACTTGGGACGTTTACATAATGACATGAGATTTAATCAACAAAACGTCAATTTTGGCGTGTCTACAGAAGCCCTTACCTTCTTTTCTCGGAAAACTTCTGAACTTACGTGTGAGCATGGCTACTTGATCCTCATCTTGTTCATTGGTAGAAGTCTCACCTTCGTTGGAGGTAGTTTGGCGGCTAAGTCTAGCCTTTAGAGCCAAAGGCTTCTTCTTAGTCACCTTTATTTCCTTGTTCTTCAAGTTAATCTCATAGGTCATAAGTGATCCTATAAGCTCTTCTACCTTGGTGGTTGACAGTTCTCTGGACTCTTCAACCACTGTTGCTTTGGTATGCCAAGCAGATTGGAGGATTTTTCTCACTACGTCCTGCTCTGTATATTTCTTTCCCAAATCAGTTAAGCTATTTGTGAGTAAAGTTAGACGAGCATACATATCTTGAATGGACTCATTAGGCTTCATTATGAACATTTCATATTCAGAAATTAAAATGTTGGCTTTGGTTTCACGCACCTGAGATGTGCCTTCATATATTACCTCTAAGCGATCCCACATCTCCTTAGCTATCGCACAGGTTGATACTCTTGAGAATTCCACTTGAAGAGAGCACTGCATAATGTGCCTGACACTCCAATTGACTGTAGATCTTCTTATCTTCTCCTTGGTCCAGATGTCCTCATCTTCTAGAAGCTCGTAGGGACCCTTACTAACAACTCGCCAGAGCTCATAGTCTTGGGCACAGATAAACACATGCATACGGTATTTCCAGTAAGGATAGTTAGATCCGGTGAAGAAGGGCGGTCTATTAACAGAATGTCCTTCGGGCATAAGTCCCTTGGACGCCATTCCACCATTTCTCTCAAGGTCGTTGGACCCCATCATGAGAGATTGACTCTGATACCACGTGTTGTGTGGGAATGGCTGATCTAGAGGGGAGGGGTGAATATATCTGCCCCTCTTTTTCTAGATGTGAAAAGATTGCAGCAGAATAAGAACCACAAGTAAGGAATACAAGAACCTAAAATGCAAGATTCAGAGATAAACAAAAGCTACGTTCCTAAGCAAGCATCTAGCGCAAGGAAATTACACAATCAAACCACTTGGACAAGGATTTTAAGGTGGTTCAGACTCAAACCCGAGTCCTACATCCACCCCTCACTCAAACCAAGTGAGGCATTTCTGCTGACACACAGCTTGACCGGGGACACGCCCCAAATCACAGAACATAGAACACCCTCTGTCTATCTTCCTACACACAAATCGGTAGGGATGGTTCACCACAGATCGGAGGACACCTCCGTCTGTCTTCCTACACACAAACCGGTAGGGACGGTTTACAATTTTAACAACAAGAATAATAAACAGAAAAAGAATAATGTAAAAACTCAGACAGGAAGAGTGAAATTCAAGTCAAGAGAGATTATTTCTGTTTGAGAAATGAAGGGTTCGGTCTGCTGCTTTTAGAACTCTTTCTTCCTTCACAATGGCTTCTCTTGCAGGACTAGGAGTAGATGGAAGAGGAGCTTGCGATTCAGCTTCAGATCTTCATGAGAGGAGCTTGGGCTTTTCTCTTCCCTTTTCTCCTTCTTCTTCCTTCTTCTCTTTCAGTTCTGGACACAACTGTGCTTCTTTTGCTCTTCTTCTTTTCTCCCCAGAACGCCAACAGCAGTAGCATCAGCTTCTCCTTGTAGCCCGATCTTGTCTTGTTGTCGACACACATACACTGCTGTCTATTTACAAGGAGCTGCATCACCCCTTTTTGGTCGCCCAGGAGAGAAGACTTTCCCTCCAAAAGTCTGCCCTCTGATTGGTCCAGCAAGGACAGAAAAATATATTTTCAGACTGGATTTCTTTTGAGTGGCTTAGAAGAATATTTTGTAAGGACATTTCTTCAACTTCAAATCTGAGCATTTAATGTTCCTCATGGGAGAAGTATGGCGGTCTGCCTTCTCATTGGTTCAGGTCAAATCTCTGTTCAGTGTACTTTTCTAGGACCATTTCCCATTGGATGACTCTAGAAAAGTAGGTGCCTGACAAGGGACATGTCACAGGTATGGACACTGACATGGCAGCCTCCAAAAAGTTATTTTGGTAAGGTAATGATGTCTAGGACAAGGGTCAAACATGGGAGCATCCTCCAGACCTCAAAATCCGTATATTTAGACGTTTTTGGTCCATATTTTTCCTCTCTGGGTCAACTTTCAAACTTCTGTGATTTGACGGGAAATGACTCAAAAAAGCATCTGGATGAACAATGAGGTCGACCTGTGTGACGGCGAGGTCGGTGCACATAAGGTACTTGGCTTTCTCTACCTTCTGCGAGGTCGGTGCAGCTGATGAAGATTTACTGCTGGAACCTTGTGAGGTCGATGCAGCTGAAGAGACATTATTGTTGGAGCCTCATGAGGTCGGTGCAGCTGAAGGCGAGGTCGATGCAGTTGTGTCGATGTGACTGCCTTGACCTGCTTGAGGGCTGGCTCACTGCATCGACGCATCTGGTTGGACTTGCTGAAGGCTGGCACGCTACATCGATGCGAAGACCAAAATGCACCGACGCCTTGGGCCAATTATGCTGAAGACACTTTGCGAAGGGTTTTTCTGCGTCGATGCCAAGGGGCCACTGCATCGACGCACTGAGACATGCAGACGCCAGACAGAACCTTGTTAAAAAGGTGTCGACTCCTAGAGTCGACACTTTTCCTCTGGTTTTCAGAAATATGCAGAACTTAAGAAACTTGATGCTCTACTTTCAAGGGGTGTTTTTCAACAAATTAAGCTTCACCCCAACCACCAGGAAACTTGAAAATGAGTTGAATTGAAGTAGCTTGGGCTCATTCATTTGGCTTCATTTTTGTAATTTTTGAACTATCTATTATGAGAGTTTCAATATAGGAATTTTGCATTAACATTATGAATAGTCAAGATATGAGAATGCTAATGACTCATAGTGTTAGAGATCATCAAAATCATAGAGACACAACAGGCTTAGGGGATGATGAATCATTAAGGTTCTGCATGGGGGAGAGGAGAGGGGAGTGAATGTTGTCTTGGGGAGATGAAGGGGCAAGGTGAGGTGGCGGTCAAGGGGATGAGGTGGCTGGTAAGTGTTGGGTATGTCAATAGGATCTAGAGGGGGGGTGAATAGATCCTTTCAGAGATAATGCCCGTTTTAAAATTAATCTGATCACTTAATAAAAAGTAGAACAAGGAACCCAAATGTTCCCTAACAAAGTATGCTGAACCGAATTGTTATGATACTCTACACAAATCGCACAACGGATTTAACAAGAAAACTTAGCTTTGTTGGGTATCAGATTGATCATGGTTGAGAGCCAACTGGTTTAAGGATACAAATTGAAATTTCAGCAAACATAAAGGTCGGCTGCACTTTTAAGCACTGATCTATCAAACCCATGGATGTGTGTGGTCACAATGCTGAGTGCGTTGGTAGCTTAAATGACTAAGAAAATAAACATGTCAATCAACACACCATCCTGTGAATGGGGATGAGAGAGAAGGATCAATCACACAAATCATAGCCCACTGCACAGGGAGTTTTAAGGTGGTTCAGTCTACAAACCCGCAGACCTACATCCACCCCTCACCAAAAGTCGGTGAGGCTTCCCGCTGACTAACAGCTTGAACACCGTTGACTAATAGTTTCCACACGAGGACACGGTCCTCACCACTGATTCACAGCTTCCACACAAGAACACGATCCTCATCGCTGATTCACAGCTTTACGTTGACTAACAGCTTGATACGGGGACAAGCCCCAAATGAAGAAAACAAAGATATGCTGCACAGATGCAGTAAAACTACGGGGACAAGCCCCACCAACACACATGGCTGCACAACAGCCAGAAAAACACTCCGGCCTCTAAATAGAGCACCGGAAACACACTGCTGTCAATGCAGCACAACACACAGAAATCAGAGTTTCAATAGGAAATCATAAAAATAGAATAAGGAAAAACAAATGTAGCTTCAGAACAAGTTCATGAAGCTGTAATGGTGATTTGAACTCAGATCGTGGCTGGTCTGCTTCTCTGCTTGGTATCCACTCACGAACTTGGGTAGGTAGGTTTGCTTTTCTCTCTTTTCAGATCTCCTCTCTCTTTTCTTTTCTTCACAGCACTGGGCATGGTCGGACCAAGTGTTGGGCTGCTCCTTCCTTCTTCTTTTCTTTCTCTCAGATTTTTCTTCTCAAGGCTCAGGCTCTCTCTAACTCTTATCCTGCTCATGTTTTCTCTAGGCAGCATTAGCGAGCTCTTCATGCAGGGAGCTTCATATTTATAGAGGAAAATGGTGGAAAGTTTTTCCCTCCAAAAGCTTGCAATCTGATTGGTCAGAATTAAAACTAAGGTTCTTTGACACAAACCTTTTCCAAGGTGATTTTCTAATTGGCCCAAGTATACTTGAGAGCATAGACAGAATATGTTTCCAGATCTGTATTTCCGCCAGATCCTTTTTATAATAGAGATGGTAGAACGTTTTTCCTCCTTCTGATCTACATTTGATTGGTCAGAAATAAAGTAAAGTTCTTGGCTAAAGACCTTTTCCAGTTCTACTTTCTCATTGGCTTAGGACAAAAAGGATGATCCTTTATCCTAGGAACTTTTTTGGGACTAAATCTGATTGGTTGACCGCAGGAGAAAGGATACCATGAAAAGTGACCTTTCCCAAATTTGCTATCTGGCAGATCCTTATTTCAAAAAGTTATTCTAACCGCGTCATGATAAAAAGGACAGTTCTCTATCCTAGGACCCTCTTTTTAGACCTTGAATCGTGCATTTTGGGGGCTTCCGTTGTTGACTTGTAGGAACGTAGCGTGTTTGAACGAACTGGCTTCGATCAGACGAAAACCTCCATGTGCGTCGACATAGCAAGACTGTAGTACCGGGAATTTTATCGTAATTCATAAGTAATATATTATATTTTGGTTAATGTAGAAAATAATTATTTCTTGTGTTTGGCTAAAATTTTACTGAATTAAACTTAATAAAAAAAGAGAATTAAACAATTTCTCCTTAATTATAAATCAATTTTGAGTAACTTAATAATTCATTTCACCTTTTCCATATTTTATAAATATAAATATGTTCATATTAAAGTAGCTAAGTATTAACCAGAAATATTTAATCAAGTTAATCTCTTTCACTTCTAAAAAGAATAGATACATGTGTATATGCATAAATATATCATATACCATATACCATTGACACTAAAGGAGAAGAAGAACCCACGTTACTTTCCTCATAGCTACAGTAACCATGGGTGTGTGTTAGTGGTTTTTAATGGCACACTATTCATTTTGAATGTTACTATTTGAAGAGGGGTGATCTCGCGCTGTGTCCTGAGCCACATGATCCTGGACAAGCCTGTGTCGTTGTTACCACGATTGAGGATCTGTAAAGCAGGAAACGGGTCAGAGGAGCCCGGGGTTGAGACCCCAGGGAAAATCCTCCGATGCTTAAGTCAGCGAGGTGACAGAGCGTAGGGGGAAAGAGAGTAGGAGAAAGAGTGAGAGACACGAGATCGCTCTTCACCAGTGGGTGTGGTGTTGAGTGCTCAGGATCACTTTCTTACCTTATCAGAGGGTTTCCCTTAGTTTATATAGTGTTTTCCTCCATAGGGAGCTCGGAGAAGAAGGAGAGTATAGGGGGCATTACTCGGCCATTTCGGGCCTAGTCGTTTGGTCTCCCCTTTCATTGACTCCCGATCTTCCCTCATTCAGTTACGCTCGGGCATCGCTTGGGCTTTCCCCGATCGGCCGTAATGCACGATCGGGCACCGCTTGGGCTTTCCCCGCTTGATGCTTGCTCAGACTTCCGGGCCTAGAGGTCGCCTAGGAAGTATTGGTCCGAGCGATTTTGGGCTTCAAGATAAGTGGGCCAGCTATTGGGGCTGTCACTTGGAGAGCTCGGCCTATTTGGGTCGGGTTGGACCTAGTTGGGCCGCTCTCAATTGTATGTTTATTGGGCAGCTAATTTACCCCTCTCTACTTGCCCCCTACTCCCGAGCCTGGTGATCTAGCGTGGAGAGTAGAATATGATCGGGTAGTATTTGTGCCTCGGTTTGATGGGGGATCACTTACCCCTCCATATTTTGCGAAGCTTTGATGGATCGACGATTTGCGTCGTTGTGTTCTTCACATTTTTCTGAGTCTATCCATGTAATTTTTATATTTTATTTGAGTCATAAACTATGTAATTTTTCCTTTATTTGAGTCCGGTAGCTAGGTATAAGGGTCATTTACCTAAGTCTTGAGTCATATGGTTAATTAAGTTATCTATTGGGCCCAACTATTGGGCTTGGCCGAGGGGCGCCATCCCTTGGACTACTTTGGTCATTAGTTATTTAGTCAGGGTCATTTTAGTCCTAGAAAAATATGAGTGCCTATAAATAGGCCACCCCACTCCCTCATATGTAATCTTTGATCAATCAAAAAAATTGAGTGAATTAGTGTATTATTGGACAGGATTCTCCACTTCTCTCTCTCTATTGGGGTGGATTCCCCTTCTCTCTCTTCTCTCTATCTTCTTTCTCTCTCTAAAGAGGGGTGCATCCCTTTCTCTCTCCTTCCCCTCCCACCTACTTTCTCTCTCTTCTCCCCTCATTCAAGAGCTACCCCATTTCCCCACACCTCTCCATAACTCCACCCCTAGCCCCAAGGTGGAATCCACCACTCTCCAAGCCACCCTCCAACCACCAACCACCCACTCCCCTTCCCTAAGTACCCTCTCATCTCCCAAGGGAGAATTCCCCACTCCCCAAGCCCCCCCTTTACCTTCCCCACACACCTCTTCTCATCCCCAAGACCAGAAATTAATCCCACCCTTAAACCCATTTTCAAATACCCTTTCCCTCTCTCCCTTCCAACCAAATTCGCAGCTCTCCCTCCCTTCACCTGCTAGACCTCCTTCCAGACCCATTCTGTCACTCCCACACCTTGGAACACCCCCTCCCAGACCCCCTCACAGCCAGGGGTTACCCCCACACACATCCACCTCATTTCCCCTCCCATCTACCCCCATTTCCCATCACCTATCACCACTCTGCACAGACCAGTTCGCAGGCAGCAGTTGAGGCCCGAGTTACAGAGCCTACCACGTCTTCATCGCGCATCTTCTGAGGGTGTATCATACATTCCTGGAATCATCGTCAAGTCTGCTTCGCAACGGAGGTGGTCCTGCCAGCATCCAAGCTCGGAGCAGCTCGGAGGAGTTGTTCTCGCCAGGCTGCGCAATCTGTCTCAGGCAGATAGCCAGAGGCAACTTGCAGAGACTCCCACGACCAGCTTGGTAAAGCTCTGGGTACCATCTTCGGAGGGATGTAACGTCGTCCAGTCCTCTTTCAGTACCAGGAAGGAGGAGGCCATTCGCCCTCCCGAGCACCCGGTTCCAATTAATCTCGTCGAAGTGTGCAGACTACTCCCTACTGTTCCAGGTTGGACCACCCCCCATTCTTCTGATCGGAGCTCTATCCTCTGACCATTTTTTGGGGTCTTGTCAGTTCTTGCTCGAACCTACTTCGGCCATGGTCGTGTCAACGCCAATTTCATCTCCATCAGAGTTCGGTAGAGTTCGTGGCCACTTCTGCAACAGACCTCAAAGGTTCTGCACCGGACAGAGCCAGAATGGATCAGTCCTGTTCCAGACTCCACCCCGGTAGGCAACATCATCAGGAAATTCACCAAAAATTTTGGTGTTATTCTGGGTGAATTAAGATAGTTTTGGCACCGGTCTCGACTACTTCTAAGCTTGGATGAGTCCGTGGTGGCATCAACTCCGACATCCTATCCTGCTGTCCCAGGCCAGAAAGAATCTGAACAAGTTGCTGAATCAGAACTACAGCGGCCCCACCGGACCTATGGACGACCTGAGAATCCTACTGTGACCTGCTACATTGTCCCTAGATAAGTCAGCATCAGCCCCGCCCTTTCCAGTATCCGGAGGCGTCCGTGGTGACCCCGACTTCAGCTTGCTGTCCCTGCGGAACTGAACCGGCTGAAGTCGGTCCCCGGCAGTTCGGCTTTCGTCATCTCATTCCCCGCCCCCTCGCTTGGCCGACTGAAAGCCCCTCCCTATGTGGAGGTAGTGTTTGAGTGTAAAATTAAGTTCCCCACCCCACGATCACCCTCCTGCGTGAGGCATAGTGGTGTATTCACTTTTAATTTTCAGGTCAAAGCGACACCGACGCGGCGTGCGGGTGCGTACCCACGCCTCCCCACTCGCCCTCATCTTCAGCCGGGATCGGTGTATTCATGCCGATCAGGTGAGCGTCTGGCTGCCCCTTTACTAGTTCACATTTTTCTTACTTAGTATTGCTTCTAAGTGCCGTTGGACGGAGAGTGGGAGCTCGGCCCACATTGCCCTCCGTGAGTGACCACTGCGGGCGAGTTGTGAGAGCAACCACTTAAACCCTACCCTTGGCGTGTCGGCCGCCTGCGAATTGGACATCCCTGGCCCTGTGGGGTCCTCCCTAGGCTAGCCAAACCCCTGGAACACCTAGGTCCAACCTCGGACCCTCACCACTATCGCCGGTCCACCTACGGACCTGGGTGTGCGCGTCACGGGTGAGTCCGCTTGAGTGGGTCCGCCAACTCGGTTGTTTGCTTGCAATTTAGGTCCATAGGTGGTGTCACATCAAGTGGTATCAGTGCAAATTCTCAACTTATCTCTCCACAAGTTGGTCCTAGGGTGCATTTGCATTCATCACCCGGTGCATCAACCTTGCTCACTAGCATGGCTACTTCATATTGGTCACATCTGTCCCACTCGGCCCTTCACAAGGGTCCGATTGACACCCCTTTGGACATAGTCCTATTTGAGGACCTTATCTTTGACGGGTACCACCCTAATGCATATCTAGAGTGGGAGGAAAACATGGACAAATACTTTAAGAGGACTCCAATGACTTAACCCATGATAATCTACCTTGCCAAGAGTCAGCTTATGCACCATGCCGAGGATATGTGGCAGCTCATTGAATGCTTAAGGAAGGTTATGAGGCAAGAGCCTATTAACACATGGGAAAACATGAAAGCCAAACTTAGGAAAGTCTAGACTCCCTGACCTTCTCCCTTCTACTCGGATCACCAAAGCCCAAGGAGCACTTCAACTCCACCATCCCCACCCGGCCAACCCAAGACTCCAATTCCCCAATTCCCCACAATGCAACTAAAACCCAATTCCACAACCCACCTTACTCAAGCCCCTTTGGCCTCCACCTCCACCTCCACCCCTCACCTTACCCCCTTCTCAAAAAGGAAAACGCCCTATGGAGATAGAAGTGAATGAGACAACCACGGGTGAGTGCGAGCCAGAATGTTATAGGTGCCACCAATTGGGTCACATCGCCAGGCAATGCCCCACTAAGAAGCATCCTTCGATGCCCATAGTGGTTGAAACCGCTCCCACCCCGGCCACCACTACCCCTACAATGTCCCCCAAAAGGGACAATCCTCCCAAGGCCAATTCCCCCAAACCCCCTCAACCCACCCATCTCCCTCTCCCTACTCCAATCCAACCCCAATCAAGGCCTCCACTACTTCCCCTACCAAACCCAACCCATGTTCAACCTTGCTCACCATCTCGGGTGCACCATGCGCTGGCCACCACCACCCCAACCCTTTGGTAGAGGAACCCATGACCCACACACCCAACCAAGTAGAGATGGATGTCAATCAAGATCCGCCGCCCACCATAAAGAAAATCCAAGAGCCACGCATCTCACCCACCCCTCCTAGTCCGGATCCTCAAGAGCCATACACCCTCACCATGAATGAGTCCATACTCCAATGGCTCAAATGAGGACCCACCATTCTTAGCTCACCCCCACCTCTCTCACCCTTGGGATACCAATCCCAAATTGTGCCCATGCACTCCTATCACACCACAATCCAAACCTACTATGAGGTAGAGGGTTTTGACGATCTCATCAAAGGCCTACAATGGCAGCTTTAGCTAACTTGCTTATTGACCCTATGGGTGGCCCGTCCCAAGAGTCTTGACCTCATCCACCCATGTGACGGGTCTATCACCTCGGTCTGCACTATTGGTTGCTACACTAGCGACATCCTCTTCTTTCTCCCCATGGATGAAGAACCCATATTGGTCCATTCCACTCCCTTCATGATCCAAAAAACCATGGCCGACCAACCCACCACATACATTGGCCCAATCCTTCCACTAGAGGAGGATGACTCACCACTATGTGAGGACCATGAGGATCTAGAGTTCCTCTCCCTAGGTGACCCTTACCATGACCCCTTCGATCCCTTCCTATACCCACCCACCTTACTTACCACCAACCTTTTCCTACCCCAACAAACCATATTGGACCAAGCCCACCTCTCCCAAGACCCGGACCACACCAAGGGAACCATGACCATGGGTGAAATACACCTAGGAAACAAGGAAGTGCCCCACTCCATCATGCATACCTTCTTTGACCCCTTCGACCCTTATAAGTGAGAGCTTAAGGACCACCCCATACCCACACACATGGCCATCACCTTTAGGATAAGAGTGCACCTATCATGGCATATCACATCAATCGACAAGGGTCACAAGCCTAGTCATCTCTTACATGTCACACACACTTTAGGCCCAATGCATGACTGGCTCACATTTGGCTGTACTGGTCCTCCCCCATTCATCATAGGTCTTACGCATGAAAGGAGCATACATGGATGTCCGGGTCCCCCGACATTTGTCACCCCCAGGCATGATAGGTTCACCTATGGATGCCCCGGCCCTCCTAGGTCCATCAAAGTATACATGACTACAATGCATGATAGGTCCACTTATGGTTGCCCTGGTCCACCTTTTCATACCCCACACTTCACACTCACACCGCATCGTAGTACATGGCATGAGCGTTCAAGCAAGTATCAAGCAACGAGCGGTGAAATTCATGACGAGTGGGCAAAAGCTCATGAGCGCCATTTGGAATTCCAAGTAGGCAATCTGATGATGATGGTATTGAAGTGGCTCTACTCTAGGGCCACCCCCATATCGAGGGCACGAGGACTTGGACCTTCCCAAGTTCTGAGTGGTCTTGACAGTCCGGCTTACGGGTTGGATTTATCGACGGGGTTTGGGATTCACCCCACTTCCCATGTGGCGGATCCAGCACCCTCTAAGGGCACCGCGGTGGATCCAAGTGAGTACCATGAGCTTACACCTATCCTTGCGAGAGACACCCTCGGAGTGCCACCACAAATCAGCCTGAGAGCCCGACGTGAGCACCCGGCGGCAATACTAGGCAAGCAAAATCTCATCGCCAGCATGAGGGTGTGTCCGAGTCACCTTGAGAAGCTGAAGAGCTATCCTCCGGCTACGGATGCAGGGTTGAGTTCGGAGATCGTGGCTCACCTGGAGCTGCGTTGGTGTGCCACCTCCCCGGTGGACCCATACTCGACGGGGTCGAGTTCTCCCCACCCTGGGGGTATGATGGGGGAATCACTTACCCCTCCACATTTTACGAAGCTTTGATGGATCGACGATTTGCGCCATTGTGTTCTTCACATTTTTCTGAGTCTATCCATGTAATTTTTATATTTTATTTGAGCTATAAACTATATAATTTTCTCTTTATTTGAGTCCGGTACCTAGGTATAAGGGTCATTTACCTAAGTCTTGAGTCATATGGTTAATTAAGTTGTCTATTGGGCTCAACTAATAGGCTTGGCCCAGGGGCGCCCTCCCTTGGACTACTTTGGTCATTAGTTGTTTAGTCAGGGTCATTTTAGTCCTAGGAAAATATGAGTGCCTATAAATAGGCCACCCACTCCCTCATATGTAATCTTTGATCAATCAAAAAAATTGAGTGAATTAGTGTATTATTGGAGAGGATTCTCCACTTCTCTCTCTCTATTGGGGTGGATTCCCCTTCTCTCTATCTTCTTTCTCTCTCTAAAGAGGGGTGCACCCCTTTCTCTCTCCTCCCCCTCCCACCTACTTTCTCTCTCTTCTCCCCTCATTCAAGAGCTACCCCATTTCCCTACACCTCTCCATAACTCCACCCCTAGTCCCAAGGTGGAATCCACCACTCTCCAAGCCACTCTCCAACCACCAACCACCCACTCCCCTTCCCCAAGCACCCTTTCATATCCCAAGGGAGAATTCCCCACTCCCCAAGTCCCCCCTTTACCTTCCCCACACACCTATTCCCATCCCCAAGACCAGAAATTAATCCCACCCTTAAACCCATTTTCAAATACCCTTTCCCTCTCTCCCATCCAACCAAATTCACAGCTCTCCCTCCCTCCACCTGCTAAACCTCCTTCCAGCCCCCATTCTGCCACTCCCACACCTTGGAACACCCCCTCCCAGACCCCCTCACAGCCAGGGGTTGCCCCCACACACATCCACCTCATTTCCCCTCCCATCTACCCCCAATTCCCATCACCTATCACCACTCTGCATAGGCCAGTTCGCAGGCAGCAGTTGAGGCCCGAGTTGCAGAGCCTGCCACATCTTCATCGCGCGTCTTCTGAGGGTGTATCATACATTTCTGGAATCATCGTCGAGTCTACTTCGTAACGGAGGTGGTCCCGCCAACATCCAAGCTCGGAGCTGCTCGGAGGAGTTGTTCTCGCGAGGCTGCATAATCTGTCTCAGGCAGACAGCCAGAGGCAACTTGCAGAGACTCCCACGACCAGCTTGCTGAAGCTCTAGGCTCCATCTTCGGAGGGAAGGAACTTCATCCAGTCCTATTTCAGTACCAGGAAGGAGGAGGCCATTCTCCCTCCTGAGCACCCGGTCCAATTATTCTCGTCGAAGTGTGCAGACTGCTCCCTGCTGTTCCAGGTTGGAACACCCCCCATTCTTCTGATCACTCTCTCCTCCGACCTCCTTTTGAGGTCCCGTCAGTTCCTGCTCGAAGCGACTTCGGCCACGGTCACGCCTACACCAATTTCATCTCCATCGGAGTTCGTGGCCACTTTTGCAACAGACCTCAGAGGTTCTGCACCGGATAGAGCCAGAACGTATCAGTCATGTTCCAGACTCCACCCCGGCCAACAACATCATCAGAAAATTCACCAAAAATTTGGGCGTCATCTTGGGTGAATTAAGAAAGTTTCGGCTCTGATCTCGACTACTTCTGAGCTCGGCTGAGTCTGTGGCGGCATCAACTCCGACATCCTATCCTGCTGTCCCAAGCCAGACAGAATCTGAACAAGTTGCTGAATCGAAACTACAGCGGCCCCACCGGACCTCCGGACGACCCGTGAATCCTACTACAACTTGCTACATTATCCCTGGATGAGTCAGCATTAGCCCCGCCCTTTCAGTATCCAGAGGCGTCCATGGCGACCCTCGACTTCAGCTTGCTATCCCTGTAGAACCGAACCGGCTGAAGTCGATCCCCGGCCGTTCGGATTTCATCATCTCATTCCCCGCCCCCTCGCCTGGCCTACTGAAGGCCCCTCCCTACGTGGAGGTAGTGTTTGAGTGTAAAATTAAGTTCCCCACCCCACGATCACCCTCCTGCATGAGGCGTAGTGGTGTATTCACTCTAAATTCTTAGGTCAAAGCGACACCGACGCGGCCCCACACCTCCCCGCTCGCCCTCGTCTTCGGCCGGGATCGGTGTATTCACGCCGATCAGGTGAGCATCTGGTTGTCCTTTTACTGGTTCACATTTTGCTTACTTAGTATTGCTTCTAAGTGCCGTCGGACGGAGAGTGAGAGCTTGGCCCACATTGCCCTCCACGTGAGTGACCACCGCGGGCGAGTTGTGAGAGCAACCACTGAAACCCTGCCCTTGGCGTGTCGTCTGCCCGTGAATTGGGCATCCCTGGCCCTGTGGGGTCCTCACTAGGCTAGCCAAACCCCTGGAACACCTAGGTCCAACCTCGGACCCTCACCACTATCGCTGGTCCACCTACGGACCCGGGTGTGCGCGTCACGGGTGAGTCCGCTTGAGTGGGTCCGCCAACTCGGTTGTTTGCTTACAATTTAGGTCCATAGATGGTGTCACATCACGGTTGGGGATCGACCATTTGTGAGCTGTCCCAGCTTCAAAGCTCAAGGGCCGTCTATGTGGCTATCCTGGTTCAAAAAGATGGGGCCCCCGGTCGTGGTGGCGTCGTGTTGGCTCAGTGGTACATTGGCCGATTACGTTTAGGGGCCGAGGATACGACTGTCCTGTCACATGGGGGCTAGAGCCTGATGATGATGTGCTACTTTTGGGCTCAAAAATCACCCTTCTCGGAGTTTGAAACGTCGCAGCGGCGGCACTTGGGATCACCTGGATCTCATAAATAGAGGCTTGTGCTTGCGCCTTACGTTTCTTCCACTTAGGGTTTTCCTCATCGTGTCTGTGAGTTTAGAGGAGAGTTTATGCGCCGGAGAAGCGGCCAGAGGGAGCGGACGATCACGGAGGCTTTCGCGGAGTTAGCGGAGATCACTGCGGAGGCAGTCCGTCAGCTTCCCCCTCCAGCTAGCTTATCTGATTCTGGTGTCGCATCCTCGTCTTCTCTTTCTTCCATGGTGGACCATGATGCTGAAGTCGAAATCCAAGAGTTCGAGCAAGGAGTAGAAGGCTCGAAGCCGGTGTCTGGCGACTATCCTCGGAGTGAATTGATAGAGTCCGCGGTGAAGGAGATTGAGATTCACTTCAGGTTGCCTTGGCGGTATTTCTTCTCTCCGGCCAAACCCCATGAGTCTTGCCTGGGCACTCGTTAATGTTCTATATATTTCTTCTGGCTTGGAAGTGCGGCTTCTGCCTTCCCCTCCACCCTTTTGTTGTCGGACTTTTGAAGTCCTACCAGCTGGCTCCTGTCCAGTTGGTTTCGAACTCCTACACCTTCATTTTTCGTTCATCGCTCTCTGTGGCTCGTGCGGCGTTGTCACTACTTTAGATCTTTTTCACGCCTTCTTTGAGCTGAAGGAGCACGCCCATGCTGGGAAGGACTTCTTTTTTGTTCAGGCGAGGAGAGGGAGGAGTTGTGTGACTCTTTCCCCTCGGGATTCCTCGCACAAGGGGTGGAAGACTCAATTTTTCTAGGTGGGATTCACCAAGGTTGGCTGTATGTGGGACTTCCCTGTTGAGCCGAAACTTCAGCCGGTTCTTCCTGAGAAGCCTCCAACGATCTCCCCGAAGTTGGAGGAGGAGATCAAATTTCTACAGGATAATCATCGGTTGACCGCCGAGCTGTTGACTCCAGCCTTTGTCGAAGGCTTTTCTCGTTGGGCACTGCCTACGGGTAAGGATCTCAGAACCCTTTGCTGCACGTCCATTTTTTTTCTTTTCTGGTCGGTGGAGCCTTTGCTGACAAGATGCCTTTTGGTGAGCAGGTGCGAGGCGTGGCGAGGACAGGGAGCAATCGCCAGAGTCGGAGGTCACCGAGCGAGCGGAGGCCGTCACCTAAAATGCGCCTAGGGCTCCAGAGGGTCCCTCTTCCGCCCGAGATAAGGGCAAATGGGTCGCTCAGGAGGATGAGCCAGGGCAACGAGGGTCCAAACGAAAGGATCCAGGGGCACCACTACTGTTGGGGGCGATGAAAGACCTGACCGCCGAGAAGAGTAGGCAGAAGAAGACAAAGGTCCCTCCTTCGACAGAGGAGTCTCTAGCCAAGGGTTCTCGTCGCTCGGAGTCGTTAGTTGCTGGGCCGGAGATGCACGAGTCGGTAGAGGTGGTCGCCACCGAGTCTGCGGGGGCACAAGGAGCGGAGGTCAGTTTGGAAGGTCCGACCGAGCCTGTGGGGGTGCGTAGGGAGGAGGTCGGTACTGGGGTCCCTGCTTGGCCGAGCGTTGCTGAACCGAGCTCGAGAGTCGCTGGTGGAGATGTCCCTGCGTAGACTCCGCCTCAGAGGAGTCCCACTCCGCAGCAGAGGCAGTTTGTCATTCGAGCTTCCTTGTACTAGCGTTGCTGAGAGCTGGAGTCCCCATCCGTCCAGGAAGAGTTTCGGTGATGCCCCCCTCCGATGCTCCTCGAGAGGGTTATGGAGGGCGGCTTGTTCATGGCCCAGTTAGGGGCAGAGATCGTCGATCACTGGATGAAGATGGAGAGCAGCGAGATGGCTCAGGCGAAAGGTCACGTTGAGTCTGACCGAAAGGCCGAGCAGCTGTCCTCTGAGCTTGGGGTCCTCTGGAAGGAGGTGGTCTCGCTCTGGGCGTAGGATCGAGCGCATCAGAAGGGTGTGCAGTCATTGTTTGAGCAATTGTCCCAGGCTCGCCGTACTGCCGAGCTAAAAACTCGCCTCCTAGAAGAGGAGCGCCAGGCCCATGTATAGAGCTCAAGGCAGTGGGAGGCCGAGCAGGATGAGCTCAAGAACCGTCTCTGTGAGCGACGTCACGCGGTTCGGGGAAGCGGAGAGGACGCGGAGCGCGCGGGCTCCTTCTTTTTTGTTTGCTGCAACACAGAAATAAGAGAAAAGAGAAGAGGCCACCACGGGAGATTGCTCCGGTGGGGCAAGCGGGACAAATATAATATAGCAAGATATGGGGGTTAAACGGCCATAGCGGGAAGTGACTCGCCGCGACCTCGGGGGACGGGAATGGTGCAGAAATTAAATAGCAGGAATTGAAACGGCCATTGGGGAAGTGACTCGCCGCGGCCTCGAGAATATGAGCAGATAAGAAGATAGTAGAATATAAAGAGAATATAAAGAGCGGGAATTTAAACGGCCATTGGAGAAGTGACTCGCCGCGGCCTCGAGAATATGAATAGATAAGAATATGACAGGATATAGAGAGAATTTAAACGGCCATTGGGGAAGTGACTCGCCGCGGCCTCGAGAACATGAATAGATAAGAATATAACATATAAGAACGGGAATTTAAACGGCCATTGGGGAAGTGACTCGCCGCGGCCTCGAGCATATGAGTAGAATATAACAGAATATAAAGAGAATATAAGAACGGGAATTTAAACGGCCATTGGGGAAGTGACTCGCCGCGGCCTCGAGAACAAGATGTGATCGCCAGGGGCCGAAAGACCCCAAAATGAAGAAAGTGATCGCGCCTACCTCAAGAGCGGGAGATGGCGGGTTGCTCCTTCCTCCCCCTTCGGTCGACGGAGAGGGCTTTCTTTGGGTACCCTTGCAAAACAACGACAAACAAGTAACGAGTGGATTAGAAAGATGAAGGTGTAGTATTCAAATCCTTGCGATAAAAATAACGAAATGATGGCAAGACACACACCTGGTTGGTGTTATCTTTTAAACCCCTCTCGGACTCGAGTAGGAGGAAAATGAGATGATGGATGCAAGAAGTATATAAGAAGAGGCGCCCTTATGAAGGGGGATAGATGATGCGAGATGATGAATGCAAAAGAACTAAGAAGAAAAGGAAAGGATTGGCTTATTGGATGTGCCGATGGTGAAATCCGGCGGAGCTCCGACAGCGTAGGGATGGCGTGGAAGCGCGATGGATGAAGACGACCTTCCTCTCGCGAGCGTGGGCACCCGAGAAGTTGGCAGAACCTCCACCTACAAAAGACCCCACGGATTAGAAAATGACTTCGGTAGCCTCTGGGCTCCGGCAGCCTATCGGATCTCTTGGAAGCTCCCCCAGAACTGAGGGGGTGGGCCTCTATTTATAGGGCTCCGGAGGGTGGAGGCGTCCAGGACCCTGGACACCTCCATCAGGGCCGAACTAATATTTTATTCTATTTTTATTAATTTTTTTAGAATATTTTTGTGGAGGCGTCCAGGGCCCCGGACGCCTCCAACAGGTCCACCGAACACCACCGACGGCCGCACGCGGTTTGACACAACGCGTGGTTTTGAGAGCGGCGCCTCGTGATTCAGAAATGGGCGCGTCCAGGTGGCTGGACGTCTCTATGATTTGGATTTTTTCACACACGACAAACCGTTGTTCGGTAGCCGGCGCCCGTGAGAGAGTTGATGGAGGCGTCCAGGGGCCTGACACCTCCCAAAATATATTATTTTTATTTTTTTTGTTTTGTCTTTTATGCCAAGGCTGGCATTTTAATTTTTTATGTTTATTTTTATGGAGGCGTCCAGGGGCCTGGACGCCTCCATTAATATATATATATTTTATTTTATTTTTGGGCTTTAAAAAAAGAAAAATAAAAAATAAAATAAATTTAAAGAATGGGGGCGTCCAGGGGCCTGGACGCCCCCATTAAGACCCACCGGGTCCTCAGTCGGCTGCCGCCCGGCAGACACCCTTCTTGGTTCCGGAACTCCTGACGCGTCTGACTGGTGTTGATGCCGTCCGAATGCCGTGACGAGACGATTCCGGATGCCGAAAAGGGCAGAAGAAGACTCAAGAAAAGGAAGCACTCAAGTGAGTTAGAACGCGTAAGCCGTCGCGGGGCGTTGTATAGTAATATGAGACTTTATCAGGAGACGTCAAGAATGGCGTGTCTACAGCTGCCCCACCTTGGCGTCTGCTTTGCAAGGGAGCGACACGTAGTGGAATGGTATCGAAGTGGAGTGAAATGAAGTGGGAGCGGACTGATAAGTTGATGCCAAGGTGTGATGAGACACGCTTTTGACGTTACTGTTTGGAATCTTTTCTGAAGTTTCAATGAGGCGACCTTGAAGAAGGTCTTTCAAATATTGACGATTGCTTGGACGGAGATCAAATAAGGGAGGGTGAGATGTGCGCTCAGGCACGAAAAGGAGACCAACTTCTCGGTGTGGAAGTACCTGGGTCATAAACCGGAGGTTTCACCTTTGGGGAGCGGTTACCAGCCAATGTGGAAGTGCTGCGGCCAAGGTGGGTCAAGCAAGGTAAAAAGGAATATCTGAGGGTTTGTCCAAACAAGGGTCTCCTTTGGAAGAGCAGCGTAGAGCCGTTTCAAGGAAACTCAGTATTTCATTCGGAGTGGAATATCTCATATTTGTAGGAATTGAAGCACAACGGCCTTCGCAATCGAATCACTTGAATGATCTTCCGCAATAAATCAAAATCCTATATGAATGCATGCTGGGTTAAAATAAAAATTTAAAACAAACTAAAATAGAAAATAGCCAAGGATAATATTGTCAACTTGTTAAGAACGGGTCGGGATACCGATCCGGTGAGCCGACACTGAGCTGGGGCCCGTTTATCCGCACACCAACTCACTGAATGGAGCCGTCGTCCCCATGCTTCCACAAGTTAACGGCCTATCCGTACGACCCAATTCTTCCGGGATCATCACCGTTTTTGTTGAAGGGGAACTCAAATCCCAGATTTGTTGGGCCGCAAGGTCCTTGACATGTTCTAGTAGCATAGGTATCGTATACTATGATGCATGACATGGTGGGACCAACCATTGAAAGGTGGGACAGGAGACAGGACAAAGACGTCTGTTAGTAAAAGCTGCACAGACTAGCAAAGGTTAGCAACATCAGAAAGTAGCAGAATCACAACAGAATCGCACCATAGTACAAAGGAGATCCAGACAAAATCTTGACAATGACCACTGATGTGACATGTTCCGTCCTGTAGCGATCTTCCCTTCCTATAAGAACTCCCCTTAGGCTAGTTCATTCAAATGCACCAAGGTGGGTTTTGGAAGCTCAAGAGAGGAAAGAGAGGAGAATCTAGAGATTTTCAGGATGGAAGGAGAGTCTTCCCGCGTTATGAAGAGGAGCAGACCTAGCAGCGAGATCAGGCGACTCTCCGACCTCGAGGGTCATTTGAGTGGGACGATCATGTCGCATATGGTAAGCTGATTCATTTCAAATTTCTCCACGTGAACCTTCTTCTTACTACCTTCCTTTCTTCTTCTTTCTTTTCTCTTCCAGCCATATCCACTCTTCCCAGGCCTGAGGAAGTTTTCCAAACTACCATGGCTTTCAAAGCTAACTTCCAACATCTCCATCGGCATGAGGGCCATACTCTCGAAATGGCATCTGCAGGGGCTACTTATTCACGCCAATCACTATGAGAAGATTCGTATGGACTGGGCGGCTATGGGCGCACTAGTGGAGATCTGGCATCCCCAGATCCACACTTTTATCTTCCCGACCTTCGAGGTGACCATCCTCCTCGAGGAGGTGGAACTTCTGCTCGGATTGAAGAAATTCAAGAGTGACGGGAAGGTGAAGGCTATGCGGATGCTGACACGGGGGACTTCCGAAAGCGTCCTTGGAAGCTTCATGCCGCCCGACGCAGCCAGAAAGGTCCATACTCAAAAGGGGATCGATCTCCAAAAGCTTGCGGAGTGGGTCATGGATGCCCTGAGAGGGTCACCAGACGATGACTATTTGGAGGGAATCATGAAGGGGTTCACCATTTGTCTGGCGGGTGCTCTCTTGTTTCCTTATACCGACAACATTGTGGAGGAAGACCAACTGAGTGCTATCTGCGGGATCTGGCGTGGAAAGAGGGTGGGACCCGCTGTCCTCGCCTACCTGTATAGTGGCCTTACTGTCTCGAGTATGGGTAAGCCTCCTTTTGGTTGCGCACTTGTCCTGAGTTGCTGGCTGGATTTGCATTTCAAGTTTGATCACCGTGAGGGAATGCCAACCGCTTCGAAGCTCTTCCAACAAAGCCCTCTTCATCACATAGCCGACGTGTTAGCGTTCGGTGGTACTGTAGTGAACCGCGTTCCGTAGCTGAAGAAACGTGAAGACTGGCGGTCTCACTTCCGCACCATGACACAAGGCTTCTTTACTTGCGCACCGGCATGTTTGCTTTCGCTTGATCTCCTCATGAGGCCTTCCCCCGAAGTTGATCTTCAACTGATCGACGCGACCGAGTTTGTCCTTTATAACGCGCATCGATGCTGCCTCCAGGTCAGCATTCCACGCCATTCGTTCCCACTATCGACTGGCATCGTTCCTTTGAAGAAGAGAGAGTTGGGTACTGAAGCGGATGCGAAGGAAGCGAAGGCCGTCAAAGCACCCTGGAAGACAAGTGTTGTGGGAAAGGCCTTAGCGCACGTGGGGGAAGAATGTGAGCTGTGGAGGGCTTATGTAACTGAACTGGGGAAGTTAAGGCCTAAGGCGCCTAAGCCCCTGATGTAGTTCACTCTGCTTTTCTGATGGAATAAAATCTGGCAAGGATGTTTTTGACCCTTATCTCCTTAATTATTATTATCTTTTTTGTGGTTTTTCTTTTTCTTTGTGTTTTTTCTTTTGTTTGGATTATATACATACTCTTATCTTTTTTACTTTTATTATATATTTTTTATATATATATTTTTTTAAAATTTTTATTATGGGGGCGTCCAGGGGCCCGGACGCCCCTAATTTTTTATTTTTGATTTTTTTTAAGTTTTTTGTTTTGGGGGCGTCCATGGTCCTGGACGCCCCTAATTTTTATTTTATTATTATTATTATTTTTTGATTTTTTGTTTTGGGGGCGTCTAGGCGCCTGGACGCCCCTAATTTTTGAATTTTGAAAAAAAAAGGTGGGGGCGTCCAGGTGCCTGGACGCCCCAAACAGAGTGGTTTCTATATAAATGGGGGGGGGGCTCACCCCCTGCTCACTTGTACTGTTCATTCTGATGACCCCGTCACCCCAGACGACCCATTCTTAGTCCCAATGGAGCGAGGAGGATCGAGCCAGGGTCCAGAGAAGCGGAAACGACGGGCTTGTCGTCCGAGGAGGCTGAGGGATGATGCCGAGGGGGCTGCTGCGGCGGAGGAGATTGCCGCGGGTGAGGAGGCTCTTCCTTTGGCCTTGGAGGCTGCAGTGGATGTTGGCGACGCGGCAGAGGACGAGCACGATCCGGTAAGCCCCTTAGACCTCCATTCTTTTGGTTCACTGGGTTAAAAGGGCGGACGAGAGGCTGTGTGGAGAACGCCGGGTGTGAGGGAAGGAGGCGTCCAGGGGCCTGGACGCCTCCACATTTTCTTTTTGTTCTTTTTTAATTTATTTATTTTCATAAATAATAAAAAAAGAATTAAAAAAGGAGGCGTCCAGGGAGTGGGACGCCTCCATGATAATATATATATATTTTTTATTTATTCTTGTTTTTGTTTTTGGGTTTTTCTAAAATTAAAATAAAGAAAATGTAATGGAGGCGTCCAAGGTGTTGGACGCCTCTAAAAAAACATAAATATTTTTTAAAAATAAAAATAAAATAAGATAAATAAGTAGTATATACAGTGTTATTGTTTATTACTATTCATAATGTTGATGTGTTCTTTTGTTGGTTTTGTGGTGTGCAGGGCGTGATGAAGGGCCGGATCAGCTGGTCCTTAGTGGTGGCAGCATACCGTGGGCTGCCAGACTTCCAGAGGGCGCGTGTGGACGCCATGGGCTTTGGAGCTTTCCTTAGGATTGAGCCCTTCCGGCTCGACCTTCCTCTTATCCAGGCATTGAGGGAGCGGTGGCACGCGCCGAGCCGAGCGTTTCTGATGCCCTGGGGGCACATGGTGCCGACACTCGAGGACGTGGCTCGGATCACCGGGCTACGGGTTGACGGAGAGGCGGTGAGCGGGGTCACCTATCCCGACTACCGAGAGAGTGCCCTGACCTGCTGTGGTTAGAGACGAGCGTGACTGATAGAGACAGCAGGGTAGTCGGCCGAGTGGAGATTATGGAGGCGCTCGGATTCGTCGACCCGCGCCAGCGGGTTAGCGAGACTGGAGCGGAGTTTCTGGCACGACTGGAGGGAGATGCCCGTGCAGCTTTCACCCAGGACCCGAGCGAGCGGGAGCTAGTGGACCTAGACCTCCGGAGGTTTCTTTTCTTCTTCTTGGGCCGCCTTCTGCTGGGGACGAAGGGGGATGGCATCCACTGCCGTTTCCTTGGGATCTTGGCGGATCTGGACAGAGTGGGACACTACGCGTGGGGAGCGGCTCTGCTTGCCCATTTGATTGCTGATCTCTCCCAGACTTCGGAGAAGGAGACGACAGTCAGCGGCTTCACACCTTTTCTCAAGGTACACACTTTATTTATGCATTTTCACAGTTAAATATGCAATTATTGTACTAATGATGTATGATGAATGCAGGTGTGGAGCTATTACTATTTCCCGATGGGGAGGGCTAGGCATGGGAACAGGAGGGCCGTGCCTCTGGCGCGGCGGTGGAGGCCGGTCGTGGTTGCAGCACCCCACGGCTACCAGCTGGCGTCACTTCGTCGGGAGCTGAGCGAGTATCCCGAGGCCATGGTATGATGCGTATGGTTTTTTTGTGTTTTCTTATGTGACTGAATGGCAACTAATATGATGTATGTATGGTGATGCAGGTGGTGTGGAGACCCTACCTGGGCATGGGCGACGCTGGCCAGTCTTGGGTTGTAGCGGGTCTTCCTCGTTTCAGGCGGGACGTGTGGGTCCATTGCCTGAACGAGATCGAGCCGCTTCGGCTAAGGCTGGTTATGAGGACGTTGGGGCTAGCCCAGGAGTGGGTTGATGTAGATGAACCGGCCCGCATCGGGCGGAAGACCAAGGGGAAGGCGAAGATTGTGGACTGGCGTACGCGCTTCCCAGCACAGTACCAGGACTGGCAGCAGGGCGGGGTCCCAGTGGTGTCCCATGTACAGGACAATATTGATTACCTGAGACGGTACCGGGCTACGTACGGGGACCGCCTCTTCCTTGGTGGTATGGCAGGGGTAAGTGAAATGTAAATGCTTCACCCTTCTATATGTATATGCATGTGGCACTAACTTCTCGTGACAACATGATCGCCGACCTGCGGGCCCAGTTGGCGGACGCCAGGCGGCAGTTGGTGGCCATCCGACAGGAGTTGGAGATCCTGGTGAGTTTATGCGATGCATTTTTTTTTGTGACCTGGATTTTTGATACTTGGCCTCTAACTATCGTTCGCTCTGTGTTTCAGCGGGCCCACCAGACAGCGGTAGCTGGGATGGCTGGTGGAGCGGGTTCCAGTTCGCGGGGCCCTCCTCCGGAGGTTTCTGCCCTCTAGGAGCAGCTGACGTATGCTGTGGCTCGGGCTGAGGAGGCCGAGCGTGACCGCGAGGCTCGAGTGAGCGTTTGCCTGACCTCGACTCTCCTTCTGGCTGCTCTCCTTCTATCATTGTTCTCTTACGGTGCATGCGTGCTTTGACAGGTGGCCGAGGTCCGAGAGGCCCTGGCGCGTGCTGTTCGTGCCGAGCAGGAGCGCGACGCTCGGGTGGCGGAGCTTGACGCCCGGATTGTGGAGCTGGAGGAGGAGCGTCGACGGGAGGCTGAGGAGCTCCCTCGTGACATGCTGGATCTGCAGATCGCCCTCGAGCTGTCGAGGAGGGAGGCGGTGAGAGAGAGAGGAAAGGGAGAGAGAGAGAGGGAGGAGCGACATTGGGATCAGACCGAGAGGAGGGCTCTGGAGGCCCAGCTGCTGGAGCTCCGATTGAGTCTCGGCATGGCGGAGGGGAGGCTTCGGGAGAGCGAGGAGCGGTACCAGAGGGCGAAGGAACGCGGGGCGCGACTTCGTCAGTCTGGTTCTTTTTCCATGGGCAGCTATCTGGTTTCTTCGGTCGAGGAGCGTCGTCGCGCCTTCGAGGCTGGAGTGCCACCGCAGGGCGAGGCGAGCACGGCTTCTCAGGGTTCACAGAGGCCCCCTAGGGATCCCCGGCAGAGGAGGGAGGAGAGAGATGACCAGGAGGGTGGCAGCGAGAGTTAGAGAGTTGCTTGTACACGTCACCCTTCTCACTGTATGATGTACTTTGACTATTATATGAAATGGATTTCGTGTGGCATGCCCTTTTCTTTCCCGCACTTTCTTTTGTACCACGTTGTTTACGCTTCACGAGACTTTTGCCCTGGACAGAAGGGAACTACTTTGCACAGGGGGATTATGTTCCTTTCTCCCTTTTTGGGCGCGTCCAGGCGCGAGGACGCGTCTTAATCCTTGATGTCAAATTTAAAGCGTCGGGTGGCCTTTCTTCTCCCGTGCCTTACCCGCAAACGAGCCCGCCTTCCGCCAAAACTCGCTTGCCCCCTTTTTCATCTTCCTCCTCTTTTGATCGATGGAGTTCGGTGGGCCCGACCATGGTGAAGGTGGAGAGGGACGCGGGACCCCTCGCCCAAGGAGGGACGCGCCAGAGCACAGAACGACGTTTATGGAGGAGGAAGGGCCGCTTCGGGCCCCCGAGGGACCCGAGGGGCCCGATGTCGCAGAGGGAGGTGAACACAGTCTGGTAGGTCCTCCAATCTCTTCCTCTTTGATCCATTTTGAGTTTTGAAGCAAGGCGTGTGAGGGGGAAAGGGTTCGGCGAGTGTTGTACTCAAGTGATGGACGCGTCCTAGACAGGGGACGCGTTCTTTGTTATGATGCGAGGTCCTTCTTTCTTGGTGCAGGACATGGCGAGGACCCTGGGCCTGGCCGATGAGTGGGCGAGTGCGGACGAGCTGAGCCGCGTCAGGAGGGAGAGTCGCGGCAAGGCGAGGCTCGAGGACTGGCACGTACGTCTCCCTGGACAGCAAGGGAGTGTATTGGTGCAGGACAGCGCCGACTTCCTACGACGGCAGAGAGAGAGTTATGCGGGGCTTCCCCAATCTGGGGACATGTGTGGGGTCGGCGGCTCGCGCGCCCAACTATCAGAGGCTAGGCGGCAGCTGGCCGTCGCTCAGCATGAGCTGTCGCTCCTGGTAAGTTACGTGCCGCACTTTTATCTTCAGATTTGGAGTTTCACTGACGGCCGTTGTTTATTTTGTTCCAGCGTGCCCAGCAGACAGCGATGGCGGGGATGATTGGTGGCGCATCTTCTAGTTCCTCGGCCCCTTTTCTTGAGATTACCTCCCTCCGGGAGCAACTTGCCGGTGCGGTGGCTCGGGCGACCCGGGCGGAAGAGGAGCGTGATGCCTGGGTGGCGACTGTAACGGAGCTGCGGCATCGTGGTGAGGAGAGGTCTTCTCCAGACATCCTGGAGTTAAGGGTTCTTCTGCAGATGATGAGGAGGGAGGCAGAGAGAGAGAAAGCCGAGAGAAGGTCCGAGCGACAGCGGGATCAGACCGAGAGGAGGGCCTTGGAGGCCCAAGTGAGGGAGCTCCAGTTGGGCCTTCAGGCCGTCGTGCAGAGGCTAGGAGGGATGGAGACGCGCTACGAGAGAGCGCGAGAGTTCGGGGAGCGACTGCGCCAGTCTGGTCGCTTTGCCGCTAGTGGCTTCTTTGCCACGCCAGGGGAGGAGCAGCGAGTCACTGCTGCGGAGCAGGCGCCAAGAGGCGAGGCAGGTGCTGCTGCACGAGGATCCCAGAGGCTTCTGAGGGACCCGCACCTCAGGGGAGAGGAGGGGAGCGCCCAGAGAGATGAGTGATGGTGAGGATTGGCGAGCTGGTGGACTCGCCTCCTCTCTATGATTGTAGTGTTTATGACAGCTTATGTAGAATTATGAATGGAGTGATTTGATTTTCTGCTGCTCGTTTATTCTCTTGTGCATTCCTTCTTCCCTACACTTCCTCTCCTTTGCACTGTTCCCATGTGATGGGTCTGCCGAGACTCAACGCCGAGCGGAGAATCGCGTCTTGTTGTGACCATTTTCCACGCGAATCTACCGTTGAAGTCAATAATGACGGCCCTAGCCCCTTTTCCCGGATGTTGTGTCAAATTTTGCGGACGTCCTCTAAAACATGATAGGGTTTCCTAGACAACATAGGGGGCTAGTCGTCATATTCTTCGTCCAATCAATCACCATGTGCGAGCGGTGAAGTGACACACGGACCGCATGGCAGGTTCCTCATTGCGAGGGCTATCATTAACAGGTGATGGAGGCAATCTTGGCCCGCACTCCTTCCATTTCTATAAATTCTTGTCCCTTTTATCTTCCGAGGTATATCGAGAGCTAACTCGAGGAGCACAAGTTTTCACGGGAGAGGAGGAGTTCAAAATTCCGAGGGTTGGATGGAGGGTGAATCTTCCCACTCCTCGAAGAGAAGCAGGTCTAGTGGTAGTAGTTCGAGGAGGCTTTCGGACCTCGAAGGACACTTTAGCGAAAGGGCCCAATCACAACTCGTAAGCCAAGTTTTCTTGCCCTTTTTTCCATTCTTTTTTCTTCCTTTCTTTCTGACCAAACCTCCTCTCCATTCCCTGCATGCGTAGAGTGTGATGAAATCACAGATCTCATGGGAGTTAGTAGCGGCAGCATACCGAGGTCTCCCAGATTTTCAGAAGGCCAGGCTAGACGTGATGGGTTTTGGCACCTTCCTTCGGATCGAGCCGATCCAGCTCGACCTGGTCCTAATCCAAGCCTTGTGTGAGAGATGGGACCCAGTGAGTCGGGCATTCCTGATACCCTGGGGGCACATGGTGCCCAGCTTGGAGGATGTGGTCCGAATTACGAGTCTCAAGGTGGATGGCGAGACAGTGACTGGAGTCACTTACGCGGACTACCGAGAAGGTGCCCAGAAGTTACTGGGTTTAGACCTAGATGGTCGGAAAAACAGGTCGGTAGCTAGGGCGTCCCTCATGGATGCATTAGGGCTCACCGACACTCGTCGGCTGGACGATGAATCCTCAGAAGAGTTCATGGAAAGGATGGAAATAGGATGCCGTGCCGTGTATTACACAGATTTCGGCGACTGGGAAAGATGCAACATAGATTTGAGGAGATTTCTCCTCTTCCTTTTGGGGAGATTGGTACTAAGCTCGAAAGGGGATGGTATCCAATGTCGCTTCCTGGACCTGCTGTCAGATCTTGAAAGAGTAGGGTATTATGCCTGGGGAGCCGCCATGCTGGCACACTTGTTTGCAGGCCTATTCCAAGAAACGGATCGTGAGATGACTGTGAGTGGTTTCACACCATTCATCCATGTATTTTTTTAGTTTTGCTTGTTTTGTGTTGTTTTTTTTGTGTTTTTTTTTTGCAAGGTATTGATGACCTGTGCCGAGCAGCTATGGAGCTATTATTACCTCCCTATGGGGAGAGCTCGGCATTGGCGACCCGTGATGGTGCCGCTAGCCAGGCGGTGGGAACCATCATGAGTGCGGCACCCCTAACCTACCAACTGATGGTGCTAAGGCGGGAGCTACAAGAGTTCTCTGCAGCGATGGTAAACTGGAGACCCTACTCAGACATGGTAGATGCCGACCAGCCGTGGGTTCTAGCAAGTCGTGCCCGGTTCGGACGGGAACTGTGGATGCACTGCCTGAATGAAATCGAGTCGCTTCGGCTACGATTAGTTATGAGGACTTTAGGACTGGCTCAAGAATGGGTGGATTCAGCTGCGCCACCTCGTGTCGGGAGAAAGACGCGGGGACCGGCGACCTGCATTGACTGGCGCGTGCGGTTCCCTGAACATTATGAAGACTGGCAACGGGGTGGCACGATTGTAGAATCACAGGCGCGGGACAGCGAGGACTACTTGCGTCTATATAGGACAAAGTACGCAGAGTGGTTCCAACCCCGGGGACTTGTGGAGGTAGGTTTCCTCTTTTTCTCTTTTCTTCTTTCTCATTTTCCTGGTTTTGGTGAAAATGCTGACTCGTAAGGCTGCAGGATGTCCGGGATGCCATGATAGCGAATTTACGAACTCGCTTGGCAGAGATGGAACAATTGGGTAATACCCGCGGAGCTACGAGCGCCTTGGTAGGTGTACAGTACGTTCCTAATTAAAACCCCAGATTCCAGATGTTGGCTGCTAATTCACGCGGTCGTAGCATGCCCAGATTGGCGCGGCTTCCCCAGCGATGGGAGTAGGTGGTGCCTCTTCCAGCTTGTGGATTCCCACCTCAGAACTTGACTTTCTTCATGAGCAACTTGCTCATGCCACGCAGCGTGCTGTGGAGGCAGAAGGGATGCTCCGTATACAGGTAAAAGTTTCAGTGTTGAGTTCTCTTTGTTTACGCCTTATCGTGTATCTGAGATGGTACACTCGGCAGGAAAAGGAGACGGAAGAAGCGCTTGGCCAAGCTGCGCAGAAGGAGGCTAGGATAGCAGAACTAGAGAGGGAACTGCGGCGTCATCCTGATGACGACTCCTCTAGGGATGCTGTGGAACTGAGGATCACTCTCCAGTTGGAGAGGGAAGACCGCGAGAGAGAACGTGCAGAGAAAGAAAGAGACGCAGGGAGAGAAAGAGCCAACAGATTGACTGAAAGGGAGGAACGAAGGGCCATGGAGGCCCAACTATTCGAACTCCGAATCAGCCTTGGTCTTGCTGAACAGTGGCTGAGAGATGGTGATGAGCGCTACCGAAGAGCACGAGAGCGTGGCTTTCGTGTTGGTAGCTTCTCTGCTGCTTCCGTAGATCAACGCCGGGACGTGGGAATAGGAAGAGGAGTACAGAGCGGTAGGAGTACCGCTTTTTGTAGTTGGGTAGCACCTTTGAGAGCGTTTTGCCCGGAGAGTAGTGGGACGAGTAATGCGGAGAGAGAGGGCGGAACTTGATGTAATTTTTTTGGTTTTTTTGGAATAAAATACAAGGTTCAGTTTGTTTATTTTTCACCTTTGCTTCTGTTGCCTGTATCCCTGCACACATCACTGAAACAAACAAATCAGAATTTCTGTTCTGACTTGGCCCCTTGCTCAATAAGCAAATGGTCACTGTGACTGTCCTTGATGACTGGTCAAGGGGCCAAGCCTTTATTTAAGGAAGGCAAGGGAAAGATGCGGTGATGATAAATGCGACAGGCAAGCACACGAATGCAAGCGGTATTAGAGTGAGATGCTGTACGCAAGTACGATCATGCAAAATTGATTTGTTTTCTTTTTATATTTGGCATTTTTTTGTTTTATAAAAAAGATTTTTTTTGTTTGCAAATATGTACATTTTCTCTTTTTCCTTTTTTTTGTTGTTTTTATCATTTCAAAAAAAAAATTTGTTGCTAACGCCCGGCAAGCACCCAAATGGCACCTAACCTACGTGAGAACAGGGGTTTCTTACTAACCTCCCAGGTATCCTAAGTGCACATCTAGGTTGATTTGGGCCTCTAGACCCCTCAAATGATGATCCCGCCGGCTAAGACTTACCCTGATGACAATACCGTCATGTCATGCTTAGGCTCCCAGTTGCTTCCGACCACAGGGATTCACCCAAAAGGTGTTCGAGGTAAATGATTTGCCCGACCCGGGTCTATTTCCTCACAACTCTAGATGGTATATGATGGAACACCCTGGAACCCTAACGACCAACCGCGCGACGCTGACCCGGAATCAGACGCCGTCGCACCCATAGGTGACGCGCTTGCATTGGCCTAAGCCCGAGGTTAAACAAGAAGACATCAAGGTGGTAAACAGGGGTCTTGACCAGCCAGAAACACAGACACTCCTTCGCAGTGATAGCTTTTGCTTTTCAAAGTAGGCAACCAAATGTGTATATTAAAATAAGGTCGCAGACCCTGGGGAGTTTTCACCTTTCGGAAACTCCATCGAACCTTCATCTTTAGAGGAAGAAGGAAGAGCGTGGGGGATAAACCTCCTGAGAGGATCAGCAAAACCGTTAACCCGGCGAGCGAATAAGGGCCCATTAACTCTTTTCTTTCGGACAACTTCGGACCAAATCTCGAGCATTTACATTCCACGGCCCCTTTTGTGGATTCAGACTTTTGCTTTGAGGGGTTCCGTTTATCGCAACAGGCACAGTCACGACCAGGCTTTTCTCTTGATTTTGATTTTGTATTTCTTTTTGTGAGGGAGATATAGTCGTTTGACGTTTATGGGCTCCCTTTTCATATGCCTACGGGGACACTGCCCTCTTCTCGTGCTCTGATCGATGCTCGAGGAAATGGATCCTACTCTTGCCTTTGGGGTTTGAGTTTCGGTTTCTCATGCTCAGCGTTTTAAGGGCGCCGACTGTCTCATTTGGTCGAAGAGAAAAGAATAAAGATTACAGCTTCCAGAGATCTTCTGGGTGGGACCCCACCGTAGGTGATGCTACCGACTTTTTTGAATAAAATACATAAGTGAGCACATGTTAGCTTCCTTCGAGCGAGCATAGGCCGGCGTGGCCGGACAGGGATCTCCACGGTTCTGGCAAACCAAGACCCGATGCTTACCAAGCCTTAATGGGCCCTATCCTAACATGAAGGTTAGATGCAGGGACTTAACTACATGGTGACTGCCAGGCATCGGTATTTTGAATTTTCCATATTTTTAGTGGTTTTCGGTATTTCTTTATTTTTGATGTTTTTATCTTTTCATCATTTTTTTGTTTGAGCTAAGGGTAGTATTTCTTAAGATAAAGTCCATTCCAAGGGTGGGATAACTCGGTCCCTTCGGCGTTGATTAGCTTGTAGGCGTTGCCAGGGTACACGGTTTGAATTACAAATGGTCCTTCCCAATTGGGTTGGAGCTTAGAACGCGGACCTCCAGGTTTGACAAAAATTCTTTTTACGACCATCTCACCGACTTTGAATTTTCTCTCAACGACTTTCTTTTGGTAAAAGCGAGCGAGTCTATTTTGATACACACGCACGTGTTCGGCAGTGGCCAGCCATTTCTCATCCAAGAGTTCCAACTGGGCGAGGAGTGAATTACGACGATCGTCGAGGGAAAATTCCTCGTCCAATTGTACCCTGAGAGAAGGGATCAGAGTCTCGTACGGGACTACCGCTTCTATACCATAAGTAAGGGCAAATGGAGTCTGCCCGGTGGGGGTACGGATTGAAGTGCGATAGGCCCATAGGGCTTCGATAAGCTTTTCTGGCCAGTCTGAAAACTTACTAGACTCGCAGGTTTTTTTGATGATTTTGAGCAATATTTTATTGGTGGCCTCCGCTTGGCCGTTACCTTGTGGGTAATAAGGCGATGAATGATGCAATGCAATTGCGTACCTTTTGCAGAGGTCCTGTAGGTCCTGAGAAATGAACTGTGGCCCATTGTCGGTGACGATTGTGCTTGGGACGCCGAATCTGGCGAGGATGTTTTTCATGATGAACTTGCAGACTGTTGATGCCTTGATTTCTACGTAAGCTTCGGCTTCGGCCCATTTGGTGAAGTATTCCGTCGCAGTAAGGATGAAAGATTTCTGCTTGGTGAGGGAATTGGGATCACCTAGGGGACCAATGATGTCGAATGCCCACATGGAGAAAGGCCACGGGGAGGATATTGGATGAAGATGGTGAATGTATTTTATCGGCGTGAAGTTGACACTTGACACACCTACGGACATAGACAGCACAATCTTCTTCCATAGTGGGCCAATAAAAGCCTTGGCGAATGATCTTCTTGGCGAGCATCTGACTATTCACGTGGCCACCGCATACGCCCGAGTGCGTCTCCTCTACACATTTCCAAACCTCATCGTCACCAAGACATCTTAACAGAATACCAGTAAGGCTTCTTCTATAGAGTAGACCTCCAACCAATGTATATTTCTGAGCCACCCTTCTTATGGCTTTCTTGTCCTCTGTGGTGGCCCCTTCAGGATAAGACTGATCTTGGCAGTATTTGACAATTTCATAGAACCATGGTTTCTCTTCATCAGCCAGTTCTTCTTCAACCTCTGCCAACATGATCTCCCTCTTCTCAAGGATATCTTCCTGCAGGATCTTTCTTGCTATCCTGTCTTTGATATTTACGTAGGAAGCATCATCGATTGCAGGGGCGTAAAGTTTGTAGATGGAAATGGACTTAAACCATCTTCCTAGAGGGAACCTTATGGATGATGCCAACGAGGCGAGGGCATCGGAGAGAATATTCTGATGACGAGGGACATGAACAAAGATCAGTTTGGCGAACAGTTTGCCAAAGGCAGCAGTGAGTTCTTGGTATGGCTTGAGTTTGGGATCGCGAGTGCGATATTTAGTGAGCACCTGGCGAAGGATGAGTTGACTATCACCTACGACTCGCAACTCAGTGATACGAAAAGAATGAGCGAGTTCTAGGCCAGCTAGAAGAGCTTCATATTCGGCTATATTGTTGGTGACTGGAAATTTGAGTTGGTATGCCAATGGGAATGTGAGGCCTTCAGGCGACAGGAGGGCGATGCCGATTCCTCTCCCTTGAGAATTCAGAGTTCCATCAAAATATAGCGTCCACATTGGCTCATCTGATTGGTTGACGGACATTAGTTCCTCATCTGGAAACTCTGATTGGACGGGATCGAACTTGGGAAGAGGATGGTGAGCGAGATGCTCGGCTATGACATAGCCTTTAACCGCCTTTTGCTAGATGTAAGTGATGTCAAACTGAGAGAGATAACTTTGCCAGCGTGCTAGCCTATCCGTAAGGACGGCTTTCTACATAAAGAATTTGATAGGATTCATTCGAGCAATCAAGTGGACCTCATGAGCCAAGAAGTAGTGCTTCAATTCCTACACTACCCAAACGAGGGCAGCACAGGTTTTCTCCATGACGGTGTACTTCTGCTCATAGGGATTGAGAAGTTTGGACAAGTAATAGGTTGCCCGTTCCTTGCCTTCTTCATCAGCTTGTGCGAGGACTGCTCCCACGGAGTCATCCAAGACTGAGACATAAAGGATCAGAGATTTTTCTGGTTTGGGTGGAATGAGAACGGGTGGACTAGCCAGATATTCCTTCAACCCTTCAAAAGCTTTCTGACATTTAGAATTCCAGTGGAATTCTACTCCTGGCTTGGTCAACTCGTAGAGAGGTCTACACCTTTGTGAATGTTGAGACACAAACCGACGAATAAACTGCAACCTCCCGATTAAACCTCCGACTTCCCTCAAATTCTTGGGAGGCGGCATATCCCTTATAGCCTTAGCTTTGTCGGGATCTATCTCGATCCCTCTTTTGCTCACAATGAACCCCAGCAATTTACCTCACGACACACCAAACACACACTTCTTCAGGTTCATTTTCAGTTGGAACTCCCTTGACCTCTGCAAGACCTTAGCCAAAACTTCTGGATGTTCCATCCCGGTCCTTGATTTTACTAATAAGTCATCCACATATACTTCCAGATATATGTGCATCATGTCATGA
The DNA here is from genome assembly GCA_022559845.1 of Amorphophallus konjac. Lineage (NCBI taxonomy): Eukaryota > Viridiplantae > Streptophyta > Magnoliopsida > Alismatales > Araceae > Amorphophallus > Amorphophallus konjac. Next base: position 271,211,746 of record CM040127.1, read on the forward strand.
AATATGGCCATCATCGCTCTTTGGTAAGTAGCTCCAGCATTCTTTAATCCGAACGGCATGACCACGTAACAGTATGTTCCCCAAGGGGTAGTGAATGACGTCTTCTCCTGATCCTCTTCTGCCAAACGAATTTGATTATATCCTGAAAATCCATCCATGAACGAGAGGGTCTCGTAACCTGCCGTGTTATCGATCAACACATCAATGTGAGGCAAGGGAAAATCATCCTTTGGACACGCGCGGTTAAGGTCCCGGAAGTCGATGCAAATCCTGACTTTCCCATCTTTCTTCATGACCGGGACAATGTTCGCCACCCATTGAGGATAAAGAACGACTCTAATGAACCTGGCTTTGTGGAGCTTATCGACCTCTTCTTTCATTTTCAAAGCCATTTGAGGGTGGAAACGCCTTAACCTTTGTTTTACCGAGACGGACCCTGGTTTTAGGGTTAAACGGTGTTCGACCAAGGTTGAATCCAGACCCGGCATATCTTCGTAGCTCCATGCAAACGTGTCCTTATATTCCTTGAGAACCTCAATTAATGTCTCTTCTTCAGAGGGTGGTAGGTTGTCACTTATGAGGATGATCCTAGGGTCTTCCTCAGTTCCCAAGTTGACTTCTTTGGTGGATTCTTCTACGGCGGTTGACGGCTCGTCGAATCTCCTTATTCCACTAGCGTATGCGCCCGCCGCATCCTCATATTCTTCACCCTCATCTTTAGTGGGACATTCTTCATCTATGATCTCGTAGACTCCATACCCTTGATCAAATGCACAGTCGCCCTCACATTCTATTTCCGGTAGCCGGATGTGATTTTCTAGCAACTGGGGGATGGCAAGGAGGGCTTGACACCTGGCGGCTAAATCCAGAAGGAATCAACGAGGGATCTGCCTCCCCTTGGACTTCTTCCTAGGTACTACCCTTGGCCTATCATTCCTAGATTGACTGACAATATTTACAGAAGAAGATGAAGACGAAGAGGATGGTGTAGAATGTACAGGAGAAGACCCCTCAGAGGAGGGGTAGAAAAGGTCGCTCATCGGACCTTGGACGGGTGGTCCGCAAGGCGGTACGCACCCGTGGGAGATGTAGGAGGTTTCCTCAACGAAGATGTGTTGTTGGGGAGTTTGAAAATTGACGTTTTTTTTTCGTTTTCATTTTTAATGACAAAGCAGTGAAAAGAGATTGGAGGAGAGAGAAAAGTGGTTATGGCTAGAGGATTGTGAGACTCATAGAGCAGATCATGGTTGAAGACCTGGCGCGGGTTGAAAAGCCCGCGTAGGTATGTAAACAGAGAAGGGGATCTGGGAAGATCATCAGACAATTGTCTGGCCCAGGAAGAAGATATCAGCAAAGGCTGAGACGAGTGGATGGAGAAGATGACGGCTAACGAGCCGTTGACGGCAATGTTGAGGACGGATGAAGATCCGTCGATGACAGGGTCCTTCTGGCGAGGACGAGGATAGTTTGGAACCTTGGCAAGAGTGGTGATATTCTCTGGTATTTCGGAGATCAATGGTGGTCCTTCAGGCTGCGAAGACGAGAACATCCTTTCCAGTGCAACGAAAATGTCCCGTATGTCGAACCATTTGTTCCACTCGCATTCCGGATCTTTGATCTTGCCTCTTTTGGTGATCCTTGGACATTTTTCAGCCAAATATACAGCATGTGATCCCCCATATGCTTCTCGTGGGTAATCTCCCATCTGAACAACGGGCCCTCTGTTGAAGTGGTTTGATAGAGTCCATGTGAGGGGCTTCCAATCCGCCCTGAACGGTCCTTTGAAGCCTAGGCCAAACCTACGGTTCGGCCTAATTTCCTTTGGCGGTTTGAGCATCCCTTGTAATTGTGCGCCCAGACCTTTACCCTGTTGATAGCCGATGTTCCTCATAATCTCCCAACCTTTGGAGTGAAAAGGGAGACATGATGTTGCGGTTGTCCTGACCGACTCCTTTGGTGCTAGTAGAACATGAGATGAATCACGTACATCCAGTAGTGACAATATGGGCCGATGAGACGGCCAAACAGAGGGCAGAGAGGTGTTGATAGCATCCACTGTGTGAAGGACAGGTGTACTGACCACTTTAATAATTCTCCCATTGTAAGGAAACTTCATGCACTAATGGTTGGTGGAAGGCACAGCGTCCATGGCTTCGATGTAAGGGCGACCCAGCATAGCCTTGAATGTGGGGTCCATGTCAAGGACATGGAATTCCGTGGGAATTGACATGGGACCTAGTTCTGCCTTCAGAATAATCATCCCCTGCGGCGGCCTTTTGCTATTGTCATAGGCCGTGACCGTGATCGAGAAAGGTCTTATTTGTTCCTCGTCAATCCCACACAACTGAAGAGTGCTTATGGAGATCACATTTATGGACGCACCCGTGTCCACAAGACACGGGTTTATGGATACCCCATTGATTTTTATTGAAATGCACAATGCATATTTCCAAGCTTCCTTGGGAGCGAGCTCGTAGTTGTGGAACATGATGGCCGGTTGTGTGTCTGTTGGGGTCAGGACGGTCGAAATCTTCTCCACGGGGAGGTCTTCATTAACCATGACTCTTTGAAGGTACTCCATTAAGGCTGCCTGGTGGGATGTGGATCTTTGAAGAAGCTCCAGGATGGAGATCCGAGCAGACGTCTTGTCCAAATGTTTTAATAGATCATACTGTGTTCCAGGGATAGCTCTTTCTGGTTGTTCTCCATCATCCTTCTCTGGCTGAGATTGCTCAAGATTCTGACTGTTGTGGGGGAAAACCCTGTGGAAAATCCTTCCACTCCGGAGCACCATTGCCTAAGACTTTTGTACCTCTATGGGGGTAGCAGTGGGTTTTAACAGAGGTTTGAGGGGTAATGGTGGAGGAATGGTCGATGAAGCAGGGGTGATGACGGGAGCAGGGATTCTGATGAGGGGTTTGTTAGGTGGAGGCATGGTGGAGGTAGAGGGGATATCACGCGGATTATGAAGGATAAGGGGTCTGGAAGGTGGAGGTGGAGATGAAGTAGAAGTGGGTAGGGCTTGAAGTGGGCAATGATTTTGAGGTGGGCGATGAGTAATGAGTGGTTTTGAAGACATTAGTGGTGATACAGTGGAGAAAGACGGGGTTATGTATGGTTGACGGATGATAAGGGGTTTAGAAGGCGTAGGGGTAAATGTGGTAGAGGTGGATGGTAAAGTGGGGGAGTGAGAGAAGATGAGAGGGTGTGAAGGCGTAGTGGAGAGTGTCAGTTGATAGGAGATCGGGGTACGGATGAGAGGGCGTAATGGTAGTGGAAATGGTGAAGGCGATACTGACGTGGGTTGATGAGAGAGAGGTGCTACCCGGGCAAGGCAAGGGTGTTGCGTGATGATAGGATTGGCGGTAGAAAGAATGGAGGTACTTTCCTGGTGCTACACCTACTCTCTCCCGACTTCCGGGAAGGAGGAGATGGGGTTAACCTGATGATTGGGCTGTTGGTGCTCCAGTAATGGATTCTGGATTATGCGCATGTCGGGCTGTTGTTGTGGGGCCTGCTGAGGCTGTTGTTGTTGTTGTAGTTGTTGCTGCTGCTGCTGTTGTAACTGCTGCTGTGGCCTATGAGGAGGTCTCCTAGCCTTAAGAGCGGCGACGTATCGTCTCATTTCATCCCAATCTATTTGATGTTCATCATTCATATCGTGGATGTAATCTTTGAAATGGAAGCAGTAATCTACTGTGTGTCCTGGCTGCCTGTGGTAGACGCAGTATTTGGAGGTATCAACATTTGGGGGCCACACGGGCCTTTCTCTGGGTAGGGCGAGTTGGTTTGATGCCATGAGGGCATTAAAAATGTCTGCTAAGGTTTCTGACAATGGTGGATAGTAGGCTCTCTTGGGACCGAGCGGCCTCCTTTGTTGCTGTTGGGGACCATAGTTCCCCGGGGGTGGAACTTGGTTGTACTGAAGCGGTGGTTGTTGTTGCTGAGGTTGTGGTTATTGTTGCTGGGGTTGACGTAATGGAGGCATATTATCCTGGGGTGGATTATTTTGGGGTGGAGGACGGAGAGGGAAAGGACATGGTTGGAGGGGAAGTCGGGGCATTTGTGGAGGCCTTGGGTTGACTGCATAGTTGGCATTGTTGACCGCACCCACTTGCTCATTTGTCACGACCCCTTCTGTGGCTCCGCCCAGGACACCAGCGCCTGTCTTTCTGACCACTTTGGGCTTCGACGACTCAAACATGTTCATAATGGGGGAGTCTTTTAACTGGGTTTGGATGTATCGGGCCCTTTCATAGAGTTCCTCCATTGTAGTAAGTTTATTCATGGCCAGGACGTGTCTGAACTGTGGGGTTGCATTAGACACAATCATCTTCACTTGTTCGGGCTCGGAGAGGGTGTCCCTTATTCTTTCCACCAGAGACCTCCATCTATCAGCATAGCGGACAAAATCCTCGTCGGGCTTCATCTTATCGGCCACTAGGTCGGTAATGGAGAGTGAGGGACCGACCATATCCCTATATTTCTGCAAGAACCTTCTCTGGACTATTTCAAAATTCTTGGCCTCGCGGGCCTCCAAGGAATAGAACCACTCAAGCGCGGGACCATCCAATGATCTCCGAAAGAGGTATGCCAGGGACCTCTGATCGTTTTGCCAATAGGAGGATTCATACATGAAATCCTTGAGGTGAATGAAGGGGTTGCCAGTACCATTGTATCTGCGGTACGTGGGCATTTCGGAGGGAGGAAGATGAATGACGGGAAGGATTGGCAAAGCAACCTCCGGGGTGGCTTTCGCGTCCACCATCCTTCTCAGATTTTGAAACTGCTCGTCCATGCGATTGAACCTATTGAGGAGCGATTGGGCGAGCTCCTCTGGAGGTGAAGGTGGCACTTGCCACTGGGGGAGAAACTGTCTCCCGGAGACTTGAGGGGGGAACCCGGAATGAGAGGGAGCTGTCGGACCGCCGACAGTTAGCCCTGGCTGAAGCGGTGTGTGGGGAACAACGGGAGTTTGAGATTGTGACGGGAACTGGAATGAGGGTGGTTGTTGGCTCGCTTGTCCTTGAAGCGAGGGAGACTGGATGGCTTGTGCCAACGAAGGAGATGGAATGGCCTGCACGGACTCTTGGAGAGGTGCGATGGATGGAGTTGATTCCTGGGGCGTGGGGGAAACAGATTTCCCCTTCAGAATGGCCTGGAAGGCCCAGAGCTGTTCAGAGGTAAGCTCCGTGTTGGCGAGGACGCCCAGTAAGGAAGAGATATCCTGCGGTGGGGATGTGTCCCCGGCAATAACCTGCACCTCATGTGAGTGCTCATGAGAAGGACCCGAGTCCATAGCATAGACTCGCGGGTCGGTTGACAAACCACAACTAGGGTGGCTCTCCTCAAAAGACTCGTGAGCCATGCTCACAGTTTTCCCAGAACGTAAAAACATACACTAGCAAGCAGGTAGCAGAGATTATCAAACAAGTGGATGCCTTTACGCCTTTTTTTGTGTTTTGATTTTGATGATTTTTTTTTATTTTTAGCGAGATCCGAAGTTCACACAAAATAGGGACCCTAGTTTATTTTTGTTTCACCGCCGTGTCAGCTAGGGTCTCTCGTCTCACCACGGATGAAATGACTAGCTCCGGGGAACTTCAATGGTACAACCGGCCCAGTGAACGAAGAGGAGATTCTTCGATGTCGGGGACTTACGGAGGTCCCAGTGGAGGAGATTCTAGTCCGTTGAGAGGAATTCTCAAACGGAGAGTCCTTCCTTCACCGGGAATGGGTGATCCTAAAAAAAAATGAAAAAAGGATAGAAAAGAGGGATGGATGCATGCAATGAAATGCTGACAAAGATATGGAGTGGGAAAACAACAGAAATAACAGACATATAATAAACAAACAACCAATCACAACTGACAGTGCTGCCGTGAGCACAACGGGGGCGCGCGCGGGCACCAAGGTGGAGAGGCACGGATGGTGCCGAACTTGCAAGGGTAGCCGAAAGGAAGCAGTAGAGGTCCCACCGTGATCGCCAATCTGTGAGCGACGTCACGCGGTTCGGGGAAGCGGAGAGGACGCGGAGCGCGCGGGCTCCTTTTTTGTTTGCTGCAACACAGAAATAAGAGAAAAGAGAAGGGGCCACCACGGGAGATTACTCCGGTGGGGCGAGCGGGACAAATATAATATAGCAAGATATGGGGGTTAAACGGTCATAGCGGGAAGTGACTCGCCGCGACCTCGGGGGACGGGAATGGTGCAGAAATTAAATAGCAGGAATTGAAACGGCCATTGGGGAAGTGACTCGCCGCGGCCTCGAGAATATGAGCAGATAAGAAGATAGCAGAATATAAAGAGAATATAAAGAGCGGAAATTTAAACGGCCATTGGGGAAGTGACTCGCCGCGGCCTCGAGAATATGAATAGATAAGAATATGACAGGATATAAAGAGAATTTAAACGGCCATTGGGGAAGTGACTCACCGCGGCCTCGAGAACATGAATAGATAAGAATATAACATATAAGAACGGGAATTTAAACGGTCATTGGGGAAGTGACTCGCCGCGGCCTCGAGCATATGAGCAGAATATAACAGAATATAAAGAGAATATAAGAACGGAAATTTAAACGGCCATTAGGGAAGTGACTCGCCGTGGCCTCGAGAACAAGATGTGATCGCCAGGGGCCGAAAGACCCCAAAATGAAGAAAGTGATCGCGCCTACCTCAAGAGCGGGAGATGGCGGGTTGCTCCTTCCTCCCCCTTCGACCGGCCGACGGAGAGGGCTTTCTTTGGGTACCATTGCAAAATAACGACAAATAAGTAACGAGTGGATTAGAAAGATGAAGGTGTAGTATTCAAATCCTTGCGATAAAAATAATGAAATGATGGCAAGACACACACCTGGTTGGTGTTGTCTTTTAAACCCCTCTCGGACTCGAGTAGGAGGAAAATGAGATGATGGATGCAAGAAGTATATAAGAAGAGGCGCCCTTATGAAGGGGGATAGATGATGCGAGATGATGAATGCAAAAGAACTAAGAAGAAAAGGAAAGGATTGGATTATTGGATGTGCCGATGGTGAAATCCGGCGGAGCTCCGGCAGCGTAGGGATGGCGTGGAAGCGCGGTGGATGAAGATGACCTTCCTCTCGCGAGCGTGGGCACCCGAGAAGCCGGCAGAACCTCCACCTACAAAAGACCCCACGGGTTAGAAAATGACTCCGGTAGCCTCTGGGCTCCGGCAGCCTATCGGATCTCTTCGAAGCTCCCCCAGAACTGAGGGGGTGGGCCTCTATTTATAGGGCTCCGGAGGGTGGAGGCGTCCAGGACCCTGGACACCTCCATCAGGGCCGAACTAATATTTTATTCTATTTTTATTAATTTTTTTGGAATATTTTTGTGGAGGCGTCCAGGGCCCCGGACGCCTCCAACAGGTTCACCGAACACCACCGACGGCCGCACGCGGTTTGACACAACGCGTGGTTTTGAGAGCGGCGCCTCGTGATTCAGAAATGGGCGCGTCTAGGTGGCTGGACGTCTCTATGATTTAGATTTTTTCACACACGACAAACCGTCGTTCGGTGGCCGGCGCCCGTGAGAGAGTTGATGGAGGCGTCCAGGGGCCTGGACGCCTCCCAAAATATATATATATATATTTTGTCTTTTATGCCAAGGCTAGCATTTTAATTTTTTATGTTTGTTTTTATGGAGGCGTCCAGGGGCCTGGACGCCTCCATTAATATATATATATTTTATTTTATTTTTGGGCTTTAAAAAAAGAAAAATAAAAAATAAAATAAATTTAAAGAATGGGGGCGTCCAGGGGCCTGGACGCCCCCATTAAGACCCACCGGGTCCTCAGTCGGCTGCCGCCCGACAGACACCCTTCTTGGTTCCGGAACTCCTGACGCGTCTGACTGGTGTTGATGCCGTCCGAATGCCGTGACAAGACGATTCCGGATGCCGAAAAGGGCAGAAGAAGACTCAAGAAAAGGAAGCACTCAAGTGAGTTAGAACGCGTAAGCCGTCGCGGGGCGTTGTATAGTAATATGAGACTTTCTCAGGAGACGTCAAGAATGGCGTGTCTACAGTCTCCTGGAAGCTGATCGAGCGAGGGAGGAGGCCGAGGTAGTACGGGCTGAGGCTGAGGTGAAAGAGGCCGAAGTTGAGATGAAGCTGGCCGAGATCGAGGTGAAGTTGGTCGAGGTTTAGGTGAAGTTGGCCGAGCTCGAGGCGAGGGAAGCAGAGGCTGAGGCGAGGGCCGTCGAGCGATATCTGAGCTCAGAGTAATACCTGGAAGCCTCGAAGAAGGGTGCCTTCACTTACTATGAGCCAGGCTATCGTTGGGGGCTGCGGAAGGGTTTCGCCCAGGGCTTCAATCGGGCCGTCGGGGAGGCCCAACAATAGGTTCTCGATGAGCTTGTCTTTCTTCCCGGTCAGCGATATGACTCGGATGAAGGAGGCTCGACTCCTCCGTCATCTACGACGTCGAGCGGCGAGGATGGTAGCGAGGATAGTTCTGCTCCTGAGGTTGAGGGCTCTTCGAGCCAGGCTGCCTCGGGAGGGCACGCGGTCGAGACAGTTCCCACACATGTGGGGTCAATGCCTAAGCCGACCGTCACAGAGGGAGCCAAGGATGAGCCGCACGTGACCGTAGGAGCAGGGCCGAGCGTCGCGGGGCTTCCGACTACTGGGCTCCTAGAACGATCGTAGACCTCCCCTTCTTCTCCCATCTCGATCGATTAGGCTGTATTTGCTTTACTGGCCTTTCCTATTTTTGTATGGGGGCCTTTTTGGAAACTTCATCACATACTTTCTTTTTCTTGGAATATAATGGCAGTAAGTTTCAGAGCGTACTCGAATGCTTCTTGCTGTGTTTGACTGAATTTGATATCTGAAGTCATCAGTGAATCAAATATCTTATCTGATCCTTCCACCGAAAAATCTGGTCATATGCTGATTGGCTGTTTAAAGGGTGCTTATCTTGCACTTTTTCATCTTTTGGCATTTTAACTGACCTGCCCGTTCTCGTATTCCCATAGAGAGATTTTAATGGTAGGGAGGCTGTCACGCCCTGAGCGCGGAAGGAACCCGGGGAGAACGTGACGAGTTTATATCAATCATGTCAATCAGAGCAAGCAGTATTTTGACATCATAACAGAGTGCGCAATAAGACAAGAATTTTAAAACATAACCAAGTACTGATACCATTGATAACAACTTAACCATTAAACAAATTCACATAACTCCAAGACTTAACATTACTAATCAGGCCCACAAGCCTTAAATGTTACAACTCTTGAAATAATATAAGTTCTAACGACAAGACTCCAAGAATAAACTCAGGACGACTCGACACGATAAGGTGTAGTAGCACGATGCTTGCAGATTCTACGCTCGTCACTCTTGCTCCTGCCCATCCGAGTCAGGGTCCGTATTACCTGAAAGGTTTGGGGAAAAGAACTTGATGAGCGAACGTTCAGTAGGAATTATATCTCAAGAACTGGTAATTGGTTTAAGTAATTACCTCTTCCAAATGAAAATGCAAGTCTAGCATGTCAATCATGTAAAATAGAATGATACGGAATTGAACATGATAACGAGAGGAGATAACATGTACTGTTGATCCAAGATAGGGAATTTCAAGTATTCAAGATTTCAAGTATTTGAACGAGTACCAAGTATATCAATAAAGTTTTTTCATGTCATGAGGTAATGGCTATTAACAAGCAAGTACTTTGCCCATTCCGGGCCACGCAAGTCGTGTCAAGTCAATCAAGTCAAGCACGCGAGAGAGAGAGGGATAGTGGGGTGTCGTAGATTCAAGCAAGTACTTCGGTGCAATGCCACACTGTGATCAATATAACTCCCATGGGCACAAGTACTTTCGGGTGCTCCTCCCAGGACCAGATCGGGCCCTATATGCGTGGACATTGTTACATGTAATATCTAGACAACCACTTTAGTGATAGCCATGGAATTCCAAGAACAAACTCATGTAGAATATTAAGGTAGATTCGTGGATAGGTTCCACAGAATTCAAGAAAGAACATTAGATGGACAATGATAAAACCAACGAGAACCATGACATGTCGATAACCTGGGTAGAATCGGTACCTTAACTAGGTAGCCGTGATAACTTGAGTGGATGACTAAACCCGTCACCAATCAAGGGACATGAATCAAGCTGAGAGATTGACCCCAACTATAAGGGACCCAATCCAGGACACCGCCTAGTGAAAATATCACCTTTCCACTGGCTAAGAGTATTCTCTCATGGATCGAGATGGCACCATGAGAGGATCGGGTTACCACATGGCGTGGCAATAAAAGGTACAAGGTGTTTAAGGTACAACCAGCTCAGTCGGCCTTGAGGGAATCCAAGGCTGCGAGGAGACTTACGGAGGTCCCAATGACTAACTTGCCAGTCCGAAGGAACGGAATGTCCAACGGAGGGCTCGTATGTCACCGAGAGTTGAGGTGTATACGTGAACCAATCATGAAACATGGACTCCATCTACGGACGTGAGATGAGAGTGCCAGAAGACCCGCGGTATGGGTCAAAATCGGGAGAAAACGGTGAGAACATGAATGCGTTAATTATAGAATTCATGTCCATCAAATTCTATAATTAACCATAATTAAATAAAGCTTATATTAATTAACGCCCATGAGTGACGTCATTTATTAATTAGCGTCTACATAGAGAGACGTTAATTTTATGATTTTTAACTTAATTTATTTAACAAGAATTCACGTCAATATCTATTTAATTGAATAATTTCAAAAATATGCATTCAAAGAGACATTAATTTATATAAAATAATTTAGAAAAATAGAATATATGATAATTAGGAGAAAAATTCAAGGATTCCAAAAATATATTTTTTATAATTTTCTGTTACATATTTTAATAGATATCAATTTTCAAAGATATTGTTATAAGATATATATATATATATATATATATATATATATATATATAATTTGACGACCTTTTGTTACATCGTTAAAAAGATTTGACGACAATAGGCATGTCGTCATTTCATTCACAAATTGTCTCAACTCTTAGTCCTCTCGTTTCTCGACGTAACTACGTCGGAATCGAGCCTATGATATACCGAAATGACGGACTCAAAAAACTCTACCTAACTGGATGTTCAAAATAATTTTTCGTTGAGAGATGGGGGATCTTGAGATAGGGGGCACAAAAAATGGTGCAACCACTCTCACTACCTCGGTTTCTATCCCACTAGTAGGCCCATAAATTTTCATGGCCAAAGGAAATTCTGATACCCACGTACAAGTTATTAAGGCGAAAACTCCATAACTAACTTCTATAGTATTAAACCAAAACACGAAAGAAATCATGTAGTAAAAATCATGCAGAATTATCATGTGAGGTTTAATCTAATTATAATCTTTGGCACGAAGAGAGAACACCTACAATGATGAATTAATTTTTGTTTGGGCTACGAAACTTGAGAAGACCTACCTCTTGGGGCTCGATCTAGATAATGAACGAGACGGAGAAGGAAGTTAACGTCTGCAAGAAAGCCGCAGCAGCAGGTATGAAGCAGGGGAAGAAGAAACTCCACGTTCAGGCAGCAGCAGGAGGAAGGAACACGGCAGCAAATGTTCGGTGGCTGCACCCTCGCACAGGAAGAAGTGGATGCAGAGGAAACCTTTGCAGGAGAGAGAGGAAGAAGGTTGCAGGCCTATCCCTTCTGCAACTACCACGGCAGTAGAAGATGAACCTCAGCGGGAGGAAGACAGTCCTTCCTTCTCGCTTGACCGCCGGAGGTTGGTGAAGAAGGCAGCACACAGTAAGAAGTCGACTTACGTGGGGATTTGCAGAAATAAGGGCTCTGCTAGTCGATGGAGTAGAGTATTTTATAGGGTGAGAGTCCTAGTGGTGTCAGGGGTTGAATGGAAGCAAGGCTTCCACGGTTTAATCCAAAATTTTCTCTCCCTGCCATTTCCACCGCCGCCTGCCAAAACTTCATGCAAAAACCCTAAAACATTCCAACGCACAAGCATGCATGCCGTGGTTGGTCGGCTTTTGTGTGAAGGCCCACCTTCGTGGGTGGTCTTGATAGGTGAATGGGTCTTTACGTGGGCTTTGCATTGGGTATAAAAGTGAACATGGGTTGGGATTTTGGGTTGGCTTGTTATGTGGGTTTGGGTTAGAAAAGGTCACTTGTATATATCTGAGACTTGCTCATGCATTTAATGAGTGTATTCTCGTAAGGCTTTAGTGAAGGCCCATATGAATCTTTATATGGAATAGTTTGGTGTTCATGTACGTTTTTATATCATACGTTTCTTTATTTTAGGTTTTTATATAATTGTATTAATGGTAGAAGTTACTAAATGTGTTAAAGCCCATTAAATGTATATATGTATATCTTAATTATTTCTATTTGGTCTTCTTATGCAAGTTTAATTTATTTTTGAATATTTTTATTCTTTATTATTTATCTGGGGTGCTACAGAGGTGAAATTACTCCTCGGGGAGGTATTCGCCTTCACTTTACAGTCCCTTGCGTGTTTTCGAGGAGAGGTTCAATTAAGGTAGGGGTTTCCCTCTCTAGCCTATAAAAGGTTCCGAAGGGCGCCTCTTCCTCTTCACGCTGCAACATGGGCTTTACTGAGTTTCCTGCTCTTCCTTTTCTCTATGGTTAAAATCAGCATCGCCTTCTTTTCTATTGCCCTCTTCCGGTGAAGTATGGAGTCCGACGTTGATGAAGGCTTTGGCGACGATGTTCGGTTGACTTCGGCGTAGAAGAATGGACGGCGAATGGCGGGCGGCGTACAAGAAGGGATGGTGCATGGTGATGTGCTCCCTCCCAACCTCTGGACCGCCGCCCCTATTTAGGAGGAAGGTAGAAGCAGAGGGAGTTTGAGAGAAGGAGGGCGTTTAGTGCTATGGCCTTGCCTTGCTCCTTCCTCACCTCTTCCGCTCCTCCTCTCCCCCTTCATTTTTTTCTTTCACTCTTTGGAGGATGCCTTGGAGGGTGCTTGCTTTCTGTTTCCTGCTTCTTCTTGCCCGCGCCTTCAATTCTTGATGGCTTCGTTATGCTCCATTTTCCAAAGAGTTGGCAGAGGAGGCCTTCTCTTGTTTAATATGGAGCTAGCGTCCGGGCATACCCTCCTCTTCCTCTTCTTTATGAACTGCCCTAGCAAACTAGGTCGGCTACCTCTTTCCCGAGCCAGTTTCCACACTGGGTGGAGTCAGTGGCTCGGTTTGAAGCTACCAACTTTCGTCTGCACCGAGCTATCAACTTATGTTGTATCATTTTTTCTTTTTTATGCACATTGTATTGGCTATGACCCATCTGATGTACCAAAGTTTTGACATTAATGAAATGGAGACTTTACTGTCTTTATTAGTTTCTTACATGTATGGATGAGCTCAGAAATAGAACTTCCACAGGGCCGCCGCGTTCCAAGTCCGAGGGATTGGCGTCCCTTCCATGGTAGATAGTTGGTATGCTCCTTTCCCGGGCATCTCGACCACTCGGTAGGGGCCTTCCCAGTTAGGAGCTAGCTTTCTCACCACCTCCAAAGGTCGAGAGGCTTCGGCCTTCCTGAGAACGAAGTCTCCTGGCTGGAACTGCCTGTCTTGGACCTGGGCATTGTAGTACTGAATCATGCGTCGCTGGTACTCCGTTGCTCGGATTCTTGCGACCTCGCGTACTTCATCGGTCAGGTCCATATTTTTCAGCAGCTTCTGCTCATTAGACTCAGACAGGAAGTGGATAACCCGAAGGGACGGGCTACCGATCTCCACTGGGATGACTGCCTCGGTGCCATAGAATAGCTGATATGGAGTTTCACCCGTGGCGGTTCTCAGAGTGGTTCGGTACGACCATAGTATGCTAGGCAATTCCTCGAGCCAATTACCCTTGGCTTTACCGAGCCTGGTCTTTATGCCTTTGAGAGTGATTTTGTTGGCATTTTCGACCAGCCCGTTAGCCTGGGGGTGGGCTACCAAAGTGAAGTGGTTGCGAATATGTAGGTCGGCACACTTATTCTTAAAATAAGTGCTATCAAACTACCGACTATTATCGCTCACGATCACTCGGGGGATGCCAAAATGACAAATGATCGTCCTCCATACGAAATTCCAGATCACTGCTTCTGTTATCTTGGCGGTAGCCTCGGCTTCGATCCACTTGGAGAAGTAGTCAATGGCGACGATAAGGAACTTTTTCTAAGCCTGGGCAACTGGGAAGGGCCCTAGGATATCAATTCCCCACCGAGAAAAGGGGTATGTCTCGGTTACGGTTACGAGATCCAAGGCTGGTTGGTGGATCAAATGGTCGAACCTCTGGCAGTGGTCACACTTCCGAGCAAATGCGGAATAGTCTCGCTGGAGGGTGGGCCACCAGTAAGCTCGGCGTAGCAAGATCCTCGCTATCGACCACCCCCCTTGGTGTGCTCCGCAGATCCCTTCGTGAATTTCTTCAACAGCCCGCTGAGCCTCTGGGGCGCTAAGGCACTTGAGGAGGGGGCCGGCGAACGATCATCGATAAAGATTTTCGTCGAATAAGACGAATCGTCGAGCTTGATATTTGAGTCTCATGGCCTCCCGAGGGTCATCGGGCTCTCGAGAGTCAGCTAGCCAGGCTATGTATGGGGCTCTCCAGTCATCGGGTGATGCCTGCACGGTTGCTACGATTTTAGTTTCCATGCTCGGTCGGTCCAACTCTTTGAGTAGGACGGACATGGTCCCTTCTGAGGTGATGGAAGAGGCCAATCGAGAGAGGTCATCCGCTTGGGAGTTTTCCTCCCGAGCTATTTGGATTACCTAAAAACTCTCGAATGATCGGGCTATCTCTTTCACCAGGTGAAGGTATTTGACCATCTGTGGTTCTCGAGCTTTGTTGTCTCCATGGATTTGGCTAGCGTGAAGTCCCGCGATCAATGACACCCAAGAGGGGGGGGGGTGAATTGGGTGATGACAGATTTTTAATCCTTTTTGAAGATTTAAAAGATATATGAAGAACAAACAAGAGACAGGAAAAGATCAGATGAAATACAAGATGAAACTGGCTAAAACAACCCCTATAGCAGTTCCTTGGTACTAGGCAGAGTCCGAGAATCTGAAGATCCTCTCACACAAAGTATTTTCCTCCCGACAGGATTGACTGTGTTGATCAGAAGTTACCTTTTGATATACCAAGGATCTCCCGTAAAAGGGTTAATACATCTTGATCTAAGCAATGAAACTAGATAACGATGCAACAAGCAAACAAACTAGATCAGAACTGGAGGTAGGAGATAGGGAGCAAACCACACAGAACACCACGATTTTTAGGTGGTTCGGATGCAACAACTGCAACCTACGTCGACCCCTCACCGACGTGAGGATTCACACACTATCTTGTAGAAGGTTACAAGATCAAGACACACACACACACTCGTGTGAGTTCAGAACTCCCACGAAGGTGCACACGCACCGAAACGTAAGGAAGGATGAAGAACAAGAAGATCACTCACACACACACACACGGATCTTCGTAGATCCACACACACATAGATGTTTGAATATTACAAGAACACAAAAATTAAAGCCCAGTAAGATTTGAATGGAAAACACAAAGAGAACTTCAGATTCAAGCTCCCCCTTAGTTGATGAAGATGGTTTTGGATGTAGCTTGATCTCCTCTTGGCTTGGGGTTGATCTGCTCCAGATGTTGCTTGAAGATGGAAGAAGATGGATACAGATGGATGAAGATGGATGAAGCTCTTTCTTCTCGGAGCACTGTTCACGGCTACAATACCAGATCTTGAATCTCCCTTTGATAGCCTCCCTTGGCCTCCTTTGATTGGTTAGGGTTTCAAGCTTCAATGAGATGTTTTATAACTCTTGAATGGCCAAGAGACAAGCCAGGAACCAGATCCACAAATCATGGGAAGATTGGTGGCTTTGGGATTAAACAAATACTTGAAGAAAGACTTCCCACGTTGAGACCAAAAGGTCAACAATAGGGGTTTTCGAGGCTGGCAGTCGACCTATGCATAGGGGCGGTCGACTGGAATTTTGCAGGGAATTGGCCATTCGTCCCTCGGAAAATCGGTCGACCGCTATAGGCTGGCGGTCGACTGGAATTTTGCAGGGAATTGGTCATTCGTCCCTGGGAAAATCGATCGACTGCTATAGGCTGGCGGTCGACCGCTGGCTGGGTTTCCTGCAAAAATTAAAGGTTAGCCAATCAAATATGATATGTGAATAATTGGTTTATGGCTACCTTGTTCCAATCAATGTGAGTGAATTTAAACTCAGCCTGGGTGGTTTAGAACCCAAAATAGTGATTTATGTATTTGGGGGGGTTTAAACACTTAGCTTATTACATGGTGAAGTAGGCTTGAATGCGTGTTAAAAATGACCTTGATAGTTGAACCATTAGTAGGTGATAAAACATATAACCTGAATTTTGGTTATCATCAAAATCACCTGGATATACTCAACAATCTCCCCCTTTTTGATGATGACAAAAATGAAGGGGTTTTGAAAATATGAACGTGCCTTTGAACAAAGTTTGAAGGTTGAGATCAAGGTTCGCAATCAAAGCATTTCACTCACAGCCCGTTACGCCAGCGAACACAAGCCATTCAACATTTATATGCCAATTAGAAGAGAAATGAAATATAAAAGTCAACCATTTGAGATCAAACACCAGATGCATTCAATTCATCGTTTCATTACAAGATACATTGGTGCAAAAGTGAATGTATGACTCTAGACTCATAGGGCTAAGCAAATGCAAAAAAATGCATAAAAGACTCATGATCCTCACATGTGAAGCATGCAAACACACAACCACAAACGGACATACATAAATATATAAAGCCATGCACTACTACTTCTCCCCCTTTGGCATCATCAAAAGGGAGTGGGATAGACGAAGGGGGACCCAAGTGACACAAAACCAAAGGATATCAAGCGAGAGGGAGAAAAAAAGAAAGGAAAAATCATCATGGTGCATCTGTAGGTGGAGGTGGCTGATCTTCTGGGGGAGAGGGCTGGTGTCCAAGGAGATGACGGATGTCTGCAAGAGCATGAACCTGAGCATGAAGAGTGTCTCGAATACGGTCAATGGAGAGATCACAAGCTGCATCACGACGAGACATGCTAAGAAGAGTTTGGTTCATGATGTGAAAAGATTGGCTGGAGTCGACGACGCTGTCGGTGAGGGTGGTCATATGAGTGGTGAGTGTAGCCATATGAGTGGAAAGGGTGTCCAGAGCAGTGGAGAAGGAACACATGCGACCTGACATGGTGTCAACCACATGTCCCATAGTGTCTACGTGATGAGGGCATCCCTTGCCCCTCCACATTTTCTCCGGACTCGGATTGTTCGTCGGCAAGCGCCATTATGTTCCTCAAGTGTTTGTGAGTCGAGTCATGTAATTTTCTTATTTTTATTTGAGTCTTAATCATGTAATTTTCCCTTTATTTGAGTCATGTACCTAGGTTAGTAGGTTATCTACCAATGTCCTAAGTCATTGTGTTGTTTAGATAGGCTATTGGGCCCATCTCATTGGGCTAGGCCCATGGACACCCCCTTCCCTTCGGTTATTAGTCATTGTTTCTTTTGTTAGGGTCCTTTGTGAAAAAAGTCATGTGCCTATAAATAGGCCACCCCACTCCTCATATGTAACAATTTTGATGAAATATTGAAGAAACCCCTTTCAAGTCTCTCATTACTCCACTTCTCTCTCTCTCTCTAGCTCTCCCTCTCTCTCCCCAAGGAAAGGGGCGAACCTCCCCTCTCTCCTCCCCCCCCTCTCATTCAAATCCAACCCTCACCTACCTCCATTATTACCCCCACAACTTCCCACTCCCTCCTTTACTCTCCACCTAGTCCCAACAACCCTCCACCAATCCAAGCCCTACTTCCCAACCACCACCTACTTCCCTCCACTTCCCTAAGCACCTCCTCACTTCCCCAAGGCTGAAGGATCTCTTTCCTAGGCCCAAATTTGAATCTCCCACCCATCTCCCCTTCCCCCCTTGCTCCCTAGGTCGCACCCCTCCTCTCCCCTCAAGCCAAGTTCGCCCCCACCTTCCCTCCCCCTCCCTCTCTCCCTTGTGCTCACCCCTTCCCACCACCATCTCTAGCAGACCAGCCCCCTCTCCAGCCCCACTTCGCCCTCCCCACCTCCATCTCCCTAGCCTTCACAACCCCTAAAACTCCTCTCATCTCCCTTCTTTAGCCAATAGAAACCCTTCCCACCACTTGCTCTCTTGGCCATCCCCTTTCCCACGCCTTCTTCTTCCCCTTAATCTGTCTCTGTTTCAGGCAGAAGAACTACAGCGACTGGCAGAAGCAGCCACGACCGTCCCTTGGAGATTCAAGTGGCAAGGCCTACATTTCCAGAATCGTCTGCAAGTTAGCTTTCCAACAGAGGTGGTTTCGCTGGCTTCCGAGGTCGGAACTGATCGGGGAAGCCGATCTCGTCCAACTGCGTCTGCTGTCCCAGTCTGCAGGCCAGAAGCTGAAAGAAGAAGCTGCCACGGCCAGATCGTGAAGGCTCTGAGGGCCATTTTTGGAGGGCAGAGACTACTTCCTGTTAGCTTTCACCTCCAAGAAGAAGGACCTCATTCGGCCACCGAAGCTATCAGTTACTAATTTCTTCGTCGAAGGTTGCAGCCAGCCACCTGCAGGTCCAGGTTTGACCTGTCCTCACATATCCGACCACCATTCTCTCCTCCAACCTCCGATTGGGGCCCCGTCAACTCCTGCTCGTAGCTACTCCGACCACGAGGACGTCACCACCAGGCTCGTCACATTTGGAGTTCAGAAGCATCCGTGGTACCCTCTGCAACCTGCTGTACCAGTTCTGCACCAGCCAGAGGAAGAAGCTGCTGACCTGTTCCAGTTGCTGGCCCGACCAGCCCTGAGTTCCAGAGCTCCTGCCAAAATTCAGACATCATCCTCAATCTGTTAGCAAGCTTTTGGCGCAAGTCTCATTAGATTCTGAGTTCAGTGGAATTATTGGCAGCATCGACATCGACCCTCTGTCCAGAAATACAGAAGCTAGGCAGAATCGGCAAAGCTTGGGAAGTCGGTTCTCTTTGCATATCTCCCCACCCCGCTTGGCCGGCTGAAGGCCCCTCCCTGCGTGGAGGTAGTTTTGGATGTATTAAGCATAATCCCCACCCCAATATCCCCCCCCCCCTTGCATGGGGTGTAGTTCATGTAATTATTAAGTCACAGGTTTGAAGCTTCAATCGACGCGGCGTGCGGGTACATACCCTCGCCTCCCCGCTCGCCCCCGTCTCCGGCCGAAGTCGGCGTCTTCACGCCGGCTAGGTGAGCCTCGGTCCCTCTCTTGACTGGTTTAATCACTTGCTTAGCTTAGTATTATTGCTATTGCTTCGTCGGACGGTGAGTGAGAGCTCGGCCCAAATTGCTAGTACCGTGAGTGACCACCGCGGGCAAGTTGAGAGTGAATCCACTTAACCCACACCCTTGGTGTGTTGGCCGCCCATGATTTGGGCATCCTAGGCCCACTTGGGGTTCTTCCCAAGCTAGCCAACCATTGGAGCCTAAAGGTCCCGCCTCGGACCCTCTCCAACATCGCCTAGTCGCCATCGGGTAATAGTGTGCACCATACGGGTGAGCTCGCTAGTGTGAGTCCGCTGCTCAAACTTGAATGCTTGCAAATAGGTCCAAGGTTGGTTTCACATCAAGTGGTATCAGAGCAAGTTCACAACTTGTCTCTATCAAGTTGGTCCTAGGACATGTCTATGCATTTAGAGTCTTCAAGTGCATCACTCTTGTCCCCCTAGTATGGCCACCTCATATCGACCTTGCCAATCGGCCCACTCCATAAGTCCAAGCCACCAAGAGATGCCTACCACTAACACCCATAACTTCCCTGGCCATGTCAACTACTTCATGAAAGCCTTGACCTATGCCAATGAGCGGCTTGATAACATATCGGGCCGACTCAACCAACTTGGAGAAAATAGGCCCGCCCCAAGGACAGACGATAGAATGGTCCCTTTCCCACTTCCCACCTTTGATGGAACCTCTCCTAGAGAATATTTAGATTGGGAAGCTACAATGGACTAATACTTCACTTGGTATCATATATCCGAGGATGAAAAGGCATTGGTTGCCAAAATGCAACTTACCAAACGGGCGGAAACTTATTGGATGCAAATTGTCGGGCTAAAGATACTTAGAAGGGAAACTCCCATCACCACTTGGAAGGACATGAAGGAGCAACTTAGAGCAAAATATATGTCCCCTTCCTACCCGGGTTACCAAAATTCGAGGAGCACTCTCACTCCTCCAAACCCACCCGTCCAAACCCTTACCACTAGAACCCAAGTCTCCAAGGCCTCCACCTCCCCACCTGATCCCCTGAGGGCCCCCACACCCCAACCAAAACCCCCTTCACTAACCTACACTAGTCAAGCCTCTTTAGCCCCCACTTCCACCCCAAATAATCCCAAGGGCAAGAGACCCCTAACCGACCCAATTCCCTCCATGGTGACCACCACTCATCCAACCCTCACCATTAAAAACCATGTGGACACCGTGTCCACCCCTCCACCAAGGCCCATAATGGCCACCATCCCCAAACCCAAAACCCCTCACCCAACTCACCTCCCGCTTCCTACACCAATCTTTCCCCAACCTAGGCCTCCTCTACTTCCCCTTCCGATCCAAGTCCACCCTTGCCCACCACCCCAAGTGCACCATGCTCCAGCTATCACCAATTCTCCCGCATTAGACCTACCCAACCCATTAACACTAGGAATTGAAACCTCCACAACCCTCCACATGGGAGTAGATGCTAGTCCGGAACCCAGAAGGAAGCCCAAGATCACACCAATGGTAAGGAAAAGCCTCAACCCTTTACCACTTCAAATAGCCCGGATCCTCAAGAGTCACCCACCTTCAACATGAATGAGCATATACTCCAATGGCTCAAGCAAGGACCCACCCTTCCTAGCTCACCCCCACCTCTCTCACCTTTGGGATATCCATCCCAAATTGTTCCCCTCCACTCCTATCACACCACAATCCAATCCTACTATGAGGTAGAAGATTGGGATGATCTCCTCAAAGGTCTAAAGTGGCAATCAGACTTGACTTCTTTATTGGCCCTAGGAGCGGACCAACCCAAGAGCCTTAACCTCATCCATCCATGCATTGGGTCTATCTCCTCGGTTTGCACTATTGGTTGCTACACTAGTGACATCCTTTTCCTTCTCCCCATAGTGGAAGAGCCCATCCTGGTCCACTCCCCTACCATTGTGATTCCTAAAACCTTGACCAACCAGCCCACCCCATACACCGGCCCAACCATTCCACTAGAAGAAGACGACTCATCACCTTTTGAGGACCTTGAGGACATGGAGCCCCTTGGTAACCCACTTTATGATCCCTATGATCCATTCCAATGAGAGTCAAGGAACTCGAGTAACCCAACCACCTTAACTACCACCTACCTTTCCCTACCCCAACCCACCATGTTTGATCCAATCCACCCCATCCCAGACCCGGGTTACACCATGGGAACCATGACTTTGGGTGGTATACACCTAGGGATCGAGGAAGTGCCCCATCACATGATATCCACCTTTCTAGACCCCTTCGACCCATTCCAATGGAAGTCCAAAGGCCCACACATAGGAGACATCTTTGTCACAAGAGTGCATAAGTCTTGGCATACAACACCACTTGGCATGATTCATAAGTCGGGTACATTCATTTACATCACCCACATGTCAAGTAGGAAGCATAAGTGGACCGTATTTGGATGTATTGGCCCACCCTCATTCATCATGAGTCTTAAGTATGAGAGGAGCATACAGGGATGTCCGGGTCCCCCGACATTTGACATACCCATGCATAAAAGGTTCATCTATGGATGTCCCGGCCCCCCTGAGTCTGTCACAATCTTCATAGCATCAAAGCATGATCGATCTACATGTGGCTGCCCCGGACCACCTTTTCATACCATACATTGTCAACTCACATGGCATAAGCATTCAAGCAAGTATCAAGTAACAAGCGGTGGGATTCACAAGAAGCGAGCACAAACTCCTAAGCACCACTTTGAATTCCAAGTTGATAACTTGGTGATGATGGCTTTGGAGTGGCTCTACTTTAGGGTCACCTCCAAATTGAGGGCACGAGGACTTAGATCTTGCCAAGTTCCGAGTGGCTTTGGCAACACGGCTTATGGGTTGAACTTTCAAAAAGGGTTTTGGGATTCTCCCCATTTCTCATGTGGCGGATCTAGCACCTTATAAGGGCACCGCGGTGGATCCTAGTGAGTGCCTCCAGCTTAAACCTACCCTTGTGAGAGACACCCTCGGAGTGCCACCACAAATAGCCTGAGAGCCCGACGTGAGCACATAGCGGCAATACTAGGCAAGCAAGATCCCATCGCCAGCATGAGGGTATGACCGAGTCACTTTGTCGAGCTGAAGCGCCGTTCCCCGACTATGGTCGCGGGTTGAGTATGGAGATCGTGGATCGCCCAGAGCCGCAGTTCGATATACTACTTCCCTGGTGGACCCATACTCGACGGGGTCGAGTTTTCCCCACCCCGGGGGTATGATGAGGGCATCCCTTTCCCCTCCACATTTTCTCCGGACTCGGATTGTTCGTCGGCAAGCGCCATTATGTTCCTCAAGTGTTTGTGAGTCGAGTCATATAATTTTCTTATTTTTATTTGAGTCTTAATCATGTAATTTTCCCTTTATTTGAGTCATGTACCTAGGTTAGTAGGTTATCTACCAATGTTCTAAGTCATTGTGTTGTTTAGATAGGCTATTGGGCCCATCTCATTGGGCTAGGCCCATGGACACCCCCTTCCCTTCGGTTATTAGTCATTGTGTCTTTTGTTAGGGTCCTTTGTGAAAAAAGTCATGTGCCTATAAATAGGCCACCCCACTCCTCATATGCAACAATTTTGATGAAATATTGAAGAAACCTCTTTCAAGTCTCTCATTACTCCACTTCTCTCTCTCTCTCTCTAGCTCTCCCTCTCTCTCCCCAAGGAAAGGGGCGAACCTCCCCTCTCTCCTCCCCCCCTCTCATTCAAATCCAACCCCCACTTACCTCCATTATTACCCCCACAACTTCCCACACCCTCCTTTACTCTCCACCTAGTCCCAACAACCCTCCACCAATCCAAGCCCTACTTCCCAACCACCACCTACTTCCCTCCACTTCCCTAAGCACCTCCTCACTTCCCCAAGGCTGAAGGATCTCTTTCCTAGGCCCAAATTTGAATCTCCCACCCATCTCCCCTTCCCCCCTTGCTCCCTAGGTCACACCCCTCCTCTCCCCTCAAGCCAAGTTCGCCCCCACCTTCCCTCCCCCTCCCTCTCTCCCTTGTGCTCACCCCTTCCCACCACCATCTCTAGCAGACCAGCCCCCTCTCCAGCCCCACTTCGCCCTCCCCACCTCCATCTCCCTAGCCTTCACAACCCCTAAAACTCCTCTCATCTCCCTTCTTTAGCCAATAGACACCCTTCCCACCACTTGCTCTCTTGGCCATCCCCTTTCTCACACCTTCTTCTTCCCCTTAATCTGTCTCTGTTTCAGACAGCAGAACTACAGCGACTTGCAGAAGCAGCCACGACCATCCCTCGGAGATTCAAGTGGCAAGGCCTACATTGCCGGAATCGTCTGCAAGTTAGCTTTCCAACCGAGGTGGTTTCGCTGGCTTCCGAGGTCGGAGCTGATCGGGGGAGCCGATCTCGTCCAACTGCGTCTGCTGTCCCAGTCTGCAGACCAGAAGCTGAAAGAAGAAGCTGCCACGGCCAGCTCGTGAAGGCTCTGAGCGCCATTTTTGGAGGGCAGAGACTACTTCCTGTTAGCTTTCACCTCCAAGAAGAAGGACCTCATTCGGCCACCGGAGCTATCAGTTGCTAATTTCTTCGTCGAAGGTTGCAGCCAGCCACCTGCAGGTCTAGGTTTGACCTGTCCTCACATATCCGACCACCATTCTCCCCTCCGACCTCCGATTGGGGCCCCGTCAACTCCTGCTCGTAGCTACTCCGACTACGAGGACGTCACTGCCAGGCTCGTCACATTTGGAGTTCAGAACCGTCCGTGGTACCCTCTGCAACCTGCTGTACCAGTTCTGCACCAGCCAGAGGAAGAAGCTGCTGACCTGTTCCAGTCACTGGCCCGACCAGCCCTGAGTTCCAGAGCTCCTGCCAACATTCAGACATCATCCTCAATCTGTTAGAAAGCTTTTGGCGCAAGTCTCTTCAGATTCTGAGCTCGGTGGAATTATTGGCAGCATCGACATCGACCCTCTATCCAGAAATAAAGAAGCTAGGCAGAATCGGCAAAGCTCGGGAAGTCGGTTCTCTTTGCATATCTCCCCACCCCGCTTGGCCGGCTGAAGGCCCCTCCCTGCGTGGAGGTAGTTTTGGATGTATTAAGCATAATCCCCACCCCAATATCCCCCCCCCCTTGCATGGGGTGTAGTTCATGTAATTATTAAGTCGCAGGTTTGAAGCTTCAATCGACGCGGCGTGCGGGTACATACCCTCGCCTCCCCGCTCGCCCCCGTCTCCGTCCGGAGTCGGCGTCTTCACGCCGGCTAGGTGAGCCTCGGTCCCTCTCTTGACTGGTTTAATCACTTGCTTAGCTTAGTATTATTGCTATTGCTTCGTCGGACGGTGAGTGAGAGCTTGGCCCAAATTGCTAGTACCGTGAGTGACCACCGCGGGCAAGTTGAGAGTGAATCCACTTAACCCACACCCTTGGTGTGTTGGCCGCCCATGATTTGGGCATCCTAGGCCCACTTGGGGTTCTTCCCAAGCTAGCCAACCATTGGAGCCTAAAGGTCCCGCCTCGGATCCTCTCCAACATCGCCTAGTCGCCATCGGGTAATAGTGTGCACCATACGGGTGAGCTCGCTAGTGTGAGTCCGCTGCTCAAACTTGAATGCTTGCAAATAGGTCCAAGGTCGGTTTCACATCACTACGCGATCCCCGAGAGCAGAAAGTCCCTCCCCAAAAGTATTCACATGAGTCTCTAATCCAGTGAATCGCCTGTCAAAAACCTCATAGTCTACCCAAGAAGGCTGAGGAGCTCCCTGAGTGGAGGACTCTCCATGATAAAACTGAGAAGGAGGCGGCATCTCCAGATCCATATGCTGTGGTGAAGGTGGAGGAGATAGGTCGGCATCCATGGGATGAAGTGGGGGTGTAGGAGGATGCTCCTCTGCCTAAACTAGAAGGGGTACATCCCCTTGAACCTGTTGCTGCTGTGGTTCCTGTTCATCCTCATTGTCATATTCGTCTTCATATGTAGGCACATCCCGACACAGCTCACCATCGGGACCAAAGTAATAGCCCATGTCTCTGCAGATCTTATGCTTATTGTAGACATCATTCTGGCGAACATAGATAAACTGTTCTTCTGCCAAATTAATCCCAGCATGAATGAACACCCCGGTCAACTGTGAGGCATATGGCAAAGATCGCTGCCGATTTGTTCTGCAAGCTCCAATGAGGGTCGTCATGAGGCGACCCATGTTGAGTTGTATACCATTCATGACATGGTAGAATAGGAATCTATGAACTTTTGTAACTTCATTTCTGCTGCCAACCTTGGGATAAATAAGGGAGGTAAACATATGGTGTAAGACACGCTGCAGTGGTAAGAAGTAATTTACATTTAACTCAATCAAATCGCTGACACCACGCACGTAATCACAGTTGGCCATGGCAATAAAAGTATCTTCAACCTCCCCATGACCATAAGCCATGTTGGCTCCTCTAGCTGCAACCCCTAAGCTCCTCGCAAACAAATCGGGGTTAATGTGAAGCTCAACCCCTCAAATAACAGTATATAGCTCGTCATTCCTTGAAACCAAGTTCCCATAGAACTCATGTACTAGGTTGGGGTAATAGTGGTTATACCTAGTGACAAAAGCAGTCCAACCCGACTGCATTGCAAAGACTGCATATATATCGGGCAAGAGCTCATTCACCTCATTGAAATCGACCAGTCGGGGGTCGATGATGGGTCGAATAAGCAATCTAGGAGCTCGACGCGGTGCAGGCGCCTGCTGTGGTGGAGGAGCGGGTGCCTCACGTCTCTGTCCACTCCCCTCCCCTTGGGCAGAATGCCAAGAGCTTCGTCTAGGCAGCATCCCGAACTAGAGCCCGATAGAAAACCCTTGAAGGAAAGACTCTCGTCCCGGGGGATGAAGAAAGATCTACGGACACTCCAGGGGCTTGCAAAAGCCTTCTCCACTGTCGGGAACCAAGGTGAGAACTCTACGAATGCACGAACGGCCGAATGGAATTCGTCCCGAAAACATGATGAACAAGCCGGATCTTGTGCGGATGGAGAAAGGATGGGATTTAGAAGCTTGGAAGGTGGAGAAAATGGGTTCTAGGGTTAGGGGAAAGTGGTGGAGGGTGAGTGGGGGTGATAAAATAAGAGAAAGGGGTGTTAAACCCCTTTATAAGTTGGCTCGGATGGGAACCCGATCGGGCCGGTCGCCACAACTGGTCGACCGCTGCGGGACTGACAGTCGACCGCTAGTCCAAGAAACCCCAAAAATTCTATTTTTTGTTTCTTTTTCTTTTCTTCTCCTTTTTTTTTGTTTCTTTCCTTTTTTTGTTTTGAATAACGGGGGGGGGGGGGGGGGACTAAAAACCGACTTTCTGAGTTTAGCCAACGCCAAGAAGTAGAGGGAGGAAGGTTGATGCAAGTTTGAGGAAGGTTTCTAACTCCCTTCAAAAGTTACCTTAGGGCCGACATCACTGAGTCCACAATTGTTTATCCAAGAATATCTGGTCTTAGAAAAGTTTATCAAGGAGGGCTCTACATATAATTACATTCAAGCATGTAGGAGTGTATATAAACACACAAGGTAGCAAAAAGTAAAGATAGTATGCATGTTTTTCTACCCTTGATGCATATGAGTTTCTACAGATGCAGAACTTAACTTAAGTGCAGACCTATGCATGAATGCTCTCACCCTTGCACATCCCAAGTTCTCTTCTTATCTTGTTAAATTGATCCTGGTTGAGGGGTTTGGTGAATATGTCAGCTAGCTAATTGTGTGTGTCAATGAAGTTCAATTCAAAAACCCCTTTACCTACATGATCTCTCAGGAAGTGATGACGAATATCAATATGCTTGGTTCTAGAATATTGAACATGATTTTTAGACAAACTGATTGCACTGGTATTATCACACAAAATTGGTACACATTTCATCTCAATATTTAAATCAAGCAGTTGATTTTTGATCCAAAGTACTTGGGCTCCACAACTTCCGGCGGCTACATATTCAGTCTCGGCCGTTGAGAGAGCTACTGAATGTTGTTTCTTGGAGGCCCATGAAACTAGGCATCCACCAAGAAACTGACAGTACCCACTAGTACTTTTACGATCTACAATGTATCCGACATAATCCACATCAGTGTATGCAATCAAATCAAAAGAACTGTCGATGGGAAACCACAAGCCAAAATCTATTGTGCCAAGTAAGTATCTAAAAATGCGTTTAACAGCGGATAAATGAGATTCTTTAGGGCATGATTGAAAACGGGCACAAAGACATACACTGAATTGAATATTAGGGTGGCATGCTGTAAGATACAACAGTGATCCGATCATACCTCGAAACAGTGTAGGATCTACTGTTTTACCATTTTCATCTTTGTCTAACTTCGAGGTTGTGGCCATTGGAGTTGACATAGGTTTTGCTTCAGCCATCCCATATTTCTTCAAAAGCTCCATTGTGTACTTGGCTTGGCTTATGAAAATGCCCTCAGGTGTTTGCTTCACCTGCAGTCCAAGAAAGAATGTTAGTTCTCCTATTAGGCTCAGTTCAAATTCACCTTGCATGATTTTTGCAAATTCATCACATAGCACATTATTAGTAGCTCCAAAGATTATATCATCAACATACACTTGAACTACCAATATGTCTTTACCTAATTTCTTTGTAAAAAGTGTTTGATCAACCTTACCTCTTTTGAAATCATTTTCAATCAAAAATGACGTGAGCTATTCATACCATGCCCTTGGTGCTTGTTTCAGTCCGTACAAGGCCTTCTGGAGCTTGTACACATGTTGTGGATGTTTGGGGTCTTCAAAACCTGGAGGTTATTCTACAAAAATATCCTCTTTGATATACCCATTTAGAAACGTAGATTTAACATCCATTTGAAATAATTTAAATTTAGATGAGCAAGCATAAGACAATAAGATCCGGACTGCTTCTAGACAAGCAACCGGTGCAAATGACTCATCAAAATCAATACCCATCTCTTGGCTATATCCCTTGGCCACAAGCCGGGCCTTGTTCCTAACAACCAATCCCGTATCATTTAACTTATTTCTGAAAACCCATCGGGTTCCGATAATGGATTGATTCTTAGGTCGTGGCACTAGAGTCCACACCTGGTTTCTTTCGAACTGGTGCAACTCTTCATGCATAGCCTGGATCTAGGATTCATTTTGAAGAGCTTCAAGGATATCCTTGGGCTCCTCTTGAGAAATTAAGGCTATCAAATCTTCTTCTTCTACTTACCTTAGAGAAGCTCTGGTTCTTACCCCATCTTGAGGATTACCGATTATGTTTTTAGCTAGATGATCCTTTAAGAATGTTGAGGTACTTGGCAAATTAGGGTGCTGCACTTGCTGCTCTTGCAGTGTCTCAATTGAAGGATCTTCATCTTCTTGACTCTTGTTGGGTATTCCTTCCTTTGGTTCATCCTTGACTCTAGATGTTCAAACATTGGTTGAATCTTTGGGGGCTTCTCCTGCATACACAATTTGAGTAGTTAGTTTTAGTTCAGATTCATCAAAAATTACATGAGGACTTTCTTCAACAACTAAAGTCCATTTATTGAACACTCGATAAGCTTTAGAATTAAGTGCATAACCTAGGAAGGTTCCCTTGTCACTTTTCTCATCAAACTTACCTAGGTTGGACTTGCCATTATTCAGAATGAAACATGAGCAGCCAAAGGGTTTAAGATGGGAAATATTTGGTTTCTTACCCTTGTAGAGCTCATATGGATTTTTCTTCAAAATGAGCCTTACCATTCCCCTGTTGATGATGTAGCATGATGTACTTACCGCCTCAGCCCAAAAATATTTTGATAGAGAATTTTCACTTAACATGGTCCGTGCCATGTCTATCGACGTTCTATTTTTTCTCTCCACCACTCCATTTTGTTAGGGCATCCTTGGTGATGAGAAGTTGTGTGTATACTCGTGCTCTTCACAGAAATTACTGAACTCATGGTTTTCAAATTCGCCACCATGATCACTTTGGATAGTGGTGATGATGTAGCCTCTATCATTTTGGATTTTCCTGCAAAACACTTGAAATTCCATCAATGCATCATTTTTATTAGATAGAAGTAACACCCAAGTGAATCTAGAATAATCATCAACAATCACGAAGCCATAGGATTTCCCACCTAGGCTAGATGTCCTAGTTGGGCCAAACAAATCGAGATGCAGCAATTCCAAAGGCCGGGAGGTAGAAACAATGTTCTTATTTTTGAAGGATATGCATGTTTGCTTGCCTTTTGTGCAAGCATCACAAATTTTATCACTTTCAAACTTTAGTTTTGGCAAATCATTCACCAAGTCATGTTTAGACAACTTGGAGATAACTCTAAAACTAGCATGACCCAGTCTTCGGTGCCATAGCCATACGTTATCATGATTGTTAGCTACCAAGCACATATCATCACAAGAAACATCATCAATATCAATGGTATATACATTGTTGCTCCTCTTGCCGATGAATCTGATTTCATTGGAGGTTTTATTTAAGACAAGACAATGGGTTTCATCGAAATCAATCTTAAAGCCTTTGTCACATAGTTGGCTTATGCTCAGCAAGTTATGATTCAAACCTTTCACCAAAAGCACATCTTCAATAAGAATTTCAGAATTCTTACCTATGTTACAAATCCCAATGATTTTACCTTTGTCTTTGCCTCCGAAGACAACTGAACCTCCATCTTTGTCTTGCAGTGTAGAGAGCACCTTCTTGTCCCCTGTCATATGCCTTGAGCAACTGATATCCAAGTACCATTTGCTCCCCCTGGCTTCAAGACATATCTGCAAGAAAGAAAGATTCTCAAGCAATTATTTTTGGTACCCAAACTTGTTTGGGTCCATAGGAGTTAGTCCAATTCTTTGCATATCTCTTCTTGGTCCAAAAGACATGATTTCTTGGTTGGCTTTGTTTGAACCAGTAATTTGGTATAGCATGACCAAATCTACTACAATGATAACAGTTAACATGTGCAAACTTTCTTTGAAATTGTCGTGGTTTGGGTTGGACATGTTTTGGTTTAGAATTAGAACATGAAGTATGGTTATTATCCTTTTCATGAACAAAGGATGTGGTGGTCTTTTGCTCAAAAGATTTTTTATTTTGAGACGTGTACCCCAAACCTTCTTTTGGAAGTTAACTTTAACCCCCAACAAGTTATCCATGTTTTGTTTCCCTTTAACAAACCTAGACAAGGTGAACTGAAGTTCAGCCACTTCTTCACCCAACATCCCATTTCTCCTTTCGAGTTCTGAATTTATGGATTTCAGAATTTCTTCTTCCTTTTTCAGACTTTTACACACTTTTTCAATTTCAGACATTTTACATGAAATCTCTTCTTTGGTTCTTTCAATACTTGAAATAGTTTGCAACAAACTTTCTTTTTCTTTAGTTACCTCAAACCATTCCTGTTCCAATTTTTTAAACTTGACAAAGATATCTTCATGTGACAACTCATCAATTTTCTTTTTGAGAGTTTTATTTTCAGATCTGATTTTCTTGTATTTGGTATACAATTTTTCATATTTAGACTCCCATTGTTCATTGGAAATAAAATCAGGGTCCGAATTTACCTCGGTTGAGTCATCCTCATGTTCCATGAGACACAAGCTCTCCACGAGCTCTTGTATCTCCTCCTCGGACGGTTCATCCTCTTCATCGCTCCACGTGACGACCATGGCTTTGGGCTTTCTGAAATTATCCTTTTTGAATTTCTTCTTCAAATCTGGGCACTCTCCCCTCATGTGCCTGGGCTTCTTGCATTTGTAGCATATGATGCTACTCGACTTGCTCGACTCACCCTTGGTTTGGATGGGCTTCCTTTGTCCCTTTCTGAAGTTGCCTTGAAAATTTCTTTTCTTCCTCAGAAATCTTTTCACTTGGCGAGTGATCATGGCCAATTCTTCTTCTTCGTTGCTTCCATCACTGGATTCTTCTTCTTGGGAGTCGTCATCGGATTGATGAGCTCTCCATCCAATCACCTTCTTCTTCTTGATATCTTCCTCAGCCGTCCTCTTCATATTTATCTCATAGGTCATGAGTGACCCTATGAGTTCATCGAGAGTAAGTGTGGAAATGTAAGGCCCCATAATTTTTATAAATTATTTTTTGTATATTTAATTATTTTTTGGGAATTTTAAAGACCCAAAATGGATTAATAAATAAATATTGGGTTAAATAAATCATTATAAGGCCCAATTTATGATAAGTAATTAATCTAGCTTTGATAATTGAAACCCAATAGGTTAAAGGACCAAGCCCATTAAGTTTGGCCAATATTCTAGAAGGTTATTTAGCCTATCCACGAATTTTAAAGATAAATACTCATTTATATAGATAATTGGAGGGATAAACGAATAAAAGAGTTTTATTAAATTGAAACTCTGCACACGTTGGTGTAACAGTCTATCGGGCGACCGCTACAGCCATGTAACGCACTAGACCTGATGCGTTACACCCTGTTAATTCCGTAAGTTGAAGAACTTGCAAAAAGATGGGATCTTTGGGATCCTATCTGCAATAGACCTAATTGGGAGAACATGTAAGGATACTAGGGACTCTTAGGGATCAGGTTCTGGTAAATTAAGGACTCTAAAATCGATCTAATATTCAAACCCTAGCCAAAACCCTATAAATAGGACCTAGTTCTTAACTGAACGACCCTTACATTTGCCTGAATGGAATCAAGGTAAGGAGTCACAATTTCGGATGAGCTCTTTAGAAGATTTTATTTATAATACATTGGACTAATAGCTCTCCAAATTTCGTGCTAGGAGATCAACCGAACAAGGAGATTGAAGCTTCCAAAGTTGCTGGTCGGACCTTAGCAACCCAAGAAACTGAATCATGTCCTCTGAAGATCAGGAGATTAGGACATCTAAACGAGATAATTAGAGTTTGGTTATTTAGAACTTTTTGTTCCCCGTAGTTTCATCTTTTTACCCTCAAAATTTCACGTCCTTAGGTCAAGAGACTGAGGAGTTAAAGCGACGTGAAGTAGTTGAAAAATCTCAGGAAGGGAAGAACTAGGGCGTATCTTGAAGACCAAATTGGAAGTCTAAAGCCCAGTTAAGAGGTAGGTCATCTCATGATTGGCAAAAACATCTTGTTAGGGATAAAAGCCCTCTGATTGTGTTTGATTTCATGCACTATAGATCATGGATTTCATGTCTTAGTAGAGTCATGCATACATGAGTATTCTTAGCCCTAATTAAGTTAAAAAGGAACTTTCTTTTCAAATTCACAGAAAACCCATGCATACTAGTAGCTTAGCCTTCATTCTATCATGTGTAAGTTTATATATGATTTCTAGACATGATGTAAGTTAAAACCTTGGATTTTTTTATCTATTGTTGTCAGCAGAAGCTCTTACGGATTAGGGTAGGACCGTCACAACACTGTAACGGCCTTACGATAAGCCGTCACACCCTCTGTTGCATTTTAATTACTCTGTTATCTCTGACGCACCATGACAGGAGCGTTACACTACTATAACGGCCCCTCGATAAACCGTCACAGGTACTATGACGCGCTCTTGTTAGACCGTAAGACCCCTGTGTTCTGTCAGCCCGAGACAGAATGGTAACCAGTTAAGTTTACTTATAAATAAGCTTAGATAGCTAAGTTTGGACCTGTTATAATGACTTTAAGTTTATTTACTGATTCATAATAGAAATTATATGATTAAGGTATCTTAAGTTATTTTAAGTTATGTTAATTTCATGTGTCAAAATTCTATAGCTTTGTATCCTAAATCATGATTTTCAATGATGTATTGATGGAGTTTTATTTTAGTTTCCCATTGCTACACATTCTCTCTCTGCCAATAGAGTCATTTTCTTTAAGTACATGGCACATATTCTGGTATGTTGTCTATTAGTTCACACTTTTACACTATAGGAACATATTCTTGAACATGAGGACCTCTCTATTTCATATTCCTTCCAATGGACTAGGAAATCTTGTTTCAAGGCCTTCGTAATTCTCTGCAAGTCTGGGATTCCCACTAGGACGCCGAGTTGGTTGTACCATGAAAGCCCAGTCATTAGAAAACACTATCGATGGTTTCTGGTTTCTGGAGATGTAACGGATCAATGTTGGACCGTCAGGCTCGTCTAACGGCCTAATAAACGACCGTCACATTGTACTGAGTCCAATTTTTTGTTTCTGGATTCAGCCTTTCTAACGGCCCAACACTAGACCGTTATGTTCATGTAACGGCCCATTATTAGATCGTCATAGTTCTTGAGTACATTAACCTGAGGTTTGACCCAAGGGTTGATATTCTAAGTTCCTAGGTGGCTTGATAATGGTCTAGGACTTATCATATCGATCAAGAAACTTAATATAATGAATGGAAGTTAAGAAATGTACCGTTATGCTACCGATTTGTTTCCATAAGCATAACATAGTATAAGTCATTTTTGATCTCTCATATTCTTAATTGAAGCATTCACTCTTTGATAGTTGTTGTCATGAGCTTATTGATTGAAATTGTTATATTACTGGCCACGCTTTATTGATACACTCATGAAAGTAGCTTGATTTATACGTGAAGATACAGTTCGGGCGCTGATTGTGTCCAAGGCCTCTATGCTAGTCCCCTCAGCTGATTGCCGGAAACATACTATTATAAACCATGGGGTATGATGCTACTAGCGTCGCATTACGCTGGGAGTACTTTCTTTATAAATAAGTGAAATCCATGAGCACTCGTGAAAATCTAGTGAATTGCTACGTGATTGACATTCTAGTGCGTAACCTTTATGGTTATGAAAGTGAAAAGTGAAAGTGCATTCTCGTTACATTCTTGTTCATGAAAGGCCATGCTACACTCTTGTTACATTCTTGCTAGTTCATACTTGATCATCTTGTTACTTTGGTTTAATCTCGTGATTTATCGCATTCGCATGATTTTACCTTATTCCTCTAGAGCTAAAATGTTAATTACTTTAATAGTGCCTTCATGTTGATGCGAAGATACCTACTGGGCAAGTGTGCTCATTACCTATTTCCAATCTTTTCAGGAAATGGAAGTGATACGAATTCAGATTCGGAGTATTCAAGTAGCGGGTCCGAGAGCGAATGAAAGTCATATCAAATTAAGAGTGAAGACTTAGGAAAGTCTACATTATTTAGATTGAGTCTATGTAATTTTCCTATTTTTTGAGTCTAGTATGATGGAAGTTGAATTAGTGGTTGTACTTGAATACTTGATAAAATAAAGTTGAAGTTGAGTAATTATTGTGCAATTGCATTATGTGTGATTGTCTTGTGCTCTGATCATTCTTGCTTGCAAGAGGCTTACCATGCTGGCTGTTCGCGTTGCTCGAGCGAGTCTTCCGCTGTCATAAAGGCTCGGGGCGTGACAGTTAAGTTGGTATTAGAGCTTAAGTCTCAGGACTTAGGGAAAAGAGTCATGTCCTAGGATAAGTCCAACATTTTAGGACCCCTATTTATGAACTAAGGAAGAAATTTTTATACCCATGTGAGGATTGGGTAGAGCCCGGGATAAGATAGTTATATAGAAATTATCTTAGGATAAATCTTCCCGACTCTAAATAATTAAAATGCCCATGATTCTCAGGTACCTTGATTCTCAATGGCTCATCGTATAAACTGGGACGAGATGCAGCAAACTGTTGCGGGACTTACCCAAGCCCTACAGACAGTGGCCCAAGCTGGTGGAAGGGCTGGCACGGGTAACTTACACGGCAATTTTTGAAGTTTAAATCCCCCATGATTCTCTGGATCTTGTAACCCAGATGAAGCGGAAAATTGGATCGACGAAATGAATCCAATATTCGATGTCATGCAATGCACCGACCAGGAGAAAGTTCGACTTGCCACGTTCCAATTAAATAAGGATGCTCGTACATGGTGGAAATCCATTCCGGCACCACCTGCAGATGCACCTCATACATGGGAGGGTTTTCTTACACTTTTTCGAGTCAAGTACTTCTCTGAGCATGTGAAGGAGAGGAAGGCTATGGAATTCGCCTCCTTAAAATAGGGCACGATGTCCGTAGCAGAGTATGAATTACAATTCTCTCGACTAGCACCGTATGCTCCTCACTTGATAAGCACAGATTTATTGAAAGCCAACCGATTTATGGATGGTTTAAGACCCGGATTCATCCAACAACTTGGAACTCAGAATATCCGCACCTATACAGAGATGGTACAAAGAGCACATCTATGTGAAAGAACCATGGAGAAAGTGGAGAGGCTCCGAGGAGAAAGGTCAAGCTGAAAACATGATAGGTAAGAAGAGAAAGAAGTGGATGAGGGTGAAAACCGTCACATTAAGAGGTCCTGTAATGGGAACGGTAACGGAAAAAGAAATGGAAATGGAAACGGAAAGGATAACAAAGTTAAAGAAGAAGAAAGAATGCAAGTCTCCACGGCTTGCACATTTTGTGAAAAATTTGGGCACTCAGCAGAAGAATGCTGGAAGCGTCTCGGCGCTTGCCTCAAGTGTGGAAGCCAGGAACATCGCTTGCCCGTATGTCCTCTCATCAACGAACAATCTTCAAGGGATAACAACGGACGTGGGAAGCGAGGTCGATTAAATGCCATTCTAGACGAGGGAGGTGAGATGATTAAAGGTACCCTCTTAACCCATTCGCCTTACGTTAATTCTTAATACATTAAAATACGTACACTCTCCGTAAAAAAAAACTCATATATATTGAATTTGGGGACCAAATTCTCTTAAGTGGGGGAGGGTGTAAAGCCCCAGAATTTTTATAAATTATTTTTGTATATTTAATTATTTTTTGGGAATTTTAAAGACCCAAAATGGATTAATAAATAAATATTGGGTTAAATAAATCATTATAAGGCCTAATTTATGATAAGTAATTAATCTAGCTTTGATAATTAAAACCCAATAGGTTAAAAGACCAAGCCCATTAAGTTTGGCCCATATTCTAGAAGGTTATTTAGCCTATCCACGAATTTTAAAGATAAATACTCTTTTATATAGATAATTAGAGGGATAAACGAATAAAAGAGTTTTATTAAATTGAAACTCTGCACACGTTGGTGTAACTGTCTATCGGGTAACCGCTACAGCCATGTAACGCACTAGACCTGATGCGTTACACCCTGTTAATTCCGTAAGTTGAAGAACATACAAAAAGATGGGATCTTTGGGATCCTATCTGCAAGAGACCTAATTGGGAGAACATGTAAGGATACTATGGACTCTTAGGGATCAGATTCTGGCAAATTAAGGACTCTAAAATCGATCTAATCTTCAAACCCTAGCCAAAACCCTATAAATAGGACCTAGTTCTGAACTGAGCGACCCTTACGTTTGCCTGCATGGAATCAATGTAAGGAGTCACAATTTCGGGTAAGCTCTTTAGATAATTTTGTTTATAATATATTAGACTAATAGCTCTCCAAATTTCGTGCTAGGAGATCAACCAAACAAGGAGTTTGAAGCTTCCAAAGTTGCTGGTCGGACCTTAGCAACCCAGGAAACTGAACGCAAGTCCTCTGAAGATCAGGAGATTAGGACATCTAAATGTGGTAATTAGAGTTCGGTTATTTAAAACTTTTTGTTTCCCATAGTTTCATCTTCTTACCCTCAAAATTTCACGTCCTTAGGTCAAGAGACTAAAGAGTTAGAGCGACGTGAAGTTGCTGAAAAATCTCAGGAAGGGAAGAACTCGGGCGTATCTTGAAGACCAAATTGGAAGTCTAAAGTCCAGTTAAGAGGTAGGTCATCTCATGATTGGCAAAAACATCTTGTTAGGGATAAAAGCCCTCTGATTGTGTTTGATTTCATGCACTATAGATCATGGATTTCATGTTTTAGTAGAGTCATGCATACATGAGTATTCTTAGCCCTAATTAAGTTAAAAAGGAACTTTCTTGTGAAATTCACAGAAAACCCATGCATACTAGTAGCTTAGCCTTCATTCTATCATGTGTAAGTTTATATATGATTTTCAGACATGATGTAAGTTGAAACCTTGGATCTTTTTATCTATTGTTGTTAGCAGAAGCTCTGACGGATTAGGGTAGGACTGTCACAATACTGTAACAGCCTTACGATAAGCCGTCACACCCTCTGTTGCATTTTAATTGCTCTATTATCTCTGACGCACCATGACAGGAGCGTTACACTACTGTAACGGCTCCTCGATAAACCATCACAGGTACTGTGACGCGCTCTTGTTAGACCGTCAGACCTCTGTGTTCTGTCAGCCCGAGACAGAATGGTAACCAGTTAAGTTTACTTATAAATAAGCTTAGATAGCTAAGTTTGGACCTGTTATCATGACTTTTAGTTTATTTACTGATTCATAATAGAAATTACAGGATTAAGGTATCTGAAGTTATTTTAAGTTATGTTAATTTCATGTGTCAAAATTCTATAACTTTGTATCCTAAATCATGATTTTCAATGATGTATTGACGGATTTTATTTTTTTTTTCACATTGCTACACATTCTCTCTCTACCAATAGAGTCATTTTCTTTAAGTACATGGCACATATTCCGGTATGTTGTCCATTAGTTCACACTTTTGCACTATAGGAACATATTCTTGAACATGAGGACCTCTCTATTAGATATTCCTTCTAATGGACTAGGAAATCTTGTTTCAAGACCTCCGTAAGTTTCTGCGAGCCTGGGATTCCCACTAGGACGCCGAGTTGGTTGTACCATGAAAGCCCAGTCATTAGAAAACACTATCGATGGTTTTTGGTTTCTGGTTTCTGGAGATGTAACGGATCAATGTTGGACCGTCAGGCTCATCTAACGGCCTAATAAACGACTGTTACATTATACTGAGTCCAATTTCTTGTTTCTAGATTCAGCCTTTCTAACGGCCCAACACTAGACCGTTATGTTCATGTAACGGTCGATTATTAAACCGTCATAGTTCTTGAGTACATTAACCTGAGGTTTGACCCAAGGGTTGATATTCTAAGTTCCTAGGTGGCTTGATAATGGTCTAGGACTTATCATATCGATCAAGAAACTTAATATAATGAATGGAAGTTAGGAAATATACCGTTATGCTGCCGATTTATTTCCATAAGCATAACATAGTATAAGTCATTTTTGATCTCTCATATTCTTAATTGAAGCATTCACTCTTTGATAGTTGTTGTCATGAGCTTATTGATTGAAATTGTTATATTACTGGCCACGCTTTATTGATACACTCATGAAAGTAGCTTGATTTATACGTGAAGATACAGTTCGGGCGCTGATTGTGTCCAAGGGCTCTATGCTAGTCCCCTCGACTGATTGTCGGAAACATACTATTATAAACCATGGGGTATGATGCTACTGGCGTCGCATTACGCTGGGAGTACTTTCTTTATAAATAAGTGAAATCCATGAGCACTCGTGAAAATCTAGTGAATTGCTACGTGATTGACATTCTAGTGCGTAACCTTTATGGTTATGAAAGTGAAAAGTGAAAGTGCATTCTCGTTACATTCTTGTTCATGAAAGGCCATGCTATACTCTTGTTACATTCTTGCTAGTTCATACTTGATCATCTTGTTACTTTGGTTTAATCGCGTGATTTATCGCATTCGCATGATTTTACCTTATTCCTCTAGAGCTAAAATGTTAATTACTTTAATAGTGCTTTCATGTTGATGCGAAGATACCTACTGGGCAAGTGTGCTCATTACCTATTTCTAATCTTTTCAGGAAATGGAAGTGATACGAATTCGGATTCGGAGTATTCAAGTAGCGGGTCCAAGAGCGAATGAAAGTCATATCAAATTGAGAGTGAAGACTTAGGAAAGTCTACATTATTTAGATTGAGTCTATGTAATTTTCTTATTTATTGAGTCTAGTATGATGGAAGTTGAATTAGTTGTTGTACTTGAATACTTGATAAAATAAAGTTGAAGTTGAGTAATTATTGTGCAATTGTATTATGTGTGATTGTCTTGCGCTCTGATCATTCTTGCTTGCAAGAGGCTTACCATGCCGGCTGTTCACGTTCCTCGAGCGAGTCTTCCACTGTCATAAAGGCTCGGGACGTGACATGACAGGTTCTTGGAGTCTTCAATGATGGTGGCTTTGGTGTGCCACGCAGGAGGGAGGGATCTTAGCACTTTTTTTACGAGCTCAGAATTAGTGTAATCTTTCCCAAGACTTTTGACACCATTCGTGATCTCAGTTAGCCTTGTGAACACCTCTGAAATTGTCTCTTCAGGCTTCATCTTGAAGAGCTCATAATCTCGGACCAGAAGGTTGGCCTTGGTCTCCTTGACCTCGGACGTCCCCTCATATATGAGCCGCAGTTTGTCCCACATTTCTTTAGCCGAGCTGCACATAGAAACACGAGAAAATTCGTTAGGGTGTATCGCACATTGCATAATATTCATAGCATTGAAATTAACAGTGCATTTCTTAATTGCCTCGGGTGTCCATTTTTATTCATCATCCCCGAGTTTGTAAGGACCCTTGTCCACAACTCTCCAAACTCCGAACTCTTAAGCCCTCATAAAAGTATGCATTATATTTTTCCAGTACGAGTAGTTTGAGCCGTCAAAGAAGGGAGGACGATTAAGGGAGTGACCCTCGGGCATCATACCCTTGTTTGCCATTGATCCGGATCTCACTCTAGATCGTTAGATCTGTGAAAGATAGAGCCTTAGCTCTGATACTAATTGAAGTCCCGTGATCAATGACACCCAAGAGGGGGGGGTGAATTGGGTGATGACAGATTTTTAATCCTTTTTAAAGATTTAAAAGATATATGAAGAACAAATAAGAGACAGGAAAAGATCAGATTAAATACAAGATGAAACTGGCTAAAACAACCCCTATAGCAATTCCTTGGTACTAGGCGAAGTCTGAGAATCTGAAGATCCTCTCACACAAAGTATTTTCCTCCCGACATGGTTGACTGTGTCGATCAGAAGCTACCTTTTGATATACCAAGGATCTCCCGTAAAAAGGTTAATACGGCTTGATCTAAGCAATGAAACTAGATAACGATGTAACAAGCAAACAAACTAGATCAGAACTGGAGGTAGGAGATAGGGAGCAAACCACACAGAACACCAGGATTTTTAGGTGGTTCGGATGCAACAACTACAACCTACATCCACCCCTCACCGACCGTGATGATTCACACACTATCTTGTAGAAGGTTACAAGATCAAGACACACACATACACACTCGTGTGAGTTCAGAACTCCCACGAAGGTGCACACGCACCGAAACACAAGGAAGGATGAAGAACAAGAAGATCACTCACACACACACACACACGGATCTTCGTAGATCCACACACACACATATGTTTGAATATTACAAGAACACAAAAATTAAAGCCCAGCAAGATTTGAATGGAAAACACAAAGAGAACTTCAGATTCAAGCTCCCCCTTAGTTGATGAAGATGGTTTTGGATGCAGCTTGATCTCCTCTTGGCTTGGGGTTCATCTGCTCTAGATGTTGCTTAAAGATGGAAGAAGATGGATGCAGATGGATGAATATGGATGAAGCTCTTTCTTCTCGGAGCACTGTTCACGGCTACAATACCAGATCTTGAATCTCCCCTTGATAGCCTCCCTTGGCCTTCTTTGATTGATTAGGGTTTCAAGCTTCAATGAGATGTTTTTATAACTCTTAAATGGTCAAGAGATAAGCCAGGAACCAGATCCACATATCATGGGAAGATTGGTGGCTTTGGGATTAAACAAATCCTTGAAGAAAGACTTCCCATGTTGAGACCAAAAGGTCAACAATAGGGGCTTTTTGAGGCTGGCGGTCGACCTGTGCCTAGGGGCGGTCGACCGTAATTTTACAGGGAATTAGCCATTCATCCCTGGGAAAATCGGTCGACCGCTATAGGCTGGCGGTCGACCGCTGGCTGGGTTTCCTGCAAAAATTAAAGGTTAGCCAATCAAATATGATATGTGAATAATTAGTTTATGGCTACCTTGTTCCAATCAATGTGAGTGAATTTAAGCTCAGCCTGGGTGGTTTAGAACCCAAAACAGTGATTTATGCATTTGGGTGGGTTTAAACACTTAGCTTTTTACATGGTGAAGTAGGCTTGAATGCGTGTTAAAAATGACCTTAATAGTTGAACCATTAGTACGTGATAAAATATATAACCTGAATTTTGGTTATCATCAAAATCACCTGGATATACTCAACATAGCGACCAACTGAGAGTCGGTGTAGATGTTGACTCGCACGGCTCCTAGGCGCCTTGCATCCTAGCCCCGGAAATCAGGGCTTCGTACTCGGAGGCGTTGTTGGAGGCCTGGAAGTTGAATTTCAGAGCATACTGGAGCTCGAAACGTTCTGGGATGTGATGAGGATGCCAGCTCCACTGCCGGTTCAATTGGAAGATCCATCCACGAAGAGACCCCAAGCTGGGCCGGCCGTAGGTTCGAACGCCTCTCCCAGAGGGACAACGGTCTCTGCGATAAAACCGGTGAGAGCTTGTCCCTTAATGGCGGTGCGGGGCCGGTAGGAAATATCATAGGCCCCGAGCAATATTGCCCACTTGACGAGTCGACCCGAGGCTTCTGGATGGGCCAAAATTTTCTTCATAGGCTCGCCAGTCAGCACCACAATGGAGTGTCCCTAGAAGTTTGGCCGAAGGCGCTTGGCCGAGGTAACCAACGCTAGCACGAGTTTCTCGGTTGCGGGGTAGCTCCTTTCGGCATCCAGGAGCACTTTGTTGATGTAGTAGATGGGCCTTTGTCTTCCTTGGTCGTCTCGAACGAGGACCGAGCTTACTGTGGATGGTGTTGCCGAGAGATAAAGATATAGAGTCTCTCCCGACACTGGCTTGGATAACACATGAGGTGACCCTAGAAACTCCTTAAGCTTGGTGAATGCCTTCTCACACTCCTCATCCCAGGCGATTGTGGAAGTTGCCAAGTTTGGCCCTCTCAGCAATTTGAAGAAAGGCAGGCAGCGTTCCGTCGCTCGGGACAGGAAATTGTTTAGCGCGGTAATCCGACCGATCAGTCACTGTACATCTTTGATGTAGGTAGGTGGCCGCATATCCAGGATGGCCTGGATCTTGTCGGGGTTGGCTTCGATTCCTAGCTGGGTCACCAGGAAGCCCAGGAATTTATCGGACTTAACTCCAAAGGTGCACTTGGCGGGATTGAGCTTCATTTGGTACCTCTGGAGGGTGTTGAAGGTCTCGGCCAGGTCGGCGAAGTGGTCCTCGGCCTTTTGTGACTTCACAAGCATGTCGTCGATATAGGCCTCAACGTTCTACCTGATCTGATCCTTGAAGATCTGATTGACTAGCCTTTGGTAAGTAGCTCCGGCGCTTTTTAACCGGAATGACATTCAGGTATAGCAATAGACGCCGAAGTCGGTGATGAAGGCGGTGTTCTCTCTGTCTTTAGGGCTCATTTGGATCTGGTGGTATCCCGAATATGCATCCAGAAAACTGAGAAGTTCATTAACCGTGGTTGAATCGACGAGTTGGTCGATACTCGGTAACGGATCGCAGTCCTTCGGAGTGGCTTTGTTGAGGTTGGTGAAGTTGACACACATCCGCCATTTTCCCGAAGCTTTGAGTACCATGACGATGTTAGCGAGCCAAGCAGGGTAAGGGACCAGGTTAAATAACCCAGTTTTCTTCCCCTTGTTGATTTGCTCTTTAATAATCGTCTGTTTCTCAGGGGCATGCTTCCCCTTTCG
Organism: Amorphophallus konjac; assembly: GCA_022559845.1. NCBI lineage: Eukaryota > Viridiplantae > Streptophyta > Magnoliopsida > Alismatales > Araceae > Amorphophallus > Amorphophallus konjac. The sequence continues at coordinate 271,254,694 of CM040127.1, forward strand.
TTGTTGTACTGGTTTTACCATAGGGTCGAGGTTGAGGTGGTGCATTACTGTCTCCTTGGGAATACCAGGGAGATCCTCGTCAAATCATGCAAAAATGTGAACATACTTCGAAAGAAAGTCTTTGTATTGAGTTTGTAGTTCGGGTGGTAGATCTGCCTCGATTTTTACTTCGAGGGCCGGATCATTTCTGAAGAAAACAGACAGTAGCTCTCCCCTGGGTTTGCTGGCCGTTTTATCTTCAATCGTTCCGAGCTCTTTGCCCTTGTCCTCTGGCCTTACGGTTTCCACCGGATCACATAGCAGCTTCTAGCCATTGCCTGATTGCCTCGGACTTCCCCGGTGCCGTATTTTGGTGGGAAACTTCAATTTTTGGTGGTATGTGGAGGGCACTGCCTTGATTCGGCTGAGGATGTCTCGACCGAAAATGGCATTATAGGCCGATATCTCCTTGACCACTATGAAGTTTGGCATAAAGGTTACGGCTCTGGGCGGGGTACTGAGGGTAGTAGGTAGGCTTAGAGCTCCCTCAGGATAGGTCACCTGGCCATTGAACCCACAGAGGGGGGTTCGGATCGGACGCAGTTTTGACGGATTTTCACCCATCTTTAGCAAACACTCGTACGACAAAATGTCGGGTGCGCTACCATTATCCACTAAGATGCGGTCCACGTTACAATGGTTTATCATGGCCGAGATAACAAGGGCGTCATCTTGTGGGGTGACCACTCCTTCGAGGTCTTGGTCCGAGAAGACCAAGGCCTGCTGGTCGGTCACCAGGGGCGGAGCTTTAGGCGGTTCGGAAGCTCGGCTGGCTCTCTCGACATGACGCTTTCTTCCTCGACTGCTATCTCCGCCCGAGGCTGATCCAACTGAGATGACGTTTATGTGGACCCCACGGGGGCGATTGTCGATTTCTTCAAGGGGGATTCCGCAGTCCTCCCTCTGCTCGGTCACGTACTGGGAGAGGTGGCCCTGGCGGATGAGACTTTCGATCTCGTCCTTGAGCTGGTGGCAATCTTCCGTATGGTGGCCATGATCGTCATGGAATTGATAGTGTTTCCAATGACTCCGACACTTTGGGTCGGCCTTCATCGGCTCGGGATGGCGGAGTAGTCCCGGGTCCTTTATTTCTTGATAAATTTGATATACAGGGGTAGACAAATCAATCGGGCACCTTGTGGATTAAAATGCTTTGGAATGGACTGCATTCTAATTCACTCTGGGCTGAGTTTTTCAGGGCAAAATACATTCAAGATAGACATCTCACAGAGGTTAGTTTCAAAGCCATGAAAGGTATTAACAGAGGTAGCTGGATCCAAGCTAAAACACTGATCCTGCAAAACCATAGGACAATTCTTGGTGATGGGGCTGAAACAAACTTCTGGAAGGATATCTGGCTGGGAAATAGGACTTTAGATTCATATGCTTCCAATGATAGTATACCAAATTCAAATGTGACTGTCAGGGATGTCATTCTGAATCCTACTCAGGAGGATATTCAAACTATGGAATCAATTCTTCCAGTTGAAATTAGAAAAGTAATATCACCGGTCTTGTTGACCCCATATCCAGACCAAGTCATATGGTGTTTAACAGGGAATGGGACCTACTCGGTTTCTTCGGCATATAGAAACATGATGCACTCTCAAACGTCACAGTTGATGGAGATGAATCCAAATTGGAATTGTATATGGTCCCAATGGATTCCAACCAAAATTTCAATTCATATATGGAAGGTATTCTTTAACTGTCTGCCCACTGATCAAAATATTCAGAACTTAGGAATTCCAATATGCTCTAAATGTAGATGTTGTCAGGAACATTTAGTAGAGAACAGTGACCACTTATTTGCTAAAAGTGATTGGGCTGTGGCCATCTGGTCTTTTTTTCAGTCTAAAGGATTGGAGACCGGAGGCAGCACAATCAGAGATTTAATCATTCAAGCAATACAAAATGCCTTATGCAAATCTCTTTTTGGACTCTTCACAATTGCAGTGATTGGTTACTGTCTGTGGGAAATATGGACTGTAAGAAACTCTGCTACTCACGAGGATAAAATTTCAAAGCCACAGAGCATGATACACAAAATCTTATCACAGGTTAAGCAAACCCTCTCCCTTTCCAAGCTTCAGGAAGGAAAGTATAATAGAAAGAAAATTCTTTCTGCATGTGGTATTCAGTTTTCTGCTAACAATGGGCCAATGGTGAAAATCATTAAATGGCAACTACCACCATGGCCATATCTAAAACTGAACACGGATGGCGCATCAAAGCAGTCTGCAGTTTCAGGTGGTGGTGGTGTAATAAGGGATACCCATGGTTCTGTTATATTTGCTTATTCTCACTTCTACGATCAAGCGAGTAGCATAATGGCTGAAGCTAGAGCACTTATGGATGGTTTAAAATACTTGAGAACTATCACTTCCCAGTCGAGCCAAATTGAATGTGACTCACAGATTCTGGTCCAAGTTATCAACAAAAAGATTCCATGCCCCTGGGAGATTCTAATATTTGTGAGGCAAATTCAGACCCTTCTTTCAACAAATGATTCAATTGCTCATCTTTCGTGAGGCGAATAAAGTGGCAGATTCTTTAGCAAATTTTTCTTGCAATACAAAATGTAATCTCTTTTTTTCTTCTCAGCAGCAACTTCCAAGCCATATTAAAGGTGCTGCCCGGTTGGATAAGCTAGGCATGCCTAGCATTCGATTGATGTAATTCTTTATATCTTTCATTATCAATAAAATTTGCCTCCTAGCTGTGCATTGGACCCCCCAATGTACCTAGGCAAGGTTTTTGATAAAAAAAGGAGTATAGCACTCAAACTTGTGTGGGGGTTCCTTTCGATCGCCCTCTCGATTCCTCCTCTTCCCCTGCCCAGAAGATTGGTCAGACGACCTCTTTTTCTCCCGCTCTCGCCCTGAGCTTACGGGATCTCGGCAGGCGTTGAGGACCTCCTCACACTGCGCATGACGCAGAGCCAAGGACATAAGGTCGGTGAGGGAGAAAGGAGGGTGAAGCACCAATTCTTGCCGGAGATTTTTGTCACAGGTGCCTCCGGTCAGTGCGATGATGGCGGAGACCACATCCAGGCGGGGGATGCGCATAGCTTCAGCTTTGAAGCGGTTAATGTAAGCCCACAGCTTTTCCCTTTGTGCTTGCTTGAGGGCCAGTAATCCCGCTATCGACCATGGAGGGTTGTTGCCGGCTAAGCTCTCCTTGAACAGTCACCCGAATTGTCAGAAGCTGGTGATGCTCCTGGGGGCGAGTGCTCGGAACCATGTCTGTGCGCCTTAGACTAGAGTAGTTACGAACACTCGGCACTTGACGGCGCCGGACGCCCCATGCAAGGTCATCAGGGCGTCGAAGCTGTCGTAGTGGTCGGCCGGGTCACCCTAGCCGTCGTAAGACTTGAAGGTCAGCAGAGAGACTCTGGGTGAAATCTCTGCTTCCAATATCTGATCAGAGAATGGGGATCGCTCCTTATCCTCCTTGCTGGTGTTCTGTTGGAGGGCGCAAAGGCGCGCTCCTGCTCGGCAAAATGTCGCTCAAAGTTCCGCAGCTGGAGGGATAGATCCCCCTATCGCAGGGATGGGGCTGGGGGGCTCCGAGTGTTTCCCTAGCGTTCTGGGTCTGGAACATCCTCCTTTGTGCATTGTTGATTGAGCTCAAACTTCCTCTTTCTTGGGCTGGAAGAGGCTTCTTGCTCCGGAGGTCAAGGCTACGAAGGTCCGCCCCGCTCGCTCCGGACGATGCGTCCTCCTTAAAGGATGAATCATCCTCCGGCCGTCATCCGGGAGGCCTCCGCACGGGGGTGATTCATCCGTGGAAGCCGTGACCTCTCTTCTCCAGCTATCTGGGTCCTCATCAATGTTGAGTTATGATTTTGATGTTTGTTGGCGTTATGGTTTTGATGATAACTAAACTTAATGTGTGATTGAGTGATGATAACTAAACTTATGGTTGATTGCACATTCATGTTTAAATATGTTTGAGATGACAAATGGCAATGGTACATGGTCTTGATTCATGCTTGATTGAATTGTTTTTATAAGAGGCAAGAGGTTTCATAACCTCTTTAATGTGAACAAGCATGGTATTAACCTTAACTATCTTGCTTGCAGGATCAAACATGGCAGTCACCTGGTGAACTAAACTTGTGGATAAGCACCCTGCTCATCTACAATCCAAAACAGGTGGTATATGTCATTTACTATCAAGAACCATTGGTGAGACTCTTACCTTGTGTATCTCATGCTTAGCATCGATCTCACCTTGTGTATCTTATGTATACACCTCATTCATGCACATTCAATATGAAACCCTTCTGGCCATCATGCGCCCTCGCCCGCGGATCGACCTGCGCGGTCAGGTCGCGGGGATCGACCTGCCCGGTCAGGTCACGGGGGTCAAGGGGGCAGCGCCCCTTGTGGGGGTTTCCGGGGGCGGAGCCCCCCGAACAAATTCTGATTTCATAATCAATGGTTTGCATGGAGTTTAAGGATTTATCATATGGATGTTTGAGCTATAGTTCTAATCAATTATCCATGTGTTTGCAGGTCCATATACTCAGTAAAAATCCTCAAGGTCGAAGGAGTTTGATGCCACAAACGTAAATGAGCTACTCAAGGGTTTAAAGGGCTGAACGGGAGAAACCTGGGGCTTCCCCTGCCAGCGGTCGACCGCCAGTCCAAGACCGGTTGACCGCCAGCAATGGTCGACCGCCCAGACAGGGGCGGTCAACCGTTTTTCCCAGCAAGCAACGGACTGAAACCTGTAAAATTCCGGTCGACCGCCAGCCCTCCACCGGTCGACCGCCAGCCCCGAGGCCTACTTTTGTTGACTTTTGGTTCAAGTTCGAAGGGTGGTATTTCCACCCATTTCTTTAATCCTTTTGCCCCCAATTACACCAGATTTCGTGGATCTGGTCTGGGGCTTGTCCAAAGGGCCATTCAAGAGTTATAAAACTCTCATTTGGTGCTACAAACCCTAATTAACCAAGAGGGCTTCAAGGGAGATCAAAGGAGAGGCTATCCAAGTGGAGGAAGAGGAGAAGTACTGTAGCCGTGAACAGTACTCCGTGCAGCAAGTGTTCTTCATCCTTCCTCAACCTATTGAAGGTAGATCTGAAGCCAACATCCTCCAAGGAAAAGAAGCAAGCAAGGATTCAAAGGAAGATTGCTCAAGGAGGAAAGAAGAAGAAGCAAGCAAGCAAGCAAGTAAGCCATCCAAGGGGATTCAAGTGGAGATCAAGAGGAGGTGTTCAAGTGAAGATTGAAGATATGTTCAAGATCCATAACATGCATTCAAGGGGAACCCAAAACAGGAGTTTTCTAAAATAATCCTCATCATATTTATGTTTTGGGTATTGTATTTGTGTTCATCATAAACTGAAGAATCTGTGTGTGTGTGGATCATGTTGGATCCGTGGTCGTGTGTGTGTGTTGTTTTTGATTCTTGTGTGCGTAGGTCTTCTTAGATATACGTGTGTTGTGTGGTTCTATTCAGATCATAGTATTTGTGTGTGGAGTGCTGCTTTTGTCGCAGCGTATGTTGTGATCCGATTGTCGGATCGTGTTGGAAACATTGTCTCCGTGTGTGTGTGTATTGGGGCGCGTCCCCGTGTGTGTGCAGGTGTCGTCCTGCGTGTGTGGTTGGAGCGTTGTCTCCGTTTGGGGATTTATCCCCGAGTGAAGCCTCACCGGGTTTGGTGAGGGGTGGACGTAGGATTGCCGTCGTGCATCGAAACCACCTTAAAAACCGCTGTGCATTGTGCTTGTATTGTGTGGTTTGCTCCATTTCCTCTATCTCCATTCTACATAAACGTTAGTTTAAATTGTTGTTCTGGATTTATCTTTGTCTATCTTGCTTAATCTATATCTTATCATATAAAGTTTGTTAAATCTAATTTGTGTTCAAATAGCTTTGAATCTCCTAACTAGCTTTGTATCACATATTTTATAAAAGGCCAAAAGTTTTCCTAAAATTGGTAATCACCCAATTCACCCCCCTCTTGGGTGTCATTGATCACGGAACTTTCAATCAAGTCAACAAGGATGTCTATTTTATCATTGAGGGTTTGGAGGGCATCTGGGTTCCCGAGAGTGAATTGTCCCCTTACGACCGACGGAGGTGGGTTGTTGGCTTGGTCGTTAGAGGGGGCGGCCGTCGAAGAGTGCGAGGGCATGGGCTCCCTCTCTTCGATGGTCGGTGCCTTCCCTTTTCCGCCAGTGTTTCTCCTACTGGAACCTCTTCGCACCATATTGGCTCTTTGTTCGTTTCCCACAGACGGCGTCAGATGAAGAAGGGTGATCTCGCGCTGTGTCCTGAGCCACACGATCCTGGACAAGCTTGTGTCGTTGTTATCACGAATGAGGATCTGCAAAGTAGGAAATGGGTCAGAGGAGCCCAGGGTTGAGATCTCAGGAAAAATCCTCTGATGCTTAAGTCAGCGAGGTGATAGAGCGTAGGTGGAAAGGGAGTAGGAGAAAGAGTGAGAGGCACGATATTGCTCTCCATCAGTTGGTGTGGTGTTGAGTGTTGTGTCCCCTGGTTTTGATGATAACATATCATAAATCATTAGTAGATATTTGACGAATATCTAACATAATTTGGTTTGATGTATTGACTAAACAAGTGCTGGAGAATCTTTCTACGTGATGTCTCGACACGGCCTAATGATGTCCCGACACATCTAGAAGAAAATGTGTTGAATCTCCAACGTTTGAGCTTCGGCATAAAAGAATGAGTCGACACATCTGACCCATGTCTCGACACCTCCAGAAGAAATCAAGCTGAAGTCGTTCTGTCTAGCCTCTAGACTCACCGATGTCTCGACACATTGAGTGAAAAGTGTCGACACATTCATGTGATAATCTCTGCACATGGCGCTCCTGTGTCGACACCTTCATGCGACAACTCTGTACATGGCTCACATGTCTCGACACCGTTTGGTGTTGTCTCGACACAGTCATGGTGTCATCGCGGAGCCAAGCACATATGTCTCGGCACAGTACTGGATGTCTCGACACATCTGCCATGGGTCTTCAAGACATTCACTGGATGTCCCGACACACTGGGTGTAAAGTGTCGACACATTTGGTTAGACTAGAACGGATCTGAATCCGACGGAAGCTGTCTTCAAGATCCGGAACTTAACCCAGAGGATCTGTTTGCTCTGGAAAGCGCCGTCAAAGTACTACCTTGTTCGAGGACTGTGTCTTGGCAGAGATATCCTCTGAAGAAGATCGTACCTTTGCTACTATGGTCTCCTACCTACCGACATATCTGTAGACTTGATAGAAAAGGAGTCAACTATGCAAAAGGACACCAATATATGAGGAGCATGGCTCCAGTTCGAAAAGGAGAGCATCCAAGGCAAGTAAGAGGAAAAATGAAAATCAAGAAACTTGCTGGTGAAGTCATCTTCTTCCTCCTGATGCTGCTGGCGTGAGTGCACCAAAAAGAAGACGATCCTCTTCTTCACGAGGATGTCTCTAAACAAGCAGGAAGGCTTCGTGAAGCTTCGTCTAGAATCCTTGAAGGTTGAAAGCTAGATCATCCTTCCCTCGCATGGGTTGTGGTGAAAAACTAGGAAGAACAAGAAGAGAGCCACGACGTCCTCAAGCTCCTTCCAGACATGAGATCTCTTCTCTTAGTGTTTCATTACGATACTCCGTCTGGCTAACTCATTTTCAGTTTTGCTTTTCTTCAAAACATACTCCTTATCTTTTGTTCCCTACCTGTGAGTAGGAAGACAGACGGTGTGGTAACCGATCTATGTGTTTTGTGTTGTAATCCCTCAAGCTATATGGCATTGGTGTTGTGAGAGTATATCTCTCTGTTAGAAGCTGTGAATCAGCGGCTGTGCTGTTGCACTAGTGAAGCCTCACCGTGTTGTGTGAGGGGTGGATGTAGGTCTCTAGATTGAGACCGAACCACCTTAAAGATCGTGTCTTGTGGCTTGCTTTCATTTATGTTCTAGCGATAGAAGCTTGGTAGGACCGTTCATAGATATCATTTAAGTGTCCAACTTCTTAGCTATTAATAAATATCTATCTCATTATCGTTTGTGTTAGATCTGATTTTTATTTTCGCAAAGAAGGGCAAAAATGGACTGATCTATTCACCCCTCCCCTCTAGATCTGCCTATCACCACTCAACACGTGATATCAGAGCTAGTCTCTCTGTATGTGATCTAACGACCTTGAGAGAACGGGTGATATGGCAACTAAAGGTCCTATGGCCGAAGGACATTCCGTAAATAGACCTCCCTTTTTCATTGGAACAAATTATCCTTACTGGGAAAACCGCATGCAAGTCTTCATTAGAGCCCAGGATCATGAAGTCTGGCGAGTGATCAGCAAGGGACCATTTGAGCTGCCTCCGGACGAGGATACATGGACTAAAGAACAGATCAGGTAGTCAACTCTGAACTGGGGTGCCAAGCACATCATGCAGTGCTCCCTTCATCCAACTGAATACTTAAGGGTGTCAACTTGCGCCACTGCAAAAGAAATGTAGGACCATCTTGAGGTAATATATGAAGGGACACAGCAGGTACGTGCAACCAAAGCTAACATGTTGGTATCTGAATATGAGAAGTTTAGAATGAAATCTGATGAGTCCATTTCGGACATGTACGCTAGGCTAACCGTGCTCACTAATGGCTTGACTGAGCTAGGTAAGACCTACTCTGAGCAGGAAATAGTAAGGAAGATTCCGATATCACTAACTCCTATTTGGCATACAAAGGCCACAGTGGTTGAAGAATCAAAAGACTTAACTACCATCAAAGTAGAAGAACTCATAGGGTCCCTGATGACCTATGAGATGAATCTAAAGAACAAAGAGGCTGAGGTAAGTAAAAAGAAGCCTCTAGCTCTTAAAGTTGGACCAAGCTCCAAGGCGTTATCTGAAGATGAAGATCCTTCAAGCAGCAACACTGAAGAAGATGAAGTTGCTCTATTGACAAGAAAGTTCAGAAGATTTCTAAGAAAGGAAGGTACATGCTTCACTAAGAAGAAGCCCCAGGTAAAACGAGGTTTCAGGCCAAGACCTGAAAATGCCAAAAAGTTTGAAAAGCTTGTATGCTACTCTTACAGGAAACCAGGACACATCAAGTCTGAATGTCCTGAAGGACTTAAGAAAACTATGCCTAGGTGGAAGAGCAAGAAGAAGCAGGCCATGGTGTGTACTTAGAGTGATGAAGAAGAGGAAGAGACTGAAGACAACTCCTCTAAAGAGGGGAAAGATGATCTATGCCTAATGGCCAAAGGAGAAAATGACAGCGAGGTGAGCTCTCCCTTTGAGCACTTCTCCACCGATGATTGGGAAGAAGCTTACTTTGAATTGATGAATAAATATGAAGTATATAGAAAAGAAAATAAAACCTTAAAGAAGAAGGTCGAATCCTGTGGGCATGATAAAACTCTCAATGAAAAGATAATCTCTCTAGAAACTGAAATTGAAGATCTAAGAAAAATGAATGAAAATCTTGAAGAAGGAAGAAAAGAAATGAGAGATTTGGAAGATGAAAATGAAAGGCTACGATATGAAATTGATGAATTGAAATTAAAAATGCAAAGCTATGTAAATGACAATAATATGTGCAATGAAAAGCCTGAAGCCTTGAAACAAGTCAATTCTCAACTGTTGAAAGAAAATGAGAAAATTCAAAAGGACCTAGCAGATAAACAAACCTCTCTTGAAAAATTTGTTGATGGGAGTGAAAACTTGAATGCCCTGCTAGGAACTAAAATAAACCTCAACAGAGAAGGGCTAGGATATGAGCCAACCAAAAAGAAAATTTTTGGGCTAAAAATCACCACCTTTGTCTCATCTTCCGAAGCATCAACCTCCAAATTAGCACACCAAGAAAATGTTGAAAACAAGGGAAAATAAAAAATTGGAAAACCAATCAACAAAACTTCCCAACAACCCAAAAAGATTCACCAACAATCCCAAACAGGCCGACACCCGTCCAAGCCTCGGCCTACACATCACAAAGGAAGAGACAGTTATAATGCTAGAACAGGTCGGGACACTCCCTAGAATAGGTCGACACCCACTTGGTCAAACTCCCAACAATGCCCCAAGTTTGCACCAACAGGTCGACAGTTTCCACACAGGAGGTCGACACATCCCTTATCCAGAGACAGTTATAGATGGACTGAACATTGGACATGTCGAGACTTTACCTCCTATAGGCCGACACCTTCTTGGGTTAGGAATAGTTATGCTCCCTATGGTCATAGGCGCACTCAACCTCAACAACCTAGACACTATGACATCTCCTATTCATCTAGACCGACCAACTGGAACAGATGGTCTAATAAACAATCCTTCTATACCACTTCCAAAACTCATAAAGTCCAAAAGACTAAAGAGAAGACAAATCAGAACTCTCAACAAAGCAAAGATGCTAAGAAAGTTTGGATTCCAAAATCAGTGTTATCCTGCTTTACAGAAATGAAGAAATTATTGGGACCCAACTGTCCATGGGTTCCAAACATTGTCACTTAATTCCCTGTGCAGGAGTGTCTTGCAGCCGTGCACAATCGTTGGTATCTTGACAATGGCTGCTCAAGACCCATGATTAGAGACAAAACTAAATTCTATCTCCTGGTTGAAAAGGAAGCTGGACATGTCACATTTGGAGGAAACAACAAAGGAAAAATCATCGGTACAGGTAAAGTTGGTAAGAACCCCTCCAACTCAATTGATAATGTACTACTTGTTGATGGTCTGGAGTATAATTTACTGAGCATTAGTCAACTATGTGATAAAGGTCATACTGTAGTTTTTGACTCTAATGAATGTAGGATCTTGCAACCTAATTCAAAAGAAATCAAGTTTTCTGGTAAAAGAGTCAACAACGTGTACATGATTGACTTAGATGACTCTGCTCACATAAATCTTTATCTTGTAGCACCCAAATCTGAATTCACTTGTTTGTGGCATCGCAGACTAGGTAATGTTAGTTACAATACTCTTCATAAATTGGTGAAGCATTCCATTGTCAAAGGTCTGCCTGAAATTAAATTTAAACTGAACACTAAGATTTGTGATGCATGTGCTCAAGGAAAATAGACTAGAAAGTCATTTAAAAGCAGAACTGAAAACTCATCATCTAAACCACTTGAACTAATCCATATGGACTTGTTTGGTCCAACCAAAACAGCTAGCTTAAGTGGTAAAAGATATGGTTACGTCTTAGTAGATGACTTTACTAGTTTCACTTGGGTATTTTATCTTGCACATAAAAATAATACCTTTGATGAGTTTCAGGCACTGTATATGCAAGTGAAGCAAGATGGTAAGTTTAAGATCTCTAACATTATTTCAGATCATGGTGGTGAATTTGACAATGCTGACTTTAAAAATTTGTGTAGGACTGAGGAATCATTCATAAGTTTTCATCACCACGGACTCTTGAACAAAATGAGGTTGTTGAGAGGAAAAATAGAACTCTCATAGAAATGGCACGCACAATGCTTGCTGAAAGACATCTACCAAAGAGATTTTGGCAGAAGTGGTAAACACTACATGTTATATCATCAACCACTCAATGGTAAGGCCACTCACCAAAATGACTCCATATGAGCTGCTGAAAGGTAAGAAGCCATCTCTCTTTCACATGAAAGTTTTTGGGTCAAAGTGCTTTGTTCATAATAATGATAAAAGAGTTCTGGACAAGTTTGAGCTCAAGAGTAAAGAAGGGATATTCCTTGGGTACTCCGATAAGTCTAGGGCTTATAGAGTTTACAATCTTAAGACCCTTTGTGTGGAAGAATCCCCTCACATCACTTTTGATGAGATTGATCATGACAATACTTGCAGGGAAGATGATAATAGGGAATTCCTAAACATAAAAGGAAAAGAAGAACTTTCACATGAGGAGACACAAGCAAATGAAGACCAACAAGGGCCAAGCAATGATCCGATCACTGAAGCAGATGAAGGTAACACTCAGCCTGATTTAAGAGTGTTAAAAGATCATCCATTAGAAAACATCTTAGGAAATCTGCATGACCGAACCAAAACTAGGTCTCATTTCAAAATTATGGATGAAATTGAACAACTTGCTCTTGTGTCTCAAACTGAACCCAAAAATATTATAGAGGCCTTAAAAGATGAAAATTGGATCAATTCCATGCATGATGAACTAAACCATTTTGAAAGAAATACGGTATGGCATCTTGTTCCTTGACCTCAAGAGAAATCAATCATAGGAACCAAATGGGTTTTTAGAAATAAACTAAGTGGAGATGGAAAGATAGTAAGAAACAAATCCAGATTGGTGGCTCAGGGGTATAATCAAGAATTTGACATAGATTATGAAGAATCTTTTGCTCATGTTGCTAGACTCGAGGCCATTAGAATTTTACTTGCATTTGCATGTTCTCATAAAATCAAACTACAGCAAATGGATGTTAAGAGTGCTTTTCTAAATGGTCTTATTAAAGAAGAAGTCTATGTAGGGCAACCCCCTGATTTTGAATGCACATATTTCAAAGATCATGTTTATAAGTTGGACATGGCTTTATATGGCTTGAAGCAGGCACCTAGAGCTTGGTATGACAGACTAAGCTCATACCTCACCGAACAAGGGTATTCAAGAGATAATGTAAATTAAACACTATTCACCAAGAAACAAGGTAGGGATATCTTGATAGTTCAGATTTATGTGGATGACATAGTGTTTGGATCCACTAAACCTCAAATGTGTAAGGAGTTTGCTAAACTCATGTCCAATGAGTTTGAAATGAGTCTAATGGGTGATCTTCAATTCTTTCTTGACTTGCAGATTAATCAAAGCAATGAAGGCTGCTTTATCAATCAAGTCAAATATGTGAAGGAGTTGCTGAAAAAGTTTGATCTGACCAACTGCAAACCTTTAGGAACTCCAATGGGGACTGCCACTTCATTGGATGCAGATGAACAAGGTATTCTTGTAGATGCAAAGAGATACATAGGTATGATTGGGTCATTACTCTATCTAACTGCATCTAGACCAGACATTCAGTTTAGTGTTTACCTTTGTGCTAGATTTCAGTCTAGTCCTAGAGAGTCCCACTTGACTGCTGTCAAGCGTATCTTTAGATATCTTGCTGGCACTTAAGAGTTGGGATTATGGTATCCTGCATCCTGTGAACTTTCACTAATTTCATATTCAGATGCAGATTATGCAGGATGCAAACTGGACCGCAAGAGCACTAGTGGCTATTGCCAATTTCTTAGTGGGTGTTTGGTTTTGTGGGCCTCCAAGAAACAGCACTCGGTTTCCCTATAGACTGCAGAGGCAGAATATGTTGCTACAGGGAGTTGTGGCACCCAAGTACTGTGGATCAAACACCAACTTCAAGACTATCTAATAGATCTTGGCTGTGTACCCATTCTGTGTGATAACAACAATGCTATAAATCATGTAAAAAATCCAGTCATGCACTCTAGGATTAAACACATTGAAATTAGGCATCATTTTATAAGGGATGAAGTTCTCAAAAATCACTTTGAGCTCCATTTTGTAGACTCAGAAAATCAGATTATAGATATCTTCACAAAACCCTTAAACAATGACAGGTTCACAACATTAAGGAGAGAGTTTGGTCTATGCAGACCTCAATCCACTCAGGTTTGAGCTATCTATTCCTCCTTCGATGCTCTGCTTACTTGTCTTTGCTATGATTGAAACAAGCATATCTGCTTTGATTTAGAACTGGTCCATTGGCTATATGAACCTTGCTTTGAATGATGGTCACATTTAGGGGGAGCTTGTTTGCATTTCTGATTATTTTTAGTTGAACATCATCTTATGACTGAATGGTATATTAAATGACGAGAAGTGGAAAGGTAGGTCACGTCTGTTAGGAAACTCTCTTCATGCGTGAGGACAGGCCTCCGCCAAGTACCATGAGTCAGAAATGCATGTTGATAACTGCATAAGTGATTTCTAGTGCATAAGCATGTTTAAAGCTTTAGCATCCCATAAAGCACTTCTCAGTGAGAGCAAAGAGGTAAAACCATTCTTGAATGATTGACTGAAAGAAGAAAGTTAGAGGTATAAGCAATAGAAGCTGGCAGGTGTATTTTTAGAAATAAAGAATCTTACAGAAACTGGCTGAGCATAGTTCAAGTGGACAGTCATGTGTCGAGACATGTATGACATAATCTACTGAACAGGTCGACACTTTCCCAGTCATGTGTCGACACCTGGAGGACAATAGCTTAATAAAGGATAGTGCACATCATGATTATGGTCGGTGCATGTTGTGACTATGGCATGACAAGGTCGGTGCAGATCGTGTGTGCATGAGCTTCAAGGTCGGTGCATGTTCGTCAGCAAGGTTTGTGCATAATGGGGTGCTAGCCAACAAGGTCGATGCATAGCTGTTAAGGTCTATGCTTGTTTCACGTAATACTCTACATGAGTCTGTGCATATCTAGTGTTAATGCTACAAATTCTTTGCAAAGGCTACGCCTCCTCTAGGTAGGTCGACACCCTCACAGAATGTGTCGACCTTGTCACTAAGCTGCTCTTGAGTTTGAAGGTCCAATGGAGAGTTTTTCTGATTCCTTCTTCCCACTGCCTCCTCTATTTCCATTTCAAATTATTTGCCTCTGAACCTTCACTTTTCACCAAGCATTAAGTAAAAGGGGGAGTTGAGAATGTTTTCTTTCATTTATACAACCCTAGGTGAGTTCATCTGTTTTACTCCTGGTTAAAGGAATGGTTTCTTGTTTATAATCCTCATTTTCGTTAAATATTGCGTTGAGTTCTACCAATCTTGCACTCATAATAGGATTAAAACATTCATCAAGTCATTGAAAATGACCTTTGCCCGAGCGTCTTAAAGTTCACTGCAAATCGGCTTCTTGGTTTATGTATTGATTGGCATGTATTGTCCTTAAACAAGTTACCCAATCTGAAGTCAATTAGAGAATACGCCTCATCAAAACCATATTACGATAATTTCATAGCAATGACCTCATCGTCAGAGAAATTGGATCCTTCATCAATGAAATGAAGGTTAATCTAGTCATGGTGAAGGCTGTCAACTCTGCTCAGAAAAATTCAGAAAGATAAGCTACACTGAGTAACCAGGGACTATGGCGTCGAATCAACGTGTTTCCTTGAGTCAAAAAGTGAATGCTTTATCGGACTATTTAATTAATTAGAAAAATAGTTTGGGGTTGACTCTACAACTTGCTTCAAAATAAAAAGGTTTTTTGTTTATTTTTAATACTTGCGTATCTTTCTTTTCCAATCATGCCAATTGAATGTGATAAGTAAGTCAAATGGGCTTGGTTCTCTTTTCTTTAACCTTCTCAAATATTTTAATCTTCTTATTTGTTGCAAAAATAGTTTTTTCTCAAACCTTCATGACTCAAAAATATGCTTATAAGCTTTAAATCATTCTGAACTTAACACAGGGGTATATACGCCATTTCTTATCTCAGGGTTGTTATTTTAAAACTCAAAAATCTCAACTTTCCTCATTTAACTCGACCGTGAAAACCCCTTCTTACCTTTCTCATTTCAACCCTACTTCACTCTCACACCCGCTCTCCGGTGACTCTGCACATCCTAACTGTGGAGGTTGACGCCCCATTCTGTCCTCCTTCGTCTATGCCACCATCTCCCCAGCTAGCTCCAGCCGCCCTCCGTCTCCTCTCCTCCTCTCTGTCTACTCTCTCCATGGCTCCTCCGGTCACCCGCGGCAAGAAGAAAGATGTGGCTTCATCCAAGAAGGCCGCTGCCTCGAAAGACCACATTTAAAGGTGTTCCAAGAGCATTGAAAACCGCCCAACAGCTGAACCAGCCAAGAGAAGAGCTGCCGAGGCCCAGGGTTCCAACAGTGAAAGGGTTTCACCACCACCACCAAAGGCCAAGCGACCATGGCTGTCCGCCAAGGAAAAGGGGAAGGCCAAGCTAAATCCGTTCCTCCGCAGCCCAGTGTTGCTTCCTCAGTTAGGGAAGAAGAAAGTGATCCCACCAAGATCCTCTTTCCTTGGTATGTGGATTTTGGTGACCACAATATGCAAGAATCTTTTCCTGAACTACAACCTTTATTTGAGTTCCAAGGATGGCAACGGTTTCTGTCCGATCACAGGGTATACTACCCATTTTTAGTTCAGCAGTTCTATAAGAACTTATTTTTTGATGAGAACAAGAAAGTCCATCGGACTGAAGTAAAGGGGGTCTCCATTAAGCTTACAACAAAGCTTCTACACAAAGCCTCACACATACCCCGGGATGGGGAAATAGAATCTGAGGTTGAGATTGATTTGTCTGTAGCTTATACCATCCTGATAGGAAAGCCTCGAGACCCTCAGGATGCTACCCAACTTCTTGTCAAATCATTTGACACCAATAGGTATCCCCCCTTACAATGTCTACTGCATCACATCTTCACTACCATGATTACCCCATAAGGGGGTGGCAGAAGTAGACTTACAGAGACTTAGAGGCTCCTGTTTTACTGCTTGTTCAACAATTACCATGTTTGTCTTCCAGAGATCATGCTCCAGATTATGGACAGTTGCACCTACAACCGGCGTAGCCTACCTTATGCTGCACAGCTTACTGCTATTTTTCAGAAGGTTGGCATCCCTCTTGATAATGAAAAGTCCATCACCATCCCCAGGAGTAATGTCTACAGCATGAGGTTCATAGAAAATTACATACACTTCAAAAAGGAAGGTGACAAAATGGTCAGGAATCTACCTAGACATCTACCTGACCATCCAGTACAGCCAGCTCCACAGGCACAGCCTGCACAGGAACAGCATGCATAGGATCAGCCAGCACAGGACCAGCCAGCACAGGACCAGCCAGCTTCAGATGCACAGTTAGATCAGCATGAGGACATGTTCTATGTAGATATCCACTTTGAGCAGGTCCATCAGAAGCAACAGTCTGTAGATCCCATGGACCAGCCTGGGATGATAATGGCTTTTGGCATCCAACCCCCTCTGTCTCCGGACAATGAGCTTAGAGTGTTTAGTGCCAGGGATGCCCCTCCTGAATTTCATACCGAGGCCTCCACCTCACAAGGTCCTACTTTTGGTGCCACTCGCAACCTAATGGATATTCATCCTGCCCTTATTCAATTTCTCACTGTCCAATTTGAAAGTATGAATTCCTCCTTTCATCAAATCAGTCTGCAAGTGGACAGAATCGAAGCCAGACAACTTCACTTTGAGCAAGTCCAAACCAGCAGATGGGAAAAAATTGTGCACGACAAACATAAGTCAGATAAATGTTGAAAAGCTTTATGGAGTCCTTGATAAATGTGTGGGAACGAGCATGGAGAATCATGAAAAGACTACGAGAAATCCACACTAAAACTTAGGAGAAAACTGCTAAAATGGTCATGCATGCCTATGACATCCGAGAAGATCAAGGTAATCTCAACATTAAGTGTGCCAAACTGATGGATTCATCCAATCAGCTAGCTGAACAAGTGGCTGGCGCAACTACATCCATCAGAGCACAAGTGACTGGCCCAACTACATCCATTAGAGCACATGTGACCGCAGAGACCAACAGATCTATTGACGCCACCTCTAATCTGGAGAGAACAGTAAGTGCTACTACTTCTCGACTGTTGGATGCATCCAAACGGATGAAAGGGAAGATGTACTCTGACTGCAACAAGCTACTGGATGCCTCCTCCAAGCTTGCAGAAACTGTCCACACAGACACAGCTCGAGCAGTCAATAACACCACCAAAGCTAAAGCCAAAATGTATGTAGTGTACATAAAATCGGATATGGTCGGTATTGAAATCTTGGAACTCATTCGTCTGCATAAAGCTCAACTCCAACCAGCCCTGCAGGACGCAGGTGATGAATGGTGTCCTCCTCCTCAAACAGAAGCCACCTCTTCTCATTTTCCACCACAAGGCTCTCAACAGAGGGCTGAGACAGAATACATCTGTGAAATGATTCATGGCTGGCTCAAGGACATCAAAGAAAATATGAAGTCTTTACACCAGTTTGTCAGACAGAGGGATGAGTAGCTAACTCAGAGGGTTGACTCTCTAGCAATAGCAATCTCTCACATGCAACACGACTTCCAAGAGGCACAGATCCTTCACTTTGCCAGTTCTAGCTCCATGCCTCCACCACATCATCCTCCTCCTTCACCCCCTCCTTGCTGATGACAAAGGGGGAGAAGTATTGAAGATCTTCTGAGAAGACAAGCATCATCTAGCATGTAGTTAGATTTTTCATCTAGACTTTAGTTTTTGCATTTATTCAATACAATGTAAATGATTGAATACATGTCTTGCTTGATCTGTATGAAACCTTGGATGATCAATGAAACAAGCTTTTTTGTTGAAAAATGCTAAAGTTCAGTCATTGTGTTGAATGAATGAATTTCACTTGTTTGATGGTTCCTCAACCAAATTGTGTAGTGCTATATGAATGCTTGGTTATAATGATTCATGGTTGTCATCATCAAAAAGGGGGAGAATGTTGTGTCCCCTGATTTTGATGATAACAGATCATAAATTATTAGTAGATATTTGAGGAATATCTAACATAATTTGGTTGGATGTATTGACTAAACAAGTGCATGAGAATCTTTCTACGTGATGTTTTGACACGGCCTAATGATATCCCGACACATCTAGAAGAAAATGTGTTGAATCTCCAACGTTTGAGCTCTGGCATAAAAGAATGTGTCGACACATCTGACCCATGTCTCGACACCTCTATAAGAAATCAAGCTGAAGCCGTTCTGTCTGGCCTCTGGACTCATCGATGTCTCGACACATTGAGTGAAAAATGTCGACACATTCGTGTGATAATCTCTGCACATGGCGATCCTGTGTCGACACCTTCATGCGACAACTCTATACATGGCTCACATGTCTCAACACCGTTTGGTGTTGTCTCGACACAGTCATGGTGTCATCGAGGATCTAAGCACATATGTCCCGACACAGCACTGGATGTCTCGACACATCTGCCATGGGTCTTCAAGACATTCACTGGATGTCCCGACACATTGGGTGTAAAGTGTCGACACATTTGGTTAGACTAGAATGGATCTGAATCCGACGGAAGCTGTCTTCAAGATCCAGAACTTAACCCATAGGATCCATTTGCTTTGGAAAGAGCCGTCAAAGTACTACCTTGTTCGAGGACTGTGTCTTGGCAGAGATATCCACTGATGAAGATCGTACCTTTGCTGCTATGGTCTCCTACCTACCCACATATCTGCAGACTTGACAAAAAAGGAGTCAACTATGTAAATGGAAGCAAATCAAATAATGTGGATATGACATTCTGGGTGTTGCTTGAAAAGTGGACAACGTTGGTGTCGCCCAAGGACACCAATATATGAGGAGAATGGCTCCAGTTCGAAAAGGAGAGCATCCAAGGCAAGTAGGAGGAAAAATGAAAAGCAAGAAGCTTGCTGGTGAAGTCATCTTCTTCCTCCTGATGCTGCTGGCGTGAGTGCACCAAAAAGAAGACGATCCTCTTCCTCAAGAGGATCTCTCTAAACAAGCAGGAAGCCTTCGTGAAGCTCCGTCCAGAATCCTTGATGGCTGAAAGCTAGATCATCCTTCCCTCGCATGGGTTGTGGTGAAAAACCAGGAAGAACAAGAAGAGAGCCACGACGTCCTCAAGCTCCTTCTAGACAGGAGATCTCTTTCTCTTAGTGTTTCATTACGATACTCTGTCTGGCTAACTCATTTTCAGTTTTGCTTTTCTTCAAAACATACTCCCTATCTTTTGTTCCCTACCTGTGAGTAGGAAGACAGACGGTGTGGTAACCGGTTTGTGTATTTTGGGTTGTAATCCCTCAAGCTGTATGGCAACGATGTTGTGAGAGTTTATCTCTCTGTTAGAAGCTGTGAATCCGCGGCTGTGCTGTTGCACTAGTGAAGCCTCGCCGTGTTGTGTGAGGGGTGGATGTCGGTCTCTAGATTGAGATCGAACCACCTTAAAGATCGTGTCTTGTGGCTTGCTTTCATTTATGTTCTAGCGATAGAAGCTTGGTAGGACCGTTCGTGAATATCATTTAAGTGTCCAGCTTCTTAGCTATCAATAAATATCTATCTCATTATCGTTTGTGTTAGATCTGATTTTTATTTCCGCAAAGAAGGGCAAAAAGGGGCTGATCTATTCACTCCTCACCTCTAGATCTGCCTACCACCACTCAACATTGAGTGCTCAGGATCACTTTCTTACCTTATCGGAGGGTTTCCCTTGGTTTATATAGTGTTTTCCTCCGTAGGGAGCTCGAAGAAGAAGGAGAGTATAGGGGGCGTTACTCGGCTGTTTCGGGCCGAGTCGTTTGGTCTCCCCTTTCATCGATTCCCGATCTTCCCTCATTCAGTTATGCTCGGGCACCGCATGGGCTTTCCCTGATCGACAGTAACGCACGAACGGGAACGATCAAAAAATTGAGTTTTAAATGTAACAAATGAATAGTGATTCCCCCTTACTGTTACAATCGAAAAATCATTTCAGCGATGTTTAACTCCTCGCGTGCGAGAATATGTAATACCTCGATTTGGAAATTAAAATGAAATTGAAATGAATGAATTTCGGAATTTAATATTTAATTCCTTAGTGAATAGGACAAGTGGAATTTTGACTACCTTATAAAAATCTATAAAAATGGTAATTTGGTAAAGGACAATTTATTTAACAACTTTGTCTTATGTAGTCGACCCAACAAAAATCTATAACTAGGTCTAATCAATGGATTGAGCACAAAATGCACACTTACCTAACCTTAACTCAAATCACGGAATTAGGGCTTAATACCCCATCAAATGAGCCCAAATCGATGGCAAAGGAAAGGCCACGATCTATGGATCGTTTCCCCTCTGCCAATTCATCGAAACCCTAATCCTAAAACTTGTGATCGACCGAGCTTGGGTGAGGTCAACTGACGGGATCGTCACGGGATCGACAAGCGGCAACGGTCGATCGTCAAAGCTGCACCGGCAACTATCAAACTATATTTGCTATTTTAAGAGTTTTGTGTTAATGGGCCATGTTAGTGGGCCTAGATGTGTGTTTTATTTTGTAGAAGAAATAGAATATCCACATCATGTGATAGTCTTTATTAAGTGTCTTTTAGTCTTCCCACTAGAGATATAATGAGTCTTAGGTGTTAGGTGTTAGTTGAAGTTTAATGAGTGTCTTTTGATTTTCTTTGTGGAGTCTATAAATGTGTTATGCAACCTCTCTTTAGAAAACAATGAAGTGATTAGAATTTTTGGAAATCATCTATCGGAAGGTGTGAAACCAAGCTTGCGATCTCATCTCTGAGAAAGAGATGGGAGAGACGTGGGTGAGAAGCCCACACTATCTTGGTCGTGAGAAGTGGCCCCAACCTTTCCTTTCCCCTCCTTCTTCTTCTCCTCTCGCTCCCTCTCCTAGCCTCTCCCCAGGTAGCCCTCCCTCTCCCGCCTGCGTCTCTCTCTCTTCCCCATCTCCTGCCTCCTAGGGGTGCGACGCCCCTCTCTTTCCTTCTCCCCCTCGGCTGGGTGTGATGCACGGATCTTCCCTCTCCCCCCTTACGGTTCTTCCCCCTTTACACACACTTGCGACTCCTCCCACCTCGTCACTTCTTCCCCCTCTCTCTTGCCATTGCCACACTCTGCACCACCTCTCCTTGCTAACTTCCCTCCCCATCTTCACGTCACAACCCCACCACCCGTTCCCTTTCATCTGTGAGCACAAACAAACACACACTTCGCACTCACAGCGTCTCCCTCTCCCATTGCTCGTCTCTCCTAATCTCTCCATTCCACACATGCAACAAACCCATTCCGGCAGCCCTGTTTGAAACAGGGGCACCTTAACCCCTTGTGTCACATCAAATGGTATCAGAGCTTAGGGAATTTGGATGTTTCATCAAACCGGGATCCTGAGCTACGAGGTTCGAGGTCGAACCTCTTCCAAGCGGAGGGGTTTGACGGGATCGTCATGGGATCGACAAGCGGCAACGGTCGATCGTCAAAGCTGCACCGGCAACTATCAAACTATATTTGCTATTTTAAGAGTTTTGTGTTAATGGGCCATGTTAGTGGGCCTAGATGTGTGTTTTCTTTTGTAGAAGAAATAGAATATCCACATCATGTGATAGTCTTTATTAAGTGTCTTTTAGTCTTCCCACTATAGATATAATGAGTCTTAGGTGTTAGGTGTTAGTTGAAGTTTAATGAGTGTCTTTTGATTTTCTTTGTGGAGTCTATAAATGTGTTATGTAACCTCTCTTTATAAAACAATGAAGTGATTAGAATTTTTGGAAATCATCTGTCGGAAGGTGTGAAGCCAAGCTTGCGATCTCATCTCTGAGAAAGAGATGGGAGAGACGTGGGTGAGAAGCCCACACTATCTTGGTAGTGAGAAGTGGCCCCAACCTTTCCTTTCCCCTCCTTCTTCTTCTCCTCTCGCTCCCTCTCCTAGCCTCTCCCCAGGCAGCCCTCCCTCTCCCGCCTACGTCTCTCTCTCTTCCCCATCTCCTGCCTCCTAGGGGTGCGACGCCCCTCTCTTTCCTTCTCCCCCTCGGCTGGGTGTGATGCCCGGATCTTCCCTCTCCCCCCTTACGGTTCTTCCCCCTTTACACACACTTGTGACTCCTCCCACCTCGCCACTTCTTCCCCCTCTCTCTTGCCATTGCCACACTCTGCACCACCTCTTCTTGCTAACTTCCCTCCCCATCTTCACGTCACAACCCCACCACCCGTTCCCTTTCATCTGTGAGCACACACAAACACACACTTCGCACTCACAGCGTCTCCCTCTCCCATTGCTCGTCTCTCCTAATCTCTCCATTCCACACATGCAACAAACCCATTCCGGCAGCCCTGTTTGAAACATGGGCACCTTAACCCCTTGTGTCACATCATCAACAATTGCGGCAACGTTTCAATCACTCCACTTGCTTCGACGAATTCTCCCAGCACAGAAGGATCCAGAAGGTGTATGAGCTATAAAAATAAAGCTTTGCAACCCTAGAATCCTTTGGGAGCTGTGGCGGCCGCAGTGGAGATTGATCAAGGGAGATCTCTGGTGATTAGTGGAGACGTGTCGGCGTCCCTCTTCTTCCTTTCTTCTTCCTTCTTCATCCAATTAAGGTAGGTAATAACGAGCCCAATATAAAGTGTTATATATGGATGGAATAAGCGTCTAGTCCTCTTTCTTTTGAGCCATAAAGCCCTAAATTCCATTAGGTATCCTGCGTAAATTTAATGGTTTGGTAGAGGCATGTCAGAATTAGGGCATAACTTGTTCCCCTTTGATTTCAGTAGTGATTTCAGGCTGTAAATCTAAAATTGATTCATTCATCTTGTAGAGTTTTTCATGCTCTTTCTATTGGTAGTAAAAGCCCCAAAATCCATGATGTATACCCTTCGAATTTCGTGTTTATTATGACCCTAAAAACCTCGCCGAGGGCGGGCAAGGGTTGGTTCAATCGGATTTTTACCAGACTTGACGGTCTTACGATAGACCACACATCCTGGATGGGCGGCTCCTGCAAGAGCACACATCCTGGGATGGGAGGTCACACCTAGACCACATATCTAGGATGGGCGGTCATCACCTAACCACATATCCAGATGGACGGAAATTACCAGACCACACAACCCTGATAGGATGGGCGGCCACCAGCAGACCACATATCTGGATGGGCGGCCACGAGCAGACCACACATCCTGGATGGGCGGCTCCTGCATGACCACATATCTGGGATGGGCGGCCCTCTCCTAATCGTTCAACCCCTTGGGCGGCCATTCCCCGGCCGCACAAGTACCCTTCAGTCCAGTAGATATAATGTCCTGTAACGACCGCACATCTATGCAGAAATGACTTAGTGTGAGCTCTACATGATTCATATTAGTATCTTAATTGATAATTAGTAAATTAGAAACCCATATGATAAGTGGTAAATTATGCAAGTAAAATTCTATAAAATGCATGCTTTTTATTCCCACTTGATCTTGTTCATTATCATTATCATCTTGATTAATCTTTTTGGCAATCAAATTAATGTAAATCATGATCCTTGATAAATTAACATGAAAATTAGGACTGAAATGAATACTAGGTTGCTTGACAGCCATTCTACTCCAGTAGAACGGTTTGACCAATTTGCGGACTTCTAATAAGTCATTAGCCCTATTAGTTGTGCTAGCCTTGAACTTACCCCCGGACACTCCATCCGGCGGACTTAACATCATCTTGGGATCTCTGTATATCCCTGCTAAGAATCTAATGAACCACCAGAAACTCCGATTTACGTGACTGAACCGCTGGATTATAAGTCTTGGATCGAATTGGGCTAAGAGAGGCATGTGCGGCCAGTAGTGGACAGCATATCCTTATAGGCGGCCCAATAACGATTGCATATTCCTGGCTTATGCCATTAAGTGTTCGTCGATTAACCTTGATCAATCTTCGACCAAAACGTTAAGCCCTGGACTGACCAATAGACAGTAGACTAGGCCCTGGTTTAGCTTTACCCTGTCTTTGGCAGCCAGGAGTCCAATAGGGTGATTTCTCAGCTTTCTATCCAAGCCCGGGTGGTGCGGCTGGAATATGACCGTTCAAACCTTATGCGGATTCTCTTGGACCGCATATCTTTAATACGGCCCCGTATGGCCCGTACATCATGTTCATGGGTCTTAAGGTCTTCTGGACCTGCGCGGCCCAGAACTTACCATTCATCCTTTAGAGCGGCACACTGTCAGCCGTTCATGCTTGACCTCGTGGGCTGAGTTTCAGTCCAGTTCCTATAAGTGCGGCCCGGTGCTAGCCGTATATATCATTTGAGCGGCCTCTGTATGACTGTACATCTCTTAGAAACGAGTTTTATCGTGTTTTGTGCTCTTGAATCCAAGGACAGATTAGTCCTTTAAATCTTAAACTTCTGGATAGTAATTCATCTGATTATTTGGCCATAAACTTGACTAAATGTCTAGACGGAACTTGGGATCTTGGATCCGATAAATCAATGCCAACGCATCATAAGGGCCCAGTCTGGTCCTAGGGAGAGCGCCCGAAAAGTACTTGTACCCATGGGAGTTTGTAATGACAAGGTGAGGCATTGCACCGAGTGCATGACTAGCGTGATGTCTATGACAGAAATCTCTTGTTATCTCTTGTTACTTGATCGTGCTTGACTTGTTTAAAATACTTGATGGTGGCCATTTCCTCGTTACAATTTCTTGTTACACTTGTTACATGATATTCTTGTTGAAATCCAGGTATCTTATATTTTCTTGACCTTGCAAGATCTTTATATTACGTTATTTTTCTTCTGTATCGTCATTTCTTTTCTTATCATTTCATATAAAAATGGAATAATTGATTAATTACGTAAACTTGCCTGTTATTATCTACTGAGCGTTCGCTCATATAATTGTCTCCCCCTTTTTCCAGGCAGCTCAGGTGATGACGCGCTTACCGTTGGGGATGGGCAGGAGTGATGATTGGAGTGTACCAGTTCTAGATGTTGAGTTGGCATAGTTATCCTACTCTTAGTTGTGCCTTAGAGGGTGTTTGGCTACAGTCACGATATTATTGTTAAGTTGATATTGCCTCAGTTTGTATTAAAGTTGGTTTAAGGATATTGTACTAGATTTGAAATGTTTCATGACCAATAAGTTATCTCTTTTCATAGCACTTGTGTTAATGCTTAGATTAGCTTATCTTTATTTCTAGCTATTTCTGACTGTACATTCCGATATTCCGTGTCGGGGCGTGACAGTTTAGGTGGTATCAGAGCTTAGGTTCCACATTCCTAGGTTTTCTAAAGTTCTAGGTTTTCTAAGTTCTAGGGGTCTAAGTGATGATATAGGGCCCATAACCTTGTTATAAGTCTAAGAACCCAACCTGGTGAGATTTGGGTAGAAACTTGGGTTAAGTTCATACCTTAGTTACGATATTATCTATTTTTAATGAACCTAAATAATCTATTCCCCGTGTAGGCCTTTGCAATGGTAGCTGATCGCACGGAATGGAGGAACTTATAGCGCACGGTTCAAGGCCTTACTCAAGTTTTGCAACAAGTGGCCCAAGCAGGAGCTGCAAACCATGTCACTGGTGATTTATATCGGAACTTTTGGGGGATGAATCCGTCGAGATTTTGTGGCTCGACTGACCCTGATGAAGCCGAGCACTGGCTAGAAGAAATGGGAAGGATATTCGAAGTAATGCTGTGCAGCAATCAAGAACGTGTCCTTCTATCAACCTTTCAACTTGAACATGATGCAAGAACATGGTGGGAATCAGTTAAGGCTACCCTTGGTGATCAGCAAGTCACATGGGAGGAGTTTGAGGAATTCTTTAATAGCAAATACTTTTCTGATAGAGTGCAAGAGAAGAAGGCAGCGGAGTTCACGGCTTTGAAGCAGCGAAATCTATCTGTGGCAGAATTTGAAGCTCAATTTTCTCGGTTATCCCGATATGCTACTCACTTGATATCCACCGAGAAGATGAAGGCTAAGCACTTTCTTAATGGACTGAAGCTACTATATATCAACCAATTGGCACCAATGAAAATCCCAACTTATTCTGAGATGGTGAGAAAAGCTCAAGTCCTAGAAGATACTCTAGAAATGACGTAGCGAATCCGTGGAAAAAGTGTAAGGAATGAACAACCTACGGGTTCCGGGAATATCAAACCCGGGTATGGCAAGAAGAGGCCCATTAGTGGGTCTGGTTCGTGGAGTGGGTCCGGATTGTGGAAGGGCAAGATGTCGAAACGTGAAGACAAGAAGCCTAGCCCTATTGTTCCATTTAAAGGAGTATGCAGGTATTGTGATCATCCAGGTCACAAGATGGAGGAGTGTTGGCGCAAGTTGGGTGCCTGTTTGCGATGTGGAAGTAGGGAGCACCGTATCCCTGACTGTCCTCTTTTATCTGAGCAAGCTATGCCGGCAAAATCACAAGGCATCAAGAAACAACAAGGCAAGCTCCAAGCTTTACAAGCAGATGAGGCAGGAACCACTGAGGGTGGTGGACTCGTCGAAGGTACTCTTATTATACTCGACAAGCCAGCATTTGTTCTTTTTGATACTGGTGCCACACGTTCATTTATTTCTCGGAGTTTTGCTAAGTCTTTAGCTGTGAAGCCTATTTTGATGGATTCTCCGTTAGAGATTTGAACCCCTATTGGTACTAGATCAGCAATTCAATATTTCTATCCTTCCAGTAAGGTTATGATTGATGAATATAATTTACCAGCTGATTTAGTTTGCATGGACATGAAGGATTATGATGTAATCCTAGGAGCAGATTGGTTGGCTAAATATGAGGCAAATGTTCACTGCAGTACTAGCTCTATGTCTTTTACTAGGCACCCGAGACTTTCTCTTGTAGGAGTTAAACACCATAACTCTGTATCACTTATCTCGACTCTTCGAGCTGATAAGCTGATGAAGCAATGATGTAAAGCTTTCCTAGCCTTTGTCTATGCGACCCCTGAGCAGCAGATCAGGATTAAGGACATTTCTGTTGTCTGAGATTTTCCTGATGTCTTTCCAGAGGAACTGCCAGGACTTCCGCATGAGCGGAAAGTTATCTTTTCTATTGATCTCATTCCTGGCACATCTCCTATTTTCAAAGCTCCTTATCGTATGTCTCCTGCGGAACTGAGGGAATTAAAGCAACAGTTGATGGAATTACTCGAGAAGGGTTTCATTCATCCAAGTACTTCCCCTTGGGGAGCCCCTGTATTATTCGTCCGGAAGAAAGATGGTTCGATGAGATTGTGCATCGATTATCGATAATTGAACCAGCTGACTGTCAAGAACAAATATCCATTATCGAGGATTGACGAATTATTTGATCAGATAGCGGGAGCTCAATATTTTTCTAAGATCGATCTTCGATCTGGATATCATCAATTACGGATTAAGGAAGATGATATCTATATAATAGCTTTCTGCAGTAGGTATGGTCATTACGAATTTGTCGCTATGCCTTTTGGTCTAACGAATGCACCAGCAGCTTTCATGCAGTTGATGAACAATGTATTTCCGCCCTATCTTGATCAATGGGTCGTGGTATTCATTGATGATATCCTGATTTATTCCAAGAATGAAGAGGAGCATGCTGAACATATGAGGAGGGCATTGCAACTATTGAGAGATCATCAGCTATATGCCAAGTTCAGTAAGTGTGAATTCTGGCTACAAGAGGTGTCCTTTCTTGGACATATCATCACAAAGGAAGGAATTTATGTTGATCCTTCAAAGGTAGAGGCAGTGAAGAATTGGGATCAGCCTACCAGTGTGACTGAAGTTAGAAGTTTCCTAGGCCTAGCAGGCTACTACCAAAGATTTATCCATGATTTCTCAAAGATTGCGGTACCTATGACAAGATTAACCTGCAAGGAGAATAAATTTGATTGGTCAGAAGATTGCCAGTGAAGCTTTCAGACTTTGAAGGAATGTTTAACTACTGCACATGTATTAGCTTTACCTTCTGGTGAAGGAGGTTTTGTCGTATACACTAATGCTTCAGGTATTGGTTTAGGCTGTGTACTCATGCAGCATGGGAAAGTGATTATCTATTCTTCTAGGCAGTTAAGGAAGCATGAAGAGAATTATCCTGTTAATGATTTGGAACTAGCAGCGGTGGTATTTGCCTTGAAGATATGGAGGCATTACTTGTATGGAGAAACATTCACAGTATCTTCAGATAATAAGAGTCTGAAATATTTATTTTCTCAAAAGGAACTCAATATGAGGCAAAGAAGATGGTTGGAGTACTTGAAGGACTTCGACTTCTCGATTGAGTATCATCCTGGAAAAGGCAATGTTGTGGCAGATGCATTAAGTCGGAAGCCTGTAGCTAAATTGTCAAGTCTCATGTTACAAGAGTGGAGGCTACTAGAACAATTAGCTAGCCTGGACCTTAATGTTGACAATGATCGGGTTAGGATTGCACAGATTCGACTTAAGCCCGAATTGTTGATGGAAATCAAGTCCTTGCAAGATAATGATCCCAAGCTGGTAGAGATCAAGGGAAGCTTGAGCAGCATACCTGACTTCATGATGGTTGACGATGGAAGATTGTTATTCCAGGGAAGAACTTGTGTACCTGATGAAGTTGGAATAAAGAATTAGATTCTTGAGGAAGCACATAGATCCAGATACACCATTCATCCTGGAGGCACTAAAATGTTCAGAGATTTGAAAAGATCCTTTTGGTGGATGAATATGAAAAGGGAAGTTGCAGACTTCTTGAGTAGATGCTTGGTTTGTTAGTAAGTTAAGGCTGAACATTTCAGACCGGTAGAAAAATTGAAATAACTCGACATACCCCAATGGAAGTGGGAAAGTATTGGCATAGACTTCATTATGGGTCTACCTAGGACTCGTGGTGGATTTGATGCAATATGGGTGATTATCGATCGATTGACAAAGTCATCTCATTTCTTACCCATTAAGTCTAAATAGGCAATTGATGTATTGGCTGCTTTGTATTTGAAGGAAGTGGTAAGGCTCTATGGCATACCAATCATCATTGTGTCTGATAGAGCCCCAGATTTACTTCACATTTCTGGAAGGGACTGCAAGAGTCTCTGGGTACTCGTCTGAATTTCATTACTGCTTTTCATCCACAGACAGATGGACAGACTGAAAGAACCAACCAGATAGTGGAAGATAAGCTTAGAGCATGCATGATTGATTTCAGAGGCAGTTGGAGTGATCACTTGGCATTAATTGAATTCGCCTACAACAACAGTTATCAATCCAGCATACAGATGGCTCCTTTTGAAGCATTGTATGGAAGAAGCTATCGTTCCCCGTTATGTTGGCATGAGGTTGGTGAGAAACAATGGCTTGGACCGGATCTTATTTAAAATCATCACAGAACATCCGTATTATCCGAGATCGGTTACAAGTAGCCCAATCAAGACAGAAGAGTTATGCCGATAACAGAAGGAGAGCATTGAAGTTTCAGGTTGGCGAGCATGTATTTTTAAAGGTCTCTCCTACGAGAGGGATTCGAAGATTTGGCATTCAGGGCAAGCTAAGTCCGAGATATATTTGTCCATTCGAGATCCTGGATAGAGTGGGAGAGGTTGCTTACAGGCTGGCTTTACCGCCTCAGTTGTCTGGCGTACACAATGTTTTCCATGTGTCTATGTTACGAAAATATGTGTATGACCCCACTCACATCATTCAGCAAGTGGATTTCGAATTGAAGGAAGATTTAACCTATGAAGAAAGACCTATCAAGATTCTGGACTGAAAACAACAGCAACTCCGGAATCATTCCATACCGATGGTCAAAATTTAGTGGAGTCGGCGTGTGACCGAAGAGGCTACTTGGGAGTCTGAAGATACTATGCGGAAGCGGTATCCCAACTTATTCAAGGTGAGCTATCTCATTCCCTATTTTCTGTATTTAGTGCAGTGAATTTGGAGGACCAAATTCATTAAAGTAGGGGAGGGTGTAATACCCCGATTTGGAAATTGAAATGAAATTGAAATGAATGAATTTCAGAATTTAATATTTAATTCCTTAGTGAATAGGACAAGTGGAATTTTGACTACCTTATACAAATCTAGAAAAATGGTAATTTGGTAAAGGATAATTTATTTAACAACTTTGTCTCCTGTGGTCGACCCAATAAAAATCCGTAACTAGGTCTAATCAATGGATTGAGCCCAAAATGCACACTTACCTAACCTTACCTCAAACCACAGAATTAGGGCTTAACTGAGCCCAAATCGGTGGCAAAGGAAAGGCCATGATCTATGGATCGTTTTCCCTCTGCCAATTCATCGAAACCCTAACCCTTAAACTTGTGATCGACCGAGCTTGGGTGAGGTCAACAATTGCGGTGACGTTTCAATCACTCCACTTGCTTCGACGAATTCTCCCAGCACAGAAGGATCCAGAAGGTGTATGAGCTATAAAAATAAAGCTCTGCAACCCTAGAATCCTTTGGGAGCTGTGGCGGCCGTAGTGGAGATTGATCAAGGGAGATCTCTGGTGATTAGTGGAGACGTGTCGGCGTCCCTCTTCTTCCTTTGTTCTTCCTTCTTCATCCAATTGAGGTAGGTAATAACGAGCCCAATATAAAGTGTTATATATGGATGGAATCAGCGTCTAGTCCTCTTTCTTTTGAGCGATAAAGCCCTAAATTCCATTAGGTATCCTGCGCAAATTTAATGGTTTGGTAGAGGCATGTCAGAATTAGGGCAGAACTTGTTCCCCTTTGATTTCAGTAGCAATTTCAGGCTGTAAATCTAAAATTGATTCATTCATCTTGTAGAGTTTTTTATGCTCTTTCTATTGGTAGTAAAAGTCCCAAATTCCATGATGTATACCCTTCGAATTTCGTGTTTTATTGTGACCCTAAAAACCTCGCCGAGGGCGGGCAAGGGTTGGTTCAATCGGATTTTTACCAGACTTGGACGGTCTTACGATAGAAGACACATCCTGGATGGGCGGCTCCTGCAAGACCACACATCCTGGGATGGGCGGTCACACCTAGACCACATATCTAAGATGGGCGGTCATCACCTAACCACATATCCAGATGGACGGTCATTACCAGACCACACAACCCTGACAGGATGGGCGGCCACCAGCAGACCACACATCCTGGATGGGCGGCTCCTGCATGACCACATATCTGGGATGGGTGGCCCTCTCCTAACCGTTCAACCCCTTGGGCGGCCATTCCCTGGCCGCACAAGTACCCTTCAGTCTAGTAGATATAAGGTCCTGTAACGACCGCACATCTATGCAGAAATGACTTAGTGTGAGCTCTACATGATTCATATTAGTATCTTAATTGATAATTAGTAAATTAGAAACCCATATGATAAGTGGTAAATTATGCAAGTAAAATTCTGTAAAATGCATGCTTTTTATTCCCACTTGATCTTGTTCATTATCATTATCATCTTGATTAATCTTTTTGGCAATCAAATTAATGTAAATCATGATCCTTGATAAATTAACATGAAAATTAGGACTGAAATGAATATTAGGTTGCTTGACAGCCATTTTACTCCAATAGAACGGTTTGACCAATTTGCGGACTTCTAATAAGTCATTAGCCCTATTAGTTGTGCTAGCCTTGAACTTACCCCCGGACACTCCATCCAGCGGACTTAACATCATCTTGGGATCTCTGTATATCCCTGCTAAGAATCTAATGAACCACCAGAAACTCCGATTTACGTGACTGAACCGCTGGATTATAAGTCTTGGATTGAATTGGGCTAAGAGAGGCATGTGCGGCCAGTAGTGGACCGCATATCCTTATAGGCGGCCCAATAACGACCACATATTCCTGGCTTATGCCATTAAGTGTTGGTCGATTAACCTTGATCAATCTTCGACCAAATCGTTAAGCCCTGGACTGACCAATAGACAGTAGACTAGGCCCTGGTTTAGCTTTACCCTATCTTTGGCAGCCCGGAGTCCAATAGGGTGATTTCTGAGCTTTCTAGCCAAGCCCGGGTGGTGCGGCTGGAATATGATCGTTCAAACCTTATGCGGATTCTCTTGGACCGCATATCTTTAATACGGCCCCGTATGGCCCGTACATCATGTTCATGGGTCTTAAGGTCTTCTGGACCTGCGCGGCCCAGAACTTACTGTTCATCCTTTAGAGCGGCACACTGTCAGCCGTTCATTCTTGACCTCGTGGGCTGAGTTTCAGTCCAGTTCCTGTAAGTGCGGCCCAGTGCTAGCTGTATATAGCCTTTGAGCGGCCTCTGTATGACCGTACATCTCTCAGAAACGAGTTTTATCGTGTTTTGTGCTCTTGAATTCAAGGACAGATTAGTCCTTTAAATCTTAAACTTCTGGACAGTAATTCCTCTGATTATTTGGCCATAAACTTGACTAAATGTCTAGATGGAACTTGGGATCTTGGATCCGATAAATCAATGCCAACGCATCATAAGGGCCCAGTCTAGTCTTGGGGAGAGCGCCCGAAAAGTACTTGTGCCCATGGGAGTTTGTAATGACAAGGTGAGGCATTGCACCGAGTGCATGACTAGCGTGATGTCTACGACAGAAATCTCTTGTTATCTCTTGTTACTTGATCGTGCTTACTTGTTTAAAATACTTGATGGTGGCCATTTCCTCGTTACAATTTTCTGTTACACTTGTTACATGATATTCTTGTTGAAATCCAGGTATCTTATATTTTCTTGACCTTGCAAGATCTTTATATTACGTTGTTTTTCTTCTGTATCGTCATTTCTTTTCTTATCATTTCATATAAAAATGGAATAATTGGTTAATTACGTAAACTTGCCTGTTATTATCTACTGAGCGTTCGCTCTTATAGTTGTCTCCCCCTTTTTCCAGGCAGCTCAGGTGATGACGCGCTTACCGTTGGGGATGGGCAGGAGTGATGATTGGAGTGTACCAGTTCTAGATGTTTAGTTGGCATAGTTATCCTACTCTTAGTTGTGCCTTAGAGGGTGTTTAGCTACAGTCATGATATTATTGTTAAGTTGATATTGCCTCAGTTTGTATTAAAGTTGGTTTAGGGATATTGTACTAGATTTGAAATGTTTCATGACCAATAAGTTATCTCTTTTCATAGCACTTGTGTTAATGCTTAGATTAGCTTATCTTTATTTCTAGCTATTTCTGACTGTACGTTTCGATATTCCGCGTCGGGGCGTGACAGAATATCTCGCAGCTTTGACCGTTTCAGAGGGTTTTTCTACCATTAGATTAGGCCATTTTGATTGGAGGGTTGAGATTAAATCTGTAGCACCCCATATAAATTCTAGGATTAAAATTTCCTAAAAATAAATAAAACTCCAAATTAAATAGTCAAAGGGCCTTCCTTAGATAAAACCCATCACCCTTATAAAAGCCTTAAGATATAAATGGGCTTTATAACTAATGGTCCCTATGAAGGTTAAGTTTGACCTAGAATCAAAAAGAGGATTAACCCATCTATATATGTATATATGGGCTTAAAATGGCAAAGAGGGCTCATGGCTTTCTGTACATCCACAGGAGTTATAGGAATATAGATATGTTAGTCCAAAAAGGCAAAGCCCATCTTCCCGTTCGAAGCTTGCATGAACCTTTAGGTTTTTTAGTTTCCTTTGGGAAAGTGGCTGCATGTATGGATAGAGGAGCTAAGCATAGGAAGTTTAAAATTCATTAGGATTACTACAAGGAAAACTTAAATATCATTAGGATTCTAAAACCTCGTAGCTTTTCTTTCACTATAAATAACTCCTCCATCGAACAAGCCCCGGTTACTGCTACTATTACGTTCGAAGGAGTCCCTTGCTGCCATCGTTCTTCCTCTGCGGCTATCGTGCTCTTGTCTTTCCGGTGAACGAATCGTGAAGGGGCTCTGCATCCTTCATCTTCCTCCTGCTGTTGCTCTTCTCTTACAATTGCTAGTAATAGTTGCTGCCACTGAAGGGAGAAGCCTGTTGCTTCTGCCGTAACTATACTGCTACTTCCATTGCTTCGCCAGTTGCAGAGTTGTTGTTGCTGATTCTGTTGTGGAGAAGTTCTTCTTCCTCCATCGTTGTTGTTGCAGTTGCCGTAGTTGCCTACTGCTGTTTATCTACTTCTACTATCTTCTCTATCTATCATTCAAACCAAGCCAAGAAGGTAGGTGTTCTCAAGATACAATGTCCAAATCGATTAATTACAGTAAAAATCATGCACGTAGGTCATATAGTATGAAACATGCTTTCTGTTTGCAGTTTTTCGTAGTTTTACTGAGTTCTTGAAAATAATGACCCTGTCATGGACGCTTATTGAATGAACGCTTGCGCACCATGTCGTTAATTCTTCTGAAATTACGACAGCGAACATGATGTCATTTAATGAACGACCTTATGACCAACCGCTAATTCTTTTTAGGTATTTAATAATTCTGCATGCTTAAAAATTTATATCTAAAAACCTGATGAATAAAATTAATGCATGAACGTAGTTTTAGATTCCTAATATTTTTCTCTACCTGTTCATGTCTTTACTTTCCTATTTTTATAAACTTTCATCCTGTGAGTAGTGACTTGTGTCTAGGAACGTATCTGCCCTATGTGTATCACTGGACAAATAAAGTGCGGCTTTTTTGTCGTCACTATTTATACAATGAACGCGCTCATGCAAGGGCGCTAATTTGTAAAATAAACAATAAATGATGAATATATTGGAAAATTATGAAATTACAATTGAGGTCAGTGCATTATTTAAAGAATGAACGCCACTGTGTAAAGTCGCTATTTTGAAAACATAAATATTATTTAGGAAAAATATTATAAATAACGCCCTTATACAGTGTCGTTAATTTTAAACTATTTACATGGAAATTTTGATATAATGTGATTGAACGACCTTTCAGAAGGTCGCTATTTTATTAAATAGTGACTTCTGTACATGCGCTGTTTTCCTGCCTCATAGTTTTACCGTGTTTTCTGGCCCATATCGTGGGTCTATTGACACTCTCATCTCACATCCGTAGATGGGATTTCTATTTTGATTTTTATCGATTACACACTAATTCTCGGTGATGTTTGAACCCTCTACGGGATATACCTTCCTTCGGACTGGTGATTTCATCATAGAGATCTCCGTAAGTCTACGCGAAGCCTTGGATTCCCTCAAGGCCGTCGAGCAGGTTGTACCCTCAAAACCCATGACACCATGTCTTGTCACGTCACACTGAAGAAACATGATACTTTAGCCCTCTTAGAGCGCTGTTTCTAGCCTCTATGAGAAGTCTATTCTCTGTCAGTAATTGGCGACATGGGCTTGGGCGCCAAAAGGAATTGGCAACCTGTCCAGTGCCGTTATTTCCCTGATATAGTTACCAGAGCCTGGGCGCTATTTCATCAAGACTGTACTGTTCACAGGAATGGGCGACCACGCATGTGGGTGCTATTTCTGTAATTGGTGGAGACTAAGTGGACGTCATTTACCCAGTTTACGCCATGTCTTGGTTTTTCGTGAGGATTGATGCTGTGTTATTCTTGTTCAACGTTCTACCCTTGAACTCCTCGTTCGTAAAATCTTCCTTATCATCTTACAATGAGTTATCCTTTGGAACTCTATATTGGCTATAACTATAGTGGATGTCAAAATATACATGACTCAATGCTTGCGCATATAGGGCCCGATCTGATACTGGGAGGAGCACTCAAAAGTACTTGTGTCCATGGGAGCTATATTGATCACGGTGGGCATTGCATCGAAGTGCATGACTTGCTAGATTGACATTCCACGACTCGTACTTGACTTGACATGACATTACTTGTGTGGCCCAGAATGGGTATTTACTTGCTTAGTATTACGATACCCAATTCACATGACATGACTTGAAATATTTACATGCTTGACTATCTTCTTACATTCCACATGATTATCTTGAAATCTTGCTAGTTCATCTCTATTAACTCTTGTTACTCTCTCTCTTATCATTTTTATGCATACATGCATAGCTAAACTTGCATTCATGTAACATGTAATTACTTAAAGCTAGCTTGTACTTGAGATATAATTCCTACTGAGCGTTCGCTCACCCTAGTGTTTCCCATATTTTTCAGATAATTCCGATGACGAGGATCACTCGGAAGGGAATAGACATGAGTGAAGAGCATAGAGCCACCGGTCTATTCAGCGTCTATCAAGTCGTGTCCTTTTTTCTATTTTCTTGAGTCAATCATTGTAATTTTATTTTATTGAGTCAAGATTATCCTTAGTACTTTATTGATAGTATGTAATAAAATTACGTTGATGGTTATTATGAATAAAGGATTTGGTTTGTCTCTACTTTTGTGTGCTCTATCTATCTGTCGAATACACTTATGCTCTGATTGACATGATTGATATAACTCGTCACGCTTACAGGGATCCTTCCGCGCTCGGGACGTGACAATTTTTGTGGTATCAGAGCCTAGGATATTCAATTCCCAGGAAACCAAGTCCAAGGATAGGTTATGCCTTATCCGGTGAGATTGGGTAGAACCATGGGTTAAGTTAACTTAGGGACATAGACCCTTGGATCAATCTCATATATTAATATAGCTATTTAAATTCTTGTAGGATTATGGCAGCCGAACGTGCCCAGTGGCGTGATATGCAACGCATAGTTCAGGGTCTTACTTAGGCGCTACAACAAGTGGCGCAGGGAGGGGCCAACCGTGGAGCAAGAGATCTCCACTGAAGTTTCCGTAACATGAACCCACCTAAGTTCATTGGCTCAACCGACCCTGACGATGCCGAGCACTGGATCAGGGAGATCGAACGTATTTTCCATGTCATGTAATGCACGGATGAAGAAAAGGCTGGCAACTTTTCAACTAGAGTGGGATGCCCGATTCTGGTGGGAGTCAGTAGAAGCTACCTTGCCCCAAGAACAAGTCACGTGAGGCGAGTTTGTTGATTACTTTAACAATAAATACTTTTCAGACCGCATCTAAGAGAAGAAGGCTGTGGAGTTTGCCGCATTGAAGCAAAGGACACTATCTATGGCCGAGTATGATGCCCAATTTTCCCGTCTGTCAAGGTATGCACCACATCTAGTGCATACGGAGAAGATGAAGGCCCGAAGGTTTCTAAACGGACTTAGGCCGCAATATATAACCCAACTGGCGCCGATGGACATTCAAGTCTATTCGGAGATAGTGCGAAGAGCCCAATTGTTAGAAGATGCCACGGAGTTGTCCGATCGGATCCGTGGAAAGGACAAAAAGGAGCAGGTTACAAGCTCCGGTACTTTCAAGCCAACCTTTAATAAGAAAAGGACTAGCAACAAAGGAGATTCCTCCTAGGAGAAGATGTTTAAGAAGAGCAACAAGCCCTTCTCCATTACTACCACACCTTCCAAAGAGGTGTGTAAACATTGCGACAAGGTCGGCCATAAGGCCGAGGAATGCTGGAGAAGACTAGGAGCTTGTCTCCGATGCGGGAGCCGTGATCACCGGATTCCCGACTGCCCCTTACTTAGTGAACAAGCTGGAGACGAGAAGCGTCCTGTGAAGAAGCAAGCAAGTCTCCAAGCTCTTCAGGAGGTAGAGCAAGATGAAGGCGGACTGGTGGAAGGTACCTTAAAGATTTGTTCCAAGTCTACTCGTGTATTGTTTGATATCGGCGCATCACATTCTTTTGTCTCCAAGAAGTTTGTTGATCCATTACCTATGGAACCAGAATGGATAGATCTAATTATTTCAACTCCTCTCGGAAACGAATCTGACATTACACACCATTATCTAAACTGTGAAGTTATGGTAAAAGGGAAGAATCTACCTGCCAACTTAATATGCTTAGACATGAAAGATTATGATGTTATACTAGGAGCCGACTAGCTGTCCACTTACAAGGTGATTATAGATTGCCGGTACGACAAGGTTACTTTTAAGGAGTTACCGGAACTTGTCTACACTAGCCCTAAGGGTCAGAATAAGTCAACCATTATTTCGGCTCTCCGAGCTACTAAGCTCTTAAGGAAAGGGTGCATGGCTTTCCTAGCTTTTGTGACTGCCACAGAAGCGAAGGAGACTAAGATAGAAGACATCCGAGTGATTCCAGAGTTTCCCGATGTATTCCTGAAAGATTTGCCCGGATTATCCCCACAAAGAGAGGTGGCCTTCACCATCGACCTTGTCCCTGGTGCTGGTCCAGTTTCTAAGGCACCTTATAGGATGTCCCCTACCGAACTCAAGGAATTAAAGGAGCAATTGTTGGAGCTTTTGAAGAAAGGATTTATTAGACCGAGCACTTCCCCGTGGGGAGCACCCGTGTTATTTGTAAAGAAGAAGGATGGATCGATGAGACTCTACATCGACTATCGGCAGTTGAACCATCTCACTATCAAGAACAAGTATCCACTGCCGAGGATCGATGAGTTATTTGACCAGATATCTGGGTCCAAGTATTTCTCCAAGATTGATCTCCGGTCAGGATATCACCAATTGAGGATCAAGGATGATGACATTCATAAGACCGCATTCCGGAGCAGGAATGGGCACTACGAATTTGTTGTTATGCCTTTTGGACTAACGAATGCCCCTGCAGCCTTTATGCAGTTGATGAATAGTATATTCAAGCCTCATCTAGATCAATTTGTTGTGGTCTTCATTGATGACATATTAATTTATTCAAAGACCGAAGAAGATCATGAGGAACACTTGAGGATTGCATTACAAATATTGAGGAGTAATCGACTCTATGCCAAACTCAGCAAGTGAGACTTTTGACTTGAGGAAGTGTCCTTCCTAGGACATGTGATCTCGAAGGATGGGATTTCTGTTGACTGTCAAAAGTCGAGGCCGTAAAGAGTTGGGAAAGGCCGACCAATGCTATCGAGATCCATAGTTTCTTGGGTCTAGCTGGCTATTACAGGCGATTCATCAAGGACCTCTCAAAGATCTCCGTTCCGCTTACTAGGCTGACATGTAAGGAGATTCCTTATAAGTGGGATGAAGAATGAGAGAAGAGCTTTCAAGCCTTGAAGGATCATCTAACAATCGCCCCGGTGTTAACATTACTCACTGAAGGGGAGAAGTTCGAGGTGTATACCGATGCATCTGGCATTGGCCTCGGATGTGTGTTAATGCAACAAGGGAGAGTCATTGCCTACTCATCCCGACAGTTCAATAAGCATGAAGAGAACTACCCAGTGCACGACATAGAGTTGGCCGCAGTGATATTTGCTTTAAAGATCTGGAGACACTATCTCTATGGAGAACAATTCACCGTGTACTCCGATCACAAGAGTCTCAAGTATCTATTCTCTCAGAAGGAATTGAACATGAGACAGAGACGTTGGCTAGAATATCTCAAAGACTTCGACTTCACAATACCATATCATCCTAGAAAGGGTAATCATGTAGTTGACGCCCTTAGTCGAAAGCCGAGAGTGTTATTAGCCAACTGTATGATCCAAGAGTGGAAGTTGCTGGAGTAATTCTCTAAACTAGATATAAGTACGAACCAGGAGGAATGGTGTATTACTCTATCACACATGAGGATACAATCGGATCTGCTCTCCGATATGAAGGAACTTCAAGACAGTGACCCGGTGTTAGTAGAGATCAAGGATAAGCTAGAAGAACGACCAGACTTCAAGGTAGCATCAGATGGAAGATTATTCAGGGAAAGGACTTGTATTCCAGATTGCCCGGAATTGAAGAAGAAAATTTTAGAGGAAGCTCACCGATCAAGGTACACGATTCATCCCGGATCTACCAAGATGTACCAAGACTTGAAACGGACCTTTTGGTGGCCCAACATGAAAAGGGAGGTAGCAGACTTTGTATCTCGCTGTCTCACGTGCCAACAAGTCAAGGCAGAACATCAAAAGCCTGTCGGTAAGCTACATCCTTTAGATATTCCTAAGTGGAAGTGGGAGGATATCGGCATGGACTTCACTATGGGTCTGTCTAAATCTAAAAGAGGACATGATGGAATATGGGTCATCATAGATCGATTGACCAAGTCAGCTCACTTCCTGTCAATAAAGAGCTGATAGTCAGTTGATGTTCTTGCTGCCTTGTACATCAAAGAAGTTGTTAGACTACATGGAGTTCCTGTTTTGATCGTGTCTGACTGAGACCCGCGATTCACTTCTCATTTCTGGAAGGGTGTACAACATTCGTTGGGGACAAGACTCAACTTTAGTACTACCTTTCATCCTCAGACAGATGGTCAGACCAAGAGAATGAATCAAGTTGTAGAAGACATGCTCAGAGCTTGTACCATTAATTTCGGTGGAAGCTGGCATGATCACTTGACTTTGGTCGAGTTTGCATATAACAATAGCTACCAGGTAAGTATTCAAATGACACCTTTCGAAGCATTATACGGAAGGAGTTGCCGATCACCCTTATGCTGGGATGAAGTTGGCGAAAAATAACTATTAGGCCCAGACATGGTGAGAGACACCACATAGAAGATTCAGCTAATTAGAGAGAGACTCCAAATGACTCAGTCTAGACAAAAGACTTATGCCGATACTAGGAGGAGAGACCTCAAGTTCCAAGTCGGAGACAAGGTCTTCCATAAGGTTTCCCTTGGCCGAGGCATCAGAAGATTTGGTGTTAAAGGTAAGCTTACACCAAGATATATCGGTCCCTTTGAAGTGTTAGAAAGAGTTGGTAAGGTTGCTTACCGCATCGCCTTGCCTTCTCAGCTGTCCGAGGTTCACAATGTGTTCCATATTTCTATGTTGAAGAAGTATGGGCATAATCCATCACACGTCATAGATCATGGCAACCTGGTGATACAAAAGGATCTCACATATGAAAAAAAGCCATTGAAGATCCTTGATCGCGAGGTTTGTGCACTAAGGAACAAGACAATTCCCATGGCAAGGTACAATAGAGCAAGTGCTCAGAGCAAGAAGCCACATGGGAGACCGAAGAATCCATGAAGAAGAGATTCCCAGACTTATTTCAAAATGATATGTACTTTGCACCCTCCATGTCTATATGCAATTGAATTTGGGGACCAAATTCTTTTAAGTGGGGGAGGGTGTAGCACCCCGTATAAATTCTAGAAATAAAATTTCCTAAAAACAAATAAAACTCCAAATTAAATAGTCGAAGGGCCTTCCTTAGATAAAAACCATCACCCTTATAAAAGCCTTAAGATATAAATGGGCTTTATAACTAATGGGCCTCACGAAGGTTAAGTTTGACCTAGGATCAAAAAGAGTATTGACCCATCTATATATGTATATATGGGCTTAAAATGGCCAAGAGCGCTCATGGCTTTCTGTACGTCCACATGAGGTTTAGGAATATAGATATGTTATTCCAAAAAGGCGAAGCCCATCTTCCCGTTCGAAGCCTGCATGAACCTTTAGGCCCGATTTGACAACGGAGTTGTCGGGTGTTGGTCGGGTGGTTGCGCTACCTGAAGAGAGAGAAATCCCACCTCCCCCTCACAGAAAGCCGCTAACCGAGGTCAGTTAACGTGCTCGACCCTCCGGGGTCGATCACGCTAACCGTGCTCGGTTAGCAAAAGAGGCCTTAGGGGTATTAGTTTCCTTTAGGAAAGCGGCTGCATGTATGGATAGAGGAGCTAAGCATAGGAAGTTTAAAATTCATTAGGATTGCTACAAGGGAAACTTAAATATCATTAGGATTCTAAAAACTTGTAGATTTTCTTTCTCTATAAATAACTCCTCCATCGAACAAGCCCTGGTTACTGCTACTATTACGTTCGAAGGAGTCCCTTGCTGCCATCGTTCTTCCCCTGCGGCTGTCGTGCTCTTATCTTTCCGGTGAACGAATCGTGAAGGGGATCTACATCCATCATGATGTGACACGACCTTGGACTTAAGCAAGCAAGCACATTCGCAATCTAAATGGGCCAATTTGGGCCACCGCTCTCTCGTCGCTCACCCAAGCCCGGGGTAACTTGGCAATGCCAAGGTGAGGTTGAGGGGTTGGGCCCTTGCTGGTAGAGGGCCAGCAAGGCCAAGACTTGATTCCCAATGGATGTGGAAGCCCAAGACAATGGGGCCGACCAAGTGCCAAAGGCACCGGTTTCTCTCTTTTCCCACGGTGATCACTTATAGCACAAGAGCTTAAGGATCGGGCTCTCATTCACGGCCAGCGGAGTTTATGAACTAATATTGAAAGAATAAGCACAAATTAGAGTAAAGTTTGGAGCACTTACTCGAACGGTTTGAAGAAACCGATCCTGCTCGGAGACGAGGGCGAGCGGTGAGGCGAGTGGATCCCCACACGCCTCGGCGGTGCAGCTTGACCTGCTCAAATCAATTACAACACTACGCCTCTCGCAGGAGGGGGATCTTGGGGTGGGGATTAAATGATTACAATCAAATCTACCTCCACACAGGGAGTAGCCTTCAGCCGGCCAAGCGGGGAGGGGGAAACTAAGTCGAAGATGTTGAAGCAACGAAGACACCGAATCTGCCTCCTTTCAGCCAATAAGGACAGACAGTCGGTGCCGGAGCTATAGATCTGTCTCTGGAAATTTTTCGAGGACGAGACCAGTGGGAAACTCTTCGTTACAGGATCAGGGATGCTTCAGAATTTTGTTAATTTCTCCTGGGGTCACTGCCGGTCGGGGCAGGAGCTCGAACAGGGCCTCTGGTTCTCGGACTGACAGTAGCAGGTCACCAACAGTAGGAAGAAGAAGCTGTTCCGGCCGCTCCCGAACTCCGAATTAGGTGCCGTCAGTTCCGTTAGAACCTTGGGTAAGTCCTCTTTGCAGTAAAGGAAACGGGGATGCCAGAGGATGTTGGAGACGATCTGTG
This sequence comes from Amorphophallus konjac, assembly GCA_022559845.1. Classification (NCBI taxonomy): domain Eukaryota; kingdom Viridiplantae; phylum Streptophyta; class Magnoliopsida; order Alismatales; family Araceae; genus Amorphophallus; species Amorphophallus konjac. The sequence continues at coordinate 271,297,931 of CM040127.1, forward strand.
GCATCAGAAGAGTGAGGAGGAGTCGGTGCAGACTGTAGAAGATAGAGTCGCGTGACCGTGGAAGAAAATTGGTAACTTCTGTTCCCGGATGCTGAATGGACTTCCGCTTCTTGTTTCTGAAAGAAGATAGGCCGAGGAAGAACTTTGCAGAAGAGCTCGTGGACTGGTTCCTGAGGGGTTTGTCGTGGTGAAGCTTTCTCCCCGGATCAGGATCTCTGCAGAGCTAGCTCCTGGTTTCCAACCGCTGGTTGCAGAGGATGCCCCAACAGCTCCCGAACTTGGAATCGAGCACCGTCAGGGTTTTTGGAATCTTGGACGAGTCCTCTTCGCAGAAAAACTGACGGGAAAGCCAACCGATGTCGGAGAAGAGCAGGGGACGCAGAACAATGGCGGCTGGTCGAAGTAGACTGTGGGCAGCAGGGCCGCGTAGCTAAGGGAGAAAAAGGATAACTCCTGCCACAGAGCGCCGAACGGAATTCTGCTTCTTGATTATGAAAGTAGATAGAAAGAAGAAGAACTTTGTAGAAGAGCTTGTGGGCTGATTCCTCCGAGGTTCGCCGTGGCAGAGCTTCTAATCCGGTTCTGGTACTTAGCCGGGGCAGCTCTGCGCAGCTGTGGGAGAACGGAGCTCCCGAGCAGCACACAACTCGGATGAAGATGAAACCACCTCCGTTATGAAGAAGACTGGGAGACGCTTCCAATGATGGCTCGTGATCCTTCAAAAACGTCCGGGGGAAGCCGTGGTCGCCACTGCAAGCTGCTACTCTTCTGCAGATCTTTGGTTGAGAGCTGTAGGTTGAAGATGATGGGGGGGAATGGGGTATATGGGAGGGGAAATGGGGGTGGATGAGTGTGGGGGAAGCCCGGGCTGTGAGGGGGTCTAGGAGGGGGTGTTCTAAGGTGGGGGAAGGGAAGAATGGGGTCTAGCAGGTGGTGGGAGGAGGAGCTATGAATTTGGGAAGGTGGGTGAGAGGGAAAGGGTCTTTGAAAATGGGTTTAAGGGTGGGATTAAATTTTGGTCTTGGGGGATGGGAAGAGGTGTGTGGGGAACATAATAGGGGTGCTTGGGGTTGTGGGAAGGGTGCTTGGGGAAGTGGGTGGGGTAGTTGGGGGTTGGGAGGTGGAGCTAGGATTGGTGGAAGCTCTCTTGGGACTAGGGGGTGGAGTAATGGGATGTGTTGGGAAGGGGAGTGGTCTTTAATGGGGGTAGGTGGGAGAATGGTGGTTGGGAAGGGAGGAGAGAGAAGATTTTCGGATTTGGGTGTAGAGGAGAGAGAAAGAGGGGTGAAAGAGAGAGATTAAGAGAGGAATGGGTGGGGAATCTCTCCCCTAGGGTTTCTCACCCAAATAATGGAATCTCTCCACTAGATAAGAGGTTTGAACTCTCAAAATGCCAAGTTTTTCGTTGATTCATTCATTACCTCCAAATGAAGGAAATGGGGCCCTATATATAGGAAACCCACATTTTACAATAAGTCCCTTACAAAAGACTCAATAACAAATAACCGAAGGGGTAGGGGGGCTCATGGGCCAAGACCGAAGAATTGGGCCCAATAGCACATTACACAATCTAATGACACTCAAACTTAGGAAAATAAATGCAAGACCTAGGAACATGACTCAAATAAAAGGGAAAATACATCAAATGACTCAAATAAAATTACATAGGACTCAAAATTAAATGACTAAATCATATCGGATGCAACCGGGGCGAGGAGACGAGCTGTGAACGTGGGCATGGGAGGTGATGTCCCCATCATACTCCCGGGGTGCGGATAACTCGACTCCGTCGAGTAAGTGTCCTTCCCTCCTTGGAGGGTGTAGAAGTGGTACTGCCTTCAAGTCTTCCGAACGAGACCGATCCATCCACCTGCCGAGATAGCACTCGTATACCTTGCTCCGAGTGGTAGTGACTTGTTCATCCAATATTTGTTCAATTTGTTCACGCTGGGCTCTCTTGGCTGGTGATCTCTCCTCACGGGTGGGTGCTCTCTCAAGGGAAGAAGTAGGCTCAATCTCCTCACTAGGTACCACCGTGGGTCCCTTATATGACACTAGGTCGGCAACATTGAATGTGGGACTTATTGCATACTCCTCAGGGAGATCTAACTCGTAGGCATTTGCACCAATGCACCTCAAGACCTGGAAGGGACCAGCCCCACGTGGCCTCAGTTTAGAGTTGCCTCCCGGGGAGAGCCTCTCCGTCCTTACCATCACAAAGTCACCCTCATGGAAGTCTCGGTGACGCCGATGAGAGTCGGCCCGCCTCTTATAAGCCTCATTCTTTTTGCTTATGTGCTTGCAAAGGCTTTCATGCAATTTCGTGAATGTTGACATTCTAGGGGTGATGGGTGGACCTGGGCAACCAAAAGTAAACCGATCATGCTTTGATGTCAAGAAGACTTTGATGGATTTTGGAGGGTCGGGGCAACCATATGTGGACTTATCATGCAATGTTGTCATGTAGACTTTGGTGGGCCTAGGTGGGCCGGGGCACCCGTAGGTGAACCTATCATGCAAAGTGGTGACGAATGTGGGGGGACCCAAACATCCGTAGATGCTTTTGACATGCTTAAGATCCATGATGAATGAAGGAGGACCATGACATCCGAATGTGGACCACTCATACTTTCTACTTGACATGTGGGTGATATGAATGAATGGAACCAACATAGTGTTCATGCTAAGGGGTATGGTAAGCCTAGACACATGCATACTTTTCCCAAAGGTGACTTCCATGTGTATAGGTGTGGGACATCCTTTGAACTCCCATTGGAAAGGATCGAATGGATCTAAGAAGGTGGTCGTCATGGGGTGTGGCACAACCTTATTACCTAGGGATATGTGGCCCAAGGTCATGGCTCCCAAGGTGTAACCCGGGTCTAGGATGGGGTGGATTGGGTCAAACATGGTGGGTTGGGTTAGGGAAAGGTGGGTGGTTGATAAGGTGGTTGGGTCACATAGGGGTCTAGGCTCCCATAGGAAGGGATCAAAGGGGTAGTGGAAAGGTCTTCCTAGAGGGTGGCACTCTATGTCTTCAAGGTACCCAAACGGTGAGTCATCCTCCTCCAAGATAATTGGGCCAAGGTCTCTAGTGGGTTGGCCAATTAAAGCAATTGGAATCTTGATGGTTGGGAAGTGGGCCAAGATTGGTTTCTCATCCTTGTGGAGAAAGAGAAGGATTTCACTCGTATAATGGCCACTAGTGTAGATGGAGGTGATGGAACCGGTGGCGGGGTAAGCTAGGAAGGGTCCACTAGAGTAGATGGGGCTAGACTCCAATTGTCCTATGGCTAGCATATTGGTCAGGTAGACTTGCCATTGTAAACAGTCCACTAGGTCCCCTAAGCCTTCCACAAAGTAAGAGGTTTGAAGTGTGACATGGGAAGACCGGGTGGACATAATTTGGACTTGATATGCCAAGGGTGAGAGGTAAGGTGGTGAGCTAGGAATGGTGGGGCCTTGCTTAAGCCATTGGAGTAGGGACTCATTCATGGTTAGGGTGTGCGGCTCATGAGGACCCGAACTAGGAGAGGTGGGTGGAAGTGGGGGGTCTAGGATGTTCTCTATGGTGGGAGGTGAATCCGGATTGGCATCCATCTCCACTTGGGTAGGAGTGTGGGCCACAACTTACAAGGATAATGGGGTAGGATAGTCTATGGTGGGTGGAGTGATTATGGTCAGTGCATGATACTCTAGGGGTGGTGAACATGGGTGGACTTGGGTTGGGCTTGCTCGGGGAAGTTCATGGGTGGGAGTTGGGTTCGGGGGTGAAAGATCGGTTGGTTGAAGAGGTTTGGGTTGGGGTGCGTAGATCTTTCTAAGATCGGCCCTCATTTCATCCCAAGATTCAATGGGTGCTTCCCCTTTGGCTTCTCTCAAACCTACAATGTTCTCCCATTCTTTCCTAGCTTGGCGCCAAAGCAAACTCTTGGCATAGTTGACTTGGACAAGCCCTGTCAGGGTAAACCTCCCAAAGTGTTGGTCTATGGACTTCTCCCATTGTAGATATATGCTAGGGCGGGATCCATCAAACACAAAGGCTTCTAATGGGCCTAAGAGTGGCGAATATGCCATGTATGAGGTAGTCATGATAGTGGACAAGGGTGATGCATGCAATGGCCCTAGGACAAGACTTAGTAGAGACAAGTCTATAACTTGCTCTGATACCAATTGATGTGACACGACCTTGGACTTAAGCAAACAAGCACATTCGCAATCTAAATGGGCCAATTTGGGCCGCCGCTCTCTCGTCGCTCACCCAAGCCCGGGGTAACTTGGCAATGCCAAGGTGAGGTTGAGGGGTTGGGCCCTTGCTGGTAGAGGGCTAGAAAGGCCAAGACTTGATTCCCAATGGATGTGGAAGCCCAAGACAATGGGGCCGACCAAGTGCCAATGGCACCGGTTTCTCTCTTTTCCCACGGTGATCACTTATAGCACAAGAGCTTAAGGATCGGGCTCTCATTCACGGCCAGCGGAGTTTATGAACTAATATTGAAAGAACAAGCACAAATTAGAGCAAAATTTGGAGCACTTACTCGACCGGTTTGAAGAAACCGGTCCCGCTCGGAGACAAGGGCGAGCGGGGAGGCGAGTGGATCCCCACACGCCGCGGAGGTGTAGCTTGACCTGCTCAAATCAATTACAACACTACGCCTCTCGCAGGAGGGGGATCTTGGGGTGGGGATTAAATGATTACAATCAAAACTACCTCCACACAGGGAGGAGCCTTCAGCTGGCCAAGCGGGGAGGGGGAAACTAAGTCGAAGATGTTGAAGCAACGAAGACACCGAATCTGCCTCCTTTCAGCCAATAAGGACAGACAGTCGGTGCCGGAGCTATAGATCTGTCTCTGGAAATTTTCCGGGGACGAGACCAGTGGGAAACTATTCGTTACAGGATCAGAGATGCTTCAGAATTTTGTTAATTTCTCCTGGGGTCGCTGCCGGTCAGGGCAGGAGCTTGAACAGGGCCTCTGGTTCTCGGACTGACAGTAGTAGGTCACCAATAGTAGGAAGAAGATGCTGTTTCGGCCGCTCCCGAACTCCGAATTAGGTGCTGTCAGTTCCGTTAGAACCTTGGGTAATTCCTCTTTGCAGTAAAAGAAACAGGATGCCAGAGGATGTCGGAGACAATCTGTGGCATCAGAAGAGTGAGGAGGAGTCGGTGCAGACTGTGGAAGACAGAGTCATGCGACCATGGAAGAAAATTGGTAACTTCTGTTCCCGGATGCTGAATGGACTTCCGCTTCTTGTTTCTGAAAGAAGATAGGCCGAGGAAGAACTTTTCAGAAGAGCTCGTGGACTGGTTCCTCCGGGGTTTGTCGTGGTGAAGCTTTCTCCCCGGATCAGGATCTCTGCAGAGCTAGCTCTTGGTTTCCAACCGCTGGTTTCAGAGAATGCCCCAACAGCTCCCGAACTTGGAATTGAGCACCGTTGTAGTCGTTGGAATCGTGGACAAGTTCTCTTCGCAGAAAAACTGACAGGAAAGCCAACTGATGTCGGAGAAGAGTAGGGGACACAGAACAATGGCGGCTGGTCGAAGCAGACTGTGGGCAGCATTGCCGCGTAGCTGAGGGAGAAAAAGGATAACTCCTGCCACAGCATTCCGAACGGAATTCTACTTCTTGATTCTGAAAGTAGACAGAAAGAAGAAGAACTTTGTAGAAGAGCTTGTGGGCTGATTCCTCCGAGGTTCACCGTGGCAGAGCTTCTAATCCGGTTCTGGTACTCAGCCGGGGCAGCTCTGCGCAGCTGTGGGAGAACGGAGCTCCCGAGCAGCACACAACTCGGATGAAGATGAAACCACCTCCGTTGCGAAGAAGACTGGGAGACGCTTCCAATGATGCTCTTGATCCTTCAGAAACGTCCAGGGGAAGCCGTGGTCGCCTCTGCAAGCTGCTGCTCTTCTGCAGATCTTCGGTTGAGAGCTGTAGGTTGAAGATGATGGGGGGGAATGGGGTATATGTGAGGGGAAATGGGGGTGGATGAGTGTGGGGGAAGCCCGGGCTGTGAGGGGGTCTAGGAGGGGGTGTGCTAAGGTGGGGGAAGGGAAGAATGGGGTCTGGAAGGGGGTCTAGCAGGTGGTGGGAGGAGGAGCTACGAATTTGGGAAGGTAGGTGAGAGGGAAAGGGTCTTTGAAAATGGGTTTAAGGGTGGGAATAAATTTTGGTCTTGGGGGATGGGAAGAGGTGTGTGGGGAACATAATAGGGGTGCTTGGGGTTGTGGGAAGGGTGCTTGGGGAAGTGGGTGGGGTAGTTGGGGGTTGGGAGGTGGAGCTAGGATTGGTGGAAGCTCTCTTGGGACTAGGGGGTGGAGTAATGGGATGTGTGGGGAAGGGGAGTGGTCTTTAATGGGGGTAGGTGGGAGAGTGGTGGTTGGGAAGGGAGGAGAGAGAAGATTTTCAGATTTGGGTGTAGAGGAGAGAGAAAGAGGGGTGAAAGAGGGAGATTAAGAGAGGAATGGGTGGGGAATCTCTCCCCTAGGGTTTCTCACCCAAATAATGGAATCTCTCCACTAGATAAGAGGTTTGAACTCTCAAAATGGTAAGTTTTTCATTGATTCATTCATTACCTCCAAATGAAGGAAATGGGGCCCTATATATAGGAAACCCACATTTTACAATAAGTCCCTTACAAAAGACTCAATAACAAATAACCGAAGGAGTAGGGGGGGCTTATGGGCCAAGCCCGAAGAATTGGGCCCTATAGCACATTACACAATCTAATGACACTCAAACTTAGGAAAATAAATGCAAGACCTAGGAACATGACTCAAATAAAAGGGAAAATACATCAAATGACTCAAATAAAATTACATAGGACTCAAAATTAAATGACTAAACCATGCCGGATGCAACCGGGGCGAGGAGACGAGCTGTGAACGTGGGCATGGGAGGTGATGTCCCCATCATACTCCCGGGGTGCGGAGAACTCGACTCCGTCGAGTAAGTGTACTTCCCTCCTTGGAGGGTGTAGAAGTGGTACTGCCTTCAAGTCTTCCGAACGAGACCGATCCATCCACCTGCCGAGATAGCACTCGTATACCTTGCTCCGAGTGGTAGTGACTTGTTCATCCAATATTTGTTCAATTTGTTCACGCTGGGCTCTCTTGGCTGGTGATCTCTCCTCACGGGTGGGTGCTCTCTCAAGGGAAGAAGTAGGCTCAATCTCCTCACTAGGTACCACCGTGGGTCCCTTATATGACACTAGGTCGGCAACATTGAATGTGGGACTTATTGCATACTCCTCAGGGAGATCTAACTCGTAGGCATTTGCACCAATGCGCCTCAAGACCTGGAAGGGACCAGCCCCACATGGCCTTAGTTTAGAGTTGGCTCCCAGGGAGAGCCTCTCCGTCCTTACCATCATAAAGTCACCCTCATGGAAGTCTCGGTGACGCCGATGAGAGTCGGCCCGCCTCTTATAAGCCTCATTCTTTTTGCTTATGTGCTTGCAAAGGCTTTCATGCAATTTCGTGAATGTTGACATTCTAGGGGTGATGGGTGGACCTGGGCAACCAAAAGTAGACCGATCATGCTTTGATGCCAAGAAGACTTTGATGAATTTTGGAGGGCCGGGGCAACCATATGTGGACTTATCATGCAATGTTGTCATGTAGACTTTGGTGGGCCTAGGTGGGCCGAGGCACCCGTAGGTGAACCTATCATGCAAAGTGGTGATGAATGTGGGGGGACCCAGACATCCGTAGATGCTTTTGACATGCTTAAGATCCATGATGAATGAAGGAGGACCATGACATCCGAATGTGGACCACTCATACTTTCTACTTGACATGTGGGTGATATGAATGAATGGACCCAACATAGTGTTCATGCCAAGGGGTATGGTAAGCCTAGACACATGCATACTTTTCCTAAAGGTGACTTCCATGTGTATAGGTGTGGGACATCCTTTGAACTCCCATTGGAAAGGATTGAATGGATCTAAGAAGGTGGTCGTCATGGGGTGTGGCACAACCTTATTACCTAGGGATATGTGGCCCAAGGTCATGGCTCCCAAGGTGTAACCTGGGTCTAGGATGGGGTGGATTGGGTCAAACATGGTGGGTTGGGTTAGGGAAAGGTGGGTGGTTGATAAGGTGGTTGGGTCACATAGGGGTCTAGGCTCCCATAGGAAAGGATCAAAGGGGTAGTGGAAAGGTCTTCCTAGAGGGTGGCACTCTATGTCTTCAAGGTACCCAAACGGTGAGTCATCCTCCTCCAAGATAATTGGGCCAAGGTCTCTAGTGGGTTGGCCAATTAAAGCAATTGGAATCTTGATGGGTGAGAAGTGGGCCAAGATTGGTTTCTCATCCTTGGGGAGAAAGAGGAGGATTTCACTCGTATAATGGCCACTAGTGTAGATGGAGGTGATGGAACCGGTGGCGGGGTAAGCTAGGAAGGGTCCACTAGAGTAGATGGGGCTAGACTCCAATTGTCCTATGGCTAGCATATTGGTCAGGTAGACTTGCCATTGTAAACAGTCCACTAGGTCCCCTAAGCCTTCCACAAAGTAAGAGGTTTGAAGTGTGACATGGGAAGACCGGGTGGACATAATTTGGACTTGATATGCCAAGGGTGAGAGGTAAGGTGGTGAGCTAGGAATGGTGGGGCCTTGCTTAAGCCATTGGAGTATGGACTCATTCATGGTTAGGGTGTGCGGCTCATGAGGACCCGAACTAGGAGAGGTGGGTGGAAGTGGGGGGTCTAGGATGTTCTCTATGGTGGGAGGTGAATTCGGATTGGCATCCATCTCCACTTGGGTAGGAGTGTGGGCCACAACTTACAAGGATAATGGGGTAGGATAGTCTATGGTGGGTGGTGTGATTATGGTCAGTGCATGATACTCTAGGGGTGGTGAACATGGGTGGACTTGGGTTGGGCTTGGTCGGGGAAGTTCATGGGTGGGAGTTGGGTTCGGGGGTGAAAGATCGGTTGGTTGAAGAGGTTTGGGTTGGGGTGCGTAGATCTTTCTAAGATCGGCCCTCATTTCATCCCAACATTCAATGGGTGCTTCCCCTTTGGCTTCTCTCAAGCCTACAATGTTCTCCCATTCTTTCCGAGCTTGGCGCCAAAGTAAACTCTTGGCATAGTTGACTTGGACAAGCCCTGTCAGGGTAAACCTCCCAAAGTGTTGGTCTATGGACTTCTCCCATTCTAGATATATGCTAGGGCGGGATCCATCAAACACAAAGGCTTCTAATGGGCCTAAGAGTGGCGAATATGCCATGTATGAGGTAGTCATGATAGTGGACAAGGGTGATGCATGCAATGGCCCTAGGACAAGACTTAGTAGAGACAAGTCTAGAACTTGCTCTGATACCAATTGATGTGACACGACCTTGGATTTAAGCAAGCAAGCACATTCGCAATCTAAATGGGCCAATTTGGGCCGCCGCTCTCTCGTCGCTCACCCAAGCCCGGGGTAACTTGGCAATGCCAAGGTGAGGTTGAGGGGTTGGGCCCTTGCTGGTAGAGGGCCAGCAAGGCCAAGACTTGATTCCCAATGGATGTGGAAGCCCAAGACAATGGGGCCGACCAAGTGCCAAAGGCACCGATTTCTCTCTTTTTCCACGGTGATCACTTATAGCACAAGAGCTTAACGATCGGGCTCTCATTCACGGCCAGCGGAGTTTATGAACTAATATTGAAAGAACAAGCACAAATTAGAGTAAAGTTTGGAGCACTTACTCGACCGGTTTGAAGAAACCGGTCCCGCTCGGAGACGAGGGCGAGCGGGGAGGCGAGTGGATCCCCACACGCCGCGGCGGTGTAGCTTGACCTGCTCAAATCAATTACAATACTACGCCTCTCGCAGGAGGGGGATCTTGGGGTGGGGATTAAATGATTACAATCAAAACTACCTCCACACAGGGAGGAGCCTTCAGCCGGCCAAGCGGGGAGGGGGAAACTAAGTCGAAGATGTTGAAGCAACGAAGACACCGAATCTGCCTCCTTTCAGCCAATAAGGACAGACAGTCGGTGCCGGAGATATAGATCTGTCTCTGGAAATTTTCCGGGGACAAGACCAGTGGGAAACTCTTCGTTACAGGATCAGGGATGCTTCAGAATTTTGTTAATTTCTCCTGGGGTCGCTGCCGGTCGGGGCAGGAGCTCGAACAGGGCCTCTGGTTCTCGGACTGACAGTAGCAGGTCACCAACAGTAGGAAGAAGACGCTGTTCCGGCCGTTCCCGAACTCCGAATTAGGTGCCGTCAGTTCCGTTAGAACCTTGGGTAAGTTCTCTTTGCAGTAAAAGAAATGGTGATGCCAGAAGATGTCGGAGATGATCTGTGGCATCAGAAGAGTGAGAAGGGGTCGGTGCAGACTGTGGAAGATAGAGTCGCGCGACCGTGGAAGAAAATTGTTAACTTCTGTTCCCAGATGCTGAATGGACTTATGCTTCTTTTTTCTGAAAGTAGAAAGGCCGAGGAAGAACTTTGCAGAAGAGCTCGTGGACTGATTCCTCCGGGGTTTGTCGTGGTGAAGCTTTCTCCCCGGATCAGGATCTCTGCAGAGCTAGCTCCTTGTTTCCAACCGCTGGTTGCAGAGGATGCCCCAACAGCTCCCGAACTTGGAATCGAGCACCGTCAGAGTCGTTAGAATCGTGGATGAGTCCTCTTCGCAGAAAAATGGACGGGAAAGCCAACCAATGTCGTAGAAGAGCAGGGGACATAGAACAATGGCGGCTGGTCGAAGCAGACTGTGGGCAGCAGGGCCGCGTAGCTGAGGGAGAAAAAGGATAACTCCTGCCACAGGATGCCAAACGGAATTCCGCTTCTTGATTCTGAAAGTAGACAGAAAGAAGAAGAACTTTGTAGAAGAGCTTGTGGGCTGATTCCTCCGAGGTTCGCCGTGGCAGAGCTTCTAATCCGGTTCTGGTACTCAGCCGGGGCAGCTCTACGCAGCTGTGGAGAACGGAGCTTCCGAGCAGCACACAACTCGGATGAAGATGAAACCACCTCCGTTGCGAAGAAGACAGGGAGACGCTTCCAATGATGGCTCTTGATCCTTCAGAAACGTCCGGGGGAAGCTGTGGTCGCCTCTGAAAGCTGTTGCTCTTCTGCAGATCTTCGGTTGAGAGCTGTAGGTTGAAGATGATGGGGGGGAATGAGGTATATGGGAGGGGAAATGGGGGTGGATGAGTGTGGGGGAAGCCCGGGCTGTGAGGGGGTCAAGGAGGGGGTGTTCTAAGGTGGGGGAAGGAAAGAATGGGGTCTGGAAGGGGGTCTAGCCGGTGGTGGGAGGAGGAGCTACGAATTTGGGAAGGTGGGTGAGAGGGAAAGGGTCTTTGAAAATGGGTTTAAGGGTGGGAGTAAATTTTGGTCTTGGGGGATGGGAAGAGGTGTGTGGGGAACATAATAGGGGTGCTTGGGGTTGTGGGAAGGGTGCTTGGGGAAGTGGGTGGGGTAGTTGGGGGTTGGGAGGTGGAGCTAGGATTGGTGGAAGCTCTCTTGGGACTAGGGGGTGGAGTAATGGGATGTGTGGGGAAGGGGAGTGGTCTTTAATGGGGGTAGGTGGGAGAGTGGTGGTTGGGAAGGGAGGAGAGAGAAGATTTTCGAATTTGGGTGTAGAGGAGAGAGAAAGAGGGGTGAAAGAGAGAGATTAAGAGAGGAATGGGTGGGGAATCTCTCCCCTAGGGTTTCTCACCCAAATAATGAATCTCTCCACTAGATAAGAGGTTTGAACTCTCAAAATGGCAAGTTTTTCATTGATTCATTCATTACCTCCAAATGAAGGAAATGGGGCCCTATATATAGGAAACCCACATTTTACAATAAGTCCCTTACAAAAGACTCAATAACAAATAACCGAAGGGGTAGGGGGGGCTCATGGGCCAAGCCCGAAGAATTGGGCCCAATAGCACATTACACAATCTAATGACACTCAAACTTAGGAAAATAAATGCAAGACCTAGGAACATGACTCAAATAAAAGGGAAAATACATCAAATGACTCAAATAAAATTACATAGGACTCAAAATTAAATGACTAAACCATGCCGGATGCAACCGGGGCGAGGAGACGAGCTGTGAACGTGGGCATGGGAGGTGATGTCCCCATCACATCATCTTCCTCCTGCTGTTGCTCTTCTCTTACTATTGCTAGTAATAGTTGCTGCCGTTGAAGGGAGAAGCCTGCTGCTTCTGCCATAATTGTACTACTACTTCCATTGCTTTGTTAGTTGTAGAGTTGCAGTTGCTGATTCTATCGTGGAGAAGTTATTCTTCCTCCATCGTTGTTGTTGCAGTTGCCTTAGCTGCCTACTGCTTCTTATCTACTTCTATTATCTTCTCTGTCTGTCGTTCAAACCAAGCCAACAAGGTAGGTGTTCTCAAGATACGAAGCCCAAATTGGTTAATTACAGTAAAAATCATGCACGTAGGTCATATAGTATGAAACATGCTTTCTGTTTGTAGTTTTTCGTAGTTTTACTGAGTTCTTGAAAATAGCAACCTTGTCATGGGCGCTTATTGAATGAACGCCTGCGCACCCAGTCGTTAATTCTTCTAAAATTGCGACAGCGGATAGGGCGTCATTTAATGAATGACCTTATGACCAGTCGTTAATTCTTTTTAGGTATTTAATAATTCCGCATGCTTAAAATTTTATATCTACAAACCTGATGAATAAAATTAATGCATGAACGTAGTTTTAGATTCCTGATATTTTTCTCTACCTATTCATGTCTTTACTTTCCTGTTTATGTAAACTTTCATCCTGTAAATAGTGACTTGTGTCTAGGAACGTATCTGCCCGATGCGTATCACTGGACAAATAATGTGCGACTTTTCTGTCGTCGCTATTTATACAATGAACGCCCTCTTGCAAGGGCACTAATTTGTAAAATAAACAGTAAATGATGAATATATTGGAGAATTATGAAATTATGACTGAGGTCAGGGCGTTATTGAAAGAATGAACGCCACTGTGTAAAGTCACTATTTTGAAAAAATAAATATTATTTCAGAGAAATATTATAAATAACACCCTTATACAGTGTCGTTAATTTTAAACTATTTACATGGAAAATTTGATATAATGTGATTGAACGACCTTTCAGAAGGTCGCTATTTTATTAAATAGCGACTTCTGTACAGGTGATGTTTTCCTGCCTCACAGTTTTACTGTATTTTCTGGCCCATATCGCGGGTCTATTGACACTCTTATCTCACATCCGTAGATGGGGTTTCTGTTTTGATTTTTATCGATTACACACTAATTCTCGGTGATGTTTAAACCCTCCATGGGATATTCCTTCCTTCGGACTGGTGATTTCATCATAGAAACCTCCGTAAGTCTACGTGAAGTCTTGGATTCTCTCAAGGCCGCCGAGCATGTTGTACCCTCAAAACCCATGACACCATGTCTTGTCACATTACTCTGAAGAAACGTGATACTTTAGCCCTCTTAGAGCGCTGTTTCTAACCTCTATGAGAAGTCTATTCTCTGTCAGTAATTGGCGACATGGGCTTGGGCGCCAGAAGGAATTGGTGACCTGTCCAGTGCCGTTATTTCCCTGATATAGCGACCAGAGCCTGGGCTCTATTTCATCAAGCCTGTACTGTTCACAGGAATGGGCGACCATGCATGTGGGTGCTATTTCTGTAATTGGTGGCGACTAAGTGGACGCCATTTACCCAGTTTTGCGCCATGTCTTAATTTTTGGTGAGGATTAATGATGTGTTATTCTTGTTCAACGTTCTACCCTTGAACTCCTCATTCGTGAAATCTTCCTTATCATCTTACAATGAGTTATCCTTTGGAACTCTATATTGGCTATAACTATAGTGGATGTCTAAATATACATGACTCAATACTTGCGCATATAGGGCCCGATCTGGTCCTGGGAGGAGCACCCGAAAGTACTTGAGCCCATAGGAGGTATATTGATCACGGTGTGACATTGCACCGAAGTGCATGACTTGCTAGATTGACATTCCACGACTCGTACTTGACTTGACATGACATGACTTGTGTGGCCCGAAATGGGTATTTACTTGCTTGATATTACGATACCCAATTCACATGACATGACTTGAAATATTTACATGCTTGACTATCTTATTACATTCCACATGATTATCTTGAAATCTTGCTAGTTCATCTCTATTAACTCTTGTTACTCTCTCTCTTATCATTTTTATGCATACATGCATAGCTAAACTTGCATTCATGTAACATGTAATTACTTAAAGCTAGCTTGTACTTGAGATATAATTCCGACTGAGCATTCGCTCACCCTAGTGTTTCCCATATTTTTCAGATAATTCCGATGACGAGGATCACTCAGAAGGGAATGGACATGAGTGAAGAGCATAGAGCCACCCGTCTATTCAGCGACTATCTAATCGTGTCCTTTTTTCTATTTTCTTGAGTCAATCATTGTAATTTTCTTTTATTGAGTCAAGATTATCCATAGTACTTTATTGATAGTATGTAATAAAATTACGTTGATGGTTATTATAATAAAGGATTTGGTTTGTCTCTACTTTTACGCGCTCTGTCTATCTGTCGAATATACTTATGCTCTGATTGACATGATTGATAAAACTCGTCACGCTTATTGAGATCTTTCTGCGCTCGGGACGTGATAGTTTTTGTGATATTAGAGCCTAGGATATTCAATTCCCAGGAAACCAAGTCCAAGGATAGGCTATGCCTTATCCGGTGAGATTGGGTAGAACCATGGGTTAAGTTAACTTAGGGACTTAGACCCTTGGATCAATCTCATATATTAATATATCTATTTAAATTCTTGTAGGATCATGGCCGCCGAACGTGCCCAGTGGCGTGATATGCAACTTACAGTTCAGGGTCTTACTTAGGCGCTACAACAAGTGGCGCAGGGAGGAGCCAACTATGGAGCAGGAGATCTCCACTGAAGTTTCCGTAACATTAACCCACCCAAGTTCATTGGCTCGACCGACCCTGACGATGCTGAGCACTGGATCAGGGATGTAGTGCCCCAAAATTTATATAAATAATTTCTAAATTTTTTTAAAATTTCTTGGAATTTATTAGGAATTAATAGCTTGATAACGAGATTTTAAGGCCCAACAAATGTTAAACAATTAATCCAGATTTAATAATTGAAGCCCAATAGGTTCAAGGACCAAGCCTATTAAGTTTGGCCCATATTCTAGAAGGTTATTTAGTCTATT
Organism: Amorphophallus konjac; assembly: GCA_022559845.1. Classification (NCBI taxonomy): domain Eukaryota; kingdom Viridiplantae; phylum Streptophyta; class Magnoliopsida; order Alismatales; family Araceae; genus Amorphophallus; species Amorphophallus konjac. The sequence continues at coordinate 271,313,095 of CM040127.1, forward strand.
CACGGATTTTAAAGATAAATACCATTTTTATAGATAATTATGTAGATAAAGAAATAAAAGAGTTTGAATTAGGTTGAATTCTACACAGTGGATGTAGCGGTCTATCGTGCGACCGCCACATGCATATAACGCACCAGCACTCGGCCGTTACGCTCTGTAAGTTCCGTGAAGTGAAGAACAAGCAAAAAGATTGGATTTTTACTAGTCTATCACTTTGGGATCGAGATGGGAGGACTAGTAAACGTGTTAAGGACTCTCAGAAGTCGATCTAAGCTTTAATAAGGACTCTAGAATTGATCTAATCCTCAAACCCTAGCCAAAACCCTATAAATAGACCCTAGTTTTTCTGCGCAACCCCTACATTGGCTCGCGTGGAATCAAGATAAGGAGTCATAATTTTAGGTAAGTTCTTTAGAAGTTTTCGTTTATAATACTTTAGACTAATAGCTATCAAAATTTCGTACTAGGAGATCAAGTACACCAGGAGTTAGAAGCTTCCAAAGTTGCTGGTTCGACCATAGTAGCCTAGGAAACTGAACGAAAGTCCACTGAAGATCAGGAAATTAGGACGTCTAAACGAGATAATTAGAGTTTGGTTATTTAGAACTTTTTGTTTCCAATAGTTTCATCTTCTTACCCTCCAAATTTCACGTCCTTAGGTCAAGAGACTAAGGAGTTAGAACAACGTGAAGTTGCTGAAAACTCACAGGAAGGGAATGATTAGGGCGTGTTTTTCAGTTCCAAATTGGAAGTTGAGAGCTAGAAAAAAAGGTAGGTCATCTCATGAACAGCAAGAACATCAAGTTAGGAGTAAAAGCCCTCTGGTTTTGTTTGATTTCTTGCACTATAGACCATGAATTTCATGTTTTAATAGAACTATGCATACATACATATCTTTAGCCTTAATTGAAGTTAAAAGATACTCTCTTGTTCATTCACTACAACCTATGCATCCAGATAGCCTTTTTACTTCGTTTTATCATGGCTAGAGTAGTTAAGTCTTCTCTAAAACATGATATGTTCAAAGCATGATCTTTTATTTTTTTATATAATGTCAACAGGGCTCTGACGGATCAGAGTTAGACCGTCACATTCATGTAACGGCCTTACGATAAGCCGTCACATTTCCTGTTACCTTTAAATTTCTCTGTTGTCTCTAACGGACCATCACTGGAGCGTTACAACACTGTAACGACCCCACGATAAAACGTCACAGACCTGTGACGCGTCCATTCTAGACCGTTAGATTAACTGTGTTCTATCCACCCAAGACAGAAATAAGAACAGTCAAGTTTACTTATAAATAAGCCTAGTTATCTAAGTTGTGACCTATTTTTCATGACTTGGAGTTTATTGATCAATTCATGATAGGAATTCACATGTTTTGAGCATTTTGAGTATTTTAAGTTATGTTAATTTCATGTGCTAAAACTCTATAGTTTGTATTTAAACATGATTTTACATGTTGTATTGACGGAGTTTTATCATTGTTTCACATCGTTACACATTCTTTTCTATCTATAGAGTCAATTTCTCTAAGTACATGGCATATATTCCGGTATATGGCCATTAGTTCACACTTTTGCACTATAGGAACATATTCTTGAACTTGAGGATCTCTCTATTGGATATTCCTTCCAATGGACTAGGAAATCTGGTTTCAAGGCCTCCGTATTTCTCCGCGAGCCTAGGATTCCCACTAGGACGCCGAGTTGGTTGTACCTTTAAAGCCCAATTGATTAGAAAGCACTGTCGATGTTTTCTGGTTTTGACTGTGTAATGGCCTAATACTAGACCGTCAGGCTCATCTAACGGTCCAGTATACAACCGTCACATTCATTGAGTCCAACTATTCCTTCTGGATTCAATCTATTGTAACGGCCCAATTATAGACCGTCACGATCATGTAACGGCCCATTGATTGACCGTCACAATGCTTGAGTCATTTAAGCCGAGGTTTGACCTAAGGGTTGATATTCCAAGGTTCCTAGATGAATTATTGATGGCCTAGGACTTGTCATATTGTTCAAGATACTTAATTTTAAATTATGAAAAATAAGGAATGTATTGTTATGTTGTCGAATTATTTCCATAAGCATAACCTTATTTAAGTCATTCTTGACCCCTCACATTCTTAATTGAAGCTTTCATTCATTGAATTGTTGATATCATGACTTATTGCACTCGTTATATTGGCCATATTGTTTACATGCGTGGAAGTAGCTTGATTTATACTTGAAGATGCGGATCGAGCACTGATTGTGTTCAAGGGCTCTATACTAGTCCCCTCGACTGATTACCGGAAACATACTATTATAAATCATGGGGTATGATGCTACTGGCGTCGCATTACGCTGGGAGTACTTTCTTTATAAATAAGTGAAAATCCACGACATCACGAAAAATTTCAGAATTCATGGAAATTATCCATAACATGGTATTCCACAGAAATTCACGAAGTACTTGCTTGCTTGTTACATGACTTTCTAGTACATTCTTGTTCATGAAAGGCCATATCATGTTCTTATTACATTCTTACTAGATCATACTTGCCCATTCTATATCAAGGAATTATCTTGTTACTTGGTTTAATCGCATGATTATCGTAATCGCATGATTTTACTTTATTCTTTAGAGCTAAAATACTAATTACTTAAATATTGCTAATCATGTTGATGCGAAGATACCTACTGGGCAAGTATGCTCATTACCTATTTCTAATCTTTTTCAGGAGATGGAAGTGATTCGAATTCGGATTCGGGTTATACAAGTAGCGGGTCCGAGAGCAATTAAAAATTTTGTCAAAATGAGAGTGAAGACTTAGGAAAGTCCATATTGTCTAGATTGAGTTCATGTAATTTTCTTTTTCCTTGAGTCTGATAGATTTTAGAAGGTTGAAGATTTATTGTAATTGAATATTTTGGTTATTAATGAAATAAAGTTGGAGTTGAGTAAATCCTTTGTGCAATTGCATTTGTGTGATATGTGATTGTCTTGCGCTCTGATTGTTCTTGCTTGCAAGAGGCTTACTATGCCGGCTGTTCACGTTCCTCGAGTTAGTCTTCCGCTGTAATAAAGGCTCGGGGCGTGACAAGGGAGATCGAACGTATTTTCCGTGTCATGCAATGCACAGATGAAGAAAAGGTCATACTGGTAACTTTTCAACTAGAGTGGGATGCCCTTATATGCTCAGAGGCCTTAAGTTAAAAGAAGTCTTGCATAGTCATAATACGTAATTCTGAGTACCCGTTTTAGTTTTGTTCCAAATTTCATTTCTAGTTTCTAACATAATCTGCAGTAAAGAGACGCAGCCTGTGCTCAGTTCCCTTTTCCAGAACCGTGGAAAAAGAGAAATTTAAGGGGCCATTCCAATTCAGAAAAATCTAAAAAATTGTAAAATGAGAGGGAACTAAGTTAGTGACTTACAGTAAAGATTTCATATTCCCAGAAATTCTGTAATGAAAATTATGCATCATTTTCTACGCATGTGTATCTAGAATTAACCCTATTTTTTGCACAGAAACTTGAAACCCTGTTAAAATGTGTTTTTTTCCTGAAAACTTCTGTATGTACGATATCCTTTCAGGAACTGAGAAATGATTGAAGTTCAAACTAATTAGAACTAATCCCCTAATTTGGTGACTGAAACACACTATGATATATGGCATTAATGCATCTTACATGTGTATAATTATGTTATTGGCTTTATGGACACTGCTGCCATCGAAGGGTTTGGAGCCAAACCGTAGAAATGCCCTTATGGAGAGGCTCAATCTATTATGACCCTGAGGGCACGGGGGTGAAATCTTGGAGGAGGACAAGTTACACTGGTTAAGGTGGGGAGAGCTTCCCACGGTTCTACGTATAACCAAGACTCGTCACTATTGCCTGGGTGATTGAGTATCAGTCTGTTCTCACCTTCTAGCGGTGGTTTAGGCATTGTGTCTGAGCCTATATGATAACTGAATTATCTGACTTCTGAAATCTGAAAGTCTATTTTGTATATGAATATGTAAGGCCATATGTCATTTGAATCTGTTTTATATCTGAATCTATAAAACCATATATCAATCTGAAATTCTGTTTTATAGCTAAAATCTGCAAAGCCATTTGAAATTCTGTTTCCACATCTAAAATCCGTTAGGGCATCCGCTTCTGAGAATTGTGTAACCTCTGAAATTTTTGTCTACTACAATCTGCTTAATCATAAATTTCTGTAAATTTCTGTTATCTGAAATTCTGAACATGAATAAGAAATTCCGCCCCATTAAGCATACTCACATAAACTTATGTTGTCTATATAAACTCCTATTTTCTTGTTATAGATTTGCAATTCTTTTTTTAGTAACTTGATTTCAGATCATTTAAGTATTATGATATTCCTTAAATTTAATTGACCTCGAAGTATGTAAGTCTTGGTCAAGGGAAGTGAATTGAATTTAGTAACTTGTTGAGTCTATTGGTAGACTCACATTTGCTAACATTTTCAGGTGACTCCACTGGTGAGGACGAGGAGTTAGTGCATAGTGACTCTGATCGTGAGGATTTGGTTTTATCTTAGAAACCTTTTCTTTCAGACGAGGTGATTGTTGTTAAAAGGTTTAAATTTTTGTAATAAGGGACTGTTGTATGGAACTCTTATGTACTTCTAGTAATGGACTATTGTGGTTTTGGTATATGATTTAATTGATGGATATGAGAATTTGTTCTTCCGCTGAAATTGTGCTCTCTTTGTTTATGTAATTCTCAACCAATTTCTATTTCTGTTGGGTTATTTCCCACTATGGCATTCCCCTTAAATCCGATGAGAGTTGGATACTGAACCAGGTTTTAAGGCGGGGTGTTACAGAGAGTGGTATTAGAGCCCACGATTGAGAATTTACATAAGTAAATCATCTGCTAGACTCATATCCAAAAATCTAGATAGTTTCATGAGTTATATGAGCAGAAAATATGCATATGAAGAAATAAATCAGTAATAATTAGGAGCTCAACCTCATTAATTTATTTTAAAGGCTATGGCATCTCGCGGTCGCCGTGCTGCTGCCCCTGCTCGTGAGGAGGGGCTGAGGAGAGATGGGGAGGAAGGTCAACAAGGATTGCCGGTGCCGCCACCGCCGCCATTGGTTGATTATGGTGCCTTTATGCAAGGGTTAGTGCGAGTGATGCAGACCTAGGCTGATGCGCATGTGGCATTGCAAGCTCAAGTTCAGGCCCAAGCCCAGGTATGGTCTAGACTGGTTATAGTGTGTAGTTTTAATTAAGCGGGCCTCATGAGTAACCTATGGTATTCATGGTTCAGGCCCCACCGCATCTAGAGATTGTTCAAAGGGTCATTGAAGGGCCGTCTGCCATGGAAAGGTTCCGAAGGATGAACCCACCATCTTTTAAGGGGGAGAGCCGACCCCTCATTGCAGAGCATTGGTTGTGGGCTATGGTGAAAGTGTTCTGAACCATTCGGTGTGATGAGAACGAGAAGGTCAACTTGGCAACATTTATGTTGGAGGTAAGGAAAAGATTATTTTCGTATTGTATGTGAAGTGGTCGTTGAGCGTTGTGTCCATTCAATTTGGATTTTTGATTTCAAGAGCGTGCTGATGTGTGGTGGTCCTCTGTTCTACGGAACCAATTTGAAGATGGGTTGGTTGACGTGTCATGGGGAAAAAAATTTCACTTATTCTAGGCAAACTATATCCCCAAGCATGTCCAAGATAAAATGGAGCAGGAGTTCCTTACTCTGACTCAAGGGTCCATGATGGTGCTTGAGTATGAGGCACGTTTCACCGAGCTGGTGAGATATGCACCTCATATTGTGACTGATGAACGAAGGAAGGTGAAGAAGTTTGTAATGGGCCTTCGACCATCCTTGAGGACTAGATTGATGGCATTCAATCATCAGACTATAGATGAAGGTCTTAGTGCGACGTGCCGATAGGAAAGTGAAATGGAGGAATATCAAGAAGAAAAGCAAGCATTGATGAAGAGGTCATCATCGACTTTTAAACGACAAGACCGTAAGAAGAAGAAGTCTTTCTCTCGACCGTCAGATATTACGCCGACAAAGTCAAGCTTCACCACAAGCCGGTGGATCGGGAGGATCGTTAGGAGACAAGACAGAATGCAAGCATTGTGGGAAATGGCATGATGGTAAGGAGTGATGGATGGTGACTGGCAGGTGTCTTAGATGTGGAAGCCCTGATCATAAGATCAAGGATTGTCTGAAGGCACAGTCATCTACGCCCAGTAAGGTCCCGATGGCGGCAACCGCAGCGCCTGCAGCAACGAAACCAGCCGGGAAGTCCCGAGCGCCAGCACGAGTATTCGCTTTGGCTAAGGAGGATGCGGAGCAAGCGGACCATGTGACTGAAGGTACACTTTTGATGTCTGGCTTCTATGCTGGAGTCTTGTTTGACACTGGTGCTACTCATTCGTTCGTGTCCGACTGGTTTTCAAATATGTTGCATGATGAGTCGAGTTTGGTAGCAAAGGACTTAGAAGTGCCCCTGCTAGTGCAAACGCCAGCCGGAGCATTGTCCACTACGAAGAGTTATCCTTCCTTGCCCATAGTTGTTGAAGGGCGGGAATTGCTTGGTTAATTCTATCTTTTTAAGATGAAGGACTATGATGCCATTATTGGTCTTGATTAGCTGGAGAGGCACTATGCTCTCATTGATTGCCGAAAGAAGCGAGTTATTTTTTGCATTCCTGGCGAGAAGGAGTTTTTCCACCCTTTACCCAAGATTGGGTCAGGGAAGTTTGTAGTCTCGGCCATGAAGGTAGCCAGATCATTGTGCAAGGGCTGCAGTGCATTCCTAGCTTGTGTAGTGACCACAGCTGAGGTCAAGGAAGCGCCATCACTTGAGGGGATTGAAATGGTTCGAGACTTCCTCGATGTCTTTCCGGAGGATTTGCCAGGATTACCGCCAGTTCGGGAGATCGAATTCTCTATTGATCTCTTACCCGGTACAACATCGATATCTAAAGCACATTATCGGATGGCCCCAGCGGAGATGGCTGAGTTGAGGAAGTGATGCGGGACTGACCAACAATGCAACTAATCTAAGACTATGACTTGTGCGACCAGCACGCGCACGTGACAAGGTAAGCCGGAGTTCCCGACTAGCGTGGTATTCCTTCGGGCGTTCGCGTCACTCAACAAGATCTCCGGACTCACGGCCGTCCCTATGAGGGAGGCGTTAGGATCTAAGCGGGCAAGGCGCCGCCGAGCAAAAATGGAAGTCTAGTTCGAGCTCGGTGCTCGACTAGGGCCCGGGGAACAAAAGGGGACACTCACCTCACCAATCCGCAGTGATTGTGTATGCTGGCTAGGATCCTACGCTCGGACGCGCCACATGCAATCACATACTAAAATAAGCAAGTACCAAGGGAAGGAGTGGAACGCGTACCTCCACGCCTAGGCGTGGCGAAGGAACCCCGGCCGAGTCCGACAACCCGATACACAAGATGATAACTATTACAAACCCAAATGGTGCCCACTCCTCGCAGGGAGATAACAGGCTACAACAACACAAATAATTCGGGCAGTCGGCGCACGGGCTGACGGGCAGCAGTCAAAGTGGGTGGAAGGCGCCGGTAGTCGATCTCCGGGGCCTCACTCGTCTCCGAAGTTGGGTGTAGAGGTGGTCCACGTCGCCGAGGTCGTGCGCTAGGATGCTGAACTGCTGCTGGGGTCACGATCCGGTGATGGTCCGTGAAGAGTGACGATCCACAACGCTTGCTGCTTGCTGGTTGCTGCAACAGGGGGGCAGAGACGCGGCTGGTACGGGGCCTTCCGGACAGCAATAGGGGCGGGGTCTTCTCTGGTAGGTGACTGACAGGGGAGGCTAACGGTGGGTTGTGGTGGCCGGCGGGGTGCCGTGGGACTTTTGGGCGTGGGTGGCGATGGGAGTTGGGGCCACAGTCTGCACTTCAGGGCAGTCAGAACTGTGACTCCCGGGAGGGCAGTAATGGCGAGGGGTTGTAGGTGGACTCCGGGCCTGTGGCGATTACTGGAGATGGGGTAATGTGTGAGGGGGTGGCCTACCAAATTTCAGGTCAATCAGAGGTGGCTAGAGGGTGGTCCCTTTGGAGGTCTCTGCTGACTGGTCCCGCACGGGTACTGTAGCAGAGAACTCCGCACAGAAAGTGTGTAAAAAGGGAACTCTCAGCCCTGATGGAATTTTGAGGCGAGACCACTTGGAATGGCTTCGTAACTGGCATAGGAACAATTCTTATGAAGGGAAATGGGGCTAGAAATGGTGGCAAGGGTCCGTAAACGGGTGCCCAAGTGGACTCTGGTCACAGGCGAGACTGCCAGGGATGCGATCTGCGCAACGAAAGTGCCTGTGAAGACAACTTTCTGTGACGAAAGAGTTTTGGGGCGAGGCCGGATGGGTTGGAAAGCTAACAGGCAAAGGAACAAAAACCTTGAAGACACCCCTGGGATTTGCTGTCGGGAACTGGGCGTACCGTTTGCATCTTTGGACCCCTAGTGTGCAGGTCGGACAGGCACTCCGGGGTTGAGCAGCACGCCACCACGAACGTCGTCACCTCGTCGACCGGATCGCCCGTGGACGTGGGGAAGAAGACCGCTGGCGTTGAAGCGTACCACGTGACCTCCAGGCCTCAACTCCAGGGCGTCTCACCCTAGAGGCTGAAGGAGATGGCTGAAGAAGAAGATGGCGGAGGTGGGAGGGGCGTCGCACCCCTTAGAGGATGGGGAAGAGGATCGCCCTCTTCCTTTGGAGCTGGTTGCGCACCAAGCAATTCTCTCACAAAATAAATTTTTTCATTAACTTCAAAAGAAAAGTACATAAGCTCTTTTATATGCTAGGGTAGGAACCCTAGCCAAGAGGGAGGGGGAAGGGGGCCGCACATGGCATGGGGAAAGGGGGAAATGCGCCACAAGGCAAGGGGAAGAGGGGGGGTGCGAACCACTCCTAGATTCTAGGAGTGGATTGGGGAAAGGGGCGGTCAAGTGGGGGAGGGGGGGAAGGAATCGGTCAAGAGAGGGGGGGGGGGAAGGTGACCGCACCCTCTTCCTATATTCTAGGAGAGGGGGCGGCTGCCACCTCCTCCTCTTGGAGGATGTGATAGGGGCGCCCAAACCCTAGCCCTAGGAGGTGGGGGCGCAAACCCCTAGGTGGGCTAAGCAGGGGAGTGGGTGGCCAGCCCAAATGGGCCAGAGATTGAACCAAAGAAATGGCCCAATAGCCCTATCTCCTATCTAATGAGCATAAAAGGGCCCAACTAAAACCTAATTGGCTCCAAATGGCCTACAAAGGTCCATAACAATGCAAAAAGTGTCCACGCAGGGACTAAACTAGGGCCCAGCATGGCCTGAAGCATAAAAGGGACTCTGCTAGTCCGCCAAGTGGTCGCCAAGCCAAAGGGATATCGGCAAGCTCCGTGTGCTCCGTCGAGTGATGCGGCGCGTGTCCTCACCAATTCTCCCCGGGTGGGAAGAACTCGACCCCGTCGAGTAAGGGTCACGGTCGCTCAAGTAACGCTCCAGCAGGTCCGGGTCGATCCGCTCCAGCTCTCCACGTGTGATCCAGGTGTCGTCTGTCGCAGGGCGCCCTCTCCAACGCACTAGAAAGCGTTGGTAGGCTCCGCTCCGGGTCGTGGTCACCTGCTCATCCAGTATGCAATCTACATGCTCGCGTCTCGGTAACGGGGCTGGAGGAGGTGGACTCTCAGAGGGTGTAAGGCTCTCAACAGGAGGGGAAGGCCCAAAAAGCTCACTGGGAATCACTGCGGGATCCCGATAGGCCACTAGGTCAGAGACGTTGAACGTCGAACTGATCCCATAATCGTCTGGCAGCTCAATCTCATACGCATTAGACCCGATCCGCCTCAAAACTCGGAAGGGTCCTGCACCGCGGTCCTGGAGTTTCTTTACGGCCCCCGAAGGGAACCGTTCAGGTCTGACCCTGATCATGACATACTCTCCCTCACGGAACTCACGCGTGCGTCGATGCACATCAGCTAATTCCTTATAACGTGCGTTGCTGGCCTCGAGGGGGTGATGATGATGTAGACTCCGAACTAGCTGTGTTGACTCATACCTATGTGAATGCAGTGGTGGTCCTGGACATCCAAACACAGACCTAGCATGCCTATGACTCCTACATGATTGGACAACACGGGGAGGACCAGGACAACCAAAGTTGTATCTATCATGCATGGGTGTCCTACGGAATGTGGTAGACTCATGGGGACTAAATTGCCCAAACTCACTCATGACATTCCCTACATGAGACAAACCCCTATATGATGGTGGACATGCAGAAACATGGGGAAGAAACATGTGTCCCTGGCCTCCTAAGCTCGGGCATCTGGATGCCGGTAAGGTGAGGTGTTGACTAGAAGTCCTAGGTGGTGTATGATAGTGGACCTCCTCGACAAGGTGGGGAAAAGAATATGGGTCGAGAGGCTCACTAGGGAGGGGATCGAAAGGGTCAAAGAAATGATGACCCCTCCCGACAGGTCCCTTCACTATACTTGCCCATGTGCGACATTCGCCCAGGTGCAGATAATCACCTTCAGGCACTCTCATGTATGGGGCAAGGGGCTCATGAGGAAGGCAAGGAAGGCAAGGTTCCTCCCTCGGGACCGTGAAACCATAAGCGGGGACAAAATCAACCTCCACGGGTATAGGAAATAATAAAAGGACCTCGGATGTGATATGTCCTATGGTGTAGACCGAGGTAATAGACCCCAAAGCAGGGAGTGTAAAGCTATGACTATAGGGTTGGTCAGACCCTAAGGTCAACATGTAAGTCAACTCCCATTGATAATCTAAACTCCTAAGGAAGTCCTTCACATTTTCAAGAAAGCAGAAGGACCGAAAAGTGGTGTGAAAGGAGTTAAGGGGTATTATTGGGAGGGCTGGTCCCATGGGTGTATAGCAAGGAATGGAGACATCTAGAAGTGGACCCTCCCTTAGCCAGCTAGCTAAAGACTCTCCAATGACCAGTTCACCCTCGGAAGGTAAGAATGTCTCTATATGAGGGTCTAAGGGTGAAGCCTCTCTCTCGGGAGGGGAAACGGAGTCCTCTATGATATGGAGGGGATCACTCCCTAACTCCTCAACCTCAGTTAGGTACTCCTCAATCAACTCCTGTTCAGCCTCGTAACTCACTGGAACAAACCCAGGTGATGACAGGGAGGTGGTCAGCGTAACGCCGTCATGGAAGACAAACTCACCGGGAAGGTGAGATGGGTGTAAGGTGCAGGTCCTCCTATCCAGGTCGATGGTCGCACTTCTTTCCTCCAACCAAGTTCGCCCTAAAATGATGCATGGACCAGCAAGTGTGCTGATCTTGCACCAAGCGCCATCGAAATATTTAACGGGGCCAAACCACCGTTGAAACTCGATAAAAGCTAAACCATCACGGAGAACGATCTCCCCAGTCTTAGAGAGTGACTCAACAATGTCTTGTGAGACACAGTTAGACGACACCCTACTGATGAAGTCGATCTCCGTATGCATCCCATTAGGTAGGATGGCAGTGGACATGACAGGGCGCTGGAATGACTCGGTCATCGGTATAGGGATCGGGTCTCCCGACGACTGAGTGGTAGGGGCGACACTTAGGGGTCGTACCATAAGAGCATCGAATCGGGCCAATAGGGATGACGATGCATGGGCTCGAGGAATCGCCATGGGGCTGGCGGGAAGCTGGACATGCAAGACTCAACGAGACAAGGACAAAACTCTAACTAGACACAAACCTAACATTACAATGCAATGGTGGGTTACCTAGATGAACTAAGAAACTCAATGCAACCTAGATAACTCTAAGGCCTCAATTGCACCCTAGACAACCTAAAGACTCGAATGACCTAAGACCCCAATTTGTTAGAACAAACTGGTTCCCTAAGCTCTGATACCAAATTTGATGCGGGACTGACCAACAATGCAACTAATCTAAGACTATGACTTGTGCGACCAGCACGCGCACGTGACAAGGTAAGCCGGAGTTCCCGACTAGCGTGGTATTCCTTCGGGCGTTCGCGTCACTCAACAAGATCTCCGGACTCACGGCCGTCCCTATGAGGGAGGCGTTAGGATCTAAGCGGGCAAGGCACCGCCGAGCAAAAATGGAAGTCTAGTTCGAGCTCGGTGCTCGACTAGGGCCCGGGGAACAAAAGGGGACACTCACCTCACCAATCCGCAGTGATTGTGTATGCTGGCTAGGATCCTACGCTCGGACGCGCCACATGCAATCACATACTAAAATAAGCAAGTACCAAGGGAAGGAGTGGAACGCGTACCTCCATGCCTAGGCGTGGCGAAGGAACCCCGGCCGAGTCCGACAACCCGATACACAAGATGATAACTATTACAAACCCAAATGGTGCCCACTCCTCGCAGGGAGATAACAGGCTACAACAACACAAATAATTCGGGCAGTCGGCGCACGGGCTGACGGGCAGCAGTTGAAGTGGGTGGAAGGCGCCGGTAGTCGATCTCCGGGGCCTCACTCGTCTCCGAAGTTGGGTGTAGAGGTGGTCCACGTCGCCGAGGTCGTGCGCTAGGATGCTGAACTGCTGCTGGGGTCACGAGCCGGTGATGGTCCGTGAAGAGTGACGATCCACAACGCTTGCTGCTTGCTGGTTGCTGCAACAGGGGGGCAGAGACGCGGCTGGTACGGGGCCTTCCGGACAGCAATAGGGGCGGGGTCTTCTCTGGTAGGTGACTGACAGGGGAGGCTAACGGTGGGTTGTGGTGGCCGGCGGGGTGCCGTGGGACTTTTGGGCGTGGGTGGCGATGGGAGTTGGGGCCACAGTCTGCACTTCAGGGCAGTCAGAACTGTGACTCCCGGGAGGGCAGTAATGGCGAGGGGTTGTAGGTGGACTCCGGGCCTGTGGCGATTACTGGAGATGGGGTAATGTGTGAGGGGGTGGCCTACCAAATTTCAGGTCAATCAGAGGTGGCTAGAGGGTGGTCCCTTTGGAGGTCTCTGCTGACTGGTCCCGCACGGGTACTGTAGCAGAGAACTCCGCACAGAAAGTGTGTAAAAAGGGAACTCTCAGCCCCGATGGAATTTTGAGGCGAGACCACTTGGAATGGCTTCGTAACTGGCAGAGGCACAATTCTTATGAAGGGAAATGGGGCTAGAAATGGTGGCAAGGGTCCGTAAACGGGTGCCCAAGTGGACTCTGGTCACAGGCGAGACTGCCAGGGATGCGATCTGCGCAACGAAAGTGACTGTGAAGACAACTTTCTGTGACGAAAGAGTTTTGGGGCGAGGCCGGATGGGTTGGAAAGCTAACAGGCAAAGGAACAAAAACCTTGAAGACACCCCTGGGATTTGCTGTCGGGAACTGGGCGTACCGTTTGCATCTTTGGACCCCTAGTGTGCAGGTCGGACAGGCACTCCGGGGTTGAGCAGCACGCCACCACGAACGTCGTCACCTCGTCGACCGGATCGCCCGTGGACGTGGGGAAGAAGACCGCTGGCGTTGAAGCGTACCACGTGACCTCCAGGCCTCAACTCCAGGGCGTCTCACCCTAGAGGCTGAAGGAGATGGCTGAAGAAGAAGATGGCGGAGGTGGGAGGGGCGTCGCACCCCTTAGAGGATGGGGAAGAGGATCGCCCTCTTCCTTTGGAGCTGGTTGCGCACCAAGCAATTCTCTCACAAAATAAATTTTTTCATTAACTTCAAAAGAAAAGTACATAAGCTCTTTTATATGCTAGGGTAGGAACCCTAGCCAAGAGGGAGGGGGAAGGGGGCCGCACATGGCATGGGGAAAGGGGGAAATGCGCCACAAGGCAAGGGGAAGAGGGGGGGTGCGAACCACTCCTAGATTCTAGGAGTGGATTGGGGAAAGGGGCGGTCAAGTGGGGGAGGGGGGGAAGGAATCGGTCAAGAGAGGGGGGGGGGAAGGTGACCGCACCCTCTTCCTATATTCTAGGAGAGGGGGCGGCTGCCACCTCCTCCTCTTGGAGGATGTGATAGGGGCGCCCAAACCCTAGCCCTAGGAGGTGGGGGCGCAAACCCCTAGGTGGGCTAAGCAGGGGAGTGGGTGGCCAGCCCAAATGGGCCAGAGATTGAACCAAAGAAATGGCCCAATAGCCCTATCTCCTATCTAATGAGCATAAAAGGGCCCAACTAAAACCTAATTGGCTCCAAATGGCCTACAAAGGTCCATAACAATGCAAAAAGTGTCCACGCAGGGACTAAACTAAGGCCCAGCATGGCCTGAAGCATAAAAGGGACTCTGCTAGTCCGCCAAGTGGTCGCCAAGCCAAAGGGATATCGGCAAGCTCCGTGTGCTCCATCGAGTGATGCGGCGCGTGTCCTCACCAGGAAGCAGTTGCAAGAGCTATGGGACAAAGGCTTCATTCGACCAAGTGTCTCGCCATGGGGAGCCCCAGTCTTGTTCGTGAAGAAGAAGGATGGGTCAATTCAACTCTGTATTAACTACCGGAAGCTCAATCAGGTGACAGTGAAGAATCGCTATCCTCTGCCTCGCATAGATGATCTCTTTGACCAGTTGCAAGGTGCTACGGTGTTCTCGAAGATTTATTTGCGCTCAGGATATCATCAGCTGCGTATCAAGGAGGAGGATACCTCGAAGACTGATTTCCCAACCAGATATAGGCATTATGAATTCTTGGTTTTACCCTTTGGTCTAACGAATGCCCCGACAGCATTTATGGACCAGATGAACCAGGTGTTTAAGCCCTATTTGGATAGCTTCGTGGTTGTATTTATTGATGATGTGCTTATTTATTCACCCGATGAAGCATCTCACCGGGAGCATTTGAAGATTATTTTGGAGACTCTTTGGGCGCACAAGCTATATGCAAAGCTTAGCAAGTGCGGTTTCTGGCTCAAGGAGGTTCAATTTCTTGGTCACATGATATCTTGTAGTGGCGTAGCTGTTGATCCAATAAAAGTTCAGTCTGTGTTGGGATGGGAGACTCCAAAGACTCCCACTGAAATTTGGAGTTTCCTAGGATTGGCTGGTTATTATCAAAAATTCATTAAAGGTTTTGCTTCGATTGCCGCACCTTTGACGAGATTAATAAGGAAATGAGTGAAGTTCATATGGTCTGAGGATTGTGAGCGGAGTTTCCAAGAGTTGAAGAGGTGTTTGACCTCTGCCCCGCTTTTAGTCCTGCCCAATAGCATCGACATGTTCACTCTCTACAATATGCTTCAAGGATCGGAGTTGGTTGTGTCTTAATGCACAATGGTAGGGTTGTGGCATACGCTTCCAAGAAATTGAAGGAGCATGCGAAGAACTAACCCTACACATGACCTAGAACTAGCAGCTGTTGTTTATGCACTGAAAATTTTGAGACACTATCTCTATGGGGTCAAATTTGAAGTCTTCACGGACCATAAGAGTCTGAAGTACCTATTCTCCCAGAAGGAGTTGAACTTGCGACAGAGGAGGTGGGTAGAATTCTTAAAGGATTATGATTTTGAGCTGCTATTGTTGGATCTCTGGTTTTGATGATGACATACTATTGATCTTGATAGAGATGATAAACTAAGTATCTTGTGTGGTGAACATGTACATTGATCCTTTGGTAACAAATGGATCATAGAATTTCAAGTTGACGCACAAGTTCGATGCATCGACGCATCAGGATTGATGCATCGACACATCAGGAGTAACCCAACACATTGCATCGACGCAGTAGAAGAAAAACTCATCACTACATTGAGGCAGCAAGAGAAGAGTCACAACTGCATCAATAAAGAAGACACATGCACTGACGCATTCAGTCCATGATTGTTCTTAGACTTAGCACGTCGAAGCATCAGAGCAAAATAGAAGGTTTGCTTCAAGCATCAAGTTGTTGCATCGACGCATCAGTAGTGACGCCTCGACGCATCTAGCTAGAAGCTCTCTCAAGCCTTCCACACCAAAGGTCGTGTCTTCAACTGCACTGATACACCAGCTTCATGCATCGACACATTCAACTCTCCACTTGGATATGATTGATTCTAGCATTGAAGGAGCTCACTAATGCACCGACGCATCAACCTCTTGCCTAGAAGCATTTAGTTCAGAATCTACTCTAAGAGTCAGTTGCGTATACACATCTGATAGATGCCTTGACCTGTTGACCCTGCACGTGATGACTTAATGAAGTCATGTGATCTCGAGTTCAGGTATCTGGCATGTGATCCCAGGCCACGTGGCATGTGACGACCCAGACTCTAGATACCGGGTAAACCCGATACCACTTGGAACCTGCGAGGCCTCCCAAGAGCGGAAAAGCTCCAAAGGGATAGAACAGTATGTGAGAGTACATTGAACTTCCAGATAAAGCAGTAAGTAATTAAATTTTAATGATCAGGATTGCTAAAATAGCAAAAATAAAATTTCATTTTCTATAACAAATTAAAACTAACAGAGTCCAGTCTAAAGAAAGACAAGTACTGTCCAACAGGAAAGAGAACTATTGTGTATGTGATTTTGATGATTACAAAATGCCTTTGTTGCTTAGCCTTGTGCGTGAATACTCTTCATTTGAACTGGTTGTGGAAATGATCATAAACTATTTCTTTTGAGATATCATCTTGTGGATGCGTTGTAATTCTATAAGGCTTATCATCATGTGGATGAATTGTAATTCTACAAGGCTTATCATCATGTGGATGCATACGTGCTTTGAGGTTAGCACATTGCATATACATTCCATCTACACTTGGGGGAGATTGCTCTATATTCAATGAGAAAGCCTTTGTGAAAAACATGCTTGGATAAATGTCATATTGAGCCTCATGTCATGCATGTTAATGCTAAATGATTGATTGAGATGCAAATACCATTGTTAGCCCCCAAGGTAATGATGTGTGGTTTGAGAGTTTGGATGATGATCAAATTGTATGTGACTCAATATTATTTTATATGGCTTGGATCCTTACCCTTTGAATTCCAAATTTATACTATCATGCAATGGTGAATGATATTTGGAATTTCATGACTATGTGTATGAATGATTCAACCAATCAACAAGAAATGTGAACTCAGGTAAAACAATGAGGTAAGTGTTGCTATGTGGATTTATATGGATATCTCGTTCCTTCTTCACTCTTGGAATAGGTTCAATGATGTAATTTATTATGAACATGGTCATAGTATTAATGCTTGATGTAAAGATCTTTATTGTCAACTAACATCTTGCTTTATCATATTTTTCAGGATGAAAAATCATGGTTGATCTTCATGAGATTTTGGTAACATTTAATCAATTGTTTCCCCTTGATTTGTTGGAGGTTTTAGCCTTGTTTCAGACCCAAACAAGAAGGGGTCGACCCATCGGGTCGACCCTCTAAAGTTGTGTTCAAAATAGAACTAGTTTTGAAATCTGCTGAAAGGGGTCGACCTGTGGGTCGACCCCTGTAACCCAGAACCTTAAATCAGGTTCTGTTTGGGTTCTAGAAGCACGAGGGTCGACCCCTAGGGTCAACCCCTGTAACCCAGAACCAAAAAATTGGTTCTGTTTGGTTTCTGTATGCCCGAGGGTCGACCCTGGGGTCGACCCCTTCCGGTCGAACGTCTAGCCACCATCTTTGACCGCCATTTTCTTGCCCCAAAAGTCCTACCAATCAATTCCTAATGCCCTATATGTCTCCCTAATTCGTGGATCTGGTCTCCAAGCTGTCCCTTGACCGTTCTAAGCTTATAAAACATCCTATTGGAGTGAAAACCCTAAGAAGGGGACTGAAAAGTATTCTTTGGTGTGCAGGTTCAGAGTTGAAACTTCCAAGCCCTCTTCCACATTTCTATGAAGCTGAAATCGAAAGGAAGAAGCTTGAATCAAGGCTCAAGATCATATACAACTGAAAGGGGCATCCGAAATCAAAATCCAACCTCTGTTTGTGTTGCATTTCTTCACAATTGCTTCAAGAACGTTCTTCATCCTACAGAAGCATTTCATGAGGGAGTTATCTTGATCTTTCACTTCTGTATCTTTTTGTTTGAGATTGTTCAAGGTTGTGAATACATTATCTAAGAGATGCAACATATATATAAATGCACTTTTGTTCATCTAGTTGCTGCCCTCTTATTAATGTTGTGTTTTTCATACTAAGCAACAACAAGAGCTAATGCATTCCTTTCTCTTGCAGAAGAAGAAGGAGGAGTGCGGTCACAAGGTTGAAGAGAAGAGAGGTTTATGAGGCTAATCATTTTTCTGATGTATGAAAGTTTGATTGGAGCTAGGATTTGAAGGAAAAGAGGTTCAGTTCGAGGAGTGGAAGAAGATGATGTCAAGACCATGATCATCCGCCAAAGAGCCTAGAAGAACCAGATTTTGTTGAAGAAGGGGGATTCTTACTCTTGATGCAACTTTCCAGTTTTCATCTCTATAATTTGTTTGGGGGTCATAGCATATATGTGTCACGCCCCGAGCGCGGAAGATACCCGGAGACGCGTGACGAGTTTATATTGATCATGTCAATCAGAGTATTAGTGTATTCGACACCAAATCTGAGATGCGCAAAAGTAGAGATAACCCAATCCTTTATTTCCTTTATAAAAATATATCTATTACAAACCCTTGCAAATACTAGGCTTAATAAAAGAAAAGTACAACATTGACTCGAGAAAATATAGAAAAGACAAGACTAATTGACGCTTGAGAAGCTCTAATCTCTTTCACTCTTGACCTTCCCCGTCCGATTGAGTCTCGTCATCGGACTTACCTGAAAAGTAGGGAAACACTGAGTGAGCGAACACTCAGTAGAAAATTATATCTCAAGAACTAGCAAGGGGATTAAGTAATTACATTTTTCCATGAATGCATTATAGCTATGCATGCTCGCATAAAATGACAAGATAGAGAGTATATCAACAAGATAACAAGGTGAACTATTCATGAACTTTCAAGTGATAGATGTCAGGATGTTCAAGCAAGTAATTTCATCATGTCATGTCGAGAACCTGGCTATCACGTTTCAAGCAAGCAAGTATATAAATTACCCTTTTTTTTTCGGGTCACGCAAGTCATGTCATGTCATGTACGAGTCAAGTACAAGAATTATGGAATGTCCAATCAAGCTAGTCATGAACTTTGGTACAATGCCAATACCGTTATCATTACAACTCCCATGGGCAATAGTACTTTTGGGTGCTCCTCCCAGGACCAGATCGGGCCCTATATGCGCAGGCATTGATCATGTATTTTGACATCCACTTTGTGTATAGCCAATATGGAGTTTCAAGGATAAAGAACTTGTATGAACTTAGAGGTAGATAGCAATTCAAGGATTTGAACATGACAATAAGGATGATAATAACGGTGCAATCACGAGTATCGACAAAACTAGGTGGAATTGGTTCCCTAACTTGGGTACCATAACAAGTTAAGTGCCCACAAGTAGATGGTCACTCTTTTAATATAGAATTGAGGTCCACAAGAACATCATAATAATGTTTGATATAGAATTGGGGTCCACAAGAACATCATAATAATGTTTGATATAGAATTGGGGTCCACAAGAACATCACCATAATGGCATGCTTTCCCCGTTCATTAAGATAATTCTCATATCATACACATAGCATAACATGAGGGCCGGTATACCATATTTCCATAGAGTGACATGGCAAAGTAGTGTGATAGGTTTTTATGGTACAACCCGCTCAATCGGCCTTGAGGGAATCCAAGGCTCGAGGAGTCTTACGGAGGTCTCTATGACTAACTCGCTAGTCCAAAGGAACGGAATGTCCAATGGAGAGCTTGTATGTCACCGAGAATTGAGGGGTAATGCGATAAACCATCGTGAAACGTGGGACTATATTCACGGAATGGAAATATAGTGCTGATATACATACTCACGTATATATATATATATATATATATATATATATATATAGATAATGAAATCCTCGGTTAATAGAAATAGTGTAAAATAGTACCACAGGAAAATAGTGACTTATCTAAAGTCATTAATCATGGAATTAACGCCTTATACAGGGGCGTTTATTTATAATTTGACGGCTTATTCAGCAGTCGTCCATTCTGTATTTCTATTTTGCAGAATTTAGATAATATGGAATTTTAACAAAAACGCGCCCTGGACAGGGGCGTTACCTTTTAATTAGCGCCCTGTTCTGGGGCGTCAGTTCAATAAGAGACGACCTGCATCAGGTCGTTATTTCAACATTTTCCAAGATTTCTGCTAATAAAATTTCAGGAACAAATTATATAGTGAGGACCAGAAAAATAGCAGGATTCCACTAGGATGATCATGCATTAGATTAGATTCATGGTTTCATAGATACAGAATTTTAAACATGGGTAATTATCAATTATATGAAATTGACGACTCCTGGTCAGGGCGTCAAAATAAGAATTAGCGCCCTTGGAAGGGTCGCCTTATTCAAAATTCACCAAAAACATTTGAAAACGTAGTAGAACTATATGCATGAGATCATGGATGAATTTATTTCAGAATCTATACTAGTTTGGGCTACGCTCTTGAGAAAACCTACCTTTTTGAATTGGTTGACAGACGTGAAGATTGATTGAAGAAGGTGAATGATACTCTGTTTTAATACAAGACAGCAACAGCAGAAAGAAGAAGCAGCCCCTTGCAGCAGTAGAAGAAAGCTTCCTCCTTTCACGGTCGTTTGGCTGCAAGAGGAAGAAGGAAGGTGAAGATCAATCTACGTTCTTCACACGGTAACAGTAACAACTCTTCCCTGTTGCAGTCAACCTGCACAAAAGGATGAATAGATCGTTTGACGAAGAACCCACGATCTTCTCTTTGACACGAGAGTTGCTACTTACTGTAGACTTCCTACATGAAATAAGATGAAGACATTAGTCTTCATACATAACCGAAGGTGAAAGCAAAATAATGAAGAACAACTTACGTTTCTCACGGATGACAGCAGCAATACATAGAACGCCAAACAGCGGTCTAGGTCGAACAGCAGAATATTTATAGGATTTTTAGAACCCTAATGGAGTTAGTGTTGTATTGTAAGTAATGTTTCCCTCATAGAGTCCTTGCCATAATCAATCTCCCTCGTAGTTATCCAGAACTTGCCCTGGATAATGTCCTAGTTTGAACGAAACTCGAACGGAATTAACGCCTTGCCATAGGGCGTTAGTTTAAATTGACGCCTTTGTTAAAGTCATTTCTTATGTAAAACGAGTCCAAGTGGAGGGCGTCACGTTTACTTGCCTCTTTTTATTATTTTAGCCGTTTATGAATTGACGACATCTGCTGTGGTCGTCCTTTCTGGAATTCGCACCTTGTATAAGAGCGTTTCTTTTTGAAGTAGCGCCTTGAATCAAGGCGTTATTTTCATTTTGGTTTATTATTTACTTCTTTAGGCTCTTATTATTTATTCATTAAATCTTTTAATCTTATTTTGATCAATTGGGGTTTTTATTTCCTTTTATTTTTTTACCAGGGTTGCTACACCCTCCCCCACTTAAAAGAATTTGGTCCCCAAATTCAATCGCAAATATATATATGTGTGGAGAGTGTAGAGTGCATACCTCTTAAAATAATTCTGAAAATCATTTCCTCATAGACTCCTCAGTCTCCCATGTGGCTTCGTGTTCTGAACATTTACTCCATTGCACCTTAACCATGGGAATAATTTTGTTCCTTAATGTTCGTACCTCGCGATCGAGGATCTTCATGGGCTTTTGTTCATAAGTAAGGTCCTTTTGAATCACCAGGTCTCCATGATCAATGATATGTGACGGATCGTGCACATACTTCTTTAACATGGATATATGGAATACATTGTGAACATCGGACAATTGAGGAGGTAAAGCGACGCGGTAAGCAACTTCGCCAACTCTTTCTAGTATTTCAAAAGGTCCGATAAACCTTGGTGTAAGTTTGCCCTTAACACCAAATCTCCTTATTCCACGTCCAGGTGATATCTTGAGAAAGACGTGATCTCTGACTTGGAATTCGAGATCTCTTCTTCTTGTATCAGCATAAGCCTTTTGTCTAGACTGAGCTACTTGCAGTCTTTCTCTAATCAACTGTATCTTCTCGGTGGTATCCCTTACCATATCTGGACCTAATAGTTGTTTCTCTCCAACTTCGTCCCAGCATAAGGGTGATCGGCAACTCCTTCCGTATACGGCTTCGAAAGGTGCCATTTGTATACTTGCCTGGTAGCTATTATTGTATGCAAATTCAACCAGAGGCAAGTGGTCATGCCAGCTTCCACCAAAATCAATGATGCAAGCCATGAGCATATCTTCAACCACCTGATTAGTTCTCTCGGTCTGACCATCCGTTTGAGGATGAAAAGCTATACTAAAGTTAAGTCTCGATCCCAACGAATATTGTAGTCCTTTCCAAAAATGAGAAGTGAAACGGGGATCTCTGTCAGACACAATCGAGACAGGAATACCATGTAATCTGACTATCTCTTTTATATATAATGTATCCAGAACATCAACTGACCACCGACTCTTGATTGGCAAGAAGTGCGCTGATTTGGTCAATCGATCAATGATAACCCATATTCCATCATATCCTCCTTTTGATTTAGTTAGACCCATGATGAAATCCATACCAATATCCTCCCATTTCCATTTGGGAATATCCAGAGGATGTAGCTTTCCGGCAGGCTTCTGGTGTTCAACCTTAACTTGTTGGCAGGTGAGACAATGAGACACAAAGTCCGCGACTTCTCTCTTCATGTTGGGCCACCAGAAGGTCCTTTTTAAATCTTGGTACATCTTAGTAGATCCTGGATGAATTGTGTACCTTGATCTGTGAGCTTCATTTAAGATCTTCTTCTTTAATTCTAGATAATCCGATATACAAGTTCTATTTTGGAATAACAACCTTCCATCTGAAGCTAGTTAGAACACAGATTGTCCTTCTAGTTTGCCCTTGATTTCCACTAATACCGGGTCACTACCTTGAAGTCCTTGTATTTCGGATAGCAAGTCTGGCTGTATCCTTATACGAGATAAGGTGACACACCTACTGTCCTTGTCAATGCTTATATTAAGTTCAGAGAATTATTCTAGCAACTTCCATTCCTGAATCATACAATTGGCTAATAATGCTCTCGGCTTTCGACTAAGGGCATCAGCTACATGATTACCCTTTCCAGGATGATATTGTATAGTAAAGTAGAAGTCCTTAAGATATTCTAGCCAACATCTTTGCCTCATATTCAATTCCTTATGAGAGAAAAGATACTTAAGACTTTTATGGTCAGAGTATACAATAAACTGCACTCCATACAGATAATGTCTCCATATCTTTAGTGCAAATACTACCGCAGCCAATTCTAAATCATGAACTGGGTAGTTCTCCTCGTGCCTCTTCAATTGGCGAGAAGAGTAGGCTATAACCTTCCCTTGTTGCATTAAAACACATCCGAGGCCAATGTCAGATGCATCGGCGTATACCTCTAACTTTTCTCCTTCAATTGGTAGAGCTAAGACTGGGGCGGTAGTTAAGTGATCCTTGAGAGCTTGGAAGCTTCGTTCACAATCCTCGCTCCATTCATAGCGTATCTCCTTGCGAGTTAACCTAGTGAGGGGTACGGCGATCTTGGAGAAATCCTTGATGAATCGCCGATAGTAGCCCGCAAGACCCAAGAAACTACGGACCTCGCTAGCATTGGTCGGTCTTTCCCAATTCCTTACAGCTTCAACCTTTGATGGATCTACGGATAAACCGTCTTTTGATATAACATGCCCCAAGAAAGCTACTTCTCCTAACCAAAATTCACATTTGTTGTGCTTTGCATATAGCTGATTTGTCCTCAATATCTGTAATGCAATCCTTAAATGTTCCTCATGCTCTCCCTTGATCTTGGAGTAAATTAATATATCATCAATGAAAACCACCACGAATTGATCTAGATAAGGTCTGAATATACTATTCATACACTGCATAAAAGCAGAAGGGTCATTTGTTAGTCCAAAAGGCATAACAACAAACTCATAATGGCCATACCTGCTTCTGAATGCGGTCTTATGAATGTCATCATCCTTGATCCTTAGTTGGTGATAACCTGACCTGAGATCAATCTATGAAAAATACTTGGATCCAGATATTTGATCAAATAACTCATCGATTCTCGACAGTGGATACTTGTTCTTGATAGTGAGATGATTCAACTGTCGATAGTCGATGCATAACCTCATGGATCCATCTTTATTCTTTACAAATAGCACAGGTGCTCCCCACGGGGAAGTGCTTGGTCTAATAAATCCCTTCTTGAGAAGTTCCATCAATTGCTCCTTCAGCTCCTTGAGTTCGGCAGGGGACATTCTATAAGGTGCCTTAGAAACTGGACCAGCACCAGGGACTAAATCGATGGTGAAGGCCACTTCTCTTTGTGGGGGTAATCTAGGCAAATCTTCCGGAAACACATCCGAAAATTCTTGCACAACAGGGATGTCTTCTAGTTTAGTCTCCTTAGCCTCCTTAATCGTGACAAACGCAAGGAAAGATACACATCCTTTCCTTATTAACTTGCTAGCTCGGAGAGCCGAAATAAGAGGTGACTTGCTCCGACTCTTAGGGCTAGAATAGACTAGTTCTGGAAAGTCCTTGAAAGTAACTTTACTGTTACGGCAATCCACAGTTGCCTGATACCTAGACAACCAATTTGCTCCCAATATGACATCATATTCCTTTAGGTCTAGACATATGAGGTTGATAGGAAGATTTCTTCCTTTTACCTAGACTTCACAGTTTTGATAATGGTGCGTAATATCGGTTTCGTTTCCGAGAGGAGTAGAAAAAAATATTTTCATCCATTCTGGTTCCATAGGCAGTGGGTTAGCAAACTTCTTGGAAATAAAAGAATGTGATGCACCCGTATCAAATAAGACATGTGCAGACTTGGAACAAACTTTCAGTGTACCTTCTACTAGTCCGCCTTCGTCTTCATCGGTCTCCTTAATTGCGTGGAGACGAGCATTCTTTGTTACTGGGCGCTTTCCGTCACCGGCTTGATCGTTGAGTAAGGGACAGTCGGGAATCCGATGATCATGGCTCCCACAACGGAGACACGCTCCAAGTTTCCTCCAACATTCTTCGGCCTTGTGCCCGGCCTTATCACAGTGCTTACATACCACCTTAGCAGGTGTAGTGGTGATGGAAAAAGGTTTGGTCTGCTTGAACTTTTGCTCCTGGGAGGGAATGCCTCCATTACTTGGCCTCTTCTTGAAATTAGGTTTGAAGGTGTCGGAGCTAGTAACATTCTCCTTGTCTTTCCCACGGATCCTATCAGATAGTTCTGTGGCATCTTCTAGTAATTGGGCTCATCGAACCATCTCCGAATAGACTTGTATGTCCATTGGTGCCAGTTGTATGATATATTGGGGCCTGAGCCCATTAAGGAACCTTCGAGCTTTCATCTTCTCAGAACTAACTAAGTGTTTAGCGTACCGAGACAGCCTAGAGAACTGCGCTTCATATTCAGCCACCGATAAAGATCGTTGCTTAAGTGCGGCGAATTTAGCAGCTTTCTTCTCTTGAACTCGATTTGAGAAATATTTATTGTTGAAATGTTCAACAAACTCCTCCCAAGTAACTTGTCCTTGATCTAATGTGGCTTCTACCGACTCCCACCAGCATCGGGCATCTCTTTCTAATTGAAATGTGGCTAACAGGACCTTCTCTTGGTCCGAACATTGCATGACTCTAAAAACACGTTCCGTCTCTCGGATCCAGTGTTCGGCATCGTCTGGATCAGTGGATCCCATGAACTTAGGAGGGTTCATGTTCTTGAAGCTTTGGTGGAGATTTCCTGCTCCACGATGTGCACCTCCTTGTGCCACTTGTTGAAGTGCCTGGGTCATGCCTTGGAGAGTGTGTTGCATGTTGCGCAATTGAGCACGTTCGGCAGCCATTGTCCTACAATTACAATAGCTATTTTAGTATGTGATTGCGTTAAAAGGGTTTTAATTCTATGTTGACTTTAACCCTTGGTTCTACCCAATCTCACTGGTTAGAGGTTCAAACTTATCCTTGGACTTGGGTTTCCTAGGAATTGAATACCCTAGGCTCTGATACCACAAAAACTGTCACGCCCCGAGCGCGGAAGATACCCGGAGACGCGTGCCGAGTTTATATCGATCATGTCAATCAGAGTATTAGTGTATTCGACACCAAATCAGAGATGCGCAAAAGTAGAGATAACCCAATCCTTTATTTCCTTTATAAAAATATGTCTATTACAAACCCTTGCAAATACTAGGCTTAATAAAAGAAAAGTACAATATTGACTCGAGAAAATATAGAAAAGACAGGACTAATTGACGCTTGAGAAGCTCTAATCTCTTTCACTCTTGACCTTCCCCGTCCGATTGAGTCTCGTCGTCGGACTTACCTGAAAAGTAGGGAAACACTGAGTGAGCGAACGCTCAGTAGGAAATTACATCTCAAGAACTAGCAAGGGGTTTAAGTAATTATATTTTTTCATGAATGCATTATAGCTATGCATGCTCGCATAAAATGACAAGATAGAGAGTATATCAACAAGATAACAAGGTGAACTATTCATGAACTTTCAAGTGATAGATGTCAGGATGTTCAAGCAAGTAATTTCATCATGTCATGTCGAGAAATTGGCTATCACGTTTCAAGTAAGCAAGTATATAAATTACCCTTTTTTTTTCGGGTCACGCAAGTCATGTCATGTCATATACGAGTCAAGTACAAGAATTGTGGAATCTCCAATCAAGCTAGTCATGCACTTCGGTACAATGCCAATACCGTTATCATTACAACTCCCATGGGCACTAGTACTTTTGGATGCTCCTCCCAGGACCAGATCGGGCCCTATATGCGCAGGCATTGATCATGTATTTTGACATCCACTTTGTGTATAGCCAATATGGAGTTTCAATGATAAAGAACTTGTATGAACTTAGAGGTAGATAGCAATTCAAGGATTTGAACATGACAATAAGGATGATAATAACGGTGCAATCACGAGTATCGACAAAACTAGGTGGAATTAGTTCCCTAACTTGGGTACCATAACAAGTTAAGTGCCCACAAGTAGATGGTCACTCTTTTAATATAGAATTGAGGTCCACAAGAACAGCATAATAATGTTTGATATAGAATTGGGGTCCACAAGAACATCACCATAATGGCATGCTTTCCCCATTCATTAAGATAATTTTCATATCATACACATAGCATAACATGAGGGCCGGTATACCATGTTTCCATAGAGTGACATGGCAAAGTAGTGTGATATGTTTTTATGGTACAACCCGCTCAATCGGCCTTGAGGGAATCCAAGGCTCGAGGAGTCTTACGGAGGTCTCTATGACTAACTCGCTAGTCCAAAGGAACAGAATGTCCAATGGAGAGCTTGTATGTCACTGAGAATTGAGGGGTAATGCGATAAACCATCGTAAAACGTGGGACTATATTCACGGAATGGAAATATAGTGCCGATATACATACTCACGTATATATATAGATATATATATATATATAGATAATGAAATCCTCGGTTAATAGAAATAGTGTAAAATAGTACCACAGGAAAATAGCGACTTATCTAAAGTCATTAATCATGGAATTAACGCCTTATACAGGGGCGTTTATTTACAATTTGACGGCTTATTCAGCAGTCGTCCATTCTGTATTTCTATTTTGCAGAATTTAGATAATATGGAATTTTAACAAAAACGCGCCCTGGACAGGGGCGTTACTTTTTAATTAGCGCCCTGTTCTGGGGCGTCAGTTCAATAAGAGACGACCTGCATAAGGTCGTTATTTCAACATTTTTCAAGATTTCTGCTAATAAAATTTCAGGAACAAATTATATAGTGAGGACCAGAAAAATAGCAAGATTCCACTAGGATGATCATGCATTAGATTTGATTCATGGTTTCATAGATACAGAATTTTAAACATGGGTAATTATCAATTATATGAAATTGACGACTCCTGGTCAAAGCGTCAAAATAAGAATTAGCGCCCTTGGAAGGGTCGCCTTATTCAAAATTCACCAAAAATATTTGAAAACTTAGTAAAACTATATGCATGAGATCATGGATGAATTTATTTCAGAATCTATACTAGTTTGGGCTACGCTCTTGAGAAAACCTACCTTTTTGAATTGGTTGACAGACGTGAAGATTGATTGAAGAAGGTGAATGATACTCTGTTTTAATACAAGACAGCAACAGCAGAAAGAAGAAGCTGCCCCTTGCAGCAGCAGAAGAAAGCTTCCTCCTTTCACGGTCGTTTGGCTGCAAGAGGAAGAAGGAAGGTGAAGATCAATCTACGTTCTTCACACGGTAACAGTAACAACTCTTCCCTGTTGCAGTCAACCTGCACAAAAGGATGAATAGATCGTTTGACGAAGAACCCACGATCTTCTCTTTGACACGAGAGTTGCTACTTACTGTAGACTTCCTACATGAAATAAGATGAAGACATTAGTCTTCGTACATAACCGAAGGTGAAAGCAAAATAATGAAGAACAACTTACGTTTCTCACGGATGACAGCAGCAATACATAGAACGCCAAACAGCGGTCTGGGTTGAACAGCAGGATATTTATAGGATTTTTAGAACCCTAATGGAGTTAGTGTTGTATTGGAAGTAATGTTTCCCTCATAGAGTCCTTGCCATAATCAATCTCTCTCGTAGTTATCCAGAACTTGCCCTGGATAATGTCCTGGTTCGAACGAAACTCGAACGGAATTAACGCCTTACCATAGGGCGTTAGTTTAAATTGACGCCTTTGTTAAAGTCATTTCTTATGTAAAACGCGTCCAAGTGGAGGGCGTCACGTTTACTTGCCTCTTTTTATTATTTTGGCCGTTTATGAATTGACGACATCTGCTGTGGTCGTCCTTTCTGGAATTCGCGCCTTGTATAAGGGCGTTTCTTTTTGAAGTAGCGCCTTGAATCAAGGCATTATTTTCATTTTGGTTTATTATTTACTTCTTTAGGCTCTTATTATTTATTCATTAAATCTTTTAATCTTATTTTGATCAATTGGGGTTTTTATTTCCTTTTATTTTTTTACCAGGGTTGCTACATATGTGTTGTTGATTCATATACATTTGACAGAATATCTTGTGTGGGTGTTCGGAGAAAGGGGTCTCCGAGTGTGTGTGTGGTCTCTTGTGTGTCGATCTGTGCGGAGTATATCCGCGTGTGTTGCTGGGAGTTTTCTCCCGTGTGGTTATGTAGGCAGTGCCTACGTGTGTGTGGACGGAGTTGTGTCTCCATGTGATGTATTCTGTTCGGGGTGTGTTCCCCAACGTTGTGGGTGTGTGTGTGTGTGTGCTGCTGTGGCAGCAGTTTGAGGCAAGGCCTCGTGTGTGTGTGTTGCTGCGAAAGCAGTGTGTGTGTGTTGGGGTTCGTCCCCGTGTTGTTACATTTTATAGCGTGTAGTGAAGCCTCACAGGTTTGGTGAGGGGTGGATGTAGGGAGCCCGTCGTGGTCCCGAACCACCTTAAAAATCCCCGTGTCTTGTGGTTTGATTCTTGTGATTGTGTGTTCTCTACTATCTGTTTATGTAATCGTGTGAGCTCGGTGAGATTGAGTGAATTAAGTTTAAACTTGTTTAGATTAATTTCCTCAATCCTATCAATCTTGTAAATTCTGCTGTGTGGTAGATTGTGTTTTTAATTGGACATAGTTGTTAGCAGAAGGATCTATTCACCCCCCTCTAGATCCGTGTTCCTGCACTACGGGACCCAACAATTGGTATCAGAGCGAGGCTCTGTTGTCCCTAGATCTTGCGATCTACAGAGTGATCCCAGTGTATTCCACAATCATGAATTTTTCTACTGAACATATATCTATGAACTGTTTGCCAATCTTTACTGGTTTGAATTTTAATTCATGGCTAGATAAATTATGTATGGTGATCAATTTTATTAATCCTAGTCTTTGGAAATTGATTTGTCATGGTCCACACATATTACCTCTAGATGATACCAAGTGGTCTGATCAGGATAAAATGATGCATCATGATAATGTTACTGCTTTGAGTTTATTGAAAGCTTCTGTAAGTAGTAACATGTATTCATTTGCATCTTCTTGTAGGACGGCGAATGAGCTAATGGATCGGCTAATCAAAGCTCAAGAGAAGGAAAGATAAAAATGTCTCATGGCCGGTGATACAGATCAATAAAGTGACAAAAATACAGAAGAGGTAAATTTTGATTCTGAAGAATTTACTCTTGACGATCTTGTTGAAGCTTATGATGAGTTCGCAAAACAATATAAGAAAGTCAAGTCAGAAAACAGAAAATTGAAAAAGAAATCTGAAAACTTAGTCCATGAACATGGTTCTTGTGATAAATGTTCTGAGCTTGTTAACTTCAATGAACTTTTAGAGCATGATGTTGAATGTCACAAAGAAACTATTGCTTGTTTGAGAAATGAGAATGTTACACTCAAGAATAAAATCGATCAATTGGAGAAAACTGAAAAAGATCTAAGAAACAAAATGGAATCAAACTTAATTGATCAGGATATTTGCAATGAATTAATTATGAATGATAAACTTACAAATGAAAATGAAGAACTTAAAAAGGAAAACAGTGCTATATTGATTCAGACATCTCTGGTTGAAGGCAGCATGAAGTTTCTTGAAAAAGAACATGTTTTGTTAAAATCTGAAAATGAAAAACTGAAACATCTAAACACAACCATGTCTAAAAAATTACTTGCTTTTGAAAAAGGGAAAAGTTTGGTTGTTGATGATTCTGAAAAGATGCATGTGCTAGATCAAATGATAGAGAGCTACAAAACCATCAATGCCCAATTGAATGAAAAAATCATTTCCTGTGACAATGAGATCATTTCCTATGAATTGCATATTTCATCACTTGAAAAAGAAATTCTTGATCTGAATGCTTCTTTGTGTAAGTTTATGAATGGGGAAGAAAATCTGAACAAGATATTGGGGACTAAGGTGAATTTCCAAAAAGAGGGGCTGGGCTATAATCCTGTGAACAAAAAGAACTTTGAAAATAAAGTCTACACATCATTTGTCCATAGTTCTAATATAGCCAGCACATCCAATGGGTCTCCAAATCAATCTGTTCCCCAAACAACAAAGCAATCAAATGAAAGTCTGAAAAAGAAACAAAACTTGCATCAAAAGGCTAAAAATGTTGTTGGTGTCACGATGAATGCCATGAAAAATCTTGTTGCACATACACATGCATCCACAAAGAAAATCTCATGTTTTTATTGTGGTGAACTTGGCCATATGATGCATGATTACTTTTTGATAAAATCTGAAGATCTAGAAGCATGCAAGAAAATGAATGGCTTCACAAAGCCAAGAAAGTTTCTGAACACAAAAAGAACTCTTGATAACTCTTATATTCATGGAAGAAGACCATTTGAAAGATTTGCTCTTTTGAACTATTTTCATTGTGGAAGGTTCGGTCACAGGATGAACAATTACTTTAGTTTGAAAAATGATAACATCTCTACAGACCCACAGAAATTTCATGCTCATCCTGTTGTGAAGAAGAAAAATTTCCATGCTTATAATGATAACATTCATGCTAAATCACATAAATTTGATTATCATGTTTATGAGAATTCTGTGAAGTCTCTTGGTGATTGCCATTATTGTGGTGAGTTTGGGCATACCATGCATGTTTGCTCCTTAATATATTTTGATGATATGCATGCCCAAGAACTGTGGAAGGCACCCTCTAGAGGTGCAACTAACCATCCAGGACCCAAGAAAGTTTGGGTACCCAAAACAACCAAATGAGAACTTTGTTGCAGGATTGCATTGAGGTCAAGGGGAAGGCTTTAAGTCGACTTGGCCAGTTCTGGTGTGATGCCTTGGTGAACATGGGCTTGTCCCTGAGTTGATACTTGAAGCTCATCATTCATACTTGCAGCTCATAGGAGATTGTCTTGTGGAAGAAAAGCATTGATATTGGCCTTCTCATTTCTATTGAATTGATATTGACATGAATTGATCTCTTTACAGTGCAGGTTTGATAATGACCATCAACCCCTGAAATCATGGTAAGAATTCAAATGTTTGAATGTATCACCATGTGCCTAGATGGAGTTTAATTCATGTTTGACATTTCTGGGCTCAGATTAACTGTCTTAGGCAATTTTACTTGTTCCTCAGTTGGTGTCGAAATGCCCATCTTGAGGACCGATTGATTTGAACTTTTACCCCATTACTCTTAGAGTTTCTCTTCTTATCCTAAGGAGTTTTGGAAGGGTTTTGGCATGGGGTTCTTGATCTTGTCATATCCTTATGTGCTGCCTTATATGAAATGCGAATTTGGGGTCTCAATGGAACTCCTTTGGCTAATATCGATATATTTCTTACAGGAGAGAAAGAAAGGAGCATGTTGATGAAGATTACAATAAGCGAAATAAAGCAAAGAATCTGAAAATATCAATAAAGGTAACTCAAGACAAAGGTGAGAAAATGAAGTGTTTGTAAGAAGCTCTTTGGTCTTGATGTTAATGCCATATCTTGATAGACAATGATTTTGAAGTTTTGAATACCCCTTGGTTGTTTTTGACAATGTGGATGATGAATGCTTGGCTGAATGGTATTGGAACATCTGAGCAGTATATATGAGAGTGTAGCCATTGAATGCCTTTTGCTAAACCCCCGATGTCATATGGAAATGTATTGTATTTTTCTGATCATCATTTCAATGATTACATGGTATATAAAATGGTGACATGTGGAAGGGCAGGTCAAGCCTGTCTGAAAGCAATCACCATGCGTGAGAATATGCCTCCACCCGGTACCATGAATCATTTATGCATATGGCATCCAACTTAAATGAATTTTCTGAAATCATGCATTGATTATGGGGGAGTTTTGCATGCTGAAAATTTTAAAAATGATGTTTTTCCATTCTCTCAGCATGATGATATTGTGTTTATGGCTGAACATCTTGAGGACTGAAGTTGATCAATGTTACATGGTCTTTACTAATGTGCCACTCATCTTTTTGGTTAAAAGCACAACTGTTTTTAAGAAAAGTTCACATGTGATGATTTTGATGCTCTGAACAAATTTTCTAAATTCTCTTTTCAGAATAAAGTGGTGTCCTCACATTTTAACATTTGATAATGCGTGTCATGCATTAGTTGCATTAGGTGCATATAGAGTGTCATGTGAAATCTGGAATCGTGCATCACATTGCATATTTGCAAATCACTCTCTACATATTATTCACATAGTGCTTTTGGAAGATGAAGCTCATCGTGTGTCTTGCTGCATAGTTGGCATTTCTAGCATGCATATAGTGCATATTTTGAAATGCATCATCTTGAACATTTCATGTTGCATAATTGCCAAAAAGAATACTTCCAACATTGGTCATCATATCTTTGGAGCCAACATTTCAAGCATTGAGATTGCATACCTTTTCATTTTGCATTGCATATGCATATCTCCATTGCATGCTTGCATGTTATTATATGTTATTCAACCCCTTCCTTAAAACTTCTAAGACCAAACACTCCATTGTTAAATAATGTTGCATCTGAGTCTTAACAAGTGTGCTACATGTCAAACTCTTAGGGGGAGCATTTCATGCTTATTGCATTTACATAGGGGGAGCTGCACTATCTTGTTTTGAGTTAAATTTTCTCCATACATGTTGAATCAAATTTGTACACTTCATGCACTTTAATGTGAAATTGAGTGTTATTCATAAAGATATAGGAATTTCATTTCAACACTCTAAAGTAATTCAACTTACTGCATGGATGATAAGAGACAGTTGAGGAAAAAGATGCCTGCCTCCGCATTAAAAAAAAATGGTTGGAATGAAAGGCAAAGCAATACTAAGTCTCACTGAGTAAACTGGGCACATGTCACCTGAGACGTGATGTAGTTCACATCTGAAAAGTGTTGACTAAAGTATCTCTGTTCAAATGAGGTGACAAGGTTCAGTATTTTGAGTAACCGGAGATTCTGGCATGAGCTTTATGTGTCTCCTTGCGTAAAAAGGAATTATTTTGAACCTGATCCTTCTTAGAAAAATTCAGATTGTCAATATGAAAATTACTGATGATAATTTGTTGAGGCAGAGCAAAGCCTCCAATACGCTGTTCTCTAGATTGAAATGCTGTTTGTACACTTACTATTGTGTTTACTTGAAAATCTGGTTATCCATATGGCTAAACTTCATTCTCATGTTACTCACTTGCACATGGAAATTTGATTTGATATGTATTCTGAAAATTTGATTAATTACAATGACCTGCTGTACGTCTTCTCCTATTTATCTGCATAATCCTCTAAGTGTAAACATGGGCATTCTGAACTTAATGACTCACTTGCACTTTTCCTACACCTATCCCCTCATTGTAAATCAATTGGCCTCTCTTCTTGTGAAGGAGTTATGTTGCATGTATCTATAGATATCTGCTTGATTACATTGTATGCATTTCATGTCTCATCATTTTCATACATCATGTTTCATGCATTTCACAAGAAAACTAAAAATTAAAAATTTGAAAATCAAAGCCAATCATCTAATGTGTCAATGTCTAAGGGGGAGCTTTGTATGTGATCTTATCTACTTAACTCATCAGGACTTGCATGAGTCAATACCTTTCTATGAGTGTTTGAGTGCTTGTTTGCTAGCTCATTATTGTCATGCCATACACCATTTCCAATTGCTGCAACTCGTGAGCATTTGCATATCGTTTTGTCATCTTGCATTCTACATGACCACATTGTCCACATTTGCATTTCCACTTTCAACATTTGGTATCAGACAATTGGTATCCAACAGTTCTGCCATTAGTTCATGCATATTATGCACATTGGTTCTCTTCATAATCCGGTTGTCCATGGGTTCTTGCCCTTCTGGATTCCCCATCATTATCTCCATTTCTGATTATGTCAAAGGGGGGGAGAGAGCATTATAGCATAATATTTTGTCATCATCAAAATGGGGGAGATTGTTGTGTAGTTGATTTTGATGATTACAAAATGCCTTTGTTGCTTAGCCTTGTGCGTGAATGCTCTTCACTTGAACTGGTTGTGGAAATGATCATAAACTATTTCTTTTGGGATATCATCATGTGGATGCATTGTAATTCTATAAGGCTTATCATCATGTGGATGAATTGTAATTCTACAAGGCTTATCATCATGTGGATGCATACGTGCTTTGAGGTTAGCACATTGCATATACATTCCATCTACACTTGGGGGAGATTGCTCTATATTCAATGAGAAAGCCTTTTTGAAAAACATGCTTGGATAAATGTCATATTGAGCCTCATGTCATGCATGTTAATGCTAAATGATTGATTGAGATGCAAATACCATTATTAGCCCCCAAGGTAATGATGTGTGGTTTGAGAGTTTGGATGATGATCAAATTGAATGTGACTCAATATTATTTTATGTGGCTTGGCTCCTTACTCTTTGAATTCCAAATTTATACTATCATGCAATGGTGAATGATATTTGGAATTTCATGACTATGTGTATGAATGATTCAACCAATCAACAAGAAATGTGAACTCAGGTAAAACAATGAGGTAAGTGTTGCTATGTGGATTTATATGGATATCTCGTTCCTTCTTCACTCTTGTTCAATGATGTAATTTATTATGAACATGGTCATAGTATTAATGCTTGATGTAAAGATCTTTATTGTCAACTAACATCTTGCTTTATCATATTTTTCAGGATGAAAAATCATGGTTGATCTTCATGGGATTTTGGTAACATTTAATCAATTGTTTCCCCTTGATTTGTTGGAGGTTTTAGCCTTTTTTCAGACCCAAACAAGAAGGGGTCGACCCATCGGGTCGACCCTCTAAAGTTCTGTTCAAAACAGAACTAGTTTTGAAATCTGTTGAAAGGGGTCGACCCGTGGGTCGACCCCTGTAACCCAGAACCTTAAATCAGGTTCTGTTTGGATTCTAGAAGCACGAGGGTCGACCCCTGGGGTCGACCCATTGAAGGGTCGACCCGTGGGTCGACCCCTGTAACCCAGAACCAAAATATTGGTTCTGTTTGGTTTCTGTATGTCCGAGGGTCGACCCTGGGGTCGACCCCTTCCGGTCGAACGTCCAGCCACCATCTTTGACCGCCGTTTTCTTGCCCCAAAAGTCCTACCAATCAATTCCTAATGCCCTATATGTCTCCCTAATTCGTGGATCTGGTCTCCAAGCTGTCCCATGACCGTTCTAAGCTTATAAAACATCCTATTGGAGTGAAAACCCTAAGAAGGGGGCTGAAAACTATTCTTTGGTGTGCAGGTTCGGAGTTAAAGCTTCCAAGCCCTCTTCCACTTTGCTCTGAAGCTGAAATCGAAAGGAAGAAGCTTGAATCAAGGCCCAAGATCATATACAACTAGAAGGGGCATCCGAAATCAAGATCCAACCTCTGTTTGTGTTGCATTTCTTCACAATTGCTTCAAGAACGTTCTTCAACCTACAGAAGCATTTCATGAGGGAGTTATCTTGATCTTTCACTTCTGTATCTTTTTGTTTGATATTGTTCAAGGTTGTGAATGCATTATCTAAGAGATGCAACATATATATAAATGCACTTTTGTTCATCTAGTTGCTGCCCTCTTATTAATGTTGTGTTTTTCATACTAAGCAACAACAAGAGCTAATGCATTCCTTTCTCTTACAGAAGAAGAAGGAGGAGTGCGGTCACAAGGTTGAAGAGAAGAGAGGTTTATGAGGCTAATCATTTTTCTGATGTATGAAAGTTTGATTGGAGCTAGGATTTGAAGGAAAAGAGGATCAGTCCGAGGAGTGGAAGAAGATGATGTCAAGACCATGATCATCCGTCAAAGAGCCTAGAAGAATCAGATTTTGTTGAAGAAGGGGGATTCTTACTCTTGATGCAACTTTCCAGTTTTCATCTCTATAATTTGTTTGGGGGTCATAGCATATGTGTGTTGTTGATTCATATACATTTGACAGAATATCTTGTGTGGGTGTTCGGAGAAAGGGGTCTCCGAGTGTGTGTGTGGTCTCTTATGTGTCGATCTGTGCGGAGTATATCCGCGTGTGTTGCTGGGAGTTTTCTCCCGTGTGGTTATGTAGGCAGTGCCTACGTGTGTATGGACGGAGTTGTGTCTCCATGTGATGTATTCTGTTCGGGGTGTGTTCCCCAACGTTGTGGGTGTGTGTGTGTATGTGCTGCTGTGGCAGCAGTTTGAGGCAAGGCCTCGTGTGTGTGTGTTGCTGCGAAAGCAGTGTGTGTGTGTTGGGGTTCGTCCCCGTGTTGCTACATTTTGTAGTGTGTAGTGAAGCCTCACCGGTTTGGTGAGGGGTGGACGTAGGGAGCCCGTCGTGGTCCCAAACCACCTTAAAATCCCTGTGTCTTGTTGTTTGATTCTTGTGATTGTGTGTTCTCTACTATCTGTTTATGTAATCGTGTGAGCTCGGTGAGATTGAGTGAATTAAGTTTAAACTTGTTTAGATCAATTTCCTCAATCCTATCAATCTTATAAATTCCGCTGTGTGGTAGATTGTGTTTTTAATTAGACATAGTTGTTAGCAGAAGGATCTATTCACCCCCCTCTAGATCCGTGTTCCTGCACTACGGGACCCAACAAGAACGTACTGTCAAGTCGGGGGAAGCCCGACACTGGCAATGCTGGCAACTAAGAACCACGCATCAGGTACCTCCCAGCACGAGGAAGAACAGCTACACCTAAAAGGTCAGGGGTGAGCCTCCTATCACTGGCTCAGTAGAGATCCCGCAGAACCCTACCACGAAACAAAAGCGATAAGTAGCAGTGCTAACAACTATAGTAAAGCACTAACAACAGGAGTATGAACAACAAAAGTAAAGAGGAAAGCCATACCATGGAACACGACAGTCGAAGGAATCTCGACCCTCTAAACTACTCCAAACAGCAACAGAAAGGTGAACCCTGATCTCACAAAGTCGAGCGTTACCGATCCATTGATGAATCATGAAACCCTATCGTGAAAAAGCTACCAAAATAGGTAAAAGCCTACCAAAGACCTACACATTCAAAGGCACAAGACATACACGAGCTCACCGTTGTGTACGCTATAAAACCCGTAACCTCGAGTGAAGCCAAGCACAGGCTACTCGAAAAAGTCACGAAAACACAAGTCATTGTGTCAAGAGACAGAAGCACCTCCTCACTAGAAGAACATCCAGATGCATCCACTGACGTCTTACACTGTGCCTCAAGTATCTCACACTCATCTAGAATGGCAGTAACTGAGACACGCTCAAAGAACCAAGGAACTACAATAACGAGTGACTAGTCAGGGTCACGCCCGTCGGGGCTCATCCAACCGCCCTTGACCACATGTGCACACACAAGCCCAATGCCTTGAGCCAAGGGTCTAGCTAGTTTTCCCCCCCAGTAGGATGCTACCGCAAAGCAAGGGGGCCCACGGAAACTAGCCTAAAAACCATCTGCCGGAAACTACCCCACCACCACTCCCAGGTGGGCCGACACACCGGAAAATGTCGTCTGGCTACGACTAGTGGAGGTTCACTAGACACAGAGACTCAAAACAACGAATACCAAAGTACAAACAAGGTAAGCACACACTTGTCGCACGTCCCACAGAGCACAATGCAGTATACAACTGCTACCAGACTCAGGACAGTCAACTAGACCTGCTGACAACGATCCTTGAGTCACAAGACTCGGGTCAAGATCATCGCACATATCACAGCACACGTTGTTAATCAGCCTAGTCCCTAAGCCAAAATCAACGGTAAAACACATTATGGAAGATGGCACAGAACATTCAGATCCATAACAGCAATAATGAAAACAATGAGTGTAGCATCCCGGTATATTAATGAATAAAATTTTACGAGAAATTGATAAGAAATTCCTTAAGAGATAGGATAAGTAAAATTTTGATTATTTTATAAAAATCTGGAAAAAATTAGAATCTTGTAGAGCATGAAACGTTTAGTGGAATTGTCTTCTATGACCAGCCCAAATAAAATCCCTAAATAAGTCGAATTAACAGATTGAGGCCCAAATTGACACTTAGCCAAATCAGACCTTAAAACATGAAATTCCAGCACAATACCCGACCATTTAAGCTCAAATCAGATTCAAATGAACGGCTAGGATCAACTCATCGTTTCCCCTCTGGTTAATCTTCGAAACCCTAACCCTAGGAGGAGTATTTGGCGGCGGAGTGGTGGATTAACCCTATCCTGCGTGATTCGCGCTCGTCCGCGGTGCGTGGACTCTATCTCTACGATTAGAACTCTCTAGACCCCATAGGACCTATTAAAATGAACCTTGGAAACCCTAGAATCGTCTAGATGTTGTGGCGATCGGCGAGGACCTCGGACGGGAGAGTATTCCGGCGATTACCGACGGTGTGTACCTAGCGCGATCGACTTCCCTCTTCTACCTTCATCCTTTGATTAAGGTAGGTGATAGCAAGCCAAACCCTAAGTGTAATATATGGTTGGAAGCATAATCGTGTCCTCTTTCTTTTGGTATAAAAAGCCCTAATTTGCATCTAGTATCTTGTTAGAATTTCGAGTTTTAGTGGAAGCATGTTAGAATTAGGGTTAGCAATGTTCCACTTCTATTTAAGTAGGGATATCAGGCACTAAACGTTCGATTGATCATGCTATCTTGAATAACTTTTTGTACTCGTTCTATTGATCATAAAAGCCCCAATTTTCATGCTTTATATAGTGCACATTTATCTTTTGTTCCAAACCCTAGCCAACCCCGCCAGAGATGGGCAGGGCGAAGGGGCAGCGATCTGTTCTGAATTGAGCGGCCACTCGATAGACCGCACATTCTTTTAAACGGCCAGACTAAAATCGCTTGTGTTATTTGCGTTATTGAGTTTTCTTGAGACAAACGGCTAGGATAGAACCGCTCAACAAATCATGCGGCCATCTATAGACCGCTCATCCAGAGCGTGAACGACTTGTGGACGACCGCAGAGGCTCTTGAAAGGTTCTAGACGAACCGTTCTTCCCCAAAGAATTGTGTTAATTTTGAATTAAGCATGTTCTATCTCTAGTTATTTAATCTTCAGGGTAGGCTAGCAACCAACATGTAAAAAGAACACATGAAAGATTAAAGTTTATAATTTCTGGTTTATTTTCATCATGACCTTGGTTTATTATTACAATCAACTTAGTTTCAATTATGAATACATGAACCATGTTACTAGGATTGTTTGACAGTCATTCTACTCGGGTAGGATTGACTGACCGCTATACTGGTTTCCGATGATTTGATAGCCTCATTTCCTTGTAATGGTTGGAACTCTCCGCCAAATATTCCTTCCGTCGGATTAGGACCTTCATTACGGCACCTCCGTAAGCCCCCGCGAGCCTGGGATTCCCACTAGGACGCCAGGTAGGTTGTACCATCAAGACCTGAACCTGGTCACGTGATCAAACCGCTTGGATTTCTGTGTTGTGAGTCACGGCTCAACTTGGACCCACTGAGGCTTGCACGGCCCAGAAGGGACCGTTTATCCTAGTGGGCGGACCATTAAGAACCGTGCATCTC
This sequence comes from Amorphophallus konjac, assembly GCA_022559845.1. Lineage (NCBI taxonomy): Eukaryota > Viridiplantae > Streptophyta > Magnoliopsida > Alismatales > Araceae > Amorphophallus > Amorphophallus konjac. The sequence continues at coordinate 271,353,564 of CM040127.1, forward strand.
TGGCCAAGTGCCACTTACATTGGTCGATTAACCTTCTTCTATCTTCGACCAAATCATGTTTGGATCGACCCAATAAGTCCTAGGTTGACCAGTGGATAGTGGGCTGGACCCTGGTTTAGTTCTACCCCACGTATGGCAGCCAGGAGCCCATTTTTGGGTGGATGTGTAGTCTTCTAGTTAGGCCCAGTTTGAACGGACTGAGTAGGCCCGTCTAGGTGCTTGAGCGGATCCTATTGGACCGTTCATCCTCCGAGCGGCCCTATCAGGCCCGTTTGTCTTGTTCTTGGGCTCAAGTTCTTCTGGACATGTGCGGCCCATTCTTGACCGTCCATACTAGTTGAATGGCCCGTTTGTGACCGTTCTTGTTAAAGAGCAGCCCATAATGGTCCATTTATCCTTGATTTCGTTAAGGCTGACCTGCAGCCCAGTTTTCCTGAACGGCCCATATGAGACCGTACATAGCTTGAGCATATTTCATTTCATTCTATTACTTTGTCATATCGTCATTTCATTTCGTTCCTTATTTTCACACTTAAAATGCAATTAATTGGTTAATTATTTAAATTTGCCTGTTATTACCTACTAAGCGTTTGCTCACCTAATTGTTCCCCCCTTTTGAGGTAGCTCAGGTGAGGATTCACAGACTGATGGGGACGGGCAAGAGTGATGGCCATGGAGCGAACCTATTAGAAGCTGTGTGGAACTAGTCATAGTTATTGTGTCTAGTTATGTTTAGATTGTGTGGTCTGAAAGAGTTGCAACCTTGAGACTTGCAAGTGTAATGTTAACAAGTGGATGTTATGTCGGAAGTATGTTTAAGTAGGTTATGTGATTGGAATATGGGTCATTTAAGTGTTATTTAGTGAATGGAGTTATTTTATGTTTCATGGTGTTGTGTTGACCCCTTTCACTTTATCATAGCATGTCTGGAAATCAACATATTATCATTAATTGTTTCTACTGCCAGTCCCGATATTCCGCGTCGAGGCGTGACAGTTTGGTGGTATCAGAGCCTATGTTCTAATATTCCTAGGTTTTCTACTTTCTAAGATTCTAAGTGATGTCGTGGAACCTATAACCTTGATATAAGTCTAAGAACTCAACCTAGTGAGATTTGGGTAGTGTTGTGCCCCTGTGGTCATTTGAGTTATCCTATGGTCACTGGGGTCATTCGACATCATCCTATGGTCATATGAGTTCTGTGGTATTCTTGGTTTTGATAATGGCTAAACACTACTAGTCATTGATGTTTCCACTCTCATGTGACTAACATATGTGATGTTCTGTTCATGATAGATATGCCAATGAATGGACAAGGCATTCAGTGAGGATGGCAAAAGTGAAAGCTCATTGATCGCGCCCAAGCAAGGATGCGAACACAAGTAAAAGTTGACACGTGATATTCGGCTCGTCACACATCCAAGGTCAATGCACAATGAAGTACAGCCAAGAGAATCCAAGGCCAGAGACTCAGTTGATACCTTTTAGACTATCAAGGGAGATGCCACAGATATGAACGGGCTGCTAAAGGACTCAAGTGACGGAGCTAAAGCGGTTAACGGATCGACCCGGGATGAACCGGGGTCTGCCCAGCTGGCGGTCGACCGCCAGCCCAGTAGCGGTCGACCGGAAATCCCAGGGAACATCCGTCTACAGCGTTTCTCAGTAGAGGTCGACCGCCAGAAGCCACAGGTCGACCGCCAGCCCCGATGCAGCCATGTTTGACTTCGATTTCCACCTCGAGGCTAGCCCCTTTCCTTGGATTTGTTTAATCAAAACTCACCTAATCTCCCATGATTTGTTGATCTAGTCTGGGGGATGTCTATGGACCATTCAAAGTCTATAAAACCAACACAAGGAGGGTTAGAAACCCTAATGCTTCAAGGGGATTCAAGGGAGGCTGCAAGGGTGTGTTCAAGGGAGAGGAGTTCGAGTACTGTAGCCGTGAACAGTACTCCGGGAAGAAGTTCTTCATCAAATCCTCAAGTGATTGAAGCTACTTCAAGAGGAGATCAAGCCCAAGCCAAGAGAAGATAAAGCTGCATATTTCATCCTCTTCATCATCTCAAGGGTGATCTAAACTGCATCTTCAAACCTCTTCATCAACTCAAGAAGATCAAAAGGAAGATCCAAGCTACATCCATAGTCTTCCTCATCAACTAGAAGAGATTCAAGGAAGATCATCTCTCAAGGAAGAAGACACCATCGAAGCATCAGATTCAAGCTCTTGCAACTCAGACAAGATCTTTTTACTTTGAGTATATTCTATATCTTGTTTGAGTGATTTCTATTTGTTCTCTTTCCATTTCTTTCAAACAATCAAAACTGAAGATCGTCCCTACCGGTGGTTAGTAGGAAGGCAATCGGAAGTTCTCCGATCTGCGGTGTTGACGTCCCTACCTGTGGTTAGTAGGAAGGCAATCGGAGGTCTTTCCGATTTGCGGTTCAGTGCATGGCTGTAACGACCCGAGAATTCGATTACCGGGAAGGCCCGATAACCCGAGACTCGCACCGCCGCCCACGAGCCGGGAGGGCTCGGAAGGGCTAAAAGGAGTGTGGAGGCACAAAGAAATAGGAAATAAAGTAGGACAAATCAATAATTAATAGAAATAAATAAACAACTATAGCTATAACATAGTCCAGTCCAACAGGAAGTACAGTCTAAAGCAGTAAAGCGTACCACATGCCGAGTGAACACTCGGCCCGGCGAGCTGTCTACCGAGAACCTCCGCTCCGCACCCTCGAACCTCGAGGAAGAACCGCCACACCTGAAAAGCAGGGAATGAGTCTCCAAAACAGAGACTCAGTAGGGATCCCGCGGAACCCCAACCGGAAACAACGGCGGTATCGAAAAGGAAGGCTACGAGAGCAACCGCAACAGCAGGAACAGTAAACCCGGTGGCCGGTCGAAACACGGCACTACAACTACTCCCACTGTACCAGAAACACACCCTGACCTCGCGATCGAGGCTACCAAACTACACTAGTACCGCTTACCGAAGTAAAAACCCACGGCAACCATGCCGTAGAGGCCTGTCCCCCGGACACAGCCGACCTGGACACGCTGTCCAAGGTGCAACCCCGACCATCCGATCGTGGGTACCGCACAACAAGACGCAACCTCGGTAACGCCACTAGCACTAGTCTCACGGCGCGAAAATTGACACATGCGCCACGGTGAGACAACCGAACTCAACGGTCAACACGACCGAAAACCCGAAGGTCAAAGTCGTGGAAACTAATAGTCCGTCACTCCCAACTCGACAGGAGTACCTCCCCCTAGAAGCACAGTCGGTAGCGTCCCCTGACGTCTTACACCGCACCGCAGGTGAACTGCCTGACGTGGTAGCGCCTACCAAAGACACGAACACCGTACAAGTAACCACAAACAAGTGACTAGCTGGGGTCACACCTATCGACATGGGTCCAACCGCCCCCAACCACGTGTGCACACACAGACCGCGCGTCCCTGGTCTGGCCCTCTGACCGGTTTTCCCCTCAGCCGGACTCTGGCTGCAAGACGTGGGGCCCGACGGCAACCGGTCCACAAACCATCTCTAAGGGTAAGCCCGTACAACACTCCCTGGTGCGACCGGTACCGCGTACTGGTAGGCTACGACTAGTGGAGGGTCACCGAAGGAGTAGACTCTCAAGTCAACGTAAAATAACGTCCGCATCCAACGACGTACGGGGACCACCCGTACCGGCCCCGTCGCACGGTGACCACAGTCGGAGAAGAAACAGGACTCGCAGTCCACGGCCACACACGCACCCTGCGCGAGAGTCGAGAAAACTCAAGTGGCACTAAGCCACTGGGCTCTGGACAGTCCTCTAGACGCACTACACCCAACGGTCCTTAAGTCACAAGACTCGGGGTCAAGACCGTTGTACGCAACAGCACAAGGCCGTCAATCTAGTCCAATCTCTAGGTCTAAAACCACGGTAGCACGAGTACCGAGACAACTCACGAGCCGCCAAGACCACTCCCTCGGGAAGGGAACGCAAAGGACTAAAGCCACCCACATGGGCCACACGAAAAACACAGAAGCACGATTCCCAAGGTAGCACACAAGCCGCCATGTCAATTTCCCATCCCAGAGCAAGCGGGAAACCTCCAGCCCTAGGCCGGATAACTGAACTTACAGTCCAAGGCCAAACACGTGGCCCACGTGGGAATCACCTTCCAAAGAAACCCACGGCATGCGGGGGACACCCCACCACACACACACCGATACACGGTGACTCGATCGAGCGTAACACTAAAGCCCGAAACACGTAAGGTCACCCGGACCCACCACACCTACGGGCACTCTAATCGAGGTAAATGGAACCTCCCGACACCCAAAGACACGGTCACAGAACTCCACGGGGTGTCAAGGACATTCATAAGACCTAAAGTCAACCACTGGGTCACAACCGGGTCGACCGGAGGTCAAAACAACGCAAACGGGAACCGCAACGTAGTCACGGTCACCTAGGGACCGTGACCACCTAGAAACGGTCAACCGGGGACCGCGACTAAGCAGTCACGGTCGGGTCACGACCGCGACTAGCCAGGCGCAGCCCGATGGTAGCGGTCGTCCTAAGACCGCGACCAGATAGTCACGGTCGGGTCACGACCGCGACTAGATGAAAACGGTCTATCGCACGTCTGCGAGGCTTGCCGACGCTCTTGGTCAAACGCGGTTCTTCCAAGACCGCGACCAATGAACGCAGTTACTGGTAGACCGTGACCATTTTGGAAAACCGAGAACGACGGGAAAACGCCCAAAAATCCACGCCATGCCCCCAAACATCCACGGATGAGGGGAAAAACATGGGGGAAGCTCCCCAGTAGTCCTTAGCATGCATCTATGGCCTCGGATCAGCCTAAAACGCAAAGAAACTCTAGACGAGCGATCACTCCCCCAAAATATTATTTTCCCCAAAACGCCTCAAACGACCCGCTCGGCTCACCACGGCCTATGAAACTCGCAGGAAATGAAGCGCACGGGCTGGGGGTCCATCACCCTACCTCCACCAAAGATTTCGCGCACCGTGGACGCCGATCCACGAAGAAAACGCCATTAAAGCCTCGCCGTTCCATGAACCCATGATCGAGCTTCACCGCACCTCCACCGCCTCGATCCTCATCCATCCTCGCCCGTACCTCACCCGCGCCGTCCCCACCTCGCCCACGCTCCACCCCGTCGGCCGCCGGAGAGGGGAGAGTGAGAGGAGAGAGCGTGAGAAGAGAGAGGGAGAGGAGAGAAATGAGAGGGGAGAGAGAAAAAAGGGTTATATATAGGAAAATTTGGAATTTTGGAAAAATCCTGAAAAATAGAAAATCACACCCTTGCGATCCTTGGAACGCACCGATCGCAATGGTACCACACTCGCCTAGGTGAACGGCCCAGTTCACCCGCAACGAGGTTCCGAAGGAATTACCGAAACACACACCGGGAATCGGAAAACACACGTGGAAAAGTCGCGGAACGCTTCTGGGCCTCCGAAACAACTCCGGATCTCGCCGATCCGAACACGAAAGATGTCCGAAACGAAATTTTGGACACAACGGAGTCAGATATACCAGAAACGCAGATCTGAGACCTGAGAAGAAGGATCCGCAAAACCCGAGGCATTGCAGTGGCATTAGTGGAGCCTCACCGGATTTGGTGAGGGGTGGACGTATGACTAGGGATTCAGTCCGAACCACCTTAAAATCTTGTGTTGTGATTTGCTTGTGCGATTGCTTTATGTTAGATGCATGCTTAGGTTTAATGTCTATATTGCGTAATCAACTTGCTAAGAAAATCATTTGTGTCCTTCGTCAAGCTAGTTATATTCCACTGCTATTATCATCATCTAGCTTTAAAGAGGGTTGCATTGCGAAAAGAGGGGCATATCTATTCACCCCTCCCCTCTAGATCCGTTGTCCACAACTCAACAAGTGGTATCAGAGCCTAATCTCTCATTATGAGGTCCAACGACCTTGAGGGAATTGGTGGATCAGCGTCCAAGGGTTTTCTACCTGAAGGACATTCTGTGAATAGGCCTCCTTATTTTACTGGAGCTAATTATCCCTATTGGAAACATCGTATGCAGGTGTTCATTCGCGCCCAAGACTACGAACTTTGGTGAGTGATCAGCAAAGGTCCGTATGAGCTGCCGGATGATGATGACTTGTGGACCAAAGAACAAATAAGGCAATCCACTGTCAACTGGAGTGCTAAACACATCATGCAATACTCACTCCATCCAGTTGAATTCTCAAGAGTGGCTACCTGCGCATCTGCAAAACTAATGTGGGACAAGTTAGAGGTAATCTACGAAGGAGCATCTCAGATACGAGAAACAAAAGCCAATATATTGGTGTATGAATATGAAATGTTCTGCATGAAGCCTGATGAGTCAATTCAAGATATGTATGCTTGATTAACTGTGCTTACTAATAGTTTAACTGATTTGGGAAAGAAATATTCAGAGCAAGAAATTGTAAGAAAAATTCTCAGATCGTTAACTCCAGCATGGCACACAAAGGCTACCGTGGTTGAAGAATCGAGAGATCTCGCAACTACCAAAGTAGATGAACTCATTGGGTCATTGATGACCTATGAGATCAATCTCAAGAACAAAGAGGCTGAGGCACCTAAGAATAAGTCCCTAGCTCTTAAAGCAGGACCCAGCGGTCAAGGCTCTTCTGATGAAGGTGATGATTCTGCAAGTGAGCAAGATGAGGATAACGCAGCCATGCTCACATGTAAGTTCAAGAAATTCCTGAGAAAGGAAGGTAAGAGCTTCATGAGAGGAAGGTCAAAGGTAAGAAATGGTTTCAAATCTAATTCTGAGAACTCTAAGAAATCAGACAAAATCATTTGTTATTCTTGTAACAAACTAGGGCATTTCAAGAATGATTGTCCCGACAGATTCAGAAAAGCTGACAAACGGAAGGGCAAGAAGAAGAACAAGGCCATGGTGTCCACATGGAGCGATAAAGAGGAAAATGATGACGGAACTAGCTCCACAGACAAAGAAAAAGGAGATCTCTGCCTTATGGTCAAAGGTGATGAAGAAACTGAGGTAAATTCTCCATTTGAATATTATACAATTGATGATTGGGAGGATGCATATATACAACTCATGGAAAAATATGAAATGTACAAAAAGGAGAATAAATTATTGAAAAAGAAAATTAACTCATTTGTGCATGATCATGATATGAATGATAAGAATGCTCTACTTGAAACTGAAATTGAAGATCTTAAGAAAATGATTGAGAACTTGGAGGAAGGAAGAAAAGAAATGGCTGACTTGGAAACTGAACATGAAGATTTGAGAAATGAGATTGATAACATGAACCTAAAAATACAAACCTATGAAAAGGATAGCAAATTGAGCAATGAAAAGTATGAAGCTATAAAACAAGTCAACATTCAACTCTTGTAAAACATTGAAAACTTACAAAAAGAGTTGAAGGATAAACAACAATCTTTGGAAAAATTTGTGGATGGAAAAGAAAACCTAGATGCATCACTAGGAACTAGAATGAACCACAACAAAGAGGGGTTGGATTTTGATCCAACAAACAAAAGGCCAATTGGGCTAAAAATAGTCACATTTGTTTCCTCGTCTGATGGTTCAACCTCAAAAACAACATCCAAAGGAAAAGAAAAGATTGAAGAGGCAGTAACTGAAATTCCTAAAAAGTTTACTCAAAAGCCTAAGAAAAGTCAACCTTCCCCGAAGCATAGGTCAACACGTCCTTGGCCATCGCCAGCTCAACCTTCTAGATATCACCAAAATTGGATTGCACATTCATATAGGCCAACACCATCATATTCTTGGGGCAATTATGACTTCTGTGTGCATCAATCCCATAGGTGGCAAAATAATCATTCTCAACCCAAAACCGACCAACCACCTCAATGGCTTAAGAAGCAAAATTCATCAAACTTCCACAAACTCCAACCAAGAGCCTCCAAACAGAAAATGAATGTCAAGATTGAAAAGAAAAATCAAATCCCTGCTCTAAGCAAACAAAACATGAATGTTAAGAAGGTTTGGATTCCAAAAGAAATAGTTTCATGTTTTAAAAATTTGAAAAGTTTGATGGGACCCAAATTTGGTTGGGTTCCAAACACCATTGCTTAATTACTTGTGTAGGAATGTCTTGCAGCCATGCATACCAGGTGGTGCCTTGATAGTGGCTGTTCAAGACATATGACTGGAGACAAATCAAAATTTTATCTCTTGGAGGAAAAGGAAGGAGGATACGTCACATTTAGAGGGAACAACAAGGGAAAAATCATTGGAACAGGTAATGTAGGTAAGAATCTCTCCAACTCTATTAGAAATGTGCTGTTAGTTGAAGGTTTAAAATATAACTTGCTCAGCATAAGTCAATTATGTGATAAAGGTCACAAAGTGTTGTTTGATTCTCATGAATGTAAAATCTTTGAACCAAAATCTGACAAAGTAAAATTCTCTGGTAAGAGAGTCAACAATGTTTACATGATTGACTTAGATGATCCTGCTTATTTAAACCTTTATCTTGCTGCACCAAAATCTGAGATTGCTTGGCTATGGCATCGTAGACTAGGACATGCTAGCTACAATATCTTACATAAACTGTTAAAGCATTCAATGGTGAAAGGGTTGCCTGAATTATCATTTAAACAAGAAAACAAGTTGTGTGATGCATGTGCCCTAGGTAAACAAACAAGAAAATCTTTCAAAGGAAGATCTGAAAATACATCATCCAAACCACTCGAGTTAATTCATATGGACCTATTTAGCCCAACCAGAACTACTAGCTTAAGTGGTAGAAAATATGGATATGTCTTGGTGGATGACTTTTCTAGGTTCACATGGGTTTTCTTTCTCACACATAAAAATGATACTTTTGATGAGTTTCAGGCACTCTACATGAAGATAAAGCAGGACGGTGAGCTTAAAATTTCCAAGATCTAATCTAATCATGGTAGTGAATTTGAAAATGCTAACTTCTATAATCTTTGCAGGGCCGAAGGTATTTCACACCGATTTTCTTCACCAAGAACCCCAGAGCAAAACGGTGTAGTTGAAAGGAGAAACCGAACACTTGTAGAGATGGCAAGAACCATGCTTGCTGAACGGTAACTTCCAAGGAGGTTTTGGGCTGAAGCGGTAAACTCAGCATGTTACATTATCAACCGCTCTATGGTAAGGCCACACACTAAAAAGACTCCTTATGAGTTGCTGAAAGGTAAAAAGCCATCTCTCTCACATATGAAAGTGTTTGAATCAAAATGCTTCATCCACAACAATGACAAAAGAGATTGAGATAAATTCGAGCCCAAGAGCGATAAAGGTATATTTCTTGGATATTCTGATAGATCTATGGCTTATAGAATTTATAACATTAAGAGTCAAACTATGGAAGAATCACCCCATATTTCCTTTGATGAATATCATGATGATTCTAAAAATGATAACTCTTGCAGGAAAAATGATGAAGATGGGGAATTCCTAAGCATGAATGAAAAGAATGATCCTCCACAAGAAGAAGCAAGAGAAGATGGTGACCTAGCTGAATAAAGTAATGCAAGGGATCAAGCTCCAGGAAAAGGTAATGATTCTACAAACATTAGAATTCTTAAGGATCATCCTTTAGAAAATGTCATTGGTAGCTTGAATGACCCACCTAGAACAATGTCATATTTTAGAATTGTGGAAGAATTAGACCAACTTGCTCTTGTCTCTCAGCTTGAACCCAAAAATATTGATGAAGCATTAAAAGATGAAAATTGGATAAATTCAATGCAAGACGAGTTAAACCAGTTTGAGAGAAACAAAGTTTGGCATCTTGTTCCTATACCTTCATCACAATCTGTCATAGGCACTAAGTGGATTTTTAGGAACAAACTAAGTGAGGATGGCAAGATAATAAGAAACAAGGCTAGATTGGAGGCTCAAGGGTATAATCAAGAGTTTGGGGTAGACTTTGACGAATCTTATGCCCCAATTGCCAGACTCGAAGCCATCAGAATTTTACTTGCTTTTGCATGCTCCCTTAGAATAAAGCTGTATCAAATAGATGTAAAAAGTACTTTCTTGAATGGCTTGATCAAAGAAGAAGTCTATGTTGAGCAGCCCCCTGGCTTTGAGAATTCTAACCATGCAGATTTTTTAAACAAGCTAGACAGGGCACTTTATGGACTTAAGCAAGCATCAAGAGCTTGGTATGAGAGACTAAGCTCGTTCCTCATTACAAAAGGGTACACACGAGGTAAGGTAGATCAAACACTTTTCACCAAGAAGCAAGGTAAGAACATCTTGATTGTTCAAATTTATGTTAATGATATTGTGTTTGATTTTACTAAATCTGAAATGTGTGAGGAATTTGCTAACCTCATGACTAGCGAATTTGAGATGAGCCTAATGGGAGAACTCCAATTCTTTCTCGGTTTGCAGGTCAACCAAGGACAAGATGGTTGCTTCATAAGTCAAGCCAAATACATCAAGGAGCTGCTGAAAAGATTTGACATGGTAAATAGCAAAATCATTGCAACTCCTATGAGCACCTCAACTTCACTGGATTCGGATGAAAATGGTAAATTGGGGGATGCAAAGGTCTATAGAGGTATGATTGGTTCTTTGCTTTATTTGACTGCATCCCGACCAGATATCCAGTTTAGTGTATGCCTTTGTGCTAGATTTCAAGTTAGTCCTAGAGAATCCCATTTGACTGCCGTCAAACGTATCCTTAGATATCTTGCCGGCACTCAAGATTTGGGATTGTGGTATCCGTCATCATGTGATTTATCTCTTATATCTTATTCTGATGCCGACTACGCTGGATGTAAGCTGGATCGTAAGAGTACTAGTGGCTATTGCCAGTTTCTTGGTGGGTGTTTAGTTTCTTGGGCTTCCAAGAAACAACACTCGGTTGCCCTCTCAACCGCGGAGGTAGAATATGTTACTGCGGGGAGCTATGGCAGCCAAGTGTTGTGTATTAAACACCAACTCCAAGACTACCTAGTGGATCTTGGTTGTGTCCCGATTCTGTGTGATAACACTAGTGCTATCAACCTTGCAAGAAAACTAGTCCAGCACTCTAGGACTAAGCATATTGAGATTATGCATCACTTCATTAGAGATGATGTCGTTAAGAGAAACTTTGAGCTGCATTTTGTTGATACTCTAAATCAAATTGCTGACATCTTCACCAAGCCCTTGTGTAATGACAGGTTTTCAACACTCAGAAGGGAGCTTGGTCTCTGCAGACCTCAGGCCACTAAAAATTGAAATGACGATCATGTTCAATTTAGTTGTGTGTTTGTGCAGATTGGTGTGTTCATGCATTATTTATATGTCAAATATGTCATTTTGCATATGGTGTAGCATTGCGTGTCATGATGTATAATAAAATTGAATTCATGTTCATAATGTATTGCATGGTTTGTGTAGCATCTTTCTTGCATGGCCATGGTATATTAAATGTTGATGTATGGAAAGGCAGGTTATGCTTGCCTAGAACCACTCAATATGCGTGAGGTTTCACCTCCGCCAAGTACCATGTATCAATGTCGTATATAGGCCATATAGTAAGGGGGACTTATCCTTGTGCAGCATTCATGCATATGTTTCATCTTCATTCTGTTGCATTTAATAAGTGTACAACCATGTGTTGGGTCATGCATCTCATGTCTGCCAAATTCATGTCAACCCCTGCATGTTTCAGGTCATTCTCCTCTTGACAGTTATCATTACACTTGCTTGCACACATAACTCCTTGAGTGCATTCATTGCATATCCTTAGGAGGATTCTTGATGCTTTTCTTAATTTCTTGTGCTTCCATGGCTTACAGTCTGAATATGAGATCATAAGACTGACAAACATATGGTGTGAGAGCTTTCTAGTATATGAACTGATGATTGTCTATTCAATGAAAATGGTTCAGATTTAATGATTTCCTTGTAGTTCTGATATATTTTGTTTGAAATCATCTATGTTCTGTGGTTTTAATAGACTTTAACTAAAGATTGTATGTTATGTCTTGAATGACTACCCTGAAATCTAAAAATCCAAACCTCATGACAATCTTGGTGATACACTCAGGCTTAGTATTATTTTTAAACATCTTGATGAGTTGGAATTCTTGAAAATCAATTTGATAGAGCAATGATATTGTTGCACGGAGAAATATGTCACGTCATCAAATCAAGTGACGAATGATATGTCATGATGTGCCCCTGTTATCTCTGTCTTAATACTTTTAGACTCTAGGCAGAGCAATGGCATAATTGTTGAGAAATATATCCTCTCATCAAAGAATTGAGATAGGATATGTCATGGCGTGACTTTGCTATCTCTGTTCATCCTGAAGCATGACAGTCAGTCTTACCAAATACCTAGGAATACTGGCGTCTAAACAACGTGTATTCTTACGGCTTGGAGGAATGTACTAGACTTGATTGCTCGTAAAAAGTGAGTCATGTGCCGTCAAATGTAAAAGATACTGCCAATCGAAGTTGCTGCAATCATAAAATTCCATGCTTCAGACTTGCTTGTTTAGCCTCAATACGTGCTTTTGTGTTATTCTCTTTGTAGTTATTGAATATGGATATATAAGACAAGGGAAGGTTACACACCGCCATGATATGCATTTTTGGTTCATTTCTATTAAATCTTGGATGTAGCTACTTTTCGAACTCGGTTGATGATCTCGGATTTCATTAGCTTTGAACCATCTATGTTGCTCCCGGTATGTTTCAGGTTTGCATATAATGGCTTGCTCTCCACTTTTATTCAGCTCTGGTCTCTTAGACATTAGTCCCCTTCTCTACCTTATCCCTCCCTTTTTGCTATTGTCAAAGGGGGAGAATTCTTTGTGTGATTCCTTTGCAAGAGTTTTACGTTATCGCGTTGTCAAAGGGGAGAGAATATTTTGTTGTGAGTCATCCCTTGCTTTGTGAGTTGTCATTGGGGGATGAGTGAATTATGTACGGGGGAGAAACCTTTGTGCGCTTTTGTGTATGAGTGATGAGGGAGTCTTCATATGTGTATGTGGTGGGGTTTGCATAATTACATCGCATTCATATCCGCATTCATATATGCATTCCCATATTCTCATTATCATGGATCTTGAGTTGCATATGTTGCATTTGCTATAACTTTTGCCATTCTTGATATTACTGCCACATAATGACTCACAGTGTTGCCATCATCAAAAAGGGGGAGAATGTTGTGCCCCTGTGGTCATTTGAGTTATCCTATGGTCACTGGGGTCATTCGACATCATCCTATGGTCATATGAGTTCTGTGGTATTCTTGGTTTTGATAATGGCTAAATACTACTAGTCATTGATATTTCCACTCTCATGTGACTAACATATGTGATGTTCTGTTCATGACAAATATGCCAATGAATGGACAAGGCATTCAGTGAGGATGGAAAAAGTGAAAGCTCATTGATCGCGCCCAAGCAAGGATGCGAACACAAGCAAAAGTCGACACGTGATATTCGGCTCGTCACACATCCAAGGTCAATGCACAAAGAAGTACAGCCAAGAGAATCCAAGGCCAGAGACTCAGTTGATACCTTTTAGACTATCAAGGGAGATGCCACAGATATGAACAGGCTGCTAAAGGACTCAAGCGACGGAGCTAAAGCGGTTAACGGGTCGACCCGGGATGAACCGGGGTCTGCCTAGCTGGCGGTCGACCGCCAGCACAGGGGCGGTCGACCGCCCCAGTCAGCAACCCCCAGTTTGCATCTCTCTCAGTGGCGGTCGACCGCCAACCCAGTAGCGGTCGACTGAAAATCCCAGGGAACATCCGTCTACAGCGTTTCTCAGTAGAGGTCGACCGCCAGAAGCCACAGGTCGACCGCCAGCCCCGATGCAGCCATGTTTGACTTCGATTTCCACCTCGAGGCCAGCCCCTTTCCTTGGATTTATTTAATCAAAACTCACCTAATCTCCCATGATTTGTGGATCTGGTCTGGGGGATGTCTATGGACCATTCGAAGTCTATAAAACCAACACAATGAGGGTTAGAAACCCTAATGCTTCAAGGGGATTCAAGGGAGGCTGCAAGGGTGTGTTCAAGGGAGAGGAGTTCGAATACTGTAGCCGTGAACAGTACTCCGGGAAGAAGTTCTTCATCAAATCCTCAAGTGATTGAAGCTACTTCAAGAGGAGATCAAGCCCAAGCCAAGAGAAGATAAAGCTGCATACTTCATCATCTTCATCATCTTAAGGGTGATCTAAATTGCATCCTCAAACCTCTTCATCAACTCAAGAAGATCAAAAGGAAGATACAAGCTACATCCATAGTCTTCCTCATCAACTAGAAGAGATTCAAGGAAGATCATCTCTCAAGGAAGAAGACACCATCGAAGCATCAGATTCAAGCTCCTGCAACTCAGACAAGATCTTTTTACTTTGAGCATATTCTATATCTTGTTTGAGTGATTTCTATTTGTTCTCTTTCCATTTCTTTCAAACAATCAAAACTGAAGATCGTCCCTACCGGTGGTTAGTAGGAAGGCAATCAGAAGTTCTCCGATCTGCGGTGTTGACGTCCCTACCTGTGGTTAGTAGGAAGGCAATCGGAGGTCTTTCCGATTTGTGGTTCAGTGCGTGGCACTAGTGGAGCCTCACCGGATTTGGTGGGGGGTGGACGTAGGACTAGAGATTCAGTCTGAACCACCTTAAAATCTTGTGTGTTGTGGTTTGCTTGTGCAATTGCTTTATGTTAGATGCATGCTTAGGTTTAATATCTATATTGCGTAATCATCTTGCTAAGAAAATCATTTGTGTCCTTCGTCAAGCTAGTTATATTCTGCTGCTATTATTATCATCTAGCTTTAAAGAGGGTTGCATTACGAAAAGAGGGACATATCTATTCACCCCTCCCCTCTAGATCTGCTGTCCACTACTCAACAGGTAGAGACTTGGGTTGAGTTAATAGTCTAATTCTAAAACTATTTCTTATAAATGATCCTAAAATAATTTATTCTACGTGTAGGACGTTCTGATGGCGACAGAGCGTGCGCAATGGCGAGACATGCAACGAACGGTTCAAGGACTTACTCGGGCCTCGTAGCAAGTGGCCTAAGGAGGAGCAGCGAACCACAGAGCTGGCGATCTTCACCGAAATTTTTTTGGGATGAATCCCCCACGTTTTGGAGGCTCGACCGATCCCGATGAAGCCAAGCACTGGCTAAAAGACATGGAAAGGATCTTTGAAGTGATGCAGTGTAGTGACCAGGAGCGTGTCCTTTTAACGACCTTCCAGCTAGAACGTGATGCACGAACATGGTGGGATGCAGTGAAGGCTACCCTTGGAGATAGATAAGTTTCATGGAAGGAGTTCGAGGAACTCTTTAATAGCAAGTATTTTTCTGATAGAGTGCAAGAAAGGAAAGCGGCTGAGTTTGTTGCATTGAAGCAGCGGAATCTATCTTTAGCTGAGTATGAAGCTCAGTTCTCTCGGTTATCTCGTTTTGCCACTCACTTGATATCTACGGAAAAGATGAAGGCTAAACATTTTCTCGACGGGCTGAAGGTACAATGTATCAACCAATTGACACCATTGGAAATTCAAACTTATGCGGAGATGGTAAGGAAAGCTCAAGTCTTGGAAGACACTTTGGAGATGACGGAGAGAATCTGTGGGAAGAATGTTAAGAAGGAACAACCTACTGGTTCCGGGAGTATCAAACCTGGTAATGGCAAGAAGAGGCCCAATGGCGGGTCTGGATCGTGGAGGAGCAAGGTACCGAAGAATGATGACAAGAAGCCTGGCCCGATTGTGCCATTCAAGGGCGTGTGCAAGTATTGTGACCGTCCAGGTCACAAGATGGAAGAGTGCTGGCGCAAGCTGGGCACCTATTTGCATTTTGGTAGTAGGGACCATCGTATTCCTGAGTGTGCCCATTTGTCAGATCAAGCTACCCCGACTAAGCCGCAAGGGAACAAGAAGCAGCAGGGCAAGCTCCAAGCCCTACAGGAAGATGATGTCGGAACCACCGAGGAGGGTGGACTTGTTGAAGGTACTCTTATTATATATGATAAGCCAGCATTCGTTCTCTTTGATACCGGTGCCACTCATTCTTTTGTTTCCCGAACATTTGCTAAGTCTTTTACTAAGAAGCCAGTCTTGATGAATTCTCCGATTTCAACCCCTATTGGTCCTAGTTCAGCAATTAAGTATTTCTATCCTTCTATTAAGGTTATGATTAACGAACAGAACTTGTCAGCTGATTTAGTTTGCATGAATATGAAAGATTATGATGTAATTTTAGGAGCAGATTGGTTGGCTAAGTATGAGGCCAATGTTCATTGCAGTTCTAGTTCTGTGTCTTTTTCTGGACACCCTGGACTTTCTTTTATAGGGGTTAGGCACCATAAGTCTGTGCCACTTATTTCGGCCCTTCGAGCTGATAAGTTGATGAGGAAAGGATGTCAGACTTTTCTAGCCTTTGTTTATGTGACACCTGAGAAGAAGATCGAGATTAAGGATATTCCTGTCGTTCGAGATTTTTCGGATGTCTTTCCTGAGGAATTGCCATGACTTCCGCCTGAGAGGGAGGTTATCTTTTCTATTGATTTAGTTTCTGGCGTGACCCCTGTTTTTAAAGCTCCTTATCGTATGTCTCCCGCGGAGCTGAGGGAATTGAAGCAGCAGTTAATGGAATTACTTGAGAAGGGGTTCATTCGTCCAAGTACATCCCCGTGGGGAGCTCCTATATTGTTCGTCCGGAAGAAGGATGGTTCGATGAGGTTGTGCATCGATTATCGGCAATTGAACCAGCTGACTATCAAGAATAAATACCCATTGTCGAGGATTGACAAATTATTTGACCAGATAGCAGAAGCTCAGTATTTTTCTAAGATTGATCTTCGATCAAGATTCCATCAGTTGCGGATCAAGGATGATGATACCTATAAGACGGCTTTCCATAGCAGGTATGTGCATTTTGAATTTGTAGTAATGCCTTTTGGACTAATGAATGCGCCTGCAGCTTTCATGCAGTTGATGAACAATGTGTTCCGACCCTATCTTGACCAATGGGTCGTTGTGTTTATTGATGACATCTTGATTTTTTCTAAGAGTAAGGAGGAGCATGTTGAACATTTAAGGATGGCGTTGCAGTTATTGAGAGACCATCAGCTATACGCCAAGTTTAGTAAGTGTGAATTCTGGCTGCAAGAGGTGTCCTTTCTAGGGCATATTATTTCAAAGAAAGGTATTTCTGTTGACCCCTTGAAGGTAGAGGCAGTGAAGAATTAGGATAGGCCTACTAATGTAACTGAGGTTAGAAGTTTCCTAGGCCTAGCAGGTTATTACCGAAGGTTTATTAAGGATTTCTCCAAGATTGCGGTGCCTTTAACAAGATTAACCCGCAAGGAGAACAAATTTGATTGGTCCGAGGATTGCGAGAGAAGCTTTCAGACCTTGAAGGAGTGTTTAACTACTGCCCCTGTTTTGGCTTTACCATCTGGAGAAGGAGGTTTCGTAGTGTATACTGATGCTTCAGGCATTGGTCTAGGTTGTGTGCTCATGCAGCACGGGAAAGTGATAGTCTATTCTTCTAGGTAGCTGAGGAAGCATGAAGAGAACTATCCCGTTCATGATTTAGAACTTGCAGCTGTAGTGTTCGCCTTGAAGGTATGGAGGCACTACTTGTATGGAGAGACATTTACGGTGTTCTCAGATCATAAGAGTCTGAAGTATTTGTTTTCTCAGAAGGAAGTCAATATGAGGCAGAGAAGGTAGCTTGAGTATTTAAAAGACTTTGACTTCTCCATAGAATATCATCCTGGAAAAGGGAATGTAGTGGCGGATGCCTTGAGCCGCAAGCCAATAGCTAAGTTGTCGCACCTCATGTTGCAAGAATGGAGACTGTTGGAGCAATTAGCTAGTTTGGATCTTAATATTGACAAGGATCGGGTTACGATCGCTCAGATTCAACTTAAACCAAAATTATTAATGGAAATCAAGTCCTTGCAATACAATGACCAAGAGTTGGTAGAGATCAAGGAGGGTTTGAGTAACAGACCTGATTTCATGGTAGCTGACAATAGCAGATTGTTGTTTCAAGGAAGGACCTGTGTACCTAATGAAGCTGAAATAAAGAACAAGATTCTTGAAGAAGCTCATAGATCCAGATACACTATCCATCCTGGAGGTACTAAGATGTTTAAGGATTTGAAAAGATCCTTTTGGTGGCCGAATATGAAAAAGGAAATTGCAGAATTTGTGAGTAGATATTTGCTATGTCAGTAAGTTAAGACTGAGCATTTTAGACATGCAGGGAAATTGAAACCACTTGATATATCTCAATGGAAGTGGGAGAGTATTGGCATGGATTTTATTATGGGTCTACCTAGGACTCGTAGTGGATTTGATGCAATATGCATTATTGTCGACAGATTGACAAAGTCTGCTCATTTCTTGTCCATTAAGTCGAAGTGGACAGTTGATGTCTTAGCTGCTTTATATATGAAAGAAGTTGTAAGACTCCATGGTATTCCAGTCAGCATTGTGTCGGATAGAGATCCCAGATTCACGTCACATTTTTGGAAAGGATTGCAAGAATCATTGGGAACCCGTCTGAATTTGAGTACTGCTTTTCATCCACAGACAGACGGACAGACTGAAAGAACCAACCAAATAGTGGAAGATATGCTTAGAGCCTGCATGATTGATTTGGAGGTGGTTGGAGTGATCACTTAGCTTTGATTGAATTCTCCTACAATAACATTTATCAGTCCAGCATTCAGATGGCTCTGTTTGAAGCCTTGTATGGAAGAAGCTGTCGGTCTCTATTATGTTGGGATGAGGTAGTAGAGAAGCAATGACTGAGAGCATATCTCATTTCTGAATCATCCAAGAATATCCGTATTATCAGAGATCGATTGCAAGTAGAAAAATCAAGACAGAAGAGCTATGCTGACAACAGACGAAGAGCCTTGGAATTTCAGGTCGGTGAGCATGTGTTCCTGAAGGTTTCTCCCACGAGAGGGATTCGAAGATTTGGCATTCAAGGCAAGCTGAGTCCAAGATATGTTGGTCCATTGAAAATTCTGGAAAGAATGGGAGAGGTTGCTTACCGATTAGCACTACCGCCTCAGTTATCGGGAGTGCATAATGTCTTCCACGTGTCAATGCTGCGGAAATATGTGTATGACCCCACTCATGTCATTCAGCATGCGGAGTTGAAGCTGAAGGAAGATTTGACTTGTGAAGAAAGATCGATCAAGATTCTGGATCGTAAGCAGCAGCAACTCATGAATCGTTCCATACCCATGGTTAAAGTGCAATGGAGTCGGCGTGGAACTGAAGAGGCCACTTGGGAATCAGAAGATACCATGCGAAAGTAGTATCCCGACTTATACTAGGTGAGTTTTCTCGCTCCCCATTTCCATAAGTACAGTGAATTTGGAAAACCAAATTCTTTAAGTGGGGGAGGGTGTAGCACCCCGGTATATTAATGAATAAAATTTTACGAGAAATTGATAAGAAATTCCTTAAGAGATAGGATAAGTAAAATTTTGATTATTTTATAAAAATATGGAAAAAATTAGAATCTTGTAGAGCATGAAACATTTAGTGGAATTGTCTTCTATGACCAGCCCAAATAAAATCCCTAAATAAGCTGAATTAACAGATTAAGGCCCAAATCGACACTTAGCCAAATGAGACCTTAAAACGTGAAATTCGAGCCCAATACCCGACCATTTAAGCTCAAATCAGATTCAAATGAATGGCTAGGATCAACTCATTGTTTCCCCTCTGGTTAATCTTCGAAACCCTAACCCTAGGAGGAGTATTTGGTGGCGGAGTGGCGGATTAACCCTATCCTGCGCGATTCGCGCTCGTCCGCGGTGCGTGGACTCTATCTCTACGATTAGAACTCTCTAGACCCCATAGGACATATTAAAATGAACCTTGGCAACCCTTGAATCGTTTAGATGTTGTGGGGGCCGGCGAGGACCTCGAACGGGAGAGTATTCCGGTGATTACCGGCGGTGTGTACCTAGCGCGATCGGCTTCCCTCTTCTTCCTTCATCCTTCGATTAAGGTAGGTGATAGCAAGCCAAACCCTAAGTGCAATATATGGTTGGAAGCATAATCGTGTCCTCTTTCTTTTGGTATAAAAAGCCCTAATTTTCATCTAGTATCCTGCTAGAATTTTGAGTTTTAGTGGAAGCATGTTAGAATTAGAGTTAGCAATGTTCCACTTCTATTTAAGTAGGGATATCAGGCACTAAACGTTCGATTGATCATGCTATCTTGAATAACTTTTTGTTCTTGTTCTATTGATCATAAAAGCCCCAATTTTCATGCTTTATATAGTGCACATTTATCTTTTGTTCCAAACCATAGCCAACCCCACCGGAGACGGGCAAGGCGAAGGGGCAGCGATATGTTCTGATATGAGCGGCCACTCGATAGACCACACATCCTTTTAAACGGCCAGACTAAAACCGCTTGTGTTATTTGCGTTATTGAGTTTTCTTGAGACAAACGGCTAGGACAGAATCGCTCAACAAATCATGCGGCCATCTATAGACCGCTCATCCAGAGCGTGAACGGCCTGTGGACGACCGCAGAGGATCTTGAAAGGTTCTGGACGAACCGTTCTTCCCCACAGAATTGTGTTAATTTCGAATTAAGTATATTCTATCTCTAGTTATTTAATCTTCAGGGTAGGCTAGTAACCAACATGTAAATAGAACACATGAAAGATTTATTTTTATAATTTCTGGTTTATTTTCATCATGACCTTGGTTTATTATTACAATCAACTTAGTTTCAATTATGAATACATGAACCATGTTACTAGGATTGTTTGACAGTCATTCTACTCCAGTAGGATTGACTGACCGCTATTCTGGTTTCCAATGATTTGATAGCCTCATTTCCTTGTAATGGTTGGAACTCTCCGCCGGATATTCCTTCTGTCGGACTAAGACCTTCATTACGGGACCTCCGTAAGCCCCCGCGAGCCTGGGATTCCCACTAGAACGCCGGGCAGGTTGTACCATCAAGACCTGAACCTGTTCACATGATCGAATCGCTTGGATTTCTGTGTTGTGAGTCACGGCTCAACTTGGACCCACTGAGGCTTGCACGGCCCAGAAGGTACTGTTTATCCTAGTGGGCGGACCATTAAGAACCGTGCATCCCTGGCCAAGTGCCACTTACATTGGTCGATTAACCTTCTTCTATCTTCGACCAAATCATGTTTGGATCTACCCAATAAGCCCTAGGTTGACCATTGGATAGTGGGCTGGACCCTGGTTCAGTTCTGCCCCACATATGGCAGCCCGGAGCCCATTTTTGGGTGGATTTGTAGTCTTCTAGTTAGGCCCAGTTTGAACGGACTGAGTAGGCTCGTCTAGATGCTTGAGCAGATCCTATTAGACCGTTCATCCTCCGAGCGGCCCTATCAAGCCCGTTTGTCTTGTTCTTGGGCTCAAGTTCTTCTGGCCATGTGCGGCCCATTCTTGACCGTCCATACTAGTTGAATGGCCCGTTTGTGACCGTTCTTGTTAAAGAGCAGCCCATAATGGTCCATTTATCCTTGATTTCGTTAAGGCTGACCTGCAGCCCAGTTTTCCTGAACGGCCCATATGAGACCGTACATAGCTTGAGCGGCCCAGTCTAGACCGCGTATACTCCAGAATTGATCTCCGTGTTTTATGATATTGAACCCAAGGACCTGTTGGTTCTTGATAACTTGAACTTTCTGGTCAAAGTATCTCTTCACGTACCCTTGGGATTTTCCGAGGTAAGTTCTACGCTTAAAATTATTGGCCATTTAACTTGATTAATGTCTAGGCATAACTTGGGATCTTGGATCCATTAAATCAATGCCAACGCATCATAAGGGCCCGGTCTGGTCCTAGGAGGAGCGCCCGAAAAGTACTTGTGCCTCGGGGAGTTTGAATGACATGGTGAGGCATTGCACCGAGTGTATGACTAGCGTGATGTCTACGACAATAATGTATTACCTGAATTTTTCTTGACTTGGTTAGTTCTTGCTTCTTGGCCAATTTCCAGTTACATCATGATATCACCTTCTTTTATTCTATTACTTTGTCATATCGTCATTTCATTTCATTCCTTATTTTCTATCACGCCCCGAGCGCGGAAGATTACTCGGATACGTGACGCGTCTATATCAATCGTGTCATTAGAGTAAGTATGATCGATATACATAATCTACAGAGTACGCAAGACTAGTAATAATTAATAACCTCAATATTCCAAGTGATGAATATTGAATTAACAAAAGGAATTAAAGATAACCCATGACGACTTCAAATTAACATTTGGCTACAACATTTGGCTACATGCCTCATCACAGATTAACCACTAATTGACACAGCTGGGAATACAAGGCAGACTCAATAAAATTCAAAGACACGACTAACTACCGCTCTTCACTCGGTCTCAATCCCGTTCTTGTCGCTATCCGAATCACCTGAAAATGTCAGGAAACAACTGTATGAGCGAATTGCTCAGTAGGAATTACATCTCAAATTCAAGCAATCTTTAAGTGATTTACAATTTTACATGTATTTGGGACTATGCATGATATTCGAGTAATATACGAGTGATAAATCAAGTGTATAGGTAGGTTTATGCATGATGAAAGTGTACGGTAAGTCAAAGCTGTATGAAGAGAGTATAGTAAGAATTCAAGTATTTGACCAAGCATGATATCAAGGAATACATTTCAAGTATTTGACCAAGCAATTAAGGAATATAATTACCCCTTCCGGGTAAACTGGAACTCATGTACAAGTAAGGACTCATTCATATACGAGCATGTAAGGTAAAACTTTCATTCAAGCTAGTAAACATTAAAGCGAGTAATATCAAGTACGTGTAAGTAGAAATGGCTATTTAATCAAGTATTTTGCCCTTCCTCGGGTCACAAGTCAAGTACGGCCCGTCCGGGCCAAGTCACGTCAAGCAGTAAGTAGAGAGAGAGTAGGGTGGAGTGTCTCAAGTCAAGCAAGTACATCGGTGCAATGCTAAACACCGTGGTCATTAAACTCCCATGGGCACAAGTACCTTCGGGTCCTCCTCCCAGGACCAGACCGGGCCCTATATGCACAGCATTTAATTTATCATTTTTGACATCCACTCTCATTTATAGCCAATATGGAATTTCAAGAATTTAGAGACGTAGTATTACAGACGAGATTAACCACGCATTTGGTTATGGGGAACTCTAGTGTAGATTCTATTTAAGATCCACTTTAGGAAAATATAAAGAATAAGCAATAATCAATAATGTGGAGAAAAACATGCACGCGGTGCACAAGAGGAGTTTGTGATTGCCAGAGACGCTAGGTCTCAAAAATATAATCAATAAGAACATGAGAGGAATGATCGCGAAAAGTACCTCAAAAGATGCGGGGATGTGAGTGCTTCCTTTCTCTTCAAATCGGCCGGCCGATGAAGAGAGTTCTTACTTTTATTACCCTTGCAAAAATAGACACAAACACCACAAAAGAATTGAATTAGAACATGGTGTGCAGTATCAAATCCATAGTAAATAGATGAGCATGCAAATACAATTAAGACACACCTTGTGGGTGGTTGGCCCTTAAACCCCTATACAAAGAGGGTGGGAGATATATGATGAATGCAAAAAAGAATAAGGGGAGAGAGTGCAAATGTGCACTAAAAGAGATACTCAACGTAGTTGAGTTTGAAAAATAATGAGAATGATGATGTAGTATGCATGCGTGTGAACTAAACAGAGGAATAGAAATAAGAAGATAAAGGGAAAGGAGCCTGTGATGCGGCTTTGATTTTCGATTGGGAGAAGTCTTCCAAGGGGATGAAGATGTAAAACACTTGAAGCTCCTCCTTCGGCCACACCAACAGCAACCTGTGAGAAGAAAAGAAGAGCAAAACAAAAGAACAGGAAAACAGAAGAAAAAGAAGAAGAACGAAGGGCGAAAGAACAGAGGAGAGGGAAAGAAGAATCCAGAGTCCAAAAAAAAAACAGAGCTCGGAAGCTCTATTAATAAGATAGAAAAGGGATAAGAAGGAAATAGTCCAAATGTAAGGAAAGATAAGAACGGGCAAGAGCCCAAAGAGGGGAGGATAAGACTGGGCAAGAGTCCAAACGAAGCAGGGATTCTCTGGGGAAAGGCTGCGTTTGTTCGGAACACAAAAATGAAACACGACCTTGACAAAGGCGTCAATTCAAGAATTGACGACCTGCCAAAGGGCATCTTTTAAAAACACGACTTAGATTAGGGCGTTAATTCAAAAATCAAATTTTAAAATTTATTTGAAAATTATGAAACACGTCTGAGTCAAAGGCGTTAATTAAAACGCGCCTTAACCAAGGACGTTAATTCAAAATATTCAAAATAGGGCTATTTTTTATTTCTTAATATTATTTTTCCATTTTTTAGGTGAAGGTGCATCTCGTCGCCCTGATTCCAACGACTATTTTTGCGAATTTTTCTGACACCCGGAAGGCCACCAAATCACCTCTCAGAGGGGTTACAAAAATAATAATAAAAAAACAATTTGAAAGTAACGCCTGTGAATGCGGCGTGAATTCATTTTTCGAATTTTTTATTGTTTTTAAATTCAAAATAACGCCCTCTTTTAAGTCGTGAATTCTCGAAAAAAAAATCTGAAAAATTCTCAGAAAAATCCAGAAAAATAGAAATTGAGTGGAATTGACGCCCTCAATATATGTCGTCAATTTTTTAAGAAACGTCCAAGTCTAAGTCGTTATTTAAAAGATGCCCCACGTCAAGTCGTTATTTCAGAAAAATAGGGGGAAAATACTCAAAAAATCCAGAAAAATCCAGAAAAATAGGAAAAATAGGAAAAGAGAGAAAAAAGGGAGAAATCCAAAAAAAGTGGGAAAAGCCATTCAAACAAAGCTAATTTGAGGGTCAAATTGGGGCATTACAGGGCAATATGAGATGTACTCATAGTAACGTCAATTTTAGCGTGTCTACAGCTGCCCCGCCTTGGCGTCTGCTTTGCAAGGGAGCAGAGCAAACTGAAAAGTAGATGCCAAGGTGTGATGAGACACGCAATCAACATCACTTGATGAGAATGAAATCAAAAGCACGAGATGAAGCAAATCTCGGGAAATCTAACGAAATCAACAATGTTTGGATAAAAGGGGGAGATGTGCACGCGGTGCACGAAGGAGAATGATCAACTTCCAGCGCGGTGGAAGTATCTCAGGTCACAAACCTGTAGGTTTCACCATTGGGGAGCGGTTACCAGCTAATGTGGACGTGCTGCAGCCAAGGTGGATCAAAGGGAAAAGTATTAAAATAAGATGATAGAAATCCAAACAAGGAGCTTCCGGAAAACAACCCAAAACAGCGACAAAACAAATTGAGGATTCCATTCAGCAATGAAAACCTCATATCTCGAAGATTAAGATCAATTCAACCCTCAAAACAGTTTATGAGAATGATTTTTCAAAGTTGATTCAAAGTCCTACATGAATGCATGCTGGGCTAAAGGGAAAAATAAAGCAAATGGAGATATAATATAATCAAGGATAATATTGTTAAACTGCCCAGACTGGGTCAAGAAACCAATTCTGCGTGCTGATACTAAGCCGAAGCCCGTTTATCCACGCACCAACTCGCAAAGAGGGAACCATCGTCCCCAGTCTTGGACGGCTCAACGGCCTATCCGTATGACTAAGACTTCTCTGGAATCATCATTGTTTTTGATGAAGGGGAACTCAAATCCCAGATTTACCAAAGCCAGAAGGTCCTTGATATAATCTAGTAGTGTATGTAACATATAGTAAAAATGCATACAGGAGATGGTGATATCAATAAGCATGGGAACTGAGAAATGAGCTGCAAGCACCGTGGGGCTTGGATGATGATGCCCAGTCGGTGGGACCAAGAGCTTCTTCCTGCGCTCAAAATTTCATTAGCCAAGATATAAAAGATAACAAACAATGAATGAGGCATTTAAGCATAGCAATCATCAAAGCATCAATTATAGCATGTATATGGCATGAATAGCATAAGTCAAATCATAGCATTGTTTGTTGTTTTATCATGAGGAGACAATCTGGCTAATCAAGATTTGGAGATGAATGATCAAGATCTGATATAATGCCCATCGGCGGAGTGATTAGATGAAATTAGCAGGAGTTGATTAAATGATAATGAGATGAATAATCAAGATGATAACCAGGAGATGTAACAATCAAAATGCCCAGGGAGATATAAAGAATTGATAATCAAATGCCCAGCGGCAAGTCATGAAAATGTCGGGAAGAATCAATGGATTGATAACAATAAGTGGAAAGGGGACTCATCCCGTGCTCTTAGTCCTTGCAAAGTTTGTTGTTCCTGCAAAAGGCACCATCAGAAAATACAATGCAAAATTTTTGGAGTTTGAAATATACAAATTTTTATGAGTTTTGAAAAAGATATTCAAATTTTTATGGAGTTTTGGAGTATGCAAATTTTTATGAGTTTTGAAAATATTTGAATTTTTATGGAGATTTTTGGAAAATATTTTGAATTTTTGTTGGGATTTTGATCGGGAAATATTCAATTTTTTTTGGATTTTGGCTTAGACATTGTTAATGCAGCATCAAATGGTTGTTTTGAACCACTGGCTAGGGGTCCTTGTTCCTTCCCTTTTCGCTAAAACTGCCCAAAGCTGATGTGCATTGAAAGTGGCATCCTATAACCGACCGTCTTTGATCAACGGTGCCCCTACCAAGGCCATACCTGAGAAACGTTCGGTCTTGGAGGGAGAAGAGAAGAATAACTTGGGATAAACTTTGTGCAGGATGGGAGATATCGGGACTTGAATTCCTTCCAAGGTGTTAACCCTCAAAGAGGTAGTCTGTTGTGCCGGGGCTTTGTGCCTTTGATTTTAGACCCTTGACATGCATACGACCAGGGTTTCCCCTGCGGGGACTTTGCCACTCTTGACATGCCATAATTCATACTTTTGCTTTTATCAAAATTTGACTTGATTTTCATAATTGCCCTTTTGGCGAGATGTATATCATGAAATTCATATTTAGTTTGGGTCAAGACTGCCCCTATTTGAGACTCCTCTCGTATTGGGGATTACCTAGGTTGGTCATCTTATCCATTAATCTCTTGCCCCTGCATTCGGCCGAGTGAAGAAGAGAAAAGACTTTCAGATATACTCATGGCATGGCCAAAGTAGGGACGGTATTTTAACAAAAGGAGCCGGCTAAGGACGCCGTGAAGTGTGTGAAATGCCCAACTGAGGATTACTCTTAACAAGCGGGGAGAGAATATTGAATTCCCAGCGTGGGGTTATTTTTAACCAAAGGTGCTGCAGAAGCAAGCCTAAAGACTCTTTTTGAGGATGATTTAATTAAACAAAAGCTTAAGATAAAGGTTTAAAACACCACTCTTAATCTTGTTAAGAAGCACTTCATTTTGAAAATCATGTGAAAAGCAACGAGATAATGATATCATAAAAATACATACTTACGCCAATATGTTACCTTGCGACCTTTCTTGAAATAATTGCCGTGAGAGGCGGGGTTGATCATCATGGGATCTGTCCTCTTTGACAGTCAAAAGGATTGGCAGCAAAGGATTGAAAGTGGCTTAACAAGAAGGAGTGGTGCCAAGACCAGACTCAGACGAATAAGGAAAAAAGGAAGAGAGGCGAGGGCTAGAACTCCCTCACTAAGGTTGGAGACCCTGATCACATGGAACAGTCTACAGAAGAAGCGGAAAATCAAGAAGAGGGGTGAGGACTAAAGCCTCGAAAGCAGTGGGAGAAAGGGCAAATGCCCAAGGCAGTGGATGTGGAAGAAGTTGGGTCAGACCCAGAATTAGGAGGAATCAGAAGAAGAAATTGGTAGATGGAAATAGGTCCGGAGGGTCCGAAGGAGCATCGTGAGAGGAGAAATCATCCGGAGGCTCCGGAGGAATGACAAAAGAAGGGATGCGATGCCCTGAGACGAAATAGGGAAAAAGATGATGGAAAAGGAAGAAAAAAATGAAGGATGTGATGTTCAGAAATATTAGAAAGATGAATCGGAAGAAAGATGGAGGGTCCGGAGGTTCCGGAGGAAGAAAATGCCGAGGGACGCGATGCCCTGGAAGAAGATAGAAAGAATAAGATAGAGAATCTGGAGGTTCCGGAGGAAGGATATAGAAAGGGGCGCGATACCCAAGAGAAAGGAATGAAGGAGGATCAGGAGGAAAATCCGGAGGTTCCGGAGGTAGCAAGTGAGCAGGGGCGCGATGCCCAAGAAGGTCCGGAGGTTCCGGAGAAATGAGGTGGAAAGGGACGCGATGCCCGAGGGGAAGGTCCGGAGGTTCCGGAGGTAGCAAATGGAGAGGGGCACGATGCCCAAAGGACAAAGAGAGGGGTGAAAGATCCAGAGGTTCCGGAGGAAGCAAATAGAAAGGGGCGCGATGCCCTGAAAGGACAAGAGAAGGATCCGGAGGTTCAATAGAATCAGAAAGGGCGAGATGCCCAAAGAGGAGGGATAAAATTCCTGGAGGTTCCAGGGAGATAGCAGGAAAAGGGACGTAATGTCCCAGGGAGAGTGGACAAAAAGATGAAGATGAACAGGATGAGAAATGCGGAATATCCGGAGGTACCGGAAGGCGGGGAAGATACGGGTTTGGAAACCCGGGAAGCAGGAGGTGCAAATGTATGCAAAATGATGGATGTAATGAATGCAAAGAATGGAATGAATGAATGAATGAAAAATGCATGACATTCGAAGAAGATGAAGAATGTGAAGAGTGAGAAGGTGAGATCCTCCTCTTTTCCCTTGGAGTGGCCCATGAAGAAAAGGTGATTGAAATGGATATGGATGAAGTTGAATGAACAAGAGTGAAAGAAATAGGGGACGACCCCTTAAGACAATTGCCCCTCCACGGCAGTGAACATGTACGACCAATTGGCCCAATAAAGGAAGCTTCAATAAATGACAACCCCCTTGGAAAGCGAAGATCAATAAGGTGAGGGAGTCGTAGAGTTGGAACATGAAGCATCGCCATGCCCATTGATGGTGATGAATATGGAATGTTGAATAAAATGGGCATTCGCCCCTTGTAAATGAATTCAGAATTCGAAGGTTTGAACAAAGGGTGCCCTGCCCGGCCTTCAAACGGCGTCAACGCTTGGCATCTATTGAGCAACGGCGATGACTTGGCTTCTTCGACCATGCTTGGCACAATAACCCGGATTGGCATCCGGTAAATGAATTCTTGCATTTTGAATGGCACAGTCGTGGCCAAAGTCTTCTTGCCCGGCTCTTGCTTATCCTTGGCGCAAGTAGCTGCAGAAGCACGCCCCTTCTGAGTAACAAAGGGAGGTGAGGTGGAGGCGGAAGGCTCCGTGGATGGTGGAGTTATAATGGAAGGTGTTGGCAAATGGGTGAATGGGGGCGGAGGTTCAAACACGTCGAGCTTCTCCCCTTGCTCGGAAGCAGTCAGGACGGGCTCGGATGCAAAAAGTGGTGGATCCTGCTCAGGACTAACCATGGGTAAAGGCGTAAGGCTATATGGTGGAGGAATAGGGGTCATAGGCATAGTGGAGGGTTGAAGTGATGGTAATGGTAGGCTAATTGGGGAAGTGGAGGCCGAGGTGGAGGCTAAAGGCATAATGGGGGAAGGTGTAACAATTGGCGGAGGTTTAACAATTAGTGGAGGCTTATTGCGGAGAAAGCGCCGAGCGGGGCGAGCGGTATTAGGAATGGGGCGAGACTCAAAATGCGCCGGCGTGGGTGATTGAAGTATCGACCCATCCTCGTAGCACCATGAAGTCTCGGGAATAGGAGTTGGATTAGGGATGATGGCTTCGTCCTGAGCAGGGGGTTCATCAAATGAAAGCGGGGGAAGTGGGAAACGAAGGAAACTCGGAAGGGGTGCCTGCATAGCTTCATCATCATATACCGGCTTGGATTCTTCAATTGCCGGTTCTTGCTCGCTTGGAATATCAACGCCGTAGTCGTCCATCCTATCCTTCCATTCTCTCTCCATTCTTGTAATGTCATCCAAAGCCGCATAGAGAGGATTAACCAGAGTAGGAGGAGCGGGCCGTGAACTTGTAACCCTCTTTAATTGTTCCTCCATGGAAGCAATCTTATCAAAAATATTTTGCTGGAGGGGAGTAACATGAACAACAGAGGGTTGGCAGGGCATTGAAGGAGGGGCCGTATAAAGAGGCTGTGGAGGGGAATTAATGGGATAACCCGTAGAAGAACCTGGATGGGCCGGATTGCAAGGAATAAATGGGCCTTGGGGCCGTGTTGGAGGAGGAATAGAAGGAGGCGGGTGTCGGACCACCCGAGGAGGAGTGTGAATAGGAGGAGATGGGTAATGGGCTACCCGATTAGAGGAAGAAGGTGGTAGGTGATGGGCCACCCGTATAGGAATAGCAGGAGGAGGAGATGAAGGAGATGCACCCTCAACGGCAGCCTTAAGGGCTTGGATCTGTTGAGGGGTGAGATGATCTAATGCATGCAAGATTTGAGAGACCCTCTCATCATTGGGAGGAGACGGTTCCGGAGGAATAGTGGCTCGAAATTGAGTTGAAGGACCATTGGATTGGACATTGCCCAAGGGTCGGGCAACACCATAAGAGTGAGGACGTGGTCCTTTGAAAGTATGGTGAGAATTTTGAACATGTTGAAAGTGAGGATTATAAGAAGTGCTAGGTTGTGCATCCTCATGAATTGAATTAAACATGTTATCTTGGTAAGCCATTATGCAATCAAAGTTCAAAATAATATGTAAAGAAGCACACAAAAGAGATGGTTACCTTGATTTGATTTGTTTGAACCCTAGTGAATTAAGGATTTTATCAAAGTTTTGAATGATTCACACAAGGGGGGGAACCTAGTTTCAGTATGGTTTGAACTCCAATGCCAACTAGGGACCCTCTCTCACCACGTATACGGCCAACTAACTCGGGAACTTCAAGGTACAACCTGCCCGGCGTCCGTGAGGGAATCCACGGGTGCGGGGACTTACGGAGGTTTGGAAAAGGATTTTCAGTCCAAAGAGACGGAATGTTCAATGGAGGGTCGTCCCGATTCCAAGAGGGTGTGTGGATCCTAATGAAGAGGAGGGGAGGTCTCCCAGACCAATGCAAATGAATGAATGCAGCAGGGTAAACAGGCCAACCACAATAATATGATCAATCAACAAAGATAAGCATGAAATATCATGAAAACTCACCCACGGGAAGGGTTCTGGAAACCCATAGTAAAAACACGCCCTGGCAGGGGGCGCTACTAACAAGAGAAACGACAGCGGCACTGTCGTGAACCAACGTGGGGGCCCAGGGGCAGGGTAAAATGCGCCTTACGGTGAGGCGCTATCAATAAAAGGACGCCCTATTCAGCGGGCGTCAAATCAAAAGACACGCCCTAATGTGGGGCGCTAATCAAGTAAAAGACGCCCTGGAGCAGGGCGTGAATTCACAGGCAGCAATATAAAGCAAGAACACCCGGAAATGTGCTGGAAAACGCCCTGTTAGAGGGCGTAAAATATGAAGAAGACGCCCTGGCTTAGGGCGTTAAATCAAGAAAAATGCCTCTTCCAGAGGCGTGAATTCACTTTCTCCAGAAAAACTTCACGGCCAGCAGTATCAACACCCAATCACACAATCATGGCAATCAATAAAATAAGCATGCTCATCAATTTTATTTCAAAAAAATGGAATTTCTAAACAAAAACCTATCAAACTAACAAATCACAAGTGGGAGAGTGCAATGCAAGTGGAGGGTGCCCGAGGGGCACAAAAGGAGACGCACCGAGGGTGCAATAGGGGAGACGGCACGCGCGGGTGCCTAAGGGGAAAGGGTAATAAAGGAAGGACACAAAGAGTCCCACCGTGATCGCCAATTTGTAGATCTTTTTTAAAAAATCCACTTAAAAAAATATCAATAAAAAATGATAACAATGATAAGCATGAGCACGATTAATAAGATAGAAAAGGGATAAGAAGGAAAGAGTCCAAATGTAAGGAAAGATAAGAACGGGCAAGAGTCCAAAGAGGGGAGGATAAGACTGGGCAAGAGTCCAAACGAAGTAGGGATTCTCTGGGGAAAGGCTGCGTTTGTTCGGAACACAAAAATGAAACACGACCTTGACAAAGGCGTCAATTCAAGAATTGACGACCTGCCAAAGGGCGTCTTTTAAAAACACGACTTAGATTAGGGCGTTAATTCAAAAATCAAAATTTAAAATTTATTTAAAAATTATGAAACACGTCTGAGTCAAAGGCGTTAATTAAAACGCGCCTTAACCAAGGACGTTAATTCAAAATATTCAAAATAGGGCCATTTTTTATTTCTCAATATTATTTTCCCATTTTTTAGGTGAAGGTGCATCTCGTCGCCCTGATTCCAACGATAATTTTTACGAATTTTTCTGACACCCGGAAGGCCACCAAATCACCTCTCAAAGGGGTTACAAAAATAATAATAAAAAAAAAATTGAAAGTAACGCCGGTGAATGCGGCGTGAATTCATTTTTTGAATTTTTTATTATTTTCAAATTCAAAATAACGCCCTCTTTTAAGTCGTGAATTCCCGAAAAAAAAATCTGAAAAATTCTCAGAAAAATCTAGAAAAATAGAAATTGAGTGGAATTGACGCCCTCAATATATGTCGTCAATTTTTTAAGAAACGCTCAAGTCTAAGTCGTTATTTAAAAGACGCCCCACGTCAAGTCGTTATTTCAGAAAAATAGAGAAAAATACCCAAAAAATCCAGAAAAATCAAAAAATAGGGAAAAATAGGAAAAGAGAGAAAAAAGGGAGAAATCCAAAAAAAGTGGGAAAAGCCATTCAAACAAAGCTAATTTGAGGGTCAAATTGGGGCATTACAGGGTAATATGAGATGTACTCATAGTAACGTCAATTTTAGCGTGTCTACATCTAGAGGTGGCCCCTACAGGCTCAAGAGGTGGCTCCCGTCGTGTAGCACTTTACGCTGTATGGCCTCAAGAGGTGGCTCCCACTACGTAGCACTTTGTCCCGCATGGCACTTAGCTTCCTCACTTCCAAATGGTAGTTGAGAGTTTCAAGATTTGACCAGTTTGACCTTGTATATATAAGGTAGATTTTCACGGAGTGGAGTTCAGAAAATTATTATGCAGGAAAATGTACTAGGCTATATTGGTACGGATTTTGAGACAAATCAGGAATGGAAACAATTATCCTGTCACTGAATTTGCGCCTGGGGGTTAGCCCCTCTTTCAGTCAATTGGCGCCCTAGGGTCAGGAGGTCTTTTAATTAATTGGCGCCCTAGGGTTAGCCAATGTTTCAGGAAATTGGCGACTGGGGGACACCCAGTCTTTCAGTAAATTGGCACCTGGGGTACAGCCCCTGTTTAATTAAAATGGCGCCTGGGGGTTACCCTGTCTTTCAGTCAATTGGCGCCGTAGGGTCAGGAGGTCTTTTAATTAATTGGCGCCCTAGGCGGTGCCATCTCTTAAGTAAATGGCGCCTTAGGTGGTGCCATCTCTTAAATGGCGTCTTAGGTGGTGCCATCTCCTAAGTAAATGGCACCTTAGGTGGTGCCATCTCTTAAGTAAATGGCGCCTTAGGTGGTGCCATCTCTTTTAAAATTTCATTTTTTTTAATACTCAGAAAAATGAAATTGGCGCCCCCCTGGAAGTCTTCAATTAATTGAAGACTGTCGCGATGCCGTCATTTCAATAATTGGCGCCCTAGCATAGGGCGCCATTTACAGAATTCTTCATTTCTTTTAATTGGCGCCCTGGTCAGGGGCGCCAATTACCTGAGAGCTATATTTTGTTCCCGTGGGTTCGAACTAGTGGTTTAAGGGGGTTTAATCAGATGATTTACCAGTTAGAATTCAAGACTGGTTGTTTAAACATGCTGTAACATGGACTTCACTTTAACAGGTTAACAAGGGTACGTTGATATTTTTTAATTAGCATGTTTAACAGTTGGCTAACAGAGCTTAAACATGGAGATTTACTTCAATTAGCTAAAGCATGTTGGGTTACAGGTTGCTTAAACATGTCATTACTTGAGAACATTACTAATTACTAACCAAACATGATAGATCATAATAGATCTAGCCTAATTTCATATGGAGATGAGCTAATTTCAAATGTTACAGGTTAAAATTCAAGACTGGTTATTTAAACATGCTGTAACATGGACTTCACTTTAACATGTTAGCAAGGGTACGTTGATATTTTTAATTAGCATGTTTAACAGTTGGCTAACAGAGCTTAAACATGGAGATTTACTTAAATTAGCTAAAGCATGTTGGGTTACATGTTGCTTAAACATGTCATTACTTGAGTACATTACTAATTACTAACCAAACATGATAGATCATAATAGATCTAGCCTAATTTCATATGGAGATGAGCTAATTTCAAATGTTACATGCTAATACACCCTAATTAGTTACAAGTTTGGTGATAAAGCATGAAAAACCTACTAAGCATGCTATATAATTACCTAGATTAACTACGGTTTAGCCAAAAATTGAGAAAACCTACCTCTGTGAAGCGACAGGAGTTGTAGCAGGTGGAAGAAGCAATTCCTTCCCTCTTCTGCAACCTCCAGACCTTGTCCCCGTATTCTCACCAAAACCATCCTCTAAGTAGAGAAATAGGGGGTATTTTATAACATTAGGATCGACAGGATGGGAGACAAGATCCGTGAAAATCGGATCTGAGTGGGATGACAGCATGTACAGGCTGTTTGGATAATACGGTAGGTGATCGAACAAAAAAAAGGAAATGGCGCCTTAGGTGGTGCCATCTCTTAAGTAATTGGCGCCTTAGGTGGTGCCATCTCTTAAATGGCGCCTTAAGTGGTGCCATCTCTTAAGTAAATGGCGCCTTAGGTGGTGCAATCTCTTAAGTATAGTTAAACGTATCACTAACTTCCTTGATTTTTATCTTTAATATTTGATGGAGTCTGGTCACCAAATTTTATGGAGAAGATCCTTACATTTTTATCTATTTTTACATATAATATTTTTAAAAAAATTCTTTTTAAATAAAAAGTGACACTATTCACTAATTACTATTCATTACTATTCATTTCTTAAGAAATGACGACTTTCCACCTGGTCGTCAGTTCATAACTCTCGGAGCGTTTGTCCATCCCCTCAAAGGACCGAAATTGTACATGTGTCCCTTTTCATCTTGGGTATCTACTTTAATAGCCTCATTTCTTTCAAAAATTGGGAGAATTATTTTATTTACTTTTTATATATTTGAATAATTAAAAATAAATTACAACTTATAACTTAATAATTGGGAAAATAAATTCTATAAAATAGAAATTGAATTATTTGATTATAATTCATGTAAATATGGTTTGGCATATGATATTTGGCATATGATATTTATTAATTTAAAAAGGGTTTTAATTATTAGTAAATATTTTAAATGATTATTTAAATAGTAGCAAATTTTATTATTATTATTATTATTTCTATTTAAAATTAACGGGTGTTACACCCTCCCCTACTTAAAAGAATTTGGTCCCCAAATTCAACTGTATGATGATAATTATGCTATGTAAGCGTAATGCAGAGCGTATAAGATACTTACAGTCTAAAATAGTTCTGGGTATCTTATTTTCATAGATTCCTCGGTCTCCCAAGTTGCTTCCTATTCCGAGCATTGACTCCATTGAATTTTCACCATAGGGATCGTCTTGCTCCTTAGAACTCGGACTTCTTGATCGAGGATCCGCATCGGCTTTTGCTCATAAGTAAGATTCTTTTGGATTACCAAATCAACATGGTCGATGATGTGAGAAGGGTCGTGCACATATTTCTTCAGCATGGAAATATGAAATACGTTGTGCACCTCTGATAGTTGCGGAGGTAGGGCGATGCGATAAGCCGCCTCGCCTACTCTTTCCAGTACTTCGAAAGGACCAATAAACCTCGGTGTGAGCTTGTCCTTAACACCAAATCTTCTAATACCTCGGCTAGGAGATACCTTGAGAAATACATGGTCACCAACTTGGAACTCCAAATCTCTCCTTCTATTATCAGCATAAGATTTTTGCCTGCACTGAGCTACCTTGAGTCTCTCTCTGATAATGTGTATCTTCTCAGTCGAATCTCTAACCATATCTGGGCCTAGAATTTATCTTTCACCGACTTCTTCCCAGCATATTGGAGAAC
Organism: Amorphophallus konjac; assembly: GCA_022559845.1. Classification (NCBI taxonomy): domain Eukaryota; kingdom Viridiplantae; phylum Streptophyta; class Magnoliopsida; order Alismatales; family Araceae; genus Amorphophallus; species Amorphophallus konjac. Next base: position 271,389,726 of record CM040127.1, read on the forward strand.
GACAACTCCTGCCATAAAGTGCCTCGAAAGGTGACATTTGAATAATAGTTTGATAACTGTTATTATAGGCAAATTCTGCTAGGGATAGGTGGTCGTGCCAGCTTCCGCCGAAATCTATAATACATGCCCTTAACATATCTTCAACTACCTGATTTGTCCTTTCAGTCTGACCATCTGTCTGAGGATGGAAAGCAGTGCTGAAATTAAGTTTCGTCCCCAAAGAGTGTTGTAGACCCTTCAAAAAATGAGAGGTGAAGCGTGGGTCTCGGTCAGATACGATCGAGATGGGAACTCCATGCAATCTAACTATCTCTTTGATATATAGGGCAGGAAGTACGTCGACTGACCATCGGCTTTTGATAGGTAAGAAATGGGCCGATTTAGTTAGCCGGTCGATAATTACCCAAATTCCATCATATCCGCCCCTAGACTTGGGCAAACCCATGATAAAGTCCATGCCAATGTCTTCCCACTTCCACTTGGGAATATCCAGCTGATGTAGCTTTCCGGCGGGTTTTTGATGTTCCGCCTTCACTTGTTGGCATGTGAGGCAATGAGACACAAAGTCTGCCACCTCTCTTTTCATGTTAGGCCACCAAAAAGTTCTTTTCAAGTCTTGGTACATCTTAGTGGCTCCAGGGTGGATCGTGTACCTCGATCGATGAGCTTCTTCAAGAATCTTCTTCTTCAATTCGGGACAGTCGGGCACACATGTCCGTTCATGAAATAGCAATCTGTCATCAGGTGCCAGCTTGAAATCCAGTCTCTCGTCCAGCTTGCTCTTTATCTCCACTAGCGAGGGATCCTCTTCTTGTAGCTTCTTGATTTTAGGTAGCAAATCTGGATGTAGGCTCATATGAGATAGAATAATACACATGTTCTTCTCATCTGTGTTGATATCAAGCTCAGAGAATTTCTTCAACAGTTTCCATTCTTGTATCATGCAGTTGGCCAATATTGTTCTCGGCTTTCGACTAAGGGCATCAGCTACGGAATTACCCTTACCAGGATGGTACTGTATAGTGAAGTTGAAATCCTTGAGATACTCGAGCCAACGCCTTTGCCGCATGTTCAGCTCTGTTTGGGAGAATAAGTACTTGAGGCTTTTATGATCAGAGTACACATTGAATTGTTCTCCGTAAAGATAGTGCCTCCAGATCTTCAAGGCGAATACTACCGCGGCCAGTTCTAAGTCATGAACCGGGTAGTTCTCTTCATGTTTCTTCAATTGACGGGAAGAATATGTAATGACTCTTCCATTCTGCATCAATACACATCCGAGGACAATACCCGAAGCATCGGTATATACTTCATATTTTTCTCCTTCAATTGGTAATGATAAGACTGGAGCAGTGGTCAAGAGATCCTTCAAAGTTTGGAAACTCTTTTCACAGTCTTCCTTCCATTCATAAAGCACTTCCTTGCGGGTTAACCTCGTCAGGGGAACAACAATTTTGGAGAAGTCCTTTATAAAACGCCGGTAGTAACCAGCTAGACTCAAGAAGCTCCGAATCTCAGTTGCATTTGTGGGTCGTTCTCAATTCTTCACAGCTTTGACCTTTGATGGGTCAACAGTAATTCCGTTCTTCGAAATGATATGGTCTAAGAAGGATACTTCCTCGAGCCAGAACTCGCATTTGCTGAATTTGGCATATAGCTTGTTTTCCCTTAATATCTGTAATGCCTTCTTGAGGTGTTCTTCATGATCTTCTTCGGTCTTTGAATAGATCAGAATATCATCAATAAAGACCACAATAAATTGGTCTAAATAGGGCTTGAATATGCTATTCATTAACTGCATAAAAGCTGCGGGGGCATTTGTTAGTCCGAAAGGCATAACAGTAAATTCGTAATGCCCATACCTGCTTCGGAATGCAGTTTTATGAATGTCTTCTTCTTTGATCTTCAATTGGTGGTAACCAGAACGAAGATCGATCTTGGAGAAATATAAAGCTCCAGATAGTTGATCGAACAGCTCATCAATCCTTGGCAGTGGATACTTGTTCTTGATTGTAAGGTGATTTAGCTGCCGATAATCTATGCATAATCTCATCGATCCGTCCTTCTTTTTGACGAATAGCACGGGTGCTCCCCATGGGGAAGTACTCAGCCTGATGAAACCCTTGTTCAATAACTCCATTAGCTGCTCTTTTAGTTCCTTCAGCTCAGCAGGGGACATTCTGTATGGTGCCCTGAAAATAGGACCAGCACCAGGGACAAGGTCGATTGTGAACGACACTTCCCTTTCTGGGGGTAAGCCGGTTAAATCTTCTGGAAAAGCATCAGGAAAATCTCGAATTACACAGATGTCTTCAAGTTTAACCTTCTCGACTTCCGTGGTAGTCACGAATGCCATGAAAGCCATGCATCCCTTATTCATAAGTTTACTAGCTCGGAGAGCTGATATAAGAAGTGATTTACTCCGAGGGCTATTGTAAACTAGCTCTGGGAAATCCACGAAAGTTACCTTGCCATGCCAGCAATCTACAGTTGCTTGGTATGTGGATAGCCAGTCGGCACCTAGTATGACATCATAACCCTTCATATCTAGGCATATCAGGTCAGCAGGTAAATTGCTTCCCTTAATCATCACTTCACAGCTTGGATAGTGATAAGTGATATCAGACTCATCCCCAAGAGGTGTAGATATGACCAAATCTAACAGTTCATGTTTCTTAGAAAATGAAGCAGCAAAGTTCTTGGAAACGAATGAACGAGTTGCTCCGGTATCGAATAAAACTTGAGCAGTTTTTGAACAAATAGTGAGAGTACCTTCCACAATTCCACCTTCAGTGGGTTCTATCTCTCGGAGAGCTTGCAGACGGCCTTGTTTCTTTACCGGACGCTTCTCGTCTTTGATGTCCTGCTCCTTCATCAGTGGGCAGTCTGGAATCCGATGCTCTCGGCTCCCGCATCGAAGACAAGCTCCTAACTTCCTCCAGCATTCCTCGGTCTTATGGCCAGCTTTATCACAATACTTACAAATTTCCTTTGATGGTGTGGTGGTGGAGAATGGCCTATCATTCTTCTGGAATTTCTTTGCCTTAGAGGGCTCCCCTCCCATGAAGAATCGCTTCTTGTTGAAGGATTGTTTGAATTTTCCCGGGCTTGTGATAGGTTCCTTCTTGTCTCTTCCTCGGATTCTCTCAGATAATTCGGTGGCATCTTCCAGCAGTTGAGCACGCCGAACCATCTCCGAATAGACTTGGATGTCCATCGGGGCAAGTTGTGTGATATAATGGGGCCGAAGCCCGTTGAGGAATCTTCTCGCCTTCATCTTTTCTGTACACACCAAGTGGGGTGCATACCTAGATAATCTGGAGAACTGGGCCTCATACTCGGCCACTTTCAAGCCCCGTTGTTTTAGAACGGCGAATTTCATGGCCTTCTTTTCCTGGATATGATCGGAGAAGTACTTGTTGTTGAAATGCTCCGTGAATTCATCCCATGTGACATGGTATTCTGGCAGTGTTGCTTCTATGGATTCCCACCAGCATCGAGCGTCCCGCTCAAGTTGGAATACAGCCAGTAAAACCTTCTCCTCGTCCGCGCATTGCATTACACGGAAGATTCATTCCATCTCCTTTAGCCAATTCTCGGCATCCTCGGGGTCGGACGAACCTTGGTGGGTTCATGTTACGGAAACTTCGGTGGAGATCTCCCGCTCCACGGTTTGCTCCGCCTTGGGCCACTTGCTGTAGTGCCTGTGTGAGGCCTTGCACGGTGCGCTGCATCTCGCGCCATTGTGCTCTTTTCGCAGCCATGATCCTACAAAAGAGTTAAGTATGATAAAGATCGGGTTTACTTGTAAGGTCAAAAACTCATTATAGAACTTAACCCATGGCTCTATCCATCTCACCGGGTAAGGTATATCTATTCTTGGACTCGGATTTTTTTTTCCTATCCTTGGACTCAAGATTTTACTTAGATTTCAATTTCTAACCTTTTATTTCTTCTAGTTCCCTAGGTTCAAAAACCTAGGCTCTGATACCACGAAGACTGTCACGCCCCGAGCGCGGAAGATTACTCGGATGCGTGACGCGTCTATATCAATCGTGTCATTAGAGTAAGTATGTTCGATATACATAATCTACAGAGTACGCAAGACTAGTAATAATTAATAACCTCAATATTCCAAGTGATGAATATTGAATTAACAAAAGGAATTAAAGATAACCCATGACGACTTCAAATTAACATTTGGCTACAACATTTGGCTACATGCCTCATCACAGATTAACCACTAATTGACACAGCTGGGAATACAAGGCAGACTCAATAAAATTCAAAGACACGACTAACTACCGCTCTTCACTCGGTCTCAATCCCGTTCTTGTCGCTATCCGAATCACCTGAAAATGTTAGGAAACAACTGTATGAGCGAATCGCTCAGTAGGAATTACATCTCAAATTCAAGCAATCTTTAAGTGATTTACAATTTTACATGTATTTGGGACTATGCATGATATTCGAGTAATATACGAGTGATAAATCAAGTGTACAGGTAGGTTTATGCATGATGAAAGTGTACGGTAAGTCAAACTGTATGAAGAGAGTATAGTAAGAATTCAAGTATTTGACCAAGCATGATATCAAGGAATACGTTTCAAGTATTTGACCAAGCAATTAAGGAATATAATTACCCCTTCCGGGTAAACTGGAACTCATGTACAAGTAAGGACTCATTCATATACGAGCATGTAAGGTAAAACTTTCATTCAAGCTAGTAAACATTCAAGCGCGTAATATCAAGTACGTGTGAGTAGAATTGGCTATTTAATCAAGTATTTTGCCCTTCCTCGGGTCACAAGTCAAGTACGGCCCGTCCGGGCCAAGTCACGTCAAGCAGTAAGTAGAGAGAGAGTAGGGTGGAGTGTCTCAAGTCAAGCAAGTACTTCGGTGCAATGCCAAACACCGTGGTCATTAAACTCCCATGGGCACAAGTACCTTCGGGTGCTCCTCCCAGGACCAGACCGGGCCCTATATGCACAGCATTTAATTTATCATTTTTGACATCCACTCTCATTTATAGCCAATATGAAATTTCAAGAATTTAGAGACGTAGTATTACAGACGAGATTAACCACGCATTTGGTTATGGGGAACTCTAGAGGTGGCCCCTACAGGCTCAAGAGGTGGCTCCCGTCGTGTAGCACTTTGCGCCGTATGGCCTCAAGAGGTGGCTCCCACTACGTAACACTTTGTCCCGCATGGCACTTAGCTTCCACACTTCCAAATGGTAGTTGAGAGTTTCATGGTTTGACCAGTTTGACCTTATATATATAAGGTAGATTTTCACGGAGTGGTTCAGAAAATTATGATGCAGGAAAATGTACTAGGCTATATTGGTACGGATTTCGAGACAAATCAGGAATGGAAACAATTATCATGTCACTGAATTGGTGCCTGGGGGTTAGCCCCTCTTTCAGTCAATTGGCGCCCTAGGGTCAGGAGGTCTTTTAATTAATTGGCGCCCTAGGGTTAGCCAATGTTTCAGGAAATTGGCGACTGGGGGACACCCAGTCTTTCAGTAAATTGGCACCTGGGGTACAGCCCCTGTTTAATTAAAATGGCGCCTGGGGGTTACCCTGTCTTTCAGTCAATTGGCGCCCTAGGGTCAGGAGGTCTTTTAATTAATTGGCGCCCTAGGTGGTGCCATCTCTTAAGTAAATGGCGCCTTAGGTGGTGCCATCTCTTAAATGGCGTCTTAGGTGGTGCCATCTCTTAAGTAAATGGCGCCTTAGGTGGTGCCATCTCTTAAGTAAATGGCGCCTTAGGTGGTGCCATCTCTTTTAAAATTTTCATTTTTTTAATACTCAGAAAAATGAAATTGGCGCCCCCCTGGAAGTCTTCAATTAATTGAAGACTACCGCGATGCCGTCATTTCAATAATTGGCACCCTGGCATAGGGTGCCATTTACAGAATTCTTCATTTCTTTTAATTGGCGCCCTGGTCAGGGGCGCCAATTACCTGAGAGCTATATTTTGTTCCCGTGGGTTTGAACCAGTGGTTTAAGGGGGTTTAATCAGATGATTTACCAGTTAGAATTCAAGACTGGTTGTTTAAACATGCTGTAACATGGACTTCACTTTAACAGGTTAACAAGGGTACGTTGATATTTTTTAATTAGCATGTTTAATAGTTGGCTAACAGAGCTTAAACATGGAGATTTACTTCAATTAGCTAAAGCATGTTGGGTTACAGGTTGCTTAAACATGTCATTACTTGAGTACATTACCAATTACTAACCAAACATGATAGATCATAATAGATCTAGCCTAATTTCATATGGAGATGAGCTAATTTCAAATGTTACAGGTTAAAATTCAAGACAGGTTGTTTAAACATGCTGTAACATGGACTTCACTTTAACAGGTTAACAAGGGTACGTTGATATTTTTAATTAGCATGTTTGGCTAACATAGCTTAAACATGGAGATTTACTTCAATTAGCTAAAGCATGTTGGGTTACAGGTTGCTTAAACATGTCATTACTTGAGTACATTACTAATTACTAACCAAACATGATAGATCATAATAGATCTAGCCTAATTTCATATGGAGATGAGCTAATTTCAAATGTTACATGCTAATACACCCTAATTAGTTACAAGTTTGGTGATAAAGCATGAAAAACCTACTAAGCATGCTATATAATTACCTAGATTAACTACGGTTTAGCCAAAAATTGAGAAAACCTACCTCTGTGAAGCGACAAGAGTTGTAGCAGGTGGAAGAAGCAATTCCTTCCCTCTTCTGCAACCTCCAGACCTTGTCCCCGTATTCTCACCAAAACCATCCTCTAAGTAGAGAAATAGGGGGTATTTTATAACATTAGGATCAACAGGATGGGAGACAAGATCCGTGAAAATCGGATCTGAGCGGGATGATAGCATGTACAGGCTGTTTGGATAATACGGTAGGTGATCGAACAAAAAAAAGGAAATGGCGCCTTAGGTGGTGCCATCTCTTAAGTAATTGGCGCCTTAGGTGGTGCCATCTCTTATGTATAGTTAAACGTATCACTAACTTCCTTGATTTTTATCGTTAATATTTGATGGAGTCTGGTCACCAAATTTTATGGAGAAGATCCTTACATTTTTCTCTATTTTTACATATAATATTTTTAAAAAAATTCTTTTTAATTAAAAAGTGACACTATTCACTAATTACTATTTATTACTATTCATTTCTTAAGAAATGACGACTTTCCACATGGTCGTCAGTTCATAACTCTCGGAGCGTTTGTCCATCCCCTCAAAGGACCGAAATTGTACATGTGTCCCTTTTCATCTTGGGTATCTACTTTAATAGCCTCATTTCTTTCAAAAATTGGGAGAAATATTTTATTTACTTTTTATATTATTGAATAATTAAAAATAAATTACAACTTATAACTTAATAATTGGGAAAATAAATTCTATAAAATAGAAATTGAATTATTTGATTATAATTCATGTAAATATGGTTTGGCATATGATATTTGGCATATGATATTTATTAATTTAAAAAGGGTTTTAATTATTAGTAAGTATTTTAAATGATTATTTAAATAGTAGCAAATTTTATTATTATTATTATTATTTCTATTTAAAATTAACAGGTGTTACATTTTCGCACTTAAAATATAATTAATTGGTTAATTATTTAAATTTGCTTTTTATTACCTACTGAGCGTTCGCTCACCCGGTTGTTCCCCCCTTTTTAGGTAGCTCAGGTGAGGATTCGCAGACTGATGGGGACGGGCAAGAGTGATGGCCATGGAGTGAACCTGTTAGAAGCTGTGTGGAACTAGTCATAGTTGTTGTGTCTAGTTATGTTTGGATTATGTGGTCTGAAAGAGTTGTAACCTCAAGATTTGCAAGTGTAATGTTAAGAAGTGGATGTTATGTCGGAAGTATGTTTAAGTGGGTTATGTTATTGGAATATGGGCCATTTAAGTGTTATTTAGTGAATGGAGTTATTTTATGTTTCATGGTGTTGTGTTGACCCCTTTCGCTTTATCATAGCATGTCTGGAAATCAACATATTATAAATAATTGTTTCTACTGCCTGTCCCGATATTTTGCGTCGGGACGTGACAATGAGTCCTTGGCCTCCGATCCGCACAATGGACTCACAATTTCGTATAACACAAAACATGGAACATGAGGGATCACCAAAAGCCCTCAACTATATGGCACACAAATCGAGGTAAGACACTACCTCCAAGTGCTCAAAATCATGTCTCGATCCTCACAGGATAGACGAGACACTCACGAGGTCACATGTCAACTACTGGGTCACAACCGGGTTGACCAGAAACCATAATGACCAATGAAATAATACAAAACACAGCTCGATACAATGGCCTTCTCAGACACCCAATAACACGGTCACAACCCTCATAGGACGTCCAAGACATCCACGGAACAATGGCCTAACCAAGGGGTCAAAGCCACATTAACCGGAAATCAAACCAACATGAAAGAATACTCTGGGCAGGTGGCGGCCTTACCCCTGGCTGCTAAACCAAATTGGTGGTCATCCAAAGGGCCGCTACCCTCAAGAAACCCCAGATACAAAATCTACAAAAATAGGAGCCTTGCGGTCTGCCTGAGGCCGCTACTGGCACCAGAGGGTCTCTTTAGGGCCGCAATCTTGGACCTAGCAGTCATGACCTGCCACTATGCCCAGTCAACCTCCAAAATAGTTAAACCGACTTAACCACTTAACGGTCTACCTAGGATCATTTTCCAGGGACTGGTGGTCACCCCAAGGCCGCCAAAGACCCCATGCAGTCGGGAGCTGGACCGCTAGCCCGAACTGACTTAAAATCGATAAATCGACTTAAATGTTGCATAGCGGTCACCCAAGGGCCGCTAAAGAAGCCTTGTGGTCGGTCGCGTGACCGCTAAACCAAATTGACAAAGGACTCCACATAACGGTCTCCAATGGACTGCCAAGCCGTTCCGACGGGAAAACCGCAGAATTACTCAAAACCCAATTTTTCCACGCCCCAATCGCATATAAACGACGGGGAAACAACCCTAACGTCGATAACATCCTTCCACAAGTCGAAAGGGATCAGACCATGCCCAAAATAGCAAGAAACGGGCGATTCCCATGAATCGACCCAAAATGACTCACATGGACAGCCGGGCTCATACTAGCTCCGATTCTCAACCAAATGCAATAAAACTAGCGGGAGATGAATCCCAACATGCCAGGGGTTCAAATGAAACCATTTAAACTACAAACCGTCGCCTGGAACGGAAAACACGGCTCACACCCCCGAACATGTATTTTGCTCAAACAAGGCAAAACTCGCTCAAACTCACACCGTTCGGCTCCAAATCATGAGAAGATGCAAGAAAAGAGTAAGGCATCTGTCCCCCTACCTCCACCGAAGATCTCACATGCCGAAAATGCCAAACCTCGTCGAAAATCATCACATGAACTGCACGTCGGCTTTGAATCCACCGAACGGGATCGCGTCAACGCCACACTCCATTCTTCACGCCATCATGCTCCACGGCACCTCCACGGCACCTCCACGACATCCCCGGGCCTCCTCCGTCTGCAGTCGGAGCAGAGGGGGTGAAAGGAGAGAGAACGAAGGGAGAGGGTGAAACGGTGAGAGAAGAGAGAGGAGAGAGGTGAGAGAAATAAAAAATAAAAAGGAAATAGAAAATTAGCAATTTTTCTAAAATCTAATTTCCTACACAAAAATCTATAAATTCAAAAAAATATGAAAAAATAATCTTCGCGATCCTTGGAACGAGCACAACGCACCTGTAGCGTCCCTGAGTCGCAAAACTCAATAGTCAACTCTCCACAGGGTTCCGCAAGTTATACAAGGGAAAAACTTGAGTGGATCGTAAAACACGTATCAGGACCTACGAAAGCGATCCGAAAGCTCTCCGATTCCGATCCGAAGAATCCAGATATTACATGGCATCTCTTCTGGATGATGTTTCTTAAAGAATATTCTTATGGTCACTTGAGCAAATAGACTTCAGTTATGAAGACCTTTTCTCGTGGCCATCTGGACCAATCAGATCCGAGGATTAAAAAAAGGAGAATATCCCCAAAGTCTCAGGTGATATAAATATTTGCTTGTTCACCTCTTTCAGAGAAGAGAGGAGAGGAGAGAATAGATAGAGCACGAAGAGAAGAATAGAAGAGAGAGAAGAAGAAATTGAGATTTCCATCTAAGAAATCCTGAGCAATCCAGTTCGAAGAGAAAAATTGAGAGAAAGTCTGAGGGAAAGAAGAAGAAGAAATAGAGCTTCAACTGAGTGGTTCGAGCTCTTCTGAAGATCTATGGAAGCCTGGTCTCATGGATCAAATCCAGAGCCAATTCGCTCATATCGACTTACATTGTATTCATCTGGTTTTCTCTCCTTCTTTTTGTTGATTTCTCGGTTCCTATCTGTTGTTCTCTTACTATCTTTTCGATCCCCTATTCAGGGATTGGGTTCCTTCAGAGTGATCAGAAGAAGGGAGAGTGATCTCGGGTTCCCTCTGAGGTCTAAGAGGAGGAGAGAGTGGTAACTCTTTGGGTCTGCGAGGAACTGGGTGCTGTCTCACTGGTTCCTTCTGCATTCACAGAAGAAGGGAGAGTGGGTCTCTCCAGTCACTACAGTTGTAGTGGGGTGCTGATCTAGTGGGTATGTTGATCAATGTTTAAGGGATTTGTCTCCCTCTGATTCAAGCTATTAGGCAACACTTGTTTGTAGACTGAGTCTACGTTCTTGCTTGGAGCAAGGGAAGTCACACTCTAGTTTGAGTGTGGGGTGGACGTAGATATGCTTGGCAGGTCGAACCACCTAAAAATCTGAGTGTTCTATGGTTTGCTTGTGCGATTGCTTGCTCATCTCCAATCCGCATTCACTGGCTTACATGGTTTACAAGGTTCCTGCCGATATATCAAAAGGTGTGTCCGCACACCTTGTGTGAGTAGAGCTCTTGAGCTCAGACCTCCACCATGTACCGGTTGGTTAAGTGTTATTTTAAGTGCCTCCCGCTGATGCAAATCTGTTCTATATTACTCGACGTATGTTCAGTCATCTCTGTGCTTACTCCACTATTATGAGTGTTTAGTTATCTCATTACTGGTCTCACTATTTATTCGACGGCAGCTCTGTGCGTAGCACTCGTTTTATAGATCAATTCTGGTTGCTGCATTGAAGGCCTGTCAGCCGCTCGATGTATTGTGAGAGGTCTTACCGTGACGTGGATCTTTCGAATTAGGATCCATTGCATCTTGATACTGCGTGCATTCTGTGTTCTGAATTCTTGCAATTCTGAAGTTACTTGTGTCACGCTTTAGTAAGCTCTTGTCCTAGCAAGCTTCTGTTGTAATTTCCATTCAGTGTGCTTTATTTTCTGTTTGGTTGCACTAATTTTTTTAAAGGATCTATTCATCCCCCCTTCTAGATCCTATCTTATATTCTATCAATTAGTATCAGATCTTACATTCTAACAATTGGTATCAGAGCGGGTCTCTGATTAGTTTCAGATTTAAAAATCTGCAGAGAAAAGATCCGCGTGCCTCTTTCCGCTTGTTTGTTGTCTCTTTGAAGTTTTCACTCATGGGCTCATTTCTCCTCTTTGATGGTTCTCACTTTGAGAAATGGCTAGGTAATTTCTGCACCTTCATAAATGCCATAAGTCCAAAGCTCTGGCTTGTAATTTCCAATGGTCCTTATAGGTTACCCAAGGATTCAACGAAATGGACCACTGATCAAAAGAAAAAAGAAAGTCAGGATCGTAGAGCTCTTAATATTTTAAGAGATGATGTTGATCTAAACATTCTTCCACCTGTCAGTAATTGCAGATCTGCTAAGGAAATACTGAACAAACTGAAGGATGTCCATTTGAAGAATGAAGACAAATGTTTGGTGGCAAACGGAAGTGATCACAGCAGTGATCAGTTTGAGGAAGACTGTGAGGTAAATCCCTATGAGAACTTCTCTTTAGATGATTGGGAAAATGCCCATGGTGAACAGTTGGAAATGAATGATAAGTTGAGAAAACAAAACAAATCTCTGAAAAAGAAACTGATTGAAGCTAATAAATGTAGTTCTAAACATGAAAATATTGCTGCTTTAAAAACTGAGAATGATGAACTCAGAAATAAACTCAAGAAAACTGGAAATACTTGTTCTAACAACTCTTCTTGCAACAAATGTTCCTTTATGAAGGAGTTAAATCAATCACTTCATTTTGATCTGGAATGGTACAAGGATTTAACTGCATCTTTAAGAGAAGAGAATAAAGAGTTGCTTGACAAAAAGATTGAACTTGAACAGATTGAAGTAAAATTGAATGATCAAGATTCTTGTTGACACCCGTTTTATGACCAATAAGTCGGGTCATCTCCTTGTTCATTCTATATGATGCTCCGAGTTATTCCCTTTCATTGAGCCTTCTTGATCAGTTGGAGGTTTATTTCATGGGTCTTGATTCCTTGGTTGGGTCTGATTCCTTGATTTCTTGCATTTAATGAAGCTTAGCAAGCTTTCTTTTTAATCTTAGATCCTTATTATCTCTAACGGTCTATTCCAGGGGCGTTACATTCCTATGACGCATTAACCCATGGCCATTACATATTGAAGAGCCCTTACCCTTAAGACTCCTTTCCAGTTCTTATCCTTTGGCTATCCATTGTCTCTAACGGTCCACCATGGGGGCATTACATCTTTTTGACGCATCAGCCCATGACCGTTATATCTTGAGGAGTCCTAGAGCTTGAGGCCTCTATTCCAATCCTTATCCTTTGGTCTATCCATTGTCTCTAACGGTCTATCGGGAGATCGTTACAAAATTGTGACGCGTTATCCCTCAACCGTTACATTCATTCAGAGTCCAATTGTTTAGAACTTCTTCCCGTTGATCTTATCTTCTTAAGAGATAGGGTAGTGTGACTGTCTACTCCTGGCGCGTTACGTCCCTGTGGCGGTCTGTCGTGCAGCCGTTACATCCAACAGAGAGTCCTGGCAAGTCTGGTCTTTTCTCTGCTACTCCGTGGTCGAGTTGAGAGTTTGATCTTGTGATTTCTCTTCCAAATCTGATCGTCAGGACCTTCTGTTTGTTTCTAAGGACTCTTGGTAGTATTATCTTCAAGAGTTTGCTAAGAATCATCCTCCTTTTTAGCTGGATTATCCTTTGCTCGACCGGAGAGTTTGAGGGCCTATAAATAGAACCCTTAACTTCATGGCCTGAAGGGGAGAAATCTGGAGTTTGCGTCGAAGTGCTGCCGGTTTCTGGAGCCACATCCAACCAAGAAGAATTGATTTTTTGCGTCCATCTGCATCTCAGTCAAGGGAGTACTTTGGTTTCAAGTGTTTAATTTCATCATTGGCATACTTGTGTTCTCCCTTCTCCTTTGCATCATAGCATTGTCCCACTCCTTATTCCACATTCCTCCACTTGTTTCAATCATCTAAACATCCTTCCTATGTTTTAAAATGCCCAGAGGGGTTAAAAAACCAAACTTCCCCGGTATTCCCCTTTCCTTTTGTATGATATCAAGTTCATTTGAGAATTGATGCTACGTTGTGTGAAAGGCTAATCTGGGATTATTTTCTTGTGTTCTACGTTCTTTGGCAGGTTTACAAGGTTCATTAGACGAGGCCCAAGCTTTCTAGCCGGCTGGAAGGTTTAGAGTTTGAAGAATTCACGAGCTTGTTCTGCAGACACTCTAACGGTCTTCATCAGGCGCGTCAGGTTCCTCTAACAGTTCATCGGGCTACCGTCACACTCCTGTGACGCGTAGGTGCTGGGCCGTTACATTCAACAGAGCTGCAGTTTCCTATTGATTTCTCTCTCCGGTGGGCGGGTGCATCATCCTCCTATTCTAAGGTATTTCTCAGGTCTTTGGCTTGTGTTTACCTTGGCGGCGATCACGTTCTTTCTTAGTACTGGGCATTGGTTTTCTCTTTCTCACATCTCTTATTTCTTTTGCTTGTTCCACCCACGCGGTGTGTTTTCATTTATTCCTTTGCTCCACGCCCCGGCGTGTGTTTTTCCTTTCCCTCTTTAGTTTAGTTTGAGTGAGATAGCATTGCCCATGCTAGAGCTTGTTCTGATTGCCTAGGTTCATGGTTCACATGTTCATAGGTTGATTGAGATCGTTGTTATTTGCTCATTATATTTGTCATTCTTCATATCACAAACAAAAGGAAGAAAATAAATCAACAGTTTTTTGGCGATCACGGTGGGACAACTTGTGCCAATCGTGTTTTGATCTCTGTTAAACCTGCCATCATTTCCTTATCTTGGTTTTCCCCGGATTTCCCTTTTATTTTCTGTTGTTTCTGGTTCCCTAGCTCCTCTGACGGTCTCCAGTTCCTGCATTACATTGCTTTTGACGGTCTGGTGTTCGACTGTCACTTTATTCTGATGTAGGTCCCCTAGACCATCACATACTTCTGATAGGTATGCATCCCGAGGTGCATTTCCTTTTCGTAGTTTCTATTGTGATCTTTGTGCTTGGGTGTTATCTGGTCTCCTCCCTGGTTGGTCTATATATCTACATCATTGTGTGCATACTTGTTTGCTGGATTCTAGGTTAGAATTCGCATGCACTCCGGTGCGCATAGGTTCATTCATGTTTTCATACGTTAGATTGCATTTTCCTACCTTGGTGTGCGGACCTCTCGTCTCCATATTCCTTGGGGCCAACTAGGAAATCACACCAGGGACCTCCATAAGTCCCCGCTAGCCGTGGATTCCCACACGGACGCCGGGCCGGTTGTACCTTCCCACCCCGTTTCTAGGATTGCATAAGTGAAGGAGTGATCACATTTGGAGTCAAACCAAGCCTTACACCCCTCTCCTATTAGGAACCCATTATCGAGAGTACATTTTTAATCAATCTACTAAAGTTCCAAAGGAGAAATCATAGAAATCTTGTGGCATCATCTCAAGCAACTTGGTTGACTTGGAGTGTCTTCATTTCTTTTTCATTTACATCTTTGCTAGAAGTCATCTTAGTTTGGTCACTTATTGTGTGATTGTTGTGTGTTGTTTGTATCTTGTTAAGGTTGTCCGTTGCATGTGGAGTCACCTCCATCCGTTAGAAGCATCATCACCCGGGGGCGAGTCCCTCTCCTCATCCTATTTCAACCCACTCTTCGAATTTACCATGGCTTCCTTTGATCTTCCTCGGTCCCAAGAGGAGTCTCTTCCTCAAGGGCTTCTAGAGGATCCCTCTAAGGTTGTCTCGTTCCAGCCTAGGGAGGAACCCCTTCCTCCCTCATCTTCCATCCCTATGCAGATTGCTCCATCCACTCAAAATCCTCCTCTTCCTTCCGCCAAATCTATCCTTCAGATGATGGCTCAATTAGACCCGGCCCAGCTTCAGGCGGTCTATCAGGTTATGCAGGGGTCCAACACCCTGCCTTCTCCTATTGTCTTTGGTCATTCCAATCAGTCCGTCACTCAACCTAGAGCCGATGGACCCACTGAGCAGCCCGTTGATCTCACTCCGGTCCAACCTAGGACCCTCCGCTTCTCCAATCTTGAAATGGGCTAGTCTTCTAGTTCGGCCCAGCAGTGCCTTGATAAGGGCAACCCAGTTATGCCTCCTTCTTTCCTGTTGGATCATCACATCTCAGGCCCAGCTGTACCGCAAGTTCTTCTTGGTCCCAATGATTGTATGCGCCCTCAGCAAGGGGCAGCCCAGGTCCAGTCTAATGTGGGTCACCCGCCGATCCACCATCCCTCTTATGGGCCATCTCCTCCATCGACTTATCCTTCTATTCCTCAGAATTCATCTTTCGCTAGCTGTCCCTGCTCCCTCCAGAGAGCATGAGTTGCTTGATAAGTGAGCCGCTATGCAATAGTAACTCAACTTCCTTCAAAAGCGGGTTGGCCCTCAATCTTTGGCAGACGTTCCGGTCCCGAGTTTCCAGAACATCCGGTTCCCTCCATAGTCTGAGCTCCCCAACTATAGAAAGTATGATGGGAACAGCAATCCTTTTGTTCATGTGAGGGACTTCTTATACGAGTCGGCTCAATTTCAGCCTGATGATCGCCTCATGGCGTATCTATTTCACCGATCGTTGGATGGTGTTGCACTGGAATGGTTCTATTCTCTGCCACTGGAAGATGCCGAGAGTTTCAAGACAGTAAAAGATAAGTTTATTCAGAGGTTCCAAGATAGAGTCGGCCCGGAATATTCATTTATAGATCTTGTGGCTGAAAAGATGAAGCCTGATGAGGAATTTGCTACCTACGCAGACCGATGGAGGCAGATGGCCGCTAGAGTGCCCGGCCACATTCCGGAGGAAGAGAAGGTCAAATTACTTATTTCAAATGCCACTCTGACCTTCCGCAACATTCTAGCCATGAATGATATAGCCAACATGCATCAACTTTACAGTCGAGCATGCTTTATTCAAACTCAGTTCAAGGATTCCCCCATACACTCGCTCTTTGAAAATCAAAAGCCCAAGTATCATAAGAAACCTCAAGGGCCTGTTACCGAGGGGATCCAAACGAACAAGCAAGTTCAAGCCGCTACTTTCCCCTTCCAAGCCGCACCCTTCCGCTTCCCCCAACATCCCCGCACTCCACAGAACCCCGCTCCCCAAAGCTTCCAAGTCACCGCACAAAACCCTCCGCCTGCCTTCACCACTCCACAAAATACCTTCGCCGCACCACATCAACCACCACAACCTCTGCAATATCACAATGTCCCTCCACCCAACGGCTATAACAACAACAACAGCAAGCGTCCGGCTTCTAAAAGGGCACAATACCCACCCTTGCCAGAAACCCTCACGGATACCTTCTCAGCTCTCATGTCAGTAAATGCTATACAACTTCCTCCGGAATGGCCTATTTGGAACATAGCCATTAATCAAACAAAGTATTGCATATTCCACAGGCAGCCGGGGCACGCAATTGAAGGATGTTTTCAGTTCAGGGATCTAGTGTATGACCTCCATGAAGGATAGAGAATTGATTGGGCCGAGATGCACAAGGCCATTGTTGAAATCAAAGAGAAGAGAAGGCATCCGCCGAGGCAGCAAGTGCAGCAGCAACAGGCACCGCAGCCGCAGCAGCAGCCACAGCAACAGTAACAGCAGTCGGTTGAGGATTTGGGGATTCATCAGAACCCGATGTCGAACCATCATCCCGCTCCGCAGCCTCAGCCGCCGGCACCGGCTCAGGTCAATGTTGTCCAACCCCCGGCTCCTAACGTCGGGTGGTCCTTTGATGACGACGGCACCACGCCGTAGATAATGGCCCTCCACCATAATCCCCTCGCTTCCCCTATCATTTTACCTACACACCCGACACCTTCACCACTTGTTCTCCCATTCACACCCGCTCCAATAAACCCGCCACTAGTTATCCCCGCTACCATCATTTCTCCGTCACCCACTTCACCTATCACTACACCTCCGCTAACCTTTCCTCAGCCCGTGCCTACGCCCATCGCCACTACCCCACCTTCCACTAATCCCTCACCCATCATCCGTCCATCACCACTTATTACCTCCACCAACACCACATCCCACCAGATCCTTTCTCCTACACCGCTTATCCCACTCATCCACCCCACCGGGCCAATCATATCGCCTCCTGATGTCGTGCCGACACAAAACCTCACCCTACGAAGCGGGCGATTGTTCCATCGGAATTATCCTACCACTTCCAATCTTCAGTCCTCCCAACCGGCTACCGAGCAAGAAGAAGCCGAACCTCTGCCGGGTACCCAATATGACCTGCTACATCATTTGGACAGGGTGCCCGCCAAAATTTCTGTTCTAGAGCTCATTAAAAGATCTACTCTTCACCAGGATGCTCTCAGGAATTTCCTTCAGAAGGTGATGGTTAGCGAAGATATGGCAGTCAACAACTTACCTACCGCACTGGCAACAATCTCCAAGGGGCCCGCTATTACCTTCTCTGAAACCAAGCTAGCACCACCGGAAGCTCGGTAAATGCCGCTTTGCATTACTATTATTCTGAACAAAGTCAGTATTGAGGCGGCACTAGTTGATACAGGGGCATCTATCAATGTATGTCCACTCAACACTCTCAGGGCCTGCAATATACCAGAAGAACTTCTACGCCCGACTCCCATGACTATAGCTGCATATGACAACTCAAGGAGAGCATGTCACGGGGTGGTCACTATTCAAGCAGAACTTGGGCCTCTTACTATGCCCGTGGAGTTCTATGTGCTAGACATTGACCCTATGTTCAAGGCTATCTTGGGTCGCCCATGGATTGACACCCTCAGCGCTGTACCCTCCACTGCGCACCAATGCATTAAATTTCCTTTCCAAGGGAGGGTCGTCAAGGTTAAGAGCTTATCCACGGTCCAATCTGTTAAAGCTATTTCAGAAAAGGTTCTTCCCACCTTATGGCCAAGCAGCCGGCCAGTTATCTCTGTGCTAGATCTAGACTTTCCTTGGGCTTATGCACCCCGCAAGCCCGTCGCTACCGCGGTTAATATCAAGATGAAGCCTCGGATCCGAGATTCCAAGGACTGGGACATTATACTAAAACTAGGCTACCAACCGGGGAGAGGCCTCGGTGCTCAATTGTAGAGAAGGACCAAGCCCATCTCCAAGGGAAGAAAAATGAACAGGAGAGGTCTCGGCTAACGAGAGACCGCATTATCTATAATGGGTGACTCTGGGCCACTCACCTGGGACCACCGTCAGCATTTTGTTAGAGGGCCTCTTCAACCAGGCACATTGAGCCCACCGCCAGTTCTACTAGAAAGAAAAGATTCAGTTTGTCCAGTTGCCGGTCCCCCTCTACCACCAAAAGGGCCAGTTGATGACATGATTGACTATAGTCAGGCCTTTGAAAGATTATTCCACGAAGAGGGCTGCCGACAGAAGCATCAAGAGGTTCGGCTCGTCCAATGGAGGCCGAAGAAGTAGCCAGTTCAGCATCCACGGGAGGAGGGGAGCTCACCAGTTATCATTTCTTGGTCTCCTTCCCGTCTCACATCTCTCTTCCAACTATTGGCACCCATTCCTCGTTCTCCCCCTATGATGGTCGATCCATACTTTACGGACGGACCACCTGAAATCCTGTTTGTCCCCTGCGCATGTGGGCGCTGCCCACCCATCAATCTGTTCGATCTATTCATTCATCCTTCCTCCACCACTCCACTCCACGAGATGTGGTTTCGATCCTCCGATCCATTCTTCGATTGCATCTTCCCCGAGTTGTTCCCCATGCAACTCCCGCCTCCTCCATCCTGTTGTGTGGTATCCACTGTTCTCCAAAAAAAAAACGTCAAATTTGAAATGGAGATTTCAGTGGAAGATTACGCTACCCTGTCTCCATCCTCCGCCCAGGGGCACGAGTCCCCTGCTCCTTCCCTTCCACTAGATTTTCTTTCCCTTAGGTTAGGATTAGGGTCCGTCGAGTCTAGGGAAGTAGAATCAGTTAGGTCTAGAGAAGTAGGGTCTTCTTCGAGCTCGTCCAACCCTTCCTCCTCTGAGCCGTGCCCGCTTGCGCGTCCTCCAAAATATGTCCTCGATAGGTTCCTGCAAGATCTAGCTCAGCGATGTCATGCTCTTTTGAGGTGCCCAGAATTCATTGCTACCGCAATCATAATCGAAGATGAAGAGGAAATAGAGGGCGTGTGGAGCGATGACGGACTCGGTGTCTATGAAATCCTGGATGAAAAAGACCCGATTGATGATGAGGACAGCAACGTAGATGACACTGCCGATTTGTATGCACGAGGGTTAAAGAAATTTGACGAGCCCTCGTCGGCATTGGATGAACCTACGAAGGAAATAAATTTGGGAACTGAAGAAGACCCAAGGCCCATCATTATTGCCGCTAATCTCCCTCCGCAAGTAGAAGAAGATTTGATCAAGGTTCTAAGGGAGTATAGCGATTCTTTCGCCTGGTCTTATGAAGACATGCCAGGTCTTGACCCCTCCTTAGTGGAACACCAACTCGTGCTTAAACCAGGGGCAACACCTGTGAAACAACGGTCGAGAAGATTTCACCCCCACATGGCCTTGAAGATTAAGGAAGAAGTCGATAAGTTGTACAAGGCCAGATTCATTAGAGTGGTTCTATATCCTCAGTGGGTGGCGAACATAGTCCCTGTTATTAAGAAGGATGGAAAGGTGCGTATTTGCATCGATTTCAGGGATATAAACAAAGCATGTCCTAAAGATGATTTCCGCTGCCTCATATATACGTTCTGGTGGATAGCACCGCTGGGTACGAATCTTTGTCATTCATGGATGGATACTCAGGATATAATCAGATCCGTCTCGCTCCTGAAGATCAAGAGAAAATCTTCTTCACCACGCCCTGGGGCACGTACTGCTATGTGGTCATGCCGTTCGGTCTGAAGAACGCAGGGGCCACCTATCAAAGGGCGATGATGGCCATCTTCCACGACATGATGCATATCTATATGGAAGCCTATGTGGATGACATCTTGGTGAAGTCAAGGACTAAAGAAGAACACCCCTCTATTCTGGCTAAGGTGTTGCTAAGAGCCAGGGAGTATAAGCTTAAAATGAATCCGAAGAAGTGTGTTTTCGGAGTCTCTTCAGGGAAGCTGCTAGGTTTTATAGTGAGGAAACGGGGGATCCAGATTGATCCTAACAAAGCACAGGCCATCATGGACATGCCTCCACCGAAGAACATTACGGAACTTTGAGGACTAATTGGAAGATTGCAATTCATCAGAAGATTCATATCCCAACATTCTCAAAGGTGCCGCCCATTTTATGAATTGCTAAAGGCGGGGGTTAAGTTTGAATGGAATCAAGGCTATCAGAAGGCCTATGAGGACCTAAAGGAATATCTATCCAATCCCCCGGTTTTGCAACCTCCTATCCCTGGGAAACCCCTAATTCTATACATCTCGGTCATTGAGGACTCCCTAGGGGCGGTCTTAGCACAAGTAGACGACGAAGGGAAGAGTGGGCTGCTTATTACCTCTCTCGGTTATTTAGCCCGGCTTTGGCCAAATACACCGCTATGGAGAAGACTTATGCGGCCTTAGTGTGGGTAGCTCAGAAGCTTAAACATTACTTCCTTGCCCACCCAGTTAGGTTGATCTCTAGAATGGACGTGATCCGCTATCTCTTAGAAAAGCATGTCCTTTCTAGTAGGTTAGCTCGCTGGCAGAGCTTCCTCTCCCAGTTTGATATCACATTTATCGTTCAGAAGGTGGTCAAAGGATACGCCATCGCCGAGCATCTTGCCCATCTCCCCATCCCTCACACTGACTCTATTCAGGACGATTTCCCTGATGAGCATCTCTCTATCATTTCTCATCATCCCTTCTGGTCTCTGCACTTCGATGGAGCGCTCAATTCTCAAGGCCGAGGGATCGGCGCTGTTTTGCTCACTCCAGAGGGAGTGACAATTCCCTTTGCTTATCAACTTCGATTTCCTGCTACCAACAATATCGCCGAGTATGAGGCTCTCCTAACTGGATTAAAGTATGCCTACCTTCTGGGCGCGCATTACTTGAATATCATAGGAGACTCTCAGCACGTCTTGCGGCAAGTTCTGTCCACTTATCGCACTCGTGACCCCAAGCTTAAGCCATATCAAGATTTGGTCACGCTCCTAGCTAGGTAATTCCGTAAACTGATCTATATCCATACTCCTAGGTCTCAGAACATTCTAGCCGATGCCTTAGCATCGCTTGCCTCCTCTCTATCTTTCCCTCTCAGTTGGAGTACTGAGACTATCATCGTTCAGAGAATGGACGCACCCTCTCTTCAAGATCCTTGGTACATCAATCTTAGGAAAACTGTAGAGGTGAGGGCTGAGAAGGAAGACCTTAAGGAAGTATCTTTGATGGAACTAGAGGAGATCTTGGAGGAAGAAGAATTACCCTGGTATCATGAAATCGAGTTGTTTTGCAAAGACGGATCGTTCCCAGAAGGGGCAAATGCCGAGCAGCGCAAGTCAATAAGAAGAGCCGCCTCAAGGTATACCATCGTTGCAGGAGAACTATACAGGCGCGCTACTAACAGAATGCTCATGAGATGCTTAGATGATGATGAGGCTTGGAAGGTGGCTGAAGCAGCCCATTCTAGTCTAGCAAAGATGATCCTTAGGCAGGGCTACTATTGGCCCACTCTAGAGGAAGATTGCTCCCTCTACGTCCGGAGGTCTCTTAAATGCCAACTCCACGTTGATAAAATTCATGCTCCAGCTTCATCTCTCCATCCTCTTTCTGCTCCTTGGCCATTCTCTATGTGGGCTTTTGATGTTGTCGGCCCGCTCGGTGATCCTAATTCTCAGATCAAACAGAAATCCTTTATCCTTACCGCCACTGAGTACTTCACCAAATGGGCCGAAGCAGAGGCGTACACAGAGATCAAAGCATCAACGGTGTGCCGCTTCATCATGAAGAATATCATCTCGTGGTTTGGAGTGCCAAGCAGCATCATCACCGACAACGGACCCCAGTTCGTCTCTCAAGAGCTCAAGGACCTATGTAAGAAGTTCAATATTGCATTACATCATTCATCCCCATATTATCCTCAAGGCAACGGTCAAGCCGAGGCCACTAACAAAACTCTTTTTAAAATTATAAAGAAAACATGCGAATCTCATAAGTTTTTCGATTGGCCAGAAAGATTAGTGGAAGCTCTGTGGGCTTACCGCACCTCCGTCCGTACTCCTACGGGGCAGACTCCCTACGCTCTTACCTACGGGATAGAGGCGGTGCTCCCATATGAGATCTTCATCTCTTCCCTTAGATAGCAGCTCGATAAGGAACTTAATCTCGATGAACGTTGAGAGGCGTTGCTCGTTCAGTTAGAACTCTTGGATGAGAAGAGGATGAACGCGGCCGATCACGTATCCGTTTATCAAAAGAAAGTTTCACGTTATTTTCAAAAGAAGGTGATTGAACGTAAATTTCAAAAAGGTGATATGGTTTTGAAACGCAAATTCATTCGGTCTGCAGGTCCTAGGTCTAAATTGTAACCTAACTGGGAAGGGCCGTTCGTTGTAAAAGAGGCTTATCCAGGGAATGCTTATCGCCTAGTGAACGCAGAAGGTGAGGAACTCTCTCACACTTGGAATGGGTTGTATCTTAAGCGTTTCTTTCCCTAGAGTCTAACCCGTGCCACCTCGGCAGCAAGGCGTTCCTTTCCCTTCACCATGAAAGAAGTCCCGAGTACGGCAATCACACACTACACGACATCCTTGGTCAGGTTTCTGCTTTATAGACATCATTTTTCCTTGGCCATGCTTTGGGGGAAAGTCGAAGTACCTGTCTGTTTCTTTCTTCGGCTGAATCTAGGGGCAAGAGGTGAATAAGGAGGCGATGACTGATTCAGGCACCCTAACGAGAGGAGGTCTCAAATAGGGGCAGTCTGTTATGACCTAACGCCATAGAGCAAAGGAAAAGAAGAAACCAAAGGAGCAATATTTGTGACAAAATCAAAAGAATTATCTCAAAAGTCTATCGATCATCATCACAAAGCTCCAAAAGGCGAGAAAGAAAAGCTAGGCATGTCAAGAGTGGCAGTACAGTTCCCCGCGGGACGAATGAGCCCGGTCGTATGCATGCCTAGAGTGGATTAAGGTTCGATGACGGACACAAAGCCCCGGCGCAACAGACCAAATCTCTAATGGATTGTCTGGAGAGGAAATCAAGCCCTAAAAAGTTCTATATCTGGCCTAAGCTTACCCCCGTGTTCTATTTTCTTTTTTTAGGACTAAGACTAGTACCCTGGGTATGGCCTTGGTAGAAGCACCGTTATGCGAATCAAGTTTTGGCCAGGGGTTGTTGCCTTGTTGCACGCTAACCTCGGGAACTCTCGATGTAATAAGGAGGGCCCACGTTGCCGGGGGAAGCATCGGTTTTCAAAATAAAAAAAAATCAAATATTTCAAAATTAAAAAAAATCAAATATTTCAAAATCCAAAAGAACATCATATATTTCAAAATCCAAAAAAATCAAATATTTCAAAATAAAAAAAACATCATATATTTCAAAATCCAAAAAAAAAACATCATATATTTCAAAATCCAAGAACATCATATATTTCAAAATCCAAAAAATCGTATATTCCAAAATCAAAAAAAAATCATATATTTCAAAAAAACCCAAAAGAATCAAATATTTCCAAAATCTCACAGAAATTCAGATATTTCCCAAAAACACCAAAAATTCCAGCATATGCATTGCATGCATCGCGTTATTTCTATTATGTCTTCTACCTATTTAATAAGGCTCCACCCCTTGACCAAATATCAAGGATGGTCATTTTCTAACTTGCTTCAAGGTAAGGGGTTGAGTCTAAGAACAGATCTAACTTGTTTCTTGTCTAAGTGTGTGCAGAACGCAGGTTCAAACCCGGGTTGAAATCTCACGACTATGCAGGTCCAGGTCTGTAATGCACCAGTTCCAGACCGCCACAGTCATGTAATGGTCCACACCGTGACCGTCACCTTCTTCAGGGCATTGGCTTCATTCTCTCAGCAGGTCCATCTTTGACGGTCTTCATGCAGACCGTCACATCCTTCTAACGGTCTATCCCTAGACCGTTACATCCTCTAGAGAACAGGATTCTCAGTCCATTCCCCTGACGGCCTATCGCCAGACCGTCACATCCTGGTAGCGGCCCTTTGTGAGACCGTTACACTCTCCAGAGACTCTATTTTTCAGGTTCTTTAGCCAAATCAAGCAACAACTCATGCTCTTTTCGATTAAAATCACTTTCATATCATTCACTTACACTCATTCAATTAGACTTAATGCAACATCAATTCTGATTGTCAATTTACATCATCAAGAAAATCAAACTACATTCAGTTTTCTATCTGCAAGAGGGCGGATCTTCCTCAATTCTTTCACGTAGCCACGGCGTGCTTCGTCGTTCTCTTTCACTTCCTCTTGCCACGGATGCACCTTACTGATCTCCCACATGGTCAGTGCGTTCCGAACTACTCTTTCATCCTCCTCGGCCCCCATCTTCCTAGGTAGACGGGGAGGGTAGTGTGATAGTGCAGGAACTTCGATTCGAGGTAGTCTGATCTGAAGATGGCACCGGTGCGGGTTGTAGATCGCCATGGTAGTATTTCCCACTAGCTGGAGGTCCAGGCCTTGACGCCGTGGTATTCTAAGCAAAGTGCTCCGAAGGATTCTTGGTCGCATGATGAATTTCTCTAATGGCAAAGTGTTGAGCAAGAGGCGCCATTCATCCCGTGTTTTCTTGTCCGCCGTCTTGCATTCAACCTGAGAAGAAAATCTAAAGGCACCTCCAATAAAGAACAAAGGGTGGCTCCCAAAGATCCGGCTAGCAGAAGTTATGTCTTCCTTGGGTTGGAATTTTACTCTCACTCCCATCCAACACTCAAGGAGTATCATGGAACCAAATAGAGGTCCTCCTAAGCAAGCGGAGCTTAGTCCTTCGTAGAGATATGAGAGGATCGCTTGAGAGATTGACATACCCCGCCACAACCCGCTAATAATGCTGAGATTTTGGGTATCTAAGAGGTGGTCGGTAGTGGTGAAAAGGAAGACTCCGCATAAGCAAACTGACACCGCCTTGGCTATTGCTTCATGTCTCTCCCACTTGTTCTTGCAATGAGAGACTATCCATTGAGCCATGGGTATTAAGTGAATGTGGTGTGGGCTGATCATGGTCCTCACGTCCTTTGGATTGTGAATGAAATCGCTCAAGATCAAGGACGGGTCAATAGGTTCCACCGTATAGGAAACTAGGTCTTTGTCCCCCACCTTAGTCCTACGAAGGGCTAGGTAGGTTTCTACCTCCTCTAATAGGACTGAAGCTTCAAAGGAAGGGAAGATGAAGGTATGTGTTTGAGGATGCCACAATTCTATGAGAGCTGAAATGCTTGGCCAATCTAAAGATAATTTCTGAAAGTTCTTGCCTAAGACCAATAGAGGTTGGAGGTGCCATGCCCTAAGGATTGCTAAGACTTCTAAAGGGAGCTCTTTGATCATGGGAGCCACCCACTTCAAGTTGGAGTAGCATCTTGGACCGGGAAGAGGCTAGAAGAAGAAGAAGAGATTATAAGAAGTTGAAGTGCATAATTATTGAACTTGGTTAAGGAATTAGAACTTACCACCCTTTGAGCACTTAAGCTCAGATGCTTGGGGATTGATGTCAGCCTTTGCAACTCCTCATGCTCTTTCCTCGCCGCTCTAAATCCAATGTAGACCTTCTCCTCCATGGCCATCACTTCGAAGCTTCTCTTCATGGTGTTTCTGCCCTTAGGAGAGGTTCTTCAGCCCTTGTAGCAGAAAATTAAGGAAAGCTACGATTTTTGGCAGAGTCCCCAGGTTTTAAAGGCTTGCTTTTGGCTCTAGGATGATAAGGTTTGGGTTAGAAGACCTTATCTTAAAGTCCGGGAGAGTTCTAGTGTGGATTGAGGGTTTCTTATCTCGGGTTTTTCCTCTCACGGTGCAATCCGTCTCGGAGTACACTTCGTTCTCTAACGGTCTATCGTAGGACCGTCACTTGTCTCTGACGCACCAATTCTGGGCCGTCACATTTCTAGTGGGTTTCTTTTGGCCCAATATCGTTCTGTCAAGCCTGACAGTCTGAGCTATGACCGTTACCTTCTGTGACGCATGGACCCTGAGCCGTCATATTTTTTGCCATTCAGTCTTGGCTTCTCCTTCGCTCGATCATTTCTGACGGTCTGGTTACGGCCGTTACTTGGCTCTGACGCATGGTCTTTAAGCCTCACATTTTCTGCACGCTACTTCAATCCAGCATTGTTCTGTCGTCCCTAACGGCCTGGATCTGGCCGTTACATCATTCTGACGCTCCCCAGTGGACCATCACATTTCCTGCTGATCAGGTTGCCGTCTGGTCTCTGTCATCTCTGACGGACTTCAGCTTGTGCATTACATAACTCTGACGCGTCTTGCGTAGACCGTCACATTCTCTGCTGCTAGATTTGTGCTATTCCTTTCTGCCTGTAGTCCTTCATTTACACATGTCCCATTCCATTTACATGACTTCAGTCAACCCTTCATGCCATTTCACACATTTCCACATGCATTTCTATTTCATTTCATTCACTCCACACATTCACACATCCATGCCGCATTCCTTCCATCTATCCATCTTCACATCCATTTCACATCCACATCCATTCCATTTCATTTGCATTCCATTCACGCATGCATTCATTCACATAAAATAACAAAAACACAAAAAAGAATCTGCATTCATTTCCATTTATATAAGTCATGTACAAGTAAGAAGGAAAAACAAAAAAACTAGCTCACTCGGCCGGTTTGTCTCCCGGGCCACCCTTGTCATCACCATCCTCGGATCTCCTGGCCGGTGGCGCTATGGAGGCACTCTCCTCCTGCTGTCCCCTCTCTGCCCTCTCGTTCCTCCGCTGGCCGGAAGAGCTGGCAAGTAAATCTGCTACTGATCCGCTCGGGGCAACACTCCTCCATGCTCCGCTTTGAGAGGTGCTCCGCTCCGATCCTCGGCCCATCATCCTCATTGTGTGCTCCATCGTCCGCAGTTCGATCTTCAACTCGAAGATCTGACGCCGTGTCTCCCGGGCCTCGGTCTGGTAGCGCTCCAAGTCCGCTATCTCGGTCCGGAGTCTCTCCACCTCGGCTCGTGCCTGAGCCAGCTCTGTCCGGAGTCGCTCTGCCTCCGATCGTCCTCGCTCTGCCTCCGCTCGAGTGCGCTCCGCTTCGGCCACTATTCTGGTCAGCTCTCTTGCCTGTAGTTTGCATTTTGCATTTTCAGTGTATTAAACATTTAGTGCATGAGCATTTAGGTATAAAGAAGCATTTAGTTTCTTACCTACTCTGCGAGGGTGGCCTCCGCCTCCTCGGCCCGAGCAACCGTTCGAGCGAACTCGGCATCCCGTTCAGCTCTGCCCCCGACAGGCTGTGATGAAGATGACGGGGCATTCGGTCTGGCTCTTTGGGCTCCCTCGGCCCGCTGCATTTAGAATTAGAGTTAGTCAGTCTCATTTGCATCATTTGCATCATAATCAAAAATTATTTAAGTCTCTGGTTTTGGGAATCCTACCAGAAGCTCCAGGGCGGTCCGGTTCTCGTCCCGCTGCTGGATGGTTGCGTGGAGTAGCCCCTCGAGCTCGGCTATCCTTCCCTTAGGGTCTAGCTGTATTTAGAAAGCATATGAGTCAGTGCATATAGGAAATTTTCATGTAAAAGCATTTAGAAATAGGGTTTAGAAGTTCATACCGGTCGTCGGGTACCTCGGTACACCTGGTCCCCGTACCGCCGGGCGAAGGCTTTCAAATACGCCTCATCGCTCTCGGCCCGCTCCTTTACCACCTGACCTCTCTTGTTCCAATCATGGACGTATTTTGCCTTACGAGCGCACCAATCCACATTGCCGCTAATCCCCTTAGATGACTTGCCCGGGTGTTCGTCGTCTCGGAGTGGGAAGGTCACCTCTGGCTGGTGTAGTCCCCGGGTCCGCAAAATCAAGCGGTAGTGGAGTGGCTCGATGACGTTGAGGCAGTGCAACCACACGTCTCACCCACGGTATGATAGGGCTGTCTAGACCCATGGCTGTCCCTCGGTACTCTCGTCCCGGTATAGGGTCCATCACACCTGGAAATCATGTTAGTTAGTTTGTCAGCATTCATAAGCATATAGGAGCATCTAAAAGCATTTAGAGAGCATTTAGAGTTCTGGTCTTACCGCCATATGCGGGAAAGAATCCAGCTCGTCCTGGATTGCCCGGGTCAATCGAGTGATCGGCCCTGAGTCCCTCGCAACTACCCATCGTCTAGCGATCGGGATCCGCTCGGGGTGGAGTAATGTTCCTCTCCCTATTCCGGGGAGGTGTATGAAGCTCCAGATCTACATTTAGGAGTCATGACAGTCATTTGCATTGCATTATCATTTGCATAATCATAATAGAAAGCATTTAAGTCAAGTTTACCTGTAGAAAAGGTGAGAAGCCACCCAGCATGGTCTGTCGGTCCGTCGTGCTGAGCGACTCAAACAGGAAGGCCAGGACCGCCGCTCCCCATGCCTATTTCCCTACTCTGCCTAAGTCCTCGAGCAATGGCAGCAGTCTGCAGCTGATCACGTCTGCTCGGGTCGCGAATAGCAGCTTCACGAACAGTGGCATGAGGAACCGTCTCAGGACGCGATCTCCCTCTGGTCCCGCCTCTGCGGCCACATGTGGGCACACATGCTCTATCACTCGGCCTATATGCTCCTCAAGTAGCTCTCCCACTGCTATCGCTGCTCCTCTAAGCCCCAGGCTCTCCTGCAGTCTCGATCTCGACAGCTGGGATGAAGTCTGGCCCGGTCTGATCAAATCCAAGCCCAGCAGCTCCTGGGTGAACTCCCTGTAATTCCCGTAAGTCCACCCGGTCACTTCCGCTCCGTGGACCCTCAATCCCGTAATCCGCGCTATGTCTTCCAGCGTGGGGATCATGTGGCCCCACGGGAAGATGAATGCTCTGCTGACTGGATCCCACCGCTCGTGCAATGCGTATAGCAGCGGAGTATCCATCCTGATCGCCTCGATGCTCAGCGCCTCGGTGAATCCCATTCCTGCGAGTCGCTCTCTCTGGTAGTCGGGCAGTGCCTGGTAGACCGCCCGAATCTGAAGCCATGATATTCTTGTTCTTC
Source organism: Amorphophallus konjac (assembly GCA_022559845.1). Lineage (NCBI taxonomy): Eukaryota > Viridiplantae > Streptophyta > Magnoliopsida > Alismatales > Araceae > Amorphophallus > Amorphophallus konjac. The sequence continues at coordinate 271,419,317 of CM040127.1, forward strand.
TTTTTCCCTGCATGCATTTATAGCATAAGTTAGTCAATTGCATCATAAAAAACATCGCATAACATTCATATAATAAAAACAAACAAACAAATTGAATAATTAAAAACTTAAAAATCAGTTCTGATCTCTGGTGATTGTGACGGCCCTGGGGTGGGGCGTCACACGGCTCTAACGCGCCAGGGGTGATGCGTTAGGCTCGTGACGGTCGCTGGAAGGACCGTCACATTCATTCTATATGATGCTCCGAGTTATTCTCTTTCATTGAGCCTTCTTGATCAGTTGGAGGTTTATTTCATGGGTCTTGATTTCTTGGTTGGGTATGATTCCTTGATTTCTTGCATTTAATGGAGCTTAGCAAGCTTTCTTTTTAATCTTGGATCCTTATTATCTCTAACGGTCTATTCCAGGGGCGTTACATTCCTCTGACGCATTAACCCATGGCCGTTACATATTGAAGAGCCCTTACCCTTAAGACTCCTTTCCAGTTCTTATCCTTTGGCTATCCATTGTCTCTAACGGTCCACCACAGGGGCGTTACATCTTTCTGACGCATCAGCCCATGACCATTTTATCTTGAGGAGTCCTAGAGCTTGAGGCCTCTATTCCAATCCTTATCCTTTGGTCTATCCGTTGTCTCTAACGATCTGTCGGGAGATCGTTACATAATTGTGACACGTTATCCCTCGACCGTTACAATCATTCAGAGTCCAATTGTATAGAACTTCTTCCCGTTGATCTTATCTTCTTAAGAGATAGGGTAGTGTGACGGTCTACTCCTAGCGCGTTACGTCCCTGTGGCGGTCTGTCGTGCAGCCGTTACATCCAACAGAGACTCCTGGCAAGTCTGGTCTTTTCTCTGCTACTCCGTGGTCGAGTTGAGAGTTTGATCTTGTGATTTCTCTTCCAAATCTGATCCTCAGGACCTTCTGTTTATTTCTAAGGACTCTATGGAGTATTATCTTCAAGAGTTTGCTAAGAATCATCCTCCTTTTTAGCTGGATTATCCTCTGCTCGACCGGAGAGTTTGAGGGCCTATAAATAGAACCCTTAACTTCATGGCCTGAAGGGGAGAAATCTGGAGTTTGCGTCGAAGTGCTGCCGGTTTCTGGAGCCACATCCAACCAAGAAGAATTGATTTTCTGCGTCCATCTGCATCTCAGTCAAGGGAGTACTTTGGTTTCAAGTGTTTAGTTTCATCATTGGCATACTTGTGTTCTCCCTTCTCCTTTGCATCATAGCATTGTCCCACTCCTTATTCCACGTTCCTCCACTTGTTTCAATCATCTAAACATCCTTCCTATGTTTTAAAATGCCCAGAGGGGTTAAAAAACCAAACTTCCCCGGTATTCCCCTTTCCTTTTGCATGATATCAAGTTCATTTGAGAATTGATGCTACGTTGTGTGAAAGGCTAATCTGGGATTATTTTCTTGTGTTCTACGTTCTTTGGTAGGTTTACAAGGTTCATTAGACAAGGCCCAAGCTTTCTAGCCGGCTGGAAGGTTTGGAGTTTGAAGAATTCACGAGCTTGTTCTGCAGACACTCTAACGGTCTTCATCAGGCGCGTCAGGTTCCTCTAACAGTTCATCGGGCGACCGTCACACTCCTGTGACGCGTAGGTGCTGGGCCGTTACATTCAACAGAGTTGCAGTTTCCTATTGATTTCTCTCTCCCGTGGGCGGGTGCATCATCCTCCTATTCTAAGGTTTTTCTTGGGTCTTTGGCTTGTGTTTACCTTGGTGGCGATCACGTTCTTTCTTAGTACTGGGCATTGGTTTTCTCTTTCTCACATCTCTTATTTCTTTTGCTTGTTCCACCCACGCGGTGTGTTTTCATTTATTCCTTTGCTCCACGCCCCGGTGTGTGTTTTTCCTTTCCCTCTTTAGTTTAGTTTGAGTGAGATAGCATTGCCCATGCTAGAGCTTGTTCTGATTGCCTAGGTTCATAGTTCACATGTTCATAGGTTGATTGAGATCGTTGTTATTTGCCCATTATATTTGTCATTCTTCATATCACAAACAAAGGGAAGAAAACAAATCAACAATTCTGTGGATGAAAATGGAAACCGTAAGGAACAACATTAAAAATTGATGGTGCTCAACACTGTTCTGTCAAAAAGGCTGTTATCTGTTGAGAAGGGAAAATGTGTTGTAAATGAAAATCAATTAGAAAATGAGTTGAAATTGAAACAAGAAATTCATGATCTTAAAAATTTGAATGATGCTATGCATCAAAAAATTCTCTCCTGTGAAGAAGATATATCAAGTTATGAAATTCGGATCTCATCCCTTCAATATGAGATTGAGGACTTAAATAACTCTCTGTCGAAATTTGTTAGTGGAAAATAAAATTTGGACAACCTTCTTGGAACCAAAATTAATTTCCAAAGAGAAGGATTAGGTTACAATCCTGAAAATCAGAAGAGCTTTGAAGGTAAAATTCACACCTCATTTGTGGGTAGTTTTGAACCAACCAACAGCTCTAACTCATTACCTTTTCAGTTCAACGCTCAAAGAAACCCAAAACATGCTACTAGTAAGAAAACATCAAAACATAATGGTAGTCTGAAAATGAAAAGCAACCTGTCTCATATGGCCACAAACACTCATGTTCCAAATATGCATGTTGCTCTCAAGTCATCTACACACTCACATACACACAAGAATAAGAATTCATGTCACTACTGTGGTAGAGCAGGTCATTTAATGCATGATTGTCATGTCATGAGGCAAGATGATTTAAACACTTGTGGCTGTAGAGTTGTTTTTAGAAGAAAGAAAAGTGTGTCATGTCTAAACTGTGGTATATATGGACATGTAGCTGCTCAATGCTGGCATTCTAAAGAACAAAGGAAATCTCACTTTCACCACAATCATGTCAATTCATTCATGAGTCAGCATGTTTTTAATAAAAACAAACATGCTTCAAAAGATAGGATTCCTGCATGCTATACTTGTGGAAAGACAGGCCACAAAGTAAGTGAGTGCTGGTTGGCTCCCAAGAGAGGGAATACCTCTTATCATCAGCATTGCAGGAAGTCCGGCCATACAGTCAAGGACTATTGGCATTTGATAAGTGGAGAGGGGGATTTCTGTAGCCCATCTAAGAGCGGTCGAACTAGATCCACCAGGACCAAATGAGGCCCAGCTCATCTAAGTGACATCCCCGCAGGACCCATTTAGCATCAAAGCCCAATAAAGTCACTCGGGATCAAGCCCCTCCTCGGCGGCCATTAGGCTCGGAAGGCCCGAGCGTTGGTCCGGTTGGAGGAAGACCCAAGCCCAACCTATTCCCCTCGCCGGGATAAAAGCTAGCGCTCCACGCCCACTCCGGCCAAGCCTCATCCGAGCTATGCCTATCACCCGGATAGGGTTGACACTCTTCATGCTTGGGTCGAGCGACGATTGCTTATCCACGCTACCGTTAAGAGCCCTTTATGAGCAGAAGTTCACAAAGATAAGGGACCCACGACTCCTCAAGGCTATAAAGATCTCACGATGAGGACGTAAAGAGCCCACGTTGAGGACGTAATTCCCGCCTGAAACTCCTCAGCTTACGAGACTCATGAGGCTAACGCACTATTTAAACCGGAGACTCCCTCCAGCAAACGGTAAGGCCTACACACGCCTAAAACTTCTTGAGCAGGAACCACTTCTCCACCTTGGTGGAGAGGGATCTCGTGCATCTCCCCACTCCTCTTTTCATAGCTTCCACCAATGCTCTACTGACTTAGGCATCGGAGGGTTTACCCCAGGGAGCCACCCCTGGGCCCCCTGATCCGTTTCCCTTCCTTACAGTTCACTGATCGGTGGAGAGGGATCTCGTGCATCTCCCCACTCCTCTTTTCATAGCTTCCACCAATGCTCTACTGACTTAGGCATCAGAGGGTTTACCCCAGGGAACCACCCCTGGGCCCCCTGATCTGTTTCCCTTCCTTACAGTTCACTGATCGGTGATCATCTCCCCAGCTCAGGACCAGCGCGAGATCGCCCCTCTTCATCTGGTGCCGTCTGTGGGAAATGATCAAAGATCCATCATGGTGCGAAGAAGTACAGGGAGGAGATCCACCGGTGATAGGGGGAAGGCCATGGTGGTGGGGGGGAAGGCCCCTCTCAGGCCGCGCAAGACCCCCCCTCCAACGCCAGTAGCCCAGCCGATGAACTACCTCCGCCCGCGACAGTAGGGCAACCATCCAACGAGGGCGCTGGCGCTTTCCAAGCCCTCAACGTAAAACTGGATGTCCTCGTGAAACTCATGAGGACCCAGGCGGCCAGGGAAGGAAGGTCACGCGCCCCTCCGAAAAGCCCTCCCCGCGGAGACGCGTCCCAACACACTGCCGGAGGTCGCTTCACCCTCCGAGGGCGGCAGCTTATTCGCAATAGGTCAGGAGGACCTTCACAAGCCCCCCTCCGGAGCAAGAGGCCTCCTCCACACCGAAACGGGGGGAAACCTGGGGCATGCTGTCCGCACCCTGAGATCGAAGTCCCCAGGGAGCGCCAGGACAACCTGTCATCACGCCCCCCTAGCCCCACGGTGCAACAGCAGTTGGAGTTATCCCTCTGTCTGTGAGAGTTCGAGAGGCTCTTCGCAGAGAAGAAAGGAGAGGAGAGAATAGATAGAGCACGGAGAGTAGAATAGAATAGAGAGAAGAAGAAATTGAGCGTTTCATCTAAGAAATTCTGAGCAATCTAGTTCGAAGAGAAAAATTGAGAGAAAGTCTGAGGGAAAGAAGAAGAAGAAAGAGAGCATCATCTGAGTGGTTCGAGCTCTTCTGAAGATCTGTGGAAGCCTGGTCTCGTGGATCAAATCCAAAGCCAATTCGCTCATAAGAATCTAATGGCTTCCGAAGATGCTGTAATTAAGGCAGAACATTCTTATGATCTCCATCCAACAGATGCAAATTCTGCTACCTTAGATGAGGCAAAGTCTACTCTAACTGACCGACTACTCCAGTAGGAATGTTTTTGGAGACAAAAGTCCAGAATTCAGTGGCTCCTTGAGGGGGACAGAAATCGCAAGTTTTTCCATATGACTACAATGGCTAACAGACGTAAGCAAGTTATCTTTCAGCTTCAGAACTCTGCTGGCAGTCTCACTTCTGACCATGAAGAAATGAAGGCTATTGCAGTTTCTCACTTTCAACATGCTTTTTCTTCTCAAGATCATTACATTGAGGATAGCTTCCTGAACTGCATTCCTCGATTAGTAAATCAAGATGATAATGAACTTCTATGTGTAACCCCCACTGCGTCTGAAATTTAGGATGCAGTTTTCAACATGTCTTCTGATAGGGCACCGGGGCCTGATGGTTGCACGGGTGCATTCTTTCAAAAGGCATGGCCTCTCATTGCTAGTTCGGCTGTTAGTGCTGTTCAAGAAGCCTTCTACTCTCAGCAAGCACTCCCTGGAAGTGTGACTTCAACACTGATTGCTCTCATTCCTAAACGGCCAAATGTGACTGTCATTTCGGATTTCAGGCCGATTAGCCTTTGCAATTTTTTTTACAAGATCATCTCTTCCATTATTAATAAAAGACTTGCCACTATTTTTCCCAAGATTATATCTTTAGAACAATCTGCTTTTGTGAAGGGGAGACAGATTGTAGAAAACATTGCTCTTGCACAAGAGCTGGCTCATGAATTGAGTAGGAAAACTAGAGGCTCCAATGTTATGTTCAAGCTTGATATGGCAAAGGCCTATGACCGGTTAGAATGGGATTTCCTATTTGCTGTCCTGCACAGGTTTGGTTTTAGTATTCAATTTATCAATCTCATTGAAAAGATGGTGAATAATTGTTGGTTTTTTGTATTATTCAATGGGGACTTAGCTGGCTTCTTCAAATCTTCAAGAGGTGTTCGTCAAGGTGACCCTGTTGCCCCATCTCTATTCATTATTGCTGAGGAAGCTTTGAGCAGATCCTTGCGGGAAGCTTATCTAACTGGCCGGGTTGAATGGTTTTCGGGTCCTCGGAGCTGTCCTCATATTTCACACTTATTATTTGCTGATGATACTTTGATTTTCAGTAAAGAAAATATTATTTCAGTCAAAAATTTGATTAAAGTCCTCAGAGCTTATGAAAGAGCTTCTGGTCAGCTCATTAATGTAGGCAAAAGTGGTTTTTTTATTCACTCCAAGGTTCAAAATTTTGTTGCTAATCGGCTTCAGGATATCACTGGCTTCACTCGACACTCTTTCCCTCATAAGTATTTAGGCTTCCCTTTGGTGCTTTGCAGAAGCAAGAAGATTCACTTTGCTGGTATTATTAATTCCATCCAAAAGCACATTGCAAGTTGGAAATCAAGTCTGTTATCTCAAGGTGCCAAATTGACATTAATTAAACATGTCCTGACCTCTTTGCCTATCTACTCTCTGACATCTTCTCCCCTCCGCACTGGTACTCATCAGTTGCTTGACCTGCCCTTTGCTAACTTTTTTTGGGAATCTTTCTCTCAAGGTAAAAAAAGGCATTGGAAGTCTTGGAAGACTATCTGTAAGCCGGTTTCCCATGGTGGTCTTGGCATCATGTCGCTTAGACGTATGGAAACCGCTCTGCGGGTTAAGATGCTTTGGCAGGCTATTCATACAAATTCCCTTTGGGCTGTTTACTTCAGAGCTAAGTATATCTGTCACTGTCACTTAAGAGATGTCCACTTTAAAAACATGAAAGGGTTCGCCAGAAGGAGCTGGATCAAAGCAAAAAACTTCATCCTCTAGTTTAAAAGGGTTATTGTTGGAGATGGCAACTGCACTAATTTTTGGTATGATAAATGGATTGGTAATCACAGTCTGGCTGATTATGTCCCTGCTAATCTCATTTTGAATCCTAAGGTGACTATCAGAGACTTCATACTGCATCCAACTAATGAAGAATCGGCTCTGCAGGACAGTGTGTTTCCTTCTGACATTAGCAAAGCAATAAAGAATGTCAACCTGAATTAAGAACCTAACATGGAGGTATGGAGTCTGACCTCATCAGGGAAGTTTTCGGTTGCCTCAACTTATAAAGTTTCTTGCAGCTGCATAAACTATCAGACATTTATACCATGGGCTCGGCTTTGGTCAAACTGGCTACCCACCAAAGTTTCAGTCCACCTGTGGAAAATTCTGAACAATTATTTACCTATTGACTCAAATGTCCAGCACTTGGGTGTTTCTCTCTGTTCCAAATGCCTCTACTGCAAGAAATCCCAAGAAGAAGACATCAATCACCTATTCATCAATAGCGAGACTGCAGCTTATTTATGGTCTACATTTAGATCAGTCGGTATGCAGATTGATGGTAATTCAGCTAGAGCTCTTATTCTGAATTCTGCTAGTAGCATCCAGCAAAGATCTTTATATTGTCTCTTCAATCTTGCTGTCATTGGCTATGGTATGTGGGAACTGTGGAGTGCTAGAAACATTGCTAAATATGATGGCAAAACCATTTCCAGCCAAAGTCTTCTCCACAAAATAAGTACCCAGGTGAAACAAATATGTGTGGCTGCCGAGCTCAAGGAAACCAACTGTAGCAAAAGGAAAATCTTGGAACAGTTTGGAATTCCATTTCAGTCCTCTGGCCGACAAGAACTTAAGATTATTAAGTGGTTGTTGCGGGTTTTTTTTCTTTTTATGCCGATGACCGGGGTGAAGGTAGGAATACAGTTGGGAAAGGAAAATATGGGAGTTTGATGTTTCTCGGGTATTCTCCTTCACGGTTGTATGCCTTTCACGGCGGTACCGGGCACTCTCCTTTTTACAGAAAGTCGAAAAGGGTCGAATGGCACTAGAATGTAGGGGCATAAGTTAGCCGGACAGGGTGCGGGCGTGCCAGTCAATTTCTCGACAATCACCTATGGAACCAAGGGTTGACCGGGGAAGCGCCACCAGGACACGGCACGTGGGCTCGAGAGGTCGGGTGACACAAGGATCGAGGGGGTTCTACGGGTGCGAGTGCACAGGTGATTGTGGGAATCGTGTACTAGACGACTTTCCTCACCGACCACAAGCGATCAGTGTTTATTTACATTGGATTAAATCCGAACACCTTCGTTCTATGATGAAGAGAATCCTGTTTGTATCTGAAGTCCTGGGCGGAGAGCAGGGGGTACTCGGCAGTTGTGGGTTCGCACTAGATAGGGCGATGTTGGCTGGGGTCAGAGGGGCGGTGTATTTGCAAAAGGTGGCATACAAAGGGGCTGAGGGCCCGAACGTGGATGCGAGCGCATTCGTTCAAATGGCAGTATGATTTCTGAGAGCTATGTGGCTTTACAAGAGGGCCATAGGGGCCGAGGTACAGCAGGTGCAAGCCGCGGGACAATTCTGATGTGATGGTCGGTCCCCGGGTCAATGCGTGACAAAGCGGGCATCTGCATGTTTTACAGAGGGTCCCTCTCGTGGCATGGGCCATGTTTGCTTCACCAAACGAGGGGCTATGACTAGATAACTGGAGAACGCATCGGGCTGGTGTCAAGGCTAGGGTCGATCACGGCTTGAATCGAGCGATCGGACGTGGCCTCGTGACTGCGGGGAAGCATGACGTCATGGTGCGTGCATAGTTGCGGTCGGAGGGCACGTGAGGGGAAATCCCGACACGAGGGGCCGTTCACCCTTGTCATAACGTCGCACACGTGGTGGGGATAGACTTGTGTGTCATGGCGAAACACCGTATAAGGGGAGTACAAGTGACATACCCTCGGCGTCCTTAGACGACGACCAAGTCACCCACACACAATTCTCCTTGCCAGATGCCTTGCTGCTGCTTGAAGCTTGGAGCCGCTGGAAGCCTTGATTCATCTATATCTCTCTCCCCTTGAGCTTCTAAGGGGCTTTTATAGGGGAAGATGAAGGGGTGGAAGGGTTTAGGCGGGCTAGGGTGAAGGGATCAACCTAGCCCGGGTAAACCAATTGAATAGTGAGGGGATGGGTTTAGGAGGACCAGCCCATAGGGCTGGACTGGGCCGCCTAAACCCCTCCCCCCGATGGGGTTTAGGCAGACCAGCCCAAGGGGCTGGTCTGGTCCGCCTAAACCCCTCACGGAGGGGTTTTTTCTTAATTAAAAAAAACCATTTTTTGGCCGGAATGGGTTTAGGCAGACCATCCCAGGGGGCTGGGCTGGTCCGCCTAAACCCCTCCCCTAGGGGGTTTAGGTGGACAAGCCTGGGGGTCCAGGCTGGTCCACCTAAACCCCACCCCCAAGGGGGGTTTAGGCGGGCTAGCTGGCCTATTTAATTAATTAAAAAAACTTTTCTTTTTTTTTTGTTTTACGGAGGGGGTTTAGGCGGACCAGCCTCAGGGGGTGAGGCTGGTTCGCCTAAACCCCTCCCCAGGGAGTTTAGGCGGACCAACCTGGGGGTCCAGGCTGGTCCGCCTAAACCCCACCCCGGGTGGTTTTGGGAGGGCTAGGTAATGGGAGAGAGAGAGGGCTATCCCCACCCTATAAAATCCCATTTTTTGGTGTTTTTTCTTCCTAAATTAAACTAAGAAGAAAAGGAAAGGTGCCGGGAGGATACATGGAGCCTTGTGAGCGCGTTGACTGCCGAGGACCAATCCTCTGTGCCATTGCTTCGTGCTTCCGCGTGTTGTTCCCACGAACTGGTATGAACGAGCGCTGCGAACCCTTCACCCCGGATTTGGGAGTCGGACGATCGGAGACTTAGAGTCGGATGAACTGGGACTGAGCGGGGCCATGGGGCCACCGGGTTGGAGAGAGGGTGCCGCCCCCAGGGAGTTCGCCCTCCCTGGGGGGGGCGCGACCGCGCCCCCGGGCGAACTGGCCCCTGGCGCATCGCAACCGCGAGGGATGGCCCCCGGGGGTCTTGTTTCATCGTCTAGGAATGTCCTTTGAGGGACACTGGGCTCTGGGATACTAGGATGGCCCGTGGAGGCTGTTGTTCTTCGAGTCGTAGTAGCCGCTCACAAGGTGTTCGTGTAAATGCCCGACACACCCCGGGTTGTCGAACGGCATGGGTAACTGGCTGAAGGGCCTCAGGATGGGCCTTGGGCTGAGGATGAGAGCTCTTGGAAGTTAAGGAGATGCACTTTGGGCTCGTGGTCTATGCCTCGGGTTGCGTGCCACATTGCACGACGGGTTGCTGGGGTAGCCTCGGGTTGGCCAGAGTGCTAAAGTTAAGTGGCTCATCGCCACGTGTCTGAGGGTCGGCGGTGGCCCTGACTTGCTGGGGGGTCGTTGTAGAACCCAATTAGTGTGATGGAACCATGGGGCGGCCTGTGGTATGGTGTAGAAGGGCTAGAATATATGCGCCCACAAGGTGTTCGGAAAAATGCCGAACACACACGTGTGAGCCGTATATGCGTGCGGCGGGCCTCCAAAGCCTATGTTTGGCATAATTAGGTCTCCCTTTGACCTTGAAGGGTTGGAAGTAAGTGTCTTGGGGTGGCCCCTCGGCCCTTTCACTGGGTGCCACGTGGCATGGCTCGAAGTTGGAGCGCCCCCGGGTTGGCCGGGGTGGCCATGTGGAGTATGGACAAAGCCCGTAGTTGAGTAGCCGGGATTGGTCCCGGTTAGTCGTCCGTGTAGCCGCATGTCATGGCAAACTGGTTAGGGCAGCTGGTGGGGTCCCGGGAGTTGTAGGGATAGCCGGGTAGCTCATGCCTTAAAGGTGTTCAGGAAAATTCCAGAACCCTTATTTCTTGTTATTTTGCTGGGAACTCGTTCGGGTACAACAAATGCCCCTCACGGGGCGTGCGTTGGAGGCGAAGACGAGGGCGTACAGCTCGTGATCCCCCTATTCTGGGCTGTTGTAGTTGTATTTTGACACTTCATGTGTCTTTGCTTTATTATGTTGTACATATTGGCTTTCTGGTGTCCTGACTATTTTGGTGTGCCCTGTCTTGCAGCCATGGCACGATTTGGCAGAGATGAGCGGGTCCCTAGGCGTACGGCTTGGGAGGAGGACCACTGGGTGCGACAGACTGAGCGATCGATGCCCACTCTGGGTCCACCTGTGGTTACGGTGGCTAGTGTAGAGCAGCTCGATTCGGGGCATACAGCGGTAGCCAAGGGTCCAGTTGGTGAGAGGGCAACTGGAGTTGGGACCGTAGAGGTGGCCCAGATTTTGGGGGCAGGCCATCTGTATACTTACGATCGGAGCGGAGGCTACCCCATGGAGTTCCCCCTGGACCGCCATCTGTTCGAGTTTATCAGGAGGTATGTCCCTCCCGGCATGAAGGAGGATGACACCCAGATTCCGAGAGCCCGTCGCCGACTTGAGAGGGCCATTCTGATTGGCAGGGACAGCCTGCACGGTGTTGCATTTAACAGCTATCTGAGCTTCTCTGAGGACTACTAGAGGCAGCATCGATTTCCCAATGCTGAGTGCCTGGGGTTCTTTGGCAGAGCAGAGCAGTCCGGAGTCAGAGTTTAGCCGATAGGCCCTGCTAGTTGGGACCTGCATGGGCACCACCATAGTGAGACAGAGGGGATAGGCAGGCTAGTGTTGGAGCCTGCCAATCTGCAGTTGCCAATCTGCAGTATGCTGGGGAGGGTTACGACGACCACAACATTCTAGATAGGGTTATGCGGTAGACTGTCATCAACTGGTACGGTCGTTGGGCAGTGATCCCCTCACACCAGTACTGTCAGGGGGCCACCGATTGGCTGATGGGGATTGTGCACCATTACCGGGTACTACTGGATAGAGCAGGGATCAGGTATGCGGTGACTGTTGCTTTATACGCGTACCCCTGTTACACTGGGCTACTGTAGGGACTGTTGGAGCGTTTAAACTACCGATGGAACACGGTGGCGACAACAGAGGGAGAGACCTCGCTTGACTTATGGTCTCTGTTCTGGATTTCTAGGTTGCCGATTAGCAGCGAAGGGTATGAGGAAGTAGTATTGGATGATCTCCATCACAGTCATACCGATGGACAGGGGCGATATCTGGTACCTTATAGTTACCGGTGTCTTCTGAAGACTTGCAGGGACCTGGCCCTAGCAGGGAGAGATAGAGCTGCATAGACTCCCAGGGTGCCGTTGAATGTGTGGGTCTGCCACTTCTACAACAGGCCCTTATATTTTTACCAGGAGTTTGCCAGGGATCAGACCCCATGGGAGGAGTACACCGTGGTGGAGTTGCGCTTCCAGACATACTCCAGATATATATACGCACTGCAAGAGGGGTGGAATCCCCATGGCTTGCCGGACGTCACACATCTTGCCGCATACTTAGCATATTGGTTAGCAACATTTGTGGTCCCGCACGGGGAGGACGGTCTGCTGAGGGCTGAGCTGTTGTGGCCAACGTGCCTGCTGGCAGTGGGGAGACAGTTGGCCTTGGCTCCAGCCGCATTGGCCAATGTGTATCAGGGGCTGGGAGTCCTAGCAGCGCACCCGACGCCTAGAGAGAGAAGCCTACTGTTGCCGACTCACTATCTGAGTGTGTGGGCTGGATTGTTGTTTCCGGGGTTGGTGACTTGGGGGACCGTAAAGAACCCGACGGCACCTTTACTTTTGAGCTTTACTGGGCAGCCTGACTAAGATACTAAGGCACAGCTGGAGGGGGCTAGGAGAGCCCTTTGCTACCTGCCCGGTCGGGGAGAGGAGGGATTACCCTTTGACCGCACCACGAGGGACTCCAGCCTGTTTCTGGGGGTGTTGGAAGGAGGGGCAACCAGTTCCCACCCACATCAGAGGGAGCCGGAGGCTGGGCTACGGACAGAGTGGGTGATGAGCACCCGACCGATCGTGCTGACGCTACACCGGTTCGCGTCGAGTTCTTTGGAGCCGTAATACCAATTTCGGTTTGCCTAGAACTTTGCCTACGACCATGGGATCCCGCCGAACCGGAGTTTCCGTTGACAGGCCGACAGTACAGAGGGAAGGACACCCACCTATTGGCAGCAGCATGGTGGGACTTCTTCTACCATCGGGAGCCGGAGCAGTATGCAATACTATAGCTGGGGCGTCGAGGACGATTCGACGTCCATTATGCTAAGTGGTGGTTTCAGCATAGTCATTTGTACCGGCAGAAGGCCTCCGCGGTCAGGAAGGCGGAGGAGAGTCGTTTGCTGAGGGAGGATTTGCCTCCCATTCCACTGGATGGCGGGTACTTGAGGACCCGCGTGGCTCAGATTCATCGGGAGGTTGAGCGACTTGCGGAGCAGTGGCCCCAGAGTAGTCGCGGCTCGTCGTCCGGGAGCCGAGGCAATAGAGGGTCGCTAAAGCCCCTGAGATAGGTACTGACGGTAGGGGCGACGACTGGGGTGAAGGTGCCTCGATCGAGGGCACCGAGGAGCTGGTGGACCCAATTCTTGGCCGATTGCAGCTTCCGGAGTAGAGGTTCGTTGGACTAGGTGCTCCCTGAGGGGAGCTTCGCTGGTACAGCTGTTGATGACTGGCGACAGCATATTGGCCACGCGATTGGGTCGGTTGGACCCGTGGAGTTCGTGTCCCATATTGAGCGTGCTCACACTCTGAGGGATATCCGAGAGGTAGTTGCAAAGGCTGCCTATGTGTTGGCACTGAAGCCAGAGCAGCTGGTTCCCCTACCATTGACCCCCTTCAGGGCTTCGGGTAAAATTTCTCCCCTCAGCGTGTTGTCTCAGTTTTACTATCTTTCGATGTTTGCAACTGAGATGTCGTGTGTTGATGTGCCTGTTGACAGGTTCTGCGGCGGAGGGTGATCACCCCTCCACGGAGACATCCTCAGGGAATGGAGATGGGGGGCTACAACCTAGGCGGAAGCGCCCTCTAGTGGATGTTGGGGAGACTGGAGTCGGCGAGCCCCCGGAGGGACTTGAGGCTGACGAGTAGATGGAAGCGGAGCCAGCTTTGAGTAAGTATTGTATTCGCCCCTTTGCTCCTTGTTGGTTTAGTCCCGACTGCTGGCTGACTTTGTTCTGTCAATCTTATTTTTTTGCAGCCCCAATGGAGGCCGGCGTGGAGGCGGCCTTCTCTCCCCCTCAGGAAGTTGACCCCCTGCCTGATGACGGGGTGGAGTGCGAGATCGACATGGAGGGGTTCCTTCGCGTAATGGACGAGATTGCCCCCAACATCGAGACATTCCTCGACTTCGAGTCGTGGAGGGCTCCAGGGAAGGCCCACTGAGGTGAGAGCCTCTGACACTAGACATACGCTGGGTGTGGCTTTGCCCGGTTGTGGCCACTGATATAGCTGTTCATACTGTGCAGGGATGGCGGAGGTGTCGGGGGCCGAGGCCCCTTCTGGGACACAAGGCGGAACATCCGACAAGGTAGGGGACCCAGCGCCAGCCGTAGCCCGAGGTAGCTCCAGTAAGCATTGAATTGCTGTGATAGGAGTAACCTTGTTTTAGTTGTGCTTTTGACATAGCGGGGTTACTGACTGGGTTTATGTTGTTTTGCTTGCCAGGCGAGGACACGGCTGCCACTCTAGAGATGATCCATGAGTTGGCTAGCACTGGCGCATCAGGGGCTCTCCCGTCCTTTGAGGGCGAGTCTGAGCAATTGGCCCCCTTGCCTTCGTCCGTTGCTGGGGACACACTGGGCGCATTACCATAGTTGCTAGCGAGAGTGCCTCTCCCGCCTTTGTCCACTGTGGTGTCAGCCTACACTGCGGGACTAGACGAGTCCTCTAGTGTGGGACCCTCAGGTATGCAACTGAGTGCCTAGTCATTCATGGTAGGGCCTTCTGAGTCGTCCACTAATGCTAAGCTTTTACCGGTATTGGTTGCTATTGGGTCTCCTCTGGGGTTGATCAGCAGTATGTGTTTTGATGGATTGGCAACAGTAGAGTTGACTTTATCTTGACCTGATGATGGTGTGTATTTTGATGAATTTTATATGTCAGATAATCACATAAATTTTGTCTGCACTTTTGTATTTAAACGTTCAGATGATATGTGCCTATAATAGGTCGGTGCAACATACTGTAGAACACTCACTTTTGGTTGGTGCACACTCTTAGCATTTTTTATTCAAGTCAGTGCAAAGTGAACCCAGGTCGGTGCAAGGTTTGTTGTCAAAGGTTTTAGGTCTGTGCATACAGGATCGTTCAACATATAAGTCGGTGCAAGTCCCTGTTGTATTAAAATAAGGTCCATGCATTCCATGTAACGATTGCACATATAGTCGGAGCACATCCTGTGCGAATGAAAGCTGAGTCCGTGCAGATCACTATTCATATTTGCATTACATGAAGTCCGTGCATTATCTGCTAAACTCGGTGCACACTTATGCTCGTGCATACACAGGGTTGGTGCAGGTTTTATCTTGCATTTAGGAAGGTCCGTGCATGTCTTTCTTTCATGTGGCATAGAGTAAGTACATGTGTCCATCTTACTCTGCGTCTCATGTGGCTTAGAGTTGATGCAGTTTTGCCTTAGTGCAAATTTTGCATTAGACATAATAAGTCATAGCCTCGTGCATGTCCTTCATACATGTGTGTAGGTTGCACAATAGAGTCGGTGCACTGTATTCATAGTAAGTGCATTTCATTGCTTAAGGTCAGTGCATGTCACTGTTCATATGCATATAAGTCTGTGCATTTATGTCCGTGCACATTGCCTTGGCAGATCCAAGTCGGTGCAATGCTTAGTTCGCATGGTTAAGTCTGTGCAATTCACAGCGCAAGGTCTGTTCATGATAGTCTTATAGCTTGTTGGCTCGGTGCAATTGTTGACTCTTGCACACATAATGTCTGTGCATGATTCTGTTACAGTCTAATAAGGTCGGTGCACGTTATAATTCATGCATATTTGAGTCCGTGCACTTTTGCTCTCATGCTATATTAAGTCTGTACAATTCCTATGATTGTCTAACAATCTTATGCTGACTGAGTGTCTAACACTTTGACAGGACAATTGTTCGTAGAGATTAAGGAAGGCACGTGATCCAAGACTGAAGGCTGAGCTATGCTTGTGACACGTGGAAAGCCGTTACGCTCAGATGCTGCCACGTGGCCTTGGATCTCAGATCTGGACAAAAAGCTTGGGTGGGAAATGTGGTTTCCACGCGCCCATCTCTCAAAAGCCTCCATATGTGTAGATGCAGTGAGAGAGAGCAGAGATTGATAATAATTGACGAAAGAAGAGCCTTCATAGATAGATACAAGTAGAGAGAGGAAGAGTAAGCACGATCAAGCCAGATTGAGAGAGAAGATCTGTGAGAGAGCCTTGAGAGAAGTGTTTTGTGAGAGCTTTTGTTATTAGTCTCTTAGTTCAGAACTAGAGCTGATCCGCTCATTGTCTTGAGCTACATTCTCATTGTATTTTTGTTTTATGCTTTCTTCGTTTGTTTTCTGAAACTCTATTCTTCAAGCTGTGTCAGCGGCAGAGGAGGATTCCTATGGACAGGTTAAGCTGTAAACCTCAGCGGGAGAGGAGGATTCCTCTGGATAGCATAAGCTGTAAGGCTCAGTGGTGTGTAGGGATTCGTTCCCCGAAGCTGTGGATCAGCAGCCAAGCTGTTTGTCAGCAGTGAAGTCACACTCGATTGAGTGTGGGGTGGACGTAGATCTCTGCAGGAGATCGAACCACCTAAAAACATATTGTCTTGTGTGGTTGATTAATTTACTCTCGCTTGATCGCATAGATGCATGCATAGGATCGATTGAGCACCGATCTACTT
Source organism: Amorphophallus konjac (assembly GCA_022559845.1). Taxonomy (NCBI): domain Eukaryota; kingdom Viridiplantae; phylum Streptophyta; class Magnoliopsida; order Alismatales; family Araceae; genus Amorphophallus; species Amorphophallus konjac. The sequence continues at coordinate 271,435,863 of CM040127.1, forward strand.
GAGTTGTTCTAGTTTGGTTGTGGTTAAGTGTTTCCAGATCATCCTATAGTAGTTCAATTTTATTCCGCACTCATTTTAGATGCTGTAGAATTTTTAATAGGTGATTGATCTATTCACCCCCCTCTAGATTCACATCACGTGATATGAGAGCCTAAATCTTCTACATGGACTAACATCCTGAAGAGGTAGCAGTTATAGATGCTAGAGGGATGACAGCAGAGGGACACTCCACCACCAAGCCTCCGTACTTCGACGGATCAAACTATGCATACTGGAAGAATCGTATGCAAGTGTTTTTGAGGGCGAAGGATTACGAGATCTGGAAGGTTGTCAGCAAGGCACCATTCGAGTTGCATCCTAATGAGGATGTATGGACGAGAGAAGAGATCCGTAAGTCAACGCTCAACTGGAGTGCGATCAATGCCATCTAGTGCGCTCTTCATCCCACAGAATTCTCCCGGGTATCATCCTGCTCTACGTCGAAGGAGATGTGAGATAAGTAAGAGGTGATATATGAAGGGACTTCTCAAGTCAGGGAGACCAAGGCAAACCTGCTTGTATCTGAGTATGAGACGTTCAGGATGAAGGAAAACGAGACAATTACTGAGATGTATGCTCGCCTCACGATTATCACCAATGGTCTTAGTAGTCTCGGGAAGACTTACTCCGATTATGAGATAGTGAGAAAGATTCTACGCTCTCTAACTCCGATTTGGCACACCATGGCTACAGTTATTGAGGAGTCTAGAGACCTGAAGAACACCAAGGTAGATGAGTTGATCGGTTCACTCATGACATACGAGATGAACTGATAAGTGTGTATTTTTATATCTTAATTCATGATTCTACATATTTTTATGAGCTTAAATTATATTAAATATACACTTCTCACACTTACTGTTGATTTTTGATCAATTGTTTATTTTTCTAAAATTAAATAAATTTTAATTACAATTTTTATGTATTTATGCAGGCACTCGGTATGAGAAAAGCTCCACGAAAAAGAAAATAAAGAAAATAAAAATATTATGTTGAATGGGCCAAAAGCCCAGGAAATTGTTCAAAAAGAAAAGAAAAAAAATAAAATTATTTGATATTTTTTTAGAATTTTCTAAGATATTTATACTATATCTATATATATATATATATATATATATATTATATATATATATATATTTAAGAAAAAAAAGTTTAAACCCGCCCCCGCCCCCCCTTTCCCGCCTTCGCCCCGCCTGCACCAATGGCACGGGCGACGAGAAGGGCGAATGGCGAAGGGAGGGGGGGTTCGTGGTCAGCGGGGGGTTCGTGGTCAGCGGCGGGGTTCGTGGTCAGCGGCGGGGGTCGTGGCGGTCGGCGAAGGCGAAGGTGGCACGAGGCGGCTAGTGCGAAGCTGGGCCCACGGCGGGCCCACGGCAGTAGGCCGCCTAACGGACGGCGGTCGGCGCAACGTGCCGACAGAGAGGAAAATGAGAGAATAAGAGAGAAAGAAGGAGAAAAAGGGGCATAAAAATTCCAAAACAATTTGGAAAAATTTGAAAAAAATAGAAGAGTGTGCAGCACACCCAGCCTAACATTTTGGAGCCAATAGAGCATCAATTATGATCATATGAAGAGGAGGGAGTGTTGTGATCCCTATAAACGGGGGTCTATTGGCCATTGTAATGAAGGAGGGGTTGGAAGGAGAGATAGCATAGAGATTGTGAAGGTTTTCCATTGTATTCTTGAAGTTCTTCATTGTAAGTCTTAGTAGAGCTCCATAGGAGGGTTGGATCTTGATGTTTTACAAGCTTTTGGTGTCACCTTTGTAAGTTGATTTGATATTAATGCAAGGTTCTTTTTACGCATTCAGTCTATTCTTGGTCCAATTACATATTATTATGGTCTTCATGTCAATTTGAGTTCTTCACGAAAGTTGTTCCTTTTTAAGTTTTCTTCAACTTCTCTGTTTAACATTTCTTCAAATTCTTCCTGATTCATAGAGTTAGTGCCCGTTTTCTTAAGTGCTGTTTTAGGTGTTTACTGTTCATCCGTGGTGAGACATTCTAGTATTCTTATGTTTTGATGCCTTTCTAGACCTCTTTTTAATCTGAGTTCTTCATCAAAGTTGTTCCTCTCTTATAGATCTCCATTTCATTCTTCTACAACTTTGTCTAATTCTGTGTATTGTTAGAGTTAGAATTAATTTTTCAAGGTGCTATTTTTCTGTCAGTTACTATTCACCAGCAGTGATAGATCTTGATTTTTCATTGCCTTCCTCTTATTTTCTATGTCTGTGTTCTTCATCAAAGTTCTTCCTCTTTCAATTCTCTACACCGTTCATGTTTTACACTTCGTCTAATTCCGTCTAGACTTGACGTTATGTTTTTTCTTCCAATCCCTATTTTCACTTGAATTCTGTTATGTTTTCAACCTTAAGTTTTCAAACTTGTTCTATCCAACCCTTTTCTTCTTAAGTGTTTCAAACATACCCGAAGCGGTAAGTCTTCTTCAAATCCTCTCACGGCGTCGACTTCCTAGGCGGAGCGATCTTCACCAAAGGCTCGGCGTGGAAACGACGGCATTCTTCACTCAATTGGCTAAATTTCCTTTACTTTTCTCTTGATATTTACAGTTGTAATTTCATTCCACTTAGTGATAATCGCACTCCATGAACAAAATTTGCATTTTCAAGCATAAGGGTATTTCCAACTTGAGCTAAAATCAAATATTCTCTCCCCGTGGGATCGACCCGTATTCACCACTGTACTCGTATTTTCAAAATCATTCGAGTGAGTGAGTGCGGTTATAAATTTTGAAATTTGTGTGGCACGACATTTTTAAACGACGACTGTCGAGCAGCATCAAATTTTTGGCGCCGTTGTCGGGGAGTGAATTATGTTGATAGTTGGATATTCTTGTGTTTGGTGTATATATGTGAATATTCATTTTGCTCTTTTTACTTGTGCAGGACAAAGAAAAAAATTTGAAAATCAAAGAAAGAGGAAGATCGAACCTAAAATTCCAAGTGATGCGGGACAATATGCTCTGATACCAAAATTTGATGCGGGACAATATGCTCTGATACCAAACTTGATGCGGGACCGACTGACTCGCTAGCTAACCTACGACACTAGAGAGTGCGACCAGCACGCGCACGTGACAAGGCAAGCCGGTGTGACCGACTAACGTGAAATCCCTCCGGGTGGAGGCGTCTCTCAACAGAACTCCGAACCACGGCCGTCCCAAGGAGGGAGGCGCGACGGGGTCACAACGGGCGAGAGGCCGCGGGACGACATGGGAGTCTAGTCCGAGCTCGGTGCTCGACTAGGGCCAAGGGAGGTGGGCACTCTCAACTCTCAACCAGCAGTGATAAATACCGTCTAGCTAGGCCCTACACTCACTTGCGCGGCACATTCAATCGCATACGAGACAAGCAAACAACAAAGGAAGGAGCGAGACACGTACCTCCACGCCTAGGCGTGGGGAAGGAACCCCGGCCATGCCACACACCCACCGGTACATCAAACAAACAATATTACATAACCAAATGGTGCCCACTCCTCGCAGGGAGGTAACGGGCTACAAGCTCAATCCGGTAGCGTGCGGCGTGGGGTGACGGGTACCGGGTCGGGGCAGCTCGATGTCCACAGGTCCGCCTCGGGCTGCTGCAAGGAAGGAGTCTTCCGGCGCCTCGCTGTAATAGGGGACGCTCCTCCGGGAAGAAGAGGTACGTCGCTGGGCCCGGAGACGCGTCGGGAGTGCACTTGGGAAGGGGGCGACTAGCTGGCCACCCTGCGCAGGTTCTGTCCAGCAGCTGGATGGCGACACCGATAGGTCCCCTTAATCACGTCCGGGACCTGCAAAACTCGGCGGGGGCGCTGATGGGGATACCCCAGGGGCGCCCGTGGAAGGAGAGCCGCTGCTGAGGCCGCTGGTGGCTGTGGCGATTCGTCGAACACCTGGCGTGCAGTCGACCGGCCTGTCTGCTCACAGTGATAGAGGCCGCGAGAACGGCCGGTACGTGACCCTCCGGACAGCAAATGTGGCAGGGTCTTCTCTGGTGGATGGCTGACAGGGGCGGTCAACAAAGGACAGCCGCGGCCGAAGGGGTCCCGTGGGAGATCTGGGTGCAGAGAGCGCTGTAAACCGGGAGAAACAGTCTGCCTACGGAGTGGTCAGACCGGTGACCTTGGATGGGGCGACAAGGGCGCAGGGTTACAGAAAGAGTTCTGACCCGAGATGTTTACTGGAGGTGTGGTGGGATGTGAGGAGTCGAGCCACCAATTTGCAGGTCGATCCGTGGACGGGAGAGGGTACCTCCTTTGGAGGCCCGTTGCTGGCAGTCCCGCTCGGGTACTGTAGCGCAGGATTGCGCACTAAAAGTGTTCTTGAAGACAACTTTCAGCCCCGATGGAGTTTTGAGGCGAGACCAATTAGGTTGGATTCGTAACTGGGAGGGGAACAAATGTTAAGAAGGGAAGGGGATCAGAAAACAACGGGAAGGTGGCGTAAATGGGCGGACAAAAGGGCTCTGGTTCAGGCGGGACTGTCAGGGTGACAGCCAGCGCACCAAAAGTAGGTATGAAGGGAACTTTCGCTGTGGGTGGAGTTTTGAGACGAAACCGGTGGGGTTGGAACGGTGACAGGAAGGGGTACAAAAGTCGTGAAGACCTTGAGAGAGACGCCGCCGGGAAGTAGACGCACCAGACCGAACTTTGGACACCCGATCTGCTGTCAGCACAGGGACGCCCGGGGAAGAGGATGAAGATCCCGCGTGCGCCGTCGCTTCACCGAACTCGTCGCCGTGAATGTTGGAAGAAGGTGCTGGCGTTGGGATCCTTGGAGGAGATCTCCTACCCCTGGGCGTCTCACCCAAGGACTGGAGAGGGGGTGAGGGCGTCGCACCCTCAAGGAGGAGGAAGAGGAAGGGATCGCCCCTTTCAAGATGGTGGCTGCGCACAAGGCTTTTCAAACTTAATTCTTCATTGATTGATTTCCAAAAGAGAAAATACAACATATTATATGTGGGAGGGGAAACCCTAATTAGTTTCCTAAAATAAAAATACAAAAAGAGCCTATTTAATTTGAAATCCTACACAATAGGGGAGGGGGCGCACTTGCCTCCTAAAAGAAAGGAGGGAAGGTGGGGGGCGCACCTCCCATGAGGTGGGAAGGGTGGGTGCGCCCTCCTCCTTCTCCAACCCTAATGGATCCCCAGATAACAGGCCTGGGTAGTGGAGCAAGGAGGAAAAGGCCCAGTATGGGCTTTCTCCTAGGCGCCCAGCCCAAATGGGCTTGAAGAGTGAACCAAGGTGGCCCATTAACCTCCCTAGCCTCTAGCAAGCCTACAAAACACAAATAAAACCTAATTGGCCTCAAAAAAGGTCCATGACTGAAAGAAATTGTCCACATACGGACTAAACCAAGGCCCAACATGGCCCAAAGCATAAAATAAGTGATGATAGCTCCGCTAATCTGTCAACTGGTCGCCGAGCCAAAGGGATGCCGGCGAGATCCGTGTACTCCGTCGTAAAGTGTGACGCGTGTCCTCACCAATTCTCCCCGGGTGGGAAGAACTCGACCCCGTCGAGTAAGGGTCACGGTCACTCAGTAACGCTCCAGCAAGTCCGGGTCAATCCGCTCCAGCTCTCCCCGCGTGATCCAGGTGTCGTCTGTCTCAGGGCGCCCTCTCCAACGCACTAGGAAGCGCTGGTAGGCCCCGCTCCTGGTGGTGGTCACCTGCTCATCCAGTATACAATCGATGTGCTCGCGCCTCTGTAATGGGGCTGGAGAGGTGGACTCTCAGAAGGTGTATCGCTCACAACAGGAAGGGGAGGCCCAAGAAGCTCACTGGGAATCACTGCTGGATCCCGATAGGCCACCAGATCAGAGACGTTGAACGTCGAACTGATCCCATAATCATCTGGCAGCTCAATCTCATATGCGTTAGACCCAATCCGCCTCAGAACTCGGAAGGGTCCGGCACCGCGGTCCTGGAGTTTCTTTACGGCCCCCGAAAGGAACCGTTCAGGTCTGACCCTGATCATGACATACTCTCCCTCGCGGAACTCACGGGTGTGTCGATGCGCATCAGCTAATTCCATATAACGTGCGTTGCTGGCCTCGAGGTGGTGATGATGCAGACTCCGAATAAGATATGTAGACTCATACCTATGTGAATGCAGAGGTGGTCCTGGACATCCAAACATGGACCTAGCATGCTTATGACTCCTATATGATTGGACAACACGGGGAGGTCCTGGACAACCAAAGTTGTATCTATCATGCATGTGTGTCCTACCAAGTGTGCTAGACTTTGGGGGACCAATATGAATAGACTCACTCACCATGTAACCCCTATATGATTGTGGACGGGATGATGCATGAAAGAGAGATAAAGGAGTGAAAGGAGAGTGATAATGGACCATCTGGGGCTCCCTCCTAGCCAAACTCTGGGGTGTGGGTCCATGCATGGAAGGAGAGTGATAATGGACCTCCTCGTCACAAGGGGTGAGGAAATATGGATCGGGAGGTTTAATAGGAAAAGGATCAAAAGGGTCAAAGAAATGGAGACTTTTCCTAACATGCCCCTTCACTATACTTGCCCATGTCGGATATTCGCCAAGGTGCAAATGGTCACCTTTAGGCACTATGAATGATGGGGCAAGGGAACCATAAGGGCCAGGGAGACAAGGTTCCTCCCTCGGCGTAGTAATGCCATAAGATGGGGGAAAGGCAACCTCATCGAGTATGGGAAAGAATAGAAGGACCTCGGAAGTGATAGGACCTATGGTGTACACCGAGGTAATAGACCCCAAAGCTGGGAGTATGAAGCTATGACTATAGGGTTGGTCAGACCCTAAGGCCAACATGTATGTCAACTCCCACTGACAATCCAAACTCTTAAGAAACTCCCTCACATTCTCTATAAAGCTGAAGGACCGAAAAGTGGTGTGAAAGGAGTTAAGGGGTATGACTGGGAGAGTTGGCTCCATGGAGGGGTAGTAGGTGATCGAGACATCTAGATGTGGACCCTCCCTTAACCAGCTAGCTAAAAACTCCCCAATGACAAGCTCACCCTTGAGAGGTAGTAATGGCTCGAGATGTGGGTCGAAGGATGAAGCATCTACCCCCAGTGAGGGAACGGGGTCCTCTATATACTGGATGGGATCGTGGTCCTCTATCGACTCATCCAAATACTCCGCCTCAAGACCCGGATCAGCCTCATAACCGACGGATATGAGCTTACTATAAGGGGTTACGCGGGTCAGGTATCGATCAAAGGAAGCTTGGAAGTCAGCCTTCACGGATGGCATATCGGACCTCAGGTCTCGGGGAGCGGCCAAGGTGGTGGCGGGTAGTGGACAAGCCCTCGGAGGGTGGGTAGAGACAGTAGGTTGCTGAAGCTGAGGGGCAGAGGCTGTAGCCGTGGATCGAGGGTGATAGTCCCTCGGATGGGAATAGTGAGGTCTAGAGGTAAAGGAATCCTGACGAGCCGACTCCTGTGGACGGGCCACGGGTCCCCGAGGGTATGGTCTAGGGGTAGCTCGAGAATACGACCCACGAGAGTATGTGGGTGTGGGGTGCTGGACCGGAGCAAACTCGAGCTCAAACTGCTCCTGTTCACGAGCAACCTGGTAAGCTTCCCCCAGGGTCTGCACATGGCGGCGGGATAACTCAATCCGGAGGTGCTCGCGCAGACCCCGACGGAAATGAACTACAGTCCTGATTTCATCCTCCTGAGTCCCATATCGCATTAGGTGCTCATCAAACTCCTTAATATACTCGGACACGAACCTGTTGCCTTGGACAGGACTACTCGGGGCTCCCTCTACCTGATGCACCCTACTAAGGTTGGGTCGGTGGTATGGAACTGAATAATAAGAACTAGCCATCGAGATGCACTGGGAACTCAAAACACATGCAAGACTCAACGAGACAAGGATAACTCTAACTAGACATAAACCTAAAAAGACAATGCAATGGTAGATTACCTAGATGAACTAAGAGACTCGATGCAACCTAGACAACTCTAAGGCCTCAAATGACCTAAGACCCCAATTTGTTAGAACAAACTGGTTCCCTAAGCTCTGATACCAAAATTTGATGCGGGACAATATGCTCTGATACCAAAATTTGATGCGGGACAATATGCTCTGATACCAAACTTGATGCGGGACCGACTGACTCGCTAGCTAACCTACGACACTAGAGAGTGCGACCAGCACGCGCACGTGACAAGGCAAGCCGGTGTGACCGACTAACGTGAAATCCCTCCGGGTGGAGGCGTCTCTCAACAGAACTCCGAACCACGGCCGTCCCAAGGAGGGAGGCGCGACGGGGTCACAACGGGCGAGAGGCCGCGGGACGACATGGGAGTCTAGTCCGAGCTCGGTGCTCGACTAGGGCCAAGGGAGGTGGGCACTCTCAACTCTCAACCAGCAGTGATAAATACCGTCTAGCTAGGCCCTACACTCACTTGCGCGGCACATTCAATCGCATACGAGACAAGCAAACAACAAAGGAAGGAGCGAGACACGTACCTCCACGCCTAGGCGTGGGGAAGGAACCCCGGCCATGCCACACACCCACCGGTACATCAAACAAACAATATTACATAACCAAATGGTGCCCACTCCTCGCAGGGAGGTAACGGGCTACAAGCTCAATCCGGTAGCGTGCGGCGTGGGGTGACGGGTACCGGGTCGGGGCAGCTCGAAGTCCACAGGTCCGCCTCGGGCTGCTGCAAGGAAGGAGTCTTCCGGCGCCTCGCTGTAATAGGGGACGCTCCTCCGGGAAGAAGAGGTACGTCGCTGGGCCCGGAGACGCGTCGGGAGTGCACTTGGGAAGGGGGCGACTAGCTGGCCACCCTGCGCAGGTTCTGTCCAGCAGCTGGATGGCGACACCGATAGGTCCCCTTAATCACGTCCGGGACCTGCAAAACTCGGCGGGGGCGCTGATGGGGATACCCCAGGGGCGCCCGTGGAAGGAGAGCCGCTGCTGAGGCCGCTGGTGGCTGTGGCGATTCGTCGAACACCTGGCGTGCAGTCGACCGGCCTGTCTGCTCACAGTGATAGAGGCCGCGAGAACGGCCGGTACGTGACCCTCCGGACAGCAAATGTGGCAGGGTCTTCTCTGGTGGATGGCTGACAGGGGCGGTCAACAAAGGACAGCCGCGGCCGAAGGGGTCCCGTGGGAGATCTGGGTGCAGAGAGCGCTGTAAACCGGGAGAAACAGTCTGCCTACGGAGTGGTCAGACCGGTGACCTTGGATGGGGCGACAAGGGCGCAGGGTTACAGAAAGAGTTCTGACCCGAGATGTTTACTGGAGGTGTGGTGGGATGTGAGGAGTCGAGCCACCAATTTGCAGGTCGATCCGTGGACGGGAGAGGGTACCTCCTTTGGAGGCCCGTTGCTGGCAGTCCCGCTCGGGTACTGTAGCGCAGGATTGCGCACTAAAAGTGTTCTTGAAGACAACTTTCAGCCCCGATGGAGTTTTGAGGCGAGACCAATTAGGTTGGATTCGTAACTGGGAGGGGAACAAATGTTAAGAAGGGAAGGGGATCAGAAAACAACGGGAAGGTGGCGTAAATGGGCGGACAAAAGGGCTCTGGTTCAGGCGGGACTGTCAGGGTGACAGCCAGCGCACCAAAAGTAGGTATGAAGGGAACTTTCGCTGTGGGTGGAGTTTTGAGACGAAACCGGTGGGGTTGGAACGGTGACAGGAAGGGGTACAAAAGTCGTGAAGACCCTTGAGAGAGACGCCGCCGGGAAGTAGACGCACCAGACCGTTCTTTGGACACCAAATCTGCTGTCAGCACAGGGACGCCCGGGGAAGAGGATGAAGATCCCGCGTGCGCCGTCGCTTCACCGAACTCGTCGCCGTGAATGTTGGAAGAAGAGGGCTGGCGTTGGGATCCTTGGAGGAGATCTCCTACCCCTGGGCGTCTCACCCAAGGATTGGAGAGGGGGTGAGGGCGTCGCACCCTCAAGGAGGAGGAAGAGGAAGGGATCGCCCCTTTCAAGATGGTGGCTGCGCACAAGGCTTTTCAAACTTAATTCTTCATTGATTGATTTCCAAAAGAGAAAATACAACATATTATATGTGGGAGGGGAAACCCTAATTAGTTTCCTAAAATAAAAATACAAAAAGAGCCTATTTAATTTGAAATCCTACACAATAGGGGAGGGGGCGCACTTGCCTCCTAAAAGAAAGGAGGGAAGGTGGGGGGCGCACCTCCCATGAGGTGGGAAGGGTGGGTGCGCCCTCCTCCTTCTCCAACCCTAATGGATCCCCAGATAACAGGCCTGGGTAGTGGAGCAAGGAGGAAAAGGCCCAGTATGGGCTTTCTCCTAGGCGCCCAGCCCAAATGGGCTTGAAGAGTGAACCAAGGTGGCCCATTAACCTCCCTAGCCTCTAGCAAGCCTACAAAACACAAATAAAACCTAATTGGCCTCAAAAAAGGTCCATGACTGAAAGAAATTGTCCACATACGGACTAAACCAAGGCCCAACATGGCCCAAAGCATAAAATAAGTGATGATAGCTCCGCTAATCTGCCAACTGGTCGCCGAGCCAAAGGGATGCCGGCGAGATCCGTGTACTCCGTCGTAAAAATGTGACGCGTGTCCTCACCACCAAGGATATGAAACGTCGTTAAATAGCCCGGAAGTATTGCTAAAGGGCTGAAATCAAGAAACAGGTTCTATCTTTCCACTTTCTGAAAAATCTTTACAAAAATCTAAAAATTTCTTGAAAACTCTATAAAATCATAAAACAATCAAAACAAAAGAAATTTTGTTGTGCTGGTTAGATAGGTTCATTAATTAAAAAATAAAAAAAAATACTTGCACCAAAAATCTAAAAAAAACATTCATTTCAAGATTAGAAACCACACATCATGTTTTAGGACATGTATCATTTAGTATAGAAGTTTTCTTTGTTCAATTCCTGTCAATTGCATATTGAAGATTACGAGGGGCAAGGTACGTTCTACTCACCATATTCTGGCATTCATTTTGCATAAAGAACCCCTTGTTTGAAATTGTAGTGTGCATTTTTATTTCAAAATACTTTAAGGGCAACACCCCTAATAAGATAAGGTGGGGATTTCATCACCCTTCCTTAGCCCACAAACCACATTTCTCTTGCATCTTCGCATGACCTCCGCCATAAATAAAAGTCAGTAAACGTTGGCCCTAGGATCACACTGTGATTCTTGTGTTATTTAGGTTTATCCTCATATGAAAACCGGTGCCTAAGGCAAGACGGTCGGACAGCAAACGCTTTAAGCGGGTTAGTGGTTTGGCATAATAAGGTCCCTACGAAAGTAGGGGGAACCTCTCACTTTCCCACCCCTTACCTGGCTGGTGGTCATATTGAGGGTAAACTTAAGTCTCACGTTAATCATTTTGTGAAACCCTACTTGTAGGTCTAGGGCACATCAAGGTCATTAGGGTAATTTGTGTGCTAACTTGTTTATTTTTGCATAAAAGCACAACAAAATCAAAACAAAAAAAATTTCATTAAAAAAAAACCATCACTCTTTCTTGGGTCGTTTGGATTTTCACATCTAATTTTGTTCAAGCCCAATAATAGATTCTTTGATGTTTAATTATGCGGGCTATGTGAATTCCAATTCTCCATTTACCCCTTATCAACAAACTCCTTCACTCTTCCACAATGGGGTTCATAATTCATCTTTCACCCACGAGCCATATCAATGGTCATCGGATTTTTCCACCTCTGTCTCCTACACAAACCCAAATAATCAATGGGAAAATCAACAATTTTCTTCTTGGGAACCATACCAAGACCCCATTCAACGTCCTTCAAATCCACACTTTGCAGATTGGGATTCATATTCCAATGATCCTTACAATCAAGTCCATTCTTATGATCAACCCTATTATGGAGGGCAACCAATACACTCTCCTGATTTTCAGACTGAGTGCCCTTCAAATTACTATCCATCACAATCTGACTCTCAGCCCACTTATCTATCTCCTCTATACACAGATTTACATAAGGAGGAGATGTTTGATAAATTGACACGGCTCTTCCATACTCAACAACAAGCCTTTCAGGAACAACTGCAAAACTTTGAGGCCCAAGTGAGTAGGATTGCTAAAAACATCATAGAAACGGAAGTGGATCCAATGCCTAACAACTCCACAAGTCTTGAGGATCAACTTCTTGGATGTTATAATGATAAAAGTCTATATGCTCAACCTATGATCCCACAATATACCACTCATATCACTATTGATTTTGAGGAAATCATGGAAGAGTCTTATGCGGAGGACGTAACGGAAGAGCAGCCTGAGGAGCCTAAACCCCCTTCCATTTGTGAAGAGGATTATGATGATCTTGAGTCGTCGGGGGGAGAAGAAGGGAATGATGAAAATCGTATTTGGGCCAAAACCTCTGATGACCATTATGACCCAGCCCAACAGACAAATCATTACTATTCATCTCTTCCACCCACACCTAATGCCTCTGATGATCAATTCATTCAGTTACTTCTCCATAGTCAATCCCTCCGACAGCACATCAATAGGATTACTGAGGAAGTCAAAACCATGGAGGGAGAGCAATTCTTTGATTCCTCTGGACCCAATCCTCATCAAGTTCTTCACACTGACTACGATCAATCTATAATTCCCCAAGAGCATCACACTCTTATCACTCTTAATTTAGTAGATAACGGGATTATGGAGGGGTCGTGTCAGCAAAATTCACATGAGAACTCTAAGGGGATTGCGGACTTGACTGGAAATGCAATAGATGAAGGTGATGAACTGATAAATGACCATATTTCCCCTCCTATAAAGGAATTTGAGGAGCCAGTTCTTGCTTGTCAACATGAGGGAAATGCAAGAGAGGTGGATGATCTTCAGTTAGAGGGAGAGGATGAATATATTGAACCTCATCACAAGTCTCTCCCCGATCATGATGACCTTCTCTTTGAAGATGGGAATGGAGAAGAAGTGGAGATGGTACATGACTTTGATGAAATTATCTTTGAAGATGGGAAGGAAGAAGAAGTGAAGATGGATCTAGAATTGAATATTTATTTGAATAATGAAGTTGGGGTAAATGAGGAATTGAATGATTTGAATGTACCGCATGATACTTTCAATCTAGAGGAGAGGATAGAGCTTATGCCAATTCTTGACCACGGTGATTCTTTTGAAGTTCTTCCAACCGACTGGTCTACTCTTGCTCTACATGATGATCCTATAGCCTCTAAGGAGGAACATTTCATAATTGATGACATGATTTTTCCCAATGTTCCTCCTCTATTCTCTGATTGGGGTGGTCCGTTTGTGATGCCTCCACCTCGATACATGCTTTGCCCTTGCGCTCACCAGTCACATTCGTTTTCTTTAGGGCATGAAAAAGACAATTTTGGCAAGGACAAAATTCTTTGGTGGCTCATTTTAAAATCAACTTGTTGGTTATTGAGCTATATTGCGTCTGGCTAAAGATGTTAAATTTAGCGCTTTTTGGGAGGCAGCCCAACGTTTTCATAGTTTGGTGTGCTAATAAATGCTTTTTGGGATTTGATTTCTTGTTTTAGTGTGTTTTTTTTTTCAGTTGTCAGGCCACAACGCAATGAAGCCCTCGTCATTTTGCCCCGACCATCAGGTTGTATCCTTCCATCCCAACCATATTATCTGTTTAATTGTTCTCTGATCTTTCTCATGCTTATGCCATTGAGGACAATGTCATTTAAGTTGGGGGGGGAGTTCAAATTTTTTTTTTATTTTTGCTTGCTATTTTGTAATTTTGTATTGTCACGCTAAACAACAGTTTTCCCCGAATTGATGTTACTTGATTCATGTCTCATGAAAAGTCATTCTGGAATAGAAACGACTAGGAAAAGGATGATGGATAATTTCTTTACTCTAGCCGTGGAAAATTGATTTAAGAATCTCTTAAAGTTCAGATGCACCTTCAAAAAATAAAATCACGTTGCACGCTAATGAAACAAGAAGTACAAGCCTTCTGTTATTTTAGACAGACTGTCTGATATTCTGCATTTTCTGAAGAAGAGATCTGTTAGAAGCTTTCTGCCATACAAAAGTATGAGAAAAAAAAAACACACACCATGAAAAATGCTCCGATTCTGAGTAACCGGGCCTACTTCACCTAAGACGTGTTGAGGTTCGCGTCAAAAGGAAAAGGGAACTTGGATCTGTGGAACCGGGCCTACTTCACCTAAGACGTGTTGAGGTTCGCGTAAAATAGTGAAGGGTAGTGCAGCATCATGTGTGTAAAGAAAAAAAAAGAGAAAAAGAAAAAGAAAAGAATATATATATATATATATATACATAGTGATCCCAAAGGGACATAGTAATAAGGCAGACAAAAAGCTAGTGTGCTAAACGCTCTAAGTAAGAAGTGCAGAATTGAAAGGCATTTGTTCGACATAGCAACTGGAGGATGTAATTGTCTCTACTGTGAATTTAGTATTCCACTTGCACAAGTGCTACTGAATTTTGATTAGAATTCTTGATCATGTTCCTAAAGCTAGTCGGTGGTAATTATTCCAAATTCCTGATCTTTAATTACCTCTATGAAAGATGATCGAGCAATGAGGCATGGATACTTTAAACTCTTGTTAGTCCTAAATGTTTTTATTATATGCATTGCTAAGGGACTAGCAATGAGTAACTTGGGGGATGTGATAAGTGTGTATTTTTATATCTTAATTCATGATTCTACATATTTTTATGAGCTTAAATTATATTAAATATACACTTTTCACACTTACTGTTGATTTTTGATCAATTGTTTATTTTTCTAAAATTAAATAAAGTTTAATTACAATTTTTATGTATTTATGCAGGCACTTGGTACGAGAAAAGCTCCACGAAAAAGAAAATAAAGAAAATAAAAATATTATGTTGAATGGGCCAAAAGCCCAGGAAATTGTTCAAAAAGAAAAGAAAAAAATATAAAAAAAATAAAATTATTTGATATTTTTTTAGAATTTTCTAAGATATATATACTATATCTATATATAGATATATAGATATATATATATTATATATATATATATATTTAAGAAAAAAAAAGTTTAAACCCGCCCCCCCCTTTCCCGCCTTCGCCCCACCCGCGCCAATGGCACGGGCGACGAGAAGGGCGAATGGCGAAGGGAGGGGGGGTTCGTGGTCAGCGGGGGGTTCGTGGTCAGCGGCGGGGTTCGTGGTCAGCGGCGGGGGTCGTGGCGGTCGGCGAAGGCGGCACGCGGCGCACGCGCCGAGCGTGCGACACGCGGCGGCTGGCGTGAAGGTGGGCACACGGCGGGCCCACGGCGGTAGGCCGCCTAACGGACGGCGGTCGGCGCAACGTGCCGACAGAGAGGAAAATGAGAGAATAAGAGAGAAAGAAGGAGAAAAAGGGGCATAAAAATTCCAAAACAATTTGGAAAAATTCGAAAAAAAATAGAAGAGTGTGCAGCACACCCAGCCTAACATTTTGGAGCCAATAGAGCATCAATTATGATCATATGAAGAGGAGGGAGTGTTGTGATCCCTATAAAAGGGGGTCTATTGGCCATTGTAATGAAGGAGGGGTTGGAAGGAGAGATAGCATAGAGATTGTGAAGGTTTTCCATTGTATTCTTGAAGTTCTTCATTGTAAGTCTTAGTAGAGCTCCATAGGAGAGTTGGATCTTGATGTTTTACAAGCTTTTGGTGTCACCTTTGTAAGTTGATTTGATATTAATGCAAGGTTCTTTTTACGCATTCAGTCTATTCTTGGTCCAATTACTTATTATTATGGTCTTCATGTCAATTTGAGTTCTTCACAAAAGTTGTTCCTTTTTAAGTTTTCTTCAACGTCTCTGTTTAGCATTTCTTCAAATTCTTCCTGATTCATAGAGTTAGTGCCCGTTTTCTTAAGTGCTGTTTTAGGTGTTTACTGTTCATCCGTGGTGAGACATTCTAGTATTCTTATATTTTGACGCCTTTCTAGACCTCTTTTCAATCTGAGTTCTTCATCAAAGTTGTTCCTCTCTTATAGATCTCCATTTCATTCTTCTACAACTTTGTCTAATTCTGTGTATTTTTAGAGTTAGAATTAATTTTTCAAGGTGCTATTTTTCTGTCAGTTACTATTCACCAGCAGTGATAGATCTTGATTTTTCATTGCCTTCCTCTTATTTTCTGTGTCTGTGTTCTTCATCAAAGTTCTTCCTCTTTCAATTCTCTACACCGTTCATGTTTTACACTTCGTCTAATTCCGTCTAGACTTGACGTTATGTTTTTTCTTCCAATCCCTATTTTCACTTGAATTCTGTTATGTTTTCAACCTTAAGTTTTCAAACTTGTTCTATCCAACCCTTTTCTTCTTAAGTGTTTCAAACATACCCGAAGCAGTAAGTCTTCTTCAAATCCTCTCACGGCGTCGACTTCCTAGACGGAGCGATCTTCATCAAAGGCTCGGCGTGGAAACGACGGCATTCTTCACTCAATTGGCTAAATTTCCTTTACTTTTCTCTTGATATTTACAGTTGTAATTTCATTCCACTTAGTGATAATCACACTCCATGAACAAAATTTGCATTTTCAAGCATAAGGGTATTTCCAACTTGAGCTAAAATCAAATATTCTCTCCCCGTGGGATCGACCCGTATTCACCACTGTAGTCGTATTTTCAAAATCATTCGAGTGAGTGAGTGCGGTTATAAATTTTGAAATTTGTGTGGCACGACATTTTTAAACGACGACTGTCGAGCAGCATCATGAACCTACCAAAGACCGATGAGCTAGAGAAGAAGAAGAAACCTATCGCCTTGAAGGCTAGTTCCAGTCGATCCAGTCACAACGGATCATCCAGTGATCAGAGTCTTTCTAGATCAGAATTTGGAGGAGATCAGCTAGCTATGTTAACTAGAAAATTCAGAAGATTCTTGAGAAATAAGGGAAGATATTTTGGAAGAGGACAGCAGAGAGGCAGGAGACAAACCAGGTATAACTCTAACCCTGCCAAAAAGGTTGACACTAATGTCTGTTATAACTACAGGAAAGCTGGCCACATGAAGGCAGATTGCCCGGAGCTCCAAAAGATGAAAGAAAAATCAAAGAAGAAGAATACCAAAGGGAGAGCTATGGTGAGTACCTGGAGCGACAAGGACGAGGGCAACTTAAGCTGCACTTCTGAGAGTGACAGAGAGGAAAGTCAAATCTGCCTGATGGGCAAATATGAAGATAAATAAGATGAAGCTGATGAGGTATCCTCTCCTTTTGAACATTATACTATTGTTGATTGGGAGGATGCATATGGTGACTTGTTAGATAAAGTAGATGACATCAGAAAAGAAAACATGCATCTAAAGAAGAAAGTTAATTCTCTCATGAATGATACTATATTGTCTGATAGAATTGCTTATCTTCAAACTGAAAATGATGTCTTAAAGAAATCTTGTGCTGAAATTGATGATTTGAAAAATGCTTTGATTGATGCAAGGGAAGAAAATGAAACACAGAAAAATGTCATTGATGATTTGAAATTGAGATTACAGAAATATGAAAATGAAATGAAAATTGTAAATGAAAAGTATGATATTGTGTTGGGTGTTAACACTGAACTTAAGAAATCGATTGAAAATCTAGAAAATCAAAACAAGGATAAACGTCAAGTTATTGAGAACATGACCCAAGGGACTGAGAATCTGAATGCCCTTTTGGGGTCTAAGGTTAACTTTAGAACATAGGGTCTCGGGTTCAATCCTACAGCTAAAAGGAGTTTTGAACTGAAGACTATTTCATTTGTAGCTGAGAAACAAAAAGGACCCCTTATTAAAATGCACAGTGGGAATACATCAGAAAAATATGTTAACTCCAAAATGCCCAGTGTCAAGGACAAGGGGAAACATAAAATTAGTGAGTCTAGTCATGTGAGCACATACTACCCCACACCTCAGGGCAGAGTTCAAGTTAGGGGTCAACCGTCACTCAAACCCAAACCCCAGACTAGGTTCTCAAAGCCTCAACAGAAAAAGACCCAAACTACACCCATGCACACGTCAGGTAGGTCTAAGATATTCGGGAGATGCAATTCAGATAGGGGTCAAACCAGTCAATCTTACCATCCCAGAGTTCAGACTAATCACACCTACTTTCATGCTCAGCCACAATAGTTTAATAGGTCTCGAAGGGATAGAATTCAAGGGAGGTCTGGATATCATTCATATCCCACTCAGACTTATAGACCTTAGGCCAGAAACTGGGTTAGGCAATCCAGGACATGGAATTCTAGGAAACAAACTTCCTATGGTTAGCCTAGGACCACCACTGGTCACACAACTCTGAATGCTTATTGGTCTAGGCACTGGCACAACCATGCTCAAGCGGCTAATAATAATGGTGCCAGGACACAAAACAAGAAAGGAAAGACTCAGTCTATTAATGCTGAAAAGAAGAACAACAATAAAAAGAATGTGAACAAATCCACAAAACAAACATCTCTCAAACAAATGTGGATTCCCAAGAACTTGTTGTCATGTTTGAATAGCTTTACTTATGTTCTGGAGCCCAAACATTTTTGGGTTCCAAACTTCTCTGCGTGATTGTCATTACAGGTATGTCTGGCAGCCAAGCACAACATGTGGTACTTGGATAGTGACTGCTCCAGGCATATGACAGGGGACAGGGCAAAGTTCTGCATGCTGGTTAAGAAGAATGGAGGCCTTGTTACCTTCGGAGGAAACACCAAGGGTAAAATTGTCGGTTCAGGTAAGGTAGGTAAGTATACTACCTGCTGTATTAATGATGTCATGCTGGTTGAGGGTCTTGCTTAGAACTTGTTAAGTATTAGCCAGCTCTGTGACAAAGGTCACAAGGTAGTGTTTGACTCTTTAGGCTGCAATATTTATGAGCCTAATTCTGATAAGGTTAAATTCTCTAGTAAAAGAGTCAATAACATATACCTAGTTGACCTAGATGATATAGCTCATACTAATCTTTGCCTCACTATAAATAAAGATGACTTGACATATCTGTGGCATCGTAGATTAGGCCATGCCAGTTATATTGTTCTCCATAAACTGAATAAACATTGCATGGTTAGAGGACTCCCTGAAATGTCGTTTAAAATTAATAATGTTGTATGTGAAGCATGCACCCAGTCTAAACACACTAGGAAGTCTTTCAAATCCAGAACTGAGAACATGTCTTCCAAGCCTTATGAGCTGATTCATATGGACCTGTTTGGACCTACAAGATCAATCAGCTTATCATGAAGAAGATATGGATTTGTATTAGTTGATAACTTCTCTAGATTTACTTGGGTGTTTTTCCTCACACACAAGAATGATGCATTCACTGAATTTCAGGAGTTTTATCTGAAAATAAAACAGAATAATGAAAATTCAATTCAGAATATTTTGTCGGATCATGGTGGTGAGTTTGAAAACTCACAGTTTGATGATTTTTACAGGAGCAATGGAATCACTCATCGGTTCTCCTCGCCTAGGACACCTGAGTAAAATGGAGTAGTGGAGAGGAGGAACCGAACACTTGTGGAGATGGGTCGTACACTGCTAGTGGAAGGTAACCTACGAAGGAAGTTTTGGTCTGATGTAGTCAATACTACATGCCATGTAATCAACAGAGCCATGGTAAGGCCATTTACCCAGAAAACACCATATGAAATTCTCAAGGGTAAGAAACCTTCAATTGATTACTTCAAGGTCTTTGGTTGTAAATGCTTTATTCATGTCAATGCTAAAAGAGACCTTGATAAGTTTGAACCTAAAAGTGATCCGAGAATTTTCCTAGGATATTCAGAAACCACTAGAGCATATAGTGATGCAGGATGGACACGCGACCTGGGACTCTAGCTCACGATCGTCCCTATGCGAGGGAAGACGTGGGACCGTGCGCAGTTGAGAAACTGGCAGTGAGTCTCGGGTATCGGCCTTTCCCCGTTAACTCGGGTCGAGTCACTCACTCTCGCTCTCACAGCAATGATAAAATGATAACCAGCTAGATAATCTATCACTCATGCAGCGGCATATACAAAAATATACGAGTAAAGCAATGCCTACGAGGAGGGTGGCGAGTGTACCTCCACGCTCCGGGCGTGGGGAAGACGTTCCCGGCCAAGTACGGTAACTCCCGGTAACAACGGTAAAAGTTAATTACAAGAGTAAATTTTATTGCCAACTCCATGCAGGGAGGTAAAGGGCTACAAGTGGGGCCCGGGAGGACCGACCCTGAGTTGACGGGCAGCAATCTGGAGGTACGTACGGCACGAACTCGGCATGCTGGTCCGACTCGATCCTGCGTCGACTCGGTACTGCGCCGACTCAGTTCTGACTCACTGGACAGTAAGGCGCGGTTTCCAAAGGAATGTTTCCCTCCTGATGTCTTCTTAAGGCGCCGCTTGGCTGGGACGATGGCGGGATGTCCCTGATCGACTCCCTGAAGTGGCGATTCCAGAAGTTGACTTTTGATATTTTTGCACAAATTATTCCCGGACTGATTTTCCTGATCTGCACAGAGAACAGGTTAGCGCGCCTCGATGGCAAGAATTATGATGCTCAGATCTGAAGGCCGATCGAGGCGTGGCTAGTACCGTTGGAAAGAGCACTCACAGAACTATAACATAAATTTTCCACATCTCCATCCACCGAACGGATTGAAGATGAGAATGATTGTAACACTGTTTTATTTTCTGACCCGGACTGACAGACACATAGGGCAGACTGTGTTTTTCTTGAGACTGACCTTTGACCGAAGAGGAAATGATTTTTATAGACTCCACGAAAATTATGGTGGAAGGGGGTATATGTGAGGAACACTGAGGAATTTTTGTGATTTTTTAAAAATTTATAAATTGGTGGGAAAAATACAACAAGGTGACTCTATCCCGTAGATCTGCAGAATGGCAGATTAAAGGGGGGGAGAATAATAAATGCGGGAAAAATACCAAATGAAGTCCAAATGACACGAAATTTGAACTGGAGGTTAGGGGAGATGGACAGACTAAACTCTAAAAATTAGGGATTGATCAGACAACAAGAACTAGAGATAAAAATCCGGAGATGAGCTTCTATCCTGATGTAGATAGAATCCGACGATGGTGGCGATGGCGCGACGGCGGTGCTATGGCGGCGGCGGCAGAAATGGAACTCAGAGGGGCTAAGGATAATGGGCTTCACACCCTAGAGGGCTGGAGGAGGAAGAAGAACCAGGGAGAGAGGGAGAGGGGCGCACCCTTCCTTGGAGCAAATGCCAATTTTTCACTTCATTAATTCTACATAAAATGGAAATACATGGTATTTATAATAAATGTAAAAAGACTCAAAATGACCTCAGATCTAGGGTTAAGGGGTAAACTAGGGATAGAAGAAATTATTTCTCCCATGTGGTTTGGAACCACATTAAACAAGTAATAAGTGGGGGGCGCCCCCTTGACCAAGGGAGGAGAAAAGGTGGACTTTTTGGTCTATTTGTCCCCCATGTATCTATTTGACATTCAACCCTTCTAGAAGCCACCTAGGATGGTTGACCAGTCCCACATGGATGAGGTGGACTAATGGGGAAGGAATGGGGGGCCCCTTGCTGGACCTACTACACTTTTTGCACAAAAACTCAAAGAATCCAAGGGAATGACAAAGTGGCTTATAAAGCCTTACAATTGCGTAAATACTTTCCCAAGGATATAAAATCAAACTAAAAGGACACGAGTGTAAAATAAAATTAGTGCTCGGCGTCGATTCACATCAACTCTCCCCGTGTGGGAAGAACTCGACCCCGTCGAGTAAGGGGTACGGCTGCTCGAGTAGCTCCGGCGGATTCGTCACCGAACCTGGAAGCGCGGAGTACGCTCCACTCGAAGTAATCGACACCTGCTCATCCCGTATAGATTCGAAATGCATACGCTGCCATGTGAATGAGGCTAGAGGTGGACACTCCGGGGTGGGGTCACTCTCAAATGAGGGAGGCGGCTCAAAGACTCACTAGGAATCACCGCGGGTCCCTTATGTGACTAGATCCGATATGTGGAGTAAAACCGATCTCAAAGTCTGACAAGTCTCATACTCGAAAGGGACTAACAACGCGAGCGCACAAAACTGACTCGACTCAACGTATGCACAGACACACAATGCACTCGACAAACAAACCGGACGAAACAAAGACTCACACAGACCCTAAACAAACCTAATGTTAGTCTGACCCGTACGTGTATGACGGCGGACCAGGACACCCGAATATGTGCCATGCATGCATGTTATGCAACCGGTGGTTGGTGGCATGGGGAACACCTAGACGTCCAAGTATGACCCAGTCATGCATGGACAGCCCTTTGGATTTGGGAGACTTGAGAGGGCTAGGAGAATCGGGTATAGGTGTATCGAGAATGGGCTTGGTGGGTATAGACGACCCGGCCAGTAGGGAAGGGGTGTGGTAGTGGACTCCCTCGAAGAATTAAACTATATATGGTGGGTCATGGGGCCCACTAGGGAATGAGTCAAAGGGATCAAAGAAGGTATGACCCCTTGTGGTGGGTTCCCACAAGTCACGATCCCATGTATGGAAGTCTTGAAGGTGTGTATGGTCACCTTCATACATTGTGGTAGGTGGGACGGTGAACATATGTAGGATGTATGGTTCCTCCCTTGGGCAAAAGGGTATGGAGTCGGGCTTGGCCGGCATAGGGAGGAATAGAAGAATTTCCGTGGTGACACAACCCACGGTGCACACGGAGGTAATGGACCTTAAGGTCGGATGGGTGAAGCTAAGACTAGTGGGTTGGTCGAAGCTTCGGGCCAAGGAGTGCGTCAACTGCCATTGCGAGTCTAATCCCATAACAAGGTCATTCAAGGTATCAACATGGTGACTAGACCGGATTGTAGTGTGGAAGGAGTTGACGGGCACTAGAGGTAAGGTGGGGTCCATGGGTGGGTAAGGAGGTGGGACCAAGCCATCCTTGAGCCAACTAAGAAGTGGCTCGGAGATGAAAAGCGTACCCGTTAGAAAGACGGGTGGCTCGGGCTTGGGTGGCTCCAAATAAGATGGTTCTGAATAAAGTTCGGAAGTAGAAAGTGGCAATGGAGCACTCACGGGTGGTGAAGGAGCATGTGTCCTTTCTATCCTTTCCAACCAATCCGAAAGCATTTTCTTGATTTCATCTAAGGTGCGGGTTGGAGTAGGGGTATCGCGGTGGACTCGCCCGTAATCAACCGACCTAGGCTTGGGTTGGGGCTCATCTAAGAGCAGGACTCCTTGCCTCCGATTATGACCCACTTGGTTGGAAGTGAGTTGGTGGGGTCGGCTAGAGGTGTGACCCATGGGGTTGGAAGTAAATGGGTGGGACGGGTTGGAAGGGACCGGATGGGGAAGGTAGACCCTCCTAAGCTCTCTCTTCATGTCCCACCATGATTCGATGGGCCATTGCCTCCTAACCTCTCTCAAGCCTTGGATGTCTCTCCACTTTTCGGCCGCCTTGTGGAGGAGCCTCTCCTTGGCAAAATAGAATTGCCCGACTTCGGACATAGTATAACAATCAAAGTATGTGTCCATGGCGGCCTCCCACTTGAGGTAGTCGACCGAGTCATTGGAGCCATAAAAATTCGAGGCTTCGGGCCTACAGAAGTGGAGAGGGTGGTTGCCAAGTCCATGGGTGTGCCAACGGTCATATCGCCTGGGCGATCGAGATTCCATTGGAAATGGGGAACTACAAGACGGACATGCTGACACTTGGACAAGACACTAGACTGACTATGCAAGGTTGGAATGCATGCACACTAAGGACCCTAGACTTAAACCAAGACTCGGTATGTGGCGGAGTTAATCGATCCGAAGATCACTCGCGCAAGTGTGCGGCCTTCCCGATAGGCGTAGCCTAACATTCGGACAACACCTTTTGAGATTCCGATTAATGGTATGCAAATGCAACACATAGACCGATTTAGACTTAGACTCGACTTAACCGACTCTTTTTTTGTTTGGAATTTTACAAATGACTACCCTAGACTCAACTTGCGCTCTGATACCAAATTGATGCGGGACGGACACGCGACCTGGGACTCTAGCTCGCGATCATCCCTATGCGAGGGAAGACGTGGGACCGTGCGCGGTTGAGAAACCGGCAGTGAGTCTCGGGTATCGGCCTTTCCGCGTTAACTCGGGTCGAGTCACGGGACGGTCACTCACTCTCGCTCTCATAGTGATGATAAAAGGATAACCAGCTAGATAATCTATCACTCATGCAGCGGCATATACAAAAATATATGAGTAAAGCAATGCCTACGAGGAGGGTGGCGAGTGTACCTCCACGCTCCGGGTGTGGGGAAGACGTTCTCGGCCAAATACGGTAACTCCCGATAATAATGGTAAAAGTTAATTACAACAGTGAATTTTATTGCCCACTCCACGCAGGGAGGTAAAGGGCTACAAGTGGGGCCCGAGAGGACCGACCCTAGGTTGACGGGCAGCAATCTGGAGGTACGTACGGCACGAACTCGGACTGCTGGTCCGACTCGGTCCTACGCCGACTCGGTACTGCGCCGACTCGGTTCTGACTCGCAGGACAGTAAGGCGCGGTTTCCAAAGGAACGTCACCCTCCTGAGGTCTTATGAAGGTGCCACTTGGCTGGGACGATGGCGGTTCCAGAAGTTGACTTTTGATATTTTTGCACGAATTATTCTCGGACTGATTTTCCTGACCTGCACAGAGAACAGGTTGGCGCGCCTCGGCGGCAAGAATTATGATGCTCATATCTGGAGGCCGATCGAGGCATGGCTGGTACCGTTGGAAAGAGCACTCACAGAACTATAACATAAATTTTCCACATTTCCATCCACCAAACGGATTGAAGATGAGAATGATTGTAACACTATTTTGTTTTCTGACCCGGACTGATAGACACACAGGGCAGACTGTGTTTTTCCTGAGACTGACCTTTGCCCGAAGGGGAAATGATTTTTATAGACTCCACGAAAATTATGGTGGAAGGGGGTATATGTGAGGAACACTGAGGAATTTTTGTGATTTTTTGAAAATTTATAAGTTGGTGGGAAAAATACAACAAGGTGACTTTGTCTCGTAGATCTGCAGAATGGCAGATTAAAGGGGGGGAGAATAATAAATGCGGGAAAAATACCAAATGAAGTCCAAATGACACGAAATTTGAACTGGAGGTTAGGGGAGATGGACAGAATAAACTCTCAAAATTAGGGCTCGATCAGACAACAAGAACCAGAGATAAAAATCCGGAGATGAGCTTCTATCCTGATGTAGATAGAATCCGACGATGGTGGCGGTAGCGCGACGGTGGTGCTATGGAGCGGCGGCGGTGGCAGAAATAGAACTCAGAGGGGCTAAGGAGAATGGGCTTCACACCCTAGAGGGCTGGAGGAGGAAGAAGAACCAGGGAGAGAGGGAGAGGGGCGCACCCTTCCTTGGAGTAAATGCCAATTTTTCACTTCATTAATTCTACATAAAATGGAATTACATGGTATTTATAATAAATGTAAAAAGACTCAAAATGACCTCAGATCTAGGGTTAGGGGGGTAAACTAGGGATAGAAGAAATCATTTCTCCCATGTGGTTTGGAACCACATTAAACAAGTAATAAGTGGGGGGCGCCCCCTTGACCAAGGGAGGAGAAAAGGTGGACTTTTTGGTCCATTTGCCCCCCATATGTCTATTTGACATTCAACCCTTCTAGAAGTCACCTAGGATGGTTGACCAGTCCCACATGGATGAGGTGGACCAATTACACTACAAGAAAAAGTGGCTATAGCGACCGAATTAGCGACCGATTTAATCGGTCGCTAGTCGGTCCCAAATAGAGACCAATTCGGAGACCGAAATAATCGGTCGCATAACCGAGACCGTTTCAGCGACCGCATGTATATCGGTCGCTAATCGGTCGCTATTATTGCGACCGAATTAACTTCGGTCTCCAGTCGGTCGCTGATGCCGTTATACTTCCTACTACGACCCCCGCCCGCCCGAGCCCTCCCGCCCGAGCCCCCCCTCCCGAGCCCCCTTCCCCTGCGGCCCCCTCTCCGCCCTAGCCCCCCTCCCCGCTCCCGCCCGAGCCCCCTCCGCCGGAGCCCCCCCTCCGCCCGAGCCCTCCCGCCCGAGCCCCCCTCCTCCGCCGGAGCCCCCCTCCCCGTGCTGCCTCCCGCCCGAGCCCCCCTCCGCCGGAGCCCGTCGCCGCGCCGCTCGCGTCGAGTCGCCGTCGCCGCTCGCCCTGCCGTCGTCGCCCTCCGCAGGTACCTCTCTCTCTCTCTCTCTCTCTCTCTCTCTCTCTCTCTCCCTTCCCCCTCCGTCACCGGCCTGCTCCCCTCCCCCGCCGGCCTACTCCCCTCCCCCCTGCGGCCCCGTCGCCGGCTTGCTCCCCTCCCCTCCCCCCTGCGGCCTGCGCCCCCGTCCCCCTCAGATCTCCTTCCCATCCCCATGCCCCTCCCCCTCCGGCCTGACCCCTCTGATCCCCCTCCCCTTCCCGTCCCACTCCGCCTCCCCCTCTGCCTCCGACGGTCTCCTCCCTTCCTCCCCTTCCCGTGTCCCCCTCTGCCTCCCCCTCCCCTTCCCGTCCCCCTCCACCTCTGGAAACCCCCCACCAACTCCCCTTTGTGCTGCACCACCGGAATCGTCTCACCCTCCCAATGCCATCGGAAGCCCCCTCCCCATCCCCCCAGTACTGCGGGCCAATGCAACCCCCCATCTCCTTGTCGAGTGAAAACCCCCCTCCCAATCCCCATGTGCTGCTGGGTGTTAGACCCCCCTCCCCCTTGTAGGTTGCAGGAATCCCCTCCCCCTCCCTCTGCAGTGCTGGAACCCCTCCCCCTGCAGACCATCGCAGCTCCTCCTCCAGTTACTATCGGTCGTCTGAGCCGAGGGAGAGTGCAATAATTTTGTCTAACATGATTATTTAAATTGATATGTTTTTAAGAATTCTAACTCCTGCAAGTTTATGCCTCTATTTAGTGACTTTGTATTTGCAAAACAGTCCAGTTTGTGAAGCAATGGCAATCAAGAGGCAAACACTTGCATATTTCTAATATTATAAAAGAGATTATTGTACTACCATTCTTCTAAAAAACACTTATTTATGTACTTTGATCACACGAGAATAACTACGGATTTACCTGTTAATTAAGTTAGACCAGTTCTAAGGCAGTCCTTAACCTAGAAACGACATTAAGGAGACAAAAAATAACGAGGAACCCAAATTTTCATTTAGAATAATAATTAAAATTAAGTTACTGGTGATTAAAAATTAGCAAGATGTTGCATTTATGATAAAGTCGGATTTAAAACTAGCGAGATTGGACATATACTGTCGGGTCACTCCACGAGCTCACCGTCCATCTCGTAGAGGATTGATTTGAGGGGGATCGTGCGGTCGAATTTACGTCGGAGCTCCTCTACCGGTCTCCACCCTCACCGCCGCGGCCTCCCACTCAGCCAACGTCCCCCCTCTATCGCCACCTCTGTCACAATCAGTCTCATATCGGAGGCCTGTTGACCCGAGTTTGTTGTTCTAGGTACGGTATATGATTCGCACCGGAACACTGTGAGTCGAAAGATCCCAGACTTCTAGGTTAAGGAGACATGCAAATTTGACAGAACTACAAAGAGTGGCTCGTCTTTCGGAGTGACGTGGGTTAAGAGATATGAAACATATCACGGCATCGAGTGACATTGGCATGTGATAACGACGCTTTGGCTTCTCATAACTTAATGGTTTGGTCTGAATTTGGCGGAATGGAGGTCATGTGGTTGACATCAGTGCAACATCCATATCCCCATGCGCTTCGAACCATAGGCATTGATATGCAAGGCGGTGGCGGAGATTCTCGAGGGATAAGTGAATGACAGGACTTCTGCTTTCAATGTGATAACTCATAACCTTCCAAAGGAGATTTGACTGTGCAGACTAGATTCCCCCATCTTGTGGCCTTCACCGTAACTGCCTTGCTAGTTCTGCATCATCTGGTATGGCGCCTGAGCTAATACCTCCATGTTGGGGTTGTGGCAGCCCGAGTTTGGAAACCATCTCTTAGACTATGCCGAGCTATGAGACCGGTGATCGAGCTAGGACTCTTCGATTACTTGCCGCGACCCTTTATATTTACCTGCTTAGATTTCTATTCTTTTATGTGACTGAAGTCTGATAACCTCTCTCCCATTTACCATATGTCACGATCTTTGTTAACCAGCTCACATCAGACATAGTTGCTAGAGGTCAGGTATCTCGAAGTAATGAAGAGGAGTGCTGCTGTGTTGAAAGTGGACTGTGAAAGACAGGGCAGCTGGGATTATTGTTGGTGCATGATGCTTCTTGGTCTAGGTGCATAAAGTCAAGAAAACTGAGGGAGGCTGAGGTAAAAGTGTTGACGAGAAGTGATAGAAAAGATAAACAATTTTTTATCTTTACCTCAATAATTAAATTTAATTCATTTATACCTCTTAAAGTAACAATGACATCAACAGCAGCATTAACAGCAGCAACTGCAATAGTAGCTACAACAACAACAACAAGAATAATGTTATAAGAATCAGCAATATGATTTAGCCTTGCATGAACTCTGTTATGGGACTTCTTAACTGGTCCAATGATGCAACTCTTTTAAAAGATGTGCAACTGGGGTTCAAAGTGCATGTGCCATGCACCTCCTCACGTGTATATGTAGTCATGATATATTGGCATAAAAGGAAAAACAAGGTAGTTGGGAGTTTGAGCAAAACGTTGTTGTATCCCTATGTTATCAGAAATGCTTCTTTCATTTGATATACAGTTCTTAGTTTTGCTTTTGCTCCAGATCTCTTTCAAGATATCAATGCATTGAAGTTTTTTTCCCATAAAATATAAAGATTTATTAAAGAATGAAAAGGATTCAACACAGAGGGGGACATGCCACCTTACCTCCAGAGAGGACAAAGAAAATAAATAGACTGCCCACCCTAGAGAGTGTCCAAAGAGAAACCTAGATAAATATCATTACCGATATTGTTGCGGCTTCCCAACCCTGAAACCTCGAGTCTAATTCCTGTACATTTGAGGTAAGCATATTTTTCTTCTGATTTCATCCTTTTCCTACCAGTGTCAACACTGACAAGTTGATGAATAGATACCATTGAGACATCCTCCGACCAGTCGTCTTCAATTTCGGAGTTAAGATGTTGATCGAGTGACCCACGCCGTAGGTTTGTGTGGTACAGCTCCTCTTCCTCTTCTTCAGTTTGGGTTTGATCCATAGAACCCAATGACGTAGAACACGTCAAGATGCCTCGTTTGGGAATATGACTACCTCCATGGGCCCGTGGAGCTATGCCAACAAGGGCCTGATGACGAAGTAAGTCTTCAGCAATTAAATCTTCGAGCTCATCACAATTGACCTGACCATGGCCCACAAACTAACTTGAATAGTTGAATCTGCACCTTATCATATTGACCTAAATCAGCAGCCCATATGCACATTCATTTATTCTCCCTGGAACTCTCCATCAACACTCATAGTATGTGCATAGCTTCTATCTTTGATCTCCATGGCATAATGCCCAATTTATTTCTTTTGCTGCTGTGTGATCACTTATCCTTCTGTCAAATAATCTTTTCCACAACTGTATACGAAGTGTATTTATGCTTGTTAGCATGATGGAAAGCATATTCATGTTTTAGGTCAGGATAAGCTGAATACCAAGCATAATTTTCAAGCGGTTACAGGGACAGAAACCTAAAAGAAATTATAACCATTTGATAACTTGGCCCTATGCTCTAGTATCAGAGATTCAGGTATAGGATTATTGGTATATTACTTTAGTAGATTAAGGAAGAGAGTAGATCTGCTATATCTGATAGGTAACATCTAACATCCATATCCATGTGTGCGCTCAGCATAACATACTCTTTGCCTTACAATTGACCCATCCTCTCTCTCAAGTAAAGCCCCTTATTTGCATCTCTTTTCTCAATTCATTCTCATAAATCTTCTATGACTATAAGTTGTCAAATATTATTACAATTCCAGTCACCTTGACATCAAGAAGTTTCTAGCTGGCCACAGGCTGTCAGGTACCTATGAGGATTAGTTACAATGTTTTTCTAAAAGTTTTTCTTCCTCCATCTGTTTGTTTAAAGACCTATCATACTATCTTATCCATCCTCAGTAATAAAATGGGGTTTAAGATTGCACCATATTTACTAATGTTCAAAAAGTAACATTGTATGTTTTGATGAGTGAAAAAGTGTCATTTAATGGTTATAAATGTTTCTGTCCTGCATCAGATTTGGTATCAGAGCATAAGGGAATCAACTTATTTTTATAAGTTGAGGTCCTACATTTTGTAATCAGTATGCTTCCTCTTCCGATTATTTTTACTGCATATTTACCTAATGGACAACGAGCAGAAATTGATGTACATGAGTCGGAAGATAAGAATTGGATTTCACCTGACATTGTTAAGTCACTTGCTAAGACCGGAGAAATTGTTATTGAGGGTGACCGTGTATTTGTGGAGTTCTCTAAGAAGTTCAAAACAGTCACGTATGATGATGGAGCTTGGTGTGACATTGGGTCAATGGCTGCCCCATTCATTATTTTAGGAAGAAAGTGGTTAGAAGAAAGAAGTGCGGTTATTGATTCAGAAAGAAAAACATGCACTTTGAGTTTAGTGTTATTTTCTTGTATTTTCGTAATTAAATTAAGGTTTATTTTTAGTTTAGTGTTATTTAGTCGGTTATGTGTTTTGTTAATTTTAATAGTTAGGGTATTGTTGGATGAAAAGTAAAGTGTGTTTTATTATTGTCTTATTCAGTAATGATACCATCAATTTCTTTACTTGATTTCTGCATAGCTAGTGACAGTGTTGTCTTTAAGCTAAAAAGTATCATGCTATATTTTATTTCTGCTAAATAGCTAGTGAAAGTGTTGTCTTTATGTTGGATGTTAAAATAAAATTCCTGTTTTCATTGTGTACATGTATTGCCAATTTCACATGTTACTGCTATGTTTTTAGATTGTGTTATTATCTTGTCAATATTTAATTAGTTGGGTGTTGTATGTGAGCTGAGATGCGTGGGTGCAACCTAACATTGCACGCATCTTAGGAGAGCGTGTTAAGCCCGTGCCAATCAACCTACCCGTTCAAGACTTTGGGATTGATATGCACGTTCTCATTTTGAATGATGAGAATGTGTATATCTAACTCAAAGTCTTGAATTGTCCCGTTTGGACAGTCTGTGAATGTTTGATCGCACTTAGGTGGTTAATTACTATATGTGTTTGTGTTGTTTGTTAAAAATTTTGGCTGCGTCTTCTCACTCCTCTCTGATATACCTTTATTGATTTTGATTATTTTCTTAACCACTTATTAGTAAGTGTTTAAGAAAATTTCTTAATCAATAAATATTTTGTGGTATATCGGAGAGGTGTGGGGAGATGCTGCCGAAATTTTTAGCAAACAACACAACACATATATAGTCGGCGGCGGCCGCCATTGGGGCGTATCCCTGCAAGGGAAAGGCGGAGAAGATACCATACAGAAATGGCTATGGAAGTTACCCAAGTTCTTTTGAATGCACAGTCAATAGATTCAGCGGTTCGCAAGCATGCTGAGGAAAGTTTAAAACAATTTCAGGATCAAAATGTTACTGGGTTCTTGCTATCTCTTTCGAGTGAATTAGCAAATAATGACAAGCCTGTTGTTAGCCGTAAATTGGCAGGCTTGATTCTCAAAAATGCCCTGGATGCAAAGGAGCAACACAGAAAATTTGAGCATGTGCAGAGATGGTTATCATTGGATGTAGCTGTTAGGGCCCAGGTCAAAGGATGTTTACTACAGACTCTCTCTTCACCGGTGATTGATGCAAGATCTACTGCATCTCAAGTTGTTGCAAAGATTGCTGGTATTGAGTTGCCTCAAAATCAATGGCCTGAACTTATCAGTTCTCTCTTGTCAAATATTCACCAACTTCAGCCAGATGTTAAGCAAGCAACTTTGGACACCCTAGGTTACATGTGTGAAGAAGTCTCCCCTGATGAAGTTGATCAAGAGCAAGTCAATAAGATATTGACAGCGGTTGTTCAAGGCATGAGTGCTTCTGAGGGAAACATTGATGTTAGGCTGGCTGCAACTCGAGCTCTGCATAATTCTTTGGGGTTTGCTCAGGCAAACTTCGGGAATGATATGGAGAGGGATTATATCATGAGAGTCATTTGTGAAGCTACTCTGTCCCCTGAGGTGAAGATACGGCAGGCTGCATTCGAATGCTTGGTCTCCATATCCTCCATGTATTATGAGAAGCTTGCATCGTATATGCAGGACATATTTAACATCACTGCAAAAGCTGTGAGGGAAGATGAGGAACCTGTTGCTCTACAAGCTATTGAATTCTGGAGCTCAATATGCGATGAAGAGATTGACATCTTAGATGAATATGGAGGGGATTTTTCTGCTGATTCTGACACCCCTTGCTTTTATTTTATCAAGCAGGCACTACCTGCGCTTGTCCCTATGCTGTTGGAGACACTCCTTAAGCAAGAAGACGACCAAGATCAGGATGAAGGAGTTTGGAATCTTGCAATGGCTGGAGGAACATGCTTGGGTTTGGTTGCACGGACCGTGGGAGATGACATTGTGCCTCTTGTTATGCCATTCATAGAAGAAAACATTAACAAACCTGAATGGAGGCAGCGAGAAGCAGCAACTTATGCATTTGGTTCTAAAATCTGAAATACCGGTCGGATGGCCGTGCCGGTCATTCCAATACGACCGGGGAGATGAAAGTGACTTGTCAGAACTGACGGAATCCAAATCGGATGCCCGGTTTGAGCTCGGCGCTCAAACTTCATTTTTAAAATACACTTATTTCAAATGAACTGTTAGGACGGGTCCGGGGGTCTAAAATCTGAAATACCGGTCGGATGGCCGTGCCGGTCATTCCAATACGACCGGGGAGATGAAAGTGACTTGTCAGAACTGACGGAATCCAAATCGGATGCCCGGTTTGAGCTCGGCGCTCAAACTTCATTTTTAAAATACACTTAGTTCAAATGAACTGTTAGGACGGGGCATTTGGTTCTAAAATCTGAAATACCGGTCGGATGGCCGTGCCGATCATTCCAATACGACCGGGGAGATGAAAGTGACTTGTCAGAACTGACGGAATCCAAATCGGATGCCCGGTTTGAGCTCGGCGCTCAAACTTCATTTTTAAAATACACTTAGTTCAAATGAACTGTTAGGACGGGTCCGGGGGTCTAAAATTCGAAATACCGGTCGGATGGCCGTGCCGATCATTCCAATACGACCGGGGAGATGAAAGTGACTTGTCAGAACTGACGGAATCCAAATCGGATGCCCGGTTTGAGCTCGGCGCTCAAACTTCATTTTTAAAATACAAGATGAAATTTGAACTTATATTGTGTGTGTGTATTTATATATATGAAAATGAGCTGGCTTAAACTATTGGCATACTCTTGTTAATGCTTGATTTCTTTATTAAGTCTTGTTAATGCTTGATTTCTTTATTAAGGATTTGATTATAATTTTTTTAAATGATATACAGGATCATCCGTCGCGAGATGTTGGACGAGACGACGACCAGGATGATGTTGGACGAGACGACGACCAGGATGAGACATATGTGGAGGATTTGTGATTTTATTTTAGTTGTGTATGTTGTCATTTTATTATTATGGATGTATGATTAATTTGTGATTTTATTTTAATTGTGTGTAATTTGAGGTTCGTGGAGATTGTGATCCGTGTAGTTGATTTATTATTGTTTTATGAAATTGTTATTTATCAGGTGTTTGTATGTGATGAATTTGAGATTTGTCGATATTGTTGTCTGTGTAGTTGATTTTATATTTATGTTATGAATTTGTTATTTATCAGATAATTTATTTATCAGTTTAAATAAATTTTTTAAAAAAAAATAATGCAAAATTAGCGACCGCATGGAGACTGAATTGCGACCGAATAGCGACTATACGTTATATTTCTTTTATTAAATAATTATACTTGGCGACCGACTGGCGACCGACTAGCCACCGAATCAATCCGATAGGTTAATTTTATTTTTAAAAATACAACAAATTTAGCGACCGACTGGCGACCGAATTGAGACCGAATAAATCCGATAGGTTAATTTTATTTTTAAAAATACAACATAATTCGAGACCGAATAGCGACCGAATTGAGACCGACTTAATCCGATAGGTTAATTTTATTTTTTAAAATACAACAAATGTAGCGACCGAATAGAGACTGAATGGCGACCGAATTATTAGCGACCGGTCAGGCGACCGATTATAATCGGTCTCTGGTAACGACTGATACTGCGACCGAATTATGTCGGTCGCGATATAGCGACTATTATATAGCGACCGACATATTCGGTCGCTAGATAGTATCTGTTCGGTCGCAATGCATATTTGCGACCGATCTACGACTGAATAGCGACCGCTAGGTCGGTCGCTATCCGCGATTTTTCTTGTAGTGCAATGGGGAAGGAATGGGGGGCCCCTTGCTGGACCTACTACACTTTTTGCACAAAAACCCAAAGAATCCTAGGGAATGACAAAGTGGCTTATAAAGCCTTACAATTACGTACATACTTTCCCAATGATATAAAAGCAAACTAAAAGGACACAAGTGCAAAATAAAATTAGTGCTCGACGTCGATTCCCATCATATAGTGTGTACAACTTAAATTCTAAAACAGTTGAAGAGTCTTCACATGTAGTCTTTGATGAAACCATTACCAAACCTAAAAATAGTTTGTGTAGGGAACAAGATGATGAAGAAATTCTGAAAGAAGGAAGCTCTACAGATCAATCTGATGATGAAGATGCAAAGGAGCCTGGCACTCAGGGGGAGGTAAATGAGGGTCAAGGTAATTAGGTTATCAATGTAAGATTTCTTAGAGATCATCCTATAGATAATGTAATTGGTAACTTGCATGAAACTCCTAGGACCAGAGGTTATTTTAGAGCTCAGAATGAACTAAATGCTTTTGCATTAGTCTCTCATGTTGAACCCAAGAACATTGACAGTGCCCTCAGTGATGTGCATTGGATCAATGCCATGCACGAGGAATTGAATCAATTTGATAGGAACAAGGTATGGCACCTAGTTCCACCTCCTAATCATGGGACTGTCATTGGGACCATATAGGTGTTCATGAATAAAACCGATGAGCAGGGCAATGTTATTAAGAATAAGGCCAGACTTGTAGCTCAGGGGTACAATCAGGAGTTTGGAATTAACTTTGAAGAGTCATTTGCCCCTGTAGCTAGGTTAGAGGCCATTAGGATTCGATTGGCTTATGCATGCCCATTAGGAATCACTCTGCAACAGATGGATGTAAAATCTGCTTTCTTGAATGGAGAAATAAAAGAGGATGTCTTCGTGAGACAACCTCCATGATTTGAATGTTTAGACTTTCCAAATTATGTCTATAAATTGAATAAAGCTCTCTATGGTTTGAAACAAGCTCCTAGAGCTTGGTATGACATGGTCAGCAAGTTTCTTATAGATAAGAAGTTCTCTAGAGGTGAAATTGACCAAACTTTGTTCACAAAGTTATGTCATCCAGACATTCTCATTGTTCAAATATATGTGGATGATATAATTTTTGGTTCAACTAACCCAATAATGTGTAAGGAATTTTCTGATTTGATGACACATGAATTTGAGATGAGCTCAATGGGTGAGCTGAAGTTATTTCTTGGACTGCAGGTGACCCAAACAAAAGAAGGAACCTACATCACTCAGTCCAAGTACATAAGGGATATGCTGAAGAAATATAAATTTGAAAATCTCAAGGAGATTACAGCACCAATGGGTACATCAACAAGTCTTGTTGATGACCCAAAAGGTAAACCAGTTGATAACAAGCTGTATAGAGGTATGATCGGATCCCTTTTCTATCTTACTGCATCTAGACCTGATATTCAGTTTGCTGTGTGTTTATGTGCTAGGTTTCAGGCTAGTCCTAAAGAGTCACATTTTTGTGTTGTCAAGAGGATTTTTAGATATCTATCAGGCACCCAAGAGTTACGTCTTTGGTACCCTACTAGGTGTGAGCTAGACCTATTAGCATACACTGATGCAGACTATGCTGGGTGTCGGATTGATAGGAAAAGTACTAGTGGATACTGCCAGTTCTTAGGTGGCTGCCTAGTGTCTTGGGCCTCCAAGAAGCAACACACTGTTGCTTTATCCACTGCAGAGGCAGAGTATGTTGCTGTAGGAAATTGTGCAGCCCAAGTACTATGGATTAAGCACCAACTTAATGATTATCAGATAAATTTGAGATGCATTCCAATTTTATGTGATAATACTAGTGCCATATGCTTGACTAAAAATCCTGTTCATCACTCTAGGACTAAGCATATTGAAATAAAACATCACTTTCTTAGAGATGTAGTGAGCAAGAATGAAATTGAATTGAATTTTGTTGAAACAGAAAAATAAATTGCTGACATTTTTACAAAGGCCTTGGGAAATGAAAGATTTAAATTCCTAAGAAGAGAATTGGGGATATGTAAATTTCAGCATGAAAATGACTTCTGATTTACTGATTTCATTCTTGAATTGGTATTTGACTTGGTCTGAAAATAAATATGTGTCTACTTGTCTCTGAATAAACAATTTCTGAATTTTTTGAATAATTGTTGTGCATAGATGCATTGTTAAATAAAAAGACATATAGATAGGGGGAGTTTTGCACCGAGTATATGCCAGTGCATGTCTTGCACTTAGTCGATGCACAGTGTGAGCATTCTACATACAAGGTCAGTGCACCTTCTGTCTAAGTAGCATGTAGGTCAGTGCACTTGCATTCCATACGCATGCATAGTCGGTGCATTGCCTGCTTTATGCATGTTAAGGTCGGTGCATGATAATGTCAGGAGGAGTTTAATCATTCTGTTTTGGTGTAACCTTCTCAAACTCTCTCTTCACACTCAGAAGTTATCATTACATGGCATCAGTTGCATCAATTGACCTCGTTCAGATCTACCTCTATCACATTGTATCTTGGTCACTCTTCTTGATACTTCCTATGAGCTGCTTCTGTGCTTTATCATATATTCCCTCATTCTGAATGGATGATAGCCTTGTAATTGGTTCATTATTTTGAGCTGCAATTATTACAAGTCTTCTCTTATAAAAATCATATTTGCTTCTTGAATAAACTGAAGGTTTGATTTTAATAGACTGAAGAGTTTAAAGACTGTATTTCAGAGAATAAGGTGGTAGAAAACCTTTTATAGCTCTCAACCTTTCTTTCATAACTATGACAGATAAGATCTCCACGGTATCTAAAAATGACAGCCTTAATGTAGTCTAGGCTGAGAAAATCGAAAAGTGTATTGTCTTTAAACAAGTCACTTTGAAAATTAAAAAGGGCAGTACCAATAAAATTATCAGTAAAAGAAATGAATAAAGTGGCAGAGCAATGACTGAATTGCACTGAGAAACTGAACCCTACATCAAAGAAGTGGAGAGGACTTCATGTCATGAAGTGCATCATGTTACCTCTGTTCATATGGTCAAATCTATAGGGTTGGTTTCACTGAGTAACTAGGGGTACTGGCGTCTGATAAACGTGTACTCTTAATGTCAAAGGTGTAAATCTTCTGTGTAGCTTTTGATCAGAGACAGATATTGTAGTTTATGCCTAGTAACTAGGGGTACTAGCATCTAACACACATGTGCCCTTAATGTCAACGGTATAAATGACACTTGTCTGTTCACTAAGTTTTGATTCAAAATCAGATTATGTGAAAAAGATTTGCTATAACCCTTAAATTCAAACTTCACTAAGTGTCAATTGTTTAACCCCAATACATATTCAGGTCACTCTCCTTGATACTCATTGATTCTGAAATTAGTAAGATATAGTCTTGACCTAGTCTATCATGATTGTGTGACTTAGGTTCATTGCTATAAACTGATTCTATAACCCTATTTCAGAAAGTTAGTGAATTCACTCTGCCTTCTATAACTATTAAACCTGATATCTATCAAGATTGCACAATGACTGATTCTTATATCTAAAGAATTATCCAATAATTTGCTTATCTTCTAAACCATTACATCGAGTGTTATTCTGTCTCCTACCTCTTCCTGCATCCCTTCTTATCTTCCCCTGTCTCTCTTACTTCTTATTTGCTGATGGCAAAGGGGAAGAGATTCTATAGGTGCTTATAGGGGAGAGATTTTGTTGGTAAAGGGGGAGAGAGGGGAAGAGAAAGATTTCATGAGATTTCATGCTATTTTGATTAAGGGGGAGGAGTCACTTATTCATGGGGAATTTGGCTATTGTTAATATATGATTGTGCTTCATGTCTCATCAAAATACATCATTTCTCTTGCATTTTTTTTTGAAAGTTGCCAGCATTTTTTGGGGGTGTTGCCATCATCAAAAAGGGGGAGAATGTTGGGTCTCCTCTGGGGTTGATCAGTAGTATGTGTTTTGATGGATTGGCAACAATAGAGTTGACTTTGTTGACTTTCTCTTGACCTGATGATGGTGTTGTGCCCCTTGTGCTTTGTTGATGATGTGGTGTTTTAATGATAGCAACATGAATGAGTCACCACATTATCTTGAATATGTATGATCTATTCTGTGGGAGATTGCATGAGTATGCCATGTCTGAATTGTGAAGAATGCATGTGTATGCTTGAGTCATGCTGTGATAAATTGGTTTGTGCTTGATTTCTATTCTGTGCATTCTCTACTGATATGTTCATGTTGTAGTTCATCAAGTCTATACATTGGGGTCGGCTCTGCAAGTCTGTACACTGGTCGAGCATTCAAGTCTGAACATTCACAAAGTCCATACATCGACTTTGTAGCTTGCATAACTCAAGTCTGCACATTGGGCTTTCACGTGAAGTCTACACATTGGTCTCCACTTGAAGTCTATACATTGGCTAAGGGTCTTCAAGTCCATACACAGTCGTCTGATGCATATTGATTAAAGTCTGTACAACATGCCTTGTTGTTCACAGCTTTCTTGTTTGTGACTTCCCTAGTGTTTTGATGATGAGCATCACTATGTTAATTATTGTCATTTTAATCAGATATCTGGCGTAATGTTATACATTTGAAATTTCCATGATTAACAGGAAAACTGCTATGAGGTAGTATCTTGTATGTCCGTACTGTTCCTTTCATACTTCGTGTTGTTTGTGTTTACTACACTTCATGTTGTCCTTTTGTACGTCGTGTTGTTCCAACTATGTTTGTTGATTGTCTTCGTGCTGTTTACTGAAGCAGCTCAATTTGTTCTGATGAACTGTGAGTCGTTTTCCTGTGAAGCTCGTGTCGTTTCTTCAGTATTTAGTTGCTCATCTCGAGTCATCCTGTTTATTTTTGCTCTCGTGTTTTCATGTCATTTACTGTAGTTACTCGAGTCGTTTTCCTGCTTTCACTGTTTTATTACGTGTCGTTGTAGCCGTTCCTGTCTTATGTCTTCGTGTTGTTTTTCCTAGACCCCGTGTCCTTTTGCGTTGTGACCACACTTCGTGTAGGGTTCTATTTTCGTCTTCGAGTTGGTTTCAATCCGTGTTGTCCTCGTATTTGAGTCTTTTTTTTAAATGTCTTCGTGTTGTTTCTGTGTTTGTGTCTTCGTGTTGCTTCTTTCTATCTTCGTCCAAGGTTCCTATGATCGTGTGTTTTCTATCGTTTCACTCCGTGTTATTTCTTCTCACCTCGTGTTGTTCTCATCCGACCTCGTGTCATTCTCTCTTTATTTGGTGCTGTAGTCATCGTGTGTATCTCGTGTCGTTCTCAGTATAGTGCACCTTTTGTTGTTCCTACACACCTCGTGCAGCTTTAGCTTGAGTGTCAACCGACTTATTTCAGGTATATATATATATAGAGAGAGAGAACCCTGAGCATTAATGCTTTTAATCTCTTTGCAGGAGAAGAAGAAAAAGAAGAAGAAGAAGGATTCTGGTTACAGGATCAAATCCGAACCAGTTTGCTCTATTGTAAGAGTGGGCACGTGATACGAGGCTGACATCTAGCGCGTGATCCGAGATGCAGAGGAGCCTCCACGTGGACTGAAGCATTTGGGCAGGAATCATGGAGAGCACACGCCGCCCTAATCTGCTGCTGCTATATATATGTGTCTTCTTCCTCTGAAGAAATGGGCTAGGGCAGAGAGTGACTGAAGAAGAAGTAGCCAGAGCTAAGAGAAGAAGAGCAGAAGAGATAGAGAAAGCTGAGAGCCAGATCGTGAGAGCAGAAGATGAAAAAGAGAAGATAATAAACGAAGATCGAAATGCAGAGAGTGCCTCCATGATATAGAGAATAGAGAAGAAGGAGAAGGCAGAAGCAGTGAGAAGAAGAAGAAGTAAGAAAGAAGAAGAAGAAGAAGAAAAGAGAGTTCATGCTGGGAGAAAGAGAGAAGCAGTAGAAGAAGTTCCTGCTGGACCGTGGATCAAATCCAGGCCAGCCAGCTCCTGCGAGAGCCATATTTATTTTTATCGTTTCAGCTTTCTGTTGCTGGTTTTATTTTTCCTTTGAACTATTCACTTGGTGTTCTTCCGATCCTCTAGTGTGAGATCGGGTTCCCTCCGGTGTGGAGGAAGAGAGACTTGCGTCTCTGGTTGCCTTTGACTGGGTGTCATTGGTTGTTTCCCTCCGGTTGGGAGGAAGAGAGGTCCGAGACCTCTAGTTTGCAAGTGACTTGGTGTCACTTGTGTTTCCCTCTGGGGTTCAGAGGAAGAGAGACTTGGGTCTCTAGGTTCCCCTCCGGTTTGGAGGAAGGGAGGTTTGGTCCTCCGGCTCTAGGCTTGTGGGTAGCAAGTCCAGGGGTTCCCTCCGGGTCTGGAGGAAGAGAGACCA
Source organism: Amorphophallus konjac (assembly GCA_022559845.1). Classification (NCBI taxonomy): domain Eukaryota; kingdom Viridiplantae; phylum Streptophyta; class Magnoliopsida; order Alismatales; family Araceae; genus Amorphophallus; species Amorphophallus konjac. The sequence goes on from CM040127.1 coordinate 271,476,688, forward strand.
TGCGTCTCTAGTTTCCGAGTGACTGGGAGTCACTTGGGGTGTCCCTCCGGTTGGGAGGAAGAGGGGAGGTTGTTCCCCTGGTCAAGCTGTTTGGCAGCAGTTGTTGCAGACTGAGTCTGCTGTGCTAGTGTTACTAGTGGAAGCCTCACTCCGGTTGGGAGTGAGGGGTGGACGTAGGTCTTTGGACCGAACCACCTAAAAATCTCTTGAGCAGTGGTTTATTTGTGTGTTTGCTTCCGGTAGATGATTGATCAGGAGCGATCCAAGTGCTTCTCTTCATTTCTTCAATTGAATTAGTTTCTATTCTGGTATTATGTTTAGCTTCCGAGGTTTTAATTGGGTGATATTGCTAGCAGGATACATTCACCCCCCTCTGTATCCAGGGCTTGCACCCTAACAATTGGTATCAGAGCCAGGTTTCTGCATACAAGGTCCAGTACCCTGTAGATTCGATCTTGCAGTCTTAGGTGCTAATCTATTTTTAGTGCATAATTATTCCCGTTGCCTTGAACTTACTCGCTATTTGTTTTTCAATGGCTCTTCCACCCGTCTTTAGTGGTTCTGATTTCAGTCAGTGGTACACTGCTTTACATGCTTATGTAAATTCTGCTAATCCTGATTTGTGGAAATTAATTTCACAAGGTCCTCACACCTTACCAATGAAAGTGTCCAAATGGACCGACAGACACAGATCAAAGGGTGGAGAAAATCAGAAAGCCGTTAACCTGTTGAAAGCAGCTATTGACAGAGCCTTATGGTCTTGTCTTCATAATTGTAGCTCAGCAAAGGACATCCTGGATAGGCTGAAGCAATTTCACAAGGTAAACGAGGACAGCTGCATGATGTCTAACAGAAGTAATCCAAGTGGCAGCAATCAAGGCAGCAGTCAGACTGAAGAAGATGATGATGATGAGGTAAATCTCTTCGAGAATTTTTCTCTAGAAGATTGGGAGAATACATATGCTGATCTATTTGAATCTCATGAACTGTTAAGAAAATAGTATAAAAAATTGAAGAAGGGTACTGGTTTATATAGTTCAAGTTCTCCTTGTAGAAATTGTGTTGAATTGAAAAATATTCATGATGCCTGTATGTCTGATTTTTTAATGTTGAAGAAACAAATTTCATTATTGAAAACTGAGAATCAAGATCATGTGAAAGAAATCTCTGAACTTGAAAAGAAGCTTAGTCTAGCTAGTCATGATTCTGTTCAGAGCAAGGATTTGATGAAAGAAATTGAATGTGTTAAGTCTGAATTAAACAAGCTGAAATCCGAAAATGATTCTCTTAAAGGGTTCTCCAATAAAAATGATGAAAAATCAGAGAAACTTAGACAGGAGAACAAATTGCTGATTGAAAAGCTTAATGCCATAAAATCTGTAAACATAGAATTACAGAAAGATTCTGAAAAACAACTGGAAATGTTTCATGAATGTCAGTCTCTCTCAGATGAATGGGTGTTTGATGCTGATCTCCTAGAGCAGAACAGTAAACTGGAAGAGGAAATCAATGAGTTGAAACATCTAAACACCCAACTGACAGATAGGCTAATGACAATGGAAAAAGGCAAGTGTGTGAGTGTGGATAATTCTGATAGGTTGATGAATGTTGAACAAGAAATTGACAGTCTGAAAACCATCAACTTAATGTTAAATGGAAATGTCAGTTGTAGTGAACGGAAAATAGCTGGATATGAGCTTACTATCACATCCCTTCAACAAGAAGTTGATGATCTTTATAAGTCCCTATCTGAAGCTGACAATGAAACAAAACTAAAACAGGAAGTTGAAAAACTCAAGAGTCTGAATGATGCCTTGCATCAACAAGTCATTTCCTGTGAAACAGATCTGTCCAAATATGAAGCTAAAATTGCTGATTTGAATTTTGAGATTAAAGATTTGAAAAATTCTCTATCAAAATTTGTCAAAGGTAAGGACAATCTGAATAAGCTTCTTGGAAAGAGTGATAACCTTGAGAGAAAGGGACTGGGCTATAGTTCGACAAATAAAAGGAGTAATGGGAATGAAACATCTACTGTTTTTGTCAAAGCCACCAATCAGAACACAACCTCTGCTCCTTCTGTCTTCAAATTCTCTGCACAAAAATCCACTGTGAAACCCAAAACTGTAGAAAAAAATCAAAAACTGAAAAAGGGTGAAACTTCACAGAAGAAGGATAAACACACTCTTGTTACTATAAAAAGGGCTACACACAATTCACATGATCTCTCACACACTCATATTAAAAAGGGGTCATGTTATTATTGTGGGAAAGGAGGTCACATAATGGAAGATTGCAGATTGATGTTAAAGGATGAGCATACTAGTGAAACCTTACATTCAAGAAATCTTTCTGATAGAAACCATGCTGCTAGGAAGCCTGTTGCTTCATGTTATTATTGTGGGAAGCATGGTCATCTCATGAATGAATGCTTTATCATGAAAGAAGATGATAAACTACATGCCAGGTCTTCCATGCACTTTCATGATCCATATGGATCTAAACACAATTCTAATCAGCACATTGTGTGCTTCAACTGCAATAAGCCTGGGCACAAGGCTGCTAAGTGCTGGTTTAGATCTACTTGGGGTAAAAATGGTTTTCATAATAGAAATTCCTTTGCTTGCTCTCACTGTGGGAAAAATGGGCATACAGTCAAGGACTGTTGGTATGTTCAAAAGAACTATGTTAAACCCCATTTTGTCAAATTCCCTGCAAAACCTTTTGTGAAAATTTCATGCTATAACTGTGGGAAGCCAGGCCATAAATATGCTGAATGTTGGATGGTTAAGAACAAGCATCAAACTGCTCATGCATATAACAGAAAATCTTATGAACATGTTTATAAACATCACCCTGCTGTTAATATGCATCATAAGAATCAAACACCAGCCATTTCATGTAGATACTATGGAAAATTTGGACATTCTATTGATGACTGTTCACTGATGAAATTTGATGATAATGTTGCTATGATAATGTTTAGAAAACCTGTCAGGGCTAACGCAGGACCCAAAGCTGCTTGGGTCCTTGCAGGATCAAGATGATCAAATACTTTGCAGGTGTGCCTTGGAGGGAGAAATAAAAGAGGTTAACCAAGGCACTCAAAAAGAAAACCCCAGGACTCAATTCAGGTCAATTCTGAAATCTATTTCAATTTCATTATCTGAAATTGTTGTTTTGCTTGGTCGATTTTTGATGCTCTTCTCATGCTGTTGTTTGCACTAAATAAATGAGATTGCTTTGCACTGCATATGTCATTTGCATGACCATCATGGTATATGAAATGGAACAGTGCTGGAGGGCAGATGGAGTATGTCTGGATGCCACTGCCATGTGTGAGGTGGTCCTTGGACCAAGTCCTCCGCCCAGTACCATGGGTCAAGTCATATAGAGCAGTGTATTGCATATCATGTTGATCTGTTGGTGCTAAACTGAAGTTTTCTGAAATATGAATTGAACAATCATGCTTATAGTAATTCTCTTCTGTCTAATTTGCATGAATCATATCTGAATGTTAAATTTGATATCATGTGATGTGATTTCAATACATTTCATGCATATAGTCAGGGGGAGTCCAACTATTTTTTTTGATGAATGCATATCATAATAATATGTCTGTGCTAAATTGAATTATCTTGAAAAGTTGATTGCTCTAGCATGATGATCTCTGAATAAAGAATGCTCTGACGTTTGAATAATCATCTTGCATAAATTGCATCAATTTAGGGGGAGCTTGTTGAGTCTTATGTGAGTCACTACATATAGACAAGGGGGAGCATTATTATATTGTTGTCACTATTTGAAATTCACACTCTACACTCCTTCAAATCATTAATTGACTATTTTGAGTTCATACCTTCTTGGATCTGAAAATTTGGCTGCTAATCCTCAATCTGTTGAAGAAGGAGTGTCTCATTTTGTCTGACTGAAATGACTTTAAACCTGTATTGAGTGATTGACTCTGCTAGTGGCTTTAAACCTTATTCTCTCTTGCTGATTGACTCTTCCACCAGCTTGTACTCTTCCTTCATATACCTCTTAGCTGGTGTGACTATTTTGGCTCCATTATTGAGTTGTTGGTCAGCTAAATTTATTGTTCTGATCTGAGGAACTTAAGCTGCATGTCATGCAATTCAGTCTGAGATTTTGGTAGAAACTCCTATCATATGGGGTTAAGAATTATCACTGAATCAGACTGATATAAGATTAATGTATTCTCAGCTTTGTAATTAAATGAATTGAAAATATCTGTTGATAAGGTTTAATAAACTTTAACCTCTTGTGTCATGTAATCCTTAAAGTCTCTCATCTGATATCTGAAAATTTGAAATCTAGGCTACTTTGGTAGAGATACATAGAGTGAGTGTTGTGGTTAAACATTAACTTGAAAAAATTGACTAAATGAAAAATTGTGAATTCAGAGCAATGACTCGGTCACTGAGAAACTGAGTTCTTTATCAATGAAATAAAGTAACTCATGTCATGAGGTGCCACAGTTATCTCTGATAAAAATTTAGTGAAACAAAACCTGACAGAGCAATAGCTTATTTGTGTTGAGTAGCTGGGGAGTCTGGCCTCTGATAAAGGTGTCTTCTCATGTAAAAAGACACTCATATTGCTAACTCTGCTCTCAAAGTGAGAGGCAATGCCAGTTATCACACTGAGTAACTGGGTCACTTCAACTGAGACTTGTTGTGCCTCATGTAAAAAGATGTTGATCAACTTAAATTGCTCAGGAAAAATATAATGTGCTTCAAATAAAATTATCTTGAAAAATATGTCAACTCATGTTCTTGAAAAAGTGTTTAACTTCAGTACTAACCTGTTTATTCTTCAAAGGTGCATTTGAGATCATATGTGTAAGATAAAAGATGATTGTTTTTGAGTGTTTTCTGACTATTTGGTTCACTTTTATTAAAATTTGGATTCAGATATGAGTATTGAGTTTAATTTGGCAAAGTTGGTATACATCAAAATTAAATCAGATTGATTAAGTTGCCACTTCATAACTCTTTATGATAGAAGAGTCTACATCTTTTAAGACTTATTGAAGTGATGAATGCATTCAAATCCCTCATGATCAGATTCATGCATGATCAACAAAAATTGTATAGTCAACTCCTCTCTTATCAGTTGACTGATTCCATCTGCATTTTTTTTTACCATACAAATGTGAGGTGCCACTCCCATTATTACCTTGTTCACTTGCAGCCCTCTGAACTTCAGACTCCTTATGGTGGTGGATTTCAGATTGATTCCTGAGATGTATTTCTCTCCACACTGTTGGAATCTTCCATCTTGTTCTGCAATAAGTTCTGATTCTGTGGTATTTTCACCAGAATTCAGATTCTTTGTAATGACTTATTTCATATTGATTTATTGGATAACCAGAGTCCATTCCTGTGCTTCAGGGGGAGTTATGGTTTATTCACATCTAAGGGGAGAGTAGTCAATCATGCATGTTGATAGGGGGAGAGCTATTTCATTGTCATAAGGGAGATCTTCATTTTAAAGAACCATGACTCATTCTCTACATTTGTGTGCTGCATTTATGTGCTGCATTTGACTATCAAACCATTTCCCTTCTTTTTGATTATGTCAAAGGGAGAGAATAGCTTGATGAGTCAGTGTGACGCATTATGTTGCCATCATCAAAAAGGGGGAGATTGTTGTGCCCCTTGTGCTTTGTTGATGATGTGGTGTTTTAATGATAGCAACATGAATGAGGCACCACATTGTCTTGAATATGTCTGATCTATTCTGTGGGAGATTGCATGAGTGTGCCATGTCTGAATTGTGAAGAATGCATGTGTATGCTTGAGTCATGCTGTGATAAATTGGTTTGTGCTTGATTTCTATTCTGTGCATTCTCTGCTGATATGTTCATGTTGTAGTTCATCAAGTCTATACATTGGGGTCGGCTCTGCAAGTCTGTACACTGGTCGAGCATTCAAGTCTGAACATTCACAAAGTCCATACATCGACTTTGTAGCTTGCATAACTCAAGTCTGCACATTGGGCTTTCACGTGAAGTCTACACATTGGTCTCCACTTGAAGTCTATACATTGGCTAAGGGTCTTCAAGTCCATACATAGTCGTCTGATGCATATTGATTGAAGTCTGTACAACATGCCTTGTTGTTCATAGCTTTCTTGTTTGTGACTTCCCTAGTGTTTTGATGATGAGCATCACTATGTTAATTATTGTCATTTTAATCAGATATCTGGCGTAATGTTATGCATTTGAAATTTCCATGATTAACAGGAAAACTGCTATGAGGTAGTACCTTGTATGTCCATACTGTTCCTTTCATACTTCGTGTTGTTTGTGTTTACTACACTTCATGTTGTCCTTTTGTACGTCGTGTTGTTCCAACTATGTTTGTTGATTGTCTTCGTGCTGTTTACTGAAGCAGCTCGATTTGTTCTGATGAACTGCGAGTCGTTTTCCTGTGAACCTCGTGTCGTTTCTTCAGTATTTAGTTGCTCATCTCGAGTCATCCTTTTTATTTTTGCTCTCGTGTTTTCGTGTCATTTACTGTAGTTACTCGAGTCGTTTTCCTGCTTTCACTGTTTTATTACGTGTCGTTGTAGCCGTTCCTATCTTATGTCTTCGTGTTGTTTTTCCTAGACCCCGTGTCCTTTTGCGTTGTGACTACACTTCGTGTAGGGTTCTGTTTTCATCTTCGAGTTGGTTTCAGTCCGTGTTATCCTCGTATTCGAGTCGTTTTTTTTTAAATGTCTTCGTGTTGTTTCTGTGTTTGCGCCTTCGTGTTGCTTCTTTCTATGTTCGTCCAAGGTTCCTCTGATCGTGTGTTTTCTATCGTTTCACTCAGTGTTATTTCCTTCTCACCTCGTGTTGTTCTCATCCGACCTCGTGTCATTCTCTCTTTATTTGGTGCTGTAGTCATCGTGTGTATCTCGTGTCGTTCTCAGTATAGTGCACCTTTTGTTGTTCCTACACACCTCGTGCAGCTTTAGCTTGAGTGTCAACCGACTTCTTTCAGGTATATATATAGAGAGAGAGAACCCTGAGTATTAATGGTTTTAATCTCTTTGCAGGAGAAAAAGAAAAAGAAGAAGAAGAAGGATTCTGGTTACAGGATCAAATCCGAACCAGTTTGCTCTATTGTAAGAGTGGGCACGTGATACGAGGCTGGCATCTGGCACGTGATCCGAGATGCAGAGGAGCCTCCACGTGGACTGAAGCATTTGGGCGGGAATCGTGGAGAGCACACGCCGCCCTAATCTGCTGCTGCTATATGTATGTGTCTTCTTCCTCTGAAGAAATGGGCTAGGGCAGAGAGTGACTGAAGAAGAAGTAGCCAGAGCTAAGAGAAGAAGAGCAGAAGAGATAGAGAAAGCTGAGAGCCAGATCGTGAGAGCAGAAGATGAAAAAGAGAATATAATAAACGAAGATCGAAATGCAGAGAGTGCCTCCACGATATAGAGAATAGAGAAGAAAGAGAAGGCCGAAGCAGTGAGAAGAAGAAGAAGTAAGAAAGAAGAAGAAGAAGAAGAAAAGAGAGTTCGTGCTGGGAGAAAGAGAGAAGCAGTAGAAGAAGTTCCTGCTGGACCGTGGATCAAATCCAGGCCAGCCAGCTCCTGCGAGAGCCATATTTGTTTTTATCGTTTCAGCTTTCTGTTGCTGGTTTTGTTTTTCCTTTGAACTATTCACTTGGTGTTCTTCCGATCCTCTAGTGTGAGATCGGGTTCCCTCCGGTGTGGAGGAAGAGAGACTTGCGTCTCTGGTTGCCTTTGACTGGGTGTCATTGGTTGTTTCCCTCCGGTTGGGAGGAAGAGAGGTCCGAGACCTCTAGTTTGCAAGTGACTTGGTGTCACTTGTGTTTCCCTCTGGGGTTCAGAGGAAGAGAGACTTGGGTCTCTAGGTTCCCCTCCGGTTTGGAGGAAGGGAGGTTTGGTCCTCCGGCTCTAGGCTTGTGGGTAGCAAGTCCAGGGGTTCCCTCCGGGTCTGGAGGAAGAGAGACCGTGTGTCTCTGGTTTCTGAGTGACTGGGAGTCACTTGGGGTGTCCCTCCGGTTGGGAGGAAGAGGGGAGGTTGTTCCCCTGGTCAAGCTGTTTGGCAGCAGTTGTTGCAGACTGAGTCTGCTGTGCTAGTGTTACTAGTGGAAGCCTCACTCCGGTTGGGAGTGAGGGGTGGACGTAGGTCTTTGGACCGAAACACCTAAAAATCTCTTGAGCAGTGGTTTATTTGTGTGTTTGCTTTCGCTAGATGATTGATCAGGAGCGATCCAAGTGCTTCTCTTCATTTGTTCAATTGAATTAGTTTCTATTCTGGTATTGTGTTTAGCTTCCGAGGTTTTAATTGGGTGATATTGCTAGCAGGATACATTCACCCCCCTCTGTATCCAGGGCTTGCACCCTAACAGATGGTGTGTATTTTGATGAATTTTTTATGTCAGATAATTACATAAATTTTGTCTGCACTTTTGTACTGAAATGTTCAGATGATATGTGCCTATAATTGGTCGGTGCAACATATTGTAGAACACTCACTTTTGGTTGGTGCACACTCTTAGCATTTTATTATTCAAGTTAGTGCAAACTGAACCCAGGTCGGTGCAAGGTTTGTTGTCAAAGGTTTTAGGTATGTGCATATAGGATCATGCAGCATATAAGTCGGTGCAAGTCCCTGTTGTGTTCAAATAAGGTCCGTGCATTCCATGTAACGATTGCACACATAGTCGGTGCACATCCTGTGCGAATGAAAGCTGAGTTCGTGCAGATCACTGTTCACTTTTGCATTGCATGAAGTCCGTGCATTATCTTCTAAACTCGGTGCACACTTATGCTCATGCATACACAGGGTCGGTGCAAGATTTATCTTGCATTTAGGAAGGTCCGTGCATGTCTTTCTTTCATGTGACATAGAGTAAGTACATGTGTCCATCTTACTCTGCGTCTCATGTGGCTTAGAGTTGATGTAGTTTTGCCTCGATGCAAGTTTTGCATTAGACATAATAAGTCATAGCCTCGTGCATGTCCTTCATACATGTGTGTAGGTTGCACAATAGAGTCGGTGCACTGTATTCATAGTCAGTGCATTTCATTGCTTAAAGTTAGAGGTCACTGTTCATATGCATATAGGTCTGTGCATTTATGTCCGTGCACATTACCTTGGCAGATCCAAGTCGGTGCAATGCTTAGTTCGCATGGTTAAGTCTGTGCAATTCACAGCACAACGTCTGTGCACGATAGGCCTATAGCTTGTTGGCTCGGTGCAATTGTTGACTCTTGCACACATAATGTCTGTGCATGATTCTCTTACAGCCTAATAAGGTCGGTGCATGTTATAATTCATGCATATTTGAGTCCGTGCACTTTTGCTCTCATGCTATATTAAGTCTGTACAATTTCTATGATTGTCTAACAATCTTATGCTGACTGAGTGTCTAACACTTTGACAGGACAATTGTTCATATAGATTAAGGAAGGCACGTGATCCAAGACTGAAGGTTGAGCTATGCTTGTGACACGTGGAAAGCCGTTACGCTCAGATGTTGCCACGTGGCCTTGGATCTTAGATCTAGACAAAAAGCTTGGGTGGGAGATGTGGTTTCCACGTGCCCATCTCTCATAAGCCTCCATATATGTAGATGCAGTGAGAGAGAGCAGAGATTGATGATAATTGACGGAAGAAGAGCCTTCATAGAGAGATACAAGCAGAGAGAGGAACATCAAGCACGGTCAAGCCAGATTGAGAGAGAAGATCTGTGAGAGAGACTTGAGAGAAGTGTTTTATGAGAGCTTTTGTTATCAGTCTCTTAGTTCAGAACTAGAGCTGATCCGCTCATTGTCTTGAGCTACATTCTCATTGTATTTTGGTTTTATGCTTTCTTCGTTTGTTTTTTGAAACTCTATTCTTCAAGCTGTGTGTTAGCGGCAGAGGAGGATTCCTCTGGACAGGTTAAGCTGTAAACCTCAGCGGGAGAGGAGGATTCCTCTGGATAGCATAAACTGTAAGGCTTAGCGGTGTGTAGGGATTCATTCTCCGAAGCTGTAGATCAACGGCCAAGCTATTTGTCAGCAGTGAAGCCACACTCGGTTGAGTGTGGGGTGGGCGTAGATCTCTGCAGGAGATCAAACCACCTAAAAACATATTGTCTTGTATGGTTGCTTAATTTACTCTCGCTTGATCGCATAGATGCATGCATAGGATCTATTGAGCACCGATCTACTTGAGTTGTTCTAGTCTGGGTGTGGTTAAGTGTTTCCAGATCGTCCTACAGTAGTTCGATTTTATTCCGCACTCATTTTAGATGCTGTAGAATTTTTAATAGGTGATTGATCTATTCATCCCCCTCTAGATTCACATCAGTTGCAGATACTTCTTCCCCTCTGAAGGAGGGTGAACTTCCTCATGACATGACCGGGGCAGCCGGGGGCGAGCCCACGCTTTATGGTTCGGCTGGGGGCGACGAGGAGTTCGTCGATATTGAGGGGGTTTCCGAGGGGGACGCCCCTGCTGGTGAGCTTCTTATCCAACACCCTTGGCTATGGAGTTGTCTTCATATAAAACTGGATTTTATAACAGCCCGACTTGGCTTCTTGGTGTACAGGTGCCTCTGATTTACTCGCATATGGGGGTTCTTCAGAGACCTCATCTGGTTCTTCGAGCAGTGACAGTGCGGCGATGGAGATGGATGAGAGTTCGAGCTCGGGCTCTTCTTCCTCTAAGGCCGCTTCTATCGGAGACGCCAAGATGGAGAGAGCTTTGGAAGGTACATAGAGATCCTTCCCTCCTCGCTATTGGCTTCAGTTTAGTGTTTAGAGCAGGGTGTCGATGTTATTGTGTTATGGCCAGGACTGGGATCTGAGGGGGAGCGCATGCTTGCTCCTACTGAGGATAACCAGGGAGGGCCTTTCATCTCCCTGATGACCACTAAGGATGGTCGGATTATGGAAGAGCCTTTGCCCTCCCCGACCTCGGCCGGCGAGATTGCTGACATGGGGGAGCGATTGCCTTCACCGACCCCTGCGGAAGAGACTACAGGCGTGGCGGGAGCCGCACCGGGTAAGGACTGAGACTTTTCTCAGGTTTTTCACCTTGTCTTGTCAGATAAACTCTGGATGTTGTGTATTTCCTTCTCATGCTGGGTGGGATTGTGTAGGCTTTGCTGGTGTGTTGGCTGAGATCGGACACTCTTCCCTGGACCTAGGGGTCGAGTGGCCTACGTCTGCTTCCCCGCCCGAGCTGCTGCTGAACGCGAGCATGGGTGCATCCTTGCTTTAGCGAGCTCGAGGCTGCCTAGGAGGTGACCCCCTGCCTTCTCCGGAGGAGCTTAGGCAGCGGTTGAGGGAGTGCACCCAGGGCTACCACAGCCTCGGCTTCCCGTGCGAGCTCTGGATGTCTGGCTTGGCCGGTATCTGGGAAGAGTACATGCGGCTTCTGGCGGCTCAGAAGCAGAGGGCGCAGCGGCTGGCGGCGATCTGAGAGGCTCAGGAGTAGCGGGCCCAGCTTGTGTCGGCCGTGGCTGAGTAGAGGAGACATGCTGACGTGGCCGTGTCACTTTCTCGGGACCGCGCCATGCAGCTGGGCGAGGTAGAGAATAAAGCTGAGGCCTTGAAGAACGCCTTGGAGGAGCAGCTGCGAGCCGTGGAGCTTGCTAGAGTTGAGTGGCGGGCTACCAAGACTGCGGCAAAGGCTAGCGTACAGCTTGCGTCGACCTTGGAGGCGGAGCTTACAGCAGTTGAGTCTCGCCTGGCGGCATTGGAGGGGATCGAGCCCGGGGTTTGATTGTATTTCTTTTCCCTTTTTGTTTTGTGTCACCCGGACTGTATGGATTTTGTCACCCCAAGGGCACGTCTTGGGCTCCTTTCACAGAGTATTAATGACAAACTTGCTGGATCTTTTGGTTGTTTATCGGGTTGTTTCTTTCCCTTCCTAGTGGAACGGTGCTTTGTGTAGGGACTGGCGACCACTTGCTGTTAGTCATACTTGTTTTTCCCTGACATGCCGGTGTGAGTGACAGGGGACTGGGTGTGCCCAGTTTTGGGCACCGGAGTAAAGGAGGTTGAGTATGGAGGATAGTGTAACTGGATGGCGGGTACTGGGTTCCGGGGACAGAGTGTTAGAAACTGGAGGCTGAGTACTGGGTAGTAGGGGGGAATGACTGGGTGTTGGGGCGAATCCTCTTGAAGGATAAAGCCCTGTGTAACATGGAGCCGACATGAACGCGCATGGTATGATGGTCTACATAGTTTAGGGTTACTGGGGTGATTTTGGGGTGTATAGGTCACAGGCCGAGTAGTAGAGTGTCCGCTAACATCATGTTGTCAGCCGGAAATGTAGTGTATACTAGCCGGGAAGACTGGGACCGAGCCGGCAGGGTGGCTTGGGGGACATAGCGGCCAAGACTGGGACTGGGAGGGGGACTGGAGGTTGAGACTGGAATTATGACTGGAGATGGTGACCGGAGCCGGGGCCAGCTGGCTAGCCTATAATGGCGTTGTAGCCGAGACTGGGGCTGGAGGCTGAGCGGCTGGCCGGTGAAGGCGTTATAGTCGGGACTGGGGCAGGAGGCTGAGCGGCTGGCCGGTGAAGGCGTTATAGCCGAGACTGGGACTGGAGACTGGGCGGCTGGCCTGTGAAGGTGTTGTAGCCGGGACTAGGAGCTGGGAGCTGGCGGCTGGCCTGTGAAGAGGTTGTAGCCGAGACTGGGACTGGAAGCCGGCGACTAGCCTATGAAGGCGTTGTAGCTGAGACTGGGACTGGAAGTTGGCGGCTGGCCTGTGAAGGCGTTGTAGCCAGGATTAGGACTGGAAGCTGGTGGCTGGCCTATGAAGGCGTTGTAGCTGAGACTGGGACTAGAAGCTGGCGGCTGGCCTGTGAAGGCATTGTAGCTGGGACTAGGAGCTGGAAGCTGGTGGCTGGCCTGTGAAGGCGTTGTAGCCGAGACTGGGACTGGAAGCTTGTGGTTGGCCTGTGAAGGTGTTGTAGTCGGGACTGGGAGCTGGGAGCTGGCGGCTAGCCTGTAAAGGCGTTATAGCCGAAATTGGAACTAGGGGCTGAGCGGCTAACTACTGGTGTGTAGTAGCGGGAATACTGGAGCTGGTCAGCTAACCGTGGAGGTGTATAGCCAATACTGGTGCTAGAATTGGCGATGGCCGACCTTCGGGGGTGTAGTGGCCACCGATGTTGTGGAGTGATGCTGAGGTCACCATTGGCGAGATGTCGCAGTCGATAGCTTTCATCCGCGAGGGGTAGAGAGGGAGAGAGTTTTTTTTTTATTTTACCAGCTCTATCATCCTTACGGGTTTTCGCTAGAGCTAGCCCCCTCTTGCTTTTTCCGGTGCGCCCTTACGGGTTTTCACACCGAGGGGTTACCCGATTTTGCCTGAGGTGCCCTTTCGGGTTTTCGCCTCAGCTGGGTTGGTGGCAGTTTTTGCCCCCAGTCGCCTCTTTGTAACGAGGCCGACTAGGTCTGCCGGGATATCTCTATTTTTAACCCCATTATATATATATATATATGTATGTATACGTATATGTATATATATGTATATTCTTGAAATCACTATCCCTAGCTTGCCACTGTCAGAGGACATGATCTGGAACTGGAGACTGTTGATGACCGGACATTAACCCTCCCTTGATATGGGTTTTCACAGGTTGCCAAGTCATGGTGATGGGGGTCATTTTGTTATGGCAGGATGCGACCAGAGTTATGGCTGGGAAGAGTCGGGGATTACTGGGAGGACTGGAATTATAATGAGACTGGGGGGCTCTGGATTTATAGAAGGCGTGGAATGCAGTGGTGTGGACTGGTAAAAGTCTGGAGATAGGCTGGGACTGGGATTTGCGGGGATGGCAAGTAGGACGTCATACTGCCATAGAAAGTTGTCGACCTACTGCATTAGAGCGAGGGTTGAAGGTGGCACGAGCTGAGTAGGGTGATGTAAGGTTAACTGGGAGTCATGGGGTTAGTACTCTGGCGATGTGAGTTGATAGAAGGTTGATGTTCGGTGGGGCTAATGATTTACCGCGGAATGGGTGGAATGCCACCCCGACCGACGGGGATAGGGAGATTTTCTCGTTATCGGCTATACTGCCCTTTCGGGTTCTCGCCAGAGCCGACCCCCTCTAGCTTTTTCCGACGCGCCCTTGCGGGTTTTCATGCCGAGGGGTTTCCCCATTTTTCTTGAGGTGCCCTTTCAGGTTTTCACCTCAGCCGGGTTACTGGCCTTTTTGCCCCCAGCCACCTTTTTGTAAAAGAGGACAGCTGTGTCTGTCGGGGCATCTCTATTTTTAACCCCTTTATTATTAGTTTTTTTTCTTTTTTGACTTACCTGGGAGCCGGACGGCTAGACTGGTGCCGGTGTAAAAGTGCCTGTGCTCTCGCGGTGACGGGAACGAGGACAGGAGATTAGTCCCCAAGAATGCCCGGCGACGGTTCTGGGGAGCTTGGCTGGGCCTACTACTTGACTGGGAATTGAAGACTGGAGAAACTGGCTGGTCTGACCCTCCCCGGGGGAGGGGCGATCACACTGGTAGTAGCTGGAACACGCACCTTAGTCTGGCTGGTGCACGAACTCGTGTTCAGGTGCATAGTACAGCTTCATATGCTTGCCATTGAGAGACGGGAAGGGTCGATGACCTTTGTGGTCGACGACTGTGTAGGCCCCGCCCTCGTAGACGTGACGAACGATATATGGGCCTCGCCTATTCGACTGTAATTTCCACTGGGACGCCCCGCCATGACTCCCTTTTCCTTGATCATGATGAGCTCACCTTGCTTGAAGGCTGGCTGCTTGACGAGCTTATCATAGGCCTGGACCATACGGGCCTGGTATACTTGTAGGTGTTTGTAGGCTTCGAGGCATTTGCCTTCTAGGTCGGCCAGCTCCTCTAGCCTTCTATGGTATTCATTTTCATCTGGGCCGGCGAGGTTGGTGTAGATCGCCATGCGATAAGAGGCTAGCTAGACTTCAATGGGGATAACGGCTTCTGCCCCATAGGCGAGGGAGAACGGCGAACACCCCATAGGAGTTTTGTAGATCGTCCGGTAAGCCCACAGTGCCTCGAAGACCTTCTCGCCCCAATCACGTTTCCGGTGGCTAACTATTTTAGCCAGGAGCTTGCAGAGGGTCTTGTTAAAGGCTTCCGCTAAGCCATTGGCCTGGGGGTTGTAGACCGAAGAGGTTCTCTAGTCGATGTGGAACTTAGCCGCTAGCTGGTACACGACCCTATTCTTGAACGGCGTCCCATTGTCGGACATGATGTTGCTGGGGGTACCAAACCGGTAAATGATGTTGTGCCGGACGAATCTGGCAACCACCTCGCCGGTGACTTCGCGCAAAGGGAGAGCCTCCGCCCAGCGAGAGAAATAGTCAGTGGCGGCCAAAATGTATTTATGGCCCTTGGAAGATGGCGGGAAAGGCCCCGTGATGTCCATGCCCCACTCAGCGAAGGGCCAAGTGGGGGCTGTTGGACGCAGTGGGTTAGGAGGTCTTCTGGGCACTAGGCCGAAAGCTTGGCACTGATGACATGTACGAGCGTACTGGACGCAATCCACGTACATGGTTGGCCAGTAGAAGCCTTTGAGCTTGATGCTGTGCTTCATTCTATCTCCGGCCTGGGGCGCGCCACACAATTCGGAGTGGACTTCCTGCATGATGGCTCGAGCCTCTACTGGAGAGACGCATCTCAGGAGAATTAACTTGTCCTTCTCGTGGATGAGTCGATACATGGAGTTGTCAATCAACTCATAAGAGGTTGCTCGACAGAGTAGCTGGACCCTTTGAGCTCGGTCAGGAGGGAGCCACCCTTTCTTGAGTTTTATGATCGGCTGTCACCAATCTTCTCCTTCTAGAGGAGTATTCTGGTCGAGATCGTGGACCTCATAAATGGTGAGACCGGTGTTATCTTCGAGTGAACTCGGCATCAGTCTTCTATGTTTGATGATGATGTCGACCTTGCCCTCGGATGGGAGTTTGATAGTCGCCGCCAATTTCGCCAGGGCGTCTGCCTGAGCATTGCTGCTTCTGGGGACATGATCTATCTCAAAGAAGTAGAATTTCTGGGTTAATCTTGTGACGGCGGCGTGGTAGGGGACCAATTCCGATTTCCGCATGTCATAGATGCTGAGGACCTGTTGAACAATCAGCTGGGAGTCCCCGTAAGCTTTGAGGCATTTAATGTCCATGTGGAGAGCCATCTGGAGCCCAATGAGCAGAGCTTCATACTCAGCTTCATTGTTGGTCAGGGATTTCATGAGGGCACAAGAATTGTATAAAACTCCACCCTGAGGAGTCAGGAAAATAATGTCGGTGCCTGCCGTAGTGGCTGGATCCTGGTTGCTCCGGGTAATCCCTCGGGAAGCGCCATCGAAGTAGAGCTCCCAACAAGGTACACTGGTTGTGAGAGCGCTTTGTTGCCAGTAATGCAAGACATCTCCGCTCTGTTCAACTGTTGGTTGTGATTGAACAGCAAGGGACTCCTCGTCGGGAGCTCCGAGCTGAAGGCGAGTCGTCTGGCACTGGATGGGCTGCTAAGAATTTGGCCATACCCTATCCCTTAATTGCTTTTCTGGGAACATAAGTAATGTCGTACTCCATCAATAGGAGAGCCCACCTTCCTAGTCTGCCTGAGAGGATGGGTTGTCGAAGGAGATACTTTAGAGGGTCGTGCTTGGATATAAGCTCGACTTGATGGGACAGGAAGTAATGCCGCAACTTTTTAACTGCGAACACTAATCCCAAGCAGACCTTCTCGAGAGGGGAATATCGATGCTCAGCACCGATTAGCTTTCGAGTGAGGTAATAGAGGGGCTGCTCTTTACCTTCCTCATTGACTTGTGCCAAAAGAGCTCCTAGGGAAGCGTCCATGGCAGCCATATAGAGGATGAGGGGTTTGCCCTTAACTGGTGCCCCCAGAACTGGAGGAGTAAGGAGGTACTCCTTGATTTGCTCGAAAGCCACCTGGCATTCCGAGTCCCATACAAACAGGGCGTCTTTCTTTATCAGCTTGCCGAAAGGCGCGCATCGACTGGAGATGTTGGAGATAAACCTCCGAATGTAGGTCAGCCTCCCTTGGAAGGACCTGAGCTTGGTGATGTTGCTGGGTGGTGGAAGCTCCCGGATTGCTTTGATCTTACTGGGGTCCACCTCAATTCCTCGGTATCGAACAATGAAGCCGAGAAATTTGCCACTGGATACGCCAAAGGCGCATTTCATGGGGTTCATCTTGAGCCCGTATTGCCGGAGACGCTCGAAGACTTAGCGTAAATCACGCAAATGGTCTCTGCACCTTTTAGTCTTGACGACGAGGTCGTCGACATAGCATTCGACGGTATTGTGCAGCATCTCGTCGAATATTTTGGTCATGGCCCTTTGGTAAGTAGCACCGGCATTCTTCAAACCGAAGGGCATGCGCTTGTAGTTGAAAATAACCTTTGGGAGATATGAAGGCTGTGTGGTTCTTGTCTTTGAGGGACATCCGGATTTGGTTATAACCGGACGACCCGTCCATAAAAGACAAGGCCTCATGTCCAGTGGTCATGTCGACCATTATTTCTGTGATTGGGACTGGGAAGTCATACTTCGGACAAGCTTTGTTGAGGTCTCAAAAGTCGACGCAGACGCGGACTTGACCATTTTTCTTATTGACTAGGACTATGTTGGCGAGCCAGATCGGATTGATACACAGCTTGATGAAATCAACCTCCACCATTTTATCGACTTCGGTCGCAACCTGGGGTTCTAGCTCATGGCGCATGCGCCGCTGCGGCTGTTTAACTAGAGTAACCGAGGGAGAAATGGCTAGCCCGTGCTCCGCTACGGAGGGGTCTAGCCCTGGCATCTCCCTGTATGTCCAGGCGAAGCAGTCTTTATACTCCCGCAGGAGTTGTTTGTAATACCGCCTCTCTGCCTCGGTGAGGAGAGCACTGACGAATGTGGGCTGGGGGGCTTCATCTTCACCCAGGTTGATTTCAACGAGCTCATCCACGGTCGCTTGGGCGCCATCCTCCAGCTCAGGAGGAGCGGGTTGGAAGTTGATGAAATCCTCATCGTCGGTGTTGACTTTGTGCATTTCTTGATTCTTGAAGCCATTAGTTGATGTTGAGGGGACTGGAGAGTGGTTGTCGTTGGGATCCACTGGGGATTGACCTGGGCCGCTGGCGTTTGGCCAGCGGTTGTCAACCGGGGCGGCTGAGGTCTCCTCGGGGTTGCCTGCTAAAGCTGACGATCCTTCGCAGCTAGTATTAGGGATCTCCCCCTCCTTAGGAGGGTTTTTTGAACTGGGTTCTTCGGCTGGCTGGGCGACAGGAGGAGCTTCTTCAACCCCGATGTCCTTACAGGGAGGTGGGGAAGGTTTCCCAACTTCTTGAACTGGAGTGTCAGCTTTGACGGGGATCGTGATCAGGATCTCTTCTTCCTCATCCCCGGAGCTATCGAATTTAGCTTCGGCTTTAACTTGGTTGTCGGCTGGTTGCGCCAAGGCTATGACATTGACTGCATAGTTGATGTGAAAGTCCGGGTCTTGGTCATAGCCAAGTCCTCTGGTATCCTTATAGAAGGACCGGGGTTGCTCCCGGACCTGAGAAGGGGTCAACAGTCGGTGAAAATATTCACGTCGCGCAGCATCTTGCCATTGGGGGATGTGTTGCTTTAGACACATCTCCCGAATGTGCGGCGGCATGTCATCCAGTACTTGGACTGCTTCAGGAGTATCATCAGCTCGCCTGCACCAGCCGAAGTCATCCTCTGGTGGGGCTTGAGGGACCATGTCTCCCTTATAGAAGACAATGGGTTTGTCCCTGTTGGCCTTCTTGTTATTTCTACGCTATCACTTGAAGGTGACAACAAATGTTGTTAACGGCTCAATGCTAGCTGTGTTCTTCGGAGGCCGATGGGAACTGGATGGAGTCTGGGGGCAAGCATATACTCTTGCCAATGGCTCGACTAATGAGGTTGGCCTCAAAGTCGATTTTGCGCCTTTCAGGGCGACCTGGGCTTGACCTGGAGCTGAGGCGTAGCCGATGAAGCATGGCCTTCTCTTCGTCCACGGAGAAGAGATCGTCATCGTCTTCCTCTGAGAGTCAGCCATTGCTCTTTCTCTTGATTACAGGGTACATACTAATCCCCTTGAAGTAGAGCGCAGCGTCGGCTAGGTTGCATTCTGCTGGTGTGAACGGTGACAGGTCTGCAAAGACCGTGTGTTGCTCCCTGTCCTTGGCATACTTGATGCATTGGTGGAGAGTTGACGGGATGACCCAGTTTTCATGGAGCCAGGGTCTACCCAGTAGCATCTAATATGATGTGTTGGCATCGATGATGTAGAATGTCACCGTGGAGGTGAAGTCATCGAGCACCAGATCGATGTCCACTCGGCCGAGGACGTCCTCGGTGTTTTGGTTGAAACCGGATATCTTGACTGCTTGAACCTTCTGGAGGTATGGGGTCAGATAGAAAGTCTTGAACGTTTTGAGTGGCATGATGTTGATGGTGGCGCCAGCGTCCACCAGGATTCGGTTCACATCATGCCCATTGACCTTCCCTTTCATGTAGAGAGGACGATTGTGGCATGGAGGGGATAGCAACATGTCCTTCTCCGTGAAGGAGACGGTGGCTGTGAAGGCTTCATAGGCAGCTGTCTTCATTTCCATGACATGCGCCTCGTAAGCTTCTGGTTCTTGGAGTATTTTGATGAGAGTTTCTCTCAGCTATTTACTCCAGGCGATGGCTTCCCAGATTGTGATGCTGGCAGGGAAGCGTTTCATCTGGTGGAGGACCTTCTGGTCGGCTCGGGCTCGAGCATCCTCCAGAGAGGGTAGTATGTCGGGATGGGCTTTCTGCGAGCTGTCGTGCAGCTCTCCATCAGGAAGTTGCACAGCCTTGCCTTTACTGTTGGGATTAGACTGACCCTGATCGCCGGTGGACTCCTGGAATAGGGGTGCCAAGGATGGCTCTTCTAGGGGTACCTGGCGGGCTGGCCCGTCCTAGCTAGATGGTCCCGCTTGTTCTACAGAAGAAGCCGGGGCTGGTATAGAGACTGGGAGGCTGGCGGGAACCTTTTCGATACTGGGCGGATCGAAGATATCAGGTCCCTTCCGAATTTCTATCTCCGGAATGGGGGCAGGTTCCTCTCCTCAAAAGAGGATGATTCGCTCCGAGTCGAAGGTGGACGGAGATAGGGGTAACTCAGGAGTTCTCCCGCAGCCTCTACCGCGTCCTCGGCCACGACCTCGACTGCGACCTATGTGTTCTGGAGCTGGCTGTAGCCCAAGAGGGGTAGTTGTTCTTTCTCTGGTTTGGGAGGCCACTTGCTCGCCTCGCCGCGAAGCGTTGATATTATCAAGAGGTGGGATGGCCACCATGTTGCAGGTGCATCCTCGAAGCATTTATTCTAGCTGCTCCATCATGATCTCCTTGTCCTTATGGCACAAGAGAGCTCGTCTGGGATCAAGAGCCTTTCACCGTTCTTGAGCTTTTGGATCATCTCTTGGACCTAATTTCTGAGGCGGGCTCGTTTCTGCATTTCTTCCCATGGAATATAGCTGTCGAGTGGGAGAGCTCCGGTAGGACGTGGAGGAACGTATTCCTCCAGATCATCAATGAGCCGCTGGAGCCTTTGGAGAGGCGTTGGCTTGGCTGGTGATTGTAGGGCGGCTGCTTGTTCAGCTTGTTTCTTGAGCCGCCTTCTGAGGTTCTTCCTCCTATTTTTCTCTTGTCTCTTGGCAATAGTGGTCTCCAAGGGAGTAGGAGGGAGAGGGACTGGGGCCGGAGTTGATAAATTCTCAGGAGGGCGTCCGCGGGGTAGTGCCTTGGTGGGGGGAGGTCGACGACTCTTCTTCCCCCGAATTTCAATCCAGGCGCCTTCCGCTTGTTGTATCTGGAAGGTGGCGTTGATCACCTGCTCGATTACCTCGGGCGACAACTCCTGGTATGCCGGAATACTGGGACTGGCGTCCGAAGACGTATGCGTGGTTTGGTGCCTTACCCGCGGTGGCGACAGGAGCTTACAAAGAGTGGGTTGACCGGTGCTGGCGTCCGAAGACGTATGCGCGGTTTGATGCCTTAGCCACGGTGGTGACAGCTTTTGTTGAGAAGCGGATTGAGAGATGTGCTTATTGTCCTGCTCCTTGGCTTTGCCTTTATGATCATGCTGAGGGTCGAGTCTAGCGACAACCGAGGGCGCCGTGGGATATTGTTGCTCTGCACAGTTACCTCGACTCTGCAGACTGGCTGAGCCTTGTGGCGGTGGGCCCGCCGCTTGAATCAAAGCCGCTGAAGACTTTGAAGATATCTTCTTTGTACTTTGGATTGTGTTAAAAGGTAGGCAGAGAGGACCCGATGGCCCATCAGGTGAGGGGGTGTGACAAGGCTGGGTCGGGGCCTCACCTTGCTTTTGCTTTCCCTCCCTATCTACGGATGCCAGAGATGGAGGTAGGACGGGAGGAGGACGAGAGAGAGCTGAGGAGCCCATCGTCATCTCACCCACCAGAACGTCCTCTCGGCCGAGAAGGACCCGGACGAGCCTGGCAGTGTCTTCTTCAAGGAAAGGGAGAGATTTCAGCTCTCACCATGCCCGCCACTGCACAGCCGAAGTGGCTGGGGTTGGCTGGTCGGATGCTGAGGTCTGGGAGCCCGCAGGGGCTGGAGGAGCAAGATAATGGATGACGTTGACCGAGCAGTTGGTCAGCTCCGTCTCTTGACTGGCATCCCACTCTCTACGCCTTTGCAATCGCTCGAGCGCTTCTTGGTTGTCGGCCTGGAACTCGAGCCATTCTGGAGGATGCTGGTAAGGCAGTCCGAGCCCATTTTCTTGAGGGGAGTCTGGCCGCTCTGGCGCATCCCTGGCGGCGCTCAGGGTTTCTTCGACAACTTGTCGAAGCCTGACAAGTGACATGGAGTTCCCCTCCGCATCGATTTGCTCCCACTAGATCTTTTCCTGGATGAGGTATTGAACTTCCTCACAGGACTCGATCGGGTGATAGATTCTAGCGTGGAAGGGGCAGTATTGGGGGTGACCAAAGCCCCAATGGGTGTAATCTGCCGGCGAGTCACGGGGCATGATTTGCCCCTCTCGATGAGGATATCCAAGAGTCACCGGGTTCTCTCCTTGGGGAAGGAGAGGGGTCTGTGATCATGCCAGGGCCTCCACCCCGGACACCAGAGCAAATGTTCGCCCTGACTGGTGCTGGGCTCCCTTGCTTCGACATCGGCGAGAAAGAACACAGCCATCATATGGATCACACTGGCCAGGTAATGGACCACGCGTGCTGCCTTAGCTGGTCTAGACCACATATGTGGTTGCGGAGGATCGACGAGGCCACTCTTCATTTTAACGAGGCCGTCTCGGATCAGCTTCTGCGCCTGGGTCTTGAAGACATAGCAATCTTCAATTGAGTGGCCCAGCATGCGGTGATACGGGCAATAACTGGGATCGTCGGTCTTCAGGGCCTCGTTCGGCTTACGGATTTCTGGTAGCTCGACAATCTTCTGGGCCATGTAGAGGTCGAAGAGCATCTTCGTATGTTCCTTCTTGAATGAGAAGGGTGTCTTCATGCGCTCTGAGAAGGAAGGAACGGCCGGCTTGTCCACTGGCTTTTTGTCAGAGCTAGTTGGTTCATCTTCTTTATCGGCTTTGGTGGCAGGGGTGAATTCAACAATGTTCACCTCCTTACTGGACTGGCGTTCTCGCACTTGCTTACCCTTTGCCACCGTATAGCTCGGGTTATCGATGAAGAACATCTCTATTTCAACAACTGCCGAATTGAGTTGGTTGAAGCCTTTGATGTTCGCACCGAGAAGATTCTCACTGACCTCAGCCGCCAAACCCCGCCGGCATATAGTAATGGAATCTTCCTGGACTGGTAGGTTGACACACCTCATGCTGAGGTCTCGCCATTTCTTGATGAAGTCGAGGGCGCTCTCC
Organism: Amorphophallus konjac; assembly: GCA_022559845.1. Classification (NCBI taxonomy): domain Eukaryota; kingdom Viridiplantae; phylum Streptophyta; class Magnoliopsida; order Alismatales; family Araceae; genus Amorphophallus; species Amorphophallus konjac. The sequence goes on from CM040127.1 coordinate 271,499,588, forward strand.
CCCTTCTTTTGCCGGAGAGAGCAGAGCTCGGCCAAGGAGATCTTCCGTTCGGCCGTTTGAAAGTGGTCGAGGAACTTCTTCTGGAGATCTGCCCAATCGATGACTGAACTAGGCTTCAAGCGGGAATACCATTGAAAGGACGTTCCTGTAAGCGAAGTAGCAGAGGAGGTACGACTAATCCAACGCTAACTCGCCCATGGCTGTAACATATTAGGCCAAGTGTTCATGTGGCGACCCCTGCCCGTCGAACTTTTGCAACTTTGGGGGCTTGGCATACTCTGGAGGAAGCTTTTTCAGTTGGTGGTGAAGCGGGTTGGGTACACTGTAGAGATCTACAGTGACAACCCCTTCACCATATTGGGTGAGCTTTATCTCGACAATACGCTCGATCATCTGGCGTTGTGTCAGGAGATTTTCTGGCACTAGCGTATTGGAGGCTCGTGGCTGAGCCTCAACCGGGGGTGTGCCAAACCCAGTTGCCAACGGGGTTCGGGCGATCGCTGCTGAGGTGTTGGCAGCATCGCGGGCTGTTGGCGGTGCCGGTGCCTCGGCCAGAGGCCTGGCAGGTTGCTAAGGATGAAGTTCCCGTTCCTAGAGGAGGTCTTGCAGGAGGGCCTTCAGATGCTGGTTCTCCTTCATGAGAGTATCGAGGGTCACTTCTTGAGCCTCATTCACAGGAGGGTCATTATTGACCAGCTCTGCGTTGGCAGGAGGGTCGCGGTCTTCCATCGGGGCCTCTTCCGCGCATTCCGACAACTACAGTCCGACAGAAGTATCGATGTGACCTATTGGGGGAGGCGGCGGAACCTGATGGCGCGGCCTCCTGAAGTGGGGCAGGGGCTGATTCAGGTCATCAGACTGGGTGTCCTACTGGTGTCCGGTGGTGTAGCACGTGAACACTCAAACCTCATCGTTGATGAATCGGGCCGTCCGCTTCCTGCGCGGGTGCCGCTCGGGGTGAACAGGTGCCCCTAGTATGTCAAAGATCAAGGTATGTTGCAGAGGGGCCTCGCTCCCGATACCGATCGGAGGAGAGCCCGGGAAGGCTGCTGGAGGGCCCGGGAGTGGGCTCGCCTTTGCCTCAGGTTGCTTGTGTGGGGGACATTAGATGATTGGGCGTCGTCAGACGGTGCTACTGTGGGACCAGTCGCATCCTGTCTGATGCCGCGTCTGAGCGCTCACAGGGGGTTTTTAATACGCGCTTTCCGAACGGCTTGAGCTTCCTCCGGGGTGACCCAGATTCTCCTCAAGTCGGATTGCTGGTCTCCCTTGTCGCCATTTTTCTGATGAGTTATCTTGGGAGCCCGTGTATCAGGCTGCGGTGGGTGCCCCCGGACTGCTGTCGAGGAACCCGCTCCTCTAAGCTTCGCCTCGTCCTCTCGCGTTTGCAACAAGAGGTCAAAACGGTTGGAGGTGGAGATGGTGGGAACGGTCCATTCCTGGGGTATGATCGGCTCGCCCCCATCGAGGTGAATCCGCAAGTCACCGACAAGAAAAGTCCTGCCGAAGTTGCTGGTCGCAGCGGCGAGCCATCTGCCTTTGCGGCCGTGGCGACGCTTCTTCTGGGGAGCGGAGGAAGACTCCACCCTGAGATGGTAGATCAAGAATACCCGACCTGCGGCGACCGACAGCGTGGAGCTGTCAGTCGGACGTACTGGGACCGGCCCCCGGGGTACGGGACCCACGCCGGGAGTCGATGGCTGGGCGACTCGGGTATAAGCCCTTGCCCGCGCCAATAGAAGTGTTGCCGATGCTCGAGATGACACTCTTGCACTGGGAAACAGTGTCGTTGGAAGTGCTGAGGTGCCGGCAACCTGAGGTTGATAACCCGTGTTGAGTGTCAATGTAGTCCGGGCTTGAGTTGGAAGGTCCGAGGAAGGTGTTGAGGAACCTTGCCCCCTGGGTATGAGACCTGCGAAGAGAGCCGGTTCCGCTGGAGCTCGGAGCCGGGACGCCGAGTACAATGCCAAAAAACCAGGGACTCGGGGCCGAGAGCCCGTATGGAGTGTCGACTTTACTGGGGCTCGGGCCCGGGGGCCCGAGGAGGGTGCTGAGAAGCCGCGAACCCGGGGCTAGGAGCCCGTGTTGGGTGCCGGCTTTGCTGAGACTCAGGGTTGGAGGCCCAAGGAAGATGCTGAGAAGCCGTGAACCCGGGGCTGAGAGCCCGTGTTGGGTGCTGGCTTTGCTGAGGCTCGGGGTTGGCGGCCCGAGGAAGATGCTGGGAAGCTGTGAACCCGTGGCTGAGAGCCCGTGTTGGGTACCGGCTTTGCTGAGGCTCGGGGTTGAAGGCTCGAGGAAGATGCTGAGGTAGCGACCGAAATCTAGGGCACGGAGCCCGTGCCAGAGATCGGATGAGGCTGGCCTCGGGAGCTAACGCTTACCCGGGCCGGTGATAATCTGGGGGCCCTGAAGGGGCTAGTGGTGGAGGTGCGAGTATGGTAGGGAAGTATGGTTTATCGTGGTTGGAGCTCCCCCTTTTGCTTCTCCGAATGTAGTTGAGCACTTCTACAGGAGGAAGATCGATCTTGAATGAAGAATGGAGCAATGGCGCACGAATGAGGTTGCAGCCTTGATTTCCCACGTAGCTTCCACTTGGAGATGGTTTGGAGACTTGATTCAAGCTTCTTCTCTTCACATTCACATTCAGATCAAGATGGAAGAAGCCCTTGGAGCTGCTGCTACGACCCTGCACTCACAAGGGTTAGAGCAAAAACACAATTTTAGATCTCACTAGTTCCCTAGGGTTTTACACCCCAATATGATGTATATATGAGAGCTTAGGTCGTTCAAAGACACCCTAGAGACCAGATCCACAATTCCTGGAACGTTTTAGGGATGTTGGACTTGATTGGAAAGACTTTTGGTGCATGTGCATGCAAGTCAAAAAAGATGGCTCAGCTTCGAACCTGAAAGGGTCCACCCTTGGGGTCGACCCTCGTGAGGGCTTTACAAGGTTTAGATGGGTTCTAGAGCAATGGGTCGACCCTCGTGAGGGTTTTACAAAGTTTAGATGGGTTCTGGAGCAATGGGTCGACCCTTGGGGTCGACCCTCGGGGGTTTCCCGTACGGGTTTGGAAAACACGATCAGGGGTCGACCCTCGTGTGAATGGGTCGACCCTTGGGGTCGACCCTTGCAGGTGTGGTGAAAGAACCCGTCGAGTTTAAAAATCATGCCATCAGGGGTCGACCCTTGTCCCTGAACTTCCAACAAATAGAATAAAAACACTCTAAGTCCAAGTATCAAGCCAAGGGGTTCCAAGTTGGGTTCTAAACCATCAAAGGGAATGTTGCTAAGACATGAATAAGAAAGCCCAATTCATTTAATCTTAGATAAGACCCAAACCAATATAACCCTTGAGATCAAAAATAATAAACTTCAAACCACAAGATCAAGGGCCAATAAGTTGAAGTTGATCTCACCGACCGTCCTTGAGTTCCTTAAGCACTTAGGCACGTTCCTTGCCATGTAAAGACATAACTTGTGAATTAGATGTAGCCTTGCAATTTGAGTTCAAAAGGCTTACCCGTTTAGGTTGTTCTGTAACCTTCTTAGCTCCAAGACCTCAATAGGATGTTGAGCTTTGCAAGAGTCTTTATGCTAGAACACTTCAAAGACTATATATTCATGTAGTGTTTGGTCATCATCAAAAGCTATCATGTTTAGACATTCACTCAAGGAGGGGGTTCAACAATCTCCCCCTTTTTGATGATGACAAAATACTATAGGCCTTGCATAAACATATGACCTCCAAAAAATTAACCATTCATATGGAATTTAACCTTCAACCTCCATATCAAGAATAAAACTTTCATACTTCACATGAATCATTCAAGGGAAAAAATGAATCATTCAAGGGGAAAAAAATCATCATAACATGAACCATACCGATCCAAACATGTGAGATTGACCACAAAAGGCATATTCCAAGCATTTCTACCGACAACCGAATTTAAAGGGAAGCAGGGTCTGAGTTCAAAAGCAAATTACAAGATGCAGTTGAAATGCTAATGGAAATGCAACACAACTAACTGAGATGAAAAATATGATGAAAGCATACATGCATGCAAGCACACATCACACAAATACATATAAGTAGCCGACTAGCCTGGGCACATATATAAGGCCAAAGTTTCTCCCCCTTTGGCATCATCAAACAGGAGGGGGTGAAAAGGCATAAGAAGTGTGCCATTCCATAGGAGCATAACCCTCTAATCATCACTCGGAGGTGTAGGATTTGGCGGACGCCTAATTTAATCCACGATGTCACCAAACATGGCGGCTTGAGTGGCCAAGGCGTCTGTAATAGACTGAGTGCTTTCTTGATGAGATAGCTTCAGATCAGACAATTCTTGTTGCATAGCCTCCATTGTCTCCCCATACTTGTCTAAACGACCATCAATAGTATCCAACCGATCCATGATTAGTTGTACCGCCGTGGAGGGCATCTCTTCTGCAGGAACTTGTGGTTGTTGTTCGCCAACCTGCCCTTCATCATCATCCTCATCTTCTGCAGAGCTAACAGCTTGTGCACCTCGTTTCAATTGACGCACTAACACCCCATCTCGCATTTCATAACCCATGTGGTGACATATGGAATGTATGGTGTAGATATCAGAAGCGCGGATTACTTGAGTTGTTTGTGCCTCTGTTGTAAGATTAAGCCCCATATATTGAAAAATAGCAGTTAAGGCTGCAGCATATGGCAATGTCCGATGTTTGTGCCGCACACTTGAACAGATATGATCTAAGATAAGTGCTGGAAACTTGATAGGAATGCCACCCATAAAGCCACAGAATAAAAACATGTGTTTTTCAGTGACCTTGTCATGGCCTCCTCCTCTCGACAGCAAAATAGTGGTGATCATTCTATGTAATATTCGTTGCATGGGAGGAAAATGATTTGCATTTAGTCCATCAACCGATCCATCACCCATATCCTCGGATGTCATGTAACGATACACCGTTGCTTCTGAAACTTCAACATCCCCAAAAGCATAGCCTTCATTTGGTAAATCAAATGCTTCGCCTAACATTTGCGATGATAGCATAATCCGATGCCCATTTACTGTAGTAACCGGAACATCACCCAAAATGAACAAATTGATGTAGAATTGATGTACCAGGTTCGGATAGATGCGATGATGTGCTGACATAAACACATTTATATTTGGTTGACTGCAAATGATATCAACAAGGCTTGGGAGATGACGGCTAAGATTGCCGAAGTCGACCGCACGCGGACAGAGTGCGGTCCTATCCAACACCGTGCTAGAGAGTGTATGCGCAGCCGCTTTGGATCGAGGCCCCCTTGCCGAGCTCGATCCCTCTTAACAGCGAGAAGAACACCTCTTTGGGGCCATCTAAAACACAAATCAGAGGATCTGCATGACGGGGTTGTAGAACGAAATGGTTTTACAAGATTGGAAAGCTATAACCTTAGATAAGTGATCCTCCACACATCAAGAACATACCTCAGAGGGTTTGAAGCTCAAGGAAGACGCGTTGAACCGTTTGGAAGGAGGTTTGCGCGATACGCCACCGGGAGAACCGCGGCTAGGTCTTGAAAATTTTTGGTGCCAAGAAGTGATTTGAGGGTTTGCAAGAGATGGTGGCTAGGGTTAGAAGGGGGCTTGAGGGGTTGTAAGAGGTGTGGAGGGGGAAACTTAGGGTTTCCACCCTATTTTAGGGTGGTTCAGACGCGGCTAAAGTCACCCGACCGTAACGAGTTGACCCAATGGGTCGACCCCTGTAACCCCGGCCCCGGACAGAAAACGGATCCCCCGAGGGTCGACCCTTGGGGTCGACCCTTCCTCTATATTTCATCAAAAAAATGTGTTTGAAGTGTAATGGAAGACCAAAAAGGTTCGGCTCTAATCCCCAATGATAAATTCACGTTGGAGTCAAGGGAATTTGATTTGTTTAAGGATAAATCAATTGGGGAACATGTTTCAATGAAATCCAAGTTCATAATCGACGTTCATTATCCAATGCTTTCGGATTTCAGATTTCGAGGGGTTTTGCTCGCTTTTTGGCATGTAAATGAATTCAAGGGAATATCGGCCATAAAAATAACAGTGACATGGGTGTATACTATAGATAAAAAAAAGCAATACACACAACATGGTTTTTCACACAAGATTTTTCTTTTTGTTTTTCAGGCAACATAATGCACATGTATGACAAAGGAAAATTCAATTACACACCTTACTAATGCAAATGCATGCAATGTAATGACTTATACACACAGTTGTGCAAATGATCATGATTCAGACTCGTATATCCTACAGACCCCTAATTCTCTCATGAATGTTGTGAATTTATCTTCACTTAGAGGTTTGGTGAAAATGTCGACAATTTGTTGGTCTGTTTCAATGAACCTGATTTCTACATCACCCTTGCTTACATGATCCCTAAGAAAATGATGTCTAATTTTAATATGCTTCGTGCGAGAGTGATGGACATGGTTATTTGAAAGGTTTATGGCTGAAGTGTTATCACATAAGATAGAGGTGTTTTTGAAGGAAATGCCATAGTCAATCATTTGTTGTTGGATCCATAGCACCTGGGCAACACAACTCCCGACAGCCACATACTCGGCTTTGGCGGTTGATAGTGCCACTGAATTTTGTTTCTTGGAGGCCCATGAGACCACGCATCTCCCAAGAAATTGGCAATACCCGCTAGTGTTTTTTCGATCCACCTTACAACCCGCATAATCGGCGTCAGAATAAGCAATTAAATTAAAGCTCGAATCACGCGGAAACCACAATCCCAAATTAACTAAGCCAGCAATATATCTGAAAATTCGTTTAACGGCCAACATGTGTGATTCTTTTGGATTGGATTGAAATTATGCACACAAACACACATTAAATTGGATGTCGGGTCTACTGGCAGTTAAATATAGTAATGTACCTATCATGCTTCTAAAAAATTTTTGGTCCACAGATTTACCTGTTTCATCTTGATCAATTTTTATTGAAGTGGACATAGGAGTTGGTTGTGGTTTTGTTGATGTCAAGTTGAACTTTTTCAACAACTCCATAGCGTACTTCTTCTGGTGTATGAACATACCGTCAACCGTCTGTGTGACCTGCAATCCCAAGAAGAATGTTAGCTCTCCCATGACACTCATTTCAAATTCACTTTGCATCAATTTAGCAAAGTCTTTGCTTAAGGCATCTTTAGTGGATCCAAAAATAATATCATCTACATACACTTGAACAATTAGGATTTCCTTACCATTCAGTTTTATAAAAATAGTTTGATCAACATTACCTCGTTTGAGTCTATTTTGAATAAGGAAATCACTTAACCGTTCATACCACGCCCGGGGTGCTTGTTTCAGACCGTAGAGTGCTTTGTCTAGCTTGTACACGTGGTCTGGATGCTCAGTGTCTTCAAACCCCGGTGGTTGCTCCACATACACGTCCTCCTGGATATAGCTATTCAAAAATGCACTCTTAACATCCATTTGAAATAATTTAATATTGTTGCAACATGCAAATGCTAATAAAACTCTTACTGCCTCGAGTCTTGCTGCAGGAGTAAAAGACTCATCAAAATCAATTCCAAGCTCTTGACTATAGCCTTTAGCTACTAGCCTGGCCTTGTTCCTAGTTACCACTCCTTGATCGTTTGTTTTGTTGCGAAAAACCCACTTTGTTCCGATCACTGAGTGGTTTCTAGGACATGGCACGAAGAACCACACTTTGTTTCTTTAGAACTGGTGTAGTTCTTTTTACATAGCCATGATCCAAGACTCATCTTTCAAGGCCTCTTCTATGGAGTGAGGTTCGAATTGGGAAAGTAAGGCTATAGTCCTGAATTTCAACTTCCCTAAAAGAGGCTTGTGTTCTCGTTCCATCTTCTACATTATTGATCACATTCTCCGGCGGATGGTCCTTTGCAAATGTCCATTGCCTTGGTAGCTGCTATTCCACTTGATCTTCCAGATTTGCATCTTCTTGTGGTTCTTTTTCTTCTTGTTTTGTAATTTTTCCTCCCATCATCCCAGTATCATCATCATCCAACTCTTCATCCTGCAAAACAGATTTTTCATTAGTTCTTTGGAAAAATGATTCATCAATAATAACATGAGGGCTTTTCTCAACTACAAGAGTTCTCAAGTTATAAACTCGATAGGCTCTTGAGCTAAGTGAGTACCCAAGAAATATTCCTTTGTCACTTTTGGGATCAAATTTTGCCAAGTCCACCTTACCATTGTTATGAATGTAGCAAATAGAGCCAAAAGGTCTGAAGTAAGAAATATTTATCTTCTTACCTCGATACTGCTCGTAGGGTGTTTTCTTCAACAATGGTCTTACCATGGCACGGTTGATAATGTAGCAAGCAGTGTTTACTGCTTCAGCCCAGAAGTACCTCAGTAAGTTGTTCTCATTTAGCATGGTTATGGCCATTTCAATTAATGTCATGTTCTTTCTTTCAACAACTCCATTTTGTTCAGGGGTTCTTGGTGCGGAGAAGTCAGGCATATAACCTTGAGCCCTACAAAAATTGCTGAACTCATGATTATCAAATTCCTTACCATGATCGCTCCACACGGTCTTGATGCAACAACCTTTTTCATTCTGAACTTGCCTACAAAATCCTTCAAATTCCATTAGGGCATCACTTTTATGGGAAAGGAAATATATCCAACAGAATCTTGAGAAATCATCCACAATTACAAAGCCATAGAGTTTACCACCCAAGCTATGTGTTCGGCTTGGTCCAAAAAGATCAATGTGGATTAATTCAAGGGGCCTCGATGTGATTACATCGTTCTTACACTTGAATGATGTTCTTGTTTGCTTACCCCTACTGCACGCTTCACAAATTCCTTCATCAACGGCCTTCAACTTAGGCAAACCAACCACTAAATCACTTCTAGACAATTTTAGCAAAATATTAAAATTGGCATGTCCAAGATGGCGATGTCAAAGCCAAGCATCATCATTGTTCCTTGCAACCAAGCACAAATTGTCATATGAGGCATCATCCAAATTTATCATATATACATTATTATGCCTGAAACCTATGAACTTTATTTCATGAGTTTTTCTATCTACAACAGTGCAGTGGGTAGAATCAAAGGTCACGTTGCATCCTTTGCCACAAAGTTGACTAATGCTCAAGAGATTATGATGTGACCCCTTTACAAGTAGAACATTTTCAATAGTGCAAGTTTGATTCTTACCTATCTTACCTTCTCCCACAATTTTACCCTTGTCTTTTCCACCGAATGCTACTGTCCCACCATCCTTTTCATGCAGATCTGTGAACATCTCTTTGTTTCCAGTCATGTGCCGAGAGCATCCGCTGTCCAAGTACCATTTATTCCTTTGTGATCTCAAGCAGACCTACAAACACAACAAGAGTACTTATGTAGATTTTGGTACCCAAGCAAGCTTGGGTCCACGATGGTTAGAGACATGAGATATAATTATGATTTATTTCTCATTCTAGCAAAACTTTCATCATCAAATTTTAGAATTCTGCAATCATACATGTCATGGCCCAACCTTCCACGGTAAAAACATGTAATGGCTCTATCCCTGTGACGACCCAGGAGATCCAGATACCGATAACCCGATATCATCGATTTACCGATACCAAGAGCTCGGGAAGCCACCCAAGAGGCTGATGAGGCCCCGTAAGGGTTAGTGAGTGTTTGTCAAGGGGATGCATAATGAATAGAAATTACACGCGCAATATTAATTAAAGCATTCATTTGAACTTTAAACGGAAGCAATTGCATATATATCAGAGTGGTAAATTTATACAAGTAGTCCAGATTCATATATCACAAGTCCCACATTGTACAATGGTCCAAAAATAAATAACTACACGGGACGTAGCCCTGCCAAAAGAGGAAAAAGAACAGACTGACCACTGACAGACCACTGTTGGCTCTAAGACTTTTCACCGAAAGCGCGAGAGAATCTCGCAACCGGATGCTCCGCCTCACCTGTAAAAGGAAGGGGGTGAGTCTCACGACAGAGACTCAGTAGGGTTCACATAAATCCCTAACTCGCAACTAACTTTAGGAAAGCAGTAAAGCATGCATTGGCATAAATAAATGACAATTGAAAAAGCTATAAAACTAACTAAATAGTTTATGAATAGCTATCTAATACGCCAATTTAATTCAAATGCGAGTATTCGAAATCTACCAATAGACAATAACTCAATCATTTCCAAGTGACAATAGTGAGAAGGAGAGGAGGTCCACCAGAAGAAGAAACCATATGCGTCCACTGACGGCTTACACTGCGTCTCAAGCATCTACGCAAGCCTGATCATAGCAAGCGAGACGCGTAACAATACCAAAACAAGTAACTAGTCAGAGCAACACTCGTCAGTGTCAGTCCAAGTCTCTGACCACGTGTGCATACACCGGCTCGTGCCTAGAGCCAGGCCTCTAGCTAGTATTCCCCTCCGTAGGACGCTACGGTTGGACTGGGGCCCACGGAACTAGCTTAAAAACTGTGAAACTGGATACCCCACCACCTCTCCCGGGTGGGATCAACATTAAAAGTCGTCGGGCTACGACTGGTGGTTCCATCACTAGGAAAGATAATAAAGCTCTATTGGGATCTAAAAACGTGCCATAATTTATGATAACAATTACATATGGCAATTAAGCAAGATTAAATGCATAATTAACTGAATATGCTAAAATGGCCATATTCAATAATTCAATGTTTAAACAATTTGAACATGCTAAAATAGCAATCATTCCATAACTAAATGCATAACTATTGAACATATTGAAATGACAAACACGCGTCATTATAGAACAAGCGGTCGGACTAGGGCCGCTATGGTTTTAGGCGGTCGAACGACAAATCGCCGCATGCTACTCAACGGATTAACCGTGAGACTTCTTACACCATTCAAATTAATTTATTTACGCAGTTAAGATGTCAACCGCTCGGGTTAACAACCAGGTTATGGCGGACCGTTATAAAATCCAAAATACATTAAACATAATCCTTACCGGAGAATCGGATCCATCGGGATCATAACTGGATCCCTTCCCGGTCGACTCAAATCGACGGGAGTTATCACTTTAACCTGTTTCCTGCGAAACCATTTTTAACCCGTTTTCTGCCAAACCATCATCTCAATATAATAATTTATTACCTATGAACTCAGCAACGATGGGCATGCTATTAAAACATAAAGACGATGGGCATGCTGTTAAAACATAAAGAAAATGGGCGTGTTGTTATTATCCTATGAACCCAGCAACGATGGGCATGCTAGTGGAACAATTTAACAGGTTAGGGCTACGATCCCCCTACCTCCAATGTGACGGGGATGTCCGATTGGGCCGCGGGCGAGCCGAGGGTCGCCGCGGCTAATCTTTGCCCGGCTCTAGCATGTGAGGAAAACCACCCCTTTTACCGAAACTGAGCCGAGGGTGCCGATCCGATGAGAGGACGCCGTGAGAGGGGGCGAGGAAGTCACCGATGTCACTGTGGGTTCGTCCCGACGAAGCCGCCACCGCGGTCTCCTCCTCACGTGCTTGCCGACGAGGCCGCCGGAGCCTCCCTCTGCACCTCTGGGTCGCCGCCGCCGAGAGGTGGCCTCCGGGCCGCCACCATCGCGAGGTGAAAGGGGCCGAGAGAGAGGGGGAGGTGCGCCGGTGCCGCCGCCTCAAGCTCGCCGCCGTCGTCGGAGAGAGGAGAGGAGGGGCCGGCGTCGCCCGTTCCGCAGTGCCGCGGGTCCGCCCGCGTTTCCCTACGTGTCGGGTGAAAAGGAAAAAGGGGGGGTGAAAGAATTGGGAAAGTGGGAGAGAGGGGAGATCGCTGGGTTAAAAAAGTTAACATATTTTTTTTTTGATTTTTAACCCCTTTTTGCATTCTAAACCCTCGAAGAAGCGAAATTGTGTATATGCCCACCAATTTTCTTAAAAACTTTAATCGGGTCTCACAGTCTCTCCCTCCTAATAAAAATTTCATCCTCAAAATTTAAAAGGAAGAACAAGGAGCGAATTGAAAGAATTATACCTTATTTAAACAAGAAAGGAAACTGTCGACGCATTTCATCCTCACGTTCCCATGTAGCTTCATTGCCAGAGTGGCGCTGCCAGACAACCTTAACCAGAGGAATTACTTTATTTCTCAATCGATGCTCACGATGATCTTCAATTCTGATCAGATACTCTGGTGTGGATAAATCTGCAGTCACTTTAGGCCAAACTGAATCATCAAGGACGTGAGACGCATCAGAGACATACTTCCTCAGCTGGGACACATGAAAAACACTGTGGATTGCTTGCATTGCCGCTGGCAATTGAAGACGATAAGGCACTTGGCCCACACTTTCCAAAATAGGAAACGGACCAATATAACGAGGACTAAGCTTTTCACGCTTCCCAAACCTCATAATGCCTTTCATTGGAGATATTTTTACAAACACCATATCTCCAGACTCAAATTGCAATGGTCGCCTGCGCTGATCTGCATAACTTTTCTGTCGACTCTGAGCTGTCAACATTTTCTGCCAGATCAAGCGAACCACATCAGCACATTGCTAAACCATATCAGGTCCTGTCAATAATCTGTCACCGATCTCAAACCAGTTTAAAGGTGTACGACAAGGACGCCCATATAAAGCCTTATACGGTGCCATGCCAATGCTAGAGTGATAACTATTATTATAAGCAAATTCCACAAGTGGCAAATGCTGACTCCACGAACCTTGCCAATCTAGGCAACACGATCTCAACATGTCTTCTAAAGTCTGAATAGTCCTTTTTGACTGACCATCTGACTGCGGATGATAAGCTGAACTAAAGGCTAACTCTGTGCCCAATGCTTTTTGAAAACTGCGCTAGAAGCCAGAAGTAAACCGTGGGTCGCGATCTGACACAATTGATATTAGAATTCCGTGCACTGGCACAATCTTTTGAACATAAAGCTCGGCCAATTTCTGAACACTCCAGGTAAATTTAATTGGCAATAATCTTGCTATTTTTGTTAACCGATCAACTAACAACCAGATTCCATCGAAGCCTTGTGAAGTCCGAGGTAAACCCACAACAAAATCTGTCGTGACATGATCCCATTTCCACATTGGAATTTCAAGAGGCTGAAGCAATCCACCGGGCTTTTGATGTTCGACTTTTACCTGCTGACAAGTCAAGCATTTCAAGACAAACACAGCGGCATCTTTTTTCATACCTGGCCACCAGAACTACTTTTTCAGATTCTAATACATTTTGGTAGTGCCGGGGTGAATAGCAAAACGGGACCCATGGGCTTCACTCAGAATTGCATTTCTTAACACTACATCATCTGGAATATAAAGCCTGCCTTGGAAACTAACCACCAACTCTTCATCAAATTCAATATCATGCATCGCTATAATGCGGGGCAAATCAGAATCGGCTTGTTGAGCTTCTTTAATTTTCTAATAAAGAGTTGAAGACATATTCAAACTGGCACAAACTGCTATCATCGGATCGACGGGAATGTCCAGACATATTGCCTCACTAGGAAGCTGTTGCCACAATTTCCATTCATGAAGCATCAAATGACTAATCTGCACTTTCCTGCTCAGAGCATCAGCCACAACATTCATTTTTCCTGGCTGATAGGAGAGAGTGAAATCATAGTCTTTCATATATTCCATCCATCTGCGGTGTCAGAGGTTCAAATCTTTTTGATAAAACACATACTGCAAGCTTTGATGATCGGTAAGGATCTCAAATTTCTCGCCATACAAGTAGTGTCTCTAGATTTTTCGTGCAAAGATAACCGCTGCAAGCTCTAGATCATGAGTCGGATAATTCTCTTCATATTGTTTTAATTATCGGGATGCATAAGCTATGTCTTTACCATGTTGCATAAGCACTGCACCCAAACCTACTCGAGAAGCATCCGTGCAAACCACGAATCCACCCGAGCCAGAAGGTAATACCAGCACTGGAGAAGAAGTGAGAAGCCTTTTCAATTCATTGAAGCTCTGCTCACAATGATTTGACCAGACAGAAGGTACATCTTTCCGTGTCAGTCTAGTCATCGACGCGACAATCCGTGTAAAGTCTTGAATGAATCTTCGATAATAGCCAGCAAGACCCAGAAAATTTCTGATCTCTGTCACAGTCCTCGGTCTCTGCCATTGAAGAACATCATCAATCTTTGCTGAATCAACTGCAACTCCGTCACCGAAAATCACATGGCCGAGAAAATGAACTTCCCGAAGCTAAAACTCACATTTACTGAATTTTGCATATAGCTCGTGATCTCGCAGAGTCTGTAATACAATCCTGAGATGCTGAACATGTTCCTCTTTAGAAGCCGAATAAACAAGAATATCATCGACAAAGATGACAATAAATTGATCCTGGTATGGACGGAACACACGCTGCATCAGGTCCATAAAAGCTGCTGGAGCATTGGTTAGCCCGAACGGCATAACCAAAAATTCATAATGACCGTAACGCGTGCTAAAAGCACTCTTCTCTACATCAGATTCTCGAATCCGCAATTAAAAATAGCCAGATCGAATATCAATCCGTGAAAAGATAGTAGCAGACTGCAGTTGATCAAATAAATCATCGATCCTGGGCAGAGGATACTTGTTCTTGATAGTCGCATGATTTAATTTCTTGTAATCAATACACAGCCTCAGGCTCCCATCTTTCTTTTTCACAAATAAAACTGGAGCACTCCATGGGGAAAAGCTGGGACGAATATAGCCTTTTTCCAACAATTCTACCAATTGTGCCCTCAGTTCCTTCAATTCAGCTGGAGCCATGCAGTATGGCGCCTTTGCCAAAGGTGGCGTACCTGGAATTAACTCAATCACCATTTCTATTTCTCGCTGAGCAGGTAAGCCTGGCAACTCATCAGGAAATACATCAGAAAACTCGCAGACCATAGGAATAGCATTGATATCCTGCTTTGGTGCCTCAACAGCAACCACGGAAGCTAAGAATCCCTGACAACATGCATTAAGCAATCTACAGGCTCGAATAGCAGAAATAAGCAAGCGAGAAGAACGAGATCGAATACCTTGAAAATAGAATGCTGGTTTCCCCTGTGGCTGAAAATAGACTTTCTTTGATCTGCAATCAACCACGGCTCTATACTTTTCTAGCCAATCCATACCCAGAATAACATCATAATCAACCAGCTGTAAAGCATACAATCTAGCCGGCAACTGATGATTACCAATCATAATAGGTGACTCTTCCAGACAAAGGGGAGTGAACATGAAGTCCTTAGAAGGTAGTTCCACAAGCAGCTCACAAGAAATTTCAGAAGTCGACTCCTCAATACAGGCAATGAAGTTTTCAGAAATAAACGAATGAGAAGCGCCTGAATCAAATAAGACACGAGCTGCATGTCCATAAATCATAATCGTATCTTCAACAAGATGAGACGCCACTACTTCAGCCCGGGTAATATGAGAAACCTTTCCCTTCTGCTTCCTTCCCGCTGTAGTAGACTGCTGGGAAGAAGACACCGAAGCTTGAGGATAATACTGATGTGCCTGAGGTGGTGGAGGAGGTCTGAACTGAGACGGCTGCGGTTGAGAAAACTGGACTGGCTTCGGTCTCTGCGGACCGTCTCGAACCACATGTCCTGGTTGATCGCATCAGAAACAAACCATTGGCATTGAACACGGCTTGCCTCCCACCACATCTTGCACACTCTCTCGGCTGACTGGCCACTAAACCTTGGCGTTGTTGAAAAGAAGGTGCCGATTACTGCTGAACGGTACCCGAAGATGCCTGAATGCCATACCGCTTCTTAAACTTCTTGAATTTCTTGAACTTAGGCTTAGTAACAGGAATGCCATTGGCAGCAGGGACAATAGATGGGACTCATGTAGTAGATGGCTAACTGAACTGTTGATGCTGCACACCTGGCTGGATAGACGCCATTTGAGTATGCCCTCAGGATCTAGCCATATCAAGCTCTAAAGCCGTAGCTGCCTGATACGCTGCATCCATCTCTACCACTCTGGTTGCAATCAACATCTACCTCAACTCTGGTTTTAATCCACACAGAAATTGCTCGGCCTTTAAGCTTTCATCAGCAAGAATATGGGGCGCATACCGACCCAATTCTATGAACTTGCTCTGATATTCCAACACAGTCATATCGCCTTGAGTTAGTTCCATAAATTGGTGCATTTTATCCATCCTGAGATAAGCTGGACTGAAGGTGCACTCAAAGGCTGTGACAAACTCCATCCATGTAATTTGACGAAGAGGACGGGATCTAAAAGCGACCTCCCACTCTGTGGTCCACCACGTGAGTGCTGCTCCTTGGAGTTGGAAAGTAGCTAGCATAACTTTTTTGTCCTCCGTGCACTCCATGGAATGGAATACATGTTCAATTGCATCTATCCACACTCTGGCTGCTTCCGGATCTGCCTGTCCTTCATAAGTCGGTGGGTGGAACAACAAAAATTCTTTTAAAGCTCTGCCACGGCCACTAGGGGGCAATTCGGCTTGAGGAGCAGGGTCGGCTTGAATTGGGGCTGGCACGACAGGAGGAGGAGCAGGCACAACAGGAGGAGGAAGAGTGCCACCCTCTTCCTGGGGAACAAGAGCTCTCCTTATTCGTGGCGTTCTCATTTTTCACGGCGGCATCTTGATCTAAAAGAGAACACAAAATAACAGAAAATGCATCAGTAATCACAGAAAACATCCTAAGCCAGCAGTAGACTCACATGGACTTGTTCTGGACTAATGCAATTTCAATTCCTTATACAATTCCTCAACACCACTCTGATACCAACAGTGACGACCCAGGAGATCCAGATACCGATAACTCGATATCATCGATTTACCGAGACTAAGAGCTCGGGGAAGCCACCCAAGAGGCTGATGAGGCCCCGTAAGGGTTAGTGAGTGTTTGTCGAGGGGATGCATAACGAATAGAAATTACACGGGTAATATTAATTAAAGCATTCATTTGAACTTTAAACGGAAGCAATTGCATATATATCAGAGTGGTAAATTTATACAAGTACTCCAAATTCATATATCACAAGTCCCACACTATACAATGGTCCAAAAATAAATAACTACACGGGACGTAGCCCTGCCAAAAGAAGAAAAAGAACAGACTGACCACTGACAGACCACTGTTGTCTCTAAGGCTTTTCGCCGAAAGCGCGAGAGAATCCCGCAGCCGGATGCTCCGCCTCACCTATAAAAGGAAGGGGGTAAGTCTCACGATAGAGACTCAGTAGGGTTCACATAAATCCCTAACTCGCAACTAAATTTAGGAAAGCAGTAAAGCATGCGTTGGCATAAATAAATGACAATTGAAAAAGCTGTAAAACTAACTAAACAGTTTATGAACAGCTATCTAATATGCCAATTTAATTCAAATGCGAGTATTCGAAATCTACCAATAGATAATAACTCAATCATTTCCAAGTGACAAGAGTGAGAAGGAGAGGAGGTCCACCAGAAGAAGAAATCAGATGCGTCCACTGACGGCTTACACTGCGTCTCAAGCATCTACGCAAGCCTGATCATAGCAAGCGAGATGCGTAACAGTACCAAAACAAGTAACTAGTCAGAGCAACACTCGTTAGTGTCAGTCCAAGTCTCTGACCACGTGTGCACACACCGGCTCGTGCCTAGAGCCAGGCCTCTAGCTAGTATTCCCCTCCGTAGGACGCTACGGTTGGACTGGGGCCCACGGAACTAGCTTAAAAACCGTGAAACTGGGATACCCCACCACCTCTCCCGGGCGGGATCAACACTAAAAGTCGTCGGGCTACGACTGGTGGTTCCATCACTAGGAAAGATAATAAAGCTCTATTGAGATCTAAAAACGTGCCATAATTTATGATAACAATTACATATGGCAATTAAGCAAGATTAAATGCATAATTAACTGAATATGCTAAAATGGCCATATTCAATAATTTAATGTTTAAACAATTTGAACATGCTAAAATAGCAATCATTCCATAACTAAATGCATAACTATTGAACATATTGAAATGGCAAACACGTATCATTATAGAACAAGCGGTCGGACTAGGGCCGCTATGGTTTTAGGCGATCGAACGACAAACCGCCGCGTGCTACTCAACAGATTAACCGTGAGACTTCTTCCACCATTCAAATTAATTTATTTACGCAGTCAAGATGTCAGCCGCTCGGGTTAACAACCAAGTTATGGTGGACCATTATAAAATCCAAAATACATTAAACATAATCCTTACCAGAGAATCGGATCCACCGGGATCATAACCGGATCCCCTCCCGGTCGACTCAAATCGATGGGAGTTATCACTTTAACCTGTTTCCTGCCAAACCATTTTTAACCTATTTTCGGCCAAACCATCATCTCAATATAACAATTTATTGCCTATGAACTCAGCAAAGATGGGCATGCTATTAAAACATAAAGACGATGGGCATGCTTTGATAACATAAAGACGATGGGCGTGCTGTTATTATCCTATGAACCGAGCAACGATGGGCATGCTAGTGGAAAAGTTTAACTGGTTAAGGCTACGATCCCCCTACCTCCAATGTGACGGGGATGTCTGATTGGGCCGCGGGCGAGCCGAGGGTCGCCGCGGCTAATCTTTGCCCGGCTCTAGCATGCGAGGAAAACCACCCCTTTTACCGAAACCAAGACGAGGGTGCCGATCCGACGAGAGGACGCCGTGAGAGGGGGTGAGGAAGTCGCCGATGTCGCCAGTTCGTCCCGACGAAGCCACCACCGCGGTCTCCTCCTCACGTGCTTGCCGGCGAGGCCGCCGGAGCCTCCCTCTGCACCTCCGGGTTACCGCCGCGAGGTGACCTCCGGGCCGCCACCACTGCGAGGTGAAAGGGGGCGAGAGAGAGGGGGAGGTGCGCCGGTGCCGCCGCCTCAAGCTCGCCGCCATCGCCAGCGATCGCCGCCGTCGTCGGAGAGAGGAGAGGGGGGGGCGTCACCGGTTCCGCGGTGCCGCGGGTCCGCCTCTGTTTCCCTGCGTGTCGGGTGAAAAGGAAAAAGGGGGGGTGAAAGAATTGGGAAAGTGGGAGAGAGAGGGGAGATCGATGGTTTAAAAAAGTTAACATTTTTTTTTTGATTTTTAACCCGTTTTTGCATTCTAAACCCTCGAAGAAGTGAAATTGTGTATATGCCCACCAATTTTCTTAAAAACTTTAATTGGGTCTCACAATCCCTGTTTCTCCTCCTACCTACATTCAAAAATGAATTATGCACATGTGTTTTTGACGAGGATGGAGATGAACTTCTAGGAGCAAAATGAGTTGAATGTGTTCCTAATTGTGATGTTTTTCCTTTTTCAAGAATAGCAATAGCATCCCTCAGCTCATTGACTTCATGCTTTAATGAATAAATCTTGTCTTCAGCCATTTCTTTGGCTTGAATGCATACACTTCTTTCCAACTTTTCTTGTTCTAAATCTCTTTTTAATTCTTCATACATTTTGGTGAAAGTGGCTTGGTCCTCACGCATGCATGAACTCTCATCTTCAAACAACTCAATCTTAGACACAAGAATTTCATTTTTCATGTTTTAACTTTTCAGTTTCAGATTTTAAAACATGACAGTTTTCACAGGACTTAGCAGCATGCATAAAATGATCAATTTTCTTTTTCAGATTTGAATTTTTTTCATTTTTCATACAAAGATTCATAAGCAATCTGCCATTGTTCACATGTAAGAGATTCGGTTTCAGAATTTACCTCATTGGTGTCGTCTTCATTTGCCATGAAACACAAATTCTGAACCAGCTCATCCAGTTCATCTTCATTCACGGACTCTTCCTCATCTTCATCACTACATGTGGCCACCATGGCCTTTGACTTCTTGAATTTTCCTTTCTTGAACTTTTTCATCAAATCGGGACACTCACCCCGCATGTGACCGGGTTTTTTGCATTCGTACAAAATAACTTCTTCCTTCTTGCTACTTTCACCTCTATTAGGATCTTACTTCCTTGGTCCTTTTCTGAATTAACCACCAAACTTTCTTGTCCCTTTGATGAATCTTCTTGCTCTTCTTGTGATCATGGCGACCACCTCCTCATCTTCGGTGTTGCCAGTGGAATCATTGTCACTACCCTCTGATTCTTGTGGGTTCACCTTCAAGGCCAATGGTGTGACTACCTTCTTTTTCTTGTGATCCTCCTCGCCCCTTTTGATGTTTATTTCATAGGTCATCAAAGAACCTATCAACTCGTCTAGAGTCAAAGTGTTAAGATCCTTTGAATCCTCGATTACAGTGGCCTTTGTATGCCACTGTGGTGACTCTCTGATGAGATCTTTGTTGGAGTACTCTTTTCCAAGGCCCTTTAATCCATTGGTGATCTCAGTTAGTCTTGCAAACATATCTGAGATAGATTCTTCAGGCTTCATCATGAATAACTCGTAGTCTCGGATCAACAAGTTGGCCTTTGTTTCTTTTACTTTCGATGTACCTTCATAGATCAGCCGCAGTTTGTTCCACATCTCCTACGCAGAGGAACACATAGAAATACGTGAGTATTCGTTAGGATGAATGGCACACTAAATTATATTCATAGCTTTAAAAATTGCTGAACACTTCTTTATGTCTTCATCATCCCACTCATCCTCTTTCTCAGATAAGACATACGGACCCTTACTTATGACACGCCACACATCATAGTCCTGGGCTTGTAGGAAAACATACATCCTATTTTTCTAGTATGGGTAATTAGATCCATCAAAGAATGGTGGCCTTTGAATCGAATGCCCTTCGGGCATCATCCCCTTGTTTGCCATCTAAAGAGATCTAGCTCTTCGACTGTGTGGTCGAGATAAACAGAGACCAAAGCTCTGATACCAATTGTTGAGTCCCGAATGGTGGCAATCAAGAGGGGAGGGGTGAATTGATTGGCCAATTAAAATTTCTTTTCAAGTGACAGCCTTGATTAATAAGCAAACAAACGCGAGGCCTCACTCCATCAGGACCACACTCGTGAATGCGTGTGAATAGGAGTAGGTGGTTGATGATGGAAATGGTGTACACTCAGCTCACCGTAAAGCCCACTCGACAATATAAGCGAAATATCAAACCACAAGTGAAACACAGAATTTTTAGGTGGTTCAGGTACACTGACGTGTCCCCTACGTCCACCCCTCACACGTGAGGATTAACGCTTCACTATGAAGTGAGCCACACACACAAGCTATGTAGAACATCAACCACACACACACAGCACCTGATCTGGGTTGCCACGCACACACACACACACGTTCGTGTTTCCAAACACGAACAACAAACACAAAGAAAACCTGATTTGAATTTTACAACAGATACTCAAGTTCAATCAAAAAGGATTCTGAAAGTAAAAGGTGAAGTATGGTTTATCGTGGTTGGAGCTCCCCCTTTTGCTTCTCCGAATGTAGTTGAGCACTTCTGCAGGAGGAAGATCGATCTTGAATGAAGAATGGAGCAATGGCGCACGAATGAGGTTGTAGCCTTGATTTCCCACGCAGCTTCCACTTGGAGATGGTTTGGAGAGTTGATTCAAGCTTCTTCTCTTCACATTCATGTTCAGATCAAGATGGAAGAAGCCCTTGGAGCTGCTACTGCGACCCTGCACTCACAAGGGTTAGAACAAACACATAATTTCAGATCTCACTAGTTCCCTAGGGTTTTACACCCCTATATGATGTATATATGAGAGCTTAGGTCGTTCAAAGACACCCTAGAGACCAGATCCACAATTCCTGGAACGTTTTAGGGATGTTGGACTTGATTGGAAAGACTTTTGGTGCATGTGCACGCAAGTCAAAAAAGATGGCTCAGTTTTGAACATGAAAGGGTCAACCCTTGGGGTCGACCCCCGTGAGGGTTTTACAAGGTTTAGATGAGTTCAGGAGCAATGGGTCGACCCTTGGGGTCGACCCTCGGGGGTTTCCGGTGCGGGTTTGGAAAACACGATCAGGGGTCGACCCTCGCGTGAATGGGTCGAACCTTGCAGGTGTGGTGAAAGAACCCATCGGGTTTAAAAATCATGCCATCAGGGGTCGACCCTTGGGGTTGACCCTTGTCCCTGAACTTCCAAGAAATAGAATAAAAATACTCTAAGTCCAAGTATCAAGCCAAGGGGTTCCAAGTTGGGTTCTAAACCATCAAAGGGAATGTTGCTAAGACATGAATAAGAAAGCCCAATTCATTTAAGCTTAGATAAGGCCCAAACCAATATAACCCTTGAGATCAAAAATAATAAACTTCAAACCACAAGATCAAGGGCCAATAAGTTGAAGTTGATCTCACCGACCGTCCTTGAGTTCCTTAAGTACTTAGGCACGTTCCTTGCCCTGTAAAGACATAAGTTGTGAATTAGATGTAGCCTTGCAATTTGAGTTCAAAAGGCTTACTCGTTTAGGTTGTTATGTAACCTTCTTAGCTCCAAGACCTTAATAGGATGTTGAGCTTTGTAAGAGTCTTTATGCTAGAACACTTCAAAGACTATATATTCATGTAGTGTTTGGTCATCATCAAAAGCTATCATATTTAGACATTCACTCAAGGAGGGGGTTCAACACCCTCCTTGATGTCTGTTTTGCAAGGGAGCGAGCGAAAGCGACACGGAGGTGAAATGGAAAGGAGATGGAGCGAAAGCGACAACGACGTAAAATGAAGATGAAGCAGAGATGAAATGGAGAGAACTAAAAAGCGGGCATCAAGGCAAAAGACACCCGTCACAACTAATAAGTAACAGGAATTCTCCCGAAAACGCTAAACTAACCACCTTGAATGGATGACAAGGATGAGACATGTCTGGAGAACTAACTAAGGAGGGAAAGGAAGCACGACCGACCTCAATGGGGGACACAATCCACGAACAATGAGGGTATCAGAAGAACACATATGAACATCTAGAAAAGGAGAATAAAATTGAGATAAGAAACCAGACAGGAATCACGCTGGCCAACCAGACCAAGCGGAAAGATCAGAGAAATCGTTCAAATTCAGAGTGGAATGAGAATCTCTTATTCAAGAGAAATGAAGTGCAATTAACCATTACTGAGGAGAAAATCTTGAGAGAATCATGAGACGTGAGTGCTCAAAAAATGACATGATGCATGCTGGGCTAAAATAAAGAAATCATCAAAACGAGTGCAAAGAAAGGATAAAATAGAAAGTACTCAGGAATAATATTGCTAGACTGAGTAGGACATGGTCAAGAGTCTTCTTACAACCACGGCGTGCGAGACAGAGTCCATCGTCCCCCACCTGACTCAAACTAACGGCTTATCCAACGATTAACCGTATGCTCTTAGATCATCATCATTTTTGATAAAGGAACATCAGATCCTAGAACACACGGACAACCAGCCGGTCCTTGAGAGGCTATAATAATGTAGATATAACGTATAGTAATGCAACAATGAGCTGGGATCGAGAGCCATACCTGACTTACCTGCTAAGTGAAATGACATTTTTTTAGATTTTTTGCATATTCAGATTTTTATGAGTTTTCATGATAAGACAACCAGCAAAACATCAAGAATGAATTAAACATAACAAAGACAAATACATATGAAACATAGTGAAAACGAATTGAACATAACATAACAACATAACAAACACCACAAGAACAAATGGCAAGCATACTTGTGACTAAAGACATGGTGGGACAAGACAACACAACGCGGTGGGATAGCACACGCGGTGGGACGAGAACATGATGGGACAGAGACACGTGGGATGACAACCACGTGGGACAAAAGATACGGACAACACATGTGCAGGTTGACAACCACACATGACATGGCGACACAGTGGGATGAAAATATAGTGGGATGAAAACATGACAGACATAGAGGGACAACAACACGTGGGGGATGACATGGAGGGACATAAACAAGTGAAATAAGGACACGGTGGGATAAAAGACATGACAAATACGCTCTTCAATCAAAGCCCAAGATCAGAATGCAGCAGAACCGCCAGGTTCACAATCATGAGGCAATGCCCTCTCATGGAGATATGATGAGATGAAGCGAGGTGAAAGCTAAGAAGGACATGAGCTTCAGAAAGATCGAGAGATAAGATTGAAGAAGAGACAGATCAGAAGTCGCGAACAAGAGGCAGAGCAAATGATGAGAAGGAAACTTGAACACCTGCGACCAACAACCTGCACACTTAAAAAATAGATTACATATCGGTCCTAAAAATAAAAATAAAAATAAAAGACACATATTTTTTTAATTTTTGATATTTCTAATTTTTTTTATTTTTGACAATATTTGATTTTTTTGGTTTTTGAACAATATTTGATTTTTTTGGAATTTTTGATAATATTTGATTTTTTTTTCAAATTTTGACAAAGCTATCTACAGCATCTAGAGATGGGCTTAAACTATTGGCTAGGGGTCGTCATTCCTCCCCTCTCATTAAAGACTTCCCTTGAGCAGGGCGTGCATTTGAGGGTGGCTTGCCACAACCAACTGTCTTTAAAGAACGGTGCCCCTACTAAAGCTGTTGCATCCCTATAGTTTTGATGATGTCTCACACTATAAATCAATCTTCTATCTCTAGAATAATTCATGCTTCATCATGTAGGACTGTGCAGTTCATATGGCTGTCAGATAAATATGCACTACTTGATCATGTCTACACACTGTCTGCATAGTCTGTACACTGATGGGTCGACCCTCCACCTCTGATGGGTCGACGCTCCACCTCTGGTGGGTCGACGCCTCCTTTACTCTCCAAGTCCATACATTGAATTTCATATTCAAAGTATGTACATTGGTCTTCACCTGAAGTCCATACATTGAACTTAATATTCAAAGTCTGTACACCCTCCGCTAAGCCTTCAGAGTCTGCACAGCCATTCCTTGAGTTCAAGTCCATACAACGGCACTGTAGATTGCATCTGAAGTGTATAAAACCTTTCAAGGGGTCAAGTCTATACATTCTCCCGTTCATTTCAAAGTCTACACATCGCCCTTCATCTTCCAAGTCTATACATCCAGTTGAACTCCAAGTCTATACACACTCTGTTGAACCACAAGTCTATGCATCGTCTGCCATCTCAAAGTCAATACACTGTCCCTCGTCTCACACATCATGACCCAAAGTCTGTACAGCCTCTAGTCACTGTACAAGTCCATACACTGGCTGCACTGCACAAGTCTATACATTGGCTTAGGCATCCAAGTCTAGACATTGATTCACTATTCATGCCTTGATTCGAAGTCTGTACAGCGAGTGGCGTTCATCAAAGTCTGTACAGCCAACGCCTTCATTGATTCCATGTCTGTACATCACTGTGTCAAGCCTCCCAAGTCTGTACAACCACTGTCTCACTTAGACTTGAAGTCTATACACTGGTCGGTGGAAGCAAGTCTATACATTCGACTGTTCAGCCTGTGATTAAGTCTGTACAGCCAGGGAGACCATTAAGTCTATACACTCATTCACTGTAGCTTGCACGAGGTGAAGTCTGTACATTGGCTTTAGTTTTTCAAGTTTGTACATCATTCTGTTAAAATTCCAAGTCTGTACATCGGACTGGTTGAGCAAGTCTGTACAGCGGTTGCATTCTCTTAAAGTCTATACATTGGGACTTTTACCTACGTTCTGAACTGAACTGAGTAAGTTTAAACATTCCTCATATCTTTTACATATGCTCAGTTCAGTAAGTCTGTACACTGGGAACTTTACTGACGTTGTCTTGCCAAAGTCTAGACACTGTGAACCTTCAAATCTGTACAGACTTTACTTGTTCAACTCTGAACATCATCTAGCTCTTTGGGAAGTCTACACATCTCTAAGTCTAGACACTCAGTTATCCTTCAACCCTATACACTCTCAAGTTGTTCATACTTGCCTATATGTTGTTTTCTAGTGTATACACTCTCTCATTTGACACACTTGCTTAATTGCTGTTTCTAAGTCTGCACATTCGATGCCTTCATGCATTGTTCTCTTCGAAGTCTATACATCAACGTCTATACATTGAAGTCCATACAGTGCATACAGTTGTGCTTCAAGTCTACACATTGCTGCTCTTCATTACAAGTCTTTACACTCGTCCTCCTTCACACGACCAACTCTATACATCCATTGTCTTGCCTGCTGAATGAAGTCTACACATTGAGATCGCATGAACTCTTACAAGTCCATACACTGAGCTCGCATGAAGAACTTCAACTCTACACACTCTCACACTTGACACACTTGCCTATTTGACATCCCTGAGTCTATACACTCGTGGGCTTCATACACTTCACAGAAGTCCACACATTTCCTCTGTTGTGCTAATGCATTATTCAGCTAGTCTATACACTGAGGTCGCATGAGGACTCACAAGTCTATACACTCCCTCAGTGTACACACTTACTCATCTGCTATTCTAAAGTATATACATTCGTATCTGACTGAACTAACTAATCACATTTCCTTGTCTCTGCCTGCAGATGATTCAGGTCAATGATTGGGCACGTGAACCGAGGATGATGCCTAGCACGTGATCCGAGAATGCTCTGGAAAGGGAGGGAACGAGACTCCCTCGTGTGAAGGCCTGAAACTCAGGTCGAATGCCATATAAAAGGTGCCTTCTGCGATTAGATGGACAGAACTGGAGAAAAAGCTGAAGAGCAAAATCCCTGAGCAGAAGAAGAAAAGAGAGAGAGCCTCTGCGTTCCAGTAAGAAGATAGAGAGAAAAGAGTTGAGAGTATTGCTGTGAGAGAAAAGTCTGAGTGAGAGAGAAGAGTCCAATTTGCTTCTTCGGAAGCTACATTTGTTTTTGGTTTCTCTGAAACGATTAGTGTTCATCGTTGGTCTTGTTTACATTTCTATTTTTCCTTTCATTTCTTCATATATCTGATTTTGAGTTGTTACCCTCCAGTGTTTGGAGGAAGGGAGAGTTACTCCGGTTCCCCTCTGGGCTGCAGAGGAAGAGAGATCTGGGATCTCTGGTTCTGCCAGTGACGGGTTGTCATTAGCAGGTTCCCTCCGGGTTGGAGGAAGTGAGAGCCATCTCCGGTTCTGGTCTTGCTGGTAGCAGGTCCAGGTGTCGAGCTCTGTGGGTAGCAGAGTTTGGTTGAGGGATTTGTTTCCCTTGGTTGTTCAAGCTGTGTGGCAACATTTTGTTCGCAGACTGAGTCTGCAGTGTTCTAGCAGTGGCTAGTGGAATCCTCACTCTAGTTGGAGTGAGGGGTGGATGTAGATTGTGGACTATAATCGAACCACCTTAAAATCTCTTGTCTCCTCTGTGGCTTGGTATTATCGTTTGTGCTTTCCTTCTGTTCGGCATTATGTTTGTGTGTGGACGGGCTCTTCCAATCGCACCTTATTATCCTGTCTTAGTTTCTCACTGCGTTAGCTGCATTGTTTAGCCTTATCTGAAGGGTTGTATTTCGAAGTAGTGAGTTTCTGCTGAAGTTGTTCAAATTGGGAGTGATCTATTCATCCCCCCCTTCTATATCACTCTTCGCTGCGCTAACATTTGGTATCAGAGCAGGTTTGCATCATGTGGACGAACGGTCA
This sequence comes from Amorphophallus konjac, assembly GCA_022559845.1. NCBI lineage: Eukaryota > Viridiplantae > Streptophyta > Magnoliopsida > Alismatales > Araceae > Amorphophallus > Amorphophallus konjac. Next base: position 271,527,072 of record CM040127.1, read on the forward strand.
GGGAAATGCTAATGGTCCTAGAAGCTTCATGGCTGAAGGTCAATCCATTAGTCGCCCTCCATTTTTTGATGGTAATAATTATCTCTTTTGGAAGAACAGGATGGAAGTGTTTATCAGAGCACAGAGCCACAAGCTGTGGAGGGTAATCACGGTTGGCCCGTATGATCTGCCACCGAACGAGGATGCGTGGACAGATGACCATGTCAAGCTATCTTCACTCAACTGGACGGCGCTGAGCATCATCCAGTGTGCTGTTCACCCAGAGGAATATGCCCGTATATCTACCTACAGGACTGCCAAGCGAATGTGGGATGAGCTGCAATTAATCTACGAAGGTACAGCTCAAGTGAAAGCCTCGAAGGTAAACCTCTACACCTCTAAGTATGAACTGTTTAGGATGAATGCAGAGGAGAATATTACTGAAATGTATGCTAGGTTGTCCTTGATCACGAACACACTTAAGGGGCTAGGGAAGGATCAACCTGAGGCAGACATAGTCAGGAAAATTCTTAGATCCTTATCCCCAGCATGGCACACTAAGGCCATCGTGATTGAAGAGTCAAAAGATCTGACGACCTTGATAGTGAATGAACTCATAGGATCCCTCATGACCTATGAGATGAATTTCAAAGGAGGTGGTGAAGGAAGTGATAGGAAGGCTAAGAATGTAGCTCTCAAGGCATCCCGCAACAAGAGTAGCAATAGCAGCAGCAGCAGCAGCAGCAGCAGTAGCGGTGAGTCTGATGGCTTCTCAGATCTCGACCAGAAGGAGCAGGCAATGCTCACTCGTCAGTTCAGTAAATTTTTAAGGAGAAAGGGGAAGACCTTTAGGAGTAAAAAGCCATACTCCTTTAACAAGAATGTTGAATCTACCAATTATAGGGATAGAAATCCTAAGAGACTGACTTGTTATCATTGTAACAAACAGGGACACATGAAAGGCGAATGCCCAGATCTTCAGAAGAAGGGTCCCTACTTCCAGAAGAAGAACACAAAAGTGCAGAAGAAGAAGAAGCCACAGGCGATGGTCTGCACATGGAGCGAGGAGGAAGAAGATCCTGAAGATACTTCCTCAGAGGAGCATGAAGAAGGAATTTGCCTTATGGTAAACAGTGAAGAGGAGGTAACCAATGTTTTTGAAAATTTTACGATTGAATACTGGGAAGATGCTTATGCTGAGTTATTAGATAAATTCAATTCTCTTAGTAAAGAGCATAGGGTTCTAAAAAGAAAATTTAATACTAATGTTGAAGAACAAACCCAGGTCTGTGAGGAAAATTAGAAACTAAAAGAGCAACTAGAAGAAATGACCTCACTAAGAAGAGAAAATGATAAGCTCAAGGGAGAAAACCAAGAAAGTCAAAATCAGCTCAATGAACTCAAAATAAGAATTGAAGAAAGCTTGAATGAAAGTAGAGTGAACTCAGAAAAATATGAAGCTGATAAGAAAGTCAATGGTGAACTTCTAAAAAATTCTGAGTCCCTTCAAAAGGAGCTGGAAGACAAACAGAAAGTTTTAGAAAACTTTGTCCAAGGAAAATCTAGTCTGGATGCTATACTGGGGGCTAGGGTTAACTTCAATAAGGAGGGTCTAGGCTACGACCCAACTAACAAAAGACCCTTACAATTCAAAACCATTACCTTCTGCCCAGAGAAGGGAAAAGAAAAGCTGGACACACCATCCAGCTCAAACAGCAGTAAGGGAACTCAAGGTCAGAAGGAAAGTCCTAAAAACAGTGCTGGTCAACCATTTAAAATGGGAATGAATTCTGTGAAGAATTTCACTAAGCCTACCAATCAGAACATAAATGGTAAATGGACCAAGCAAGTGGATCAGAAGAAAAGCTGGAATTACTACAATCAGATGGGTCCAAAGAGGACCTACTGGAGAAATGATCATCATCTTCAAAAATCTGTTGATCAACAAACTTACAGAAGATTTCCTAGGAGTGGCAAGCCTAATGAATGGAATAGAACTTACTTCTCCAGACCAGCTGGACTTAATTTCAATAAACCAGAAGTAAAGGTGCCAGGGAAATCCATGTTGAAGCAAATTTGGATTCCTAAACACTTGATTAGAGATTTGAATAATGTCCTTGGACCCAACTCATCTTGGGTTCCAAATCACTCTGCTTGATGTTATTTGTGTAGGTCGGCCCGGCAGCTAAAGACAACAAGTGGTACCTCGACAGTGGCTGCTCCAGGCACATGACAGGTGACCGATCCAAGTTCAGCAAGATAGAGATGAAGGTAGGGGGTCTAGTCAAGTTTGGAAGAAAGAACAAAGGTAAGATTATTGGAGTTGGTACAGTAGGTAAGTCTTCCATAAACTCCATTGAAAAAGTTCTACTTGTGGAAGGTCTTCAACACAACCTGATTAGCATTAGTCAGTTATGTGACAAGGGTCACAGGGTTGTGTTTGATGATAACTCATGCAAAATCTTTGAAATAAATTCTGATGTGGTTAAATTTGTAGCCAACATGATTAATAATGTCTACATGGTAGACCTAGATGAGGAATCTGAATCTAATATTTATTTATCTGCCAATTCTAAAAATGATGCTTTTGAATGGCATAGACATCTAGGTCATGCTAGCTTTACTACTTTAAATAAATTGGTCAAGCATGATTTAGTGAGAGGCATGCCTAGAATAAAATTCAATTCTATTTCAAAATCATGTGATGCATGTGCTCTAGGCAAACAGACCAGGAATTCTTTCAAATTAAGATCTGAGCCATTGTCCTCTAGACCAATGGAACTCCTCCATATGCACCTCTTCGGTCCTACTAGAACTCAGAGTCTTAATGGGAACATGTTTGGCTATGTCATCATAGATGACTTCTTTAGATATTCATGGATCTTTTTCTTAGCAAATAAAAGTGATGCATTTCAAAAGTTTAATCTGTTTTTCAATAAGGTCAAACAAGAAGGAAAACACAAGATCTGTTCTATTCAATCTGACCATGGAGGTGAGTTTGAAAACTCCATGTTTTCTGATCTTTGTGAAAGAGAGGGACTAACACACAGATTTTCTTCTCCTAGGACACCTGAACAGAATGGAATTGTGGAGAGAAGAAATAGAACTGTGGTGGAGATAGCCCGAACCATGCTAATTGGAAGTCAATTACCAAGGAGGTTTTGGGCAGAGGCGGCCAATATAGAAACTTACATAATCAACAGGGCCATGGTAAGACCCATTCACAAGAAAACACCCTATGAGCTTCTAAAAGGGATTCCAACCATGATGGGGAATTCCTAGAAGACCAAGAAGAAGAGAAGACTCAGCCAAGTGGAACAGCAAATCCTCCCAACCAGGAAGAGCCAAGAGAAGAAGGTGAGTCTTCAATAAATGTTAGATTTCTTAAAGATCATCCGATAGATAATGTCATAGGCAATCCTGAAGATCCTCTTCGGACTAGGTCCCATTTTAGGAATGTGAATAATGAAGACTTAATTGCTTTAGTCTCACAAACTGAACCCAAATCAATAGAAGAGGCCTTGGCTGATCAAGCTTGGGTCAATGCCATGAGTGAGAAATTAGGCTAGTTCGAAAGAAATAATGTCTGGGAACTTGTTCCAAGACCAGACAATGTCAATATCATAGGAACTAAGTGGGTGTTCAAAAATAAAATGAATTAAGATGGAATCATTTCTAGGAATAAGGCCAGATTAGTAGCCAAGGGCTACTGTCAGGAATTTGGTGTAGATTTTGATGAATCCTATGCACCTGTTGTTAGGATGGAGGCTATAAGACTGTTGCTTGCTTTTGCATGTTCAAAGAACATAAAACTCCAACAAATGGATGTTAAAAGTACCTTTTTAAATGGAGTCATTAAAGAAGAGGTTTTTGTTGAACAACCCCCTAGATTTCAATTTTCTCCTCAACCTGACCAAGTTTTCAGGTTAAACAAAGCCTTGTATGGTCTAAAGCAGGCTCCAAGAGCATGGTATGAAAGATTGACTGAATTTCTGACCAGCAAGGGCTACAAAAGAGGTAAAGTAGATCAAACTTTATTTACCAAATGTACAAATAAAGATCTCCTCATAGTTCAGGTATATGTAGATGACATTGTGTTTGGATCAACTAAGCATGAACTATGTGTTGAATTCTCTAAAATGATGTCTGCTGAATTTGAGATGAGTTTGGTTGGTGAACTAAAGTACTTCCTTGGCTTGCAGGTACAACAGCTAGAGGATGGGTGCTTCATCAACCAGACCAAATACACAATGGAACTGTTCAAGAGGTTTGGTATGAAAAACCTGAAGCACATTACAACACCCATGGGTACCAATACCTCACTGGATGCAGATGAGACATGTAAAGAAGTAAATGCCAAGCTCTATCGAGGTATGATTGGATCTCTTCTTTACCTAACAGCTTCCAGACCTGATATACAATTCAGTGTAGGAATGTGTGCAAGGTATCAGTTTAGACCTACTGAATTACATTTAGCTGTAGTGAAAAGAATTTTCAGATATTTGTCAGCTACTCATTCTCTTGGTTTATGGTTTCCTGCATCACACACATTTGACTTAGTTGCATACACAGATGCTGATTATACAGGTTGTAAACTAGACAGGAAAAGCACTAGTGGTCATTGTGAATTTTTGGGTGGGTGTTTAGTGTCTTGGGGTTCCAAGAAACAACATTCTGTGGCCCTCTCCACTGCATAAGCTGAATATGTGGCTGCAGGGAGTTGTGGAACACAAGTCATTTGGATTAAACACCAGCTTCAGGACTACCAAGTAGACCTGGGGTGCACACCTATCTATTGTGATAATACCAGTGCCATTAATCTTGCCAAAAATCCTGTTTTACATTCACGCACCAAACACATAGAGATAAGGCATCATTTCATAAGAGATGAGGTTTCTAAAAATAATTTTGAACTGATTCATGTAGGCACAGATAATCAGATTGCTGACATCTTCACTAAACCTCTGGATAATGAAAAATTCACAACACTAAGAAGAGAATTAGGCTTATACAAATTGTCTTAATTGTGTAGTCTGTTCTTTTTGTGTGGGGGAGTTCTGTATGACAGTTGGTTATCTTTCAGAAATGCTGTGAGTGAGGGGGAGCTGGCTGAGCTGTGAGAAGAAGTGTTCTTTGACAAATTCAAAAGATTGACTAGATGTGTGTCTTTGCTAATTTTCATGACAGATCTAGTGTGGTTCTCTCAGACAGTAGAATGTCACTTAATTCTTAAGTCTATAAGTCAGTGATACTAAAGTCCAGTTAGAATCTTTCCTCTGGTATTCCTTCAGAGATCTGGATTAATTGTAAAAAGTATATCTTCCTACATTGTCAATGATTCTGGTTCAGGCCAAAACCTGTATGTCTTGATATCTGACCCAATCAACTTGAAATCTAGACTTCAAGATTCACTTCAAGTAATAGTCCTTCTGGTATTGTTTTCAATCATTCCATCTCTTCAACACAAGGGCTTAATTAAACAAACATGTCTTGTTTTGTTCACTGAGAAACTGGGAGCTTCATCAATGAAATGAATATTTCTCCTATGTCATGAGGTGACAAATGCTTAAAATGAATGAAAAAGACATGACAGAGCAATGGTGGCTAGCTGGTGAGTAACTGGGGACTCTGGCCTCTAATCAAGGTGTTTCCCTAATGTCAAAAGCCACAGTTACTAACTCTGTTCGTTAATAATAAAAAAAAGGAGGAAGTAATGAGGTACTCACTCTGAGTAACTAGGGATTCAGGCCTCTAATCAAGGTGTCTCCCTAATGTCAAAAGAGTGAATCACCAACCTACTCATTGATCTTCTTGAAAATCATCTCAAAAATTCCTTGTTGTTTTGCAACTAATGGATTGCTTGTCCTCAATACCTTGAGAACACCTCTCTGACTTTGTCTCTTGTTATCTTTTTGGATTGTTGACAGTTCAGCTATATCTGGCCATACTTGTTAACACCTGCTCTAAATCATACTCTATGTATGCAGATAAACTTTTCTATCATTCTATTTCTCTAGTGTGTACTGGAGTTCGAGAATCTTCACTTGAGTTTAGCACCTCACTTATTTTCTTAAGACTTGCTTGTGTCTTTCTGCACTAAGAAGTTATTGTACTTCTTCTTCGTGTCTCCAGCACTTTCATATATTCTGCATTTCCTTTTGCTGATGTCAAAGGGGGAGAAGAGGGTATGCAATATCAGTAGATCATGAATTGTCATGAGTTGTGGGGGAGTATTGTTCATGAGCTAAGGGGGAGATTACTATTGTTCATGAGCTAAGGGCGAGATTACCTAGTCATGTGATGGCTTTATCTGAGAATGGGCTGTAAGGGAGCTGAGAGGGAGTGGTTTTGGAGAAAGAAGTGATTCTGTAGTAGTGCTTAATTTGGCTGTGCTTTCACTTACCTTGAATTTGCTTTGATTGTTGAAACTACAGTTAATCTCTTATTAAGATTTGATATTGTTTGATTCATAGTGTTGCCATCATCAAAAAGGGAGAGATTGTTGCATCCCTACGGTTTTGATGATGTCTCACACTATAAATCAATCTTCTATCTCTAGAATAATTCATGCTTCATCATGTAGGACTGTGCAGTTCATATGGCTGTCAGATAAATATGCACTACTTGATCATGTCTACACACTGTCTGCATAGTCTGTACACTGATGGGTCGACCCTCCACCTCTGATGGGTCGACGCTCCACCTCTGGTGGGTCGACGCCTCCTTTACTCTCCAAGTCCATACATTGAATTTCATATTCAAAGTATGTACATTGGTCTTCACCTGAAGTCCATACATTGAACTTAATATTCAAAGTCTGTACACCCTCCGCTAAGCCTTCAGAGTCTGTACAGCCATTCCTTGAGTTCAAGTCCATACAACGGCATTGTAGATTGCATCTGAAGTGTATACAACCTTTCAAGGGGTCAAGTCTATACATTCTCCCGTTCATTTCAAAGTCTACACATCGCCCTTCATCTTCCAAGTCTATACATCCAGTTGAACTCCAAGTCTATACACACTCTGTTGAACCACAAGTCTATACATCATCTACCATCTCAAAGTCAATACACTGTCCCTCGTCTCACACATCATGACCCAAAGTCTGTACAGCCTCTAGCACTGTACAAGTCCATACACTGGCTGCACTGCACAAGTCTATACATTGGCTTGGGCATCCAAGTCTAGACATTGATTCACTATTCATGCCTTGATTCGAAGTCTGTACAGCGAGCGGCGTTCATCAAAGTCTGTACAGCCAACACCTTCATTGATTCCATGTCTGTACATCACTGTGTCAAGCCTCCCAAGTCTGTACAACCACTGTCTCACTTGGACTTGAAGTCTATACACTGGTCGGTGGATGCAAGTCTATACATTCGACTGTTCAGCCTGTGATCAAGTCTGTACAGCCAGGGAGACCATTAAGTCTATACACTCATTCACTGTAGCTTGCACGAGGTGAAGTCTGTACATTGGCTTTAGTTTTTCAAGTCTGTACATCATTCTGTTGAAATTCCAAGTCTGTACATCAGACTGGTTGAGCAAGTCTGTACAGCGGTTGCATTCTCTTAAAGTCTATACATTGGGACTTTTACCTACGTTCTGAACTGAACTGAGTAAGTCTAAACATTCCTCATATCTTTTACCTACGCTCAGTTTAGTAAGTCTGTACACTGGGAACTTTACTGACGTTGCCTTGCCAAAGTCTACACATTGTGAACCTTCAAATCTGTACAGACTTTACTTGTTCAAGTCTGAACATCGTCCAGCTCTTTGGGAAGTCTACACATCTCTAAGTCTAGACACTCAGTTATCCTTCAACCCTATACACTCTCAAGTTGTTCATACTTGCCTATATGTTGTTTTCTAGTGTATACACTCTCTCATTTGACACACTTGCTTAATTGATGTTTCTAAGTCTGCACATTCGATGCCTTCATGCATTGTTCTCTTCGAAGTCTATACATCAACGTCTATACATTGAAGTCCATACAGTTGTGCTTCAAGTCTACACATTGCTGCTCTTCATTACAAGTCCTTACTCTCGTCCTCCTTCACACGACCAACTCTATACATCCATTGTCTTGCCTGCTGAATGAAGTCTACACATTGAGATCGCATGAACTCTTACAAGTCCATACACTGAGCTCGCATGAAGAACTTCAACTCTACACACTCTCACACTTGACACACTTGCCTATTTGACATCCCTGAGTCTATACACTCGAGGGCTTCATACGCTTCACAGAAGTCCACACATTTCCTCTATTGTGCTAATGCATTATTCAGCTAGTCTATACACTGAGGTCGCATGAGGACTCACAAGTCTATACACTCCCTCAGTGTACACACTTACTCATCTGCTATTCTAAAGTATATACATTCGTATCTGACTGAACTAACTAATTACATTTCTTTGTCTCTGCCTGCAGATGATTCAGGTTAATGATTGGGCACGTGAATCGAGGATGATGCCTAGCACGTGATCCGAGAATGCTCTGGAAAGGGAGGGAACAAGACTCCCTCGTGTGAAGGCCTGAAACTCAGGTCGAATGCCATATAAAAGGTGCCTTCTGTGATTAGATGGACAGAACTGGAGAAAAAGCTGAAGAGCAAAATCCCTGAGCAGAAGAAGAAAAGAGAGAGAGCCTCCACGTTCCAGTAAGAAGACAGAGAGAAAAGAGTTGAGAGTATTGCTGTGAGAGAAAAGTCTGAGTGAGAGAGAAGAGTCCAATTTGCTTCTTCGGAAGCTACATTTGTTTTGGTTTCTCTGAAACGATTTGTGTTCATCGTTGGTCTTGTTTACATTTCTATTTTTCCTTTCATTTCTTCATATATCTGATTTCGAGTTGTTACCCTCCAGTGTTTGGAGGAAGGGAGAGTTACTCCGGTTCCCCTCTGGGCTGCAGAGGAAGAGAGATCTGTGATCTCTGGTTCTGCCAGTGACGGGTTGTCATTAGCAGGTTCCCTCCGGGTTGGAGGAAGGGAGAGCCATCTCCGGTTCTGGTCTTGCTGGTAGCAGGTCCAGGTGTCGAGCTCTGTGGGTAGCAGAGTTTGGTTGAGGGATTTGTTTCCCTTGGTTGTTCAAGTTGTGTGGCAGCATTTTATTCGTAGACTGAGTCTGCAGTTTTCTAGCAGTGGCTAGTGGAATCCTCACTCTAGTTGGAGTGAGGGGTGGATGTAGATTGTGGACTACAATCGAACCACCTTAAAATCTCTTGTCTCCTCTGTGGCTTGGTATTATCGTTTGTGCTTTCCTTCTGTTCGGCATTGTGTTTGTGTGTGGACGGGCTCTTCCAATCGCACCTTATTATCCTGTCTTAGTTTCTCACTGCGTTAGCTGCATTGTTTAGCCTTATCTGAAGGGTTGTATTTCGAAGTAGTGAGTTTCCGCTGAAGCTGTTCAAATTGGGAGTGATCTATTCATCCCCCCCTTCTATATCACTCTTCGCTGCGCTAACAAAAGTTATACTCGGGATACAACCCAGCCTAAGAGGGAGTAGCAGATGAAAAATTGGAGATAAGCTTTATACATGATGAGAAACATCAGGACTCGAATTCCTCCTAGGGCACTACCCCTCAAAGATATAGTCTGTTGCGCCGGGGCTTTGTGTCTTTGATTTTGAGAGCCATATTTATCAGGCACGCATGCGACTGGGCTCATGACGTCCTGCGAGAAACTGTACTACCACTCTTGTCATACCTTTGATTTCATAATTTTGCATTCATTGATTGATTTTGAGAGCCCTTATTGGCTAGATATAGCATGAAAGCTCACTTTTCAAGGGTCAAGACTATCCCTATTTGAGACCTCTCTCGTATTAGGGAGCGCCTAGGTTGGTCATCTCATCCATCAATCTCCTGCCCCTGCACTTGGCCGAGCAGAGAGAAGAAAAGACCTTTGTGCATACCCAAAGTATGGCCAAAGCAGCAACGGTGTTCCTTAGAGGAATCAGCTATGGCTTACCATGTGGTGTGTGGAAAACCCATACTCAAGATCACCCTCAATGATCGGAGAAAGAAACTAGACTCCCAGTGCGGAGCTATCACCAGCCTAAGAATGCTGTAGAAGTGAACTGAAAATTTTGACTAAACTAATCAAACTCCTTAAAGCCACTCAAACCATGTCGAGGAAACAACATTATTTTAACAATGCGTAGGAAATAGAAATGATAGAAATAATAGCATGTTCTTGTACAAAATAAAGATACCTTGTAAATCCATGGAGTGAAAATATCCTCCTGAAGCAAGAGCTTGATCATCGAGCTTCGGAGCAGCACGGGCTTTGTATCCCTTGCTTGTGACGATCAAAATAGAAAGGATAGCAAGGCTTTAAGATTCCTCTATATGGAGGAGCGGCAGATACTACACTGGATGAATAAGGATAAAAAGGAAGATAGACGAGGGCTAGAACTCCCTTGCTAAGGCACAGAGACCCCGATAACAAGGAACCAGATACAGAATAAACAAAGATTAACATAGATCAAGGCGGACTAAAGCCTCGAAAATAACATACAAAAGGGTGACGACCCCGAAAGGGTGAGGAAGAAGGAATAGAGAGACAATGAGGAGATTGCTACGAAGATAAGGAAGAAGAATGATCATCCGACGTGGTCGGAGAGAGAGAATTGTGGACATCCGACAGGGTCGGAGAAGAAGAATTATGGACATCCGACAGGGTCGGAGAGGGATAATAATGGTCATCTGATAGAGTTGGAGAAGGATCAGAGGCAACACCTGGGAGTCCCGGGGAAGAAGAATCAGGTGATGTCCCCAAATCAGGATGGAAGGAAAGATCCTGAGGTTCCGGATGAAAGGAATAATGGAAAGACATCCCAGAATTGGAGTGAAAGAATGACATAGGCTGAGGCCTAGAATTGTAAGAGGAGGGAAAATCCAGAGGATCCAGATGGGAAGAAGAGGAATGGCGGTTCGCGGACCCCGGAAGAGAGGAGAAAATGATGGAAACATGATCGGAAGGAGGAAGGTACACCACCCAAGGGTGGGAACTGAGCAGAAGAAAAGATGAATGAAAAGAAGGGGAAGAAGGAGAAATGATCCCTGGAGTGCATAATACGCAGCCTTTGAGCCTGTGCCGCCGCCTCTTTTTGGCAGAGATTTCTCGATCACGGACCCGCCTGGTGCGGGCTCTAATCTTTGGGCTTCTTGTCTTGTAATGTCTTATCAAATAACGGGCCGACCTGAAAGATGGCCTGGCCCGGTTATGAACATGTAGCTTCATCGGGGCGGTTGCCCCTAGACACCCGGTGCTATCGGCATATAGACATTCTTGGATAACCAACTCTTTTGGCGCATCATCATCATAAAATCATGGAGTTTTGTCCCTTGGCACAAAGAGCTTGAGGTTCGGCCACTCCACTTGGCAATCAGCCTTGAAACACAACTCCCTTGATAGAAGAACAGGACGGAACTGAGGGAGGGTAATACACAGCGTTGACGTGGCCGATGTACCGATAACCCGAGGAAGACTACGTAAAATGTGCAGAATGTCCTTTGAGAACACTGAAGATACGACCAATTGCCCCTTGAACATAGAACTAATAATTTCCTTGGAAGCCGTATGAGTTAGCACAATTCAGGTGAAGAACCCCTCTTGACCAGTAAACTGAACAGCAATGGAGTGAGAGGTGAAAATAGCGTCAATAGTAAACTCCCTAGCTAGCAATGAGGTTGCCACCGGCCTCGCTTGGGAAGAAACTAGCATAAATGCAAGTGAACTCTTCTTGGCAACCGTCATGGGAAGTGTAGGCACATCATCCCCAAAATAGCTGGAGATCAGGACACGAACCGGCATGCGACATATAAAATCTTGAAACTTGAAATGAAGAACCAGCACTGAATCATCCTGACTTGGCTCATCGTCTCCCTGGGGAACCGACCTGAGGGGCACCATAGGTAATGCACACTCACTCCGTAGGGTGGAAGTGGATGGAGAAGTGGAGGTAATGGGTTCGGAAGGCGGAGGTGAAGGTTTTGGAGGCGTGGAGGTTTCAACGGGGGATTTTAGTGATGGCAAAGGTGAGGGCAAGGGTGAGGATGAATGTGGCAAAGGCGAGGTGGTAATGATAGGCTCAGGTGCAGGCGGAGGTAAAGGTGTAGGTGTACGTGAAACTTGCTCAGGCTCTAGCAAAGGTGATGGTGTAGAAGGTGTAGGTGAAGATAGTGGCGGTGGAGATGATGGAGGCGGAGGTAGTGGGTTAGGTGATTTGGGGAGAGGAGGTGGCGAAGGTGATGGAGGGTTAGGCAATGGTGAGGGTGGCGGAGACTGTGAAGGGGAAGAAGAGAGCAATGGGAAAGGCCGCGGCGCCCACCATCGGCATATTGACACGATGCGTCGGGCGGCGTTGGGAGCAAAAATAGGGGTAGAAGAGGAAGGGGAGGCGCTTGCCTGAGTGGAGGCTTGGGTTTATGGAAGTTGTAAAGATGAGGTAAGAGATGGTAAAGGTAATGGCGGAGTAGGTGATGGAATAGATGGTGGAACGGGTAATGGAGCGGGTGTATTACTAGCTAAAGAACCACAGGGGTGCCCCTGGTCTTGTAGAGATGGAGATGGTTGCCTAGGCGGCGCCTGCTACTGCTCCTTGCTGCGGAAATGTAAAATGACCTTATGAATAGCGGGCCAGTCAATCCTCTTCTTATCTTCAAAGCCATAAACATACTCCCAGAACACGGGACAATCCTCGACCAAATGCCCTTACTGGCGATGATAATCATAAAACTGAAGCATATTCCTGACTGCGGGTCGGCAAGGCATAGCCGGAGGGAGCTGCAACGCGTGAGTGGCCATCAAAGCCCTGAAAATATCGGTGAAAGACTCCGGCAATAGAGAGTTAGGAGCCCGCTTCGGGCAAGGCGGATGCCGAGGGGTATGAGAAGGAGGAGAAGGTTGTGGAGGTTGTGTAGGTAAGGGCGCATGGCTAGTGGAAGAACTAGGCAATGGCGCATTGCGAGTGGGATGAGGGGGTATGTAGATGGCATCAACTTGCTCGGGGTGTGACGTTCCCTTGACCGGAGTTGGAGACGCAGGCGAAGATGCAGGGGTGAAAGGTTGACTCGTGGATGGTTGACTCATGGAGGGTTGATACGCGGAAGCGTATGGATTCCAGGATGGTTGGCATGTGGGAGCGTATGGGTATGTAGGAGCGGAAGGTTGACTCGTGGAGGGCGGATATGTGGTGGAAGACCGACTCATAGAGGGTAAATATGTGGATGGCGAGGTGTATGTGGGCGTGGAAGGTGGTGAAGACTCGGGGTCAAAGGAATCTTGGAGTTGTTGGTGGACGAAGCGAGCTCGACTGTATAGTTGTTGCCAGGAGGTTATATCATTTAGGGCCAAGATGAAGCAATACTTGGGCGTTGCATTGGAAATTAACATCTTGATCTGCTCCCCCTCCAGAATGTGCCCTGGGACTTGCGCGGCCAGGCGACGACAGCGGTCAGCAAAAGCGGAGAACTCCTCGTTGGGCTTCATCTTCTCATGGGCCAGATCCCCCATAGAATACCTGGGCCCAACCTGGTCTTGATATTGCTGAATGAATCTCTCTTGGACAGCTTGAAAGTTCCCAACTTGCTCTTGCGATAATGAGAATAACCAATCCCGAGCCAAGCCTTCCATAGATAGACCAAATACATATGTCATCAAGCGTTGGTCGTGTCGAAACTGGGCCGACTCGTAAACGAACTCCTTAATGTGCACATACGGGTCACCGACTCCACCATAATGACGATATGCAGGAATTTGTGAAGATGGCGGAAGCTGAAGATTTTGAAATGCAAATGGAACACTTAAGGAAGATTTGAGATCGATTCGGCATTGGAGTTCATCAAGCTGGTGCTGGGTTTGAGAGATCATCTCCTGGGTAGGGAGAGGTTGGGAATGGCGTGGGCTAGCTCGAGCAAGAGATTGTGAATATGGACCAGGATGATAATGGACCGGATGAGAGGATCCCTGCTGAAAAGAAGATGGGCCCATTCTGAGAGTAGGAGGGTATGTAGGCCTGGAAGGAACATTGGCATTCGGGCCCATTGGGCTAGCAGCATGGTAAGAGGATTGAAGCCCATTAAGGCAACATTGGCCATTAGAAATTGGGCCAGCAACATAGGAAGAAGAAGGCCCATTAAGAAAAGGAGGCCCATTAGGAGAGGAATGAGACCCATTAAGAGAATGAGGTCGATTAGGAGAATGAGAAAAATGGGGCCCATTAAGGGAAGGAGGCCCATTAAGGTGATTTGCAATGAGTTTTTGGGCCTGGGTCGGGTCCATTTGGCGAACAAGGGCGGAAACATGGGCCATAAGATTGGCTTGTCCCTCGGATGGGTCCGAGGGGCCATGAGAAGATGGGCCCACGTGGGAAGAGGACTCCACGCGGGAATAAGAAAAAAATTAGGAAGAAGAAGGGTACAAGGGGTTGGAATGATGCTCCATGAGGGCAAATGGAGACTTAATAGAGGAAATCAATGGGAATACAGCTCGGGAAGCAAGGGCTCGATGAGGAGAGGGCCAAGGAAGAGGACGCGGCCTACAGGGGAAGAGGCGGTCTTGGGGAGATCGGTAATAGACAGAAACGAATTAGTAAGGACCGCTATTGGACTTTAAGACAGATGGGCGGACAGACCAAGATAACACAAGGGGAGGACAATGCAAACAGATGAGACAAACTAGATGATGAGGGAAATGTGACACACGAAATGTGGGGGTTTATGCAAAGAATGCAAAACAATATGAACACACAACAACAATATGCAAGGGGGTTTCACCAAAGTCAAACAAGTTGATATGATCATCAATTTATTTTAAAGTTTCAATGGACCATTTAATGTTTTGAATTAAGAATAATTCTCTCAAGATAGGTATCTTATGGGAATAAGGTCCAAACTTTGGGTTGACTAGGTTCAACTCCCTCACACATATGCAAATGCAAGCCTAAGGGGTGGAAATGTACAATCGGCCTGGCGTCCGTGTGAAAATCCACGGCTCATGGGGACTTACGGAGGTCGCGGATAAGATCACCTAGTCGACCTCAATGAATATAGAGGCGAGAGGATCACTTACCAAGGTAGGCATGCACCTATGGTATGCAA
This sequence comes from Amorphophallus konjac, assembly GCA_022559845.1. Lineage (NCBI taxonomy): Eukaryota > Viridiplantae > Streptophyta > Magnoliopsida > Alismatales > Araceae > Amorphophallus > Amorphophallus konjac. Next base: position 271,542,156 of record CM040127.1, read on the forward strand.
TGCATGACCCTATGTGCACCGGAGTGCATGCGGAAATCTAGCATAAAAGTGAAAAATGAAGGCAAAATTAAACTATGCAAACACAACGATATGGATGCAAACAATATATGAAAACAAAGATAATACAAAGGACAACAGGGCAAGACCAGAAATAAGCACAATCGGAACCCAGAAGGTAATTAAATCATCAATGCAAAGCGTACATGTGAGTCTGTCCGTCGACCTGCATGCAGATTTTATGCACAAAACCTGAAAATAGAGACAAGATTTAACTATGCAAATGTGACCCAAATAATGCAAATAAAATATGAAAATTAAGACAATACAAAGGGGAACAAGATGGAAGCAATAAGCAAGCAATCAAACCTCGGAAACCTAATCAAATCATTATTCAAAGATGTACCTGTGAGTCTGTCCCGGGCCTGCCTGCAGACTTTATGCAGAAAACTTAAAAATGAAGACACAATTAAATTATGCAAACATGACCCAAATAATGCAAATAATATATGCAATGAAAGACAATACAAAGGGCTACACAACGGGCCCAAAAATAGAGCGATCCAACCCGGGGAGGTCAATTAAATCGCCCAAGAAACCCCCGTGAGCCTGTGCGCAGACCTGTCGGAAAGCATGTAGAGGTCTTCTGGATGACCGTTTCTTCCAAGTTGCGGTCTCCTGGAAGACCGCAAAGATAGTGGCGGCCTTGTGATGGCCGCTACAGGTATGTGGCGGCCTCAGAGAGGACCGCAATCACCTGATAGATCCGAGAACACCCAGAACAGCAAGAAAATGGAGAAAAAACTACCTAAACATGCACATACCCACACCTAACTTACAAGGGAGCATGAATAATGTGATGGGCACTAGGCGTCCCACCGTGATCGACAAAAAAACTAGGGTTGTAGATTTTTTATCTATCCCGCTCCCAAACTAATAAACAAATAATATGCATGAAGTATGAACATGCACAAAGGGGCGATGAATAGATATAGAAATACTGACCGTGATCGCCACCAAGGGTTTAACGACGCCAAAGGGATGCGGGAAGAGGATGCGACGGCGCCGTGTACCTTGGAAATATGAAGACTTGATCACGCTTAAGAGATGGGTGCGGGAAACGATGTGGGATCAACCTCCTCGCCTTCCAGCCAGCTAAAAGAAGAGGGCCTCACGTTCAACCATGCTTTCCTGCAAAACAAAGACAATACAGGAGATAAAAACCCATTAGAAACTATGAGTGTAGCATCCATCCCGAAGTGATAAAATAGCATGAAAGATTGAGGGAGAACGCACCGGGAGAGGGTTTTTAACCCCTATGGAAGGGTGGAAATAATAGGTGTGTGTATTGTGATAAGAATGAAACAAAGATATGGAAAAATCACGCAGCGCAACTGTGGGAATATGCTATGCAAAACGGAGAAAAGTGCTGGTGTAGTAGAAAACTGTGCAGGTTGTGATGATTTATGAAAAGTAGGTGGAGAGAACTAAGAGTAGAAACAACGAAATCAAGCCCAGAGAGATGAAAATGAAAGCTAATACTTCCCTATTCAAGCCAGGGTTGAAGAACTGAGTCGGCGTTGTAGCATGGCTTCGTCCCCAACCGAGATAGAGCCACCCTTCGTGACCTACGAACTGGGTTCTATTTATAGGAGTGCAGGAACCTTAGGGTTTAAATCTGAGGATAAACACTCAAAATAGAGATATTGCTTGATAAAACTCATGGATAATAGTGGGAATATATCCCCAAGGTGGATTAGAATCGATCTGGAGGGAGATTCTCGAAGAAAATGGATCAAACAAGGTCTCCAAGGAGTCTTCAGGCGAAGAAATCGGAGTTCAAGAGGTTCTGGACTCTCTGTTGAGCAAACGGTCTATCGCGGGACCGCCAGACAAAGAAACGGTCATGGGAGGACCGCAAGGGGAAGACAAACGGTCATGGGGGTGACCGCCAGGCGACAGGAGGTAGAACGGGAACAAATGGGCACAGATCTGGAGGTAGCGGTCTACCCTAGACTGCTACCATCAGATAGCGATCTGCCCTAGACCACTATCTGATGATTTATATATTTTTTTATTTGAAAAATCCTAATGGCGGTCCACTATTGACCGCCACCCTCAAGGTAGAAATAGTTGACCGCTATCTCAAGGGGCTGCAGGGCCTTGCATGGGTGTTTTCTGGACGTCTGTTTGTGCTCCGAATTGGCCCGAAACAGTCTCGAAAGATGAGGAATTGAAGATAAAAGCTTCCAAAGCTCAATGCGCTTGAAAAATGGTCAAGAACTGGGCTCGAAATAGGCTCAAAGAATGCTCCAAAATAATGGTTAATTCAGGACATCAAGGAGGTGAATAAGAGAAATAACTCGACTTATAGGCTTAAAACAGGTGTCAACAGTGAGGACGAGAAGTTAGTGCATAGTGACTCCGATCGTGAGGATTTGGTGTGATCTTAGAAACCTTTTCTTTCAGACGAGGTGATTGTTGTTAAAATGTTTAAATTTGTGTAATAAGGGACTGTTGTATAGAACTCTTATGTACTTCTAGTAATGGACTATTGTCGTTTTGGTATATGATTTAATTGATGGATATGAGAATTTGTTCTTCCGCTGAAATTATGCTCTCTTTATTTATGTAATTCTCAATCAATTTCTGTTTCTGTTGGGTTGTTTCCCACTGTGGCATTCCCCTTAAATCCGATGAGAGTTGGATACTGAACCGGGTTTTAAGGCGGGGTGTTACAAAGACCCTTGCGTCGACACAGCTTCCAGTCATCTTGAACTGCTACAAGCGAGGCTGAAAATTGAACGAGTGTGCATCGACGCAGTGAATAAGTTGAGTCGACGCGACTACCTTTCAGCTTGGGCTGTTGCGAGCTAACCCATTGTGTGTCGACGCAGTTGGGAGGGTGCATCGACACATCCTTTGAAAGATGCATCCGAAGTGGTTTCTGTGACAAACCCCTGTGTCGACCTACTGTATAAGTGATGTCGACTTAGCTGAGGAGTATAGCCCGTATGACTGTTGCTGGGGCTAAGCCTGTGTCAACGCATTGAGATGCTTGCGTCGACACACTCGTTGGTGCGCTTGAAGCGGCTTCTAAAGGTCATCCTGAGTTGACGCATCATGAGATGGAGTGGATGTAGCCGAAGGAATTTGCTTGCCTAATGGTTGCTGGTGTCAAGGCAATGAAAGGTCTTGCGTCGACGCAACCTTGTTCGATTTGATTTTTCTCTTTCTTTTGTCAAAGCCTTTTCTCATATGTCATCTTTCAAAATACTTATTTACTCACATCATTAGGGGAATAAAAATCATTCAAAAATACTATGAAGGATCAATAAAGATTTCATCATGAGCCAAGAATTTAAACATGAAGCTTCATGAAATTAAATCTTTGTACATAAGAATATTTCATGAAAGACATAGCATTAAGAATATGGCATCATGAAAGATCATCAATATACACATTGAATCATAGTTTGATCAATATCAATATTACAATAAGGAGCCATAGTTGGACATCATCAAAACCAAAACCATGCATGAACCACACATGCATAACATTCTCCCCCTTTTTGATGATGGCAACTGTGAGTCATTAAGGCAACTTAAGTTCAACTATGATCAATTGTGAATCAATAAACACGCAGACAGTTTTAAACAAAAGTTCCCCCTTTGCAAGTGGTTCCCCCTTCTCCCCAATAAAATCTTTCCCCCTTTGATAATTAATAAACCAATGAAATAATGACTCATATATTCTCTTTCCCTTTGACATCATCAAAACAGAAGGGACATGGAGAGTATATGGAACATTCATGAAGAGACATCAGGGGATGGGCAAAGTGGAGGTGAGATTAGCGAGAGCAGCTTGAGGGTAGTAGTTATCAAGGCCCTAAAGCATCATAATTGAAGCTAGTGAAAAAATCGTGAGCATGAGGACTTGCTTCAGAATATACATGATCAAGTCAGGCTGGACATGGGATGAGGAACAACATTGCATAAAGACAAGAAGAGCACCTAGATATCAACAAGGACTTGCAACAAGGAATTATCCTGATTTTCAATTGACTGAGAGGATTGTAGCAAGGGTAAATTGTAGAAAAACTTATCACAGAAAGCAATGTTCAACAGGGTCCGAGACAGACCTAGACTCGGAGAGGGTCGACTCTGGGAGTCGACACCTGCCAGTGCAGGAGCACACTTACAGCAAAGAAAATGCTAGGCAGTGAAGAGATTGCAGAATTCAACAAGGAATTGCAGATTTCTCATACCAAATGTTAACATATTGCAGATTGTTCAGAAATGGTAGAAGTGACAATTCCAAGAATAGTTAGGGTAGAGAATTTTTAGTCTAAGACAATGCTCATAAATGCAGAGTGACTGATTTTTCAGAGTCTTATGTTATAAAGCTAGTAATGATAGAGCCCTTATTTTTTCTGATTGGTTTAAATCTAATGAACTCTGAGTTGATCAATTAAGAATGTTGAAAATTTTTGCATTCAGATTTAATAGAAATGAACCAATGTTACATATTAGAATCCGGTTTAATCTCCCTTCACCTTACTCATTTAATTCCATTGATCCCTTTGAGAGCAACTACAATTAGTATTGAGGTTAAACATCTTATGAGATTTCTGATTTTATCTATGGGGTGCTACCTTTTTATGATTTTCCCTTTTTGCTTTTCATTTTATGAGAGCATTCAAGTGTAGCATGCACCTTTTGACATGAGGATGCACGTTGATCAGATGTCAGCATCCCCAGTTACTCAGTGTAGCTCACTATTCTACTTCATTTAGAGCAAAGGTTGCAAGTCACTTCATGACTTTGTCCTCTCCACCTCATTGGTGAAGGACTCGGTTTCTCAGTGAGCCTTTTACCATTACTCTGCCTTAGGTCAATGACTTTTAGTGCACACCTTTTTATGTGAGGATACACGTTTATTAGACGCCAGTATCCCCAGTTACTCGGTGTGACTGAAGTCACTACTTTTTATTATGTGCAACCCTTTAGGAAATTTTTAGATTATCAGGATGTTTAAAAATAATACTGAAATGAAGTTCCTCAAACAAAGATGCCTTTGTACTTAAAATAAACTTTCAGATTTAAGAAGACATAGCAGGATACAACACGCAAAGATTGGTTTAGGTCCATTAAAGATGAATATAGTCATTTTAAAGACATTTATCTTTAAGCTCATGAACTCATTAAACTTAAACCATCAATTTTTATATCTTGGGCAATCACAGAGCACCATAAAAGAAGATTCCTTTTTAAGATATACTTTGATAAAGGAACTTAGTAACATATCAAAAATTCCACAAGAATTCAAGCCCATTCAAGGAAATAAGGAGCAGGTAGCCAGACATTGAGCAAGCAGATGATGTTCTAAGGATGTTCAAGCAATTGGGAACATGTGGCAGATTTTCAGGAGTTCCAAAAGAAGTCAGATCTTATGGAGTATCAGAGCCAAGATGAAAATAAGCAAATTAACAGCATGAGATAGAAAACTGATTTGTGCATAGAGTGTAGTTTGTGGAAAATGAAATTCCCCCCTCAATGAATGACTTAGGTATGTTGCAAAAGGGAATAGAGAGAATGATGCACATTTCAGGAAATAGACCCACACAGACTGATGTATCATGATATCGGGTGTGGAAATTGACAATGGGTGTGCAAGACAAGCAGCAAGCCAGGTCGACACATTGGAGATGATAGGTCGACCTATTCATCAGCCAGAATGGGTTTAAAATACAGATAGCAGAGGTCTTGCCAGATTCCAAAACCATCCATCAACTTTTTTTTAAATATAAATCGTGACAACTGAATTGATATTTGCACAGATCCAAACATGCTTTGAAAGTCGTTCAAAAGCTGAAACTCGTCTTTAAATTGATCTATCTCATTCAAGAAGCATGCAAGGGATGCACACAAATTTGAACAATGAGCAATTTTGTCAAAGCAAATCAAACTACCCCTGAGAGAATGCAATCAAATTAGATGCTCACACGATGATGCTAAAAATTCAGAAAAGGCATTGTGCAAATGTGCAGTCCGAACTTCAATGCTGGCTCCCCCTAAATATGTGCATGAAGGTCTAAAGAGCCTTAGTGAAGTAGATGTGCACCCTAAGACATATATTGTCACGCCCCAAACCGATAGCAATAGAACGCATTGCTTGGAACGTGGCAGCGATGCAGTCATGTCAATCAGATCAAACCATAAGGCACAAGAGCTAGACGAAATATAATTTATTGAATTTCCAAATATAAGTTCATTACAAATTTGACTCGTTTAAAAGACCAAATAAAAGAAAATTACAAGGAGACTCTTAAACTAGACTTGACAAGATATGACATGAGAGTAGGAGGTTTATCTAGGCTAATCTAAACTCAAGAAAAGTAAAGACACGGGTCATCTATCTTTAGAAGCTCTCTTGCACACTTTCTCATCACATTAGAGTCACGACCTCGCTAGCCACCTAATTACATGAAAAATATTAAAATAAGCTGGATGTGCGAAAAGCTCAGTAGTAATTATATCTCAATAACAAGCTTGCTTTAAGTGATTACATGTTACATGAAATGCAAGAATAGCTATGCATGAAAGAAAGAATTTAACAATTGAGCAAGATATAGAACCACTAGCAAGAAAGAATGAGCAAGGTTTCAAGGAATATCAAGCATGTAATTGTAGTGTAATGTCACAAGATATTGGCTATTTAAAGTTCTAGCAAGTACCATGTCGAGTCAAGCACGTCAAGTAATATCATATATTTTCATGTCACGAGAGAGAGTGGAATGCCATAGAATAAATCTAGAAAGTCATGCACTTCGGTGCAATGCCACACTGTGGTCAATATAGCTCCCATGGACACAAGTACTTTCAGGTGCTCCTCCAGACCAGACCGGGCCCCATTAACTCAGACATTGAGTCATGTAAATATGTAGACATCCACTATAGTTTATAGCAAATAGAGTTCCAAAGGAATAAGTCATTGCAGGAACATTAAAGTAGATTCACGTAATAGAGAGTTCAAGGATAGAACCGTGCGTAAAGGTGACATCGCGATAAATCTCACATAAAACTAGGGCACTCATAAATCTGGGATAAATTGGCGTCCACTCAGACCACCGTCAATTATAGAATTCGCGTCCACTGGGGTGGTCGCTAATTCCATGAATAGTATAGGCATGATGGAAATCGTGTCAACTGTAACGGATGCTAATTCCCATATAGCGTCAACTATGATGGATGCTAATTCCAGATAGTGACAGGACTCTTACAGAACACCTGAACTGCTCTCTATGATGGCTAGAGCGTCATGTTTCTTCAGAGTGACATGACTAGACATAGTTCATGGGTTTTTTTAGGGTACAACCAGCTCGACTTCTTTGAGGGATTCCAAGGCTAGCGGAGACTTACGGTGGCCTTAGAGAAAGAAATTTCAATCCGATGGAAGGAATATTCGGCGAAGGGTCATTCAACCTCCAAGAATTGAGTTGTAAACGTGAAACTCGTGAAAAAATGGACTCTATCTCGGCCATGAGACAAAAGTGCCAACAGACTCGCGATATGGGTCAAAACACGGTAGAAACTGTGAGATATAGAATTCGCGTCAAAGCAGACAAGCGTTAATTTATAGATTTGTGTCTCTTTGAGGAGGCACCAATTCTAGAATTTTTTGTAATTAAATAAAATTTATAACAATTGGCGTCCGAGCTTGGAGACGCCATATCTTTAATTCGCGCCCCTGTGAACGTATGTTAATTCATGATTTTCCAGTTTTATTCATATTTGATAATTTAACAGGATTTGGCGTCTCTGTGAAGAGGCGTAAATTCCCAAATTCACGTCTGCTCAAGCAGACGCCCATTCTTTCCGGTCTACCGGTTGTCATGCCTCAGGCAGGCACATTCTTAGATATAAAGCACTATTCATTTCTTTATTTAGGACATGAACAATACTCCTTTGCTTTTTATGTGGAATTTCATGGATCATGACACATGATAATTAAGAGAGAAATAAGGTGATCCTAAAAACATGCTCATACAAAATTTTTATAATAAGGTTCCATACTTATTAAATTTTAAACATGTGTTAATTATTAAATACACTAAAAGATTTCACGTCAGGGGTAGTGGGCGCTCATTAATTTGCATCTATCCTACTGACGCTAATTAAAGAATTAGCGCCCTTCTGGACAGGCGTCAATTAAATAGCATCCACTATTCTAGTCACCAATTTCATGTGAAACAGAAGGCTTAAAAACTACGTAAATTGTAAGGAAGCGTGGATCAGGGAGACATAATTCGGATGGTAACATGAATTACATGCATGCAACACCTTTAGCTATCGTCTTATGCTTAAGTTATTGAGATAACCTACCGTGGACGAATGAAGAAGAGGGACGCAGGATGAAGAAGAAGACTAACACCGCTTTATGGGTTCTCCTGCAACTCACAACAGCAACACCCACACACAGGCAAGACGAAGAAGCAGACAGAGGAGGAAGGTGAATGGGAAGAAGCGAATAGCAGCAGACTATCGCCCACCACACAGAGGGAGGAGGAGGAAGAAGTCTCCTCCTTGAAACGATAGCAGAAGATGTACAAGATGGATAAGACGACCACCAACTCGAAGAGGGCAGACAATGCGTCGACCTCCCAAGTCCTTCACGAACAGCAGCAGCAACAAGATGCTTCTGCATCGCAAGGGGGTGTATTTATAGGGTTTTTGGGTTCTACGAATCCTAATTTGTGCATGGAGTCATAGTTGGTTTTAAACTTCCCAAGATATCTTAATCCTTCCAAAACTCCAGCCGCTATCCCTATTTGATTCAAATCCTAAAGTCTCCCATATGCTCCGGTCGACTTAATCCCTCCAGAGTTGATGGGTTTTAGCGTAAAAGGCCCAACAAGGTTTTAAAGAATGGGCTTGAGTTATTATTATTGGGCCCCTTTTCCCCCAATTGGTTTATACGTAAAGGGTTTTAACTGATTAAAGGGGTTCGACCCATTTTTGACTCTCTTCCTAATTAGGCTTTTACGTGGAGAGTTGCTAGAGGTTATTTATTATTTTCCATCATTATTGTGAAGGCCCAAGCCCAAAAACTACTAATTGTTCTAAGTGGGCTTAGTTATGCACTGTCAAGTGAATCATAAGGCCCATTGCATACATGTTTAATAGTTAAATAATTTAAGCCCACTATCAACTACTCACAATTTTCAGATTTAAGTCAGACTTTAAATATATTTATATATTGTTTTTGTGACTCATTTATTTATCTACCTTATAAATTTTATCGCCGTCTCGGGTATCAGAGACCGATTTCGATCCGGTGAAAATCTTTATTTTATCTTGTCAGGGAACATTCATTAGCTCGCCGCATTTTATTCAAAAAAATGAATACCCGAGTTTTTATCTTAAATATTAAATTTAAGTCACTAATGATTTCTTAGAAAAATTAAGATGACATAATTTAATATCCAATTGTCTTTTAATCTTCCCACATAGGTTGCCATTTATTTATGTGATGACCCCATTTTATTTTCTTTAACAAGAAGATTTTCATTTTATTTCTCATAAAGACTCTGAAGATTCATAATGATCTTTTCTCTTTCTACAATATAAATAATTATTTCTATTTTAACCTTTATAATTTGCCGAACATTACACCCTCCCCCACTAAGGAGAATTTGGTCCCCAAATTCACCACCTTCCACTCAAGAATGGGAAACTACAAATTACTAAGGTGACTATGCAAGCAAAAGAATTTAAGATGTTTGAAATGGGAAAAGAACTAACTCAAGGTTAAGGATGAGGGGTACCTTCTGCCATTCCTTCTTTAACAGGCTCGGCTTCTACTAAAGTTTGAGTCTCTCCATGGCACTTCTTAATAGGAATAGGGCATCGTGCTATCTTATGGTTGAAGCTTCCGCAACGAAGACATGCTCCCGACTTTCGCCAACAAATCTCCGATTGATGATTATACTTACCACAAAACTTACACCTTTCTCGAGATGAATCTATAGGAGCTACCCAACTATTCTCTCTCCTAAGCTTCTTACCCTTTTGCGAGCTACCACCCTTATTAGGTCTCTTCTTTGCCGAGTTAAACTTCTTTTGTTTAGTGGCTTGTTCCTTCTCCTCAACTCTCTCTCTTTCTTCCGCGGCATTTTCTAATAACTGAACTCTCCTAACTAGGTCCGCATAAGCTTGGATATCTACGAGTGCTACTTGGGGAACAAAGCTAGACCTAGTTGCCTCCATTAGGTTCCTACAAGAATAAATATTATCTTATTCAAGAATTATGAAAGTTAAATGAAATTTAATTATCTTATCATTCTTTTAATATTTAACCCCAAGCTCTACCCATTCTCATCGGGTGACCAAAAGGAAAAGAACCTAATGACACATACTCACGGCCAAACTTAGGGTTTAAGAAGACCTAGGCTCTGATACCACTTCTGTCACGCCCCAAACCGATAGCAGCGGAACGCATTGCTCGGAACGTGGTAGCGATATAATCATGTCAATCAGAGCAAACCATAAGGCACAAGAGATAGATGAAATATAATGTATTGAATTTCAAAATATAAGTTCATTACAAATTTGACTCAATTAAAAGACCAAATAAAAGAAAATTGCCAAGAGACTCTTAAACTGGACTTGACTAGACATGACATAATACCAGGAGATTTATCTAGGCTAATCTAAACTCAAGAAAAGTAAAGACACATGTCATCTATCTTTAGAAGCTCCCTTGCACACTTTCTCTTCCCATTAGAGTCACAGTCTCGCTAGCTACCTGATTACCTAAAAAATATTAAAATAACTTGGATGAGTGAAAAGCTCATTAGGAATTAGATCTCAATAACAAGCTTACTTTAAATGATTACATGTTACATGAAATGCAAGTATAGCTATGCATGAAAGAAAGAATTTAACAATTGAGCAAGATATAGAACCACTAGCAAGAAAGAATGAGCAAGGTTTCAAGGAATATCAAGCATGTAATTGTCGTGTAATGTCACGAGATATTGGCTATTTAAAATTCTAGCAAGTACCATGTCGAGTCAAGCACGTCAAGTAATATCATATATTTTCATGTCACGAGAGAGAGTGGAATGCCATATAATAAATCTAGAAAGTCATGCACTTCGGTGCAATGCCACACCGTGGTCAATATAGCTCCCATGGGCACAAGTACTTTCAGGTGCTCCTCTCAGGACCAGACCGAGCCCCATTAATGTCAGACATTAAGTCATGTAAATATCTAGACATCCACTATAGTTTATAGCGAATAGAGTTCCAAAGGAATAAGTCATTGCAAAAACATTAAAGTAGATTCACAGAATAGAGAGTTCAAGGATAGAACCGTGCGTAAAGGTGACATCGCGATAAATCTCAAATAAAACGACGTTAATTCCATGAATAATACAGGCACGAAGGAAATCACGTCAACTGTAACAGACGCTAATTCCCATATATCGTCAATTGTACTGGACGCTAATTTCAGACAGTGATAGGACACTCACAGAACACCTGAACATCGCTCTATGATGGCTAGGGCATCATGTTTCTTCAGAGTGACATGACTAGACACGATTCATTGGTTTTTTTAGGGTACAACCAGCTCGACTTCCTTGAGGGATTCCAAGGCTAGCGGAGACTTATAGAGGCCTTAAAGAAAAAAATTCTAATCTGGCAGAGGGTCATTCTATCTCCAAGAATTGAGGTGTAAACGTGAAACTCGTGAAAACATGTCTCTATCTCGGCCATGAGACAAAAGTGCCAATAGACCCGCGACATGGGTCAAAACATGGTAGAAACTGTGAGATATACAATTTGCATCAAAGTAGACATGTGTTAATTTATAGATTCGTGTCTCTTTAAGGAGGCGCCATATCTTTAATTCACGTCCCTGTGAAAGGACGTTAATTCGTGATTTTCCAATTTTATTCATATTTGATAATTTAACAGGATTTGGCGTCTCTGTGAAGAGGCACAAATTCCCAAATTCACGTTTACTAAAGCAGATGCCAATTCTGTCCGGTCTACAGGTTGTCATGCATCAGGTAGGTACGTTCTTAGATATAAAGCGCTATTCATTTCTTTATTTAGGGCATGAACAATACTCCTTTGCTTTTTATGTGGAATTTCATGGATCAGGACACATGATAATTAACAGAGAAATAAGGTGATCCTAAAAACATGCTCATAGAAAATTTTTATAATCAGGTTCCATACTTATTAAATTTTAAACATGCGTTAATTATTAAATACACTAATAGAATTCACGTCAGGGGTAGTGGGCGCTCATTAATTCGCGTCTATCCTGCTGACGATAATTAAAGAATTAGTGTCCTTCTGGACATGCGTCAATTAAATAGCGTCCACTGTTCTGGTCACCAATTTTGTGTGAAATAGAAGGCTTAAAAACTATGTAAATTGTAAGGAAGCAGGGATCATGGAGACATAATTTGGATGGTAACATGAATTACATGCATGAAACACCTTTAGCTATCATCTTATACTTAAGTTATTGAGATAACCTACCTTGGACGAACGAAAAAGAGGGACGCAAGATGAAGAAGAAGACTAACAATGCTTTATGGGTTTTCCTACAACTCACAGCAGCAGCACCCACGCACAGGGAAGACGACGAGGCAGACAGAGGAGGAAGGTGAACGGGAAGAAGCGAATAGCAGCAGGCTATCGCCCACCACGCAGAGAGAGAAGGAGGAAGAAGTCTCCTCCTTGTAACGGTAGCGGCAGCAGCAGATGTACAAGATGGATAAGACGACCACCAACTCGAAGAGGGCAGACAATGCGTCGACCTCCTCAGCCCTTCACGAATAGCAACAGTAACAAGATGCTTCTGCATCGCAAGGGGGTGTCTTGATATGGTTTTTGGGTTCTACGAATCCTACTTTGTGCATGGAGTCCTAGTTGGTTTTAAACTTCCCAAGATATCTGAATCCTACCAAAACTCTAGCCGCTATCCCTGTTTGATTCAAACCCTAAAGTCTCCCATATGCTCCGGTCGACCTAATCCCTCCAGAGCTGATGGGTTTAAACGTAAAAGGCCCATGAAGGTTTTTAAAGAATGGGCTTGAGTTGTTATTATTGGGCCCCCTTTTCTCACAATTGGTTTATACATAAAGGGTTTTAACTGATTAAAGGGGTTCGGCCCATTTATGAGTCTCTTCCTAATTGGCCTTTCATGTGGAGAGTTGTTAGAGGATATTTATTATTTTCCATCATTATTGTGGAGGCCCAAGCCCAAAAACTACTAATTGTTCTAAGTGGGCTTAGTTACGCACTGGAATCATAAGGCCCATTGCTTACATTTTTAGTAATTAAATAATTTAACCTCACTATCAACTGCTCACAATTTTCATATTTAAGTCAGACTTTAAATATATTTATATATTGTTATTGTGACTCTCATTTATTTATCAACCTTATTAATTTTATAGTCGTCTCGGGTATCAGAGATCGGTTTCAATCCAGTGAAAGTCTTTATTTTATCTTGTAAGGGAACATTCATTAGCGCGTCGCACTTTATTCAAAAAAATGAATACCCGAGTTTTTATCTTAAATATTAAATTTAAGTCACTAATGATTTCTTAGAAAAATTAAGATGACATAATTTAATATCCAATTGCCTTTTAATCTTCCCACATAAGTCGCCATTTATTTATGTGATGACCCCATTTTATTTTATCTTTGACAAAAAGATTTTCATTTTATTTCTCATAAAGACTCACATGATTCATAATGACCTTTTCTCTTTCTAAAATATAAATAATTATTTCTATTTTAACCTTTATAATTTGCCCAGCGTTACACCCTCCCCCACTAAGGAGAATTTGGTCTCCAAATTCATCACCTTCCACTCTAGAATGGGAAACTACAAATTACTAAGGTGACTATGCAAGCAAAAGAATTTAAGATGTTCGAAATGAGAAAAGAACTAGCTCAAGGTTAAGGATGAGGGGTTCCTTCTACCATTCCTTCTTTAGCAGGCTCGGCTTCTACTAAAGCTTGAGTCTCTCCTAGGCACTTCTTGATCGGAATAGGGCATCGGGCTATCTTATGGTCGAAACTTCCGCAATGAAGACACGCTCCCGACTTTCGCCAACAAACCTCTAATTGATGATTATACTTACCACAAAACTTACACCTTTCTCGAGATGAATCTATAGGAGCTACCCAACCATTCTCTGTCTTAAGCTTCTTACTTTTTTGCGAGCTTCCACCCTTATTAGGTCTCTTCTTTGCTGAGTTAAACTTCTTAGGTTTAGTGGCTTGTTCCTTCTCCTCAACTCTCTCTCTTTCTTCCGCAGCCTTTTCTAATAATTGAACTCTCCTAACTAGGTCCGCATAAGCTTGGATATTTACGAGTGCTACCTGGGGAACAAAGCTAGACCTAGTTGACTCCATTAGGTTCCTGCAAGAATAATTATTATCTTCTTCAAGAATTGTGAAAGTTAAATGAAAGTTAATTATCTTATCCTTCTTTTAATATTTAACCCCAAGCTCTACCCATTCTCACCGGGTGACCATAAGGAAAAGGACCTAATGACATATCATACTCATGGCCAAACCTAGGGTTTAAGAAGACCTAGGCTCTAATACCACTTCTGTCACGTCTCGAACCGATAACAGTAGAACGCATTGCTCGGAACGGGACAGCGATACAGTCGTGTCAATCAGAGCAAACCATAAGGCACAAGAGCTAGATGAAATATAATTTATTGAATTTCTAAATATAAGTTCATTAGAAATTTGACTCGTTTAAAAGAGCAAATAAAAGAAAATTACAAATAGACTCTTAAACTGGACTTGACTAGACATGACATGAGACCAGGAGGTTTATCTAGGCTAATCTAAACTCAAGAAAAGTAAAGACACATGTCATCTATCTTTAGAAGCTCTCTTGCACACTTTCCCTTCCCATTAGAGTCACGACATCGCTAGCCACCTGATTACCTGAAAAATATTAAAATAAGCTAGATGAGTAAAAAGCTAAGTAGGAATTACATCTCAATAACAAGCTTACTTTAAGTGATTACATGTTACATGAAATGCAAGTAGCTATGCATGAAAGAAAGAATTTAACAATTGAGCAAGATATAGAACCACTAGCAAGAAAGAATGAGCAAGGTTTCAAGGAATATCAAGCATGTAATTGTAGTGTAATGTCACAAGATATTGGCTATTTAAAATTTAGCAAGTACCATGTCGAGTCAAGCACGTCAAGTAATATCATATATTTTCATGTCACGAGAGAGAGTGGAATGCCATAGAATAAATCTAGAAAGTCATGCACTTCGGTGCAATGTCACACCGTGGTCAATATAGCTCCCATGGGCACAAGTACTTTCGGGTGCTCCTCCCAAAACCAGACCGGGCCCCATTAACACCAGACATTGAGTCATGTAAATATGTAGACATCCACTATAATTTATAGCCAATAGAGTTACAAAGGAATAAGTCATTGTAGGAACATTAAGGTAGGTTCACGGAATAGAGAGTTCAAGGATAGAACCGTGCGTAAAGGTGACATCGCGATAAATCTCACATAAAACTAGGACACTCATAAATCTGGGATAAATTGGCATCCACTCAGACCACCGTCAATTATAGAATTCGCGTCCACTGGGGTGGTCGCTAATTCCATGAATAGTATAGGCACGATGGAAATCGCGTCAACTGTAAGGGACGCTAATTCCCATATAGCGTCAACTATGATGGATGCTAATTCCAGACAGTGACAGGACTCTTACAGAACACCTGAACTGCTCTCTATGATGGCTAGAGCGTCATGTTTCTTCAGAGTGACATGACTAGACATAGTTCATGGGTTTTTTTAGGGTACAACCAGCTCGACTTCTTTGAGGGATTCCAAGGCTAGCGGAGACTTACGGTGGCCTTAGAGAAAGAAATTTCAATCCGATGGAAGGAATATTCGGCGAAGGGTCATTCAACCTCCAAGAATTGAGTTGTAAACGTGAAACTCGTGAAAAAATGGACTCTATCTCGGCCATGAGACAAAAGTGCCAACAGACTCGCGATATGGGTCAAAACACGGTAGAAACTGTGAGATATAGAATTCGCGTCAAAGCAGACAAGCGTTAATTTATAGATTTGTGTCTCTTTGAGGAGGCACCAATTCTAGAATTTTTTGTAATTAAATAAAATTTATAACAATTGGCGTCCGAGCTTGGAGACGCCATATCTTTAATTCGCGCCCCTGTGAACGTATGTTAATTCATGATTTTCCAGTTTTATTCATATTTGATAATTTAACAGGATTTGGCGTCTCTGTGAAGAGGCGTAAATTCCCAAATTCACGTCTGCTCAAGCAGACGCCCATTCTTTCCGGTCTACCGGTTGTCATGCCTCAGGCAGGCACATTCTTAGATATAAAGCACTATTCATTTCTTTATTTAGGACATGAACAATACTCCTTTGCTTTTTATGTGGAATTTCATGGATCATGACACATGATAATTAAGAGAGAAATAAGGTGATCCTAAAAACATGCTCATACAAAATTTTTATAATAAGGTTCCATACTTATTAAATTTTAAACATGTGTTAATTATTAAATACACTAAAAGATTTCACGTCAGGGGTAGTGGGCGCTCATTAATTTGCATCTATCCTACTGACGCTAATTAAAGAATTAGCGCCCTTCTGGACAGGCGTCAATTAAATAGCATCCACTATTCTAGTCACCAATTTCATGTGAAACAGAAGGCTTAAAAACTACGTAAATTGTAAGGAAGCGTGGATCAGGGAGACATAATTCGGATGGTAACATGAATTACATGCATGCAACACCTTTAGCTATCGTCTTATGCTTAAGTTATTGAGATAACCTACCGTGGACGAATGAAGAAGAGGGACGCAGGATGAAGAAGAAGACTAACACCGCTTTATGGGTTCTCCTGCAACTCACAACAGCAACACCCACACACAGGCAAGACGAAGAAGCAGATAGAGGAGGAAGGTGAATGGGAAGAAGCGAATAGCAGTAGACTATCGCCCATCACACAGAGGGAGGAGGAGGAAGAAGTCTCCTCCTTGCAACGATAGCAGCAGATGTACAAGATGGATAAGACGACCACCAACTCGAATTGGGCAGACAATGCGTCGACCTCCCAAGTCCTTCACGAACAGCAACATCAACAAGATGCTTCTGCATCGCAAGGGGGTGTATTTATAGGGTTTTTGGGTTCTACGAATCCTAATTTGTGCATGGAGTCATAGTTGGTTTTAAACTTCCCAAGATATCTCAATCCTTCCAAAACTCCAGCCACTATCCCTGTTTGATTCAAATCCTAAAGTCTCTCTTATGCTCCGGTCGACCTAATCTCTCCAGAGCTAATGGGTTTTAGCGTAAAAGGCCCGTCAAGGTTTTTAAAGAATGGGTTTGAGTTATTATTATTGGGCCCCCTTTTCCCCCAACTGGTTTATATGTAAAGGGTTCTAATTCTCGATGGATTGTTGGTGACAGTAGGAGAATTGATTTCTTAGGGATTTTTGGATTGGTGATCGACCCTTGGCCATTTATTTTGATCCAGGCGAGGCACTACCGATATGCACTGTTAGGGAGGTCTTATCTGATCGCAATCATTGGATATGGGAAAGACTTCATATTAATTGCAATTTCATTTCTTCAGAATTCACTGATGCGGTGGATACTTGTGTTTGGGTACCATGTTCTTCTGGCTCTTTCTCTATGAAATCAACGTACCATTCCCTGCATCAGAGTGGGAACTGTAGGGTACCTCTCTAGAAAATTTGGCACTACACGTTGTCCCCAGGCGGCGCTATTCACATTGCGTCTGTTGCATAGAGATGTCCCCGTTGACAGTCGAATTGGTGAATGTGGTGTCCCGATTGTATCTAAATGTGTCTGCTATTCTTGTCCTTCACAGGAGGATTTGGATCAGCTTTTTGTTGCCAGCGATATGGGTAAAAGAATGTGGAATTGGCTATAGCCTTTGTTGAATAACAACATTTCTTTGACTGATCATATTACTAGTAGGTGCTGGAATTAGCTGTCCGCCACGAACATGCGATCGGCCTTCCAGTATGTTGGCCTTGATGCTGCGACTTGGGGGTCTAGGAGATATGGAAGAGTCGTTGTGCTGCATGGTTTGAAGGTAAGCGATGGAGTTTGGATTTATGTCAGAAGAATATTTGTAGTATGATTCAGTTTGCTTTGAGCAAGGTACATTTCCACGAGCCTTTATCTCGTGATGAGTAGAATATTTTATGGGGTTTAAATCTCATGCCCGTAGTTACACATAAGCGGCCTCAAGTGGTTGGCAGGACTTTGGCTTAGATCGGGTATAGCTTACATGTTGATGGCGCCTCCAAAGGGAATCCAGGTTTATGTGGTGGTGGAGGGTGTATTCGGGACAACAAAGGGAGGTTTCACATCAGTTTTGCACATTCTTATGGGATGGGTAACAGTATTATTACTGAGGCCAGGGCCCTTTATGAACATGGTATCAAATATCAGCGGTGTTCTCTGACTCTTCTGTGTTGGTTCAGGCCATTAACAGTAGAACATGTCCCTCTTGGCAAATTTTAATTTGGTGGCGCAGGATTATGAGCATGGTGCAGGCTACGCCTTTCAAGATCTATCATGTCTTCAGAGAGGGGAACCAGGTGGCATATGCTTTGGCAACACATGCATGTCTTTTGGGGAGGAATATGACTTTTGTGTCCCGGGGAGCATTACCTCCTCATTCTAGAGGGGCGGTCCTCATGGATATGCTGGGGTACCCTTCTTTTCAATTTTAGTTCCTAGGAGGGGCCAATTTCAGGTTTTTTTTTCTTTTTTGTTTGGTTGTTCTTTTTTCAGGGGGATGCCTAGTGGATATTGTAACCATTATCCTTTTATCATTAATAAAACATCTGGGTACAGGTTTCACTTGGGGGAGTGGGACCACCTAGTCCCTCCGTTGATAGGTGCACTCCACCGGTCACTGACCCTGTAGCCTTTAAAAAAAGGGTTTTAACTGATTAAAGGGGTTTGTCCCATTTTTGAGTCCCTTCATAATTGGGCTTTCATGTGGAGAGTTGTTAGAGGATATTTATTATTTTCCATCATTATTGTGAAGGCCCAAGCCTAAAAATTACTAATTGTTCTAAGTGGGCTTAGTTATGCACTGTCAAGTGAATCATAAGGCCCATTGCTTACATTTTTAGTAATTAAATAATTTAAGCTCACTATCAACTACTCACAATTTTTAGATTTAAGTCAGACTTTAAATATATTTATATATTGTTATTGTGACTTTCATTTATTTATCTACCTTATTAATTTTATCGTCGTCTCGGGTATTAGAGACCAGTTTCGATCCAGTGAAAGTCTTTATTTTATCTTGTAAGGGAACATTCATTAGCTCGCCGCATTTTATTCAAACAAATGAATACCCGAGTGTTTATCTTAAATATTAAATTTAAGTCACTAATGATTTCTTAGAAAAATTAAGATTATATAATTTCATATCCAATTGTCTTTTAATCTTCCCACATAGGTCGCCATTTATTTATGTGATGACCCCATTTTATTTTATCTTTAACAAGAAGATTTTCGTTTTATTTCTCATAAAGACTCACAAGATTCATAATGATCTTTTCTCTTTCTAAAATATAAATAATTATTTCTATGTTAACCTTTATAATTTGCCAAGAATTACATATATGAGCATTGACTCATGGTATCAGGCGGAGAACTTGATTCGAAGATCATCTCACGCATAGTGATAGTTTTCAGATAGGAGTGACCTGCCCTTCCTTATGTTACCATTTGATATACCATGAAGTCACGCAATGACAAAAATGCAGTGCATTGAAGGGTTTAAATAGATTGTAAAGAGAACTCCCCTCTCAATATGACACTACATGCAGGTTTCAGCAACAGTATATCAAATCAAGAGCAAAGACCTGCATTGAGTCGACCTGGTTAGTCATGTGGGTCGACTTACCCATCTCAAAACAGAAGCATCAATTCAACAAGTGCAAAGCCTTTTCTTGGCCATTCTTTCAAGCAATATTAGACATCACCAAACCATAGCAAATTCAGCATGACGTGAAGTAAGTAGTGTACTGACATGAAGACAGATTGTGAAAGTTCAGCCTGATGTGCATCTAAAATGCATGTGACCATAAACAACGTATGCAATATCTACAGTGCAAATGTAGACACTCTAAGTATGCATGCTGACATGTGTTACACATTCAACACAAGGAGTAAATTAAAACAACTCTCAAAATAACAGTTTCGAAATTGGAATTTATAACCAGCCTGACTGCATAGGCTTTATTTGGAGAGTGTAAGAACCATTTTACTTTATTTGTGTGTGTAGACGCCTAATTTCGGACATCCCGCGGATCCCCAATGGGCCCTCGTGTGAATGACGCTTGATTGTTGTATCTAATTTACCGATGTTTGAGTTTTCAGTCCAGCCCATAGCCCCTCAGCTATTGGGCCTCGTCCATATAAGGGGCCCAAAACCATGGGACTGGGCAGCCAAGGTCCTAGCCGCCCTCAGTCCTGGGTGACCAGGGCGATGGTCGCCCTCCCTAGGAAGGTGGCCAGAGTCCTGGCCGCCCTCCTCTACAAGGTGGCCAAAGGTTTGGCTGCCTTCCTCCTGTTTACTTGGTCAAAGAATGTGGCCCAGCTCATGGCCACATTCTCTCCCTCGTTCCACACGATCTCTACTCACGATTTGCAACTCCCGAGAAATGGAACCAAAGGCTACCACCTCCAAAGAGGAGGGGAGGTTTTTTTGGAGAGTTGGGAGAGGAATCGAGGGGAGTTCAGTGGGGGAGAGAGTTGGAAGAGATCCGGAGGAGAACGGGAGTTCACAGAACTTCGTCCCAGAGGCTTCTTCTTCTTCCTTCCATCTGGTTTGAACTTCTTCACTTATGATTCCCTGCTTCTTGTGTATCTCGACTTCCAGGTAAGTACGACATTGCATATAGCATCCTCCTAGCCCCCAATCCTAAGAGGTTTTTCATAAAAAAATAAAGGGGAGGTGGGTGGTCGAAAGTCTCGACCATCCTTCCTTCCCACCCCCCAAGTACTTGACCACCATTTTTTATTTGTATTCCATTTGGTTAGATCATATATTGCACTACAAGTTCACTAATGGTCTTTCTGTTTGTGTTTTCTTGAGCTACGTTGCAGGACTTCGGCACAAAGGACGAGCAGGGCTCCTTGCCCTTGGCCGGCCGAGGACGAGGAAGAGGAAACCCACTTCTCCCCATCTTGAACATCTCCCCGCGATCATCATCCTGCGAGGTTCAGGTAAAACGACCTCTGGCGATCACATTATAATCTCCTTTGTTCCTCTGTAGGTACCCCTCGAACGGAGACTTGCCATCTTCACACGTTCCATTCCATTCCATTCCAACCCATTCGTGGCAACCAATCCGGGAGCCTACAAGCGAAGTGGCGATCACGGTGGGACCCTCTACTGCCTACTGTAAGTCCTTTATGCTCGAAGTCAAACATTGGTACAACTATGTTGGTACATTAGCTTTCATTCCGTAGCTCGATTTTTTTTATTTTCTGTAACTCGAACAGAAGGATGCCAGACTCCTGGCCGCCTAGGTCCCTGGGCGACCAGCCCAGTGGCCGCCCAGGCCCCCATCTGGACGACCAGTACTCTGGCCGCCCAGACCTCCAAGCGACCACTACTCTGGCCGCCCTCATCCCTGGTAGGAGGCCATCACCCTGGCCGCCCTCTCCTCTGGGCGACAGTCGACCTGGCCGCCCAGCCCTGTGGGCGACCATCACCCTAGCCGACCTCTCCTCTGGGCGACAGTTGACCTGGCCGCCCAACCCTGTGGGCGACCATCACCCTGGTCGCCCTCTGCCTGCTCCATACTTCTTCTCTGTTCTAGTGATGTATGTGTTCCAAATCTGTTTTGTCTCTCTTAACTTTGCTCGTATGTGCATTGCGTGATTAATTTCTGCAGGTTAATCTATGGGTGTGGGTTTTAGGAAGAGCCGACATCACCCCTTCTAGGAAACCCTCCCATTGGCATTGAACCCTTCACTCGGGGATTCCCACTCGGGTGTAATTGGTTCAGTGTAATCGGGAACCTCCGTGAGTCCTCGCGAACCGTGGATTCCCACACGGTCGCCAGACAGGTTGTACCTTGGAAGTCCCGTTAGTCACCTTGGGTTGAGTGAAGATTCTATTAGGCTCCCGGAGTTCATTCCACAACACCCTTAGTTTCTCCTTCTCTTCTCCGAGTGAAGATTAGAAAATCCAAAAGAAATTGTTGTTGGGCGTTGCTTGTGTTCACATTTGGTTGTGTTCGGAAAACATCAATTTCCTCTCCCCATTTTTCAAATCTTTCATCCTCTTCATTCTAAACCAACTAACAATTGGTTTAGGATGGAGAGAGTTTATTCAAACCTGGGATATGAGGAGGAATTTCTGCCTCAATTTGATTCTGGAATTAGGGGCAATCCCCTATTTTAGATAGAAGATAATGGTTTGGATGCCTTCATAGGCATGTTTTCGGCCGCACCAAATGAGGCCGCCCACGCCGATTCAGTTTCGTCTTCCCCGAGTGACCACGGCCGTGGTAGCCCGCGGGCTCCTACATTATCTCCGCACGACGATCAGGAGCTGATTAGCGTGCTGTCCCAATATTCCCCCGTGGATTTAGCCACGATGGCCTCCCATGGGAAGGCTCCGGCTGCCCCACACCTACCTCCACATGCTATGCCTTCCCGAGTTCAAGTTCCTTTCCAAGGGTCCATGAGCCGACCCGTCCCCGAAACTCCAATCCAATTCAGCTATCCAATACCTCCACAAAGGGTTCCTTTACCTCCAACCTCACCAGTTTTGGGTGTCCCTTCGAAAGGGATGGACCCGTCACTCCGGCAGGAGATCCAAAGCTACATTCGGCAAGCGGTGACCGAGAGTATGCCCAATTCACGTCCCCACTCGTTAGCCCAGTATTGCAAGCTTCCTAATGCTTACTTTTCACCCGGATTCAAGGCTCCCAAATATAGGAGGTATGATGGCACTACCGACCCTCATCATCATCTTTCGGGTTTCCATATGGACTCCCACCAATGGCTACACGATAGGGTCTTACTAGTCCATTTATTCCAAAAATCCCTTGAGGGTGAGGCCCTACGTTGGTTTGCATCCTTGCCAGCCATTGACCTCATCAACTTTGATATAGTCTCCGAGCGATTCCTCGCTCACTTTGGTCACATGTCATCTATTTCCCCCACGTTGTTTGACCTAGTCACGGAGAAGATGAAGCCCGACGAGGACTTCATTAGTTTTGCAAAGCGATGGAGGATTATGGCTGCTAGGACGGATGTTCCTATCCCCAAATCCCAGGCCGTCACTATGTTGGTAAACAATGCCACTCCACAGCTTAGGGCCATCCTAATGCTTAGTGAACTCCACACTTTTTACCAACTCTACAACCGAGCTTGGATAGTTCAAGCTCAGGTGAGGGACTCTACCTTACCTCCTTTCTTCGAGCCTCGCACCAAAGGTAGAAAGGCCCCAGCTGTCCCTACCACCGAAGGTGTCACCATAAACGAACAAGTCAATGCAGTTGGCCAATCCTTCAAGACCAACAATCGCCAGGTCTCCCATCCCACTCAGGCTACCGCTAGCCAGGGGCAAGGTAACCCCAAGCCATATTCCAATGTTCCTCCACCTCAAAGCTATGGCCCCCCTAGGCCAAAAAGGGCTTCTTATCCTCCGTTGCCTGAAACTTTAGGCGACATCTTTTTTGCCCTCATGACCTCAGATTCCATTCAGCTTCCCCCTCAGCGGGCGTCCCTCCCAACGCCGACACCTCCCGATATTGCCCATATCACCGAACTCCCGACCATGATATATTCAACTGCTTCCAGTTTCAGGATTGGGTATATGATATGAATGATGAGGAAAGAATCAATTGGGCCGATGTGAAGCTAGCCATTGCCAATCTCAAAAAGCCTAATAGAGACCTGGGCATTGTTCATAACCCCTTGCCAGCTCATCAACCAGCAAAAGATCCATCTACTTCAAAGCAACACGAGCGGGTGAACACGGTGATCGGAATGGAACCATGAGTCCTCAAAAGAACTCAGATGTGCGGTGTGGAAGGATTCCCAGGATGGTATGGGAAGATGGAAGTAGAAGCTCACGGACCCTGGGCAAACATCAACATGTTCTCTCAATCCCAGAACTTGATCTCACCACCTAGCCAATCTCCAAGTGCTACCCAGAGCCCACTCACCCTAATCAACCCTCCTCAAATACCACACCAAGAGCCCTACATTCCTCTACAAGCTCAGTTAGTGCAGGAGCGCCCGTTGGTCCTCTTAAGACCACCTCAGCCAAAATCGGTCCCTCCTCCTTCTCCCGCAGAATCTGGAGATGATTCAGCTTCCCTCTCATATATCTTTGGTTCTCCAGCTCCCCTACAACTCATTCGCCCAAAATCTTTCGAACAGGATGACCCGAAGGAAGCTTCGGTCAATGTCACTCTCCGGAATCGCATCATTCCCCCATCCCAAAGGCAATCCCAGCCAGAGGAAGGGGTTAGTTCTCAAAGCCCTCTCGTGGAGTATGACATTCTCCAGCATCTGGACAGGACCCCGGCTAAGGTTTCTATCCTGGAGCTCCTTAGGAAATCTCTGTCACATCAAGCCACTCTACTCCAATTCCATCAGAAAATCATGGTTAATGAGGATCTCCCAGCAAGTGGCGTGACTAAGGCTATCATGGCCCTTACATGTGGACCATCCATCTCATTTTTCGATAAGGACCTTGCTTTGCCAAAAAGTAGGTCACTCCCGTTGTGCCTTACTGTCACTCTCAATGGAGTTAAAGTTGACTCCGCCCTCATAGACACGGGAGCATCCATCAATGTGTGTCCCATGAAAACCATAAAAAAGATTGGCCTCCAGGAAGAAAATCTAGAAGAGGTATGCACCACCATCTCAGCTTATGACAATTCCAAAAGGTGCACAAAAGGGAAGGTGACCCTCCAACTTGGTTTAGGACTGATGGTAATGACATCGGATTTCTTCGTTCTCGATGTCGACCCTGCATATAAGGCCATCCTAGGGCAGCCTTGGATTGAACAAACCCTTGGGATCCCATCAACAGCCCATCAATGCTTTAAATTCCCTTACAATGGTAGGGTAATCAAGATCAGGAGTTTCCCGATAGTGGAAACTCTTAATGCCATCACCTCTGAACAGATTCCCTTCATGACTATTCCAGATAAGGGCAAGAAACCCGTTCTCTCCATAGAGGGCGCGGTGGGGCCATCTGCTTTAGGTCCGCCCGATTTCTCTTTCCTTCCTCGGCCGATTGCACATCACAACATCCCTCCTGGTAAAGGATGGGAGATCATGGCCTGGATGGGCTTCACCATGGGTAAAGGTCGAGGTCAGCTTGAACAAGGGCCCACGCATAGAAGAAAACTCCGGGTTGCTAAGAGTCGTGCAGGTTTGGGCTATTCTCCAGGAGAGCCACCCAAGGCATCTTTAGGTAAAGATTTGGTGTACGGTCGCTTCATCATAGGGTCGATTCAGCCTGGAACCCGGCAAGAGCTGAGTCATGAAGTGGAAGTTCCGCAGAGCAATGGAACTCCACCCGATTCATCACCTGAGGAAGACTTCGGTCTTCTCTCCCTCTTCCATCTAGATAAACCTCCCGACAAGGTTCCTTCCTTGGGTATCTTCCTTGCCAGGGACAGGCCCGCGCATGTTCTCTTCATTCCCTTTCTATTTCATCCACCATTTCCTCTGCTCCTCACTTACCCGGTCATAGGGCAACCCACACACTAGGTTTGCACTTTCACTCATGACCATAAAAAAAAAACGCCGATCCTCAAATGTGGGCTTGCGAGTTCACTATCGAGGAAACTACCTCCTTGGAAAATGGTTCCCTCGGCCAAGGGCCGACTCTTTCCACCTTGAACTCCCTTCGGTAAAATTCCCTTGTACATAGTAGGGTAGAATCTAGGTTAGGTTCAGATTTTTATATAGCATCTTTCCCTTCCAAAAGGTCTAGTGTTCGTCAGGCGTTATATCAGCCAACTGGCCGATAAATGCGCGCAGCTTTGTCAAGTCTCTGAATTCACCTCCACTCCCGTTTCCCTAGGGGCAATCGAACTAGACGGATCTCCAGCAGATGACGGTCTAGGGGTGTATGTTTTGGAAGAGGAGGATGACGCAGAAGAAGAAAAAGAGCCATTAGGATAGGGTAGTGATCCGATAGCTTCCTTCATCGATGGAACCAAGAGATTTGATGAGCCTAATGTATCCATTGACGAATCCACTAGGGAAATCAACCTCGGCACCAAGGATAACCCGAAGATTGTATTGATAAGTGCCAACTTAACTGATGAAGAGGAAGCTGCGCTTGTGGCAGTTCTCAGGGATTTCCCCGATGCTTTCGCTTGGTCCTATGAGGACATGTCAGGTCTGGACCCGTCCCTAGTTGAACATCATCTGGTCCTGAAACCCGACGCTCGAGCTGTCAAACAGAAGTTAAGGCGACTTCATCCGAAGCTCACACTCAAGGTCAAAGAAGAGGTGGACAAGCTCCACAAGGCCAAGTTCATCAGGGTAGTATTGTATCCTCAATGGGTAGCTAACATCATCCCGGTGATGAAGAAGGATGGTAGGGTCCGCATCTGTATAGATTTTTGTGATCTTAATCGTGCTTGCCCAAAGAACGATTTTACTCTCCCACACATAGATGTCCTGGTGGACAACACCGCCGGCTATGAGATGCTCTCCTTCATGGATGACTTCTCGGGGTATAACCAGATCCGCCTAGCGGAGGAAGACCAGGAGAAGACTTCTTTCACTACTCAGTGGGGGACCTATTGCTATGTCGTCATGCCCTTCGGTCTTAAGAACGCATGAGCGACCTATCAAAGAGCAATGATGGCTATCTTCCATGAGATGATGCACACTAATATGGAAGTTTATGTGGACGACATTCTGGTCAAGTCCAGAATCAGGAGTAGCCACGCAGAGATCCTCCGTGCAGTTCTCCAACGGTCGCGGGAGCACCAACTTAAGATGAACCCCAAGAAATGTGTATTTAGGGTCTCTTCAGGCAAGCTGCTAGGGTTCATTGTCAGCAAGAGAGGAATTGAGATTGACCCTAACAAAGCTAAGGCCATTGCCGAGATGCCTCCTCCTAAGAGCATTAAAGAAGTCCATGGTTTGATCGGGCGATTGCAATTTATCAGGAGATTTATATCTCACCATTCTCAGCGATGCAAGCCCTTCTACGACATGTTGAAATGAGAGGCTAGATTTGATTGGAACGACAAGTGTCAAAAGGCCTTTGATGACCTGAAGAGTTATCTGTTAAATCCTCCCGTCCTGGCACCCCCGGTCCCGGGTCAGCCTTTATTGCTCTACGTTTCTACCACTCATGAATCTGTTGGAGCAGTATTGGCCCAATATGACGATGCTAAAAGAGAACACGCAGTCTACTATTTGTCCAAACTATTTAATGAGGCCGAACAGAGGTACACTCCTATGGATAGGACTTGCGTAGCTGTCGTCTGGGTCGCCCAAAAGCTAAAGCACTATTTTCTTGCACATGAAGTCAAGCTCTTGGCGTGAATGGATCCTATCAAGTACTTGCTGGAAAAGCCTACCCTAACCGATCGTTTGGTTAGATGGCAGAGTTTTCTTAATCAATTCGATATCACCTACGCAATCAGAAGGCGGTCAAGGGGCACGCCATTGCCGAACACCTTACCCATCATCCACTCCCTACATTCTCCCCTATCGATGAGAGTTTCCCGGACGAAGAGTTAGGAGCCATTATAGATGGTGAACCTTTGTGGATTCTCTACTTCGATGGTGCATTCAATTCCAAGGGCTGTGGAGTCGGAGCCGTACTCCAGTCCCCTAAAGGTATCATTATTCCCCGTGCTTGTCAGTTAACCTTCCTGGCCACAAATAATGTGGCTGAATATGAGGCACTCCTCATGGGCTTAAAGGTGGCGTTGGCACTCAGAGTTAAAGAGCTCCGGATCATTGGAGATTCTCAGCTTATACTCCGGCAATCCCTCAGCAAGTACCAAACTCGGGACCCAAAATTGAAGCCCTACCAAGACCTGGTTAGTAGGGTAGTCCGGCGGTTTAGGAAGCTCACCCTAGTGCACACCCCTAGAGCTCAAAACATCCTAGCCGATGCTCTGGCATCTCTGGCATCTTCTCTTCCAATCCCTGGCGAAAAGTCATCATCCTCGATCATCGTGCAGAGAATACACACCCCTTCACATTCTGATCCCTGGTTCCAGCAATTCTCTGAGCCCTCTTCTCCGATCCGCGTCATCTCCCATGAGCATGAGATCGACCTAGAAGACGGCAACCCTTGGTTCTTTGATATTAAAAACTATCTTAGGGATCGTTCCTTCCCCGATTTTGCCACTGTTGCCGATCGGCCATCCATTCGCCGAGCTGCGGAGCGTTTCGCCATTATAGGTGGTCTCTTGTATCGTAAATCTCTCAATGGAGTTTACCTCCGATGCCTCGACGAGACCAAATCTCGGGCTGTTGTCGAAGCCACACATTCCAGCGAATGCAGTGGCCATGTGAATGGTCGCATGCTCACTCAGAAACTCCTTCGTCAATACTATTGGCCTACCATGAATGAGGACTGTGCCCACTTTGTCCGCCATTGCGCTAAATGTCAACTTCACACGGACAAGGTCCACGCTCCTTCATCCTCACTTCATCCTCTCATAGCTCCCTGCCCTTTCGCCATGTGGCATTTGACGTAGTTGGTCCCTTGGAGGATAGAACCCGAGAAATCGAAGGAAGTCCTTCATTCTTACCGCTACGGAGTACTTCACGAAATGGGCAGAAGCTAAGGCGTTTACGGAAGTCAAACCAGCAACGATGGTCAAGTTCATCAAACGCAACATCCTTGCAAGGTTCGGCGTTCCCCGTGACATCGTCACCGACAACGGACTGTAATTCACATCCGAGGAGCTCCGCGACATGTGCGGTAAATATGGCATCAATTTGCATCATTCATCTCCATACTACCCACAAGTAAACGGACAAGCTGAAGCTACAAATAAAACTCTCATTAGAATCATCAAGAAAACATGCAAATCTCACCACTATTTAGACTGGCCAAATCGCCTCATCGAGGCCCTCTAGGCTTACCGCACTTCCGTCCGAACCCCTACGGGACAAACCCTGTACGCACTTACCTTTGGGATAGATGTGGTACTCCCATATGAAATATTCGTTCCTTCACTAAGAGTGCAGCTGGACTCCGAGCTCGATCCCGAGCAACGGCGAGAAAACCTGTTAGCCCAGCTGGAACTATTAGATGAAAAATGGATGATCGCGGCCGATCACGTGCAAGTATATCGTAAGAGAATTGCACGTTACTATGCCAAGAAAGTGCTAGAGAGAAAATTCAGGGTAGGTGAATTGGTTCTGAAAAGGAAAATCACTAAAACCACCGGTTTAAAGGCCAAATTTCAAGAAAATTGGGAAGGTCCATTCGTTATCAAAGAAGTCTACTCAGGTAATGCCTACAAATTGCTAGATTCCGAAGGCGTGGAACTAACGTATCCATGGAATGGGATATATCTTAAGAAATTTTATTCATGAGACCTTGTACATAATTATTCAAAAAATTCAAACTAAAAAAAAAACAAAACAAACCTCAAAACAAACAAACAAAAAAGAAGAAAAC
Organism: Amorphophallus konjac; assembly: GCA_022559845.1. Taxonomy (NCBI): domain Eukaryota; kingdom Viridiplantae; phylum Streptophyta; class Magnoliopsida; order Alismatales; family Araceae; genus Amorphophallus; species Amorphophallus konjac. The sequence goes on from CM040127.1 coordinate 271,571,918, forward strand.
CAAAAATCAACGCCTGGTGATCACCACGTAGTCCAAACTCATTTGCATCAACCCTTCATGCTAGACAAGGACCGTCAAGATGTGGTAGATATCAGGTCTTGGTCCGCCAGAACCGTGGAGATTCCTGTCCAACCACATCGGCCTATATTTATAAGAAGAAAAAATAACTTGCACACACTCACGTGTTTATCCAAAATGGGTAGCATCACCTTTTGATGGGGCCTCATCCGAAGGTCTCTAGCTAAGCATCACTCTTTTGTTCCTCTTCTCCTCGACCAAATGAGACAACCGGCACCCTTAAAACGCTGAGCATGTGTAAGCCGAAGTACAAGATCCTTAAGGCGAGAGTAGGATTTATCTCCTCGAGCCCGGGTCAGAGCACGAGAAGAGGGCAGTGTCCCCGCAGGCATAAAAAAGGGGGATTCCAAAACAAGATGACAATATTCTTCTCCCCGAAAGCAACAAAAAAAAAAGAAAAGAAAGGAAAAATTATGTGTATGTGACAAAGTCACATGAAAAGCCTGGCCGTGACCGTGCTGACCCTAATAGATGAAACCCCTCCTAATCAAAGAATCAAAATCAAAATCTTCATAACAAGGGGCATCTAACATCATAATGCTCGGGGTATGGTCCGAAATTGCCAAAAGGAGAAAGCCGAGTAGGCCCTCACCTAGCTCGTCGGGTTAACGGTTTTGCCTGGTCCTCTCAGGAGGTTTACCCCCTACTTTCTTCCTTCTCCCCCCAAAAGACGTAAAGCTTGATGGAGATCCTGAAGGATGAATCCCGTCTAGGTTTCTACCCCTTTTAACAAAATACACTATGGTTGTTCACTTCTAAACAACAGAAGCCATCGCTGCGAAGGGGTCTCTGTGTTTCTGGCTAGTCAAGACCCCTATTTATCGCCCTTAACGCTTTCTTATGTTACCTCGGGCTTAGGTCAATGCAAGCGCGTCACCTATAGGTGCGACGGCGTCTGATTCCGGGTCAGCGTCCCGTGGTTGACCGTTAGGGTTCCAAGGTGTTCCATCATATACCATCTAGAGTTGTGAGGAGATAGACCCGGGTCAGGCAAATCATTTACCTCAAACGCTTTTTGGGTGTATCCCTATGGTCGGAAGCAACTGGGAGCCTAAGCTTGGCATGACGGCATTATCATCAGGATAAGACTTAACCGGCGGGACCATCATTCAAGGAGTCTAGAGGCCCAAATCAACCTAGATGTGCGCTCAGGATACTTGGGAGGTAATTTAGAAAACCCCTGTCTCCATATAGGTCAGGTGCCACATGGGTGGTCACCAGGCGTTTCCAAAAATGTATAACTTTCAAACACAAACATAAAAAAATCCAATATATTCAAAACTCCAAAAAAAAATCTGAAAATTCATAACACCCAAAAAATGCACAAAGATTCCAAAACCCAAAAATATGTTTTGCATCCACATGACCATTTGCATGATCATATTTCCCTTATGCTTACATTTTGCCTGCTTGCATGTGCATATCATGTTTCCCTTTTTCTTTTAAATCTTGTTAATAAGATTTAGCCCTCTGACCCTACATCGAGAAAGGTACTATTTGCTTTTGGCAGGGGGCTAAAAACACACTACACTAACCTTTTCCTTTTAATGTGGTTGAAACAGGTAGAAGGGAAGACAACGTCAGACCAAATCAAGACAAGTACACTAAACAAAGCTCATTTCACTGCTAAACATGTCCATCACATTCCATTGATACAACATCCTAAGGGCATACCCCTGGTGTACAAAAGGGGCAGCTGCTATTCAGCTGCACATCCATCTCTCTCGCTATCTCCTCCTAATCTGCGCCAGTGCGAGGTCGACTCCGCCGACTGTCAGCCTCATCTCCGCCTCCGCCTCCTGTGTCTCGCAGCCATGAGGGCCGCGAAGCTCGCGAACCTGACACAACTGGTTGAACCACTCCCTGTCCCGCAGGAGACTGCATCACGCCCATGAGATCATCCATGGTGATCTGCATCTCTCCCAAAAACATGAGTGACTCGGAAGGAGTCGCAGGCCTAGCTCCTACTCCTGGGGCACCTCTGCCCTGGTACCTCCATAGTACCCGTCGTCGCAAGGCCTCCAGCTGATCGAGAGCCCACTGCTCCCGAACCGCCATCACCATCTCTCGAGCAGGAGCCTCGGCTTCTCTTTCTTTCACCTCTGCTAGGCGACCCTTGATCCTCTCGATGGAACTCAGCTCTCCTAGTCATCGGGTCAACTCCTCTATCCGTGCACCTTGCTCTTGTCGGATGGCCAGGCCCGCCGCTATCTCCTTCCTCTGCAGAAAATAAATAGTCATGTAAAGAACAGGAAAAGATGACAAGAAAAGAGAGCTACTTCCAACTTGAGGGTTAGATTCTTACCACCTCAGCCAACTCGGCCTCTCGCTCCTCGGTTCACACAATCGCCCCAGCTAGGCGATCCTCTAACTCCTCCAGGGCACTGGCTCAAGATGAAGGGCCAGCCTCCCCTCCTGGTCTCACCCGCACGAAGGCCAATTCTCCTCATTGGCACGGCAAGGGGCAACTGGTTAGTCAAGTTCAATCAATTCCAAACTCCAAATTAATCAATTTGTTCTTGGCTTACCATCTCTCGGATCTCATGTGGCAAGTTCACTATCGTCTGATTAAGGACACTTATTCGATCCTTGAGTATCTTCACAGCCTCAGTCTCTGACATCTGCACACCACATTGTCAAGCTTGCTTAGTACCTTTGCTCAAAACCAGAAACATCTCAATTGAAAGCTAAAAGAGCCACTCACCACTCGGGTGTCGAGACGAAGCCATCTAGCATACCGGTCCTGGTAATCCTCCAAGTAAGCCTCGCTACTCCTCACGGTTCGGTCATGCTCCAGTGAAGGGCCGTCCTGTAGTGCCTCTGCCTCTCTGCGGTAGCGGGAGGCCCAGTCCTGATCGCTCGCTGAAGTTCAGCGACGTCCTCGGTCCGATTCATGCTCGGATGGAATCGCCACTAGCAGCTGTTCCCATCCTAGGGTCCTCTGCACCAGGTGAAGGAAGAGTGGCTCCCTCAGGTTCACGCAGAACAACACTGTATCCCTGTGGAACCAAGCTCGCCCCTCCCTCGCCCAAGGCTGGGTAGTGATGTCCTCCGTCGTGTAAGGGGTCCAAATCACCTGTCACACATATAAGAAGAAAAAATGAACATCTTGCTAATAGAGTAACACAACAAATGCCAAAACAAGTCACACAGCACTATTCAAAACACTCACCCGGTGGGGAGGGTACTCATCTAGTGATGTCCTAAGGTCAGAGAGTCTAGTGGCCACTAAGCGCCGATCCCGGACCATCTCCCATCTAGCCATCAAGGGAACCACCTGCATTAGGGCTCGCGGGATGTTGCTGCGACCTAGAGAGAACCGAGTGTACCCCCGAATCTAAAATCACAAAAAGAACAGTCAATCACTCAAATTTAGAATCAACATGCCTAGAAAGGGGTAGACTTGTACCTGTAGGAAGGGCGTGAAACCTCCCAGGTTCCCGGAACCTGGGCGTACTGGGTCCAAGTGGGAGAAGAGGTGCGCCAGCATCGCTCTCCCCCACGCAAGCCACAACCCCTGCTCGGATGATCCACGCACTTTAAACTCCTCATGTCGGTACATCATCGGCACAAATACAAAATCATCCTCAGACAGGAAATTCAGATAGTCGCGCCAGTCGTCTCTGGTCTTTAATAGTGCTATCCTGCATATCACCTGATCCTCAGGACCAAAGATGGCCCTCGCGGGGTAGATGGCGCTCTTCTCAAAGATTTGGGAGGTAGTGGTCGCCTCGCTATCAAAATCAAAACTCAAGTGGACTTCCATCCATAGTTGCAGAAGGTATAAGCTCCCCATGGCGCAGCCACCCAGGCTCATCTGAGTCAGCCCGCAATACATATGAGCCAGCATGGCTCAGGAAAGAGAGTGTCCCGTCCACAAGAGAGTCAGGGGCCCTACATACTCTCACCTCAGCACGTCGCCCGACGTAGGAAAGAGTAGCGCCCCGCCTAAGCACAATGTCACACCTCGCATCAGTCGATCGGCACCCACTTCTTTATCCTTCACATGGCTCACAAGCCATCCTGCCAAGCGGTCGACCAAGATTCCCCGTTGGTCCGTCATCCGATGAACCTCACGCTTGTCTCTTATAATCTCCGCCAGGATCTCATCCCAGGGAGGAAGGTCGATCAGCTCACCCGCCTCTAAGTCCCCCCACTGGAAGATGAAATCCAGTTCTTCCACCAGCACAGAGGTTTCAAACTCAGGGAAAACAAAGGTGTGCGTATCCGGATGCCACAGCTCGATCAATGCCGCCAATGATTCCTAGTTCCACCGCATACTGTGGAAGCACTTCGCCATGATGACTAATCGGATCAGGTGCCACTGATGCATGAACACCCTCATGGCAGGAGTAATCACATCCATCAAATCTTGGAGCCAGCCGTAGCGACAGGCATGTCTTGCCCCAGGAAAAGCAGGCACAGGCTACATCACATAGGATAAAGAGAAGAAGAGATTAATCAATAAGCATGCTAAACCCTAGCAAGAAAACCCAAAACAACCAAAATAAGTTTGTTCCCAAACCATACCTTGCCCTGCTTCACGAGATGGCTCAAGTGGTCGGGCACGTCGGAGAGAACATCTAACTTGTGATCTCCTGACGGTGGAAGAAGACGTCATTTGTCTATTCCCCTTTGGAACCACTCCCTTGCTTCAATCCTTAGATCAACTACAGAGCGAACCATGCCCCCGTAGTCCCTTATAGGTTAAGAGTCCCCCCTGGCTCGAACTCCCACGTTTGGGATAAGACTAGGGAGGGCAGCCAAACCGATGGCCGCCCACCCCGGCCTGGGCGACCACCACCCTGGCCGCCCAGCCCCTGGGTGGTCAACCCACTAGTCATTCCCTTGTCCCCTTCTTTGTGAAGCTATGCTTGATCGATTATATATGGTTTGTTGTGATAGTTCATCAAATATGTTTAATGTTCCATTCTTATCATCATTGATGAACTTTACTGACGTGTGCTAATGCAGCTGTAGGTCTCCACATCCATGGGACCAAAAAGGCGACAGGGCCATGTCACCTCGTATCTTAGGTAGAACACTGGAGGCTAATAGCTTCGGGCGTATAAACTCCGAGTTCCTCTCTAAAAAAACTATGAAGAGTTTATACTCCTTAAGCTATTCGATGGCCGCCTGCTGCCTAGCACGGGATGACAGGCTTCCCGAATTCTCGATTATGCTTAACTACAAAGTGGAACGATGGACCCCATTCGGATCCGAACCACGTCTGTCGTTGAGCATATGATGACAGATTTCTTGAACTCTTGACCGATTTGTTCGGAGGCAGGCAAATAAATCCTCCGGCTTTGCATTAGTTATGTTTTTTCACTTTAAACCCAGCATGCATCATATAGGTCTTTTAGCCACATTTGAAAGAAAAATCCAAAAGAGATATATGCAAAAAAAAGAAAGCAAAAAAAATGCATACATCTCATCTGGAAGTTGTGATGCAAAAGCAGGGAGGTCGCGTTGAGCTGACCAACCTGTGGTTCTTTGGTTCCCGCATCTGTTTCTTTGAGTCCTTCGATTTTTGCCGAATTCACGCGAATGAGTCTATGTGATTCCACTCCGATTTAACCAGCAGAAAATGTGTTTTGTGCAAGACCATTTTTGAGTACCTCGTGATTCAACGAGTCATTGTATTCCCTTATCTGGATCTTTTACTTAACTTTGCTTAGGTCTTGTATCTCCTTGAGCACTGGATGCGACCATCCCCTCAAGTCCCGCACAGCGCCATGCTAGGGGGCCCCACGTGGTTGCAGATACAAGTCCTCTCTTGACTATCCTTCTTTACCTATGCCAATGGCTTATTTGATAACTTGGTGCTCACGTGACCTTGCGTGAAGCTTGTTTTCCGCTCAAGAATCTCTTTGAGCGTGTTGCCCTCATTAGGCTTGTTTCTTTACCAAAACACCCATTTATCAGTCCGCCGGGCTCCCTTGCAAAATGGGCGTTCCGGAGGGGCATTTGTAGACGTCTAATTTCAGACATCCCGCGGATCCCCAATGGGCCCTCGTGTGAATGACACTTGATTATTGTACCCAATTTTACCGATGTTTGAGTTTTCAGTCTAGCCCATAGCCCCTCAGCTATTGGGCCTCGTCCATATTAGGGGCCCAAAACCATGGGGCTCGGCGGCCAAGGTCCTGGCCACCCTCAGTCCTAGGCGACTAGGGCGATGGTCGCCCTCCCCAGTGTTGACACCCATTTTTTGCCGATGAGTTGAGTCGTTCCTCTTACTCCCATTTGTTGATGCCTCGAGTTATCCATCACTAGTTGGGGCTGTTTTCAGGCACGTTTTGGGTCCGTTTTATGGGTAGCCTCCCTCCCTGGCTAGGTTCGTTTCAATTCTGGGCTTAATGGGCCTTGGTTTTTTGTTGATTGAGCTCTTCTATGAGTTTCAAGCGCCCATATACATGTACGGTTCATCCCAGGCCGCCCAATCGATGTGCGGTTGCCTGTGGACCGTCCATATATTTTGGTTAATTTTTTGAATTTCCACCGACAAGTACTTATGCGGTCTTCCCCTAGCCGTTCAATACGATGGACGGACGGATAGTAGCCGCTCATCTCTCAGAGTCCTGCGCTTGGTAGTTTTCTCAGATAATTATCCAATTAATCTATTTATCACCGACAAGGCTAGAACGGTGGGTCTTTGGCCGCTCTACCTTTGAACGGTCTCATCTGAGCCGTTCATCTATGAGAGTCCAATGGCGAAGATTTTGGTCAGTTCGATGGATAGTTGGATAATATTTATGATTTATTTAAATTTCCACCGACAGGGTTGGACGGCTAAGACATGGCCGCACATCCTGTTGAGTGGTCTATCGTAAGTCCGTTCATTCGTTCGATTCCTGAATTTCAACAAATTTTCTCTCTCTATCCGTGGTTTTATCCCTAACTTCTCCCGTCATTTTCTCCGCGGATGCTGAACCATTTTGAGTACCATTTCGATTGGATAAGAGATAATTCGATTATCTACAATTTTTATTTGATAATCTCGACCTGAAAATACTTCTAAACCCTAATTTCGAGCTAGAACTCTAGGTGCTCTATAAATATGTCACGTCTCGAGCGCGGAAGATACTCTGATGCGTGACGCGTCTATATAGATCGTGTCATTAGAGCGATATAATTTTTGATATACAAAATTTTCGGAGTGCGCAATTGACTAAAATCTAATACATTCCAATAGTCCAAATGATGTTTATTTGATTAATGAAGGAAATAAAGACATCCATGACAATTTCTTAACTTAATTAGACAACACTAGGCTAAGTGCCTTAACATGGTTCGGATGATTAAAGTACAAATAGAACCCAAATAAAATCAAAGACACGACTAGCTAATGGTGAGTGACCGGCGTTCTAGCACTCTTCACTCGGTGTCAACCCCATTCCTGCCGCTATCTGAATCACCTGAAAATTTGTGGAAATAACTTGATGAGCGAATCGCTCAGTAGGAATTACATCTCAAATTCTAGCAATCTTTAAGTTAATTACAATTTGCATGTAAATTCAGTATGGCTATGCATGATCTACGTATAGCAAAAAATCAAGTGTACAGGTAAATCGAGACAAGAGGAATAAGAACTGTATAGAGAGAGTATAGCAAGAATTTCAAGTATGTACAAACAGTATTTCAAGAATTTACTGAAGTAGATGCCACTTTGGCAAGTATGGATTCGTGTACAAGTATAAACGCAAGTATGAGAAAGAACTCATGTACAAGTATATCAAGCAAGTCAAGCATGTACTGTCAAGCATGTATCAATAGAATTGGCTATTTTCATGTAAGTATTTTGCCCTTTCTCGGGCCACAAGTCAAGTATTGCCCATTCCGGGCCACGCAAGTCAAGCAAGTAAAGCGAGAGAGAAGGGTGGAATGTCTCAAGTCAAGCAAGTACTCCGGTGCAATGCCAAACACCGTGGTCAATAAACTCCCATGGGCACAAGTACCATCGGATGCTCCCCCCAGGACCAGACCGGACCCTATATGCACAGCATTTCATGTAATACCTTTGACATCCACTTTCATTTATAGCCAATATAGAATTTCAAGAATCTAGAAACGTAGTATTACAGACGAGATTAACTACTCACTTGGTTATGGAGGATTCTAGAGGTGGCCCCTACAGGCTCAAGAGGTGGCTCCCGTCGTGTAGCACTTTGCGCCGTACGGCCTCAAGAGGTGGCTCCCACAACGTAGCACTTTGCCCTGCATGGCACTTAGTTCCTACACTCTCAAATGGTAGTTTAAGAGTTTCAAGGTTTGACCATGTAGGGAATAGAATTCAAGAATTGGTGAAAAACTCACGAGTATAATTAGGGTTTATGATGTTAGCCAATGTTTTCCAAAAATGAAATTGGCGCCCCCCAGCATGTCATTATTTAATTAACGACGGCTAGGCCGTCGTCAAATCAAGAATTGGCGCCCTGTCCTGGGGCGCTAGTCACAGGGGCTATTTTATTTCAATAAAAATGTGAAAAATGAATTGACGTCCCTTTAGAAGTCTTCCCTTTAGAATTTCGGTTTAACAATTGTCCAAATCGACGTCTGGAAGAACGACTTTATTTCTGAAATTGACGCCCTGGTCAGGGACGCCAATTATAGTGAGTTGACTCCAGGTACAGATTACGTGTTTAATTTCATAATTACGAATTTTTTAAATGCATTCCATTATTCTTTCTGGACAGAATTGACGACTATGCAATAACCCTTTAATTTATCAATTGACGCCCTGGTCAAAGGCGCTACTCTCAGAAATTTCAAATTGACGCCCTTTCCAGGGGCGTTATTTATAGTTCAATGAATCGTAATTAATGAAATATTATGTTTCGCTACCAATTGACGACTGTGGGAACAGTCTCAATTTTAAAATTGACGCCCTGGGTTGGGGCGTTAATTTCTTCACTTTTTACAATTGACGCCCTTGAGTGGGGCGTTAATTACAGTCAGATTTAAATATAATCCGTGAAATATTTAAAATTGACGCCCTGATGTAGGGCGCTATTTATTGCCGGATTATCTAATTAATATAACATTTCAGTTTATTTATCAAATTGACGACTGTTTTGACAGTCTTCAAATTTAAAATTGACGCCCTGGTCTGGGGCGTTAATTTTAGTCTGATTTTAATTTAATTAACATTTATAGTCATATTTTATTTCATGTACTGTCGACTGTTAAAATAGTCTTAATTTGTTTAATAGACGCCCTGATCGGGGGCGCTAATTTCAGCGAGATCTTTTGACGACTATGAGAACGGTCGTCCGTTTTGGAATTGACGCCCTGGTATGGGGAGCTACATTTAATCAGATATTTGATTTTTTTTGTCGATTCCTTTAAATTGATGACTGTGTGACAGCCTTCAATTTTATAATTGACGCCCTTGTCTGGGGCGTTAATTTTATAATGATTTTAATTAAAATCATAACTACTGTTATATTTCATTCGAGTAATTGACGACTGTTAAACAGTCTTAATTTGTTTAATTGACGCCCTTGTCTGGGGCGCTAATTCTGTCAAATCTTTTGACGATTGGGAGAACAGTCGTCCATTGTTGAATTGACGCCCTTGTAAGGGGCGCTACTTACAATTGTCGCCCTGTTAAGGGTCGTCCATTTTAATGATTATTACAGGAATTAACTGAGATAACTATGATGAAAAAACTAATATAAATTCATAAAAACATGATAACTAGATAATTAAAGATGTAAAACATGGCATTAGTAAAAACATGATATATATATGATAACTAGATATTAAGGATGTAAAACATGATATTAGTATATACAGATGATATCATGGTGTTTATGAGTTTATCTAACATGATATTTACAGATGTAAGAAAAGGTATATGTATATATATATATTGCATGGTTACGTGATTTGTCTAAATCTAACATACTCCAATTAACCTGTTAGCTACTGGTTAGGCAAGATTTGAGAAGACCTACCTTTGACGTGTGATACCGATTAGACCTGCAGTAGGATCCCAGTAGTAGCAGGGGAGACAGAGCTTCTGCAGCACAGCAGTAGCCTTCTCGCAGTGCTACGGATGCTATTTGATATAGGGAATCACAAGACATTAGACAATGTCTTATGGGTCAGGCTGAGTGGGATTTGTCCCTGCCAGCTCGAAAGAGTCGTTCGTGTCTAGACATTCTAGAAGCATGTGTGAAAATGACGCCCGGGAGAAGGGGCGTCCATTTAATAAATGACGCCTTGCATGAGGGCGTCACTTTGTTGGGTGCATTATTGGGCAATTATTAAGGATAATGACGTCCTTACAGAGGGTGTTATTTGTTAGACACTGCTGCCCCACGCACGTGATTTTGTTTTGTTAAAATTAACGCCTCTATGCATGTCTTTAATTTGAAATTGATGCCCGGGAAAATGGTCTTCAATTTCATAATTGACGCCCTAGAGAGGGGCGTCAATTACTTTGGTGGTTCAAGGGATCTTACGGCGTACTGTTTGTGGCCCATATGTTTAAAACAAAATGACGCCTCAGGCCTTGTCTTCAATTTATAAATGGACGCCTATCAATACGGTCGTCCATTTTATAGTTGATGCCATTGTAAGGGGCGTCATTTTATGACATTCATCAAATCAAAGTCTGTACTCCCTCTCAAGGTCTATACGTTGGCTGGCTCACAAAGTTTGTACATCCTCTCCATCACAAAGTATGTACATCACAAGGTCTGTACATCCTCTCAAATTCTATACATCATCACAAAGTCTATACATCCTCTCAAAGTCTATACATTGGCTGGCTTCACAAGTCTGTACATCACAAAGTCTGTACATCCTCTCCATCACAAAGTATGTACATCACAAGGTCTATACATCCTCTCAAAGTCTGTACATCACAAAGTCTGTACATCCTCTCCATCACAAAGTCTGTACATTGTACATCCTCTCAAAGTCTATACATTGGCAACTCCAAGTCTATACATTGGCCATTTGTGCAAGTCTATACATTGATGCAACTCCAAGTCTATACATTGCAGCTCAAGTCTATACATTGGCCATTTGCGAAGTCTATACATTGATGAAGTCTATACATTGCTGCAACTCCAACTCTATACATTACAGCTCAAGTCTATACATTGGCCATTTGTGAAGTTTGTGAAGTCTATACATTGCTGCAACTCCAAGTCTATACATTGGCCATTTGCGAAGTCTATACATTGGCTTCACAAGTCTGTACATCCTCTCCCTCTCAAGGTCTATACATTGGCTTCCTCTCAAAGTCTGTACATTGATAGCCTATAATGTATAATTAATTGGCACAAAAAGATAAATGGTGGATGCTAGGATTTGAACCCTAGTCATTAGGTTAAAAGGTAGGTTACTTAACCAACTACACTAGGAAGCCACTTGTTAAGTAAATAATCTTTACATATGATAACTTTGTGTTCCAACTTCTTACTTAAACTTCCTCTAGAGTTTATCTAATATTTTTTTGGGGAAATATTATTAATAAATATATTTATTTTTTTATACGGGGTGCTACACCCTCCCCCACTTAAAAGAATTTGGTCCCCAAATTCAACTACATTATACGAAAATAGGAGAGGTGTAGAGTTCTTACAATCAGAATAACTCTGGAAATCTTCTTTTCATGGATTCCTCAGTTTCCCATGTAGCTTCTTGTTCTAAACATCGATTCCATTGGATTTTCACCATAGGGATCGTCTTGTTTCTTAAAACTCGGACTTCTCGGTCGAGGATCTTCAGTGGCTTCTGCTCGTAGGTAAGGTCCTTTTGTACCGCTAAATCATTGTGGTCAATGACATGGGAGAAATCGTGTACGTATTTCTTCAGCATAGAAACATGAAATACGTTGTGCACTTCTGACAGTTGTGGAGGTAGGGCGATACGATAAGCCACTTCGCCTACCCTTTCCAGTACTTCGAATGGACCGATAAACCTTGGTGTCAGTTTGCCTTTAACACCAAATCTTCTAATGCCTCGGCCAGGAGATACCTTGAGGAAAACATGATCTCCGACTTGAAATTCCAGATCTCGCCTCCTGTTGTCGGCATAAGATTTCTGCCTTGACTGTGCTATCATTAACCTTTCTCTAATGAGTTGTATCTTCTTGGTAGAATCTCGCACCATGTCGGGGCCTAGAATTTGTTTTTCACCAACTTCATCCCAGCATATGGGAGATCGACAACTCCTGTCATATAATGCCTCAAAAGGTGCCATTTGTATACTCGCTTGATAGCTGTTGTTATAAGCAAATTCAACTAATGGTAAGTGGTCATGCCAACTACCACCGAAGTCTATAATGCATGCCCTTAACATATCTTCCACAACTTGATTTGTCCTCTCGGTCTGTCCATCTGTCTGGGGATGAAAAGCAGTGCTGTAGTTGAGTTTCGTCCCCAATGAGTGTTGTAGGCTCTTCCAAAAATAAGAGGTGAAGCGCAGGTCTCGGTCAGACACGATCGAGACGGGAACTCCATGCAATCTAACCATCTCCTTCATATACAGGGCGGCAAGTATGTCGATAGACCATCGGCCTTTGATGGGTAAGAAATGGGCCGATTTAGTTAGTCGGTCGATAATTACCCAAATTCCATCATATCCGCCCCTAGACTTGGATAAACCCATGATAAAGTCCATGCCAATGTCTTCCCACTTCCACTTAGGAATATCCAGCGGATGTAGCTTCCCGGCGGGTTTTTGATGTTCCGCTTTCACTTGTTGGCATGTGAGGCAACGAGACACAAAGTCTGCTACCTCTCTTTTCATGTTAGGCCACCAGAAAGTTCTTTTCAAGTCTTGGTACATCTTGGTGGCTCCAGGGTGGATCGTGTACCTTGATCGATGAGCTTCTTCAAGAATCTTCTTCTTCAATTCGGGACAGTCGGGCACACATGTTCGTTCATGAAATAGCAATCTGCCATCAGGTGCCAGCTTGAAATCCAGTCTCTCGTCCAGCTTGCTCTTTATCTCCACTAGTGAGGGATCTTCTTCCTGTAGCTTCTTGATTTCAGGTAGCAGATCTGGATGTAGGGTCAAATGAGATAGAATAATACACATGTTCTTCTCATCTGTGTTGATATCAAGCTCAGAGAATTTCTCCAACAGCTTCCATTCTTGTATCATGCAGTTGGCTAATATTGTTCTCGGCTTTCGACTAAGGGCATCAGCTACGGAATTACCCTTACCAGGATGGTACTGTATAGTGAAGTCGAAGTCCTTGAGATACTCGAGCCAACGCCTTTGCCGCATGTTCAGCTCCTTTTGGGAGAATAAGTACTTGAGGCTTTTATGATCGGAGTACACAGTGAATTATTCTCCGTAGAGATAATGCCTCCAGATCTTTAAAGCGAATACTACTGCGGCCAGTTCTAAGTCGTGAGCTGAGTAGTTCTCTTCATGTTTCTTCAATTGTCGGGAAGAGTATGCAATGACTCTCCCATTCTACATCAATACACATCCGAGGCCAATACCAGATGCATCGGTATATACCTCGTATTTTTCTCCTTCCATTGGTAATGATAAGACTGGAGCAGTGGTCAAGAGATCCTTCAAAGTTTGGAAACTCTTTTCACAGTCTTCCTTCCACTCATAAGGCACTTCCTTGCGGGTTAACCTAGTCAGAGGAACGGCAATCTTGGAGAAGTCCTTGATAAAACGCCGGTAGTAACCAGCTAGACCCAAGAAGCTTCGAATTTCTGTTATATTTATGGGTCGATCCCAGTTCTTCACGGCTTCGACCTTGGATGGGTCAACAGCAATTCCATTCCTTGAAATAATATGGCCTAAGAAGGATACTTCCTTGAGCCAGAACTCGCATTTGTTGAATTTGGCATATAGCTTGTTTTCCCTTAATATCTATAGTGCCTTCTTGAGATGTTCTTCATGGTCCTCTGAGGTCTTTGAATAGATTAGAATATCATCAATGAAGACCACAATAAGTTGGTCTAAATAAGGCCTGGATATGCTGTTCATTAACTGCATAAAAGCTACGGGGGCATTTGTTAGTCCAAAAGGCATAACAGTACATTCGTAATGCCCATACCTGCTTCAGAATGCAATTTTATGAATATCTTCTTCTTTGATCTTCAATTGGTGGTAACCAGAACGAAGATCAATCTTGGAGAAATATAAAGCTCCAGATAGTTGATCGAACAGCTCATCAATCCTTGGCAGTGGATACTTGTTCTTGATTGTAAGGTGATTTAGCTATCGATAATCTATGCATAATCTCATCGATCCGTCCTTCTTTTTGACGAATAGCACGGGTGCTCCCCATGGGGAAGTACTCGGCCTGATGAAACCCTTGTTCAATAACTCCATTAGTCGCTCCTTTAGTTCCTTCAGCTCAGCAGGGGACATTCTGTACGGTGCCCTGGAAATAGGACCTGCACCAGGGACAAGGTCGATTGTGAATGACACTTCCCTTTCGGGGGTAAGCCGGTTAAATCTTCTGGAAAAACATCGGGAAAATCTCGAATTACCTGGATATCTTCAAGTTTAACCTTCTCGACTTCTGTGGTAATCACAAATGCTATGAAAGCCATGCATCCCTTATTTATAAGTTTACTAGCTCGGAGTGCTGATATAAGAAGTGATTTACTCCGAGGGCTATTGTAAACTAGCTCTAGGAAATCCACAAAAGTTACCTTACCATGCCGGCAATCTACAGTTACTTGGTATGTGGATAGCCAGTCGGCACCTAGTATGACGTCATAACCCTTCATATCTAGGCATATCAGGTCAGTAGGTAAATTGCTTTCCTTAATCATCACTTCACAATTTGGATAGTGATAAGTGATATCAGACTCATTCCCAAGAGGTGTAGATATGATCAAATCTAACAGTTCGTATTTCTTAGAAACTGAAGCAGCAAAGTTCTTGGAAACGAATGAATGAGTTGCTCCGATATCGAATAAAACTTGAGCAGTTTTTGAACAAATAGTGAGAGTACCTTCCACAATTCCACCTTCAGTGGGTTCCGTCTCTTGGAGAGCTTGCAGACGGCCTTGTTTCTTTACCGGACGCTTCTCGTCTTTGATGTCCTGCTCCTTCATCAGTGGGCAGTCTGGAATCCGATGCTCTTGGCTCCCACATCGAAGACAAGCTCCTAACTTCCTCCAACATTCCTCGGTCTTATGTCCAGCTTTATCACAATACTTGCAAATTTCCTTTGATGGTGTGATGGTGGAGAATGGCCTGTCATTCTTCTGAAATTTCTTTGCCTTGGAGGGCTCCCCTCCCATGAAGAACCGCTTCTTGTTGAAGGATTGTTTGAATTTTCCAGGGCTTGTGACGGGTTCCTTCTTGTCTCTTCCTCAGATTCTCTCAGATAATTCGGTGGCGTCTTCCAGCAGTGGAGCACGCCGAACCATCTCCGAATAGACTTGGATGTCCATCGGGGCAAGTTGTGTGATATAATGGGGCCGAAGCCCGTTGAGGAATCTTCTCGCCTTCATCTTTTCCGTACACACCAAGTGGGGTGCATACCAAGATAATCTGGAGAATTGGGCCTCATACTCGGCCACTTTCAAGCCCCGCTGTTTTAGAACGGCGAATTCCGTGGCTTTCTTTTCCTGGATATGATCGGAGAAGTACTTCTTGTTGAAATGCTCCGTGAATTCATCCCATGTGACAGGGTATTCCGGTAGTGTTGCTTCTATGGATTCCCACCAGCATCGAGCGTCCCGCTCCAGTTGGAATACGGCCAGTAACACCTTCTCTTCATCCAAGCATTGCATCACACGAAAGATTCTTTCCAACTCCTGCAGCCAATTCTCGACATCCTCGGGGTCAGACGAACCCGTGAACCTCGGTGGGTTCATGTTACGGAAACTTCGGTGGAGATCTCCTGCTCCACGGTTTGCTCCGCCTTGGGCCACTTGTTGTAGTGCCTGGGAGAGGTTTTGCACGGTGCGCTGCATCTCACGTCATTGTGCTCTTTCCGCAGCCATGATCCTATAAAAGAGTTAAGTATGATAAAGATCGGGTTTACTTGTAAGGTCAAAAGTCATTATAGAACTTAACCCACGGCTCTATCCATCTCACCGGGTAAGGTATATCTATCCTTGGACTCGGATTTTTCCTATCCTTGGACTCAAGTTTTTACTTAGATTTTAATTTCTAACCTTTTATTTCTTCTAGTTCCCTAGGTTTAAAAACTTAGGCTCTGATACCACGAAGACTGTCACGTCCCGAGCGCGGAAGATACTCGGATGCGTGACGCGTCTATATAGATCGTGTCATTAGAGCGATATAACTTTTGATATACAAAATTTTCGGAGTGCGCAATTGACTAAAATCTAATACATTCCAATAGTCCAAATGATGTTTATTTGATTAATCAAGGAAATAAAGACAATCCATGCCAATTTCTTAACTTAATTAGACAACACTAGGCTAAGTGCCTTAACATGGTTCGGATGATTAAAGTACAAATAGAACCCAAATAAAATCAAAGACACGACTAGCTAATGGTGAGTGACCGGCGTTCTAGCACTCTTCACTCGGTGTCAACCCCATTCCTGTCGCTATCTGAATCACTTGAAAATTTGTGGAAATAACTTGATGAGTGAATCGCTCAGTAGGAATTACATCTCAAATTCTAGCAATCTTTAAGTTAATTACAATTTGCATGTAAATTCAGTATGGCTATGCATGATCTACGTATAGCAAAAAATCAAGTGTACAGGTAAATCGAGACAGGAGGAATAAGAACTGCATAGAGAGAGTATAGCAAGAATTTCAAGTATGTACAAACAGTATTTCAAGAATTTACTGAAGTAGATGCCACTTTGGCAAGTATGGATTCGTGTACAAGTATAAACGCAAGTATGAGAAAGAACTCATGTACAAGTATATCAAGCAAGTCAAGCATGTACTGTCAAGCATGTATCAATAGAATTGGCTATTTTCATGTAAGTATTTTGCCCTTTCTCGGGCCACAAGTCAAGTATTGCCTATTCCGGGCCACGCAAGTCAAGCAAGTAAAGCGAAAGAGAAGGGTGGAATGTCTCAAGTCAAGCAAGTACTCCGGTGCAATGCCAAACACCGTGGTCAATAAACTCCCATGGGCACAAGTACCTTCGGGTGCTCCCCCCAAGACCAGACCGGGTCCTATATGCACAGCATTTCATGTAATACCTTTGACATCCACTTTCATTTATAGCCAATATAGAATTTCAAGAATCTAGAAACGTAGTATTACAGACGAGATTAACTACTCACTTGGTTATGGAGATTTCTAGAGGTGGCCCCTACAGGCTCAAGAGGTGGCTCCCGTCGTGTAGCACTTTGCGCCGTACGGCCTCAAGAGGTGGCTCCCACAACGTAGCACTTTGCCCTGCATGGCACTTAGTTCCTACACTCCCAAATGGTAGTTTAAGAGTTTCAAGGTTTGACCATGTAGGGAATAGAATTCAAGAATTGGTGAAAAACTCACGAGTATAATTAGGGTTTATGATGTTAGCCAATGTTTTCCAAAAATGAAATTGGCGCCCCCCAGCATGTCATTATTTAATTAACGATGGCTAGGCCGTCGTCAAATCAAGAATTGGCACCCTGTCCTGGGGCGCTAGTCACAGGGGCTATTTTATTCGATAAAAATGTGAAAAATGAATTGACGTCCCTTTAGAAGTCTTCCATTCTTCAATTAGCGCCCTTGTCACGGGCGCTGTTTTCATTTATAAGAATTTCGGTTTAACAATTGTCCAAATCGACGTCTGGAAGAACGACTTTATTTCTGAAATTGACGCCCTGGTCAGGTACGCCAATTACAGTGAGTTGACTCCAGGTACAGATTACGTGTTTAATTTCATAATTACGAATTTTTTAAATGTGTTCCATTATTCTTTCTGGACAGAATTGACGACTATGCAATAACCCTTTAATTTATCAATTGACGCCCTGGTCAAGGGCGCTACTCTCAGAAATTTCAAATTGACGCCCTTTCTAGGGGCGTTATTTATAGTTCAATGAATCGTAATTAATGAAATATTATGTTCCGCTACCAATTGACGACTGTGGGAACAGTCTCAATTTTAAAATTGACGCCCTGGGTTGGGGCGTTAATTTCTTCACTTTTTACAATTGACACCCTGGAGTGGGGCGTTAATTACAGTCAGATTTAAATATAATCCGTGAAATATTTAAAATTGACGCCCTGATGTAGGGCGCTATTTATTGCCGGATTATCTAATTAATATAACATTTCAGTTTATTTATCAAATTGACGACTGTTTTGACAGTCTTCAAATTTAAAATTGACGCCCTGGTCTGGGACGTTAATTTTAGTCTGATTTTAATTTAATTAACATTTATAGTCATATTTTATTTCATGTACTGTCGACTGTTCAAACAGTCTTAATTTGTTTAATTGACGCCTTGATCGGGGGCGCTAATTTCAGCCAGATCTTTTGACGACTATGAGAACGGTCGTCCGTTTTGGAATTGACGCCCTGGTATGGGGCGCTACATTCAATCATATATTTGATTTTTTTGTCGATTCCTTTAAATTAACGACTGTGTGACAGCCTTCAATTTTATAATTGACGCCCTTGTCTGGGGCGTTAATTTCATAATGATTTTAATTAAAATCATAACTACTGTTATATTTCATTCGAGTAATTGACGATTGTTAAACAGTCTTAATTTGTTTAATTGATGCCCTTGTCTGGGGCGCTAATTCTGTCAGATCTTTTGACGATTGGGAGAACAGTCGTCCATTGTTGAATTGACGCCCTTGTAAGGGGCGCTACTTACAATTGTCGCCTTGTTAAGGGTCGTCCATTTTAATGATTATGACAGGAATTAACTGAGATAACTATGATGAAATAACTAATATAAATTCATAAAAACATGATAACTAGATAATTAAAGATGTAAAACATGGTATTAGTAAAAACATGATATATATATATGATAACTAGATATTAAGGATGTAAAACATGATATTAGTATATACAGATGATATCATGGTGTTTATGAGTTTATCTAACATGATATTTACAGATGTAAGATAAGGTATATGTATATATATATATATTGCATGGTTACGTGATTTGTCTAACTCTAACATGCTCCAATTAACCTGTTAGCTACTGGTTAGGCAAGATTTGAGAAGACCTACCTTTGACGTGTGATACCGATTAGACATGCAGCAGGATCCCAGTAGTAGCAGGGGAGATAGAGCTTCTGCAGCACAGCAGTAGCCTTCTCGCAGTGCTACGGATGCTATTTGATATAGGGAATCACAAGACATTAGACAATGTCTTATGGGTCAGGCTGAGTGGGATTTGTCCCTGCCAGCTCGAAAGAGTCGTTCGTGTCTAGACATTCTAGAAGCATGTGTGAAAATGACGCCCGGGAGAAGGGGCGTCCATTTAATAAATGACGCCTTGCATGAGGGTGTCACTTTGTTGGGTGCATTATTGGGCAATTATTAAGGATAATGACGTCCTTACAGAGGGTGTTATTTATTAGACACTGCTGCCCCACGCACGTGATTTTATTTTGTTAAAATTAACGCCTCTATGAATGTCTTTAATTCAAAATTGACGCCCGGGAAAACGGTCTTCAATTTCACAATTGACGCCCTAGAGAGGGGCGTCAATTACTTTGGTGGTTCAAGGAATCTTACGGCGTACTGTTTGTGGCCCATATGTTTAAAACAAAATGACGCCTCAGGCCTCGTCTTCAATTTATAAATGGACGCCTATCAATATGGTCGTCCATTTTATAGTTGATGCCATTGTAAGGGGCGTCATTTTATGACATTCATCAAATCAAAGTCTGTACTCCCTCTCAAGGTCTATACGTTGGCTGGCTCACAAAGTTTGTACATCCTCTCCATCACAAAGTATGTACATCACAAGGTCTGTACATCCTCTCAAAGTCTATACATCATCACAAAGTATGTACATCCTCTCAAAGTCTATACATTGGCTGGCTTCACAAGTCTGTACATCCTCTACATCACAAAGTATGTACATCACAAGGTCTGTACATCCTCTCAAAGTCTATACATCACAAAGTCGTACATCCTCTTCATCATAAAGTCTATACATCACCCTCTCCATCACAAAGTCTGTACATCCTCTCAAAGTCTGTACATCACAAAGTCTGTACATCCTCTCAAAGTCTATACATTGGCTGGCTTCACAAGTCTGTACATCCTCTCAAAGTCTATACATTGGCTGGCTTCACAAGTCTGTACATCACAAAGTCTGTACATTCTCTCCATCACAAAGTATGTACATCACAAGGTCTGTACATCCTCTCAAAGTCTATACATCACAAAGTCTGTACATCCTCTTCATCACAAAGTCTATACATCACCCTCTCCATCACAAAGTCTGTACATCCTCTCAAAGTCTGTACATCGCAAAGTCTGTACATCCTCTCCATCACAAAGTCTACACATCACAAAATCTGTACATTGTACATCCTCTCAAAGTCTATACATTGGCAACTCCAAGTCTATACATTGGCCATTTGTGCAAGTCTATACATTGCAGCAACTCCAAGTCTATATATTGCAGCTCAAGTCTATACATTGGCCATTTATGAAGTCTATACATTGATGAAGTCTATACATTGCTGCAACTCCAACTCTATACATTGCAGCTCAAGTCTATACATTGGCCATTTGTGAAGTTTGTGAAGTCTATACATCCTCTCCCTCTCAAGGTCTGTACGTTGCTAGCCTATAATGTATAATTAATTGGCACAAAAAGGTAAATGGTGGATGCTAAGATTTGAACCCTAGTCATTAGGTTGAAAGGCAAGTTACTTAACCAACTACACTAGGAAGCCACTTGTTAAGTAAATAATCTTTACATATGATAACTTTGTGTTCCAACTTCTTACTTAAGCTTCCTCTAGAGTTTATCTAATATTTTTTTTTGGGAAATATTATTAATAAAAATTTTTTTATACGGGGTGCTACAAAATAGACCCTAAAGGCTACCTTTGAAAAGGGGGGGAGATTTTGGTCGACGGCGAAGCCCTGCCAAATCCTTGAGCGACCTACGACTAGGGAGGGAGGCCTTCTACGTCCATATAGGCCTCCGGTCCAGGGAGTAATTTCCATTTTGAGTCCTCTTGCATTTTGGATGGTCTCGTCTTCTTCTCATTGCATGTTTGTTTCTACACATCTATTCTCCCATGCTTTCGTTGCTTGCGCTATCATTCACACACACACTCCCACATTTTTGACGCCCCAGGGGTTTAAAACTCTCCAGGTATCCCCCACTTCACTTAGTTACGTCTATTTCCTTTCATGTTAGCATTCTGTAGTTCTGATATTGGGTTTTTCTTTATGTTTTACACTCTGTTTCGCAGGTCAGCAATTCACTAACGCGAGGCCCATCCTTTCTGGCCGGCCGGAAAGGGTGGAGGTTTGACCCTTTTACTTCTGGCGTGGTGGCCTTGTGCGGTTCCTAACAAGCCGTTCACGGAGACGTGCGGTGTTACCTGGGCCGTTCTTCTTCGTCTTGCGGTCGGGTCAAAGCCATTCATCTGCCAGAAGTTCCTTATCCTGCATCCTCTGCAGCGCCCTTAGACAACCTATTGTGTGGCCGCACATCCTTACAGGCGGTTCCTCCTGAGCCGTACATTCTCCCAGCACTGCTCATAAGGCGAGTGTCTCCCTCTTTCCCAGGTACGGTGTGTCAATCACATTAGGCACCTTGGTGGCGATCACAGTTATTTACACTCTTCTGTTCTCCTTCTACTGTTCCCATTTATTTTATATATCGATTTAGTAGAAGGGGAGAGAAGACATCTTTTAAGCCAATGAGGAGTAAAACAAACATGTCAACAGCCCATTTTTTGGCGATCACGGTGGGACACCTAGTGCCCATCGTGTTAGTGATTTGCTGACCTTTTCTTTTACTGTGTTTGTCCTCTTTTCGAAGTGATTTCAGGTTGGTCTGGGCGTGGCCTCTGTCCTCAGGAGCATGTGCGGATCTCCAGGAGCCGTCCATCTCTTCGACGGCTGGAAGTCCACCGCTCATCTCTGTGAACAGCACCATATCTTCTGCATAGCCTGCTGCGATAAGCGGTCCGATGTCATCCGTTCAAGTATTACACGGTCGATTATTGGCCGTCCATCTTGCTGGCAAGGGTACTCCTCTGTCTTCTGACTGTTGGTTTGGTTGCTGTTGCACGGTCAGTGAA
This sequence comes from Amorphophallus konjac, assembly GCA_022559845.1. Taxonomy (NCBI): domain Eukaryota; kingdom Viridiplantae; phylum Streptophyta; class Magnoliopsida; order Alismatales; family Araceae; genus Amorphophallus; species Amorphophallus konjac. The sequence continues at coordinate 271,594,175 of CM040127.1, forward strand.
GGTCTGTTCTACTGATCACGCGGCTGTCAGTAGACCGCCCATCCTGGTACGCTTCTGATTTCTACCTACTTCCATTCTATCATTGTCTGAGTTTTCTGATTACTTTGTTGTTACTCCCTGGTTTGAACGGTCGTTCACAGGCCGTCCTTGCTCCCTGAGCAGTTTTCATCAGACCGTCTTTCTCTGCTACAGTGCACCCCATGCTACAGTTTTATCATTGAATTATATCATTATATGCATATACGTTGGTGCTATTTGACCTCCCCCTGTTGTTTTTATATCATTCCATGGTTGCGTTCATCTCATTTTCTTACATTTGCTAGTTCATTGCTTGCTAATTTCTAGGTTAGAATTTTGCATGCACTCCAGTGCGCATAGATTCATGCATTTCATTCATATTTAGTTACGTTCCGACCGAGGTAGAGTTTCCTCTCGTCTCCATACTCCTTGGAGCCGACTAGGGGACCTTGCCAAGGGCCTCCGTAAGTCCGCGTGAGCTGTGGATTCCCACACGGACGCCGGGCAGGTTGTACCGTACCACCCCCCAGTCTAGGGTCTGCATTCATGAGAGAGAGAGAGTCCCTTAGAGTCTGCCAGTTTCCCATCCCCCACCCTATTTAGGTACCTTGTGGTTGAGTGAATTCACATTTTAATTAATCCACTAAGGTCCTAAAGAGGAACTTATAAAATCTTCGTGCATCATTTACAACTTGGGTGGTTAATTGGTGGGTTCTTTTCTCATCTCTCCCCCCATTACATGTTGCAGTGTCATCATTTACATCTCTTTGTCAGATTAGGCTCATTAGGTCTAGTTCATCTTTGTGTGTCCCCATTTAGTTGCATTTGTCTTGGGGTCATTTCCCTCCTTGTCTTCATTTGAGATCCATTGTGCAAAGTCCCCATTCTCCCCATGGAGCACTTCTCCCCTGTACCTTATTCTTGCACCTCTCCATCTTCTTACCCCCGTGTGGATTCCTCTTCCTGTGCGGGCCCATCTCCTTATTCCTCCATTGGACCCTATTCTTTTAACGGACCTTCTTATCCCGCCCGTGCTGCTGTTGGCCCAATCAATCCTCATTCCCACTTACATAATCCATCCAGGCCCATGCATTCCTTCATTCCTGGAATGGGCTTTCCTTCTTCTCAGGCCGGATCCCCTTATCTGGCCCATCAATATTATCCTGGTCTAAATTCATCATCTCTTGCTCAAGCTGGCCCATATCCTTCTCGGACTCTTCCTACCGAGGAGATGATCGCTCAGGCCCAACGCCAGCTTGATGAATTGCAACGACAAATCAGTCCTCAAACTTCTTTGGATATCCCATTTGCATTCTGAGGTCTTCAGCTTCCACCACGTCAACAGATTCCGGCTTATCGTCGCTATGGTGGAGTCGGTGACCCCTACGTGCATTTGAAGGAGTTCTTATGTGAGTCGGCCCAGTTCCAGCATGATCAACGTTTAATGGCCTATTTGTTTGGCCTATCTTTAGAGGGCCCGGCCAAGGATTGGTTCTTCACATTGCCGCAAGAGCAGATGATGAATTCTCAGGCCGTTCAAGCAAGATTTATTCAGCAGTACCAAGACCAGGTTGGGCCTAGACATTCTATGGTTGATCTAGCCCAAGAGAAGATGAAGCCCGGCGAGGAATTCTCCATGTTTTCCGACCGCTGGCGTCGCCTAGCCGCGCAAGTCCCGGGGCATATTCCAGAGGGTGAGCAAATCAAGATGGTTATTTCTAACGCAACGCCCGAGCTTAGGTGCACCTCAGCCCTGAATGATATTACATCCTGGCAATAACTTTACAGTCGAGCCCACTTCATTAGCCGACAACTCCTAGTTTCCTTTAACCACGAGTCTCCTCCACCTTCGCCTTCTACATACACTTTCCCTCCGCCCCCCACCGCAAGTCAGCCCTCCACCTTATATCCCTCCACGAGTAGACCATCCACTCCCACACACCCCTATACCTCCATGTGCTCCACCGCATACCAACCCTTCACGAGTCAGCCCTCTGCTATTTTATCTCCCCACACCCCTCCACTTCCGATCAAGGAAACACTACACCCAGAGCGGGTAGATGCCATCCATTACATTCCCACTCCCTCCATGCCGCCACATCATTCTAGCCCTCCGCCTTTGCCTACGCAATCCCCCTTACCTACGCAACCTCAGCTACCATCCCCATTACCTTTTTATACCCCTCGGCATCCGCCTTGCCCGAAGCGGGCTTCTCACCCTCCGTTGCCGGAATCTCTTACATATATTTTCAGGGCTTTGATGGCCACCCATGCGTTGCAACTCCCTCCGGTTATGCCTTGCCGACTGTGGACGCACTTTCGGTTCGTTTTTCTCTTTATCTTTCTTGGCGCGGTGCGCGGGTTTATTAAGTGCGTGGGCGTGCCAGTCACCGGAGTGACAATCTATTCGGGCTCCGAGGAGCCCATGGTGCGCTTGATCTGACTTCGTCAGACGATTGTGGGGTTCGTGTCGGGACCGAATCCCGTCGTGCCATAAAGGTCACGACGTCATTTACATCCCCCATACGAGGGGATACCCTTGATTAATTGCCGAAATTAGGGGCCCCGCGGCCGAAAAGAATAATACTAATTGTGCAAGAAAGAGATAGGAATGGATCACACTGAGGGTTGTATTCAGACCACAAACCGCTGGCCATGTCGGTCACTCGTGGACCTTTTCATATTCGGACACGGGTCCGTGATGGAAGCGCAACAGGAAAAGCCGGGACAAATCCGTTCAAGTGTTTGCCGAACACCCGGCAATTTCAGTGATGACTCGGAGGGCGTCGGAACGAGGAGCAAACCCGGTCTGACCAAGATGTCGGCCCGACGCTAGGTCGAGACCGGACCATGTCGGGATGACTCCCAAGATCCGAGCCTGGCCTGAGAGGGCGGCATTATTGTTCCTTTTGCCCCGAGTCGCGGGGAGAGATGGGGGCTACAGTGTGGGCCCTAGCGTCTTTTATTCGGGGTTTTCATAGTTATATGTTCTGATCTCTGATTTGCCATTTACTACCCTTTTTTATGCCTCTGTCCGGGATGATTTTCTATCCTTTTATTCATCAATGTCGTTATTACTATCATTATTTTCTTTACAATTTTTATTACCCCTCCCACCTCTTTTATCATTATTAACGTTGCACATTCGGAGTCCTTCAATTAGCATAATTTTCATCAATTTATTTGCCATTATTAATGCTATGTCATGCTATATGCGTATATAGATATAGTGTGCCGGCGAAGGGAAAGTAGGGGCGTACCGCTAGAGGCAAGAGAGCGTGCCGGCGAAGGGAAACGGGGCGTACTGCTGAGGGCAGAAAGGTGTACCGCTGGGGGTTGAAAGGAACGTGGGGATGGCTGTGCCGCTGAAAGGCTCAAAGGGGGGGTGTACCGCTAAAGGCTTGAAGAGGGCGTACCGCTGGGCACTAAAGGGGCGTACCGCTGGGAGGCTCAAAAAGGGGGGTGTACCGCTGAAGGCTTGAAGGGGTGTACCACTGGGCGCTAAAGGGGCGTGCCGCTGGGAGGCTCAAAAGGGGGGTGTACCGCTGAAGGCTTGAAGGTTACAACGGTGAGGGTGTATCACTGACGGCTTGAAGGGGTTGTTCGGAGTGTGCCGGGGAAGGGATTGGATGAGCATGCCACTGGAAGCTGATTAGAGTACACCGTTGAAGGGCCAATCAGGGCGCGATGGTGGAGGTCTAGTCAGTCTTCAATTTCTTATTTTAAGGCTTTTCTTTTCTTCTTGTTTTAATTTCCATGTAATTTTATATAAACTTCCCCCTTGTTTCCATTTTGCTCGGTTCAGCCTCTTTTCTTGCGAGTCAGACGTTCGGGCTGCCGGGTAGTCAATCAGTTCGGTTCTCGTCATGGCGCTGGCAGTGGCTTGATTAGTTGGAGGGTTCATCGATTATTCTATTCATTTGTTGCTTCCTTTTGCCTCTTTTAATGTTTTGTTATTTTCTCACAAAAATTCGGTAGCATCTCCCCTTAACCCGGGGCGTAAGGGAGATAAAGGGGATGCACCCACATGGAGTGGCGAACCCGACAACCGGAGGTGGGCGCCCGAGGGCAGCAACACCTTTATAGAACCTCAGAAAACGAGGAGGAAGAAGCAGCGGGCCTGAGGGTCGATGGGGTTAGACAAGCTGGGATGGAAGGCACAGAAGAGGGTGTGCCGTTGAGGGCCTGAAAGGGAGTGTACCGATGAAGGCTTGAATGGTGTGCCGCGGAGGGCCACAAGGGGTGTGCCGCTGAGGGCTGAACGGTGTGCCGCTGAGGGCCAGAAAGAGTGTGCCGCTGAGGGCTGGACAGGGTGTGCCGCTGAGGGCCAATTGTGTGTGCCGCTGAGGGCCGGTTGGGGTGTGCCGCTGAGGGCTGAACAGGTGTGTGCTGGGGAAGGCTGAAAGGGTGTGCCGGCCAAAGGCCAGACACGTGCACCGCTGGAGGCTTGAAAGAACTAAATGTATGGGCTGGGAGACTTGCCGGCTGTTCAGGAAGAGAGGGGGGAGTTCAGGGCCAAGGAATGGTTGCTGGGGATGAATGAAGGACCCACAAGGCCAGGGTTCAAATGGGAGGCATCACACCACCACGGAGACTCCAAAAGCGCCGTAGAAAAGAACATGCACAAAACACCATGCATTATGAAGGCGGGGGGGCAAGCCATCAGACATAGCAGGAAAGACCCAAGAAAGATGATTTTTCATTCATGGGGGGGGGGGGCAAAGGCCATGGCCTTACATACATATTACAAAGAACGGGTACCCAAGACGGGCCTCTAGACGAGGAGGAAGACTCCAAATAAGAAAGCAAGAACCGAACGGAGAAGAACAAAATGCAGAAGAGAAAAGGAAAAAAAAAGGGTATGGGGGAATCGGGACAGAGACCACCGTCGCCTCCTTCCCCCCCTTTTTCTTCCTATTACATCTAGCCCCCCTCTCTTACTCTCGCTTCTGCCCGGCGATCATTGGAGGAAGCTCGGCCGGGACGCCTCTTCATCTCTTCTCCCTACTGTGGGTGTGTGTGTGTCTCTCTCTGTATATCTCGGATTGCTCTGCCTCTTCCTCGTCTATCCCTACTTCTTTTTTTTTCTTCTTCGAACAGGAGGCTTTTTTATACTCCCAGCCACCGACGACTTCGAGCACGACTGTCGAAGGCGGGAAGCCGGCTGTGATGATGGGTTTGACCTGCTCCTGTCCTGACTGTCAGTGGGGTAGCCTGTGTGGCCCAACCCATGGTTGACACCTCATAGAGCTCACTGCGTGCCAAGGATGCGTAGGGCATGGGCACCATGTCGTTTAGCCGTTGAAAAGGCTTGACGCTGTGCCGTTGGCGGGCTGCACAAGCGTGCCGCAGGGGAGCCAAAAAGGCGTGCCGTTGGAGCCCCTGAGGGCATGCCGCTGGAGGTCCCAGGGGTGTGCCGCTGGAGCCCCAAATGGGCGTGCCGCTGGGGACCCCAAGGGGCGTGCCGCTGAAGACCCCCCCAAGGGGGGTGTGCCGCTGAAGACCCCCCCCCCCCAAGGGGGTGTGCCGCTGAAGACCCCCCCAAGGGGGTGTGCCGCTGGAGCTCCTTGACGGGCTGTGCCGTTGAACCCCCGTGGGGGTGTGCCGCTGGAGCTCCCCCCCAAGGGGGGGTGTGCCGTTGAAGACCCCCCAAGGGGTGTGCCCCTGAAGCCCCTTGACGGGCTGTGCCGTTGAACCCCCGTGGGGGTGTGCCGCTGGAGCTCCCCCTCAAGGGGGGTGTGCCGTTGAAGACCCCCCCCAAGGGGGTGTGCCGCTGGAGCCCCAAAGGGGTGCGCCGCTGAGCAGCCCAATGGGGTGTGCCGCTGGGCAGCCTGAAGGGGTGTGCCGCTGGAGCTCCACCAGGGCGTGCCGTTGAGGCCCCTTGTGGGCTGGGCGTGCCGATGAAGGGCTCCCCACGGGGGGTGTGCCGTTGAAGGCTCCCCAGGGGGGTGTGCCGTTGAAGGCTGGATGGGCAGTTTTGAGCCCGTTGTGGGCACGAGTTGTGGCCCGTTTGATTTCCTTCGAGGCCCATAGATTGTGGGGCTCTTGGCGGTTGATTTCTCTTCACTGGCGTGACTCCGGAGGCGGCTTCACGGCGGTGTGCATATTTGGGGGGTCCGGACGACCCGTCTCTCCAGGGCCTCTTCACTCAGCGCCATTGTTGATGCGGGGCCGAGCGGGACATCTGGGTGTGCAATTTTCGGTGTCCACAAATGCCCCCCACCCACGGGTAGCGCAGGCGAAGGATGAGCCGGGCGGTGCCCGCGGGTGCAATGGTCTCTTCTTCTCTTCGTTGACGTTGTTGATAGGGTGTCGGTGGCTGGTCTGGTTTATTGATCTCTTGGTCTCTTTGTTAGTGCCGACGCGGTGCCGGGAACTGAAGCAGCATATGTGGGTCTCTTTGTCTCTTCATCAGTGCCGACAGGGTGCCGGGAACTGAAGCGGCATGTTGTTCTCTTCATCAGTGCCGACGGGGTGTCAGGAACCGAAGCAGTTTGTTGGTCTCTTCATCAGTGTCGACGGGGTGCCGGGGACTGAAGCAGCATATGTGGGTCTCTTTGTCTCTTCATCAGTGCCGACGGGGTGTCGGGAACTGAAGCGGCATGTTGTTCTCTTCATCAGTGCCGACGGGGTGTCGGGAACCGAAGCAGTTTGTTGGTCTCTTCATCAGTGCCGACGGGGTGCCGGGGACTGAAGCAGTTTTTTTGGTCTCTTCATCAGTGCCGACGGGGTGTCGGGAACTGAAGCAGTTTGTTGGTCTCTTCATCAGTGCCGACGGGGTGTCGGGGACTGAATCAGTTTGTTGGTCTCTTCATCAGTGCCGACGGGGTGCCGGGGACTGAAGCAGTTTTTTTGGTCTCTTCATCAGTGCCGACGGGGTGTCGGGAACTGAAGCAGTTTGTTGGTCTCTTCATCAGTGCCAACGGGGTGTCGGGGACTGAAGCAATTTGTTGTCTCTTCATCAGTGCCGACGGGGTGTCGGGAACTGAAGCAGTTTGTTAGTCTCTTCATCAGTGCCGACGGGGTGCCGGGGACTGAAGTAGTTTTTTGGTCTCTTCATCAGTGCCGACGGGGTGTCGGGGACTGAAGCAATTTGTTGTCTCTTCATCAGTGTCGACGGGGTGTCGGGGACTGAAGCAGTTTTTTGTCTTTTTGTCTCTTCATCAGGGCCGATAGGGTGTCGGGAACTGAAGCAGTTTGTTGGTCTCTTCATCAGTGCCGACGGGGCGTCGGGGACTGAAGCAATTTATTGTCTCTTCATCAGTGCCGACGGGGTGTCAGGAACTGAAGCAGTTTGTTGGTCTCTTCATCAGTGCCGACGGGGTGCCGGGGACTGAAGCAGTTTTTTTTTTGGTCTCTTCATCAGTGCCGACGGGGTGTCAGGGACTGAAGCAATTTGTTGTCTCTTCATCAGTGCCGACGGGGTGTCGGGGACTGAAGCAGTTTGTTATCTTTTTGTCTCTTCATCAGCGCCGACAGGGTGTCGGGAACTGAAGCAGTTTGTTGTCTTTTTGTCTCTTCATCAGCGCCGACATGGTGTCGGGAACTGAAGCAGTTTGTTGGTCTCTTCATCAGTGCCGACGGGGTGCCGGGGACTGAAGTAGTTTTTTTTTGGTCTCTTCATCAGTGCCGACGGGGTGTCGGGAATTGAAGCAGTTTGTTGGTCTCTTTGTCTCTTCATCAGCGCCGACAGGGTGTCGGGAACCGAAGCAGCATATGTTGTCTCTTCATCAGTGCCGACGGGGTATCGGGAACTGAAGCAGTATGTTGGTCTCTTCATCAGTGCCGACGGGGTGCCGGGGACTGAAGCAGTTACTGGTCTCTTCATCAGCGCCGACGGGGTGTCGGGAACTGAAGCAATTTGTTGTTCTCTTCATCAGTGCCGACAGGGTGCCGGGGACTGAAGCAGTTTGTTGGTCTCTTCATCAGTGCCGACGGGGGGTCGGGGACTGAAGCAGTTTGTTCTATCTTTTTTTTCTCTTTTTTTTGAACCACATTACCGATACAAGCGCCCTTTCGGGTTTTCACCGGTACCGGCCCCCTCTTACTTTTGCCCACGCGCCCTTTCGGGTTTTCACGTGGCGGGGTACCCTATTTTGCCCATAGCGCCCTTTCGGGTTTTCGCCACAGCCGGGTTGTTGCCATTTTTACCCTTGTCCCCGTGCAGGGACAAGTCCGGCGGGGTATCTCTATTTTTAACCTCGTTTTATTTTCTTCTCTTTTTTTTTGACGAGCGAGGAATATGCGAGTGTCGGCTAGGGCACGGAGCCTTGCGCCGGAAGGTGAGGCTTTTTCGTTGGTAAGAAGAAAATGCCAGCGCAATGGGAGAATTCGTGCCGATTCGGACGTAGGGTCCGTAATGGCCATATTGTGCGGAGCGAGTGGCTAGGGCGCGAGGCCTTGCGCCGGGAAGGGACTTATTCGTTGGCAAGAAGACAATGCCAGCGCAACGGGAGAATTCGTGCCGATTCGGACGTAGGGTCCGTAATGGTAATATTGTGCGAGTGGGTGGCTAGGGCGCGAGGCCTTGCGCCGGGAAGGGACTTATTCGTTGGCAAGAAGATAATGCCAGCGCAACGGGAGAATTCGTGCCGATTCGGACGTAGGGTCCGTAATGGCAATATTGTGCGGAGTGGGTGGCTAGGGCGCGAGGCCTTGCGCCGGGAAGGGACTTATTCGTTGGCAAGAAGACAATGCCAGCGCAACGGGAGAATTCGTGTCGATTCGGACGTAGGGTCCGTAATGGCAATATTGTGTGATGCGGGTGGCTAGGCACGAGGTGACGTGCCAATAAAGGCCTCGTTTGTCGGCAGGGTAATAGTGCCACTGCCGGGGTAAAGTTACAGGGGTAGAGTCATCTTTGCTTCTGTAGACGTTCGTCCGACTAGGATTACGGGTACGGAATGTTTCCCCAGAGACACTTATTGCTGTGCGTTACTGACCTACTCCTTCACATGCGTGAGTGGACGAGTATGTAAGTGTAGGCATATGTGTAGGTACATATATTTATTTATTTATTTAATATTTTACATATACTCCTGCTTCTCCTTCTTTTATTTTCTCCTTTTATTCATTTTCTTTCTTTTTTCTCCTTTTTTCTTCCTTTCTTTTATTTCCTTCTCTTCCTTTTTATTCATCTTCCCCTCTTTTGGTTTTCCCCCTTTTTTATTTCCCTTCTTTTCCTTCCTTTTCCTTTTTTTCGTATAAAAGGGGCGGGGGCGGTTCATTTGAACCACCCCCGTTCGAACCCCCCCTTTCCCTCTTCTCTCTCTTCGGCAGACGAAACCCCCCCCCCTTTTTTCTTCTCTCTCTCGTCTTCTCCGTCACCGGGAGCCACTGCCGCGGGCACCGCCGTCGTCGTCGTCGTCGTCGTCGTTGGGGTGAGAGGACGGTCGCCGTGGAGGCCTCCCCCCTCTTTCTTCTCTTCTTCTCCCCCTTTCTTCTCCCTCTCCATCTCCTCCCTTCTTCTTCTTCCCCCCCCCCCCCTTCTCTTTTCCTCACCGTGGACGGCAGTTGGGGGCCCTCGGCCCCTCCGTCTCTACCTCCCTATCTCTTTCCTCCCCATCTCGTTCTCTTCCCCCCCCTTTTTCTTCTCCGTCTCCGGCGTCTTGGGCGGCCGCCGGTGAGTGGGCGTGCCGGGGAGAGCTCATCCGAGCGTGTCGGGGAGCGGCGTCGCAGGTGTGCCGGGGAAGGCCTTTTAGGGCGTGCCGGGGAGAGCTCATCTGAGCGTGTCGGGGAGCGGCGTCGCGGGTGTGCCGGGGAACGGTCCCGCGTAGGTGTGCCGGGGAAGGCTTCAGCAGGGCGTACCGGGGAGAGGTAGCCACAGGGTGTACCGGGCAAGGCGCCCGGGAGCGTACCGGCGAAGCCCCTCGCCGGGTGTGCCGGTGAAGACCCCGTGGGGGGGTGTACCGGGGAAGGTCTCCCGTGAGCGTGCCGGCGAGGGCCTGCGTGGGGTGTGCCGGGGAAGCCTTGAAGGGCTGTGCCGGTGAAGGGGGCACTAGGGTGTGCCGGGGAAGGTTGCCAGGCGATTGTGCCGGTGAAGGCATAGAGGGGAGCGTACCGGCCAAGGGGCCAAGGGGGATTTTTCAGCTGAGGAAGAGGACTCCTTTGACTGGCGGACTTCTGGTGTTGCCTCTCGGGGCCCACCATGCTTTGTTGGGGCCGTCACTCGTTGTGGGCGCGCACCCGTGTTTTCCCTTACGCCTCTGGCCTAGGGGAAACTCTGTCGAAATTTCGTCAGAACTTGGCAATGTCTTATTTATTTTGCTTGTAGTCAAGCCCCTTTATAGTTCTTCATTTCCTTTTGCATGTGGCTTATTCTGATCTTTGTTTTGTATATCTTTATAGATAAATGGCTGCCCCAAGTGGTTCTTCTGCTCCCGCTGCGGCTGTCGGTGCTGACCTCATTCCGCGGGGTCCAATGCCAGTGGTCACATGGCTCAACGTGGAGGACCTGGACCGAGAGCATGCGGAAATAGCTGCCTTGGCAGAGTCGTCGGGGTCCGACCGGGAGAGCATGGACTTCGGCCGGCTTGCCAGAGTTGACAGCGGCTTAACTTTTGACCGGGCCACCGGGGAGTACAGGAAAGACTTCCCGAAGGATAGGCACCTTGTTCGATTCCTGAGGCACCTGCGCTCCCGAGAGGGGCGAGACTTTCGCACTATAAAAGCCGTCGAGCGGGCCATCCTGCATGCCCGGGACAGTCTATTGTACAGCGTCCCCAGGAGCATTCCGATGTATCTGGTGGGAGAAGCCCGGGAATGGAAACCGGTCTTGGGTATTGAGGGAGTGCTGCCGGCTGAAGACAAATTAGTGCGGGCCCCTCAATTTACACCAGCAAAGTGGGATATGTCTGTAGGGAAGGTGCAGGGTGAGCTGCCCCGATTTGGTTTGTTCTTGGCTCCCTTGAAATGGGGTTATAGGGAGGAACCCTTCGTCTTGGACTGCTTGGCCATCAGATTCAAGTATGAACTATCACTGGGCTGGTTCGGGGAGCTGAAGCTTCAAGACGCTCACAGTTTCCGGGAAGGGGCAGTGGAGTTCACTGAATATGTACTGCTCAACTACGCCCCACTGCTGGTTCGGGCCGGCATCTACCACAGCGTATACGCCTCCCGGTATGGCTACCCCATCTCCAAGGGTCTCTGTTGCGGCATGATAGAGTTATTCAGCGCAGAGACTAACACCTTCTACACGGCAGAGGGCGAGACTTCTCTTGACTTATGGAGTCTCAGTCAGCTGAGTGGCTTGCCCATTGACGGGGAGCCTTATGAAGAAGTGTGCCTCCCCGATCTAATCAAGGATGAGACTAACGGGGATGGCTATTATTCTCTTGCGTACTCATACCGGTACCTGATTAAGGCGTACCGGGAGCTGTACCAGTTGTCGCACAAGGGAAAGCAGCCCGCCCGCGGGGACAGGAAGAGGGTGTGCATGCCCCTGTGGCCAGAATATTTTTATGACGGGGTAAAGCAGTACGAGGAATTCCTGTGCGTCGGCACCGCCGTTGCCCCCAAGAAGCGTGCGAAGCCTAAGCTCGGCATGAAGATCCCCTCCAGGGGGCGTCGGAGCGGGGCCAACCCGATGGGTGTCGACCCACAGACTCACTGTGCCGCCTATCTCACGTACTGGCTGTGCTCATTTGCCATGCCGTACGGAGATGAGACAGTGATCCAGCCGGATGCCATCTACCCGGCATGTCAGATGGCATGGGGTATCAAGCTGTCACTGTGCCCGGCAACCCTTTGCTTGATCTACAAGGCGCTGGGAGATATCAGCACCCATCAATTTCCGCGGTAGGCCCGGTATGTGTGCCCACTACATTTCTTCAACGCGTGGGTTTGCTCGCTGTTCCCCGAGTTCGCCCCGCGAGTTCTCCAGGATTGGGGACTAATACCGAGGATGCTGGAGTTCGCCAGTGCAGAGCCGGCTTCTACCTCCATGTGGATGTTTGATATTCGGGGCCGGTTGACAACGGTTCCCCGGGATGCGGCTGGCACCATTCATTTCTAGACGTTGGCCGCGCACTCTAGCCCTCTGGTGAACAATAAGAGGGAGTGTAAGGATGATCAGGTGGAGAAGTACGTCCACCCCATCAGCCAAGAGAATGTGTTCTGCCCACTGCTGGAACCGGAGCTGAGGGACTGGGCGCTATCTATTCTCCCGAGCGTGTTGGTGTTCAGGAAGGGGGATAATGTGCTACTGGAGCCGTATTATCCCTTCTGGTTTGGTCGCAACTTCGGGTATGACCAGCATATCCCTGTTTATCATGCACAATTCGGCCTGCCTTCGCCGAACATCCGGGGAAGTTCAGTTGCTGAGCATGCTAAGAGCTGGTGGGACTTTTTCCACCGGGCAGACACTGCCTCTTTCAGGGTGCCGGCCCCGGGTCGCATTCCTCGAGTGACCCAGGACTACATAAAGTGGTGGAACGCCCGGACGGCCTTCTATCGGTTGCACAAGACCGACTGTTGGGATGGGGCCGAGAGGAGGTTCCTTAGTCGGCAATCGGTGCCAGTACTTGATATTGTGCCAGATCATCTTCTTCGGCTCAAGAACAGGCAGGAGAGAGAGGTAGCGGCATACATGGCTGCTCGTCGGGAAGCCCGGGATGCGAGGCCGACGCCGAAAGTGGAGTTGCCTCCGGTGGCGAAGGACGACTATAAGAAGACATTACGGGATCTTTGCCGGATAGGGAGTGATCGTCTGGAGCTCATTAACTATCCGCTCCCTATAGAGGAGGAGGGCACCACCGCAAAGAGCTGGGGTCCGGAGAGAGATACGCTCTGCCCATACCGCACATTCATGAGGCGGGAGGAGAGGAAGCCCGAGAACTATAAGGACACCACGTGGCTATATGTCCTTCACCGAGTGAACGGACTGACGATCAAAGATCAGAGGGCCTCCATCCTGGGCAAGCGCCTGCACATCCCGTACTATTATGCTGATGGGTGGGGCATAGACCACTTCAGCCTCTTCTGCCACCTTTCCATGAAGAAGCACGCGGATCTGGCCAGTCTTACGGACCGGTGCCAGAAGATCGAGGATGTGTGCTGGCTCGTTCGAGAGGCGGCGCGTCGGGATAAAGAGCCATCCCTGAGCTACTGGCCGATTACACTGCGACTGTATACTGGCCCTCACGGTACTTGATCTCTTTTTCTTCTTTTGTCTTCGTCTCTTATCATTGCGGCCCTTGCAGATAGTTGGATGCTAATCATGAATGCGTGTTTGTTATTTCTCTTTTCCTTTCTGACAGACCACCCCGATAGGGCGCAAATGGCCACGTACCTGAATCTCCTTCGGCTTGTGCAGAAGCCTGCATATTTTGAAGCCGCGCCACTAGCCCCGACTGCGGCTCCTCTGCCCAAGGCAGCGAAGAGGCCCCGGGAAAAATCTCCCGTGAAGAAAGCAGTGTACGCCACAAAGGTGGCCAAGCAGCGGGACACGAAGCGGAGAAGAACAGAGGCGGCCAAGGCCCCGACCGCCGTTCCTTCGGGGCCACGGGTCCCCTCTTTTGAGGAATTCGAGGTTGCTCGACCCGAGCCCAGCCAACCTGCCGGTCAGTACCTTCGACTATCGCCGTGTCTTTTAAGTCTCCCTTTTTTTATTTTCATTTTGGAGCAGATCCCTGACACTTGAATATTTCTTTTGTCTCAGCTCCTGTGGAAGAGCCCGTGCGCACACCTATTCCTCACGCGGGGGAGCCAGTTCCTGTGCCCGCGCCTGACATGGGTGAAGCCGCGGCCATAGCAAAGGCGACCCTGGCAGCGGCCCCGACTCCCTCATCGCAGGCCAAGGGAAGGTCCCGAGCAAAGTCGCTTGTCAAGGAGTTGGCTGCTGCCAAGGTGGCCGGGCCACAAGCGGCAAAGCGGAGGCGGGCTGAGGAATTCTCGGCTCTGACGGTAGCCCCTCCGGTGGCCCCTATGCTATCTTTTGAGGAATTTGAAGCTACCCAGACCGGGCCGAGTCACGAAGCTGGTGAGGTTCATCGGCCGCCTGCGTCGTCCGCGATCGATTTGCCTCCTGAGTTGGCCTCGCACTCGCGTACGGTGACAATGCGTTTCTTCTTTGCGGGCGGCACAAAGGAACAGGCGCCCGTGTCAATCCCGGGCGAGGGCAGGGCTGCGACTCCTGAGAAGGCTTTGCCCGTCGAGGAAGCCCGTGGGTCATCCCGGGCTGTAGGGGCCGAAGAGGGTATTTGTCTTTGTCGGCCTAAACGACTTCTTTGTTCTTTGGGAGCCGACTGGATTTGATGTAATCCACCCTTTTCTTCTTCGTGATAGGCACAGTAGAGGCAGTCGCTGGACTATTCGGGCCCCGCGTGCAACTCCCGACGACGCATCTATATGTGAGGAGGAGGCTGAAGTCCGGCGTACCAGCCTCATCTAGCCTGAGGGAGGGTGCGCCAGCCATTGACCTCGAAGTGGAGGCCCCTTTGCCAGCAAGGGGAGAGCCTGCGGCGGTCGAATCATCGTCGGGCGAAGAGGTAGACTATAATTACTCCTCCGATGAAGCGGCTCCTGACGAAGGCGTGCCCGGGGCATTGGGGCCGCCCGAGCCGGTCTTCGGACCCCCCTTACTTGCTGGCTCCCCGAGCTTTGTGGGGAAGACTGCTGTAAGTGTGAGCTTGCTTGGGCCGGCTCCTTCCTCTCCTTCTTGGTTACCTACTGATCTTTTCTTGTCAATTCCGGGTTTCAGGGGCTTGACTTGCCGGAGGCTGTTGAAAAGGGTACCCCAGTTGCGCCGATCGACCGTCAGGTAGGGGTCGACGTGGGCTCGGGCAAACTAGCCCTTCTATTCGAGGCTCTTGAGCAAGAGTCGGCCGCAGGGACTTCAAGTGTTTCCGAAGCGGCGGTCGAGCCTCTAGAGGAAGGAGAGATTGCGCCCGAAGGCCGCGTCCTCACGGTGGCCGAGGTAAGCAGGGTTTTATGGCTCTTCCCACTTCTCGTCCTTGCGTAATTTACCCCCGGCGACGGGCGGCTAACCGTATTCCATGTGGATAGGTGGCACCGACTCTGGCATCTGTTCCGGAGGTGGAGACTCTTGCTGTGCTCGTGCAGGCGGGAGGCGTCCCTCACCTACTGGTTCCACTTCCACCTCTTCCGAGGCTGCCGGCCCAGATGGAGGACCCTTTCTTGAGACAAGTATTCGCGGGGCTCCATGCACATTTGGAGGGATCCCACACGCGAGGGAAGAGTCCGTGGGTGATGGCGTCGGGTCCGGCTTTACTCGAAGCCCCTCCTTCAGCCGAAGTAGCCGTACCGACACCCCTGCCCATTGAGGCAGTGACAGAGGCAGACCAAGCAGAGGCAGAGGAGGCAGGAGAGTAGCGGATGACAACAGCGTCAGATGCTTCGGCAATGACTTCAGCCATTTCCTCAGCCGTGGTTGGCCAGGAATCTTCTGTCGAGGCACGCCGGCCAGGCGTCTTGACTCTTGCTCTTCCATCTTCTTCGGCCGCGGTGAACACTGATCTGTGGGCAGAGGTGGACAGCACCGTGGAATTTACTCCCCCAGCCATGCCTTCGATCAGTCACACCTCGTCAGAGGCGCCAGTCCATCAAATGCTGGTGACGCTGGGGACGATGCTATTTGCCGACCTTTCCTTATCATACCGGGAAGTACACACTATAGTGACGCAGCTAACCGGGGCGTTACAAGTGCTGGGCTGCCCACTGGAGGAGTGGTCGCGGCTGGTTCTGCTGTTGCTGAAGTATGTGAAGCGTCGCGAGTTCCTCGAGACCCAGGCTCCCGACGCGCGCGCCGCGCTAGACGCCCAAGCAGATGAGTATTTGCAGGTCTTGGAGGCACAGCGCCATGATGAAAAGCGCCATGGGAAGGCCTTGGAGAAAGGCCAGGGCAGCGTCCGCTCCCTCAAGAGTCGGATCGAAAAGCTAGAGGGCTACCTTGCTGCGGCTAGGGTTGACCTCGTCGAGGCTGAGAAGGTGGTCGAGAGTGAGAGGGAAGCTCTCGCCGTCACCCAGTTGAAACGGTGTCCGCGGAAGCCAAACTCGCCCGTCTCGAGGAATTGAGTGGCCGGTTACATGATATGATGAACTTTCCTTACTTCGGGATTTTCCTCTCGAGGACATCTTCAGGGACATCGACTAAGCGTTGCATCCCTTAATTCCTTTTTCTTTTCTTTTGAATGTAACACAGGGGTATGCCCCGCAGCACATGTAGTCTGGTCCCCTTTCTGAATAGAGCAGAGCATTTATGATTTCACGCGTTCTTTGTGTGTGCATTCGTCCCAGAGGGAGCTTTCTTACCCTTCTTTCTCTTCTGTGTACATTATTTTCTCTCTCTTCTTTTTTTTCTCTTCTTTTTTTTGTGCTGAGACACGTTGGCAGGGTGTGGGTCTTTGCGAGGGTTCGCTTCGAGGGAACCAGGCAGGCACCCATGTCAGGGCATAGGAGAGTGCCCGCCTTCCCAGGGGGAGGACGAGGGGACCACTCCACCGTACCGAACGGATGACTCCCTGGTCTCGCCAGTGGAAGCTCGTGCTACCCTCAGGTGAGGGGCACTTGGTTAGAGACCGCTTTCTTTTTTTTTGTCGTTCAGGGGGGATGGAGAGGGGAGTTTGTTTAGTCAATGACTCAGACGGGAGGTCCGAGCCAAAGGAGTACTCGCCGCCCGGGGAGGACGGAGAGAAAAGTTTGTTTAGTCAATAACCTGGACGGGAGGTCCAAGCCAATGGGGTACTCACCACCCGGGGAGGATGGAGAGAAGAGTTTGTTTAGTCAATGACCTGGACGGGAGGTCCAAGCCAAAGGGGTACTCACCGCCCGGGGAGGACGGAGAGAAGAATTTGTTTAGTCAGTGACTTAGACGGGAGGTCCAAGCCAAAGGAGTACTCACCGCCAGGGGAGGACGGAGAGAAGAGTTTGTTTAGTCAGTGACTCGGACGGGAGGTCCAAGCCAAAGGGGTACTCACCGCCCGGGGAGGATGGAGAGAAGAGTTTGTTTAGTCAATGACCTGGACGGGAGGTCCAAGCCAAAGGGGTACTCACCGCCCGGGGAGGACGGAGAGAAGAATTTGTTTAGTCAGTGACTTAGACGGGAGGTCCAAGCCAAAGGAGTACTCACCGCCCGGGGAGGACGGAGAGAAGAGTTTGTTTAGTCAGTGACTCGGACGGGAGGTCCAAGCCAAAGGGGTACTCACCGCCCAGGGAGGACGGAGAGAAGAATTTGTTTAGTCAATGACCTGGACGGGAGGTCCAAGCCAAAGGAGTACTCACCGCCCGGGGAGGACGGAGAGAAGAGTTTGTTTAGTCAACTTTTGGTACCTCCGCTGATGCGGGGCGGTGACTGGAAATGGGGGGCATTCCCCTTTTCTGGTTTTTTTTATCCTTCTTTTGCTATTTTCTTTCCCTTCTTTTTTCTTCTTTCTTTTCTTCTTTCTTTTCCTTTCTTTTCTCTTCTCTCTTTTTTTCTCTTTTTTTTTCTTTTATTATTTTTTTTCTTCCTTTCTTTTTTTTCTCATACATATATTTTTATTCTCTTAACTTTTCTTTTTTCACTTTTCTCTTCTTTCTTCTCTTTTTTTTTGAAAACGTGGATGGTAGCCAAGTTGTTTGAACATTAATCAGGCAAATCCGCCCAAAAATAGGGCGAAGAGTAATATTATTACCTGAATGGGGGCGCCGGAGCGTGGTACAATCTCAAGTGCCTTCCATTAAGAGGCGGGAACTGAACTTCCCCGCGATGGTTGACAATTACATAGGCCCCACCTTCGTAGACTTTTTGGACTACGTAAGGTCCGAGCCAGTTCTCATTCAGCTTACCCTTGGGGTTGGCGGCCATTAGGTCTCTTCTCTTGACCATGACAAGGTCACCTTTCTTGAATTCGCGCTCCTTGACCAGCTTGTCAAAGGCGCACGCAATTCGGGCCTGGTAGACCTGAATATTCTGTTGGGCTTGAAGCCGCTTTCCTTCCAGACTGGAGAGTTCATCGAGTCTTCGCTCGGTGTTGGTCTGCCCTTCGGGGACAAGCCCATGCTGAATGGCGACCCTGAGGGACGGTATCTCCAGTTCGACGGGGACGATTGCTTCTGAGCCGTATACGAGAGAGAAGGGCGAGCAGCCCGTTGGGGTCTTGTATACAGTTCGGTACGCCCGAAGCGCTTCATACATTTTTTCTTCCTAGTCCCTTTTGTTAGAGCTAACAGTTTTGGCCAGGAGAGTGCAAAGTGTCTTATTGAAAGCTTCGGCCAGCCCATTGGCTTGTGCATTGTAAGGAGTCGATGTCCTCCAGTCAATTTTGTATTTTTCTACTAGCCGATAAACCTTCTGGTTGCGGAAGTGGCTGCCGTTGTCTGATACAATCCGGTCGGGCACGCCAAACCGGAATATAATGTTGCGGCGGACAAACCTGACCATGATTTCTCCGGTGACCTCCCGTAAGGCAACAACCTCTGCCCAGTGGGAGAAGTAGTCGGTCGCCGCCAGAATGTATTTACAGCCTGTGGAAGATGCGGGTAAGGGGCCCACAACATCTATTCCCCATTGGGCAAACGGCCAATTGGGCGATGTTGGGTGCAGTTGCACGGGAGGCCTCCTGGGTATAGTGCCATGCTCCTGGCATCTCTGACACGACTTAGCGTACTCGCAGCAGTCGTTGAACATTGCAGGCCAATAGTAGCCAAGTTTCTTGATTTCAATTTTCATCTTCGGCCCCGCCTGGTGTGCGCCAGCTGTGCCGGCATGGACCTCCTTCATAACCCTCCAAGCTTCTTCAATGGACAAGCATCGGAGGAGTAGCTTCTGTTTGGCATCCGCCACAATTCGGAACAATATTCCGTTTCGGAGCTCATAGGAGTCTTTGGTTCTTACAAGCTTGATCCTTTCTTCTCTTCGGTCAGGTAATTGCTGGTGTTTGAACCACTGCATCAGGGAGGCTCTCCAGTCAGGTAGGCCGACGGCTTCTGCTGCAGTGACCTCTAGTTCTTCTTCTTCTAGCTCCTCTTCTATCATGCTGGGCATCTGGCGCTGGTTTATTACTTGGATATGGAGAGATCCATATGGAGGCACTGCCAGTGAGCTTGCCAATTTTACCAATGCGTCGGCTTGTGCGTTCTCCCCTCTGGCGACATGGCCTATCTCGAGGAGTTAGAACTGCTCCATGAGCCGCTTCGCCTTAGTGTGATAAGGGAGCAGCTCAGGTTTTCGGACATCAAACTGTCCCTGGACTTGCTTGACGACCAGCAGCGAGTCGCCGAACACTTGGAGCATTTTGACCTCCATTTGGAGGGCGACCTGGAGGCCGATGATCAGAGCTTCATATTCTGCTTCATTATTGGTGCAAGGTTTGCTAATGCAGCAGGAAGTGTGCATCACTTCTCCGTCTGGCGACTTGAGGACGATGCCTGCTCCGGCTCGTACCTTGGCGCGCCCGGACGGGGTCGCTTCTATCCTCGAGGCTCCATCAAAGTAAAGCTACCAGATGGCTTGTTGTATTTGGTCTACCTCCAGTGTTTCATCCTCGGGCAGCTCTGTGGCCAACGGGGAGTCCTCGGGCACAGGGTGTGCTGCGAAGAAATCCGCGACGGCTTGCCCCTTTCTGGGGTACGTAAGTGATGTCAAATTCCATGAGTAGCACGGCCCACTTGCCAAGGCGCCCCTTTGGGATTGGCTGGAGGAGAATGTGCCTGATGGGGTCAGCTCTAGATATTAAGCTCACTTCATGGGACAGCATGTAGTGCCTCATCTTCTTGACTGTGAAGACCAGAGCAAGGTAGACTTTCTCTATCGGAGTGTACTTGTCCTCCGCACCCACCAGTCTCCGGCTGAGGTAGTAGAGAGCCCGCTCTTTCCCCTCATCATTTTTCTGGGCAAGCATTGCCCCCAGTGAGTATTCGGTAGCCGCTATGTAGAGAATGAGCGGTCTGCCTTTGACAGGTGCCCCCAGGACAGGCGGGGTCTTCAGGTATTCCTTTAGCTGGTCGAACGCGTGCTGGCATTCATGGCCCCAGCTGAAGGGTGCATTTTTCATCATTAGTCTGTGGAAGGGTTGGCAACGCCCCGACAGGTTGGAGATGAATCTGCGGATGTAAGCTAACCGGCCCTGTAGGGACCTCAGCTCTCCCAGACTCTTCGGAGGGGGCAACTCCTGGATGGCCTTTATCTTGAAGGGGTCGATCTCGATCCCTCTGTGCCAGACAATGGAGCCGAGGAACTTTCCACTGGACACGCCAAAGGTGCACTTCATGGGGTTCATTTTTAGCCCGTATAGCCGGAGCCTTTGGAAGACGACCCTGAGGTCATTTAAATGTTCATCTCTCTTCTTAGTCTTGACGACCAGATCGTCGATGTAGCATTCGACCTTGTTGTATAGCAGCTCATCGAAGATCTTGGTCATCGCCCGTTGATATGTGGCACCAGCGTTCTTGAGGCCGAAGGGCATCCTCTTGTAGTGGAATATCCCCTTGGGCGATCTGAAGGCTGTGTGAATCCGGTCGTGGTCGGCTATCCAAATCTGGTTATAGCCGGACGAGCCGTCCATGAAGGACAGGGCCTCGTGGCCGGTAGTTGCATCAATCATCACTTCGGTGATAGGCATCGGGAAGTCATCTTTTGGGCAGGCTTTGTTCAGGTCGCGGAAGTCCACGTAAATCCTGATCTGTCCATTCTTCTTTTTCACTGGTACAATGTTGGCCAACCATGTGGTATATTGGCTTTCTGCCATGAAACCGACATCTATGAGCTTGTCGACCTCCTTGCAGATCTGGCTGGTCAATTCCGGCCTCATGCGCCGGGGAGACTGTTTCACTGGCTCCACCTTAGGATCGATGGACAAGATGTGCTGAGTCACCTCGGGGCTGATGTAGATTGTGATAAATCCACACATGAAGAAGTAGTTTAAATATGAGAAAACATAATAAGAGGGGGGGAAAGATAATATAATGAAGAAAAGAAGCACGTGGTGCTACTAAGGAGGGTGATCGCCAGAGGGGTTACCTCAAGAAGAAACAAAGAAGATCGCGAATACCTGGTGGAAAAGAGAACGCGGGCTGGATTGTGAATTCCTCCTCCTCCTTCAATCGGCCGGCCGATGAAGGGGGTTTTCCTTTATTGATTACCTTGCAAAAAAG
This sequence comes from Amorphophallus konjac, assembly GCA_022559845.1. NCBI lineage: Eukaryota > Viridiplantae > Streptophyta > Magnoliopsida > Alismatales > Araceae > Amorphophallus > Amorphophallus konjac. The sequence continues at coordinate 271,615,283 of CM040127.1, forward strand.
ATAAAACAAACAAGCAAAAGAAGTGGATCAGCCGAGTGAACGTAGTATCTATCCTGAAGAGATGATGTGATGAATAGAGAACAAAAGCATGCGCACCTTTCTTTTGTTTTAAAACCCCTAAAGAAATAGGGAAGGAGGAGGTATGATGAAGCTAACGTAAAAGGGAAAAGAACACAGTGGACGTGATGATGATCGATGAAAACAAAACAACATAAACAAAGCAGAGACCCCTGCTGTCCCTGACGACAGTAAAGGGGAAAACCAAATCGATGCTGTTGACAGGAAGAAGAGGAAGCAGAGCTCTTCTAAAAGATCGCACAGGAAGAAGATGAAGAACCTCTGTAACTTCCGACCTCGGTAAACTCTGTTCTCGTCTAATCTCGTAACCTGCCAACCTGCGGACCTCACGCGAGGTCGATCAAGACATCCCTATATAGGGTTCCAGATCCAAGATAACCTCAGATTCGGAAGGATAAGAACGGGCAATGATCAAAAGAAGGCAGGACTCTAGTTCCCAGATCGAGCAAGGAGACCAAAGAAGGCAGGGAACTACTCAGGAAAGATGAGTTTAAGCAGGACACGAAAAGGGGAGACACGACCTTCAGAAGGGCGTCAAATCAGCAATTGACGACCTACATCAAGACGCTACTCAAAAACACGACCATGACCAAGGGCGTCACTTCTTGGATTTAATTTTGGCAATAAAACTCACCTTATTTGAAAATTATGAGAAAACGCCTGAGATGAAGGCGTTGCTTGCAAACACGCCCTAAGGAAGGACGTTAATCAATAATTTGAATTTATTTTGAAACCGGATAATACCAGGAATTGACGCCCTGACATTTGGTCGTCCTTTCTCTTGAACACGCCTTAGATAAGGTCGCTATATAAAACACGCCGCTCTTCAGGTCGTGAATCACAAAAATGCAAACACAAACCAAAAAACACACAAAAATAGAAAAAACATCATATTATGAATGTATTGAAGTTCACTTTGGGGCGTCATCATAGTGACATGAGATTTGATCAACAAAGCGTCAATTTTGGCGTGTCTACAGCTGCCCCGCCTTGGCGTCTGCTTTGCAAGGGAGTGAGACGAAAATGAAGTGAAAGTGCAACAAACGGAATGAAGTGGAGCGAACTGATAAGTAGATGCCAAGGTATGATGTGACACGCCTCAGACACTAAGCATTGGAAATCTTTCCAAGATTCTGAGTGAAACGACTCTGAGTGATTCCAAGGAAGATCAATTTGCTGGATAAAGGAGATTAAACTAAAGCAAATAAAAATGTGCGCATGGCACGATAAGGAGACACCATTGGAGAGCGATTACCAGCCAACGTGGACGTGCTACAACCAAGGTAGATTTACAGAAAAATAAAGGGAATTGAGATGAAGATCCAACAAAGGGACATTTTCAAGGAACTAGCCTGAGCGGCTTCAAAGAGAATAAAGTACTCAATTTGGAATGGAATATCTCATGTCAACTCAATCAAGAGCGAGTGACCTTCATTACTGCCATAATATGAAGATTTTCAGCATGAAATTCAAAGTCCTACATGATGCATGCTGGGCTAAAAGGAAAAGATAAAACAAACTAAAAATAAAAAATAATCAAGGATAATATTGCTAAGCCATCTAGATTTGGTCAAGAATCCAGATCTCTGAGCTGATACTAAGCCGAAGCCCGTTTGTCCACGCATCAACTCAGAAAGTGGAACCATCGTCCCAGACCTTCAACGACTCAACGGCCTATCTGTGTGATCAAGACTCTCCTGGAATTATCACCGTTTTTGATGAAGGGGAACTCAAATTCCAGGTTCATCAGAACCACAAGGTCCTTGATATGCTATAATAGTGTAGATACCATATAGTAATAATGCTTACAAGAACATGATGTTTCCACAGTGATCCGGGCATCTCGAAACCTGCAATCCTCTGCACTCTGAAGTTCATTAGTCTTCCCACAATTTCGATATGAATAATCTTCAATTCAAAGTATGACATGATCATAAGTGCTTAATAAAATAGAATTCCAACGAAATAATAGCACTTAAGTTCATCAGAGCATGTAGGGAAACAAATTCATAAATTCACAAATTCACGCCTGCACTGAACGGCGTCAAAACATGAAAGGCGCCTGAGGATTAGGGCGTCAAAAGTAGAAACGCGCCCTTCACGGAGGCGTGAAATGCATCGAGGGTTCACAAGGAAACGACCCACTCAAGGGCGTTACACAAAACACGACCTCATTAAGGTCGTCAATTCAACAAATGACGCCCTAACAGAAGGCGTTAATTAAGCACAAACTTCCGTTTTCGATTCGCAAGCTAAACCCAATCCTAATGGCAATCAACTTTCTAACTCCGAACAGCCTTAAGACTCCCCGAACTTCTATAAAGGGAAGGCAATTCCTCAATTCAATCAAAGCGACCTTCGGAGCTCTGTTCTTCTGCTGCTTCTTCTGTCTGTTCTTCTGCAGGCACCGCAACCGTCCAAACTTCTCCCTGCAAACCGAAGATGGAGAGGGCGATTAAGAGGTCCAAGTCCTCAATTCCCAGACTAACTGATATTAATGGGCACATCAGCAGCAGAATTTCCATGAACCAGGTAAAGATAAAATCCTTCCGTTCTTTTTCCACTTTTGTCTTAAGCGTTCTTCTCTTCTGCATGCTTATTTATCCTTCTTTTCTTGTATTGTTCTTCCTTTCTTCCTTCCACAGGATTACCCAAATGTCCCAGGAGCAAGGAGATTTACAAAAATTAAGTGGCTGCCTCTTATACTCTCCAAATTTTCTTCAGATATGAGAGTGTACTTAGCAAGATGGCACCTTCTGGGCCTAGTTACCCATGCCAAACATTATGATCAAATACACTTAGATTGGGCTGCCATAGGGGCTCTTGCGGAGATGTGGCACCCTTCCCCTCATACTTTCCTTTTCTCAACTTTTGAAGCCACAATCCTATTAGAAGAATTGGAGATGATCTTAGGTTTAAAGAGAATGAAGCAAGGAGATGAGGAAAAGATGGCCATCATGCCAAAACCAATCTCCTCTCACGAGCTATTAACAAGCTTGATATCTAGCCCAAACTTAGTGAATCAAATCAAAGCCACTAAAGGAATCAACCTTCTAAAGCTCGCCTCATGGGTGTACAAGAGAGCGGATCAAGCTAAAGAAGATGAAGAGATAGAGCGGGTAGCAAAGGCCTTCGTGGTGTGCTTGGCAGGAGCACTCCTATTCCCATCCACGGAGCACTTTCTAGAAGAGGCCCAATTAAGCGCCATAGCGAGCTTATGGGAAGGAGATAGAGCGGGACCGGCTATTCTAGCCTATCTCTATAGCGGGCTTACCTCGGCGGCGATGGGAAGGCCCATCTACGGATGCATGCTAGCACTCTCTAGTTGGGTAGATCTCCACTTCAAGTTCGATCCGTGTGATGAAACCCAACAATCCTCAAGAATCTTCTCAAAAAGCCCACTCTCTTATATGACCGGTTCACTTGGGATAAGCAATAGAGTGACGAATCGGATTCCTCAAATTAAGAAGAGAGCGGAATGGAGAGAGCACCTCAAAATAATGCCAAAGAATATCTTCACTTGAACTCCGTGCGAGATTCTCTCCCGGGACGGACCTTCGTCTCATAGGCGCTTCAGAATTCGTGCTATACAACTCACATCGGTGCCTCCCTCAACTCGAGATTCCACGGCAAGTATTCGAGAATCCATCACACCTTCCTCCAATCAAAACACGGGGCCTTGGCAGCAATGAAGATGGAGAAGAATGCACAACTATTCAAGCTCTATGGAAAATCAACAAGGCTCATCAACCTGTGGAGAGCTTAAAAGAAGATAGAGATCAGTGGAAATCTTATGTAATAGCTCTGAGAAAATTGAGGCCCAAAATGACTCATTAAGCATTGTAATCTTTTCCTTCCAATAAATCAATGATATTTCCTTTGATTGAGCCCTCTTACTGTATTTCTGGATAACTCTTCCAACGTTCTGTGATTCTGTTGCAAATAACGACTCGAGCAATGCCGTGAATTCACAAAAGGACGCCTCAGCCAATGTCGCCTTCTATTGATTGATCGCTTACAACTGACGCCTTCACTAATGGGCGTTAACTGAAAAACGTCCTAGGACAAGGCATTAATTCGATTCATATTCCAAAAAATATTCGTTGAAATTCCAAAAGTAACGCCTTTGGCTAAGCCACGGCTCATCCAAATAACGCCTCAAGCCAAGTCGTTAATCATAAACAGTAATTATTACTTCATCGCATCAATCAATTCCATATTAAATGCGTCTGACGACGGTTATCATTCCCCATGCAAACAGAATTAACGTCTTAAGAAATGTCGTCAATTCTTAATAAGCGTCCTTGTTTTAGTCGTTAATTCCATAAGACGCGTCCTTACTTAAGTCGTTAATTCTTTTTGACCGTCCGACTTAACTTTCCCTCCTTCCTTCTTCTTCCTCCGTCCATTTTCCCTCTTTCATTCTTCTGCAAGCCCTAACCGACCTCCCCCATCTCCCATTCTCTCTCTCTATCTCTCTCCCTTCTACACCCTAGCCCTAGCCATGGCCGGCGGAGGCTTGAAGAGGCAGCGGGTGGCTGCCCCAGAAGTGGTGGACCTGAGCGAGGACGCCGTGGAGGAAGCCCCTCCCGCGGCGGAGGAGGAACCTCCGGCGGTGGCAGCCGACGAGGCTCCAACGGCGGTGGCCGGCGACGACGAACACGGAGAAGAAGATGAGGAAGGTGAAGATGAAGAGGGAGAAAATGAAGAGGGAGGAGAAGAAGGTGAGGGTGGTGAAGAAGAAGGTGGGGAAGAAGAGGACGGAGGTGTTGACGAACCACCGCACACGGCGGCGGCCCTTCCCCGTGCCGGCCAACTCCGGCGGCCTAGGTAGCCACGGCCCCAGCCACAAGGACCTAAGCACAAGAAGGTAGGCCCCAGCCCTATTCCCATTTTTTTTATTTTTATTTTTTATTATTATTCCTGTAATTTCCATAGCTCTTGGGTTATAAACCCTGCAACCCAGAAAGAAGACGCCCTCAGGGGCGGCACATTTTAGAAATGACACGCCCAACCCAAGGGCGTTAATTAAATTATTTCCCTGAAAAATAATTAACCCCATGAGAACACGCCCTGCCTCATGTCGCCCATTTAAATTCATCATTTTTTCATATCATGCTGTTAATTTCCGTTAATTCCCATGCTTTAATTATTTTCCATGAATTATTCGCATGCTGTTACTTTTATTTTATTTTCTAAAAAACTTGAAAACAATGCCCCCCACCAGGGCGTTAATTCAACAACAGACGACCAAACCAGCGGTCGTCGATTCATTAATTCTTGATTAAATTAACAGACCCATTTGGAAAACGCCCCACCCAAGGGCGTGACTTGAAATATTTTTTAAGAATTTCAGAAATTAACCATAGAACCACGCCCAACACAGAGGCGTTTCTTAGATAACAGCGACCTAAGATAGGTCGCAAATTCAGAGCACACTTAAGAACCACGCCCTCCTCAGGGGCGCTAATTCAACAAACCACGACCTGAGGATGGTTGTTAATTAAATTAAACATCAACATTTCAAACCAAGGTAGTTAAGTGAATTTCAACAAGGATAATTAAACAATTAAATCAAAATTTCTTTTCTTTATGCGTGCAGGGGTTGATGAGGACATGGATCTCCTGGGTTATGGTCCGGGCAGCATACTACGGCCTCCCCGAGTTCCGGAGAGCCAGGGTAGATGCCATGGGGTTCGGGGCCTTCCTTAGCATAGAGCCAGTCAGACCCGACCTACCACTTATCCAGGTTCTGAGGGAGAGATGGGATAGTACTAGCCGGGCATTCCTGATGCCATGGGGGCATATGGTTCCTACCCTAGAGGATGTGGCTAGGATCACCGGGTTGAGGGTAGACGGTGAGGCTGTGAGTGGGATCACCTACCCTGACTACACTGAGTTTGCCCAGAGGCTGCTAGGGCTAGAGATGGTCTATGAGACGCCTAGCGAGTGTAGGACTATCTTCCGCACCGACCTTACTACAGTGATGGGTTTAGGGAATGCTAGGTATAGATTCGGGGAGACCCTAGAGCAGTTCTCTCAGAGGTTGATAGATGGGGCGAGAGTGGTCTACTGCCAGGACCCCGCCGACAGAGAGAGAGAGCGGACCGGTACCTGAGGAGATTTCTATTGCTGCTACTAGGGAGGCTATTGCTCGGGATGAAGGGCGACGTCATCAACTGCCGATTCCTGGGGATACTCGAGGACTTGGAGGCAGTTGGCAGCTACGGCTGGGGAGCGGCACTGCTGGCGCATATGATGGCCGACCTGTCCACGGGGACAGGGCGAGAGACGACCGTCAGCGGCTTCTCACCTTTTCTTCAGGTATGCATTTTTCTCTTTTTCTTTTCTTTTATTTATTTATGCGTGTGAATGCCTTACTAATATGATGCATGGATGCAGGTTTGGAGCCATCTATACATGCCGATGGGGCGTGTTGACCCACGGCCCGGAAATGAGGGAGCTTTCCCTCTAGCGCGGCGCTGGCTACCGGTGGTGTTTGGAGCCCCACTGGGCTACGAGTTGTGGGTTCTACGGAGAGAGTTCCGCGACTTCCCTCCCTCGCTGGTATGTATGAATGTTATGCATTTTTCTTTTACATTTATTTTGTATTTGTTATGATGATGATGAAATGATGACATGTATGTTTACGAATGCAGGTTCAGTGGAGACCCTATGAGGGGATGACAGACGAGGGCCAGCCGTGGGTCGTAGCGGGCCGTCCTCGCTTTGAGCATGAGCTTTGGGTTCACTGCTTGAGCGAGATCGAGCCGTTACGGCTTAGGTTGGTGATGAGGACGCTGGGCCTCCACCAGGAGTGGGTAGAGGTAGGTGAGCCACGCAGCATTGGGAAGAAGATTCGCAGTCGTACGAAGGCGACCGACTGGAGGGTGCGGTTCGAGGAGCAGTACGCTGACTGGCAGCGAGGCGGGACCAGAGTCACCTCCCACGCGACTGACAGCTCCGAGTACCTCCGGCGCTACTGGGAGGTATACGCCGGCCGACCCCAGATGAGGGTCTTAGGGGTATGTATAAATGTAATTGTTTCTAAATTAAATGCAAATGCTTATGTATCTTTATCATGCAACTAATATGCAATGAATGCAGGATGTGCGGGACATAGCGGCGATGGATGCCCAGGCCCACCTACACAGCCTGGAGGACCAGCTGGCCGCCACACGGGCTGACCTAGAGACCCTGGTGAGTGTTTAAATTATTCCTATATGCAAATGTATATCTTTTTTGTTGAATTATTGATGATTAGCCACTGACGATCTCAATGAATGCAGCGTGCCCAGCAGGGAGCAGTGAGGAGAGACCCAGGGGAGGCCTTCAGCTCGAGAGGACCCAGTGCAGAGATGACTGCACTGGTAGAGCAGCTAGCTGGAGCGACTGCACGAGCCGAGGCAGTAGAGCGCGACCTCGCTTCACGGATAAATTCCAAAACACAAATCCATTCAAATATTGATTATATATAATTGTGCACTGATGAAAATTCATTTTACAGACTGAGGAGCTTCGAGCCGCTCTTACCTGCGTTGATGAGGGCTTCCGCGCGACGAGCACACAGGTGAGTGGTTTAATCATGTATTGCTTGTATTGAATCATTGCATTAATTGAGGAATTGATGATTTGCTTACCTGTTTGCAGGCGACTCAGCTTCAGGCGGTACGTACCGAGTTGGCGATCCGTGATCAGCGGATCTCAGAGCTAGAGAGGTCCCTGAGGCGTCGAGAGGAGCTGCCTCAGGACGTGGCCGAGCTACGGGTGGCTCTTGAGCTGGAGAGACGGGAGCGTGCCCGAGAGCGCGAGGAGCGTGCTCGTGAGCGGGAGGAGTACCAGGCGGAGCGTGCCCGGTACCAGGAGCAGGTAGCAGCACGCGAGCGAGAGCTGGCAGATTCGAGGACCTAGTTGATCCTTTCTCAGGAGCGGCTACGAGTGTCTGAGGAGCGTCTCCAGCGAGGGCGTGAGCGAGCACGGGCTGCGGGGTACTCCTTTACCAGCTCCACCTTTGTGGCGGGCTCTTCCCTCCGAGAGAGGAGCGAGGCAGGGGGTCAGGTTCGGGTTCCAGCTTCTTCACGGGGGCCCATGCCTCCTCCACCAGCGCCAGCTCGGGACGGCGAGGAGGAGGTTGAGAGTAGGAGAGAGGAGGGTGGAGGCGAGAGCTGAGAGACTTACTTGTACTCCTCCACCCTCACACCTGTACTTAGACATTCATGATGTATATATATATATATGAGATTGACATGCTTTTGTTACCTGAGCACTTCGTGTGGTTGTGGCTTTGTGTTTGTGTACTTTTCTCTTTCCACGTTCTTCGTCTTTACTTTGCTTCTGTCCTGTTTCTGCAACTGTAATCCATACTTTGAACAAACAGGTTAATTCATCTGTTCGACTTGGCCCCTTGCTCAATAAGCAAGGGGTGCCTTTACTTTTGACCTTAATAGCGGGTCAAGGGGCCAAGCCTTTAATCAAATAAGGTAAACAAAATAGCTGATAGCGGGGAGATGCATCATGCAAGCACGCATATGCAAACCATAAATAAAAGATGCCCATGCAAGAGAATGCAAGCATACTTGGAGAAATGCATTTTTTTTCTTTTTCAATCATTTATATTTTTTTTGTTATTTTCCTGAAAAACGCGCCTTAGAGTAGGTCGTGGTTCGTAGAAAGACGCCCTAGAAAACGGCGTGAATTTGAAAAGGAAATTTGATTTTTGAAAAGGTAACGACCTGTTCAGAGACGTGATTCGGAAAGAGACGACCTAATCTAGGACGTTAATTCTATAAAAAGTGCCTTAGACAAAGGCGTTAATTAAATTATTCTGTAAAAAAGGTTGACAAGGCTATCAAGACCATGGGTCCTACACGGTCACCATCTAAAATTCATTGACCTTTCTTGAGTAATTAAAAGGGGGTTGACGTGATCATAGTTGACTTGTATTCGAGATTTCGCACAGTGCAATTTTTTAAGTCCGTCTTGACCATCCTGCCAGTTCGTGACTTACCACATAGAAAGGATGGAAGAAAATATAAGGGAAGCCCATAAGGGATTCTGAGATGCTCAAGGTAAAGTAACCTCCCCTACCCTATGCCTGTTGGGGTTCGGTCTTTGGCGTAGGGAAATTTGTTGCCTTTTGGCCTCTTTTATATTGCACGCATACGCCCAAGGTTTTCCTTGCGGGGACTTTGCCCTCTTGACATGCTTTTCTTTTCACAATTTGACTTTCACTTTGGAATTGATTTGCATTGATGAAGATAAACCTAATTGTACTTGGGCTTTTGTGGCATTTGCTCCCTTTTGGGCCCTGACTTCCACCTACTAGGGCAGCGGATAGGCTTGGTGTGTCTACCCCGAGGTCTCCCTTCCTCCCTTATAGGCCGAAGAAGAAAAGAACGGGTATTGTCTTTCACTTTTAGTCAGGTTTTTGACTTTCCATCAGATTTGCACTGCTTGAGCTTAAGAATAAAGCGTGTAGTGTGTGGGGGAATCAATCCCCTTTTAAGTTAGCAAGACTGATGAATGAATTCTGAATTTTGACCTTTCGGACCTTGATCCTTCGTGTGCCATGGCACCAATTTTGAAAGCTTTTGTTTTGATCTCTTTTTGATTTTGAAGAACTTCTGTTTTTTTTTGTTTGCTTTTTTAGAATTTCTATTTTTTTTGGTTTTTGGAAATATTCTACTTTGTTTTGGTTTTTGGAAATATTCCACTTTGTTTTGGATTTTCGAATCAATTTTCATTTTTTTGAATTTTGAATCAAGGGTAGTATTTCTTAAGATACAAACCATTCCAAGGATGAGTTAACTCTTGTCCTTCAGCATTAATCAGTTTATAAGCATTGCCAGGAAAAACATCTTTTATAACAAACGGTCCTTCCCAATTGGGTTGGAGTTTTGAGCGAAGGCCACCCGACTTTACAAAAATTCTTTTAATTACCATCTCACCGATTTTAAATTTTCTCTCAATTACTTTCTTTTGATAAAAACGTGAGAGCCTATTTTGATAAATGCGCGCATGCTCGGCGGTGACCAGACGCTTCTCATCTAGGAGTTCCAACTGGGCGAGGAGTGAATCACGACGTTCATCCATAGAAAATTCCTTATCCAATTGTACTCGCAGAGAGGGAATGAGAATCTCATAAGGGACTACCGCCTCCATTCCATAAGTAAGGGCGAAAGGGGTTTGCCCAGTGGGGTTCGAATGGAAGTGCGATAGGCCCAGAGAACTTCGACTAGCTTATCTGGCCAGTCCGAAAATTTATTAACCTCACACGTCTTTTTAACAATCTTGATCAAAGTTTTGTTAGTTGCCTCTGCTTGGCCATTGCCCTGCGGATAATAGGGAGAAGAATGATGCAATGCAATTTTATACCTGTTGCAGAGATCCTTGAGCTCCTGGGAGATAAATTGAGGTCCATTGTCGGTGACGATGGTGCTCGGGATGCCGAACCTTGTGATGATGTTCTTCATTATAAACTTGCAGACGGTTGACGCTTTAATCTCCACGTAAGCTTCCGCTTCCGCCCACTTGGTGAAGTACTCCGTCGCTGTGAGGATGAATGATTTTTACTTGGTCAGGAGATTCAAATCACCAAGAGGTCCAATGATATCAAAAGCCCACATGGAGAAAGGCCATGGGGAGGACGTAGGATGGAGTGAAGAAGAAGGAGAATGAATCTTGTCGGCGTGCAGTTGGCACTTAACACACCTTCGAACATAGATGGAACAATCCTCTTCTAGAGTTGGCCAATAGAAACCTAGCCTAAGGATCTTCTTAGCTAGCATCTGGCTATTCACATGACCACCACACACTCCAGAATGCGCCTCTTCCACAACTTTCCATGATTCATCATCGTCGAGGCATCTTAACAAAACACCGGTGAGCCCTCTCCTGTAGGGCACACCTCCAATCAAAATATACCGTTGGGCCACTCTTCTAACTGCTTTCTTTTCTTCAGCAGTGGCTTCCTCGAGATAGGACTGATCATTGCAATATCTGGCAATCTCATAATACCAAGGCTTCTCTTCGTCAGCCAATTCTTCTTCCCAGTCTAAAAGCATGACCTCTTTGTCTTTAAGAGATTCCTTCCGCTTAACCTTTTCAAGCACCTTATCCCTAATGTCGAGGAATGCACGATCCTTAATAGCTAGAGTGTCGCGCTGATGAATTAGGGGAACATGAAAATCACGCTCAGGAGGGAAGACTAAAGCCGAAGCTAAAGAAGCAAGGGCGTTAGCCAAGATATTCTGACTGCGAGGAACATGGACGAAGATCAATTTGGTGAAGAGTTTGGCATAAGCTGAAGCGAGTTCCTGGTAGGGTTTGAGCTTGGGATTGATAGTGCGGCACTTGACCAGCACCTGGCGCAGAATAAGCTGACTATCACCAACAATCCTCAAATGGGTGACACCATATCGATAGGCGGTTTGGAGACCGGCCAAAAGAGCTTCATACTCAGCTATATTATTGGTGGCAAGAAAAGTGAGCCGAGCAGCAAATGGGATGGTGATCCCTTCTGTAAAAGAACCATGTCGATCCCTCTTCCTTAGGAATTTAGAGCTCCATCAAAATGTAATGTCCACATAGGATCTAGAGGTTGATTAATGGTCATTAGTTGTTCATCTGGAAACTCCGAATTGACAGGATCAAAATGGGGGAGAGGGTGATGAGCAAGGTGTTCAACAATGGCGTAGCCTTTGATGGCTTTCTGTTGAATGTAAGTGATATCAAATTGAGAGAGGAAGCTTTGCCAGCGTGCTAATCGATCAGTGAGGACAGATTTTTCAAGGAGGAATTTAATTGGATTCATGCGAGCAATGAGGTGAACCTCGTGAGCTAGGAAATAATGTTTTAATTTCTGAACTACCCAGACCAAAGCAGCGCAAGTCTTCTCCATGGCTAAATACCTCTGCTCACAGGGGTTAAGAAGTTTAGACAAACAGTATGCTGCCCTCTCCTTACCTTCTTCGTCCACTTGAGCCAAGACAGCACCTACAGAGTCATCCAGGACTGAGACATAGAGAATAAGTGGTTTGCCTGGAATTGGCGGCCTCAGGACAGGAGGATTGGCCAAATAATCCTTCAATCCGTCAAAGGCTGCCTGACACTTGTCATCCCAATTAAACTTGACTCCCGGCTTAGTAAGCTCGTAAAACGGCCTACATCTTTGTGAGTGCTGGGAGACGAAGCGGCGAATGAATTGCAACCTCCCGATTAATCCTCGAACTTCCTTCAAATTCTTGGGAGGAGGCATATCTCTAATGGCCCTTGCCTTGTTGGGATCAACTTCAATTGTCCTCTTGCTAACAATGAAACCAAGCAACTTCCCAGATGAAACGCCAAACACGCACTTCTTGGGGTTCATCTTCAACTGATACTCTCGTGATCTTTGCAAGACCTTAGCTAGAACCCCAGGATGTTCAATCCTTGTCCTTGATTTCACAACCAGGTCATCCACATACACCTCAATATAAATATGAATCATGTCGTGAAAAATCGCCATCATAGCCCTCTGATAGGTGGCTCCAGCATTCTTAAGTCCAAAAGATATGACCACATAACAATAAGTACCCCATGGTGTAGTGAATGATGTCTTCTCTTGATCTTCTTCAGCCAGACGAATTTGATTGTAACCTGAAAAGCCATCCATGAAAGAGAGAGTCTCAAATCCTGCCGTATTGTCGATCAAAACATTAATATGAGGGAGGGGGAAGTCATCTTTAGGACACGCACGGTTGAGGTCCCGGAAGTCTATGCAAATCCGAACTTTTCCATCTTTCTTCATAACCGGGACGATGTTAGCCACCCAATTGGGGTAGAGGACAACTCTAACAAACCTAGCCTTATGGAGCTTGTCGACCTCTTCTTTCATCTTTAAAGCCATATTAGGGTGGAAACGCCTCAACCGTTGCTTGACCGGCACAGACCCTGGCTTAAGTGTAAGGCGGTGTTCAACGAGCGCAGGGTCTAATCCAGGCATATCTTCATAACTCCATGCGAACGTGTCCTTATATTTTTGCAGAACCAAAATGAGCTCCTCCTCTTCGGAGGGCGGCAAATTCTTGCTGATGAGGACAATTCTAGGGTCTTCCTCGGTACCCAAATTAATTTCTTTGGTAGGCTCTTCTACAGAGGCTGATGGTTCGTCAAATCGTCTTATTCCACTAGCAAAAGCATCAGCCTCGTCCTCATATTCTTCATAACTTTCATCCCCCTCTTCAATAGGGTCTTCATCATTCATGATTTCATAGACACCCAAACCCTCATAAGAAACAACAGCATCCTCATATTCTAATTCTGGCAGGATGATTGGATCCTCTATAAATTCAGGAAGAGCTAAACAAGTCTGGCATCTGATAGCTAACTCCAACAGAAACCTACGAGGAATCTGCCTACCCTTGGATTTCTTATAAGAATCTACCCCATGAATTTTATTAGAAGAAGAACAACTAGCTTGACTAGAAAAAGGAAAAGAAGGAAGTGAAAAAGTGGATACAGGAGGTAATACAGAGGAAGTCCCCTCACCAGAGGGGGAGAAATGATTTAGCAATGAATCTTGAAGGAGCGGCCCCTGGGTCGGGACACACTCAGAAGAGAAATAGGAGGTCTCCCCAACAGAAATGGAGGTTTGGAAAGCTGGGAATTTGGCTTTTTTTTTTCGTTTTTGTCTTTTTCTCCATTTTTATTTTCTTTTTCTAGAAGAAAGCAATGTGAAGGGAGGATTGCAGGAGGAGTGGAAATTGCCAGATCAGAGAAAAGTTGAATCAGTGATGGCCCGCGCGGGGGCGTGATGGAGAGTTTAGAAAATCGCTCGAGGAGCGAAGAAGGAATTGTGAGAGAAACTTGGATTGAATCTGGAGAAAAGTTGATTATAATCGGAGGCGGTCTTGGCACGCGTCCAAATCGATGAGAATATAGTGAAGCAAGCATAGATGGATGCATGGAAGTGAGAGAAAAGAGGCCGGCCCACAACCTATCCACGGTGAAACCTTCTTCAAACGGAACATCTGGCTCTCCAGTGTCAGTGTAGTCGCTCAGTAGTTGTCTCTTATCTGTAATTGCAGCTGGCATTTCAATCAGTTCATGAATAAGTGGCGGCCATTCCGGATTAGTCGGCATGAAGAGGCGGCTCAAAGAAATAGTAATATCCTGCATATCGAACCACCTGTACCAGTCACATTCTGGGTCATCCATTTTCCTTCTCTTGTCAGGCCTTAAGGACTCCAAGGCTTTGTATGTGGCCAATGGTGCAATATGACGAGCAAACTGTCTAGCATCAACATCCTGACAGTCTAATATGGAAGTAATTATGGTAGTTTGCTCATTATTTTGAAAGCCACCTGTGACAAAATGTGTCTTCAATGTCCAAGTGAGTGGTTGGCGATCTGTTTTTAATGTGGATGTCATAAATGCCCATGGTTCATCTTTGTTTTTGCCTGGCCCTTTGTAACCTAGGCCACCTCGTGTAATCAGCTTCTGAGGTTTAACAGGCCTAATCCTGCCTTGACAATTGGCACCCAGACCTTTGCTATTTTGATACCCCATTTTCATCAAGATGTTCCAGCCAGAGGTGTTCATCATTGTTTTCTTCTTTTTCCCCTTGGGAGGCAGGGGTGTCATAGCAACTGTTATGACTTTTTCTGGCATTGGTCGTGGACAAGGGACGTCCAGCACAGATAATAATGGCTTGTTGGCCAGCCACATGGATGGAACTGATAAAGCCACGTGAATATCCTCCTCTGGCAAAATTGGCATACTGGTAACTTTAATAATGCGGCCCTTGTGTGGGAATTTAAGGCACTGGTGATTTGTGGAGGGCACCGCATCGAGTTGCTGAATGTAGGGGCGTCCCAGAATGCCATTAAATGTCGGATCCATATCCAGAATATGGAAATCTGCTGTGATGGCGACAGGACCCAAACTTACTTTTAACGTAATCATGCCTAGAGGAGGTTTCTTCGTGTTATCATATGCAGTGACTGTGATTGTAGACGGCCGAATTTGGCTTTCCGGAATGCCACACAACTTCAAGGTGCTAGGTGGCAAGACGTTGATGGATGCCCCAGTGTCCACCAGACATTGCTTAACAGCCACCTTATTGATGTCAACTGTGATGCATAGAGCGTACTTTCTTGCTGGGAGCGGCGCTAGTTCATGTTCATGCCGACTGACTGCTAGCGGGCGTTAAAATCGTGACTATCTGCTCAACTGGAATGTCTTCATTGACCATCACCTTTTGCAGATATTCTTTCAAAGCTAGCTGATGAGTGGTGGACCTCTTAATTAATTCTAGGATTGAAATTCTTGCTGGTGTTCGGTCCAAGTGCTTTAGCAAATCATACTGAGTACCTGGCACTGACTCTTGTTCTTGTTCTTACTCTTGCGGCCCCTGCACGGGCTCTAGCTCTCTTTGTGGAAAAATACGGTGGAACATCCGTCCACTGCGGAGCGGCGCCACGCCTTGACGTGCCTCTATCGGGGCAAGTGTGGGAGGAGGATTAGAAGAAGAAGGCGGTGTGTTGGTGTTAAGAAGTGGTGGAGTGGGAGTTCCTGCAGAGGGAATCCCCGTAGGGGGTGTTGGTGCCACGGTAGGAGGCGTAGGAGTAGGAAGGGATACCCGAATGCGGGGGGAATTGGTGGGGGGTGGAATGAGAAGAGTTCTGGGTACAAAAGGTGGTGGAACCGATGGTGGGGGGATCCTTGCCGGTGAAGGAGTAGTGGTGGCGGGTGCAGTGGGCGTTGGCGATGGGCGGATGAGGAGTGGCCTAGACGGCAATGGCGAAGGGTTGGTGGTGGAAGGGTTTTGTGGTGGCGTAGGCTGTGGAGGTGGTACGCGTGTAAGAAGGGGGCGAACCGGCAAGGTTGGAGAATTGGTGGTAGGTGAATTAATGGGGCGCAGAAGAGATTGGCCCAATTGGGGAGTAGGAGAAGAAGAAGGGGTGCGCAAGAGGCGTGGAGGTTGGTTTTGATTATGATAAAGTGCCCCGACAGAGGCGTTTTCTTCATGCCATCCCTGCCCTCTCTCCACCTCATAGAGAGACGTGACAGGGTTTACGTGCTAGTTTGGCGGGTGCTCCGGCAGTGGATTATGGACGATCCCCATATCGTGCTGAGGCGCTGGAGCTTGTTGTTGCTGCTGTGGAGCTGGTTGCTGTGGCTATTGAGCCTGTTGCTGCCGAGGAGACCTTCTTTCTTTCATGGTGGCGATGAATTGCCTCATCTCGTCCCAATTGATGTCACCCTGGTCATTTAGATCATAAATGTAATCTCTGAAGTGGAAGCAACGATCAAGGTTATGACCAGGTGCACGATGGAAAGCGCAGTAACGGGATGTGTCAACATTAGCGGGCCATGCTGTTCTTTCCCTTGGTAATATGAGCAAATTGGCGGCCATTAAAGCATTGAAAATATCCGGGAGACTTTTTGGTAGTGGAGGGTAGTGGTCCCTTTTGGGGCCAAGTGGTGGTCTCCGTTGTTGTTGTTGGCCGTAGTTGGTAGGTGGTGGTACGTGGTGGTACTGTTGCGGAGTTGGAGGGTTAGCGCGGGGCGCTTGGTTTTGTGGTGAAGCAAAGGAATGTTGGGGTGCGAATTGGCGTTGTGGAGTGGAGTTGAAATGGGGGTTTTGTGGTGGAGGTGGGTTAGGCCGTGGGTTAGCTTGGTGGTGGGGGTGGCCAACTACACCAACCTGCTCATTTGCAATAGTGCCCTCCGTCGTGGGCCCGCTGTTGTTGACAGTTGTGGTTTTCTTGAATAGCCGTGGCTTCGGCTCAAACATGCCCATAATGGGCGAATCCTTCATCTGCGTCTGGATATAACGAGCCCTTTCATAGAGCTCCTCCATGGTGGTTAACCTATTCATGGCCAAGATATGCCGGAACTGAGGAGTTGCATTGGAAATTATCATCTTGACTTGTTCTTATTTCGACAGTGTATCTTTCAGCTTTTCGGCCATCAACCGCCATCTATCAGCAAACATTATGAAGTTGATGAGGGCATCTCACGACACTCCCTCTAGTTTGGTCGTCTGCACACTCTTGATATGGTCTGATCATGGTCTCCACTTGTTATCTTCATTTTCCCAGTGTCATTTATGTATTTTCCTTTTATTGAGTCCTATCTTATGTATTTTCCTTTATTGAGTCATGTGGTTCTAGCCCATTTCCCTTATTTTGCTTAAACTGGGCCTTATGTCCTTAGTTATGGGCCCATAGGATTGAGTCTAGGATATGCTCGGTCTTTTGTCCATTGTCAAGGACATTTTGGTCATGAAAAGAGTGGTTGCCTATAAATAGGCCCCATCTCTCCACTTGTAGTCACTCTTGATGAATATTGAAAAAAAAACCACCTCTTATTATCTCTCAACTCTCTCTCTTACTCACTATATCTCTCAATCTCTCTCTCATTCTCTCTCTCCCCAAGGGGAGTTCGACCCTCCCTCTCTCTCCTCTTCCCCCCTCACTTACTCCAACCCCCAACCACCTCCACTACCTCACCCACCTCCATTAAGGCTCTCCCCTTCCCCATAGCCCTTCATTTACTTCCCCTCCTTGTCCCAAAGCAACTCTTCCACCTCCCAACACAATTCCCCCACTTCCCCACACAAATCCCACCACTTCCAAGGCCAATTTCGAATTTGAACCTTCCCTCCCATAGCCATTAGAATCATCTTGCCCCTTCTTCTCTCTTGGCCACCCCCTTCCCCACCTCATCTTCTTCTTCACATTCTTACCCTGCTTCAGGAAACAGAATTACAGCAACTTGCAGAGGAGGCCACGGTCACCCATCAACGACTCAGGGAGCAAGGCCTACATTTCCAGAGTCATCTGCAAGTCAGCTTTCAAGGCGAGGTGGTTTCGTCGGCATCCGAGTTCGGTGCTGTCCGCAATCACCATTCTTCTCCGACTGCGCCGAACCTCTCAGATCCGGAGCCAGAGCTGCAGAGACGACTCGCCCACGGCTAACCTTGAAGGAACCAGTCTTCAAGGTCTTCTACAAAGTTCTTCCTCCCTCTGTCAGCGTCCAGGAACAGAAGGCGGAACCCCGTTCGGCATCCGACAACCAGAGTTACTATTTTTCTACCACAACCACGCCGGTCTGCCTCCTCACTGTCTGCACCGACCTCCGTCCACTTCTCTGGACACCCAGTTCATCTCCGACATCAGAAGACGTCCCCGTTTGTTTTGTTGCAAAGAAGACTCCTCCACGATTCCAAAGAGTCCAGCGGTGCCAGGTTCGGAGCTCCGGAGCGATCGTGGTACTTTCTGCAACCTGCTGTTGCAGACAGAGCTCGACCAGCAACCAGAGCTGCATCCACCTTCCAGCCACCGGTGCGGTCAGTCCTGAGAATCATAGCTTCCCCAAAAATTCAAGCTTCATCCCCTATCAGTTGGCAAACGTTTGGCGTTGGTTTCGTCGCAATCCAAGCTTCGTGGAATTTTTAGCTGCCACAACACCGATCCACTGTCCAGAAAACCTGCAGGTGGGCAGAACCGGCGAAGCTCGGAATCTCGATCTCCTTTGCATTTCTCCCCACCCCGCTTGGCCGGCTGAAGGCCCCTCCCTGCGTGGAGGTAGTTTTGAATGTACTAAACGTAACCCCCACCCCAAGATCACCCCTCCTGCGAGAGGAGTAGTGCTGTACCCTTTACATTTTCAGGTCAAGCTACACCGCCGCGGCGATCGGGTGCATACCCTCGCCTCCCGGCGCGCCCTCGTCTCCGAACGGGATCGGTGTCTTCACACCGATCAGGTGAGCTTCTGGTACTACCCTTTGTAGCCTTATTCCTGCTAGCTTAGTATTGCTTTGATTGCTCGTCGGCGGTGAGAAGAGAGTTCGAATTTGCATGCTAGTTTGTTAGTGTCCACCGCGGACCGTGAGAGAGTGTCACCCAAACCCCGCCTTGCGGGCCAGCCACCCACGAAGTTGGGTATCCTAGACTCTTCGGAGTCAGCCGTAGCATTGTAAGTCCATTAGAACAATTGGGTCCCATCCCGGACCCTCATCATTATCCCCCGGACCCACCGGGTGAGCGTGTGAACCGTGTGAGCAAAAATCGTCGATTGTGAGAATCATTGAGTGCTTGTATGCTTGCGGGTCTAAGTCCTAGGGTCATATCATCCTCTTTAGTGGTCTTTGGGCTGTGCCACATCAAGTGGTATCAGAGCGGTCATAGGCTTGTCCTTACAAGTCTAGTCTTGGGTCACACTAAGTCTTTCTTAGGTGCATTCGCACACCCTTGCATAGCCCACCCAACCTTGCATGACCACCCGTAGTGGAACTCATTATCAAGGCAATCCATCTTCTTCCAATAACACCATGAATCCCAATCCCCAAGGAAATCCCCCTCACAATGAGCATGAGCTTCCCGACCAAATGAGGTTTCTTGTGGACTACATGACCGAAATTATGGGAAGGCTTGACGGTATTACGGCCCGGCTTGAACAACTTGAGGAAAATAGACCTATTCCAAGGGAAGGAGATAGGAGAGATCCCCCTCCACATGTGGAGCCAGCCATAGGAGGACTCAACCTTGACCCCCCTCCCGAACCGGAAAGGGACCCACCCCCTAGAAGGAATGAGAGGCCTCCCCGGGACAACCCGGATGACCAACTAATGAGACTTGTGAAAGTCGATGCTCCCACTTTTGATGGATCTCATCATCCGAGCATCTACTTAGATTGGGAGGCAGCCATGGATCAATATTTTGATTGGTACCCAATGACCGAGGATAGGAAAGTCCGACTTGCAAAGATGCAATTAACCAAACTTGCCAAGACTCATTGGATGAATGTTGAAGCCTTAAGGATAGTTAGGAGGGAAGTTCCAATCACCACATGGGGGGCCATGAAAGACCAACTCAAACTCAAATATGTCCCACCCTCCTACCATCAAAACCTCTTAGATGAATGGCAAGCCTTGACTCAAGAAGGAAAGACCGTTATGGAATACATTGAAAAGTTTGACTACTACCTCCTCAAATGTGGAGTCCAAGAGGACCCCTCCGTCACACTCTCCCGCTTTAGGAATGGGCTTCAATTCCATATCAAAAAGGAACTATTCATGCGTCAAGTAACAACTTTAGAGCAAGCCTACCAAGTAGCTCGGGATGCCGAGAAATTCTCTCGGTACACGCGAATGGTTCCCCCTCGGGGAATGGACCCTAGAGCCATGGCACCTCGGGCCAACCCTCCACCACCCCAAAGAGGTCTCCTTCCTACACCCATGGGAACTCCTCCCACACGGGTCACCCCTCCTAATGCCAATCCACCATTCCGCCCCGCAAGTGGGCCCCTAAACACAACTCCCAATAGGCCCAATTCGACACCCACTCTCCCTCACACTAAGGTGACCCCAAACCATCAAAGTGGGCAGCAATGCTTTAGGTGTTATGGGTATGGACACTTTGCCAATCAATGCCCCACCAAGGGAGCATCAAACTTACTCATAGAGGAGACCAACCCCCAACCCCAAGCTGAATTTGAAGGAGAGATTGAGGTATATGAACCCTCTCTTGAATGGGAGGAGGAGTATGAGAACCACTACATGGAAAGCAACCAAGAACAACCTCCTCCACCCACCGACTCCCACCTAGGAGTGGTTAGATGCACCCTCACCCAAAACCAAGAGCATGATTGGAGGAGAAACACCATATTCTATACCTACATAAGGATGGGGAGCCATGTTAGGAAGGTCATCTTGGATAATGGAAGTAGTGTGAATGTGGTGTCACCCGACACCGTCAAACTTTTGGGCCTTACCACCTCCTCACATCCCCACCCATATAGGGTAGCATGGATTGATACCACCTCCATACCCGTTAGTGCCCGTTGCCTTGTCCCAATTACATTCCAATCCTATCAAGGCCAAGTGTGGTGTGATATCCTTCCAATGGAAGTTGGGAGTATCCTTTTAGGACGGCCTTGGATCTACGATGTAGATGCCACCTTCTTAGGAAGAACCAACGCTTGCATCTTCATTCATGAGGGGAAGAAGATCCAACTCAACCCATCTCCACCCCGCACTCTACCTAAGAAGGCCTCTCCCTCCCTTGAGGGACCCACTACCCTTCCCCCCATCCCAACACCAACAAACCCCACCCCATCAAGTCCTAGTCCTAGTAACATCAAAGAGCCTCCTAGGAGCCTACACCTTGTCACTAGGAAAGAGTTTGAGGAAGAAGTCAACCAAGGGGATCAAGTATGTGCCATTGTCATTTGTCTAGGGGAATCCACCCCAACCGACCCACACCCCCTAGAAATTCATCAACTCCTTAAGGACTTCCATGATGTATTTCCCGAGGAGCTTCCGGACAAACTACCACCTATGAGAGATGTGCAACATGCCATCGACCTCGTGCCCGGGGCTACCTTGCCCAACCTCCCACACTACCGACTCAACCCCACCGAGCATGCCGAGCTTCGGAGGCAGATTGAAGAACTCATCAAGAAGGGCTTCCTCCGAATTAGCAAAAGCCCTTGTGCCGTCCCGGCTCTTCTTACACCCAAAAAGGATGGGACTTGGCGCATGTGTGTAGATAGCCGAGCCGTCAACAAGATAACGGTCAAATATAGGTTCCCCATCCCTCGGCTTGATGACATGCTAGACATGCTAGCGGGAGCCACCATCTTCTCCAAAATTGATCTCAAAAGTGGCTACCACCAAGTCCGCATTAGGCCCGGGGACGAGTGGAAAACCGCCTTTAAAACTAAAGACGGTCTCTATGAATGGCTTGTTATGCCTTTCGGCCTTTCTAATGCACCAAGTACCTTCATGCGTCTCATGACCGAGGTCCTCCGGCCCTTCATTGGCATCTTTCTAGTTGTCTACTTTGATGACATCCTCATATATAGCCAATCCAAGGAAGCCCACCTCGATCACCTCAAACAAGTGTGCACCATCCTTAGGAAAGAGAGTCTCTTTGCCAATCCCGGGAAGTGTCATTTCTTGACCAATCAACTAGCCTTCCTAGGATTTATTGTCTCATCCCAAGGAGTATCCATGGACCCCAAAAAGGTCCAAGCTATTCTTGAGTGGCCCGAGCCCAAAACCATTCATGACGCCCGAAGCTTCCATGGGCTAGCCACCTTCTATAGGAGATTCATCCGGGGGTTTAGCACTATCACCACTCCTATCACGGATTGCCTCAAGAAAGGCACATTTGTTTGGACTAGGGCAGCCTCCAAAGCCTTCCTAGAGCTTAAAGAGAAAATGACCCAAGCCCCGGTCCTTTGCCTACCCGACTTTTCAAAGGTCTTTGAGGTCACATGTGATGCTTCCGGGGTAGGGATTGGAGGTATCCTTAGCCAAGAGGGTCACCCGGTAGCCTACTTTAGTGAAAAACTTTGTGAGGCTAGGACGAGATACTCCACATATGACAAAGAGCTTTATGCCGTGGTTCAATCCCTCCGGCATTGGAGGCACTATCTCCTACCCAAAGAATTTGTGATCTTCTCGGACCATGAGGCTTTGAAATACCTCAACACTCAACAAAAGCTCAATGCCCGCCATGCTCGATGGGTAGAATACATTCAAGCCTACACCTTTGTCCTCAAGTATAAGATGGGTAGTGAGAATCGCGCCGCCGATGCACTGAGTAGGCGGGTAGCCTTACTCTCCACTGTCCAAGTGGAAGTAACCGGATTTGAGAGGATCAAAGGAGAATACCCACATTGCCCCGACTTTGGGACCCACTACAACACCCTTTCTACCCAACCACTCAAGGAGTATAAGGGGTTCATACTTCAAGATGGATATCTGTTCAAAGGGGATAGACTTTGCATACCTAGGACTTCACTTAGGGACTTCCTAGTTTGGGAGTTACATAGTGGCGGCCTAGCTGGTCACTTTGGGGTCCACAAAACCATAGAGTTGGTTGAGAGGCAATTCCACTGGCCCAGTCTCAAGAAGGATGCGGCCCACATTGTGGGACAATGCCGCATATGTGCATCCGCCAAGCAAGTAAGACAAAACACCGGGCTTTACACACCTCTACCCATACCCGATAGACCATGGGAAGATTTGAGTATGGATTTCATTCTTGGCCTACCAAAGACCTTGCGCAAACATGATTCCATCTTTGTAGTGGTTGACAGGTTCTCAAAAATGGCCCACTTTATCCCCTGTTCCAAGACCTCTGATGCCTCTAAGGTCGCCCGGTTATTCTTCGATGAGGTAGTCCGACTCCATGGGTTACCTAAGACTATTGTGTCCGATAGAGATGTGAAATTCACTAGTTATTTTTGGAAGACTCTATGGCACTTGATGGGGACCCTCCTCAAATTCTCCACTGCCTATCATCCTCAAACCGATGGCCAAACTGAGGTTGTCAACCGAAGCCTTGGGAACTTACTCCGATGCCTTGTAGGGGACCACCCTGGGAATTGGGATCTCCTCTTATCTCAAGCCGAGTTTGCCTACAATGATTCTGTCAATAGGTCCATAGGCAAGAGTCCATTTGAGGTAGTACATGGGTATAGGCCTAGAAAACCCTCAGATCTCATTCCCCTCCCCTCACATGCTAGAGTGTCAGTCTCAGCTGAGTCCTTTGCACAGCATATCAAAGAATTGCATGATGATATCCGCAAGCATATAGGGAAAAACAATGAGGCTTACAAAAGACGGGCCGATGCTCACCGGCGCCACTATGAATTCCAAGTGGGAGATCCGGTGATGGTGAGGACGGAGCGGCTCCTTCCCGGGCCTGCCTCCAAGTTGAGGGCACGAGGGTCGGGACCCTTTCGAGTTCTACGACGACTTGGCAGCAATGCCTATGAGCTTGACTTACCAGAGAGCTATGGGGTACACCCTACCTTCAACGTGGCGGACCTGGTACCCTACAAAGGCCCCGCGGTGGAACCCAGTCAGGAGCTTGAGCCTTTACCCCCCCTTATGAGAGACACCCCCGGAGGGACTCCACTTTCTAGCCTGAGAGACTGACAAGAGCAGGTAGAGGCAATACTGGATGAGCAGAGTATCATTACAAGGCACAGGGTGTATCAGCGCTATCTGGTTAGGTGGAAGAACCGTCCCCCGATCGAGGATGCATGGGTGAGTCGAGAGGATTTGATGCGCCTGGACCCCGGCATGTTGGAGCAGTACGACAGCCAGGCAGACCCATACTCGACAGGGTCGAGTTCTCCCCACCCCGGGGGATTTGATGAGGGCATCTCACGACACTCCCTCTAGTTTGGTCGTCTGCACACTCTTGATATGGTCTGATCATGGTCTCCACTTGTTATCTTCATTTTCCCAGTGTCATTTATGTATTTTCCTTTTATTGAGTCCTATCTTATGTATTTTCCTTTATTGAGTCATGTGGTTCTAGCCCATTTCCCTTATTTTGCTTAAACTGGGCCTTATGTCCTTAGTTATGGGCCCATAGGATTGAGTCTAGGATATGCTCGGTCTTTTGTCCATTGTCAAGGACATTTTGGTCATGAAAAGAGTGGTTGCCTATAAATAGGCCCCATCTCTCCACTTGTAGTCACTCTTGATGAATATTGAAAAAAAAACCACCTCTTATTATCTCTCAACTCTCTCTCTTACTCACTATATCTCTCAATCTCTCTCTCATTCTCTCTCTCCCCAAGGGGAGTTCGACCCTCCCTCTCTCTCCTCTTCCCCCCTCACTTACTCCAACCCCCAACCACCTCCACTACCTCACCCACCTCCATTAAGGCTCTCCCCTTCCCCATAGCCCTTCATTTACTTCCCCTCCTTGTCCCAAAGCAACTCTTCCAACTCCCAACACAATTCCCCCACTTCCCCACACAAATCCCACCACTTCCAAGGCCAATTTCGAATTTGAACCTTCCCTCCCATAGCCATTAGAATCATCTTGCCCCTTCTTCTCTCTTGGCCACCCCCTTCCCCACCTCATCTTCTTCTTCACATTCTTACCCTGCTTCAGGAAACAGAATTACAGCAACTTGCAGAGGAGGCCACGGTCACCCATCAACGACTCAGGGAGCAAGGCCTACATTTCCAGAGTCATCTGCAAGTCAGCTTTCAAGGCGAGGTGGTTTCGTCGGCATCCGAGTTCGGTGCTGTCCGCAATCACCATTCTTCTCCGACTGCGCCGAACCTCTCAGATCCGGAGCCAGAGCTGCAGAGACGACTCGCCCACGGCTAACCTTGAAGGAACCAGTCTTCAAGGTCTTCTACAAAGTTCTTCCTCCCTCTGTCAGCGTCCAGGAACAGAAGGCGGAACCCCGTTCGGCATCCGACAACCAGAGTTACTATTTTTCTACCACAACCACGCCGGTCTGCCTCCTCACTGTCTGCACCGACCTCCGTCCACTTCTCTGGACACCCAGTTCATCTCCGACATCAGAAGACGTCCCCGTTTGTTTTGTTGCAAAGAAGACTCCTCCACGATTCCAAAGAGTCCAGCGGTGCCAGGTTCGGAGCTCCGGAGCGATCGTGGTACTTTCTGCAACCTGCTGTTGCAGACAGAGCTCGACCAGCAACCAGAGCTGCATCCACCTTCCAGCCACCGGTGCGGTCAGTCCTGAGAATCATAGCTTCCCCAAAAATTCAAGCTTCATCCCCTATCAGTTGGCAAACGTTTGGCGTTGGTTTCGTCGCAATCCAAGCTTCGTGGAATTTTTAGCTGCCACAACACCGATCCACTGTCCAGAAAACCTGCAGGTGGGCAGAACCGGCGAAGCTCGGAATCTCGATCTCCTTTGCATTTCTCCCCACCCCGCTTGGCTGGCTGAAGGCCCCTCCCTGCGTGGAGGTAGTTTTGAATGTACTAAACGTAACCCCCACCCCAAGATCACCCCTCCTGCGAGAGGAGTAGTGCTGTACCCTTTACATTTTCAGGTCAAGCTACACCGCCGCGGCGATCGGGTGCATACCCTCGCCTCCCGGCGCGCCCTCGTCTCCGAACGGGATCGGTGTCTTCACACCGATCAGGTGAGCTTCTGGTACTACCCTTTGTAGCCTTATTCCTGCTAGCTTAGTATTGCTTTGATTGCTCGTCGGCGGTGAGAAGAGAGTTCGAATTTGCATGCTAGTTTGTTAGTGTCCACCGCGGACCGTGAGAGAGTGTCACCCAAACCCCGCCTTGCGGGCCAGCCACCCACGAAGTTGGGTATCCTAGACTCTTCGGAGTCAGCCGTAGCATTGTAAGTCCATTAGAACAATTGGGTCCCATCCCGGACCCTCATCATTATCCCCCGGACCCACCGGGTGAGCGTGTGAACCGTGTGAGCAAAAATCGTCGATTGTGAGAATCATTGAGTGCTTGTATGCTTGCGGGTCTAAGTCCTAGGGTCATATCATCCTCTTTAGTGGTCTTTGGGCTGTGCCACATCAGAAGTCCTCCTCGGACTTCATTTTTTCCGCAACCAGGTTCGTGAGTGAGAGGGAGGGTCCGACCCGGTCTCTGTACTTCTGCAAGAACTTCCTCTGAACGGCATCAAAGTCACCGGCATCAGCAGGATCCAATGAATAGAACCATTCAAGGGCTGGCCCCTCCAGAGATCTCCTGAATAAGTAAGCCAAAGAGGCCTTGTTGTCTTGACAAAAGGAGGTCTCGTACATGAAATCCTTCAAATGGATAAAGGGTTACCAGTCCCATTATATCGTCGGAAGTTCGGCATCTCAGATGGTGGTAAGTGGAAGACTGGCAATGTAGGGAGCGAGATCTCCGGGGCATTCTTAGCCATAGTGACCTTCTTCAGTTGCTCTTCCATGCTTGCCAACTTCTGAAGCAGTAGAACATTAGTATCGGACTCGACTGGGGCCGGATTTTGAATAAAAGAATGCGGTATAGGCGTCCGTAGAATTCGGGGAGGTTGGAGAAATTGGTGCCTAACCGCAGAGTGGCTCGCCTGCTGGGCCGGCATGGCCGTACCAGGCGTTGTTGGACGGGAAGGAGGTTTATGCAGGACCGCCTGGTCATTAACGGGGTGATGGCCACTCTCGACCGGAGGGGGATTGGAGGATGAAGAAGGAACGGACTTTCCTTTTAAAGCGGCCTGAACTGCCTGCCACTGGGAATCATCCAACTGATGATAGTGCATTAATTAAATTCGTGACATTGAAGGATGGGGAAGGGTTCCCCGAAGTGTTGGAGGGTAAAGTCTGTGAAGAGGGCACAACCTCTTGAGGAGTGGTATCAACCACATGGACTTGAGGATAATGAGACTGAGGAGGAGGATAATTTCCCTCATGATAGATGGAATCTTGGAGGGGACTTTATTGACCAAAAACATTCTCATCCTCATCATCATAAGAATATCCGTAGCCTGCCATGTTGATGATTTTACCTGAACGGAGTTTCATGTTTAAGAGGAGAGACGGCCTTATAAAGGAACTATCAAACAAAACCCGCTCAAGCCAAGCAAGACAAATCAACCCAAGTAAGTTTATACAACCAAGTTGAGATGAACGCAATATTTTAGTGTTCCGTTGGAGATTAGAGTGGATTAAATTGCAGAATGATTCCCTCTTTTACAAAGTGAAACCTAGTTTGTCCAAGTGTGATCTCCGGGTTAACTAGATTCTTTCTCTCTCCTCACCAACGATAGGTTCTCTATACTCCGGGTACTTCAAGGGTACAATCAGCCCGGCGTCCGTGAGGGAATCCATGGGTGCGGGGACTTACGGAGGTCTTGGAAAAGGGATTTCCAGTCTAAAGAGACGGAGTGCTCAATGGAGGGTTGTCCCGATTCCAAGAGAGGTGTGTGGAATCTAGTGTAGAGAGAGGAGGTCTCTCAACCAAATGCCACAAGATGCAAAATAATATGATCAAATCACAGCAATATAGGCAAGCAATGTAATAATCAATCTAACAAACACAGATAGTAATAGGAAACAGGGTTATGTAAAAACGCAGGAAAGCGACGACCTGGGGCAGGTCGCTATCAACCAAAGAGATGACAGAGTCACTGTCGTGAATCACTGTGAAAGCCCACGAGCCAACAGTGAGAAAACAAAACACGCCTCTCGGTGAGGTGCTATAATCGCAAAGGACGCCTCTGAAAGAGGGCGTCAAATCTGGAAACGCGCCTGGATGAGAGACGCTATGCAATAAAAGGACGCCCTGGGACAGGGCGTGAATTCACAGATAGTGTGATAAAAGCAGTAGAATAATGAAAGACACCTTGGCAGAAGACGTAACAAAGAAATAAAATGCCCTGGATGAAGGCGTTAAAAGAAAACGCGCCTCTGGTTGAGGCGTTAATTAAGGAAATAATCAAACAATCGTAAACTGGCTGATCCCGGGAGTGGTGCAGTGTGCACGGTGGAGAGTGCCCGTGGGGCACAAGAGGAGGGGTACCGTGGGTACCAAGGGAAAAGGGCACACGTGGGTACTGAAGGGGAAAGGGCACACGTGGGTGCCAATAGGAAAGGGCATACGTGGGTGCCAAAAGGAGATGGTAATCAAAAGAAAAATAGTGGAAGTCCCACCGTGATCGCCAATTTGTAGATTGTGATAAATCCACACATGAAGACATAATAAGAGGGGGGAAGAGATAATATAATGAAGAAAAGAAGCACGTGGTGCTACTAAGGAGGGTAATCGCCAGAGGAGTTATCTCAAGAAGAAACAAAGAAGATCGCGAATACCTGGTGGAAAAGAGAACGCGGGCTGGATTGTGAATTCCTCCTCCTCCTTCAATCGGCCGGCCGATGAAGGGGGTTTTCCTTTATTGATTACCTTGCAAAAAAGACAAAACAAACAAGCAAAAGAAGTGGATCAGCCGAGTGAACGTAGTATCTATCCTGAAGAGATGATGTGATGAATAGAGAACAAAAGCATGCACACCTTTCTTTTGTTTTAAAACCCCTAAAGAAATAGGGAAGGAGGAGGTATGATGAAGCTAACGTAAAAGGGAAAAGAACACAGTGGACGTGATGATGATCGATGAAAACAAAACAACATAAACAAAGTAGAGACCCATGCTGTCCCTGACGACAGTAAAGGGGAAAACCAAATCGATGCTGTTGACAGGAAGAAGAGGAAGCAAAGCTCTTCTAAAAGATCGCACAGGAAGAAGATGAAGAACCTCTGTAACTTTCGACCTCGGTAAACTCTGTTCTCATCTAATCTCGTAACCTGCCAACCTGCCGACCTCGCGCGAGGTCGATCAAGACATCCCTATATAGGGTTCTAGATCCAAGATAACCTCAGATTCGGAAGGATAAGAACGGGCAATGATCAAAAGAAGGCAGGACTCTAGTTCCCAGATCGAGCAAGGAGACCAAAGAAGGCAGGGAACTACTCAGGAAAGATGAGTTTAAGCAGGACACGAAAAGGGGAGACACGACCTTCAGAAGGGCGTCAAATCAGCAATTGACGACCTACATCAAGACGCTACTCAAAAACACGACCATGACCAAGGGCGTCACTTCTTGGATTTAATTTTGGCAATAAAACTCACCTTATTTGAAAATTATGAGAAAACGCCTGAGATGAAGGCGTTGCTTGAAAACACGCCCTGAGGAAGGACGTTAATCAATAATATGAATTTATTTTGAAACCGGATAATACCAGGAATTGACGCCCTGACATTTGGTCGTCCTTTCTCTTGAACACGCCTTAGATAAGGTTGCTATATAAAACACGCCCCTCTTCAGGTCGCGAATCACAAAAATGCAAACACAAACCAAAAAACACACAAAAATAGAAAAAACTTCATATTATGAATGTATTGAAGTTCACTTTGGGGCGTCATCATAGTGACATGAGATTTGATCAACAAAGCGTCAATTTTGGCGTGTCTACAGCTGAGTCCGGGTATTTCTTTGTAGTTCCAGGCAAAACAATCCCAGAACTCTTGCAGCAGCTTTATGTATTGTTCTCTCTCATGAGGGGGTATGAGAGCACTCAGAAAGGTCGGCCTGGGGTCGCCTTCTGTGCCGAGGTTGATCTCAATCAATTCGTCGACTATGGCCTGGCCGCCATTTTCAATTTCCGGCGGGGCTGGCGACAAATCGACGAAGGCTTGGTCTTCATTGTCTTCGGGCTCGAGGATGGCATCCTCATCTTCTTGCTCCTCCTGGCTGGGCGTGGGGGCTGGATTTGCCGTGCAGTCCTCTTGGACCGTAGCCGCCGGGTCTGTGAGGTCCGCTGGTGCAGAAAGACACAGGGCCACCTCGGGGTCTTCTATGTACTCATCATAGACAGCTTGGACGGGGGCCGGGGTAGCCGCATCTTCAGGCGCCTGGTACTGGATGGATATGGTATAGGCTCCTGCTCTAGGGCTGTCTGCCACGTGGGGGCGTGGCGGGGCTACCACATAGTCTCCCATCCTGAGCTCGTCCCTGTCGATGAGGCCTTGAGCAATGTCTTTGAAGACATAACAGTCTTCGATGGCGTGGCCCAACATCTGGTGGTAGGGACAGAACAGCGGGTCCCCACTCCTTCTGGCGTCTTGCGGCCTCCTGGGCCTTGGGAGGGAGACCTTGCCGTAATAGCAAGCCTAGTCGAAGATACCCCGAGTCTTCTCCTTTGGGAAGGAATAGGGCTTTTGAAGCTTCTCCTGGAGTGTCACGTCTCGCCGGACTGGTCACCCAGTAAAGGGGCTTGCTGCACTTCTTGCTTCTCTTCTCAATGGGGCGGAGGTGTCCGGACTAGTGCCTCGGGGCCGGGGCAGATGGCCACCCCACAGGGGAAGAGAACCCTGGATCAGGTCGGCGACCAGTGAGGTTAACTCAACCAGCCGCACTTTTAGCATCTCGATCTCCCGTTGCTGCCTGTGGTACAAGGAGTACATGACGGGGTCGTATCGAGGGGAATTCGGAGCATGGCCCATGCTACTGCTCCTTGCTTCGCCGACCGGCCGGAGCGAAGGTGCCTTGACGGTGTGCCCCTCCAGGGTAGGTTCCTCGGAGAAAGAGGAGGTCTTCCCCATGCAGCGGTGGATAGGGTTCCAAAGGAACACTTCTTCATCTTGTGCCTCCTCAGTCGGAGAGCTGGGATATACATCTTGGTGGGCTTCCCTCAAATTTGCAGCTTCCGCAGGGTCGTCACCGGACCAGGCCAAAACTGATATCACATCAGCCTCGTAGTAATCTTCTAGTGAAAAACCCAGACCGGGATGCTTGGTAACTTGCAGCAATCGTCGATCCAGGTTCGGCGGGTTCCACATCTTTTCAAACATCTTCTTCCGGCTGGAGGGCAGGTATGGAGGAATCTTCTACTTTCTGACCATCCCGGCTGCCTGGTTAGTCAGGTGAGGAAGTCCTGCAATGGGGACGTGCGGGTCATGCAACTCGTCAGGGAATCGGCAATCATCGTCTTCCCTGACTGGCTTTTCCCCCGCAACATAGAAGATAGTGGGCGGCCCTTCAGGGTTAGGCACCTCGAAGGTTCTCAGCTGCTCGGCTGCTTGGCATTCTATTTCTATTACCGGCTTGACGATCCCTGGGGGGACCCTGACATCTTGTAGCAGGTCTTCGAGGCAGGGCGCCCCCGGTGTAGGGTAGATGGCGAGAGGAGCGGCCCTGAATACCCCTTCTTGTTGCGCAATGAATGGTACATGCGGGGGAGCCACATAGCCCGGGGGTGGCGAAGGAAACCAGCCACTTGACTCCATTTTCTTCTTTCCCTTGTCTCGGGCAGCTTGAGGAGTTTGCTTCGCCTTTTCCAGGTACAGATTAGCATTTGATAAGTGACACTCGAACACCTCGAACGGGTGGAGGTCGGCGAAGATTCTGACTTCTTTCCCCTCGTAGGGGTACTTGATGCACTGATGCAAGGTGGAGGGCACCACCCTATTCTGGTGTAGCCAAGGCTAGCCGAGCAACGCCTTGTAGGAAGTGTTGGAGTTGATGACGTGGAACTGGACTTTGGAGGTGAAGTCGTCAAAGGTCAAGTTGAACTCTGCGACCCCCATGGGCACTTCGCATTTCTGGTTGAAACTAGCAATCTTGACATTTTTAACCTCGACCAGGTGTGCGTCAAAGTAGTGCTTCTGGTACACCCGGTACGGGAGTATATTCACTGCTGCCCCTGGGTCGATCAAGACCCTGTTGATAGGCTGGCCGTTCAACTGCCCTTTCATGTAGAGGGGCCTGTTATGGCTGCAAGTCGGCAGGAGCATGTCATCTTCTGTGAAAGCCACTGCTACTTCAGGTGATATTTCTGCCAAACAGGCTTCAAGGTGTGTTGGCATCTGGAGTGCGGCGATGATGGCTTGCCGTGTTTCTTCGTTCAGGGACATCATCTCCCATACCGTAAACCGGGTCGGGATTTTATTGAGGTGTCTGACTATTCACTTTTTCTTCCAGGGAGGTGGACGCCTCAGCTTGATTCACCTCCGCCGGTTCCTGGGGTGGCTCTTCTTCTTTTTCTTCCAGGGAGAGAGCGGTGTCGAACAACGCCGAGAGGGTGTTGCAGGCGAAGATGACCTCCTTCTTCTTCTCGCCCCTGGGTCTTCTCTTCTTCTTCTTCTTGCCTGCTGCAGCGGATGGCTGCTCTTGAGGAAGTTCACCCCACAGAGGAGGCTCTTTGTCTGCATCGGCTTCTGTTCCCGGAGCCAGCTCGAGTGATTCGAACTCCTTCCAGGGGACATACTCCTTCAGCTCCACAGGCTGGATTTCAGGCTGTTCATAATCTTCGAGCCCATCAATAATAGCCTGGAGTCTTTCAACCGCCGGGCTAGTCTTCTTGTGCATCCGCAGCGGGACAGAACTCTTCTTGTTGTGAGTGGGCCGCCTCATGACCAGCCGAGGGGCTGTGTCGTGGCAAACCGGGCTTGCCGGGGGCGGTGCAGGCAGGGGCGCTGCAACCCTCAGGTGAATTCCTGGGGTAGGCCGAGAGGCGCGCGCCTTTCTAGTTTTTCTGGGTATAGTCTGCCACCCTTCTTGGTCTTGAGCTGGGGCCATGATGAAGGTCTCATAAGTGGCGCGGGCGCAGGCCTCCGCCCACTCCTTTGGCAGTTCCTGGTACAATGATACCATGTTGATGGAGGAGGTTATGCTGGGCAGCTCATGCGGCTGCGGGGGGTCTACTTTATGCTCCCCCATGTCTAGCTCCCCGTTCTTGATTAGGGCTTCAATAACATCCTTGAAGACGTAGCAGTCTTCGATAGTATGCCTGAGCACCCGGTGGTATAAGCAGAAGCGCGGGTCATCTTTCTTCTTCAGGTCACCGAGCCTCTTCGGCTCTGGCAGTGTAATTTTGCTGTAGCTGGTTGCCCATTCGAACAGAAGTTTGGACTTGTCTCGGGAGAAGGAATAAAGTTTGTTTTTCATCTTCTCCCTTAGTGAGGGGCCCTCCCGCCGTTCTGTAGTTCTGGGCGGAGGAAGGTTGGCGGCCGCCTTGGCTTTCTCTTTCTGCTTCTCAAAAGCCTGGAAGTCTAATGTGTGCACCTCAGGGGGAGCTGGCTTCTTCTCAGCATGTCTGGCTCTCTGGCTTGACATGGCTAGAGTGGAGGAGTATCGGGCCAAAAATGCCTCGATCTCTGCTACCACGTTGTTCAGGCGGTCGAATGTCTTGACCTCAGTGCCGATCATCCTTTCCAGGATTTCTTTCTTCAAGTTTTGTTTACAGATCTGCACCGCATCCTCCTGGTGCGGGGGACGCCTGCACCTCATGCTGAGGTTCCTCCATCTCTTGATGTAGTCGAGGGCCGACTCATCATTCTTCTGTCTCGTGGCATAAAGTTCCGCTACAGTGACTTCCCGTTCTGCAACATAAAATCTTTCTTTGAACTTCTTTTGCATGTCAGGCCAATCAGGAACGGACCCGGGTGGCAAGCTGGAGTACCACTCGAAGGCAAGACCGGTGAGTGTTGAACCGAAGAACTTCAGGAGATAGGCCTCATCAGCAGCTAGATCTCCTATGACGTTCACATAGTAGGCAATGTGTTCCCTAGGGGACCCTTGCCCGTTGATTTTTTCAAACTTCGGCGGCTTGGTGACGCCGACCTGCAGCTTCCTTGCGGCATAGTGGGCCGGGTAGGGTACCCGGTAGACGTCAAATGGCGTCT
Source organism: Amorphophallus konjac (assembly GCA_022559845.1). Taxonomy (NCBI): domain Eukaryota; kingdom Viridiplantae; phylum Streptophyta; class Magnoliopsida; order Alismatales; family Araceae; genus Amorphophallus; species Amorphophallus konjac. The sequence goes on from CM040127.1 coordinate 271,649,312, forward strand.
GATCCCCTTCGCCCCTCTCGGCCAGCTTCATATCTATCATCTGTTCGAGGATCAACTGGCTGACTGCTGCTGGGTCGACTGAATTCGGGTAAAAGTGAGCGGGCTGCGCGCTCGGGGTGGCTACCACGGTCACCCGGGGGGCCATAGGGGACCCTTGTGAAGGCGGAGCCTGTGGCGGGGCCACTGCCGTGCAATGTGTTTGCTGTGGGGGCGCGCCCCCGAGAGGATTGAGGGTTGCTGGGAGAGCTACCTCTGAAGACTGCCCCCTGTCCCTGGGTACTTCGGGTATAACCTCGGTCTGCCAGGACATCGGGGGCGGTGTGTTCCACTCACTTAGCTGCTTCTTGAGTGACTCGATTTCCTTCTGGAATCGTTGTATCATGAGCAGCATTGTAGGGTTAGCTGTGGGGAGATTGGGCATGCCCCCTGTCTCTTCGGCCGGGGCGTCCTTGGATGACGTCGAGGGTCCGCCACTCGTGTCGTCGGTGGTGACCACGTTGGCCGTGAGGGCCGCAAGGGGTTCTTCAGGTAGGGCCCCTTCGGCGCCTGTGGGTGTCGCGCCGCCTGCCGCTCTCCCTCTTCTAGTAAGGGGTCCCGGCCTGACGGCTATTCTGGCCAATTCTTCCGGATCGGTGGGCAAGGCCCCATACCGACCATGAACTCCTGCCATGTTGCAGGTGAATGTTTGCCATTTCTTGTTCTTGTTTCTTTTTGTCGCCCTCCTGGACGATCTCCCTGGGAACACCAGCCTATTGAAGACCGACCGTCGGGGCGGCGCTTCCTCCCGTACAGGGGACTGGCGCGACTCCTCCGGACGGGTCCTCGACTCCACGCTAGGTGCGGGACGGACGCCTTCCTCTTGAAAAGCGGAAGCCATTACCCCCAGCAGTCTCTGGCGGCCGGCGGGGGTGCTACCCGGGCCTCGGAGGTAATTCCTCATAGCCTGCTCGATCCCTTCCCACTCCTGGTCAGGGAGAGCGGCCTGGGGTTGCATGTCGCTGACAGCGGCAGGAGGAGAGCAGGCCGTGAGAGCCGGGCGGGCGGCATTGTGCCGGCGCCCTCGGCGACGGCGGCAGGCATTCTCGGATGGCGCCGGGATGACGGGTGTCGGTCGGGAAGTTGGGGTCATCACCTCGACCCTGTCATCTTGTCGGGCCCTCCTCGGGCGGAAAGCGCTAGGCCCCGCTTGGGCGGGTGTAGCCGGCTGGCCCCCCTTGGGTACCCAAACTTGTTTCAGTTTGGCCGGCCTGTGTAGGGTTGCGGGCGTTGCCCTTTCCTTCAGCTTCTCCAGTCCTTGGAAGGAGTTGCGGACTGGGATGGTTGGGATGACGTGGTCCGGCGTCGCCTGGGACCTCTGCCCGTCTAGGCGGACTCGGAGGGCCCCAACAGTCATGGACTTCCCGGAGTTGGAGGCGCGGCGCCCTAAGCCGGTGCCGACGTTGTTCCTCCGGAGCCTTCTTCGGTGGGATGTCGACCCTTGGTGGGACGGGCCGGTGGTTTGGTGCACATGGTGCACGTTGTAGCTTTGCGTCGTTGTGGGGACGCTGTTGCTGTCTTTGGCCGCAGCTCGGCCGACAGCAGCTTTGACGGCCCCGGGAGCGGGGGTGTTGGTCTGGGACTCCTCGGGCGCTTCCATGTCGAGGATTTCGGCAAAGGCCACCCCCAGGAAGTTGGGGAAGCCCACAGTGGGAGGGAAGCTCCCAAAAGTGAGGGGCACCGCCAGGTAGCCACCCCGGACGTGGTTTTCGACGACTTGAGGGCTGCAGACGACAGCCATTGTCGGCTCCATAATGCCGTTCTCTCTTCCTATATTTAAGAAAGTAGCACAATTAGTATTACAAGAAGGGGGCCGCGGGGCCTCTAATTTTGGCAAAGAGATGAAGGGTGGATAGGTCCCACCGGGCGTGCCAGAGTTGTGGACGCGCTTTCGGTTCATTTTTCTCTTTATCTTTCTTGGCGCGGTGCGCGGGTTTATTAAGTGCGTGGGCGTGCCAGTCACCGGAGTGACAATTTATTCGGGCTCTAAGGAGCCCATGGTGCGCTCAATCTGACTTCATCAGACGATTGTGGGGTTCGTGTCGGGACTAAATCTCGTCGCGCCATAAAGGTCACGACGTCATTTACATCCCCCATACAAGGGGATACCCTTGATTAATTGCCAAAATTAGGGGCCCCGCGGCCGAAAAGAATAATACTAATTGTGCAAGAAAGAGATAGGAATGGATCACACTGAGGGTTGTATTCAGACCACAAACCGCTGGCCATGTCGGTCACTCATGGACCTTTTCATATTCGGACACGGGTCCGTGATGGAAGCGCAACAGGAAAAGCCGGGACAAATCCGTTCAAGTGTTTGCCGAACACCCGGCAATTTCAGTGATGACTCGGAGGGCGTCCGGAACGAGGAGCAAACCCGGTCTGACCAAGATGTTGGCCCGACGCTAGGTCGAGACCGGACCATGTCGGGATGACTCCCAAGATCCGAGCCCAGTCTGAGAGGGCGGCATTATTGTTCCTTTTGCCTCGGGTCACGGGGAGAGATGGGGGCTGCAGTGTGGGCCCTAGCGTCTTTTATTCGGGGTTTTCTTAGTTATATGTTCTGATCTCTGATTTGCCATTTACTACCCTTTTTTATGCCTCTGTCCGGGATGATTTTCTATCCTTTTATTCATCAATGTCGTTATTACTATCATTATTTTCTTTACAATTTTTATTACCCCTCCCACCTCTTTTATCATTATTAACGTTGCACATTCGGAGTCCTTCAATTAGCATACTTTTCATCAATTTATTTGCCATTATTAATGCTATGTCATGCTATATGCGTATATAGATATAGTGTGCCGGCGAAGGGAAAGTAGGGGCGTACCGCTAGAGGCAAGAGAGCGTGCCGGCGAAGGGAAACGGGGCGTACCGCTGAGGGCAGAAAGGTGTACCGCTGGGGGTTGAAAGGAACGTGGGGATGGCTGTGCCGTTGAAAGGCTCAAAGGGGGGGTGTACCGCTAAAGGCTTGAAGAGGGTGTACCGCTGGGAGGCTCAAAAAGGGGGGTGTACCGCTGAAGGCTTGAAGGGGTGTACCGCTGGGCGCTAAAGGGGCGTACCGCTGGGAGGCTCAAAAGGGGGGGTGTACCGCTGAAGGCTTGAATGTTACAACGGTGAGGGTGTATCACTGACGGCTTGAAGGGGTTGTTCGGAGTGTGCCGGGGAAGGGATTGGATGAGCATGCCACTGGAAGCTGATTAGAGTGCACCGTTGAAGGGCCAATCAGGGCGCGATGGTGGAGGTCCAGTCAGTCTTCAATTTCTTATTTTAAGGCTTTTCTTTTCTTCTTGTTTTAATTTCCATGTAATTTTATATAAACTTCCCCCTTGTTTCCATTTTGCTCGGTTCAGCCTCTTTTCTTGCGAGTCGGACGTTCGGGCTGCTGGGTAGTCAATCAGTTCGGTTCTCGTCATGGCGCTGGCAGTGGCTTGATTAGTTGAAGGGTTCATCTACTATTCTATTCATTTGTTGCTTCCTTTTACCTCTTTTAATGTTTTGTTATTTTCTCACAAAAATTCGGCAGCATCTCCCCTTAACCCGGGGCATAAGGGAGATAAAGGGGACGCGCCCACATGGAGTGGCGGAACCCGACAACTGGAGGTGGGCGCCCGAGGGCAGCAACACCTTTATAGAACCTCGGAAAATGTGGAGGAAGAAGCAGCGGGCCTGAGGGTCGATGGGGTTAGACAAGCTGGGATGGAAGGCACAGAAGAGGGTGTGCCGCTGAGGGCCTGAAAGGGAGTGTACCGATGAAGGCTTGAATGGTGTGCCGCGGGGGGCCACAAGGGGTGTGCCGCTGAGGGCTGAACGGTGTGCCGCTGAGGGCCACAAAGAGTGTGCCGCTGAGGGCTGGACAGGGTGTGCCGCTGAGGGCCAATTGTGTGTGCCGCTGAGGGCCGGTTGGGGTGTGCTGCTGAGGGCTGAACGGGTGTGTGCTGGGGAAGGCTGAAAGGGTGTGCCGGCCAAAGGCCAGACACGTGCACCGCTGGAGGCTTGAAAGAACTGAATGTATGGGCTGGGAGACTTGCCGACTGTTCAGGAAGAGAGGGGGGAGTTCAGGGCCAAGGAATGGTTGTTGGGGATGAATGAAGGACCCACAAGGCCAGGGTTCAAATGGGAGGCATCACACCACCACGGAGACTCCAAAAGCGCCGTAGAAAAGAACATGCACAAAACACCATGCATTATGAAGGTGGGGGGGCAAGCCATCAGACATAGCAGGAAAGACCCAAGAAAGATGATTTTTCATTCATGGGGGGGGGGGGGGCAAAGGCCATGGCCTTACATACGTATTACAAAGAACGGGTACCCAAGACGGGCCTCTAGATGAGGAGGAAGACTCCAAAGAAGAAAGCAAGAATCGGACGGAGAAGAACAAAATGCAGAAGAGAAAAGGAAAAAAAAGGGTATGGGGGAATCGGGACAGAGACCACCGTCGCCTCCTTCCCCCCCTTTTTCTTCCTATTACATCAAGCCCCCCTCTCTTACTCTCGCTTCTGCCAGCGGTCGTTGGAGGAAGCTCGGTCGGGACGCCTCTTCTTCTCTTCTCCCTACTGTGGGTGTGTGTCTGTGTCTCTCTCTGTATATCTCGGATTGCTCTGCCTCTTCCTTGTCTATCCCTCCTTTTTTTTTCTTCTTCGAACAGGAGGCTTTTTTATACTCCCAGCCACCGGCGACTTCGAGCACGACCGTCGAAGGCGGGAAGCCGACTGTGATGATGGGTTTGACCTGCTCCTGTCCTGGCTGTCAATGGGGTAGCCTGCGTGGCCCAACCCATGGTTGACACCTCATAGAGCTCACTGCGCGCCAAGGATGCGTAGGGCATGGGCACCATGTCGTTTAGCCGTTGAAAAGGCTTGACGCTGTGCCATTGGCGGGCTGCACAAGCGTGCCGCTAGGGAGCCAAAAGGCCTACCGCTGGAGCCCCTGAGGGCGTGCCGCTGGAGGTCCCAGGGGTGTGCCGCTGGAGCCCCAAATGGGCGTGCCGCTGGGGACCCCAAGGGGCGTGCCGCTGAAGACCCCCCCAAGGGGGGTGTGCCGCTGAAGACCCCCCCCAAGGGGGTGTGCCGCTGAAGACCCCCCCAAGGGGGTGTGCCGCTGAAGCCCCTTGACGGGCTGTGCCGTTGAACCCCCGTGGGGGTGTGCCGCTGGAGCTCCTTGACGGGCTGTGCCGTTGAACCCCCGTGGGGGTGTGCCGTTGGAGCTCCCCCCCAAGGGGGGGTGTGCCGTTGAAGACCCCCCAAGGGGTGTGCCGCTGAAGCCCCTTGACGGGCTGTGCCGTTGAACCCCCGTGGGGGTGTGCCGCTGGAGCTCCCCCCCAAGGGGGGTGTGCCGTTGAAGACCCCCCCCCCCCCAAGGGGGTGTGCCGCTGGAGCCCCAAAGGGGTGCGTCGCTGAGTAGCCCAATGGGGTGTGCCGCTGGGTAGCCTGAAGGGGCGTGCCGCTGGAGCTCCACCAGGGCATGCCGTTGAGGCCCCTTGGGGGCTGGGCGTGCCGCTGAAGGGCTCCCCACGGGGGGTGTGCTGTTGAAGGCTCCCCAGGGGGGTGTGCCGTTGAAGGCTGGATGGGCAGTTTTGAGCCCGTTGTGGGCACGAGTTGTGGCCCGTTTGATTTCCTTCGAGGCCCATAGATTGTGGGGATCTTGGCGGTTGATTTCTCTTCACTGGTGTGACTCCGGAGGTGGCTTCATGGCGGTGTGCATATTTGGGGGGTCCGGACGACCCGTCTCTCCAGGGCCTCTTCACTCAGCGCCGTTGTTGATGCGGGGCCGAGCGGGACATCTGGGTGTGTAATTTTTGGTGTCCACACCGACCTGCGGTCGGGAATCCGCTCCATTTTTATGAATTCCATCGTCAACAGGGGCATTTGATTGAGGACTGCCCCGAGTTCCGGGAGTTTGTTTACAGCTTGGAAGATAAGAAGATGATTGATTGGGCTGTCATACGCCAAGTTATTTCAGATCTCAACAACAAGCAGCAGCAGCAGCAGCAGCAGCAGCAGCAAGCCGTGCCGCCTACGCAACCGTCTCCACTTCAAGACCAGGGGCACCCTAGTGTTTCTTCAGTTGATAAGATACCTACTCCGTTACCCACTTCTTCCTCCATCCCATCTCCTCCACCACCTTTACCTACCCTAGCCTCCGCTCGGGCGACTTCTCTTTCACCCTCCGTCTCCACCACCACACATGTTCCCAACGCCTCTCGACTTCTTGTAAAGATACGTCAGAGAGCGCCACCACCTGCCACTTCCTCGACTACGCCACTACCTTCTTCTCCTCCTTCTTCCCCACCCCTACCTTCACCTCCTTCCTCTTCACCTTCACCATCTCCATCAACCACATCACCCCCTTTGCCACCTTTATCGCCTTCGCCACCACTGCCGTCGCCTCTTCCACTCCCCCTTTCGCCATCATTGTCTGAGCCCGAGCGGGCCGACCCTAAACCCATACCTCCACTTTTGCTTTTACCTCCACCCATGCCCATCATCATCAGTATTTCCCCATCACTTGCACCATCGCCACCTGTGCCCCTCAGACCTCCTCCTTCTAACCTCCCTCTACCACTTCCCACTTCGCAGAGCAGGTACACGCTACCTTTGGTGCCCCTCAGGTCTAGTCCCCAGGGAGATAAAGAGCCGAACCAGGTTTTGACTGTGCATCACAAGCCTCAAGACTTCATTTGTCGCATGCAGGTGCGAGTCTTGGTCTCTGGCTATTCTAGAGACGATGAGCCTGCACTTGCTATGAAGACGGTTGCTCAGAAGAGTTCTTTAGCACTGGTGCCAGTTTCTTCAAAAGTAAGGCCAGTGGCAATTTCTTTGCACATCGGAGAATTCGCTATTGATGTTGTTATTACCTCTCACCTGATTGCTATTCAGTGCACTGGCCTAGAAGAGTTTTTTGCCCCGATGGTGCTAACTCACGCGGCCACCAGAAGTCTAATCAATTCAGCATTCAAGGGGCAATTGGCCGTGTCCTCAAGATTGTCCAGGGTCATTCTGCATTTTCTGTCTCATCTCCCTCGGTTTATTGGTGAGGCGGCCACGCCAACGCCGTGCATCGCCCTCCCTCAGTTCAGTCCTCCGCTTCTAGCAAGGGAGTTATGCTTCATGCCCAACTGCCGAGTAAAGATGCCAAAGCTCCATGTACTGGTGCCAAATGACAAAACTCCATTGCTTCCTGATGTCCATTCCGAGGAGTTGTCTATGCTGGAATGCCTCTCTATGGTTAGCACCGCACAGCTAGGGGCAACCGTCTCGATGAAGCTGCATATTCATGACCGGGCCAGGCCATCTGCTAGGTGGGCCCGTTATTTGAGAAAGTATTGCAAACAAGAAGCCCAAAGATCCGAGTCCGCATCGGGCGGCGTTGTTTCAAGAAGATTGCTGCTAAGAAGAGGCAACGACATAAGTTCAAGGGCCGTCAGTTGTGCACTCGGGGCTCCACTTCCTCCTCTCCTTCTTCCGTCCATTTGTCTTTTCTGTTGCTCAGTTCTTATCCGTGGGTGGTGTACCTTCCGCCACCTGACCATATTTCCACCATCTTCTCCTATTCTCACCATTCTAGGCCTCAGCCTATGTCCTCCTCTTCCCCTGATCTAGGGGCATCCTCTTATAATTTTTCTCCCTGGGTACGCCCAGATTTCGCTTCTCATCCTTTTCCCCCGACCCTGTTGGGGATTCCTTGTGCTCGTTCCCCGACCTTGTCGGGTGGTTTTTCTGATCCTTCCCTGACTTTGTCGGGTGGTTTCCATTTCTTTTCTCCGACCTCGCCAGGTGTTCATACATTTTCTTACCTACCTCTGGCGGGTGATCATTATTCCTTTCCTCCGACCACGTCGGATGATCTTTCTCTTTCTCCCTTACCCTCGCAGGAATCTTTTCATCGTCTTTCTATTTTCTCCTCCTCACCCTTTTGGGGTCATTACCCTTTTTCGTGCTATTTTCGAGGCTTTAGCCCGCCTTGATCTCAGCTAATCCTTGTTTATTCTGTATCTAGTTCCTTGTTATCAGGGCCTCAGTGCCTTAACGAGGGAGTTCTAGCCCTCGTCTCTCTTCCTGTTTATCCCTTCTTCGTCTAGTATGATATCTATGTTGCATCCCTATGGTTTTGATGATGTCCCACACTATAAATCAATCTTCTATCTCTAGATTAATGCTGTTTCATCATGTGAGTGAGTACAGTTCAATGGCTGTCAGATACCATGCTCTACCTTAATCCTGCCTACACTCTGTCTGCACAGTCTTCACACCAGTGCGTCAACTCAGTGTGCTGATGTGTCGACCCTTCAGTCATTGCATGTCTCTGTTCTCACACCAGTGCGTCAACTCAGTGTGCTGATACGTAGACTCTTCTGTTCAGGTTCTTCATTTGATTAAGTCTATACATCATCAGTTGAACGTAAAAGTAATACGTTGCAGCGTCAACTCATTGGGCTGCAGCGTCAACTCAGCATGTTTGCTCTTCGCCGTCAAATTTTCAAGTCTATACACCCTATACTCATTCAAGTCTGTTCAGCCGTTTGCATCTCATAAAGTCTATACATTCGGTTCCTTGGGCAAAGTCTATACATTGCTTAGTCTGCACATTGCCTTCAGCCCAAGTGCTCAAAGCCTAAGTCTATACACTCGTTTGTGAGACCTTCAACTCTGTACACTGCTTGAGCCTCACCAAGTATGTACATCGCTTCAAGCGATTCTAGTCTATACAGTCTGCCTTCACACTAAGAGTCTGTACATCGGTCCTACAGCCGATCGTCTCACTCACTCTTTTCAAGTCTCTATAGTCTGAAGTCTACATTGCTTTACATCCACAGAGTCTGTACAGCCTATCTGACTTCATGGGTAGCATGCCTTTAGTGCGTTGACGCACTTGGCTGACTGTGTAGACGCAATGGTGCGTCTTTCGCTTCCTTCTTGTTCACTGCGTCGATGCTGACACTGGATGCGTTGACGCATTAGTCAGTTTGCTTAGGGAGTGAGCATTTTTCTTGAGGAGCTGAGGCGACGCTGCACGCTGTAAGCGTTGACGCCTTGGCTGTTGACCAAGGGTCTTTTGATCAGCATCAAAGTCTGACAATTGTCCACCTTTTACAAGTCTACACATTGGGTTGTACGACCACAATCCTATACATTATGTTATTACAACTTGAGTCTTCAGAGCTCACAACACACTCATTACAAGTCTGTACACTGGTTAGGCTTTGTGAAGTCTACACAGTGGCTGAGCAATGTGAAGTCTACACATTTGTCTCCTCTAGAGGTCTATACATTGGCTAAGGGTATTCAAGTCCATACAGAGTCATCTGATGCATGCTATCTGAAGTCTGTACAGCATGCCTTGCTGCAGCTTTCAAAGACACATTGCACTGCGTCAACTCAGTGCATAGGCACGTTGTGTAGCGTCAACGCATTGCATTGTGCATACCCTGGTAAAGTCTATACATGCGTTTATTCATTAAGTCTATACATTCTCTCACGATTGTATACAGTTACTCAGTTGATGTTTCTGAAGTATATACATTCTTGCTAAAACCCTGAACTAACTAGGTCTATACATTCCATCTGTCTGTCTGCAGGCGATTCAGGCTGATGATTGGGCACGTGAATCGAGGTTGGCACCTGACACGTGATCCAAGACAACAGGCACATGACACGTGGATGGCAACCTTGTCAGGATGCTGCCATGTGGTCGAAATTCAAATGATCTGGCCAAAAGTGCATGGGCGGGAACCTGGCAGCCACACGCCATTATCTGCTATAAATATAGAGCTTCATCCTTCAGTAGAAGTTCGATCGTGAAAAAGAAAAAGCAGAAGCCATTGGTGAGAGTCTGCACGATCCAGAAAAGAAAAAGAGAAGAGAGTTCCATATCTGAGAGGAGATTGTTCGAGAGAGAGAGAGTGTGTGTGGATTGATGAATTGCTTCATTTGAAGCTACAGTTGTATTGGGTTTCAGAACCGATTTCTTCTTCATTGGTTTTCCTTTCTATTTTGCTTTCGTTTATTTTGTTCTTCCATTCTGATTTGAATTGGTTTCCCTCCGATGTGTAGAGGAAGGGAGTACTACTCCAGTTTCCCTCTGAGTTGCAGAGGAAGAGAGATCGGTGATCTCTGGTGTTGTTAGTGACAAGTTGTCATTAACAGTTTCCCTCCGTGTGTGGAGGAAGGGAGAGGATTCTCCAGTTGTGTTCTAGCTGGGAGCTAGAACAGGTTTCAAGTCTTGTGGGTAGCAGAGCTTGGTCGAGGGATTTGTTTCCCTTGGGTGTTCAAGCTGTGTGGCAGCATGTTGTACGCAGACTGAGTCTACTGTGATCTAGCTTTGCCTAGTGGAATCCTCACTCTAGTTGGAGTGAGGGGTGGATGTAGATTGCGGACTGCAATCAAACCACCTAAAAATTGAGTGCCTCCTCTGTGGTTTGCTATTGATTTCTGTGCTCTTCATCTGCTTGTCCCTTTGCCTTCAAGTGATCAGTTCTTCACTCTCATCTATATTTCTCTGTGTACGGGTTAAGGAGGTGCGTTAGCAGTAGAATCTATTTTCCGCCTGAGTTTCTGCAAATTGGGAGTGATCTATTCATCCCCCCCTTCTATATCACTCTTGCTGTGCTAATAATTGGTATCAGAGCAGGTTTACGCCATGTGGACGAACGGTCAAGGAAATGCTGGTGGTCCTAGAACCTTCATGGCCGAAGGTCAATCCATTAGTCGCCCTCCTTATTTCGATGGTAGTAACTATCAGTTTTGGAAGAACAGGATGGAAGTGTTCATCAGGGCTCAGAGTCATAAACTGTGGAGAGTAATCACGGTGGGGCCATATGAGCTGCCACCAAACGGGGATGCTTGGACAGATGACCATGTCAAGCTTTCTTCACTCAACTGGACGGCGCTGAACATAATCCAGTGTGCTGTTCATCCAGAGTAATATGCTCGTATATCTGCATACAGAACTGCCAAGTGAATGTGGGATGAGCTGCAATTGATCTATGAAGGTACAGCTCAAGTAAAAGCCTCGAAGGTAAATCTCTACACTTCTAAGTATGAAATGTTTAAGATGAATGCAGACGAGAATATAACTGAGATGTATGCCAGGTTGTCTTTAATCACAAATACTCTTAAAGGGCTAGGGAAGGATCTTGCTGAGGCAGATATAGTCAGGAAAATCCTTAGATCTTTATCCCCGGCATGGCACACTAAGGCCATTGTGATTGAGGAGTCAAAAGATTTGACTGTCTTAACTGTGAATGAACTCATAGGATCCCTGATGACCTATGAGATGAATTTCCAAGGAGGTGGAGAAGGAAGTGAGAGGAAGGGTAAAAATGTAGCTCTAAGAGCTTCCCGCAACAAGGGTAGTAACAGTGGGACCAGCAGCAGTAGCCCCGAGTCTGAGTCCGAGCTTGAAGGTTTATCAAATCTCGACCAGGAGGAGCAGGCAATGCTCACTAGATAGTTCAGAAAATTTTTGAAGAAAAAGGGAAAGACCTTTAGGAAGAAGAAGCCACAACCCTTTAACAAGAATGCTGAATTTACCAGTTACAGGGATAGAAATCCTAAGAAACTGACTTGTTTTAATTGTAACAAACAGGGACACATGAGAGGCGAATGCCCAGACCTCCAGAAGAAGGGTCCCTATCTTCATAAGAAAAACATAAAGGTGCAGAAGAAGAAGAAGCCACAGGCGATGGTCTGCACATGGAGCGAGGAAGAAGAAGACCCCGAAGATGCTTCCTCAGAAGAATATGACGATGGAATTTGCCTTATGGCAAACAGTGAAGAGGAGGTAATAAACATTTTTGAAAATTTCTCAATTGATGACTGGGAGGATGCTTATGGTGACTTGCTAGATAAATTTAATTCTCTTAGCAAAGAGCACAGAGTTCTGAAAAGAAAATTTAACACAAATATTGAAGAACAAACTCTGGTCTGTGAGGAAAATGAAAAGCTAAAAGAACAACTAGAAGAAATGACCTCACTAAGGAAAGAGAATGATAAGCTTAAGGGAGAAATTCAAGAAAGTCAAAAATAGCTCAATGAATTCAAAACTAAAATTGAAGAAAGCATGAATGAAATTAGAGTGAATTCAGAGAAATATGAAACTGTGAAGAAAGTAAATGCTGAACTCCTAAAGAATTCTGAGTCTCTTCAAAAGGAGCTGGAAGACAAACAGAAAGTCTTAGAAAAGTTTGTCCAAGGAAAAACTAGCCTAGATGCTATACTAGAGACTAGGGTCAATTTCAATAAGGAAGGTCTAGGCTATGACCCAACCAACAAGAGACCCTTGCAATTCAAGACCATTACCTTCTGTCTAGAGAAGGGAAAAGAAAAGCTGGACACACCATCCAGCTCAAACAGCTCTAAGGAAACTCAAAGTCCTAAAGAAAACACAAAAACCAGTACTGGACAACCATTTAAGATGGGAATAAACTTTATGAAGAATAACATTAAGTCCACTCACCAGAACACAAATGGTAGATGGACCAAGAAAATAAATCAGAATAAGAGCTGGAATTACAACAATCAGATGGGTCCAAATAGGACCTACTGGAGAAATAACTTTCATGGTCAAAGATATGCTAATCAACAAGCCTACAGGAAATTTCCTAGGAATAGGAAGACTAATGAATGGAATAGAACTCACTTCTCCAGTTCAGCTGGATTCAACTTTAATAAACCAGAAAGGAAGGTGCCAGAGAAAACCATGCTGAAACAAATCTAGATACCTAAACACTTGATCAGAGATTTGAACAATGTCCTTGGACCCAACTCATCTTGGGTTCCAAATCACTCTGCTTGATATATCTGTGTAGGTCGGCCTGGCAGCTGAAGACAACAAGTGGTACCTCGACAGTGGCTGCTCCAGGCATATGACAGGAGACCGATCCAAGTTCAGCAAGATAGAGATGAAGCCAGGGGGTCTGGTCAAGTTTGGAGGAAAGAACAAAGGTAAAATAATTGGAGTTGGCACAGTAGGAAAGTCTTCCACAAATTCTATTAAAAAAGTATTACTTGTGGAAGGGCTTCAACACAACCTGATTAGTATTAGCCAATTATGTGACAGGGGTCACAAGGTTGTATTTGATGATAGTTCATGCAAAATCCTTGAAACAAATTCTGACATGGTTAAATTTGTAGCCAACAGGATTAATAATGTCTACATTGTAGACTTAGATGAGAATTCTGAATCTACTATTTGCTTATCTGCCAATTCTGAAAATGATGTCTTTGAATGGCATAGACGTCTAGGTCATGCTAGCTTTTCAACTTTAAATAAATTGGTCAAGCATGATTTAGTTAGAGGCATGCCTAGAATTAAATTCAACTCAATATCAAAAGCATGTGATGCTTGTGCTCTAGGCAAACAAACCAGAAATTCATTCAAATTAAGATCTGAGCCATTGTCTTCTAGACCAATGGAACTTCTTCATATGGACCTTTTCGGTCCAACTAGAACTCAGAGTCTTAATGGAAATAGGTTTGGCTATGTCATCATAGATGACTTCTCTAGATATTCATGGATATTTTTCTTAGCAAATAAGAGTGATGCATTTCAAAAGTTTAATCTGTTTTTCAATAAGGTCAAACAAGAAGGGAAGTACAAGGTTAGTTCTATTCAATCTGACCATGGAGGTGAGTTTGAAAACTCCATGTTTACTGATCTTTGTGACAAAGAAGGACTAACTCACAGGTTTTCTTCTCCCAGGACACCTGAACAAAATGGGATTGTGGAGAGAAGAAATAGAACAATGGTGGAAATGGCCCGAACCATGTTGATTGAAAGTAAATTACCTAGAAGGTTTTGGGCAGAAGCGGCCAATACAGCAACCTACATAATCAACAGGGCCATGGTAAGACCCATACACAAGAAAACACCCTATGAGCTTCTAAAAGGTAAGAAACCAAACTTGTTTCATTTCAGAATTTTTGGAGCAAAATGTTTTATTCATAACAATGATAAGAAAGATTTAGTCAAGTTTGAAGCCAAGAGTTCACCTGGAATATTCTTGGGTTACTCTGAAGTGTCAAGGGCATATAGGGTATTTAACATATCAGATCAGAAAGTGGAAGAATTTCCACACATCCTTTTTAGTGAAAAGAAAGATGTCTCTAATGTTGAAAATCTTGACAGGGATTCCAATCATGGTGGAGACTTTCTAGAAGACCAACAGGAAGAAGAGAAGACTCAGCCAAATGGAGAAACAAATTCTCCCAATCAGGAAGGACCAAGAGAAACATGTGAGTCTTCAACAAACATCAGATTTCTTAAAGACCATCCTTTAGATAAAGTCATAGGCAATCCTGAAGATCCTCTTCGGACTAGGTCTCATTTTAGAAATGTGAATAATGATGACTTAATTGCATTAGTCTCACAAATTGAACCCAAAACAGTAGAAGAGGCCTTAGCTGATCAAGCTTGGGTCAATGCTATGAGTGAGGAATTAGGTCAGTTTGAAAGGAATAATGTCTGGGAGCTTGTCCCAAGACCAGATGGTATAAATGTCATAGGAACCAAGTGGGTGTTCAAAAATAAAATGAATGAAGATGGAATTATCTCGAGGAATAAGGCCAGACTAGTAGCCAAAGGCTACTGTCAGGAATTCGGTGTAGACTTTGATGAATCTTATGCACCTGTTGCTAGGATGGAAGCTATAAGATTGTTGCTTGCCTTTGCATGCTCAAAGAACATAAAACTCGAACAAATGGATGTTAAAAGTGCCTTTTTAAATGGAGTTATTAAAGAAGAAGTTTTTGTTGAACAACCTCCTGGATTTCAATATTCTCCTCAACCTAACCAAGTTTTCAGGTTAAACAAAGCTTTGTATGGTCTAAAGCAAGCTCCAAGAGCTTGGTATGAAAGATTATCTGAATTTCTGATCAGCAAGGGCTACAAAAGAGGTAAAGTTCAAGGGCATAAATAAAGATCTCATCATAGTTCAGGTATATGTAGATGACATTGTATTTGGATCTACTAAGCATGAACTATGTGATGAATTTTCTACCATGATGTCTGCTGAATTTGAAATGAGCTTGGTTGGTGAACTAAAATATTTTCTTGGATTGCAAGTACAGCAGCTAGAAGATGGGTGCTTCATCAACCAAACCAAATACACAATGGAACTGTTCAAAAGGTTTGGCATGGAAAACTTAAAGCACATTACTACACCCATGGGCACCAATACTTCATTGGATGCAGATGAGACAGGTAAAGAAGTAAATGCCAAACTTTATAGAGGTATGATTGGATCACTACTTTACTTAACAGCCTCTAGACCTGATATACAATTCAGTGTAGGAATGTGTGCAAGGTATCAGTCTAGACCTACTGAACTACACTTAGCTGCAGTTAAAAGAATCTTCAGATATTTGTCAGCTAGTCACTCTCTTGGTTTATGGTTTCCTGCATCTCACACACTTAACCTTGTAGCATACACAGATGCTGACTATGCAGGTTGTAAACTAGACAGGAAAAGCACAAGTGGCCATTGTGAATTCTTGGGTGGGTGTTTAGTGTCTTGGGGCTCCAAGAAATAACATTCTGTGGCCCTCTCCACTGCAGAAGCTGAATATGTGGCTGCAGGGAGTTGTGGAACACAAGTCATATGGATTAAACACCAGCTTCAGGACTACCAAGTAGACCTGGGATGCACACCTATTTACTGTGATAATACTAGTGCCATCAATCTTGCTAAAAATTCTGTTTTGCATTCACGAACCAAACACATAGAGATAAGACATCATTTTATAAGAGATGAGGTGTCTAAGAATAATTTTGAACTGATTCATGTAGGCACAGATAATCAGATTGCTGACATATTCACAAAACCTCTGGATAATGAAAAATTTTCCACATTGAGAAGAGAATTAGGCTTATACAAATTGTCTTAATTATGAAGCATGTTCTTGTTGTGAGGGGGAGTTGTGTTTGTCTGATGTTTAGCCTTCTTGCATGCTGGTTTAAGGAGGAGTTCAGAATGCTTACTGGTTAGCTTTCAGGAATGCTCTAAATAAAGGAAAGCCTTGAGATTTTGCTGGAATGTTTTATTGAGGAATGCTATGTCTTAGGGGGAGCTGAGTTGTGATGTGAGAAGAGAAGTTCTTTGACAGATTCAAAAGAGCTGTCCAGAGGTGTACCTTTGCTGGTCTTGCATGACTGATTTAGTGTGGTTCTCTCAGACAGTAGAGTGTCACTTATCTCTTAAGTCTATAAGTCAGTGACTCTAATCTCCAAGTTAGAATCTTTCCTTTGGTACTCCTTCAGAGATCTGGACTAATTGCATAAAGTATATCTTCCTACATTGTCATTGATTATAGTTCAGGCCAAAAACTTGTATGTCTTGATATCTGACCCAATCAACTTGAAATCTAGACTTCAAGACTCAATTCAAGAAAAGTCCTTTTTGGTATTGTCTTCAATCATTCTATCTCTTTAACTCAAGGGCTTAACTGAACAAACATGTTCTGTTTTGATCACTGAGAAACTGGGAGCTTCATCAATGAAATGAATATTTCTCCCAAGTCATGAGGTGTCAAATGCTTAAAATGAATGAAAAGTCATGACAGAGCAATGGTGGCTTGCTGGTGAGTAACTGGAGACTCTGGCCTCTAATCAAGGTGTTTCCTCATGTCAAAAGCCACAATTACTAACTCTGTTCCTTAATAAATAAAAAAAAGAAGTAAGTAATGAGGTACTCACTCTGAGTAACTGGGGATTCAGACCTCTAATCAAGGTGTCTCCCTAATGTCAAAGGAAGTGAACTACCAACTTACTCATTGATCTTCTTAAAAATCATCTCCAACAAAATTCCTTGTTGTTATGCAACTAATGGATTGCTTGTCCTCAATACCTTGAGAACACCTCTCTGATAATGTCTCTTGCTGTCTTGTGGGATAGTTGAATGATCAGCTATATCTGGCCATACTTGTGAACTCCTGCTCTAAATCATCCACTATGTATGCTGATAAACTTGTCTATCATTCTACTTCTCTATTGTGTACTGAAGTCTAAAGAATCTTCTCTTGAGATTAGAAACTCACTTATTCTCTTGAGACCTACTTGTGACTTTCTGCACTAAGAAGTTACTGCCCTGAGTCCTCATGTCTCCAGCACTGTCATACATTCTGTAGTTCTTTTTGCTGATGTCAAAGGGGGAGAGAAGTTTGCATTATCAGTGAGTATTGGTTTTGTCTTGAGCTGTGAGGGGAGTCATGTTGCTTCATGGAAGATATGGTTATGAGTTGTGGGGGAGATGAGAGTGTGCTGTAGGGAATGTTTAATTCATTTGCATGAGCATGTCTTGAATTTATTCTGCTTGTTGCAGCTGGTATTAACTTTTTGTTGAAACTTGATATTGCTTGATTCATAGTGTTGTCATCATCAAAAAGGGGGAGATTGTTGCATCCCTATGGTTTTGATGATATCCTACACTATAAATCAATCTTCTATCTCTAGATTAATGTTGTTTCATCATGTGAGTGAGTACAGTTCAATGGCTGTCAGATAACATGCTCTACCTTAATACTGCCTACACTCTGTCTGCACAATCTTCACACCAGTGCGTCAACTCAGTGTACTGATGCGTCGACCCTTCAGTCATTGCATGTCTATGTTCTCACACCAGTGCGTCAACTCAGTGTGCTGATGCGTAGACTCTTCTGTTCAGGTTCTTCATTTGATTAAGTCTATACATCATCAGTTGAACGTAAAAGTAATACATTGCAGCGTCAACTCATTGGGCTGCAGCGTCAACTCAGCATGTTTGCTCTTCGCCGTCAGATTTTCAAGTCTATACACCCTATACTCATTCAAGTCTGTTCAGCCGTTTGCATCTCATAAAGTCTATACATTCGGTTCCTTGGGCAAAGTCTATACATCGCTTAGTCTGCACATTGCCTTCAGCCCAAGTGCTCAAAGCCTAAGTCTATACACTCGTTTGTGAGACCTTCAACTCTGTACACAGCTTGAGCCTCACCAAGTATCTACATCGCTTCAAGCGATTCTAGTCTATACAGTCTGCCTTCACACTAAGAGTCTGTACATCGGTCCTACAGCCGATCGTCTCACTCACTCTTTTCAAGTCTATACAGTCTGAAGTCTACATTGCTTTACATCCACAGAGTCTGTACAGCCTATCTGACTTCATGGGTAGCATGCCTTTAGTGCGTTGACGCACTTGGCTGATTGCGTAGACGCAATGGTGCATCTTTCGCTTCCTTCTTGTTCACTGCGTCGACGCTGACACTGGATGCGTTGACGCATTAGTCAGTTTGCTTAGGGAGTGAGCATTTTTCTTGAGGAGCTGAGGCGACGCTGCACGCTGTAAGCGTTGACGCCTTGGCTGTTGACCAAGGGTCTTTTGATCAGCATCAAAGTCTGACAATTGTCCACCTTTTACAAGTCTACACATTGGGTTGTACGACCACAATCCTATACATTATGTTATTACAACTTGAGTCTTCAGAGCTCACAACACACTCATTACAAGTCTGTACACTGGTTAGGCTTTGTGAAGTCTACACAGTGGCTGAGCAATGTGAAGTCTACACATTTGTCTCCTCTAGAGGTCTATACATTGGCTAAGGGTATTCAAGTCCATACAGAGTCATCTGATGCATGCTGTCTGAAGTCTGTACAGCATGCCTTGCTGTTTACAGCTTTCAAAGACACATTGCACTGCGTCAACTCAGTGCATAGGCACGTTGTGTAGCGTCAACGCATTGCATTGTGCATACCCTGGTAAAGTCTATACATGCGTTTATTCATTAAGTCTATACATTCTCTCACGATTGTATACAGTTACTCAGTTGATGTTTCTGAAGTATATACATTCTTGCTAAAAGCCTGAACTAACTAAGTCTATACATTCCATCTGTCTGTCTGTAGGCGATTCAGGCTGATGATTGGGCACGTGAATTGAGGTTGGCACCTGACACGTGATCCAAGACAATAGGCGCATGACACGTGGATGGCAACCTTGTCAGGATACTGCCATGTGGTCGAAATTCAAATGATCTGGCCAAAAGTGCATGGGCGGGAACCTGGCAGCCACACGCCATTATCTGCTATAAATATAGAGCTTCATCCTTCAGTAGAAGTTCGATCGTGAAAAAAAAAAAGCAGAAGCCATTGGTGAGAGTCTGCACGATCCAGAAAAGAAAAAGAGAAGAGAGTTCCATATCTGAGAGGAGATTGTTCGAGAGAGAGAGAGTGTGTATGGATTGATGAATTGCTTCATTTGAAGCTACAGTTGTATTGGGTTTCAGAACCGATTTCTTCTTCATTAGTTTTCCTTTCTATTTTGCTTTCGTTTATTTTGTTCTTCCATTCTGATTTGAATTGGTTTCCCTCCGATGTGTAGAGGAAGGGAGTACTACTCCAGTTTCCCTCTGAGTTACAGAGGAAGAGAGATCGGTGATCTCTAGTGTTGTTAGTGACAAGTTGTCATTAACAGTTTCCCTCCGTGTGTGGAGGAAGGGAGAGGATTCTCCAGTTGTGTTCTAGCTGGGAGCTAGAACAGGTTTCAAGTTCTGTGGGTAGCAGAGCTTGGTCGAGGGATTTGTTTCCCTTGGGTGTTCAAGCTGTGTGGCAGCATGTTGTACGCAGACTGAGTCTGCTGTGATCTAGCTTTGCCTAGTGGAATCCTCACTCTAGTTGGAGTGAGGGGTGGATGTAGATTGCGGACTGCAATCGAACCACCTAAAAACCGAGTGCCTCCTCTGTGGTTTGCTATTGATTTCTGTGCTCTTCATCTGCTTGTCCCTTTGCCTTCAAGTGATCAGTTCTTCACTCTCATCTATATTTCTCTGTGTACGGGTTAAGGAGGTGCGTTAGCAGTAGAATCTATTTTCCGCCTGAGTTTCTACAAATTGGGAGTGATCTATTCATCCCCCCCTTCTATATCACTCTTGCTGCGCTAACAGTCTACCACTCCTCTGTGTCGAGGAATCCATTCATTTGCTATCCTTTTTCATCCTTTATCCTGGCAAGCAAGGAATGCAAAGCTACTCGCACTCCTCAAAGCTTGATGATCGAAATCACTTCAGGATGCTGGTTTCACGCCATGGATCTGCAAAGGTATCTTTATTTTATGCAAGAACGTGCTTTCATTCCCATTGTTTCTGCACATGATTCCTTGATTGAGTGGCTTTAGGAGTCTTTGTTTAATTAGATCTTAACTTTGTGTCAAATAAAAAAGTTAGCTTCTGCAGCATCCTTTAGGCTAGTGATAGCTCGCGTTGGGAGTCTAGTTTCCTTCCCTGATCGTTGAGGGTGACCTTTGAGTATGGGTTTTTCACACACAACACGGCAAGCCATAGCCGATCCCTCTAGTGCAACAACGTTGCTGCTTTGGCCATACTTTGGGTATGCACAAAGGTCTTTTCTTTTCTCTGCTCGGCCAAGTGCAGGGGCAAGAGATGGATGGATGAGATGACCAACCTAGGCGCTCCCTAATACGGGAGAGGTCTCAAATAGGGGCAGTTTTGACCCTCAAAAGTGAGCTTTCATGCTATATCTGGCAAATAAGGGCTACCAAAATGAGAAAATGAATCAATACAAAATTATGATTGGAAGGCATGGCAAGAGTGGCAGCACAGTTCCGCGCGGGACGTCATGAGCCCGGTCGCATGCGTGCCTGATAAATATGGGTCTAAAAATCAAAGACACAAAGTCCCAGCACAACAGGCTATCTCTTTGAGGGGTAGTGCCCTAGAAGGAATTCGAGCCTTGATATCTCCCATCCTGCACGAAACTTGTCTCCAATTTTTCTTCTGCTTCTCCCTCTTAGGCTAAGTTGTATCTCGGGTATGGCCTTAGTAGGGGCACCATTCTTTAGAAGCGGTTGGTTGTGGTAAGCCACCCTCACATACATGCCATGCTTAAGTAAAGCCTTTAATGAAAGGGGTAGGAACGACGATCCCTGGCCAGTAGTTTGAGCTCGTCTTTAGGTGCTGTAGATTGCTATGTCAAAATCAAAATTTCTAAAACAAATCAAATATTGTCAAAAATCCAAAAAAATCAAATACTTCAAAATTTCAACAAAAAAATCAAATATTTCAAAAAACCTAAAAAATCAAATACTTCAAAAAAAATCTAAAAAAATGAAATACTATTGAAAATCTAAAAAAAAAAAAAAATCCAAAAAAAATGTGTCTTTTTCATGCATTTGCATTTGTTTTAAGGACAGATACGTAATCCGTTTGATAAGTGTGCAGGTTGCAAGTACTCGGGCATTCCTTGCTATATCTTTATGCTCTACCTCCTGTCCACATCTTTGATCTGTTCTTTCCTTCTTCGATCCACTCTCTCTGTCTGTTCTGAAGCTCATGTCCTTCCCAGCTTTTGTTTGTAATGATCATATCTTTATGAGAGGGCTTTGCCTCACAATTATGAACCTGGTGGTTCTGCTTCATTCTGATCTTGGGTTTTGATTGAAGTGCGTATTTGTTCATGTCTTTTGTCTCGCCGTGTCCTTGTCTCGTGTCTATGTCCCACCGTATCGTACCACACTTATTGTTTTGTTCCTCACCACATGTTGTACGTTGACTTACACATGTTGATAGTCGTCCCTCTATGTTCCATGTGTTGTCCCAACCGTGTGATCGTCTGTCATGTCTTTGTCCCAACAGTGTGTTGTCCCGCCGCATTGGTGTCTTGTCATGCTGTGTTCGTGCATGCGTGTCGTTTGTTTATGCCTTGCATATGTGCTCGTTTGCCTTTGTTATGTTATGTTGATCGTCATGTTATGTCATGTTGTTTGTCATTCAGTTAATCATTGTGTTATCTCTGCTATGTTTATACTCATTTGTCTTATTCATAAAAATCTGAAAATGAAAATCTAAAAAACTTGCCGTTTCACCTGCTCAGGTAAGTCAGGTATGGCCTTCTAACCATATCACCCTTATTGCATTATTAAATGGTACTATGCTATATTATCTCAAGAACCAGTTGGTTATCTACGTGTTCCAGGATCTGATGTTCCCCTTTAACAAAAACGATGATGATCCAGGTTCACGTGTTTAATCTTCGGATAGGCCGATAGGTTAGGATATCATGGGGAGGATGGTTCTATCCTGCACGCTGTGGTTGCGGATGGTATCTTGACTCTGATTTTCTCAACTTAGCAGTATTATTCTCGAGTATTTTATATTTTAATCTTTCTTTACATTTGTTTTAACGATTTCTTTTATTTTAGCCCAGCATACATCATACGCATTCTTTTGAGCATTCATGCCCCATGGTTTGCTTGAAGAATGTCCCACCAGTGATGGTTAGCTGTGCGTTCAGTGTTTGAGTAAGAGGAACTAATTCCACTCTAAGTTGGAAGGTTCTCTTTGGTCAATTCGCTTGGTTTGGTTGATTAAGAGGTCCCCGTCTGGAGCTTTAGCCTGTTTCCTTTACTTTTGCTATCTGTTTCTGGCCTCCTCAATGGACTGCGGAATTGTGTCCCCCATGAGGTTGGTCTTATCGATTTGTTTCATTTCGTCTAGTTTAGTTCCTCCAGACGGTGTCACTTTTAATTTTATCATTCCTTGCACTTGGTTTAGAGTTTTTCGGAAGATTCCTGTCACTTGTTGGTAAAAACGGGTGTCGTTTTACCTTAACGCCCGCTTTCCGGTCCACTCCGCTGCATTTTCGCTTCATCTTCATGTTCCATGTCATTTTCGCTTCACCTCCGCTCGCTCCCCTGTAAAGAAGACGTTAAGGAGGGGCATCCGTTGACACCCATTTTTTGCCGATGAGTTGAGTCGTTCCTCTTACTCCCATTTGTTGATGCCTCGAGTTGTCTATCACTCGTTGGGGCTATTTTTAGGCACGTTTTGGGCCAGTTTTATGGGTAGCCTCCCTCCCTGGCTAGGTTCGTTTCAAATCTGGGCTTAATGGGCCTTGGTTTTTTGTTGATTGAGCTCTTCTATGAGTTTCAAGCGCCTATATACATGTACGGTTCATCCCAGGCCGCCTAATCGATGTGCAGTTGCCTGTGGACCGTCCATATATTTTGGAATATTTTGGTTAATTTTCTGAATTTCCACCGACAAGTACTTATGCGGTCTTCCCCTAGCCGTTCAATACGATGGATGGACGGATAGTAGCCGCTCATCTCTCAGAGTCCTGCGCTTGGTGGTTTTCTCATATAATTATCCAATTAATCTATTTATCACTGACAAGGCTAGAACGGTGGGTCTTTGGTCGCTCTACCTTTGAACGGTCTCATCTGAGCCGTTCATCTATGAGAGTCCAACGGCGAAGATTTCGGTCAGTTCGATGGATAGTTGGATAATATTTATGATTTATTTGAATTTCCACCGACAGGGTTGGACGGCTAGGACATGGCCGCACATCCCGTTGAGTGGTCTATCGTAAGACCGTTCATCCGTTCGATTCCTGAATTTCAACAAATTTTCTCTCTCTAGCCGTGGTTTTATCCCTAACTTCTCCCGTCATTTTCTCCGCGGATGTTGAACCATTTTGAGTACCGTTTCGACTGGATAAGAGATAATTCGATTATCTACCATTTTTATTTGATAATCTCGACCTAAAAATGCTTCTAAACCCTAATTTCGAGCTAGAACTTTAGGTGCTCTATAAATAGACCCTAAAGGCTACCTTTGAAAAGGGGGGACATTTTGGTCGACGGCGAAGCCCTGCCGAATCCTTGAGCGACCTACGACCAGGGAGGGAGGCCTTCTACGTCCATATAGGCCTCCGGTCCAGAGAGTAACTTCCGTTTTGAGTCCTCTTGCATTCTGGATAGTCTCATCTTCTTCTCATTGCATGTTTGTTTCTACACATCTATTCTCCCACGTTTTCGTTGCTTGCGCTATCATTCACACACACACTCCCACATTTTTGACGCCCCAGGGGTTTAAAACTCCCCAGGTAACCCCCACTTCACTTAGTTACGTCTATTTCCTTTCATGTTAGCATTTACTACACTCCGTAGTTCTGATATTGGGTTTTTCTTTATGTTTTACACTCTGTTTCGCAGGTCAGCAATTCACTAACGCGAGGCCCATCCTTTCTGGCCGGCCGGAAAAGGTGGAGGTTGGTCCCTTTTACAACTTCTGGCGTGGTGGCCTTGTGCGGTTCCTAACAAGCCGTTCACGGAGACGTGCGGTGTTACCTGGGCCGTTCTTCTTCGTCTTGCAGTCGTCTCTAGCCGTTCACGGAGACACGCCATTCCTGACATCTCCTGAGAAAGTCTCATATTACTATACGACGCCCCGCGGCGGATTTCGCATTTTGAATCACTTGAGTGCTTCCTTTTCTTGGGTCTTCTTCTGCCTTTTTCGACATCCGGAATCGTCTCGTCACGGCATTCGGACGGCATCAACACCAATCGGACGCACCGGAAGGTTCCAGAACCAGGAAGATGGTCTGGCGGTCGGCTGCCGAAGCCTTTTTTAGGGGACCCGGGGTCTTCATGGAGGCGTCCAGGCTCCTGGACGCCTCCATTACTTGAATTTATTTAATAACACAAAAAATACATAACTAATATAAAAATTAATGGAGGCGTCCAGGCCCCTGGACGCCTCCATGAAAACAAATATAAAAAATACAAAATGCCAGCTTTGGCATAAAAACAAAACAAAAATAATAAAAAATATTTTCTTGGAGGCGTCCAGGCCCCTGGACGCCTCCATCAACTCACTCACGGGGCGCCGCCCACCGAACGACGGTTTGTCGTGTGTGAAAAAATCCAAATTGTGGAGACGTCCAGCCAGCTGGACGCGCCCATTTCTGAATCACGGGTCACCGCTCCAAAACCACGCGTTGTGCCAAACCGCGTGCGTCTTTCGGTGGAGTTCGGTGGATGTTATAGAGGCGTCCGGGACCCTAGACGCCCCTAAGAAAATATTCAAAAAAATGAATAAAAATAGAATAAAATATTACTTCGGCCCTGATGGAGGTGTCCAGGGTCCTGGACGCCTCCACCCTCCGGAGCCCTATAAATAGAGGCCCACCCCCTCAGTTCTAGGGGAGCCAAGCAGAGATCCGATAGGCTGCCGGAGCCCAGAGGCTACCGGAGTCATTTCTAACCCGTGGGGTCTTTTGTAGGTGGAGGTTCTGCCGGCTTCTCGGGTGTCCAGGCTCGCGAGAGGAAGGCTATCTTCATCCACCGCGCTTCCACGTCATCCCTACGCTGCCGGAGCTCCGCCGGATCTCACCCTCGGCTCCTCCAATAAGCCTTTTCTTCCCCTTTTTCTCCATAGTTCTTTACATTCATCATACTGCATCCTCTATCTCCCTACATAAGGGCGCCGTCTCTTGCATACTTCTTGCATTCATCATCGCATTTTCCTCCTACTCGAGTCCGAGAGGGGTTTAAAACCACACCAACCAGGTGTGTGTCAGATCACGATCTCGTTACTTTTATTATAAGGAATTGTTACTACACTGCCATTTTCTAATTCCGTTCGTTTATTGTCTACTGTTTTGCAAGGGTAACCAAGGAAAGCCCTCTCCGTCGGCCGGCCGAAGGGGGAGAAAGAAGCAACCCGCCATCTCCCGCTCTTGAGGTAGGCACGATCACTTTCTTATTTTGGGGTCTTTTGGCCCCTGGCGATCACATCTTGTTCTCGAGGCCGCGGCGAGTCACTTCCCCAATGGCCGTTTAAATTTCCGTTCTTATATTCTCTTTATATTCTGTTATATTCTGCTCATATTCTCGAGGCCGCGGCGAGTCACTTCCCCAATGGCCGTTTAAATTTCCGTTCTTATATGTTATATTCTTATCTATTCATATTCTCGAGGCCGCGGTGAGTCACTTCCCCAATGGCTGTTTAAATTCCCGCTCTTGTATTCTCTTTATATTCTATTATATTCTTATCTATTCATATTCTCGAGGCCGCGGTGAGTCACTTCCCCAATGGCCGTTTAAATTTTCGCTCTTTATATTCTCCTTATATTCTGTTATATTCTTATCTGCTCATATTCTCGAGGCCGCGGCGAGTCACTTCCCCAATGGCCGTTTCAATTCTTGCTATTTAATTTCTGCACCATTCCCGTCCCCCCGAGGCCACGGCGAGTCACTTCCCGCTATGGCCGTTTAACCCACATATCTTGCTATATTACATCTGTCCCGCTCGCCCCGCCGGAGCAATCTCCCATGGTGGCCCCTTCTCTTTTCTCTTATTTCTGTGTTGCAGCAAACAAAACAGGAGCCCGCGCGCTCCGCGTCTTCTCCGCGCCCCGAACCGCGTGACGTCGCTCACAGATTGGCGATCACGGTGGGACTTCTAATGCTTCCTTTTGGCTACCCTTGCAAGTTCGGCACCGTCCGTGCCTCTCCACTTTGGCGCCCTCACGCGCCCCCGTTGTGCTCACGGCAGCACTATCAGTTGTGATTGGTTGGGTGTTTATTATATGTTTGTTATTTCTGTTGTTTACTTACTCTATATCTTTGTCAGCATTCCATTGCATACATCCATCCCTCTTTTATATCCTTTTTCATTTTTTCTAAGGATCACCCTTTCCCGGTGAAGGAAGGACTCTCCGTTTGAGAATTCCTCTCAACGGACTAGAATCTCCTCCACTGGGACCTCCGTAAGTCCCCGACATCGAAGAATCTCCTCTTCGTTCACTAGGGCTGGTTGTACCATTGAAGTTCCCTGGAGTTAGTCATCCCATTCGTGGTGAGACGAGAGACCCTAGCTGACACGGCGGTGAAACAAATTGGAATTAGGGTCCTTCCTATTTTGTGTGAACTTCAGATTTGGTTAAAAAAAATCAAAAAGGAAAAACAAAAAATTGGAAGTAAGGCATTCACTTGTGTGTTAATCTCTGCTGATCATTTGCTGGTGTATGCTATTATGCTCTCGAAAAACATGATGGATGGCTGAATATAATTACAATTGTTTCGAGGCCGATGCCTTCCGTTATGGGTCCTAAATGCGTGACCCAGGTCACGACTCTTACGGGGTCTATAACTCAGACTGGGGCTATCAGCCTGACCCATAGGTTCATCCCATGGACATTGGCCCATCCTATAAGTCCTCATATGGAATACAGGCCACTGTTAGTGGAGCTTCCCCTCCACTAGTGTTCCCTATGCCTGGGATTTCATGGCTTCTCATGTCGACTCTCTCAGCTCTCAACTTGGAGCCTTACAGGCTGTTATTGAGAGGAAATTTCTTCCTCCTTCTCCTCCTCAAGCCAACCCCCTTCACGCTTTCATGAATAATATTACCAAAATGGAGAAGGATTGGAAGGAGAGAAGAGATGAGTATGGCATCTGGGATATGAGTGAGCAAGATATTCTTCCAAGTCATTACAATCAAGTGGACGCCGTCTGCCCACCATCCATTCATCACACTAATCCATATGGCTCTCCGCCTCCACATCCACATCTATATACGCAAATTCCTCCATGTCAATATACATCACCTCCACTCATCAACGTGCCTCCACCACGGCGTCCATTTGAACTTGATGATCATAAAGAATTGGAAATGGCACATGATGAAATTTATGAAGATTTTGAATATACACCTACTCCGAGTTTTCTTCATTTCCCTCTTCCACTGCTCCCACAAGAACCCCATGCTCAGGATGAAGCCACTAGTTCTACCCCTGCTTATGAGTCATCATGGTGTCACGATGACGGGTTTACACCCCAACAACCCGCATCAATGCACCATGAATCACCTTCTACCCTTAACCCCCCACGTACCACCAAAATCCGACGTTTCCTATGTACCAAGCCTTCTACTGTCACCCCTTCAATTGTACAAATAACCCCCACACCATTGGCTTCCACTGAGCGTTCCACTAACTCTTGTTCCCAACCGAGTAATCCTCCATCGTCTCCACCTAAAACCTCCACTAGGCTTGTAACCCCGAATCCAACCATTCCTATTCCTCCACTCCCCTTACCTAAACCCGTGATTAACCCTGAGCCGGGCCCATTGATTGTTGCACACGAGCCAACCTCTTCTCCTCTCGAGAACAAGGAGAAGCCCGTCGTGTCTCAACCTCCACTTACCCTTCCTATAGCCCCCATCATTGAATCTCCATTACCCGTTGAGCCTGTTGTCTCAATCTCACCTCCTTCCACCACCTCTCGGAGTGGGTGTCTTTCTACAAATACATGTGCCAAAGATGATGTTCAAGAATCGGACAAGAAGAATTTGGCCACGGCAATGCCATTCAAGATCCAAGATTTAATTTGCCGAATGCCGATTCAGGTTCTTGTGTCGGTCACCTTTGAGAAGGCCGAATTTCCATCTGCACCAATGCCCATCAAGAAGGACTCTCAGGAATTGGTGCTGACCAAATCAGGGGCCAAAATAACCACGATCACGTTACTCATTGGCCAACATGCTTTAAAGGCTCTTATTACCCCTTGTTCGGTCATAGTCCAAATGGCCAATCAAAAGAAGGGGTTCTCCTCATGCATAGTGATGACACATTCTACTGTCGAGGAGATGATGAATTCTATGCTCAGGGGTGGGTAAGGGCAGTTCTTGTTGGAAGCTTTTAACATCATGTCTACTCACCACCAACTTCCATGCAAGAGGTGAATGCCTATGTTACCCAGCATGATCACATGTGATATTCCAACAGCCTTGAGCAGTGCCCCAAAAATGAAGCTCCTTATGCCGAGCATCCAACTTCCAATGATGGACACCGTTCATCTATCACGGGAGTTTTTTCCAAGGGAGCCATTTCATGTCAAGATCCCTACTTCACAAGCGGAGCTCTTAAACCTTTGTTTTGATATTTTGCCAAGAGAGTTACCGTTCATGTACGAATGTCCAAAGGGCCTTGTTAGAAGTCCGTCAAATGAGAGCCTGTGGGCCCTGACCGTACTAATGGACCCGGTTGGTCAGAGAAAGAAGAGGCCTTCTGCCTGGGCACATCATTGGGATCAGCCTGCAAACCCAGGAGGCCGAGAACTCGTGTTGAAGGTTGAAGGGCCGCACTATGAGAGAATATTTACCAAGAAGAGGGAAAAGCATAAAGTGAAGCTTAAGGACAATAAATCCCTTGTTGAAGGAGCCCACATCAGTTCATCCACTTCCTATCCCAGTCCATCACTGATCATGCTGCTATTCAACTTCTTTTTGTGGGCTGTCCATTGGTTAAGGAGACGCCTCCCGTCATCTAAATCTAAGTCATCAAGCTCCTCTGCTCTAGGGTCCCTGAACCCTCACATTCCCCGTTGTCCGGAGCTTCCGGACCCCTACATTCATCCCTGTCCGGAACCTCCGGACCCCTCCCTATTTAATTCCATGTTTTTATCCATCTCTCACCCCCATCCGGAACCTCCAGATTTCTTATCTTATTCTCCATCTCTCTAAGGGCATCGCGCCCTTCCTTCCCATATCCACTTGTAACCTCCGGGCCTCTCCTTCTTTCGATTTATCCTTTTGTTCTTCCAAGTCATCACGTCCTTCATTCTTTTCACCCCTTTGAATTGTCTTTTTACACACCTCCCAGGGCATCGGGTCCCTCATGATCTTCTTCCTCCGGAACCTCCGGATTCATTTCCCCATGATTCTCCTCCTTTACGTCCGGACCCTTCGGATCCGCCTCTCTCGATTCATCAATTTCTGATTCCTCCCGATCCCTCTCTCGGGTTCGACCCGGTTCCTTCCACATTAACTTCCTGGGGCACCTGCCCGTTCTCACACTGTTTCCGAGGCTTTAGTCCTCACTGATTTCTTTGATTTCTTCTCATCCTGTAAATTCTTCTAGGTATCTTTCACCTAAATCTTGTTTTATCCCCCACTTATTTAAAATAAACCGCCCTAGTTGGAGGATTGTTGTATAAGGGAGGCCTTACTGGTGTTCTGTTAAGATGTCTTGATGACGATGAGGTCTGGAAATGTGTAGAGGAGACGCACTCGGGTGTGTGCGGTGGCCACGTGAATAGTCAGATGCTCACCAAGAAGATCATTAGGCAAGGCTTTTACTGGCCCACTATGGAAGAGGATTGTGCCATCTATGTCCGTAGGTGTGTCAAGTGTCAACTCCACGCCGATAAAATTCATTCACCATCTTCCTCACTTCATCCAATATCCTCCCCATGGCCTTTCTCCATGTGGGGATTCGACATCATCGGTCCCCTAGGTGATCCCAATTCCCTCACCAAGCAGAAATCTTTCATCCTTACTGCGACGGAATACTTCACCAAATGGGCCGAAGCCGAAGCTTACGCAGAAATCAAGGCATCAACAGTCTACAAGTTCATCATGAAGAACATCCTCGCCAGATTCGGCGTCCCAAGCACAATCGTCACCGATAATGGGCCACAGTTCATTTCTCAGGACCTATACGACCTCTGCAAAAGGTACGCAATTACATTGCATCATTAATCGCCTTATTACCCACAAGGTAACGGCCAAGTAGAGGCCATCAATAAAACATTGCTCAAAATCATCAAAAAAACCTGCGAGTCTAGTAAGTTTTCAGACTGGCCGGAAAAACTTATCGAAGCCCTATGAGCCTATCGCACTTCAATCCGTACCCCCACCGGGCAGACTCCATTTGCCCTTACTTATGGTATGGAAGCGGTAGTCCCGTACGAGACTCTGATCCCTTCTCTCAGGGTACAATTGGACGAGGAATTTCCCCTCGATGATCGTCGTAATTCACTCCTCGCCCAGTTGGAACTTTTAGATGAGAAGCGGCTGGCCGCTGCCAAACACGCGCGTGTGTATCAAAATAGACTCGCTCGCTTTTACCAAAAGAAAGTCGTTGAGAGAAAATTCAAAGTCGGTGAGATGGTCGTAAAAAGAATTTTTGTCAAACCTGGAGGTCAGCGTTCTAAGCTCCAACCCAATTGGGAAGGACCATTTGTAATTCAAGCCGTGTACCCTGGCAACGCCTACAAGCTAGTCAACGCCGAAGGGACCGAGTTATCCCACCCTTGGAATGAGCTTTATCTTAAGAAATACTACCCTTAGCACAAAACACAAAAAAAGATGAAAAGATAAAAAACATCAAAAATAAAGATGTTGGGTCCCGTAGTGCGAGAACACGGATCTAGAGGGGGGGTGAATAGATCCTTCTACTAAAACTATGTCTAATTAAAATACACAAACTAGCGCACAGCGGAATTAACAAGATCGGTAAGATTGAGGAATTAGCTAAACACGATAACTAGGTTCTCTCAATCTCACCGTTCACACACGAACATTCAACCAATATAAACAGTTAAGCACGTATCCACAAAAGAAAACCACAAGACACAGAATTTTTAAGGTGGTTCGGGACCACGACGGGTTCCCTACGTCCACCCCTCACCAAACTCGGTGACGCTTCACTCAGGGATAAATCCCCAAATGGAGACGACGCTCCAAACACACACGGGATGACGCCCGCACACACACGGGGACACGCCCCAACACACACACAGACGGAGACGAAGTCTCCCATACGATCCCACGACCGGATCACAAACACAACACACGATCCGACGACCGGACCACAACACACACACACACGATCCGACGACCGGATCACAACACACACACACGCTGCAACAACCGCAGCACAAAGACATAAACACGATCGCACGAAGGCGATCAAACACGACCGTATACACAACCGGTCACACACACAAATATCTCTAATGTTCAGAAAATGAACACAAATATTCAGGCATGCTCAAACCCAAAATATAGATCATAGAATACATCACAAAGAACTGATAGAAGACATAGAAGTGATCCCCCTTTGTTCTTCAAGGTCGGTTGATGATGTTCCTTGAGCCACGAGTTGGAGGGAAGCCGGATGAAGATGATCCTTACGTCTTCTTGATCCTCTCTTCGATCCGCACCTTTTCTTCTTCTTCCACGATCTCCAGATCTTCACGAAAGTAGATGATATCCTCCTTGGAATAGCTCCAGCACGTTCTCCTCTTTTTCTTCACCTATACGAAAGAGCAAAATGAGCATTAGGGTTAATCACATCCCAAATTCGTAACTCTTATATAAGCAACTCAAGAGGTGGGGAAAAGACTCATAAAACCCTCCTAATACATGTTAAAAACACCTTAATAACAATAGAAACTAATAGGGGGTAGTATGATAATGTTTGAAAGGGTTTTCAATGGGTTTTAAACACTTTCGTAAGTCCCGTCCGGAAGGGGTCGACCCTTGGGGTCGACCCTCGGCATCCAGGGTGCTGGAAAACACAAAAAAGCACCCTGTGTTACAGGGGTCGACCCTTGGGGTCGACCCTTTCAGGCAGGTTACATAAAAAATAGCACTGTGCGCTCCGGCGGCAGGAATTATTTCTCCTAGCTCCGAACTCCGATCGAAGCGAGACTGGAGGCGTTGGAAAGAGGACTCACAGAGCTACAACATATAATTGTTATGGGGAGATCCAACGGTGGGATTGAAAATGGTGAAGACTGTAAGACAGTTTGAGTTTGAAAAACAACTAAAACCTCCATCAAACCAAAGGGAAACAATTGATTAAATGTTACCATAATCCCATGAAGATTAACAATGATTTTGCATCCTGAAAAACATGATAAACCAAGAGGTTAGTTGAGAATCAAAATATATGAGTTATGCATTAACACTATGAACATGTTCACAATGAAATACATCATTGAACCTATTCAAACATGCGTTTTGCTTCTCAAATCACTTAGCAAAAATATATTTGACAAAATGACAAGGTTTTAAAATGATAAGCATGAATCTATCATTCAATCAACTATAATAATATGGAAGCTCAACCATTCAATCATATTCTTGAATCAACCAAATCTTCAACATCAAAATGCTTCATCACACAAGTGTTAACAAATATGCCAAATGCAAAGCATGCATAATATCATGGAACCACATTCATTCAAATGACATTCTTGTTGATTAAGAGCTAACATTCATGAAGCATTATCCTAAGAGGAACATTGTCTTCACATGCATCTCACACATCAGTATATACCAATCATGCAAGCATGCTTTCTCATGAATTCTCTTGAGTACAGGGCATGTGCATTCTTCCAAGCATGTTTCACAGATTCATGCACATATTGAAATCACAATAACTCTATGAATGATATGTCACTATCAGTCAATTAGAAATGTGTGTTCAGTGAACACAATCTCATAGATTAAGACCCAAAAGAAGTCATCTCCAGAAAAGCCATCTTCATGCAATTCTTTCATACAGAAGTCATTAACTCAAGCTTTTAGAGTAAATTACACATGACCAATCATTCATCCAATACATGAGCAATATGGAACCAACTTTCATGAAGTCTTGTATGAATATTTCAAGCCCAAAAATATTATGAAGAAAATGCATGAAAATATCCAACCAAGACGTTGAAGGCTATTAGATGAAATGAATGAAATGTAAAAGAATCATTGCAATGCAATGAGAGAAGCAACCCCCTTTTTTCAATAAGATCTTCATTGACGCACTCCTTTGAGTTCCAAACATGAAGCATGGATTTTGATCCTGTAAATCAAAATATTCAAGGCATGAGATCCTTAAATACAAATCATTCATATAACTTTAAACATGAACAGAGTTAACTCCCTTTAAGAAGAAGAGCTTCATTGATGGACTCCTTAAGATTCCAAGTATCAGCCATGAAGTTGTGTTCCTACAAACCAACATAAATATAACATTAGTTACTTAAACACCGAGAGTTTACATGGCTTTCAAGAGTAACCATTGACTCCATCTTTCAACTCATAAAATCAAGATATACAACATGTTACTCAATGAAACACGTACACACACAAACACAATCGTTTTGATATCATTGAAACCAAGCACGAACTATGGGATGCAACAAAAGAAATACCGAAAACCACTAAAAATATGGAAAATTTAAAATGCCGATGCCTGGCAGTCACCATGTAGTTAAGTCACTGCATCTAACCTTCATGTTAGGATAGGGCCCATTAAGACTTGGTAGGCATCGGGTCTTGGTTTGCCAGAACCGTGGAGATCCCTGTCCAGCCACGTCGGCCTATGCTCGCTCGAAGGAAGCTAACATGTGCTCACTTATGTATTTTATTCAAAAAAGTCTATAGCATCACCTATGGTGGGGCCCCACCCAGAAGATCTCCGGAAGCTGTAATCTTTATTCTTTTCTCTTCGACCAAATGAGACAGTCGGCGCCCTTAAAATGCTGAGCATGAGAAACCGAAACTCAAACCCCAAGGGCAAGAGTAGGATCCATTTCCTCGAGCATCGATCAGAGCACGAAAAGAGGACAGTGTCCCCGCAGGCATACGAAAGGGAGCCCACAAACGTCAAATGACTATATCTCCCTCACAAAAGAAATATAAAATCAAAATCAAGAGCCTGGTCGTGACCGTGCCTGATGCGATAAATGGAACCCCTCAAAGCAAAAGTTCGAATCCACAAAAAAGGGGGGGGGGCTATGAAATGTAAATGCTCGAGATTTGGTCCGAAGTTGTTCGAAAGGAAAGAGTTAATGGGCCCTTATTCGCTCGCCGGGTTAACGGCTTTTCCGGTCCTCTCAGGAGGTTTATCCCCTACACTCTTCCTTCTCCCTCTAAAGATGAAGGTTCGATGGAGTTTCTGAAGGGTGAAAACTGCCCAGGGTCTGCGACCTTATTTTAATATACACGTTTGGTTGCCTACTTTGAAAAGCAAAAGCTATCGCTGCGAAGGAGTCTCCGTGTTTCTGGCTGGTCAAGACCCCTGTTTACCACCTTGATGTCTTCTTGTTTAACCTCGGGCTTAGGCCAATGCAAGCGCGTCACCTATGGGTGCGACGGCGTCTGATTCCGAGTCAGCGTCGCGCGGTTGGTCGTTAGGGTTCCAGGGTGTTCCATCATATACCATCTAGAGTTGTGAGGAAACAGACCCGGGTCGGGCAAATCTCTTACCTCAAATACCTTTTAGGTGAATCCCTGTGGTTGGAAGCGACTGGGAGCCTAAGCATGGCATGACGGTATTGTCATCAGGGTAAGTCTTAGCCGGCGGGATCATCATTCAAGGGGTCTAGAGGCCCAAATCAACCTAGATGTGCACTTAGGATACCTGGGAGGTTAGTAAGAAACCCCTGTTCTCACATAGGTTAGATGCCATGTAGGTGCTTGCCGGGCGTTAGCAACAAAAAAATCGAAATGATAAAAATAATAAAAAATGAAAAAAGAGAAAATGTACATATTTGTAAACAAAAAAATCTTTTTTATGATAAAATAAAACAAAAAATACCAAATATATATATAAAAAAATAAACAAATCAATTTTGCATGATTGCATTTGCGTGCAGCATCTCACTTTTAATACCGCTTGCATTCGTATGCTTGCCTGTCGCATTTATCATCACCGCATCTTTCCCTTGCCTTCGCTAAATAAAGGCTTGGCCCCTTGACCAGTTATCAAGGACAGTCAATGTTACCATTTGCTTATTGAGCAAGGGGCCAAGTCAGAACAGAAATTCTGATTTGTTTGTTTCAGTGATGTGTGCAGGGATTCAGGCAACAGAAGCAAAGGTGAAAACCAAATAGACCAAACCTTGTATTTTATTCCAAAAAACAAAAAAAAATTACATCAAGTTCCGCCCTCTCTCTCTGCATTACTCGTCCCACTACTCTCCGGGTAAAACGCTCTCAAAGGTGCTACCCAACTACGAAAAGTGGTACTCCTACCGTTCTGTACTCCCCTTCCTATTCCCACACCCCGGCATTGATCCACGGAAGCAGTAGAGAAGCTACCAACACAAAAGCCACGCTCTCGTGCTCTTCGGTAGCGCTCCTCACCATCTCTCAGCCACTGTTCAGCGAGACCAAGGCTAATTCGGAGTTCGAATAGTTGGGCCTCCATGACCCTTCGTTCCTCCCTTTTAGTCAATCTGTTGGCTCTTTCTCTCTCTGCGTCTCTTTCTCTCTCTGCACGTTCTCTCTCGCGGTCTTCTCTCTCCAACTGGAGAGTGATCCTCAGTTCCACGGCATCCCTAGAGGAGTCGTCATCAGGATGACGCCACAGTTCCCTCTCTAGTTCTGCTATCCTAGCCTCCTTCTGCGCAGCTTGGGCAAGCGCTTCTTCCGTCTCCTTTTCCTGCCGAGTGTACCATCTCAGATACGCGATAAGGCGTAAACAAAGAGAACTCAACACTGAAACTTTTACCTGTATAGAGAGCATCCCTTCTTCCTCCGCAACACGCTGCGTGACGTGAGCAAGTTACTCATGAAGCAAGTCAAGTTCTGAGGTGGGAATCCACAAGCTGGAAGAGGCACCACCTACTCCCATCGCTGGGGAAGCCGCGCCAATCTGAGCATGCTACGACCGCGTGAATTAGCAGCCAACATCTGGAATCTATGGTTCTAATTAGGAACACACTGTACACCTACCAAGGCGCTCGTAGCTCCGCGGGCATCGCCCAACCATTGCTCCATCTCTGCCAAGCGAGTTCGTAAATTCGCTATCATGGTATCACGGATATCCTACAGCCATACGAGTCAGTATTTCCACCAGAAAACCAAAAAGGAGAAAGAAGAAAAGAGAAAAAGGGGAAACCTACCTCCACAAGTCCCCGGGGTTGGAGCCGCTCTGCGTACTTTGTCCTATATAGACGTAAGTAGTCCTCGCTATCCCGCGCATGTGATTTTACAATCATGCCACCCCGTTGCCAGTCTTCATACTGTTCAGGGAACCGCACGCGCCAGTCAATGCAGGTCACCGGTCCTCGCGTCTTTCTCCCAACATGAGGTGGTGCAGCCGTATCCACCCATTCTTGAGCCAGTCCAAAAGTCCTCATAACCAATCGTAGCCGAAGCGGCTCGATTTCATTCAGGCAGTGCATCCACAGTTCCCGTCCAAACCGGGCACGACTTGCTAGAACCCACGGCTGGTCGGCATCGACCATGTCTGAGTAGGGTCTCCAGTTTACCATCGCTGCAGGGAACCCCTGTAGCTCCCGCCTTAGCACCATCAGTTGGTAGGTTAGGGGTACCGCACTCATGATGGGTTCCCACCGCCTGGCTAGCGGCACCATCGCAGGTCGCCAATGTCGAGCTCTCCCCATGGGGAGGTAATAATAGCTCCACAGCTGCTCGGCACAGGTCATCAGTACCTTGCAAAAACACAAAAAAAATACAAAATAAGTAAAACCAAAAAATACCTGGATGAATGGTGTAAAACCACTCACAGCCATCTCACGATCCGCTTCTTGGAACAGGCCTGCAAACAAGTGTGCCAGCATGGCAGCTCCCCAGGCGTAGTACCCTACTCTTTCAAGGTCTGACAGCAGCTCCATGAAGCGACATTGGATACCGTCCCCTTTCAAGCTCAGTACCAATCTCCCCAAAAGGAAGAGGAGAAATCTCCTCAAATCTATGTTGCATCTTTCCCAGTTGCCGAAATCTGTGCAGTACACGGCACGACATCCTATCTCCATCCTTTCCGTGAACTCTTCTGAGGATTCATCATCCCGACGATGAGTGTCGGTGAGCCCTAATGCATCCATGAGGGACGCCCTAGCTACCGACCTATTTTTCCGACCATCTAGGTCCAAACCCAGTAGCTTCCGAGCACCTTCTTGGTAATCCGCATAAGTGACTCCGGTCACTACCTCGCCATCCACCTTGAGGCTCGTAATTCGGACCACATCTTCTAGGCTGGGCACCATGTGCCCCCAGGGCATCAAGAATGCCCAACTCACTGGGTCCCATATCTCACACAAGGCTTGGATCAGAACCAGGTCGAGCTTGATCAACTCGATCCGAAGGAAGGTACCAAATCCCATCACGTCTAGCCTCGCCTTCTGAAAATCTGGGAGGCCCCTGTACGCTGCTACTACCAACTCCCATGAGATCTGTGATTTCATCGCACTCTGTGCGTGCATAAGAAATGGAGAAGGGTGTTGTCAAGAGGAAGAAAGAAAGAATAAGAAAAGGGCAGGAAAGCTCAGCTTACGAGTTGTGATTGGGCCCTTTCGCTGAAGTGCCCTTCGAGGTCCGAAAGCCTCCTGGAACTACTACCACTAGACCTGCTTCTCTTCGAAGAATGGGAAGATTCGCCCTCCATCCAACTCTCGGAATTTTGAACTCCTCCTCTCCCGTGAGAACTTGTGCTCCTCGAGTTAGCTCTCGATATACCTGGGAGGATAAAAGGGACAAGAATTTATAGAAATGGAAGGAGTACATGCCAAGATTCCATCAGCTTTAATGATAGCCCTCGCAATGAGGCACCTACCATGCGGTCCCGTGTGTAACTTCACCGCTCGCACAGGGTGATTGATTGGACGAAGAATATGACGACTAGCCCCCTATGTTGTCTAGGGATACCCTATCATGTTTTGGAGGACGTCCATAAAATTTGACACAACATCCGGGAAAAGGGACTAGGGCCATCATTATTGACTTCGACGGCAGATTCCCGTGGAAAATGGTCACAACAAGACGCGATTCTCCGCTCGGGGTGGAGTCTCGACAGACCCATCACATGGGAACAGTGCAAAGGAGAAGAAGCGTAGGGAAGAAGGAACGCACAAGAGAACAAACAAGCAGCAGAAAATCAAATCACTCCATTCATAATTCTACATAAGCTGTCATAAACACTAAAATCATAGAGAGGTGGCGGGTCCACTAGCTCGCCAACTCTTGCCATTATTTTCATTCTCGTCCCTCTAGGCGTCCCTCTCCTCTCCCCTGAGATGAGGGTCCCTCAGAAGCCTCCGGGATCCCCGTGCAGTAGCACCCGCCTCGCCTCGTGGCGCTGGCTCCACAGCAATGACTCGTTGCTCCTCCCCTGGCGTAGCAAAGAAGCCACTAGCGGCAAAGCGACCAGACTAGCGCAGTCGCTCCCCGAACTCTCGCACTCTCTCGTAGCGCGTCTCCATCCCTCCTAGCCTCTGCACGACGGCCTGAAGGCCGAGCTGGAGCTCCCTCACTTGGGCCTCCAAGGCCCTCCTCTCGGTCTGATCCCGCTGTCGCTCGGACCTTCTCTCGATTTTCTCTCTCTCTGCCTCTCTCATCATCATCTGCAGAAGAACCCTTAACTCCAGGATGTCTGGAGAAGGTCTCTCCTCACCGCGATGTTGCAGCTCTGATACAGTCGCCACCCAGGCATCACGCTCCTCTTCCCCCCGGGTAGCCCGAGCCACCGCACCGGCAAGTTGCTCCCGGAGGGAGGCAATCTCAAGAAAAGGGGCCGAGGAACTGGAAGATGCGCCGCCAGTCACTCCCACCATCGATGTCTGCTGGGCACGCTGGAACGAACAAACAACAGCCGTCAGCTAAGCTCCACATTTAAAAACAGAAAATGCAGCACTTAGCTTACCAGGAGCGACAGTTCCTATTGAGTGGCGGCCAGCTGCCGCCTGGCCTCGGCTAATTGGGCACGTGAGCGGTTGACGTCGCGCGTATCCCCGGCTTGGGGAAGCCCCGCATAACTCTCTCTCTACTGCCGCAGGAAGTCGGCACTGTCCTGCACCAATACGCTCCCTTGTTGTCCAGGGAGACGTATGCGCCAATCCTTGAGCTTCGCCTTGCCGCGACTCTCCTTCCTGACACGGCTCGGCTCATCTGCACTCGCCCACTCATCGGCCAGGCCCAGGGTCCTCGCCATGTCCTGCACCAAGAAAGAAGGGCCTCGCATCATAACAAAGAACACGTCCCCTGTCTAGGACGCGTCCATCATTTGAGTGCAACACTCGCCGAACCCTTTCCCCCCTCACACGCTTCGCTTCAAAACTCAAAATGGATCAAAGAGGAAGAGATTGGAGGACCTACCAGACCGTGTTCACCTCCCTCCGCAATATCGGGCCCCTCGAGTCCCTCGGGGGCCCGAAGCGCCCCTTCCTCCTCCATGGACGCCGTTCCGTGCTCTGGCGCATCCCTCCTCGGACGAGGGGTCCCGCGTCCCTCTCCACCTTCGCCGTGGTCTAGCCCACCGAACTCCATCGATCAAGAGAGGAAGGAGATGAAAAGGGGGACGAGCGAATTTTGGCAGGGGCGGGCTCGTTTGCAGGTAAGGCACGGACGAAGAAAGGCCGTCCGACACTTTAAATTTGAATTCAAAGGTTAAGACGCGTCCTCGCACTTGGACGCGCCCAAAAGAAAGAAAAAAAAAGGAACAAAATCTCTCCATGCAAAGTAGTTCCCTCCATTCCAGGGCAAAGTCCCGTGAAGCGTGAACAACGTGGTGTGAAAGAAAGTGATGGAAGGAAAAGGGCACACGACAAAAGCAACCACACGAAATCCATTTCATACAAATAGTCAAAAGTACATCATACAGTGAGGAGGGTGGGGTGTACAAACAACTCTCTAACTCTCGCCACCACCCTCCTGATCATCTCCCTTCTCTCTCCTCTGACGGGAATCCCTAGGGGGCCTCTGCGACCTCTGCGAACCCTGAGAAGCCATGCTCGCCTCTCCAGGTGGCACCATGCCGGCCTCCAAGGTACGGCGACGCTCCTCGGCTGAAGAAACTAGAAAGCTGCCCACAGAAAAGGAACCGGACTGACGAAGTCGCGCCCCGCGCTCCTTCGCCCTCTGATACCGCTCCTCACTTTCCCGAAGTCTCCCCTCCGCCGTGCCAAGACTCAGCCGGAGCTCCTACACCAGGGCCACCAAAGCTCTCCTCTCGTCCCAATCTCGATGTCGCTCTGCCATCCTATACTCCCTCTCTTTCTCTATGGTCTCCCTATCCCTCTCCCTCTCTCTCTCTAGGGTCTCCCTATCCCTCTCCCTCTCTCTCTCCACGCTCTCCCTATCCCTCTCCCTCTCCTCTCTCTCCCTCATCGCCTCTCTCCTCGACAGCTCGAGGGCGATCCGCAGATCCACTACGTCGCGAGGAAGCTCCTCAGCCTCCCGTCGCCGCTCCTCCTCTAGCTCCGCAATCCGGGCGTCACGCTCTGCCACCCAGGCATCGCGCTCCTGCTCAGCACGTACAGCACGGGCCAGGGCCTCCCGAATCTCGGCCACCTGTCGA
This sequence comes from Amorphophallus konjac, assembly GCA_022559845.1. NCBI lineage: Eukaryota > Viridiplantae > Streptophyta > Magnoliopsida > Alismatales > Araceae > Amorphophallus > Amorphophallus konjac. The sequence continues at coordinate 271,690,232 of CM040127.1, forward strand.
AGCACGCATGCACCGTAAGAGAACAGTGATAGAAGGAGAGCAGCTAGAAGGAGAGTCGAGGTCAGGCAGACACTCACTCGAGCCTCGCGGTCACGCTCGGCCTCCTCAGCTCGAGCCACCGCATACGCCAGCTGCTCCTGGAGGGCAGAAACCTCCGGAGGAGGGCCCCGTGAACTGGAACCCGCTCCACCAGCCATCCCGGCTGTCGCTGCCAGGTGGGCCCGCTGAAACACGGGGCAAATGTCGGTCAAAGGCTAAGCATCAAAAATCTAGGTCACAAAAAAATGCATTGCATAGACTCACCAGGATCTCCAACTCCTGTCGGATGGCCACTAACTGCCGCCTGGCGTCTGCCAGCTGGGCCCGCAGGTCGGCAATCATGTCGTCACGAGCATCCTGCATTGCATATAAGTTAGTATCACATGCATATACACATAGAAGAATGAAGCATTTTCATTTTACACTTACCCCTGCCATACCACCCAAGGAGAGGCGGTCCCTGTACGTAGCTCGGTACCGTCTCATGTAATCAGCGCTGTCCTGTACATGGGACACCACTAGGACCCCGCCCTGCTGCCAGTCCTGGTACTATGCTAGGAAGCGCGTGCGCCAGTCCATAATCTTTGCCTTCCCCTTGGTCTTCTGCCTAATGCGGACCGGCTCATCTACATCGACCCACTCCTAGGCCAGCCCCAACGTCCTCATAACCAGTCTGAGCCACAGCCGCTCGATCTCGTTCAGGCAATGGACCCACACGTCCCGCCTGAAACGAGGAAGACCTGCTACAACCCAAGGCTGACCAGCGTCACCCATGCCCAGGTAGGGCCTCCACACCACCTACATCATCATACATGTATCATATTAGTTGCCATTCAGTCACATAAGAAAACACAAAAAAATCATACGCATCATACCATGGCCTCAGGATACTCGCTCAGCTCCCGACGAAGCGACGCCAGCTGGTAGCCGTGGGGTGCTGCAACCATGACCGGCCTCCACCGCCGCGCCAGAGGCACGGCCCTCCTGTTCCCATGCCTAGCCCTCCCCATCGGGAAATAGTAATAGCTCCACACCTGCATCCATCATACATCATTAGTACAATAATTACATATTTAACTGTGGGAATGCATAAATAAAATGTTTACCTGGAGAAAAGGTGCGAAGCCACTGACTGTCGTCTCCTTCTCCGAAGTCTGGGAGAGATCGACAATCAGATGGGCAAGCAGAGCCGCTCCCCACGCGTAGTGTCCCACTCTGTCCAGATCCGCCAAGATCCCCAGGAAACGGCAATGGATGCCATCCCCCTTCGTCCCCAGCAGAAGGCGGCCCAAGAAGAAGAAAAGAAACCTCCGGAGGTCTAGATCCACCAGCTCCCGCTCGCTCGGGTCCTGGGTGAAAGCTGCACGAGCGTCTCCCTCGAGTCGTGCCAGAAACTCCGCTCCAGTCTCGCTAACCCGCTGGCGCGGGTCGACGAATCCGAGCGCCTCCATGATCTCCACTCGGCCAACTACCCTGTTGTCCCTGTCAGTCACGCTCGTCTCTAACCACAGCAGGTCCAGGACACTCTCTCGGTAGTCGGGGTAGGTGACCCCGCTCACCGCCTCTCCGTCAACCCGTAGCCCGGTGATCCGAGCCACGTCCTCGAGTGTAGGCACCATGTGCCCCCAGGGCATCAGAAACGCCCGGCTCTGTGCGTGCCACCGCTCCCTCAATGCCTGGATAAGAGGAAGGTCGAGCCGAAAGGGCTCGATCCTAAGGAAAGCTCCGAAGCCCATGGCGTCCACACGCGCCCTCTGAAAGTCTGGCAGCCCACGGTATGCTGCCACCACTAGGGACCAGCTGATCCGGCCCTTCATCACGCCCTGCACATCACAAAACCAACAAAGAACACATCAGCATCATGAATAGTAATAAACAATAACACTGTATATGCTACTTATTTATTTTATTTTTTATTTTATTTTTTTAAAAAAATAAAAAATATTTATGTTTTCTTAGAGGCGTCCAACCCCTTGGACGCCTCCTCTTTATTTTCTTTATTTTATTTTTAGAAAAACCCAAAAACAAAAACAAAAATAAATAAAATATATATATATTATCATGGAGGCGTCCTACGTCCTGGACGCCTCCTTATTTTTAATCCTATTTTATTATTTACGTGAATAAATAAATAAATAAAAAGAAAAAAGAAAATATGGAGGCGTCCAGGCCCCTGGACGCCTCCTTCCCTCACTCCCCGGCCCTCACCACACTGCCTCTCGTCCGCCTATCTAGCCTATTAAACCAACAGATTGAAGTTCCGAGGGGCTTACCGGGTCGTGATCGTCATCTCCCATGTCGCCGGCACCCGCAGCAGCCTCCACAGCCAAAGAAGGAGCCTCCTCCTCCACGGCAATCTCCTCCGCCGCAGCAGCCTCCTCGGCATCATCCCTTAGCCTCCTCGGACGACGAGCCCGTCGTTTCCGCTTCTCTCCACCCTGGCTCGGGCCTCCTTGCTCCATTGGGACTAAGAATGGGTCGTCTGGTTTGACTGGGTCGTCTTAATGAACAGTAAATGAGCAAGGGGGGGAGGCCCCCCATATATATAGAATCCACCTTCTTTGGGGCGTCCAGGCGCCTGGACGCCCCCACATTTTTTTTATTTTTTTTCAAAATTCAAAAAATTAGAGGCGTCCAGGCGCCTGGACGCCCCCAAAACAAAACTAAAAAAACATTAAAAAATAAAAAATTAGGGGTGTCCAGGACCCCGGACGCTCCCAAAAAAATAAAAATTTCAAAACGAAAAATAAAAACGTAGGGGCGTCCAGGCCCCTGGACGCCCCCAAAATAAAAAATAAATAAATAAAAAATAAAAAATTGGAGGCGTCCAGGCCCCTGGACGCCCCCATTAAAAATATTTTTTTAATATATTTTTACATATGATCATATTGTGAATAAATAGGTACATAAAAAGAAAGAAAACACAAAAATAGAAAAATAGAAAAATAAAAATCATAACAAAGGGAACTGGTCCAAAACATCAAAATGCCAGATTTTATTCCATCAGAAAGTAGAACGAACTACATCAGGGGTTTAGGCGCCTTAGGCCTTAACATCCCCAGTTCGGTTACATAAGCCCTCCACAGCTCCACTCTTCCCCCACATGCGCTAAGGCCTTTCCCGCAACACTTGTCTTCCAGGGTGCTTTGACGGCCTTCGCTTCCTTCGCGTCCGCTTCAGTGCCCAACTCCCTCTTCTTCAAAGGAACGATGCCAGTCGGTAGCGGGAACGAATGGCGTGGGATGTCAATCTGGAGGCAGCACCGATGTGCATTATAAAGGACGAACTCGGTCGCGCCGATTAGTTGAAGATCAACTTCGAGAGGAGGCCTCATGAGGAGATCAAGCGAAAGCAAACATGCCGGTGCGCAAGTGAAGAAGCTTTGTGTCACGGTGCGGAAGTGAGACCGTCAGTCTTCACGTCTCTTTAGCCACGGAACACGGTTCGCCACGATGCCACCGAAGCCTAACACGTCGACTATATGATAAAGGGGGCTTTGTTGGAAGAGCTTCGAAGCGGTTGGCATTCCCTCACGGTGGTCGAATTTGAAGTGCAAATCAAGCCAGCAATTCAAGACAAGTGCGCAACCGAAAGGAGGCTTACCCATGCTCGAGGCAGTAAGGCCGCTGTAAAGATAGGCAAGGACGGCGGGTCCCACCCTCTTTCCACTCTAGATCCCACGAATAGCACTCAGTTGGTCTTCCTACACCATGTTGTCGGTATAAGGAAATAAGAGAGCACCCGCCAGACAGATAGTGAACCCCTTCATGATTCCTTCTAAGTAGTCATCATCTGGTGCCCCCCTCAGGGCGTCCATGACCCACTCCGCGAGCTTTTGCAAATCAATCCCCTTTTGATTATGCACCTTCCTGGCCGCGTCAGGCAGCATGAAGCTTCCAAGGACGCTTTCGGAAGTCCCCCGTGTCAGCATCCGCATAGCCTTCACCTTCCCGTCACTCTTGAATTTCTTCAATCCGAGCAAAAGTTCCACCTCCTCGAGGAGGATGGTCACCTCGAAGGTCGGGAAGATAAAAAGTGTGGGTCTGGGGATGCCAGATTTCCACTAGTGCGCCCATAGCCGCCCAGTCCATACGTATCTTCTCGTAGTGTTTGGCGTGAATAAGGAGCCCCTGCAGATGCCACTTCGAGAGTATGGCCCTCATGCCGATGGAGATGTTGGAAGTTAGCTTTGAAAGCCATGGCAGTTTGGAAAACTTCCTCGGGCCTGGGAAGAGTGGATATGGCTGGAAGAGAAAAGAAAGAAGAAGAAATGAAGGAAGTAAGAAGAAGGTTCACGTGGAGAAATTTGAAAAGAATCAGCTTACCATATGCGACATGATCGTCCCACTCAAATGACCCTCGAGGTCGGAGAGTCGCCTGATCTCGCTGCTAGGCCTGCTCCTCTTCATAACGCGGGAAGACTCGCCTTCCATCCTGAAATCTCTAGATTCTCCTCTCTTTCCTCTCCTGAGCTTCCAAAACCCACCTTGATGCTTTTGAATGAACTAGCCTAAGGGGAGTTCTTATAGGAAGGGTAGGGCGCTACAGGACGGAACATGTCACATCAGCGGTCAGTGTCAGGATTTTGGCTAGATCTCCTTTCCATTGTGGTGCGATTCTGTAACGATTCTATTACTTTCTGATGTTATTGATCCATGTTGGCCTGTGCAGGTTTTACTAACGGACGTCTTTGTCCTATCTCCTGTCCCACCTTTCAATGGTTGGTCCACCATGTCATGCATCGTAGTATATGATACCTACGCTACTAGAACATGTCAAGGACCTTGCGGCCCGAACGAATCTGGGATTTGAGTTCCCCTTCAACAAAAACAGTGATGATCCCGGAAGAATTTGGGTTGTATGGATAGGCCGTTAACTTGTGGTAGCATAGGGACGACGGTTCCATTCAATGAGTTGGTGCGTGGATAAACGGGTCCCGGCCCAGTACCAGCTCACCAGATCGGTATCCTGACCCATTCTTAACAAGTTGACAATATTATCCTTGGCTATTTTCTATTTTAGTTTGTTTTAAATTTTTCTTTAAGCCCAGCATGCATTCATATAGGACTTTGATTTATTGCGGAAGATCATTCAAGTGATTAGATTACGAAAGCCGCTGTGCTTCAATTGTTACAAATATGAGACATTCCACTCCGAATGAAATACTAAGTTTCCTTGAAACGGCCCTACGCTGCTCTTCCAAAGGAGACCCTTGTTTGGACAGACCCTCAGATATTCCTTTACTTTTTACCTTGCTTGACCCACCTTGGCCGCAGCACTTCCACGTTGGCTGGTAACCGCTCCACAAAGGTGAAACCTGCAGGTTTATGACCCAGGTACTTCCACACCGAGAAGTTGGTCTCTTTTTGTTTCGTGCCTGAGCGCACATCTCACCCTCCCTTATTTGATCTCCGTCCAAGCAAATCGTCAAAATTTGAAAGACCTCCTTCAAGGTCGCCTCATTGAAACTTCAGGAAAGATTCCAAACAGTAACGTTAAAAGCGTGTCTCATCACACCTTGGCATCAACTTATCAGTCCGCTCCCACTTCACTCCACTTCGATACCAATCCACTACGTGTCGCTCCCTTGCAAAACAGACGCCAAGGCAGGGTAGCTGTAGACACGCCATTCCTGACATCTCCTGAGAAAGTCTCATATTACTATACGACGCCCCGCGGCGGATTTCGCATTTTGAATCACTTGAGTGCTTCCTTTTCTTGGGTCTTCTTCTGCCTTTTTTGACATCCGGAATCGTCTCGTCACGGCATTCGGACGGCATCAACACCAATCGGACGCACCGGAAGGTTCCAGAACCAGGAAGATGGTCTGGCGGTCGGCTGCCGAAGCCTTTTTTAGGGGACCCGGGGTCTTCATGGAGGCGTCCAAGCTCCTGGACGCCTCCATTACTTGAATTTATTTAATAACACAAAAAATACATAAAAAATATAAAAATTAATGGAGGCGTCCAGGCCCCTGGACGCCTCCATGAAAACAAATATAAAAAATACAAAATGCCAGCTTTGGCATAAAAACAAAACAAAAATAATAAAAAATATTTTCTTGGAGGCGTCCAGGCCCCTGGACGCCTCCATCAACTCACTCACGGGGCGCCGCCCACCGAACGACGGTTTGTCGTGTGTGAAAAAATCCAAATTGTGGAGACGTCCAGCCAGCTGGACGCGCCCATTTCTGAATCACGGGTCGCCGCTCCAAAACCACGCGTTGTGCCAAACCGCGTGCGTCTTTCGATGGAGTTCGGTGGATGTTATAGAGGCGTCCGGGACCCTGGACGCCCCCAAGAAAATATTCAAAAAAAATGAATAAAAATAGAATAAAATATTACTTCGGCCCTGATGGAGGTGTCCAGGGTCCAGGACGCCTCCACCCTCCGGAGCCCTATAAATAGAGGTCCACCCCCTCAGTTCTAGGGGAGCCAAGTAGAGATCCGATAGGCTGTCGGAGCCCAGAGGCTACCGGAGTCATTTCTAACCCGTGGGGTCTTTTGTAGGTGGAGGTTTTGCCGGCTTCTCGGGTGTCGAGGCTCGCGAGAGGAAGGCTATCTTCGTCCACCGCGCTTCCACGTCATCCCTACGCTGCCGGAGCTCCGCCGGATCTCACCCTCGGCTCCTCCAATAAGCCTTTTCTTCCCCTTTTTCTCCATAGTTCTTTACATTCATCATACTGCATCCTCTATCTCCCTACATAAGGGCGCCGTCTCTTGCATACTTCTTGCATTCATCATCGCATTTTCCTCCTACTCGAGTCCGAGAGGGGTTTAAAACCACACCAACCAGGTGTGTGTCAGGTCACGATCTCGTTACTTTTATTGCAAGGAATTGTTACTACACTGCCATTTTCTAATTCCGTTCGTTTATTGTCTACTGTTTTGCAAGGGTAACCAAGGAAAGCCCTCTCCGTCGGCCGGCCGAAGGGGGAGGAAGAAGCAACCCGCCATCTCCCGCTCTTGAGGTAGACGCGATCACTTTCTTTATTTTGGGGTCTTTTGGCCCCTGGCGATCACATCTTGTTCTCGAGGTCGCGGCGAGTCACTTCCCCAATGGCCGTTTAAATTTTCGTTCTTATATTCTCTTTATATTCTGTTATATTCTACTCATATTCTCGAGGCCGCGGCGAGTCACTTCCCCAATGGCCGTTTAAATTCCCGTTCTTATATGTTATATTCTTATCTATTCATATTCTCGAGGCCGCGGTGAGTCACTTCCCCAATGACCGTTTAAATTCCGCTCTTATATTCTCTTTGGGCCTCTTTGATTGAAGAATAAGGTGGGTTAAGGTGACCTTATTCATGCTAACCTCTTTGGTTGCAGAAATAAGCTATTCCACCAAAAAGGTGGGTTAAGGGCAAAAAAGGTGGGTTAAGATGGGTTAGACATATTCTAGCAAAAAGGTAGAATAAGCTAATCCGAATAAGGCCAAAGTAATATTCTTTATTTTTGGGAACACCCTAACCCGTGTTAGCTTATTCTCCTTAACTTATTCTTCAATCAAAGAGGCCCTTTATATTCTGTTATATTCTTATCTATTCATATTCTCGAGGCCACGGCGAGTCACTTCCCCAATGGCCGTTTAAATTCCCGCTCTTTATATTCTCCTTATATTCTGTTATATTCTTATCTGCTCATATTCTCGAGGCCGCGGCGAGTCACTTCCCCAATGGCCGTTTCAATTCTTGCTATTTAATTTCTGCACCATTCCCGTCCCCCCGAGGCCGCGGCGAGTCACTTCTCGCTATGGCCGTTTAACCCCCATATCTTGCTATATTACATCTGTCCCACTCGCCCCGCCGGAGTAATCTCCTGTGGTGGCCCCTTCTCTTTTCTCTTATTTCTGTGTTGCAGCAAACAAAACAGGAGCCCGCGCGCTCCGCGTCTTCTCCGCTCCCCGAACCGCGTGACGTCGCTCACATCAAATAGGGGCAGTCTTGACCCTCAAAAGTGAGCTTTCATGCTATATCTGGCAAATAAGGGCTACCAAAATGAGAAAATGAATCAATACAAAATTATGATTGGAAGGCATGGCAAGAGTGGCAGCACAGTTCCCCGCGGGACGTCATGAGCCCGGTCGCATGCGTGCCTGATAAATATGGGTCTAAAAATCAAAGACACAAAGTCCCAGCGTAACATGCTATCTCTTTGAGGGGTAGTACCCTGGAAGGAATTCGGGCCTTGATATCTCCCATCCTGCACGAAGCTTGTCTCTAATTTTTCTTCTGCTTCTCCCTCTTAGGCTAGGTTGTATCCCGGGTATGGCCATAGTAGGGGCACCATTCTTTAGAAGTGGTTGGTTGTGGTAAGCCACCCTCACATACACGCCCTGCTTAAGTAAAGCCTTTAATGAAAGGGGTAGGAATGACGATCCCTGGCCAGTAGTTTGAGCCCGTCTTTAGGTGCTGCAGATTGCTATGTCAAAATCAAAATTTCTAAAACAAATCAAATATTGTCAAAAATCCAAAAAAAATCAAATACTTCAAAATTTCAACAAAAAAATCAAATATTTCAAAAAACCTAAAAAATCAAATACTTCAAAAAAAATCCATAAAAATGATATACTATTGAAAATCTAAAAAAAAAAAATGTGTCTTTTTCATGCATTTGCATTTGTTTTAAGGACAGATACGTAATCCGTTTGATAAGTGTGCAGGTTGCAAGTACTCGGGCATTCCTTGCTATATCTTTATGCTCTACCTCCTGTCCACATCTTTGATCTGTTCTTTCCTTCTTCGATCCACTCTCTCTGTCTGTTCTGAAGCTCGTGTCCTTCCCAGCTTTTGTTTGTAATGATCATATCTTTATGAGAGGGCTTTGCCTCACAATTATGAACCTGGTGGTTCTGCTTCATTTTGATCTTGGGTTTTGATTGAAGTGCGTATTTGTTCATGTCTTTTGTCTCGCCGTGTCCTTGTCTCGTGTCTATGTCCCACCGTATCGTACCACACTTGTTGTTTTGTTCCTCACCACATGTTGTAAGTTGACTTGCACATGTTGATAGTCGTCCCTCTATGTTCCATGTGTTGTCCCAACCGTGTGATCGTCTGTCATGTCCTTGTCCCAACAGTGTGTTGTCCCGCCGCATTGGTGTCTTGTCATGCTGTGTTCGTGCATGCGTGTCGTTTGTTTATGCCTTGCATATGTGCTCGTTTGCCTTTGTTATGTTATGTTGATCGTCATGTTATGCCATGTTGTTTGTCGTTCAGTTAATCATTGTGTTATCTCTGCTATGTTTATACTCATTTGTCTTATTCATAAAAATCTAAAAATGAAAATCTAAAAAACTTGCCGTTTCACCTGCTCAGGTAAGTCAGGTATGGCCTTCTAACCATATCACCCTTATTGCATTATTAAATGGTACTATGCTATATTATCTCAAGAACCAGTTGGTTATCTACGTGTTCCAGGATCTGATGTTCCCCTTTAACAAAAACGATGATGATCCAGGTTCACATGTTTAATCTTCGGATAGGCCGTTAGGTTAGGATATCATGGGGAGGATGGTTCTATCCTGCACGCTGTGGTTGCGGATGGTATCTTGACTCTGATTTTCTCAACTTAGCAGTATTATTCACGAGTATTTTATATTTTAATCTTTCTTTGCATTTGTTTTAATGATTTCTTTTATTTTAGCCCAGCATGCATCATACGCATTCTTTTGAGCATTCATGCCCCATGGTTTGCTTGAAGAATGTCCCACCAGCGATGGTTAGCTGTGCGTTCAGTGTTTGAGTAAGAGGAACTAATTCCACTCTGAGTTGGAAGGTTCTCTTTGGTCAATTCGCTTAGTTTGGTTGATTAAGAGGTCCCCGTCTGGAGCTTTAGCCTGTTTCCTTTACTTTTGCTATCAGTTTCTGGCCTCCTCATTGGACTGCGGGATTGTATCCCCCATGAGGTTGGTCTTATCGATTTGCTTCATTTCGTCTAGTTTAGTTCCTCCAGACTCGTGTCACTTTTAGTTTTATCATTCCTTGCACTTGGTTCAGAGTTTTCCGGAAGATTCCTGTCACTTGTTGGTAAAAACGGGTGTCGTTTTACCTTAACGCCCGCTTTCCGGTCCACTCCGTTGCATTTTCGCTTCATCTCCATGTTTCATGTCATTTTCGCTTCACCTCCGCTCGCGCCCCTGCAAAGAAGACGTTAAGGAGAGGCATCCGTTGACACCCATTTTTTACCGATGAGTTGAGTCGTTCCTCTTACTCCCATTTGTTGATGCCTCGAGTTGTCCATCACTCGTTGGGGCTATTTTTAGGCACGTTTTGGGCCAGTTTTATGGGTAGCCTCCCTCCCTGGCTAGGTTCGTTTCAAATCTGGGCTTAATGGGCCTTGGTTTTTTGTTGATTGAGCTCTTCTATGAGTTTCAAGCGCCCATATACATGTACGGTTCATCCCAGGCCGCCTAATTGATGTGCAGTTGCCTGTGGACCGTCCATATATTTTGGAATATTTTGGTTAATTTTCTGAATTTCCACCGACAATACTTATGCGGTCTTCCCCTAGCCGTTCACTACGATGGACGGAGGGATAGTAGCCGCTCATCTCTCAGAGTCCTGCGCTTGGTGGTTTTCTCAGATAATTATCTAATTAATCTATTTATCACTGACAAGGCTAGAACGGTGGGTCTTTGGTCGCTCTACCTTTGAACGGTCTCATCTGAGCCGTTCATCTATGAGAGTCCAACGGCGAAGATTTCGGTCAGTTCGATGGATAGTTGGATAATATTTATGATTTATTTGAATTTCCACCGACAGGGTTGGACGGCTAGGACATGGCCGCACATCCCGTTGAGTGGTCTATCGTAAGACCGTTCATCCGTTCGATTCCTGAATTTCAACAAATTTTCTCTCTCTAGCCGTGGTTTTATCCCTAACTTCTCCCGTCATTTTCTCCGCGGATGCTGAACCATTTTGAGTATCGTTTCGACTGGATAAGAGATAATTCGATTATCTGCCATTTTTATTTGATAATCTCGACCTAAAAATGCTTCTAAACCCTAATTTCGAGCTAGAACTTTAGGTGCTCTATAAATAGACCCTAAAGGCTACCTTTGAAAAGGGGGGAGATTTTGGTCGATGGCGAAGCCCTGCCGAATCCTTGAGTGACCTACGACCAGGGAGGGAGGCCTTCTACGTCCATATAGGCCTCCGGTCCAGGGAGTAATTTCCATTTTGAGTCCTCTTGCATTCTGGATAGTCTCATCTTCTTCTCATTGCATGTTTGTTTCTACACATCTATTCTCCCACGTTTTCGTTGCTTGCGCTATCATTCACACACACACTCCCACGTTTTTGACGCCCCAGGGGTTTAAAACTCCCCAGGTATCCCCCACTTCACTTAGTTACATCTATTTCCTTTCATGTTAGCATTTACTACACTCCGTAGTTCTGATATTGGGTTTTTCTTTATGTTTTACACTCTGTTTCGCAGGTCAGCAATTCACTAACGCGAGGCCCATCCTTTCTGGCCGGCCGGAAAAGGTGGAGGTTGGTCCCTTTTACAACTTCTGGCGTGGTGGCCTTGTGCGGTTCCTAACAAGCCGTTCACGGAGACGTGCGGTGTTACCTGGGCCGTTCTTCTTCGTCTTGCGGTCGGGTCAGAGCCGTTCATCTGCCAGAAGTTCCTTATCTCGCATCCTCTACAGCGCCCTTAGACGGCCTATCGTGTGGCAGCACATCCTCACAGGCGGTTCCTCCTGAGCCATACATTCTCACAGCGCTGCTCATAAGGCGAGTGTCTCCCTCTTTCCAAGGTACGGTGTGTCAATCACATTAGGCACCTTGGTGGCGATCACAGTTATTTACACTCTTCTGTTCTCCTTCTACTGTTCCCATTTATTTTATATATCGATTTAGTAGAAGGGGAGAGAAGACATCTTTTAAGCCAATGAGGAGTAAAACAAACATGTCAACACCCAGGAAGGTGACCAGAGTCCTGGCCGCCCTCCTCTGCAAGGTGGCCAAAGGTTTGGCCGCCTTCCCCCTGTTTACTTGGTCAGAGAACGTGGCCCAGCTCGTGGCAACATTCTCTCCCTCGTTCCGCACGATCTCTACCCATGATTTGCAACTCCCGAGAAATGGAACCAAAGGCTGCCACTTCCGGAGAGGAGGGGAGGTTTTTTTGGAGAGTTGGGAGGGGAATCGAGGGGAGTTCGGCGGGGGAGAGAGTTGGAAGAAGTCCAGAGGAGAACGGGAGTTCACGGAACTTCGTCCCGGAGGCTTCTTCTTCTTCCTTCCATCTGGTTTGAACCTCTTCACTTCCGATTCCCTGCTTCCTGTGTGTATCTCGACTTCCAGCTAAGTACGACATTGCATATAGCATCCTCCTAGCCCCCAATCCTAAGAGGTTTTTCTTAAAAAACAAAGGGGAGGTGGGTGGTCGAAAGTCTCGACCATCCTTCCTTCCCACCCCCCAGGTACTTGACCACCATTTTTTGTTTGGGTTCCATTTTGTTAGATCATATATTGCACTACAAGTTCACTAATGGTCTTTCTTTTTGTGTTTTCTTGAGCTACGTTGCAGGACTTCAGCACAAAGGATGAGCAGGGCACCTTGCCCTTGGCCGGCCGAGGACGAGGAAGAGGAAACCCACTTCTCCCCATCTTGAACATCTCCCCGCGATCATCATCCTGTGAGGTTCAGGTAAAACGACCTCTGGCGATCACATTCTAATCTCTTTTGTTCCTCTGTAGGTACCCTCACACGGAGACTTGCCATCTTCACACGTTCCATTCCATTCCATTCCATTCCAACCCATTCATGGCAACCAATCTGGGCGCCTATAGTGTTCCTTTCCTTCCTTGAATGGATGAGCATTTCATTCCTTTTATCCCGAAGGCACACCTGCAAAATAGATTCTTATTTTGCATACATAGGTACCCAAATCTTCTTGGGTCCTTAAGGATCTGTAACACCTCTAGCATGTGCTTTCCACAGTTTTTGTGCATTAAAATCATCATTTTCTCTATTTGTCATAAGACAAATTTTCTCTTCTTCTTCTTCGTCTGAAGTGCTTGCCTCTTCTTCTTCATCATCATCGCTCCAAGTGCACATCATGGCTTTAGGCTTATTTCCTTTGGCCTTAGTAGCTTTCCTCAGCAATTCTGGGCATTCTCCATGAACATGCCCCGGTTCCTTGCATTAGTAGCGAATCAACTTACTAGATTTTTTAGGCTGTTCAGGTTTAAGACCGGAATCTCTGTTTATCTGTGGCGACCATTTCTTCTTCTAGAATTTACCTTTACTCCTTAAGAATGTCTTAAACTTCCTTGTGAGCAGAGCATTATCACCCAGGCTTCCTTCTTGATAGACATCTTCATTGTCCTCACCGGACTCATCAGTGCTCTTAGAGACTTTGATAACCATTGACTTCTTTTTCTTATGATCTTCCTCGTTCCTTCTCAGGTTCAGCTCATATGTCATGAGCGAACCTATCAACCCATTGTTGTACTCAGACATTTTCTCAGTAAAATAATACGAAATGAATGCTCAGGGATTTCCCTGAACACCTTTAAAGCATTGTTCACCCAGCCCTTTCTACGACACACCGGACCCAATCAAGGGTCCTAACCAGTTCACCGTGACCAACGGCATCACCAATAGTTGATTGGGGCCACCCTCGATCACCTAGCTTGCTGGTCTACGTGCCTTCAACCAAGCCACCCGGGCTAACCCGGGCGTGTCCTGACCACAAGTCACGACACGTGGCATCCAGCAACAAGGCCGTGATCTACTCCCAAGACGTCACCCCCCCAGCATTCTAAAGTCAAAGGAAGACTCATCTCAGTCAACCACGGGCTTTGGAGACCCATAGCACGTTCATGCGGCCCATGCACGTGTGCCAGGAATTTTCCCGAACACTTCACGGGCACGCATATCCCAGCAATTCTACAGCAAGCCGGGGGCCAACCCGCGGCCCCAGCACACCAACCTTATTGTAAGACAACAGTCCAGAAAGTTGGGCCCACCCTCGTCTCTTAGACATACGACGACGAGCCGTTTACTTTCAGCTCCTGGGGCAACCCCGGGCTGCCCTGTCAACCTGCCTTACAACACGGCATACGTCACGAGGCCGGGCCCACACGCCCAAAATGCCTTCTCTCGACTCCTGCGAGCTCTCACCCTCAACCTGGGGCCAAATCTAAGGCTCGCCAGTCAGCTACCCAAGCCGTTCGGCAACTCGAGGTCTGTCGAAAATTTTCCCAAACACCTTGCGAGCGGTAGCAATAACCTTAAACAATTGACCCCCACGGGTCAATTCCAGCACTTTTTCGGCCCGAGTCCTTCAAAGGACACTGCCAAACAACCATGAGAGCTCACCCGGGCCAACCCCGTGCGACGGCCGCCCGGGGGTAGTTCGCCCCGGACGTAGCCGCGCCCCAGGGAGAGCAAACTCCCCTTAGGGGTCGCGCCCTCCTCCCAGCTCCATGGGTCCCGCTGCCATCCCGTCCCAGCTCTATGTAAAGGTTAATCGACGTAGCCGCGCGGAGAAACTCACGAAGATGCAGCCTCGGGATTACAAGGGTCAACACCCCGGTCCATGCGCACAAGTGGCCAGCCAACCAGTCTAAGCTCGTATCCTTTATCCTCGTGCGGTCACACGGAGTCAACGTGGGCCCAAAATAGATAAAAATAAAATTTTATAGGCCAATGGGGAAAACCCCCATGTCCAGCCCGCGTAAACCCCCCCCATAAAACAAAAAAAAAAGATTTTTTAAAGGAAAAAAACCCCATGTCTAGCCCACGTAAACCCCCCTGGGGGGGGTTACGCGGACCAGACTGCCCCCCCCCCCAAGTTTGGTCGGCGTAAACCCCCCCGAAAAATAAAAAAAAGTTTTTTTTCAATGGGAAACAAACCCATTGGGGGGGGTTTACGCGGACCAGACTGGCCCCCCCAGTCTGGTCCGCGAAAACACCCCAGAAACAAAAAAGAATGTTTTTTTAATCAAAAAAAGAAACCCCCAACCCAGCCCCCCAGGAGGGGTTTATGCGGACCGGACCCCCCCCCCCGGTCTGGTCTGTGTAAGCCTCCCTCCCCCACTCAGAAAAAAAAATATTTCCATGGGGTTTACGCGGACCAGATCGCACCCCCCAATCCAGTCCGCATAAACCCCCCCTGACCCTTCAACTTCCCTATAAAATACCCTTAGAAGCTCAAGGGGCATAGAGGGAAGCACGTAGGGAATGAACTACTAGCACCGGACCATCAAGCGCGAGGACCTAAGCCCCAAGGCTTCTGGCAAGGACGCGAGGAGCTAAACAGGTGTTGGGTGGCTTGTTGATCGGCTCGTATATGCCGAGGGTATGTCAAACATACTTCCCTCACATAGCGTCTAGCCGTCTCACTCAAGTCCATCCCCCACATGCAAGGTGTTATGTTAACGGCAAACACACCCACACATCGGGTCCACCTGCGCACGGCACGACATGACAATGAAGCGCACGCCATAATGCTGAAATCACCCCTGTCATGGGGCAACGTGCCCGCCGCTCACCTCGAGCCGACCACAGACCGTCCCGAGTTAACCGGACCATCGCCCAGAAGTAACATTCCCGGGACCGACCTTAACTCCCCGGCATGAAGACACTCACCTACTGGGCCCGTACCCGACCACTCGTCTTGAGCCGCATTCGACCTCCCTTAGATGCCAGCCAGTGTCCACCCCTGCCATCCAGTCTAGCCCTCCCTCGACGATTCGGGCACGTCCCAAGCTCCTTGAGGAGAGCCCCTGTAAAACACGCGGATAATCCTCTTTATCCTGCAACGACCCAGGAACCGACCTATGAGTCGAAATTGTCCCGTGGCTTGCACCAGTTGTATTTCGGCCCTTTCGGCCCCTTTGTAAAGCCCACATGGCTCCCATAAAGCATAAAACCAGTTGAATATGCATACACGTACCCCGGGTTCCAGTTTCCTCCCCGCACTAGCCAGTGTGCAACCCATTTCCCAGGTCTCGGTTTACCAATCCCTTAGCTGCAAGATATACCCAGTTCCCTGTCCTTGGCTTCAGAAATATCCAGGCTTTTCTTCAACATAGAATAAAGGTGTTCGGATTCAATCCGATGTAAATAAACATCAGTTGCTTGCGTCCGGTGGGGAAAGATGTCTCGTACACGAATCCCCATAATTGTCTGCGCACTCGCACCCATGGAGCCTCTCTTCTCTGCACGTGTTGCCCGATCACCTGTGCCCACGTGCTGCGCCCTGGTGGTGCTTCCCCCAGTCAACTTTTGGTTCCATAGGTGATTGTTGAGAAATCGACTAGCACGCCTGCACCCTGTCCGGTCACCCTAACTCCCAGAGACCTCTCGTGCAAGTTGACCCCTCTCGACTTTTCGTAAAAGGTGAGTGTACAGTCTGTTGCATCCCCTAGTTGATGTTTGGTGTTTGGTTTTAATGATAATAAAACAATTGTGCTTGTGTGTATGTTTCATTGAGCAACATGTATACATCTTGGTTGATGAGTTAAAAGATGACTTCAAGTGATTGTTGCATCCCCTATTTGATGTTTGATGGTTGGTTTTAATGATAACAAAATGATTAATGCCAGCAAAAGTTATTTTATGATATCATCAAAGGCGCCGAGAAGAGCTGTGCAGCGGGTTCAGGATGATACTGGCTACAGGTATCACGTAGGCTCACTCCGCTATCTTGGCATACCTCTCAACCCAGGCCGACTGAATGTTGCAGATTTTGTCCCTCTTGTTGACTCTTTCAACAATCGATTGGCTGGCTGGAGCTCTAGCCTCCTATCGCAGGCAGGGAGAGTGGTTTTAATCAAAATTGTCCTCAGAAGTCTGCCAATTTATCTGGCCTCATCTGTTAACATCCCTGCTGGTATCTGCAAGCACATGGACCGGCTATGTGCTAATTTCTTCTGGAGTGGTACTGAAAACACTAACAAAAGGCATTGGATTGCATGGACGGAGCTCCAGAAATCTTTTGAGGAAGGGGGCTTGGGGATTTGGGGCCTCCAAGACATACAACTTTCTCTTACTGTCAAGCAGCTGTGGAATATATTACGTGGTGATTCATTGTGGTCCCGTTTTGCCCGGAACCGATTTCTCAAGAAACATCTTCAAGAAGAACAGAGGCAATTCCCTGCTAGTATAAAAAAGAATATATTCAACTGAGCTAAGGAATTGGTCCTTAGCCACTCGAGGTGGATCGTGGGGGATGGGGCAGATATAGACTTTCTCCGGGACACCTGGATTGGAGACCGACCTCTTATCCATCTCTTGAAGCCTGGAACTAATCCTGGCAATTACCCAGGCATCAGTGTCCGTGACATGATTATGGACCAGCAACACCCTTTATGGCATAACATGATCATTCCGGTTGAAGTGCTCAAGGTTGATACTAACAGCGAGAAGGACATATGCGTTTGGACCGGGCACGGCTCTGGCAGTTTCACCTCCTCGTCAGCTTATCGGATGATTGCACCCCTCGGTGTTCGACAAAATGCCTGGAGGAAATTATGGCACAATGCATTCTCCCCGCAGGCATGTCTCATTACTTGGAAAGTCATACATCGAGCTGTTGATGTGGATAGTCGTGTGGCGGATTGTAGCATTCCCCTTGCTTCCAAGTGTGTTTGCTGTATTCATCCACAAACAGAAGACCTCAATCACCTGTTCGTTCACAGTGATCTTGCAGTGGCTTTATGGTCTTGGCTTGCTCCTCTTATCAGCTCTAAAATTCATCTCAGTAACCAGATTACTACCCGATGCTGGAACTTTATCTTTAAGTCTTCTCCTAAGTCTACCATCCATTTCGCTAGTCTGTATGCTTCCATCCTGATGGCTTGGGAAATTTGGAAAGCCTATTGTGCTGCAAGGTATGAAGGAGCCATCCCTTCCTTGAAGAGAATTCAGAATTCAATTATTAGCAATCTGGCAGAGGCTATTAAGGCCGTCAAGTTTACTACAACCTTATCATATAGCGAGGCCCAGATTCTTCTTTCCTTCAACCTCCGACCTGAAGTCAAAGTTAAGCTCCCTAAAATTGTCAAGTGGTGGCCACCGAGCTCGAATCTCTACCTCAATGTTGACGGAGCTTCTAGAGGTAACCCAGGTCCCTGTGGAGGAGGTGGATGCATTAGAGACACAACTGGCAAGCTTATAGTGGGGTTCTCCTTTTTCTATGGCGTTGGTACAAGCTTGATAGCTGAGACAAGAGCGCTTTATGATGGCCTCCAACTCGCCCGTGAGATGGGAAGCAATTTATCTGTCATATAATCTGACTGTGATGTGCTTGTTACTGCGATTCACAATCAGTCTATTCCTTACTGGTCTATTTTCCCTTGGTGGCGAGGAATCTTAAAGCTTCTGCAACTCTTCAAGTGCCCAATCAAACATGTGTACAGGGAAGGCAACTTCGCGGCTGATAGCTTGGCCGTAGATGCTTGCCGTTTAGGTGGCAATCGTATCTTCTAGACAGAGAGAGATCTTCCTCGCCCGGCTAGAGGAGCCATTCTGCTCGACAAAACAGGGCTTCCCAATCTTCGTTTCTGTTAAAGGGTTTCTGTGGGCTGGTGTTTCTTGTCTTTGTGTTGATATTGGCCAGCTATGAGGCCTCCCGATTGTACTTAAACCTTTTTCTACCATAATAAAATTTTGCCTATGACGGGCATCCTGGCCTACCATGGGCTTTGAGTTTAAAAAAAAATGATTGTGCTTGTGTGTATGTTTCATTGAGCAATATGTATGCATCTTGGTTGATGAGTTAAAAGATGACTTCATGGTTCTCAGTTGAAAGTCATACAAATGATTGTTATTTTATGAGCTCATGCCTTGACTACCTTGGCTTGCAGGATCAAATTATATGGTTCACGCTTGGAAAATAAAGGAGTGCATCAATGAAGTTCTTCTTCTAAAAAGGGAGTAAACTCACTCATTACATTGCGTTGACTCCTTCCATGTTTCATGCAAATCAAAGGGTTTTTCAAAGTCTTGATTGAGTATTTTCATGCATTTTTCACATGAGATTTTTGGGCTTGAAATATACTCAATCTATTTACTTGAAATTTGATGAATGTGATTTTATTGATGCTTTCTCATTATATGGATTTTTGGTCATTCAGTCTTGGCAATACAAGATGAAATGCATGGTGTGGTCAAAATGCTTATTTGATAGATTTGAAATCATGCAAGTCTTTTATGCTATGAACTCATAATTCCTCTCTTGAGTCTTTGACATTAGGTTGTTTATGTTATATCTTGTTCTAGAAAGGGAGTAATGGTTGGAAGACACCTAAATATCACATGGATGCATGGTAATATCAGTACACCTCTGTCTGTCTCATGGGGTTGTGAGGATTGTGAAGAATGGCCTTTGTGGAATGAGATTTCATGGATCTTTTGTATAATCTTGAATGTATTTCATGCATATTTTCCTTGAGATATTAAGAGCCATGATGGTGAGTTCTAGTTGAGTTTGTCACATGAAACTTGTTAAGCTAGCCTATACTCACTTTCATGTCCATGCATATTATTAATGGGTCATTGTGGCCTAGAATGCAAATGGAAGTGCTTTTGTTAATCTTGGTAGAAATCGGTTTCATGATGCCCATCTAATGGGTGAAATGGTTTGATCTTTGGTCAATAGATTGAAGGATGCTAAAAGGGTTCTCATGCTTATCTTTTACTCGTTCTTAATATTTTGTATGTACTTCATGCATTTATCATTTGGATTATTGAGCTAAAGTTCTAATCATTTTTCTCATGATTTTGCAGGTTAAGATCCTTAGTATAAACCCTCCAAGATCAAAGGGGTTTGATCACACTGATTATTTGGGCCAACTAAGGATCAAAGGGACTGAACTCTGCACAAAGTGGCATGTCTACAGAGTTTGGTCGACCGAACTTCACAGAGCTAGTGGCTTTCAGCTCTGCAGAAGTTAGGTCGACTGACCCCATTTTTCGGTCGACCGATTGCAGCGAAAACCCAAAAATGAGGATCCAAAAATATTCAAAACCCAATCCACTTGTGCTTAACTTTTACCCCTTTGCCTTTGGGTTCATGGTAGACCTATTGGAGGTCTTTTGGAGGATTATAGAAGGGTTATAATGGTCTTTTGATTTCTTCTATATATGCATTTGTACATGTGAACTCCGAATTTGAAAAGAGATATACCCTAATGTGCTTATTTTCTATCTTGTAGGAGAAGAAGGCCACGGAGGAGAAAAAGTGGACTTGGAAGGAGGATTTCATCTACTTCAAGTGATTTCTGAAGCAAGTGGAAGAAGGAAAAAGGGAGCGGCTTGAAGAGAGGAGCAAGAGGACATTCACATCGACTACATCCGTCTTCCCTCCGACCCGAGCTTCAAGAAACATCATCTATCGGCCTTGGAAAATAAAGGGGGATCATTTCTATATATTCTATCTATTTTTTGTGATGTGTTTCATGTTCTATATTTTGGGTTAAGCATATTTTAGATATTCGTCTCGATTCTTCTGAACTAGAAATACACTATGTGTGTGTGACCATCTGCGTACGGTCGTGTGTCTATTGTGCTGCGTTTGTTGCAGCGTGTGTGTGTGTGTGTGTGTGTGTGTGTGTGTGTGTGTGTGTGTGTGTGTGTGTGTGTGTGTGTGTGTGTGTGTGTGTGTGTGTGTGTGTGCTGTTGGACTTACGATCTAGAGCGTCTGGGGTTCGTCCCCGTTGGTGCTGTGTCTACAGCGTGAGGAGAGTTCTCCTCGTGGGGATTTATCCCTTTGTGTGTATTGGAGCGTCGCCTCCGTGTTGGAGATTTATCCCCGAGTGAAGTCTTACCGGTTTGTTCGTTTCCAATGGTAATAAAATTAGCCTCCTAGAGACCTGATGGTGGAGTGGCTATCCCCTTACCTCTGACAAGGGGTGCACTCTCCCATCTATCCCTAGGCAGGGTTTTCCAAAAAAAAAAAAGTCATACTGGTTTGGTAAGGGGTGGACGTAGGGAGCCTGTCGTGGTCCCGAACCACCTTAAAATTTTCTATGTCCTGTGGTTTGCTTTGTGGATGTGTGCTTAATTGTTTAAATTGCTTGAATGTTCGAGTGAGTGCAACGTGATTGAGAGAACGTGTTTGCCCTTGCTTAGTTTATTTCTATTAATCTCGTTAAACTTGTTAATTTCGCTTAGTAAAGTTTTAATTTATCAAATCACGTGGGGGATAATTCAACTCCCCTTCTTGTCCGCTCGCCTACCTCAGGACCAACAATTGGTATCAGAGGCACGACTCTATCTTCTTGAGGTCTCATGACCTATAGAGAGATCCCTAAGCGAGTTTCATTGTGCAACATGTCTAATTTTACTCTTCCTTCTTGTTATGATGGTAGTAACTACACTTTTTAGAGAAATAGCATGTGTGCTTATCTTGGTTTTAATGAGCATGAAATCTAGAAAGTCATATGTGATGGTCAACATAAACTTCCATCAAATGAAAGAGAATGGAATGACAAGCATATGAAGAAAAATGAAATCAATCTTCGAGCTTTGGGTGTTATAAGGAATAGCATGGAGCCTCATGTTCTTTCTCGAATTTCCCCTTGCAGGTCAGCCAGAGATTTATGGGATCAACTAGCAAAGTATGAAGCCAATGAAAAGACTTCGCAAGTCGGCTCAAGCTTAATGGCCAATGATGAAGAAAGCAAAGAAAGCTCGGAGGTAGAATCTAAAGGTGAGGAAATTTCTTTTGAAGAGTTAATGGATCTTTATGAGCAACTGTTAGGCAGATACAAAAAGGTCAAATCTGAAAATAAAAAATTGACAAAGAAAATTGAAGATGTTGTGAATACTTCTACTTCATGTGAAAATGTGCATGCTAACCCTTCTTGTGAAAACTGCAAAACTTTGGAATTAAAAATTGAATGTCTAGAAGATCGAAATGAAGGTTTAGAATCCAAAGTTGAACTATATTCAGATGAGCTTTCTTGTATGACTGAAGACCTTGAAATGGTTAGAAGAACTAATTCATCTCTTGCATTTGAAAATGATTGTTATGAATTACGTGAGCAAAATGAAACTTTATTGTCTAAAATTTCTTTGCTTGAGAAAAATGAAGAATGTCTTAAGAACAAGCTAGCTTCTTTATCTGATGATGATAAGTTGTTAGAAAAGTTCTTGACACTGAATTAGATAGCAAAAGCATCATGACTGAAAATGAAGAATTTAAAAAGAAAAATGGTGCCATGCTAATCTAGAATTCTTTGCTTGAAGGTAGATTGAAAGGTTTTGATAAGTTTCAAAAAGAAAACTCATTGTTGAAACATGAGAATGAACAATTGTTTGTTAAGATCTCAAAGTTTGCTGAAACTGAGATAGTTCTTGAAAAATTAACTGAAAAATTACATGCTATAAATGATGAAAACAAGAAAGTCATGGAAGAAAATGAAAATTCATCTGTAAATTGTTTGTTGAATGATAAGGTTTGTGCATGTGAAGAAGAAATCACAAGTGCTGAATTACATATCTCTGCTTTAGAAGAAGTGCAAACCTTAAAAGATGACTTGTCAATATTTGTTAAAGGAAAAGAAACTTTGGACAAAATACTTGGTGTAAATATGAATGCTCAGAAGGAGGGTCTTGGATACAATGCTATGAATAAAAAATATTTTGAAAATAAATTAAAATTTTCTTTTGTTCATACTTCCGACATTCCTAACACTTCCAAAGCTCCTCCTCCCACTTCTCAAAAAAAAATTTATGAAAATGATTTTGAGAAAATGAGAAATGTCAACACAAAATCTTTCATGCCAAATAAATCTCGAAAAATGAAATCTAATATTAAATGTTTCTATTGTGGTATGTCTAGACATGTCATGGATGAATGTGTTGTCATGAAGAAAGATGAACAATATGCTTTCAAGAGAAAAAGAAATGTTTCTTGCTTCTATTGTCACAAACTTGACCATGTGATGGATAATTACTTTGTGAAGTAAAATGATGATTTTTATGCCATGAATGCTAAGTCAAATGTTCAAAGAAAATTCAGTGACAAACATATTTTTCGTGCTAAAAGATTTTCATCTAACAAGGGAAAGTTCTATGGAAAAACTCAAGCTTACAATGAAAATTCATTCGATAGAACTACCAATCCTTGTTGTTTTCATTGTGGAAAGTATGGGCATATAATGAAAAACTGTTAGTTTTTGAGAACTGATAATTTCCATGCTTCTAGAATGAATGCTAGGTTTAATTTTGTTAAATCTAGATCTTTTGAAAATAGAAGATGGAATGAATTTGAAAACTCTTTTGTTCAAAAAGGAAAGTCTTTTGGTAAAGTTACCACTCCTCAATGCTTTTATTGTAGAAACCATAGACATGTTATTGAGGATTGCAGGATCATGAAGAATGATGACATGGAGGCAATGAAAAAGAAGAAGAATATGTTTGCCAAGAGTGCTACTAACCTCGAGGGACCCAAGAAGGCTTGGGTGCCAAAATATGTCAAATGAGTTAGTTTTGATAAAGGTGTGCCTTGAGGTATGTAAGAATGAAAGATGTTCCAATAAAAAGGAACAAGACACACTCATTTAATAAAACCTCAACTTTACTTCTTTTATTGTCAAACTTGGTGATGTTGATGTTATCCTAATGCTACTTTGTTTTGCTTTAATTGCAAGTTCTTAACAAGCCATTCATGCTCTCATTGAATGAATGTTTGGTATATCAAATGGTGTTATGTGAAATGACAGATTAAGTATGTCAGGAAGTTAACACTATGCTTGAGTTAGATCCTTGGATCAAGACCTCCGCCAAGTACCAAAATTCAGAAACTTAGTTGTTTGGCTTATGAGGAATCATGCATCGTGAATGAAATCAATTTACTCTTGATTTGTATTACTTTCAAATTGAATCTGAAAAACTTTCTTATTTCAAAAGGGAAAAATTTCTAAACTGTGAAATTGCTTGATCACTAATACAACAATTAGTATTAAATGTTGACATTGACTCAGTTTAAAGCTGAATGACTTTGTGTGATTACTTTGCAAAAATGATAAGTTGATTGACATATTCAAAAATCACTTCTTGTTAATAGATATTCAAACACTTGTCTTGTTTGATCATCAAATTCTGTTTGAAAGTTGTTGGACACTTGATCATGTGCATCAAAATGTATTTTATATATTCAAACATATAGGTCATATCATGTTCAAACTGAAGCTCATATCTCATACAATACTATTTTTGAATGATCATGATTGAACTATTGGGTTCTAAAGAATATGGCTCTTCATGTTGAAATCTGAAATAAAATGCTTTTGGTTCTGTTCGAGTCTCAATGAAAATTCATCTTCTGAATTCATCGGTTTCATGCTTAGTTGAATGTCTTGGCATGCACAAAAATTGAAAATCTACATAAAGAGATTGCATTGGCATCCGTGCATATCATTCACATATTCTGCATGCATTGTGAATATGAGTCTCATTGCATATCATGATTCATGAGTGCTTGCATGAATGTTTCTATGAATTCTTGCATGTGTGTATGTATATAGTTTATGAAACCACTTGTCTTTTCTAAGACTTCACCTCCTTCTTATATAACAATGCAGTGATTTTATTCATATGTGATATATGTCATACATTTAGGGGGAGTCATAGTTGTCTTGACAAATTCATTTTATACATGCAAAATAAAATTTTACCCCCAGCATTGGAATTTCTATGACCTTATGCCTTATTGATAAATAATATTACAATTGAGTCATCACTGGAGTGTTTCATGTCACACACTCAGGGGGAGTAAATATTTGATAAGTGCATCTAGATAGGGGGAGCTGCATTGTTATGTGTTCATAAAACTTTCGGTATATATGTTGAATCAAATTCATACACTTCATGCACAAAATGTGAAAATGAGTGTTAGTGATAAGGATATAGGAATTTCTTTTTAACACTCTAGAGATTTTAAACTTGCTGCATGAATATTAAAGAGGCAATTGAGGAAAAAGCTGCTTGCCTATTTTTGTAGAAAGAATCTGAAAAGAATGGCAGAGCAATGCTCAGTCTCACCGAGTAAACTAGATACACGTCACTTGAGACGTGATGTGGTTCACTTCTGAAAGGTGTTGTACTGTAATATCTCTGTTCAAAATGAGGTGAAATTGTTCAATATTCTGAGTAACCGGGGAGTCTGGCATGTGCTCCATGTGTCTTCTCGCATAAAAAGGGATATTATGAACCTGATCACTCTTGAAAAATTCTGATTGCCAATGTGATATTGCTTGAGTTAAAAAATTCTGGTGAAAACTCTTTGTGGCAGAGCGTAGCCTCCAATACGTTGTTCTCATAAATTGAATGCAGTTTGTATAATCTCTCATTGTGTTGATCTGAAAATCAGAATATCCATATTGCAACAATCTATTTTCATGTTATTCACCTACACATATGGAAATTTGATTTAATATGTATTTAGAAAATTGATTTCCTGCATTGGCTATTGCATAACTCTTATGCGTGATTGCACAACCTCCTAGGTGTTATACATGATCATTCTAGTTGTTTTGACTCTCATGCACATTTCTTATACATATTCATGTATTTATGTGCCCTCATTTGTAAGCATCCAGCTTTATGCATTTCAATAGAAAACTAAAAATTTGAAAATCTAAAAATCAAAGAAACTCATTTGATGTGTCATCACTTGTATGCATTGAGTTTTATGCATTTCAAAAGAAAAATCTAAAAATCAAAGAAAAGCATTTGATGTTTCAACTGTTATGTTTGTTGACAAACATCTTGCCTTTGCCTTGCTATTACATCTTGTGAAAATTTGAAATAGGCTTTAGGCTTTGAATGGTATTATCTTGATGTGTTTACTTAGTCTGTAAGTCTTAAGCCTACACACCTACCATATCCATAATCAACAAGTGGAATGTCAAACTAAGTAGTCGAGAATCCCCATTGAGGCAAATGAGGAAACTCGTGCCGAACGGTGAAGTAAAAATCCACATGCGTGACGAATCCAAGTAGCCGGGAATCCCCATTGAGACATATGAGGAAACTCGCGCCGAACGTTGAAGTCCATTAAAAGAAACAAAAAGGGGTTGTGCGAAGCTACCGAAAGTCGAGAATCTAAAGTGAAAGTGTAGAGAGGAGATTACTTTCTAGTGCTCTTTAGAAAATCTGAATATCTATATATTTTGAAGCTCATTGTTTATGCATCACATTTCACATATGGGTATCTTTGTGATGAATGTATACTATAAATTTACCTACATTCATGGTTTATGTAGTACTTCTAGTTGTGTATGCAAAACTCTTTTAGATATGCATCATGTCTTACATTTTGATAATGAATCACTTGCTCCATTCTTAACCCGTGCCTCACGTAGGGGGAGTTACTAGTAGTATGATTTGCATGCTTGATGGTTATGCTTGTGTGCTTGCTTGTTCATGCATTCTCCTTTGGTCTAATTCTGAACATAATCTTTGCATTTGAAGGATAGAAGTCACAATGTGCATTGCTACATGTCTTGCATTCTTAGCATTCACATAGTGCATATTCTTAGCATTTGAAAGATAAAACTCATGGTTTGCACTCTTGCATATTTGGCATTTTCAGCATGCATATAGTGCACATTTTCATAATGCATCATTTTGAACACTTCATCTTGGCACATATATTCCAACAATTTGAACAACATTTGGTATCATATCTTTGGGCAAATAATTAGTAACATTTGGTATAAGAATTGGTATCATATCTTCAAGCCTCACATGTTCATATCATTTCTAATAACCCCACTGTCAGTTATCTTTTTGTAGATGACAAAAAGGGGGAGAATGTTGGTTGTGTGCTCAATGCTTTTGTGCTCAACGTTTTATGCTTAATGAGAGAGAGTAGTTTTGAGGGAGAATGTGATTGAATGTGATTGAATGTTTTATCTTTCATTCTCATAACATTCATTGAAATGCTTCTACTCTATCTTTTGGAACTCTCGCACACATCATTTTGTCATCATCAAAAGGGGGAGATTGTTGCATCCCCTAGTTGATGTTTGGTGTTTGGTTTTAATGATAACAAAACGATTGTGCTTGTGTGTATGTTTCATTGAGCAACATGTATGCATCTTGGTTGATGAGTTAAAAGATGACTTCAAGTGATTGTTACATCCCCTAGTTGATGTTTGGTGTTTGGTTTTAATGATAACAAAACGATTGTGCTTGTGTGTATATTTCATTGAGCAACATATATGCATCTTGGTTGATGAGTTATAAGATTACTTCAAAGTTCTCACTTGGAAGTCATACAAATAATTATTGTTTAAGGAGCTCATGCCTTGATTACCTTGGCTTGCAGGATAAAAATCATTGGTTCACGCTTGGAACTCAAAGGAGTGCATCAATGAAGTTCTTCTTCTAAAAAGGGAGTTAACTCTCTCGTTACATTGTGTTGACTCCTTCCATATTTCATGTATTTCATCAAAGGATTTTTCAAAGTCTTGATTGAGTATTTTCATGCATTTTCCATATGATATTTTTGGGCTTGAAATATGCTCAATCTATTTACTTGAAATTTGATAAATGTGATTTTATTGATGCTTTCTCATTATATGGATTTTTGGTCATTCAGACTTGGAAATACAAGATGAAATGCATGGTGTGGTCAAAATACTTATTTGATAGATTTGAAATCATGCAAGTCTTTTATGCTATGAACTCATAATTCCACTCTTGACTCTATGACATTGGGTTGTTTATGTTATATCTTGTTCTAGCAAGGGAGTGATGGTTGGAAGACACCTAAATATCACATGGATGCATGGTAATATCATTTCACCTTTGTCTATCTCATGGGGTTGTGGGGATTGTGAAGAATGGCCTTTATGGAATGAGATTTCATAGATCTTTTGTATAATCTTGAATGCATTTCATGCATATTTCCCTTGAGATATTAAAAGCCATGATGGTGAGTTCTAGTTGAGTTTGTCACATGAAACTTGTTAAGCTAGCCTATACTCACTTCTATGGTTATGCATATTATTAATGGGGTCATTGTGGCCTAGAATGCAAATGGAAGCGCTTTTGTTAATCTTGGTAGAAACCGATTTCATGATGCCCATCTAATGTGTGAAATGGTTTGATCTTTGGTCAATATATTGAAGGATGATAAAAGGGTTCTCATGCTTATCTTTTACTCGTTCTTAATGCTTTGTATGTACTTCATGCATTTATCATTTGGATTATTGAGCTAAAGTTCTAATCATTTTTCTCATGGTTTTGCAGGTTAAGATCCTTAGTATAAACCCTCCAAGATCAAAGGGGTTTGATCACACTGATTATTTTGGGCAACTAAGGATCAAAGGGACTGAACTCTGCACAAACTGGCATGTCTACAGAGTTTGGTTGACCGAACTGGGCAGTTCGATCGACCGAACTTCCCAGAGCTAGTGGCTTTCAGCTCTGCAGAAGTTAGGTCGACTGACCCCATTTTTCGGTCGACCGATTGCGGCATAAACCCAAAAATGAGGATCCGAAAACATTCAAAACCCAATCCACTTGTACTTAACTTTTACCCCTTTGCCATTGGGTTCATGGTAGACCTATTGGGGGTCTTTTGGAGGATTATAGAAGGGTTATAATGGTCTTTTGATTTCTTCTATATATGCATATGTGTGAACTCCAAATTTGAAAAGAGATATACCCTAATGTGCTTATTTTCTATCTTGTAGGAGAAGAAGGTCAAGGAGGAGAAAAGGAGGACTTGGAAGGAGGATTTCATCTACTTCAAGTGATTTTTGAAGCAAGTGAAGAAGGAAAAAGGGAGCGACTTGAAGATAGGAGCAAGAGGATGTTCACATCGACTGCATCTGTCTTCCCTCTGACCCGAGCTTCAAGAAACATCATCTATCGGCCTTGGAAAACAAAGGGTGATCATTTCTATATCTTCTATCTATTCTTTGTGATGTGTTTCATGTTTTGTATTTTGGGTTGAGCATATTTTGAATATTCGTCTCGATTCTTCTGAACTAGAAATACACTATTTGTGTATGACCATCTGCATACGGTCGTGTGTCTATTGTGCTGCGTTTGTTGCAGCGTGTGTGTGTGTGTGCTGTTGGACATACGATCCAGAGCGTCTGGGGTTCGTCCCTGTTGGTGCTGTGTCTACAGCGTGAGGAGAGTTCTCCTCGTGGGGATTTATCCCCGTGTGTGTATTATGTTGTGCCCCTGTGGTTTTGATGATAGCAAACACTATAAGTCACCCCTGCATTCTATGTATGCATTGGTTTATGCATTAACCTCAACGTATTACGCTATAGAGGCCTGTGCAAAATCCTGTTCTTGTGTCTCTGGCTGCGTCTCTTTCACGTCTTAGCACACCTAGTGTCTGTGTTAGCATGCTGGGTCCTGCATGACAAGTCAGTGTTAGCATGCATTGTAATGCATACTAGTCTAAGCTAGCTGAGTCTAAGTCAGTGCATGTCTATGTTTAGACCATATTAAGTCAGTGCATGTTTGCATGATGCATATTGAGAGTCGATACACGTCCTGACTTGGTGTAACACTTAGTTCATTCTGTATTGAGTCCGTGAATATGCTGCATTTCAACTGAATAAGGTCTATGCATACACACATCAAGTCGGTGCACATTTTCTTGTCCAGCATATAGAGTCGGTGCATGCTTTCTGTAAAAGCATAAAACGTTGGTAAAAGAGTTGGTGCATACCTTGTTACTGTGTATTTCAAGGTTGGTACATTTTACTGTTTAACTCGGTGCACACCACTGTTCCTATGCATAGCGTCTCAGTCTGCGTCTTATTAAGCGTCTCATGGTGGCCTGGAGTCGATGCTTGTGTGTGTCTCATTTAGCGTCTCACACACACCTAGAGTCGGTGCAACTTTGCATGTTACTTGCATACAGTAGGTGCACTCCTTGACTAGGTGCAAGTTTTGCATTTCACACAACAAGTGCTGCCTCGATGCATCTTTTGTCTAAGGCACATACTTGGTCTGCCCCGGTGCAAGTTTTTGCTGTGAGCCTACATAGTCACTGCATATTATGTTAGTGCATATAAAGCTCACTAAGCTTGTGCACTCCACCGTCTAGAGTCAGTACATGTCACTGTTCATGTGCATCTAGGTCTGAGCACCATTTGTCTAAGGCACATACCATAGTCGGTGCACACACGTCTTATGCTATATTTCTCTTTTATCTTGTTCACATTTTATGTCAGTGTACGTTTTGTCTGAGTCGTACAAAGATCAGTGCACATCTTCTTTATGCATAAAGTGAGTCTGTGCATGATTGTTTTGTTGGCACTTAAAGTCTATGCTTTTCACGATGCAAGGTCGGTGCAAAGTCGCATTGCGTAGAATAGAGTCTGTGCACATTCTCTTGTGCAATGACCAAACTCGGTGCACATCTGGTGTGTGCAAGACCGAACTTGGTGCAAGCTGCATTTTATGCATTCATATGGTCGGTGCAAGTCTACCTTGTGCTAGCCAACTCAGTGCAACTCTCACTACTGCATGCATACATGTCTGTACTACTCTAATTAATGAGTGCATATAAGTCAGTACATTCTTGTCTTGGGTCACAATACGGTTTGTGCACATCTGCTCATGTGCTGATTAAGTCTGTGCACATGATTGTTGTGTGACCAAATTGAGTCCGTGCATATGTGTACTTATGCTATATTGAGTCTGTGCATGTTTGCTCTAATACCTTATCAAGTCTATACAATCTTCATAAGTACCTGACTATCGTATGTCTTGACAGACTAACATGATAACTGCTCGTGATTATTAAGAAGGGCATGTGATCCAAGGCGGGCCGTTCCTATCCAAAGACTACCACGTGGAAAGCTACAGTGCCCAGATTTGGACACGTGGCTGAGAGCCTTCTGGAAGCATTTGGCGGGAGTGTTCCCTCCACACACCCAATGCGTGAGCCCGTGGGTCCCAGACTGAAGATATATAAGATCCCTCTTCTGCAATCAAAAGAATAACGATGAGAAAGAGAAAGAAAGAATGAGGAGAGTTGCAGAGAAGAATAGAGCAGAATAAAAAGAGAGTTCGTGAGATAAAGAGAAGAAAAGAGAGAGCAGCAGAGAAGGAGAAAGAAGAAGAAAGAAGAGATCAAAAGAGAGTGAGATCAAGAAGAGAGTATACATTTTCTGAAGTCTTGTTCACTGGCACCTGGATCAGATCCAGGCCAGTTTGCTCCTGCATGAGCAATATATCATCGTGTTTCATTTCCAACTTTTAGTTGCTGATTTCCATCATTTTTGTTTTCTATTTTTCATCCTTATTCAAGTTGTTTGTCTGCAGAGGTTAAGCTATAATCCTCAGCGGGCAGAGGAGGATTCCTCTGGATAGCAAGATGTGATTGCTCAATGGAAGCAAGCTATGTTGCTCAGCGGTTGTAGGTAAGCTGTAATGCCCAACAGTTTAAGCTGTGTATCAGCGGGAAGCCTCACTCTGGTTTGAGTGGAGGATGGACGTAGGTCTGTGGGCAACAGACTGAACCATCTAAAATTCCGTGTGTTCTGTGGTTTGCGAGTGTGTTTGTTTCCCTATCTTCTACCTCCTTCACATGGTAATTATTTTTGTTGTCTAGCACATGTGCTCTTGATTAATATGCTTCTACTGCGAAAGCGTTTCTGAATTGTGTACTTAATATAGAGGCAGTGGGTTTCATAGCAGTATATCTTAGTACCAGTCTTCTGCTGCATTTAGAGTTCATATAGTGCTTGATGCATGTTCAGTGTTTAAAGTTGAACCTCAACAGTTATCCATTCAGCTGAGCCATTCAA
This sequence comes from Amorphophallus konjac, assembly GCA_022559845.1. Lineage (NCBI taxonomy): Eukaryota > Viridiplantae > Streptophyta > Magnoliopsida > Alismatales > Araceae > Amorphophallus > Amorphophallus konjac. The sequence goes on from CM040127.1 coordinate 271,722,022, forward strand.
CTATATTTCGACACGATTTACATCAAGAGTTTTCAATGTAAGTAAAATTTTAAAGGGGAGATTCATTCACCCCCCTCTGAATCCGGGCCTAGCACCACAACAATTGGTATCAGAGCGGGTTGCTATGTAATCAGATCCAACGATCCGCAGCAAATCCTATAGCTTCCTTGGTGCATTTCAGAGAGGGTCTTGTCTCTTTGTGTTCGGTGCTTTGTTTTGCTGATTTGGTGTCGTGCCTTACTGTTGTTTGACTTCGGTGCATTTTTCATACATTGCCCTTAGATCTATACTTGGTCAGTCATTCTTCGATGGCTCATCTGCCGATCTTCAGAGGTAATGATTTTGATCTATGGCTGGAGAACTTGCATCGGTATGTAAGATCAACAGATCCTGACCTTTGGAAGGTAATGGTTCACGGTCCACATAAATTATCGAGAGATAAATCTAAATGGACTGATAAGGATAGATTAAAAGACTATGTCAACTCTCGAGCATTAGATTTAATGAAAGCATCACTTGACAGAGCTCAGATTTCATGTGTTTCATCCTGCAGGTCTACCAAGGAAATCTTGAATAAATTGAAGACTACCAGCTCTGGAAATGAAGACCGATGCATGATGGCTCAGGGCAGTGAACAAAGCAGCAAAGAAGACGAAGATGAGGTACCTTCTGAATTTGACAATTATATTGAGGATGATTGGATTGCTGCATACAACGAGTTGCTTGATTCTTACGAACAGTTGAGAAAACAAAATAAAAGGATGAAAAAGAAAATTGATCAGAACAGTACTAACTCATCTTGTAAAAATTGCTTGAATCTGAAACAATCGTATGATGCTTGTCTATGTGATATTCTTAGACATAAAGAACAAGTTTCATTGCTGAAAAATGAAAACAATGAATTTGTTGAAAAGATTTCTAAACTGGAAGATCAGCTGGATATTAAAAATGATGAGCTTCTAATGAAATTGCAAGAGCTGAATAAGATCAATTCTGAAGTAGACAAATTGAAACTTGAGAATGTTGAACTTCAGAAGAACAATGAAAAATGTGAAGCTAAGATAAAAGAACTCAAGGAGAAACCTTCAAATGTCTGTTCTATAGAGTCAACTTGCAATAAATGTCCTTTCCTAAAGGAACGTAATGGAGATCTCTACCTTGAAAATGAATGGCAGAGGAAGTTGATTGCTTCCCTTAAAGAAGAAAATAAAGATTTGTTGGAAGAGAAATTTGAATTTGAACAAAGAGAAGAGAAATTGATTGAAAGACTAGACTTAATACCAAGTAGTGAAAAATGCAATGAAGAAATTGAGAAGTTGATTGAGGAGAATAAAGATATGAAAGAACAAAACAAGAAACTCATGGTCCTGAATGGAGTAATTTCAGAGAGGCTTCTGGCTATCGAGAAAGAAAGACCCGCTAATAAGGAAATTCAATTTGATAAGCTTGAGGAGGAAAACATTGAATTGAAAGCTGAAATTGAAATTTTCCAATGGTTAAACACTGGTATGTCCGAAAAGCTTCTCACATTAGAAAAAGGAAAATCTGTCTGCATTGAAGAATCTGAAAAATTGAGGAATCTAGAACAAGACGTTGAGAAATATAAAACTGCAAACAAGGTGCTGAGTGAATGCGTTAATTGCAGTGAACAATAGATTGCCAGTTATGAGATACATATTGCATCTCTAGAAAATGAAATTCGTGATTTGAAAAACTATTTGTCAAAGTTTGTTAATGGTCAAGAAAACTTGGATAAGTTGCTAGGAGTCAAGATAAATTTTCAGAAAGAAGGGTTGGGCTATAACCCTGCAAAGAAAAAGAGCTTTGAAAACAAAATGCAAACAACCTTTATTTCCAGTGTTGGTTCTCACACCTCACCGAACCCACCTGTGTTTCAATTTACTGCTCAAAGGAGTCAGAAGCAAAATGCTCAGAAAAGTCAGGAACCAACTAAAAGGATTAAAAGGGTTGACCACCTGCGGAAGAAGCCTACTCAAACCAATATCAAAAGTGTGCATTCTGTAAACAAAACGAACACACACAAACATGCACATAAAAAGGAGAATCAGAATTTTAGAACAATGAATGCCGAGAATTCATCCTATAGCAACTATGCTACTAGGAAATCGGATGCCCCATGCCATTACTGTGGTAGGTATGGTCATTTCATGAATGAATGTTTTGTCATGAAATATGATGATAGGATGCATGCTAAATTCTTTGTAAATCATCATGGCCCGTATACAAACAAACCTGTAGCAAACCAGCACATCATATGTTTTAATTATAACAAGCCTGGTCACAAGACTATTGAATGCTGGTCAGGGTCTCATTGGAATAATACAGGTAAGCACATCGGGTGCTTCGAATGTGGAAAGTATGGCCACACAGTCAAGGACTTTTGGCATGCTCAGGGAAATACATTTAACTCCAAATCTGCTAAAATCCCTGTAAAAAGACATGTTTTTGATAGGAGCCTTAAAGGAATAAATTCTCCATGTTTCAATTGTGGTAAGCCAGGTCATAAATCTGTAAATTGTTGGCTAACCTACAATAAGAGACAAAATGTTCATGTAAATAACAAAAAGTTTCATGCTCATGCACATAGATTTCATACTTATGTTGATGTGCATAATAAGACCAAAAAGTTTGTTATCTCATGTAGATATTGTGGAAAATTTGGACACTCTATGGCTAATTGTTCTCTGATGGAATTTGATGACTATCTGGCTAAGAAACTATTTAGAACACTTTCTGGGAGTAATACAGGACCCAAGGCTGCTCGGGTTCCTGCTGGATCAAAATAACCTAGCTGTTGCAGGTGTGCCTTGGAAAGAAATAAACAAGGGGTTAATAAACTAAGGCACTCAAGATTTAAAACCCCATGATTGCACTCTTCAGGTCAGTTCTGAAAATTCTATTTAAATTCTGTCCTTTGAAGTTTTTTGTTCTAGAATCAACATTAAGTATACATGGTTGCATTTTCATGTGTTATCTGATTTGTTGAAGTTGAGTTTCTTATTGCACATGTTAATTCATTTGTGCACCTCCTAATTGAATTTCTTTGAAAATCTGAAATACACATGAAAATGATTGTAGTCTATCTCAGATTGCATTGCATATGTGTTTCATGAGCATAATTCATGATTTTCCTTGCACAATGATTTATGTGTCTGTGGCTGTTAATTTTTAGCTTCATAATGCACATAGTCAGGGGGAGTCTGCCAGTCCCCTGCATGATCTTCATGCCACACATAGTCAGGAGGAATCTGCAGTGCATTTAGCCAAGGGAAATAAGTGATCATGACTCTCATGTTCGTGGTCAGGAAATACTCTTAGGAGAGTCATTGTGTATGCATACATGTAGTGTAGTGCATTGCATATCATCATATTTGAAAAAATCTAAAGAGAAATGACTCATTGCATCTAGACAGGGGGAGCATATTAGACTCATTAGTCTTTCATAATCTGAACCCTTCCAAATCTAGTCACTCAAATCTTTCTCGAGTTGAATTAGACTTTATTGTTGTCAAGTTGATCTATCTGTATTCCAGACTCAACTATTGGTTTCTTGTAAATCTATCTGATGCATATTGATCATACCTGTTGCAAGCATGAGTTCCATTTTTCTTACTCTCTATGCATGATTGTCAAATGTCTCTTGCTGCTGAATGCTTTGTCTATGTTGAACGTACAGAGAAGTGAAGAAATATCAATTTGTGTACCCTTTCATAAATCTGAAATCACCTTTAATGAAGAATCTTCTATTATACAGGTTTAAGAATGCTTGTTGATTTGAATTGGTCTAAGTCTTATGTATTCCTAAGTTTGACTTTGAAGGACCTGAAAATATCTGAATCAATTTTTTAATAAACCTTAACTGACTGTCTCATATAAGTTCATGTAAGATCTTCCGACATCTGAAAATTAAAACCTTGACTTACTTTGGTTGAAATACATGAAACCTGTATTATTTTTAAACAAGTCACTTTGAAAATTAAAAGGGCAACAACAGTAAAATCATTGTAAAAGAAATGAATGTAGTGGCAGAGCAATGACTGAATTGCACTGAGAAACTGAACCCTCCGTCAAAAAAATGGAGAGGAATTCATGTCATGAAGTGCTTCATGTTACCTCTGTTCATATGGTCAAATCTATAAGACTGGTTTCACTTAGTAACTGGGGGTACTGGCGTCTGATAAATGTGTACCTTAATGTCAAAGGTGTAAATCATCTATGTAGTTTTTTTATCAGAGACAGATATGGTAGTTTATGCTTAGTAATTGGGGGTACTGGCGTCTGACCCACGTGTACCCTTAATGTCAAAGGTATAAATGACACATGTCTGTTCACTAAGCTCAATGTTAAAAGTAAAAGTGAAAAAGATTTGTTGTAACCCTTGCAATTCAAAATTCACTAAGTGTCATTTTGTTTAACCTCAATAATCTTGACTGTTTTTCCTAAAGAAGTCATTGGAATTAATTGTGTAAGATGAAAAGAGGTTGAACTAGAATGTTATATGAGAAATTGGTTCATTTTTATTTAAAAAAAATTGCTTCAGATATGAGTATTGTATTTTATTGACAAACCTTGTATACATCATTCCTAAACCATGCTTGTCAATTAATGTCATTTCATAAGCTTTTATAATAGAAGATTCTGAAACTTTAAACATGGATATATGGATTGGGTACCCCACTGAAAATCTTTTCTTCTCATGTACTTTGGTTTGGAGATCACACCTGCTCAGATTCTGTTCACTTGGAACTCTTGTGCTTCTCTTCTACTCTCTATTATCACTGTACCAGGTATCAGACTTTCAATCTCATTGATCCTGTGCTTGCTGATCATCCATGACCCTCTTGTTGCATTTAAGGGGGAGTAGCGTTTCTATGCCTTAATGACTTAGTCAAAGGGGGAGTTCATGATGAAGTCAAAGAGGGAGATTCTACATCAATCATTTCATGCATGCTTATATTTCTCTCTCAATCTATTTTCTTTTTGTTGAAGTCCAAGGGGGAGAATAATTTGCCATCAGTCAGTGTGACTCATAGCGTTGCCATCATCAAAAAGGGGGAGATTGTTGTGCCCCTGTGGTTTTGATGATAGCAAACACTATAAGTCACCACTGCATCTGTGTATGCATTGGTTTATGCATTAACCTCAACGTATTACGCTAAAGAGGCCTGTGCAAAATCCTGTTCTTGTGTCTCTAGCTACGTCTCTATCGCGTCTTAGCACACCTAGTGTCTGTGTTAGCATGCTGGGTCCTGCATGACAAGTCAGTGTTAACATGCATTGTAATGCATACTAGTCTAAGCTAGCTGAGTCTAAGTTAGTGCATGTCTATGTTTAAACTATATTAAGTCAGTGCATGTTTGCATGATGCATATTGAGAGTCGATACACGTCCTGACTTGGTATAACACTTAGTTCATTCTGTATTGAGTCTGTGAATATGCTGCATTTCAACTGAATAAGGTCCGTGCATACACACATCAAGTCGGTGCACATTTTCTTGTCCAACATACAGAGTCGGTGCATGCTTTTTGTAAAAGCATAAAACGTAGGTAAAAGATTCGGTGCATACCTTGTTAATGTGCATTTCAAGGTTGGTACATTTTACTGTTTAACTTGGTGCACACCACTGTTCCTATGCATAGCGTCTCAGTCTGCGTCTTATTAAGCGTCTCATGGTGGCCTGGAGTCGATGCTTGTGTGTGTCTCATTTAGCGTCTCACACACACCTAGAGTCGGTGCAACTTTGCATGTTACTTGCATACAGTAGGTGCACTCCTTGCCTAGGTGAAAGTTTTGCATTTCACACAACAAGTGCTGCCTCGGTGCATCTTTTGTCTAAGGCACATACTTGGTCTGCCTCGGTGCAAGTTTTTGCTGTGAGCCTACATAGTCACTGCATATTAGGTTAGTGCATATAAAGCTCACTAAGCTTGTGCACTCCACCGTCTAGAGTCAATACATGTCACTGTTCATGTGCATCGAGGTCTGAGCATCGTTTGTCTAAGGCACATACCATAGTCGGTGCACACACATCTTATGCAATATTTCTCTTTTGTCTTGTTCACATTTTATGTCAGTGTACGTTTTGTCTGAGTCGTACAAAGATCAGTGCACATCTTCTTTATGCATAAAGTGAGTCTGTGCATGATTATTTTGTTGGCACTTAAAGTCTATGCTTTTCACGATGCAAGGTCGGTGCAAAGTCGTATTGCGTAGAATAGAGTCTGTGCACGTTCTCTTGTGCAATGACCAAAGTCGGTGCACATCTGGTGTGTCCGAGACCGAACTTGGTGCAAGCTGCATTTTATGCATTCATATGGTCGGTGCAAGTCTACCTTGTGCTAGCCAACCCAGTGCAACTCTCACTGTTGAATGCATACATGTCTGTGCTACTCTAATTAATGAGTGCATATAAGTCGGTACATTCTTGTCTTGGGTCACAATACGGTTTGTACACATCTGCTCATGTGCTGATTAAGTCTGTGCACATGATTGATGCGTGACCAAATTGAGTCCGTGCATATGTGTACTTATGCCATATTGAGTCTGTGCATGTTTGCTCTAATACCTTATCAAGTCTATACAATCTTCATAAGTACCTAACTATCATATGTCTTGACAGACTAACTGGACAACTACTCGTGATTATTAAGAATGGCACGTGATCCACAGCAGACCGTTCCTGTCCAAGGACTGCCACGTGGAAAGCTACAGTGCCTAGATTTGGACGCATGGCTGAGATCCTTCTGGAAGCATTTGGCGGGAGTGTTCCCTCCACACGCCCAATACGTGAGCCCGTGGGTCCCAGACTGAAGATATATAAGATCCATCTTCTGCAATCAAAAGAATAACGATGAGGAAGAGAAAGAAAGAATGAGGAGAGTTGCAGAGAAGAATAGAGCAGAAGAAAAAGAGAGTTCGTGAGATAAAGAGAAGAAAAGAGAGCAGCAGATAAGGAGAAAGAAGAGATCAAAATAGAGTGAGATCAAGAAGAGAGTATACATTTTCTGAAGTCTTGTTCACTGGCACTTGGATCAGATCCAGGCCAGTTTGCTCATGCGTGAGCAATATATCATCGGGTTTCATTTCCAACTTTTAGTTTCTGATTTCCATCATTTTTGTTTTCTATTTTTCATCCTTGTTCAAGCTGTTTGTCAGCAGAGGTTAAGCTGTAATCCTCAGCGGGCAGAGGAGGATTCCTCTGAACAGCAAGCTGTGATTGCTCAGTGGAAGCAAGCTGTGTTGCTCAGCGGTTGTAGGCAAGTTGTAATGCCCAGCAATTTAAGCTGCGTATCAGCGGGAAGCCTCACTCTGGTTTGAGTGGGGGATAGACGTAGGTCTGCGGGTAGCAGACTGAACCATCTAAAATTCCGTGTGTTCTGTGGTTTGCGAGTGTGTTTGTTTCCCTATCTTCTACCTCCTTCACAGGGTAATTGTTTTTGTTGTCTAGCACTTATGCTCTTGATTAATCTGCTTCTACTGCGAAAGCATTTCTGAATTGTGTACTTAATATAGAGGCAGTGGGTTTCATAGCAGTATATTTTAGTACCAGTCTTCTGCTGCATTTAGAGTTCATATAGTGCTTGATGCATGTTCAGTGTTCAAAGTTGAACCTAAATAGTTATCCGTCCAGCTGAGCCATTTAGCTATATTTCGACACGATTTACATCAAGAGTTTTCAATCTAAGCAAAAATTTAAAGGGGAGATTCATTCACCCCCCCTCTGAATTCGGGCCTAGCACCACAACATATTGGAGCGTCACCTCCGTGTTGGGGATTTATCTCCAAGTGAAGCCTTATCGGTTTGGTAAGGGGTGGACGTAGGGAGCCGTCGTGGTCCCGAACCACCTTAAAAATTCCTGTGTCTCATGGTTTGCTTTGTGGATGTGTGGTTAATTGTTTAAATTGCTTGAATGTTCGAGTGAGTGCGGCGAGATTGAGGGAACTTGTTTACCCTTGCTTAGTTTATTTCTATCAATCTCGTTAAACTTGTTAATTCCGCTTTGTAAAGTTTTAATTTACCAAATCACGTGGGGGACAATTCAACCCCCCTTCTTGTCCGCTCGCCTACCCCCGGACCAACAAGTACTGCCGTAAGAGGCATATAGCTAAAAAGGAGAATATCTCTAAGATAACATCAACTCCCTTATTTTCCTTTATTGTTTTATTCCCCCTCTCACTGCGGTCACCGACGCATCTTTCGCCCGCCGCGCCCGAACGGAGGTGAAACAAAAAGTTGACACGCCTGGTGGGACGTCTCCCGCCTTTCTTCTTTCTGTTGAAGAGAAGTTTGTGCCAGCCCTAAAGTCGTGGTGTCCTTTTCCTATCCTTGCAAGAGAGGTAGAGGAGGGACACGCATCCCTACAGCTTCCAGCTCACGTTCTGATAGCAGGACCACGCCCGACGATCGTCTTCGACCGTCGCTCCCTTCTAGCAACCAACAGTCCAGCAACCATGGCCCCGTGACTTATGGCCCCATCGTCATCGCTACCCATACACGGGTGGGCTACTTGGCGGCGCCGATCGCTTTCGACGACTTTGCCCCTGTCATCGGATCGCCCTACTTCCTAGGTGTGGTCCCTATGGCTGTTCTGTAGCCGATTCCAGTTCATGTTCCTACTCGTGCGGTCAACGCGCCGTGATCTTCTCCAGCACCGGTGGCCCGCCCGAGTGTCAGACTCGAGGCCTCCACTACTGGCCCCCGTAGGGCCCCCGGATCGTCTCTTGCCCGAACAAGCGTCAGCTCTCGGGCCTAGCACCGATCGATCTCCAACACGGGCTCTACGCCCCAGACTTTGGCTTCTATCTCAGCACTTCATGCGGGCTTCTTGCCTCGGGTCCCCGGCCCCTCAGCTCCTTGCTCGGGCTTCCAATCCCGGGCTCCAGTCGAGCCTGCTCCCGACACGAGTTTCTTGCCCCGGGTTCAAGGCTCCCCAGCACTTTACTCGGGCTTTCTGGCCCGAGCCACGATCGAGCCAATACTCAATACGGGTTCCCAAGCCAGAGTTTGAGGCTCCCTAGTATCTGGCTCGAGTACACAACCCTGAGTCTCACCAAGGTCAGTCCCAGATGCGGACTCTCCCCATTGGGCCCCTAGCCTCCTGGCTCTACAATGGGGTCTCTACCCCTATAATCCAGCAATGCCAACTCCCAGTACAGGGTTTCCCTCTCAGGATACAGCAACCACAGCGCCCAGCATGGGCCTTCGGCCCCATATTCCAGTCACGCCAGCGCTCGGCACAGGTTTACAACCTCGAGTTGCCAGCCTCACAGCGTCTTCCATGACATCGATTCTCGGTGCAAGAGTGTCAGCTCTGGCATCGGCAACACTCTTATCGGCCCGGGCAAAACCCTACGCTCGGGTCACTCAACCCTCGGCTCTCAGTGTGGGCATCATCCCTCGAAGGCCGATCCCAGCACTCTTCGATGACAGCTTCGCGCTATTGACCGTGGTAGACCAGGTCTTCTCCGTCTACCGCCTCAAAGTGGGATCCTCCTCGGCTCCCCAGAAAAAAGCATCGCAGTGGCCGCAGAAGTAGGTGACCCACTACCGCAACCAGTAATTCTGGCAAGACCCTTCTTGTCGGCGACTTGAGGATTCATCTCAATGGGGGCGAGCCAATCGTACCGCGGGATCAGATCGTGTCCATGATCCCTACTACCAACCACTTTAACCTCCTACAACAAACGCGAGAGGACAAAGCGGCACTAAGAGAAGCAGGTGCCTCGGCAACAAACCGGCGGCACCTGCACCAGCCTGATATCCAGGCTCCCAAGTCTCCTCAAAAGAGTAATGACAAGGGAGGTCAACAACTTAGCCTGAGAAGAATCTGAGTTACCCCAGAGGAGGCTCAAGCTGTTCGGAGGGTGTGTACCAAGGACCTCCTTCGAACACCTGGGCGCGGCATCGAGCGAGACATAGCTGAGTCTACATCGACACAGTCCGACGGCACCTTGTCGCCCAGCATCTATCACCTAAATAGGCGGAAACAAAGAAGGGCTCGTGCCAGGCCCCGCCAGCACCCAGCAACAAGCTCTCTGAAGGCCCTCCTACAAGACCTTCTTCAGGAGCGAGACCTTCACCCTCAGCAACCTACTAGGCCTCCGACCGAAGCACCGACACTACCAATTGGGAACAATGGTGCCAACACCTCAGCAGTAGCCGCCCAAATCCCGACAACAGCAGGATTCGGCGCGCCATTAGTGGAAGCCCATCTGCGAGCATCTAACACGCCAGTGCCAGAAAGTCTTGTGGCGCAATGGCAGATGATTGAGCGGATCGTCGAGACGAAGCTCGCCCTGTACGGGGAAGGGGTTGCCACTATAGACCTCTACAGTGTACCCTACCCACTACATCACCAGTTGAAAAAGCTTCCCCCGAAGTACGTCAAGCCCCCGAAGCTACAAATGTTCGACGGGCAAGGGTCTCCACATGAACACTTAGCCTATTACATTACGGCCATGGGTGAGCTAGCGTTGGACAAGTCGTACCTCCTCTGCTACTTCGCCACTTCACTTACGGGAACATCCTTTCAATGGTACTCCCGCCTGAAGCCTAATTCAGTAGCCGACTGGGCAGATCTCCAGAAGAAATTCCTCGCCTATTTCTAGACGGCTGAGTGCAAGGTCTCCCTAGCAGAGCTCTGCTCTCTTCAACAGAAGAAAGACGAGGGCGCCCTCGACTTCATCAAGAGATGGCGAGACCTCAGTATGAGGTGTGTCAATCCGCTGGTCCAAGAGGATGCCATCACCATATGCCGCAAAGGCTTGGCAGCCGAGGTCAACGAAAAGCTTCTCGGCACCAACATTAAAGGCTTCGACCAGTTCAACTCGACAGTCACCGAAATAGAGATGTTCTTCGCCGATAACCCGAGCTATACTCCAGCGAAGGGTAAACAGGTGCGAGAATGCCAACCCGGTAAGGAGAAGAACATCATTGAGTTCACCCCCACCGCCAAGTCCAGCAAGGAGGGCAAGATAAGCGGCTCCAACAAGAAGCCAATGAACAAGCCAGCCGCTCCTTCCTTTTCAGAGCGTATGAGGACACCCTTCTCCTTTAAGAAGGAACATATGAAGATGCTCTTCGACCTCTATATGGCTCAGAAGATCATCGAGCTGCCAGAAGTTCACAAGCCAGACGAGACCCAGAAAATCGATGACCCTGGCTATTACCCATATCATCGTATGCTAGGTTACCCACTTGAAGATTGCTACGTCTTCAAGACTCAGGCACAGAAGCTGATTCGAGATGGTCTCATCAAAATGAAGAGCGGTCTCGTCGATCCATCATAGCCACATGTGTGGTCCAGACCTGCCAAGATGGCGCGTGTGATTCACTACATAGCTAGTGTAATTCACATGAAGGCTGCATTCTCTATCTCTGATGTTGAAGCAGAGGAGCCCAGCACCAGCTAGGGTGAGCACTCACTGTGGTATTTGGAGAGGAGACCCTGGCATGACCACATACCTCTCTCCTTTCCAAGAGAAAGGACCAGGCGGCTCCTCGATGCCCTCGTCGATAGGGGGCAAATCATGGCCTACTAGCCGCCGACAGACTACACCCAATGGGACTTTAGTCATCCCCAGTACTACCCTTTCCACGCCAGAATCTGTCACGCGATCGAATCCCACGAGAAAGTTCAACACTTAATCCAGGAACAGATCCAATGGGAGTAGATTGATGTTGAGGGGAATTCCATGGCGACTCTGAGGCTCCGAGAAGTTGTTGAAGAAACCCTGGGCATTGCCAGAAATGCACCAGATCACTCAGATCCTCCTCAAGCAAATGGGCATGGATTGCCTTATCGACATGTCTCGGAGTGGCTAAAGTTTCGAACTGATAATCGAGAAGCTCTCGAGTGGCTGCGAGGCCGTAGAAGGCGGGACTATAGCAACCCTGGTAATTGAAAGGACTAGAAAGTCCAAATAAATTAAAACCAATAATTAATCAAGGCCCAAACCTTATATACAACCCCGTGATTCCCTAATGGGCCTTATAAAAAGATCTCATAGACCCTACCCTTGTATTATAATGAATTAAGAATAGAATAACATTTTTAAGTAGGCATTAAATGCACAACATAATTTTATTTGAATTAAGAATCAATAAATCTTGAAGAAAACATCAATTTATATTTTATTCATAATTTATAAAATTCAATATCCAACATTTATTACATTATAATTTTATTAGAAGGAAGAAGTATATGTTAATGAGATTTAAATGTATTAAAGAAAGTTAAAAGGCAAAAAGAATGGGCATATGTATCATTTTGGTTTTGTTGTGGTTGCATGACAAAACCAAAGTGTGAAATGCGCCCATCAAATGAGCGCATTATTCCAATACAACGACCATGTCTTGGACGTTAGTTCCTAAGGCACATTAATAGTGCCACTTTTTGTTTTAAAGGAATTTTTAAAAGCTAATTACATGAAAAAATCAAGAAAAATGGAAACAAATACTACCCCAAAAATTTCATGTTAATACCCCTTCAAATAAAAAAAGATAAAATCCCAAAAGATTGTTACTCTTTAAATTAACATTAATAACGTAAACGGTTCGAACTGTATTAATCAAATTGGGGAAAATTATGTTTCGGAAAGATTTAAAAAGGGAATACAAATACTAATAGGACTAGAACCAAGACGATTGAGTCCCAATAGAACTCTAACCCCTTAGGGTACCCAAAACACTATAAATACCCCCTTGATAACCCTATGTTACTCTGCTACCTTAAACACCCCCGTTAGTGCTTCTCTCCCATTCTTTCTCAGCAACCTTAGCTTCGTGCAAACCACAAACCAAAGCTGTTGTTGGTCTCCTAAGATCAAGCTTGGCCATCCCTTCTTCCTCTTCCAAACTTCTGCTAACGGGAGGAGAGAATAACGGATTGGCTGCTGTTGCCATATTATTTCTAATTGCAGACAAGAAAAAGCCTCTGCAAGCTTCTTCTACATCCTGTTAATTGTGCCAGAAGGAGCATTCTTACAAGAATTGTTGATGCTGCTACGTTTCTTATTAAGCTAAGGATCTCTTCTCCTGCTACTATCATCAAGGAGAATCTTCTAAGTCCGCTGCTTGCATACAAGGAAGGGCCTTGCAACTCTTTTATTCCTGTTGCTGACCATATCTCCAGAAACCTTATTCCATTCTTTCAATCAAACACCATTAACTCAAGGTAGGTGTTCTCAAGTGTTTAAGCCCAATTTAATTAATCATAGATCACACGCATGCATCTAGGGCTGTTAGAATGGATTTTTTTACCCTATTTCCATGGTTTAGATTTAAAATTCTAAATCTCAGGGAAATAGCAACCCATATATGGGCGCTATTTTCTAATTCATGATTGTGTTACAGTTGCTATTTCATTGGTTAATTATTATACACATGTTCAAAATTTAATAACCATGAACTATGATATCTAAACTAATGCATGACTACACTACTGAAATCCTGCTATTTTTCTCTACATGACCATGTGACTAGTTCCATGAAATTCCTTGTTTTTCAAAAGTGCTACTATTCATGCCCGAAACTATACATGATTGAACAACGCCTGAATCATGGGCGCTATTTTGATATCGCGCCCTTGATCTGGGCACTATATATTGAAAGGTGACTGAGCCCAAGGCGTCATTCACCCTGAACACAAAGCACTAAATTGGATTTAAAGAATTGGTGGCACTGGTGGAGATGCCATTTCTTGAAACGTGGCTGAACCTCAGGCGCCATTCCTTGATACGAGTCTGTGACTTGGGAGCTATTCCCTGCAACAAGTCCATGTCTTGGGCGCCATTTAACCTATACTCAGAAATAAAAATATAACAGCATAACACGACTGGAGTCTGGGCGCGGATTTTTGAATCATGGCTGGGCCATGGGCACCAATTTCCTGCTACATGAATTTCCGCCTATTAACTGTACCTATTTTAGTGGGTTACATATATATTGGTACTATATTCCAGACCGTGAGTATAGTCCCACGTTTCTCAAAGATTCATCGATTACCCTATACTTTCTCGATATTATACGAGCCCTTCGTTGGACATTCCATTCCTTCGAACCGGTGAGTTAGTCATAGAGACCTCCATAAGTCTCCTCGATGCCTTGGATTCCCTCAATGCCGATTGAGCTGGTTGTACCATAAAAACCTGTGACACTATTCAATTGCCATGTCACTCTAAAGAAACATGGTATATCGGCCCTCGTCACATGCTATGTGGATGTCATAAGAATATTCTTGAATTAATGGAATGAGAAACCATACCATTAATATTCTTTAAGAATTATGTGACATACTTGTGGACACTAATTCTATCTACCTTATCATGTACAAGAACGAGCGACCATTTCTATATTAGCACTTATTCTTAATGACATGGCACCCATCAAGGGAGCCATCTCCACCTAGTTTTATCGCAATTGCGGGTATACCGTTATTATCGTCCTTACATATCCTGTTCGACCTTGAAATCCTACTCTCTATGGTCTACCTTAAAGTTCCTACAAGCTTGAATCCTTTGGAATTCTATATTGGCTATAACTATAGTGGATGTCGAAATACATGATCAATGCCTGCGCATATAAGGGCCCGATCTGGTCCTGGGAGGAGCACCCAAAAGTACTAGTGCCCATGGGAGTTGTAATGATCATAGTGTGACATTGCACCGAAGTACTTGTCATTCTCGAAGACATTCCACAATCTCGTACTTGACTCGATTTGACATGACATGACTTGCGTGACCCGGAAAGGGTATTTATTATATACTTACTTGAAACATGATAGCCAATTCTTGACATGACATGATGAATATACTTGCTTGAATATCTTGATATTTATTGATATGAGTTCTTGAAAGATATGCTAGTTCACTCAATTATCTCTTGTTATACACTCTCTCTCTTATCATTTTACGCGAACATGCATAGCTATATTGCATTCATGTAACTTGTAATCTACTTAAAGCAAGCTAGCACTTGAGAAATAATTCTTACTGAGCGTTCGCTCATCCAGTGTTTTCCCTTATTTTTCAGGTAAGTCTGATGACGAAACACAATCGGATGGGGAAGGTCAAGAGTGAAGAGACTAGAGCTACAACCATCTATCAAAGCGTCGTCTAGTCTTGTCTTTCCATTTTCTTGAGTCATTCCTTGTACTTTTCCTTTTATTGAGTCTTAGTGTTTCTTTCAGGTGAATTGTAATAGTAATACTTTGAGGTTATAATTGAATTAAAGGATTGGGTTATTATTACTTTGCGAACTTTGTCCTTGAGTCGAATACACTAACGCTCTGATTGACATGATCGATATAAACTCGTCACGCACTCCGGGTTCCTTCCGCGCTTGGGACGTGACAATTTTTGTGGTATCAGAGCCTAGGATATTCAATTCCTAGGAAACCCAAGTCCAAGGATAGGTTTAAACCTTTAACCAGTAAGATTGGGTAGAACCAAGGGTTGAGTTAATTTAAAAACTAAAACCTTGAACATAATCACATATTCATATAGTTATTGTAACTGTAGGACCATGGCCGCAGAACGTGCTCAGTGGCGCGATATGTAGAGGACCGTCCAAGGTCTTACTCAAGCACTCCAACAAGTCGCGCAAGGAGGTGCACATCGTGGAGCTGGAAATCTCCACTAAAGTTTCAGAAATATGAACCCTCCTAAGTTCATGGGATCTACCGATCTGGATGACGCCGAGCATTGGATAAGGGAAACCGAACGTATCTTTAGAGTTATGCAATGTACGGACCAAGAGAAGGTCTTATTAGTAACATTTCAACCGGAAAGAGATGCTCGATGCTGGTGGGAGTCGGTAGAAGCCACCTTAGACCAAGCTCAGGTTACATGGGAGGAATTTGTTGAACATTTTAACAATAAGTACTTCTCAGATCGAGTCCAGGAGAAAAAGGCCACCGAATTCGCCACACTTAAGAAACGATCTTTGTCGGTGGCTAAGTACGAGGCACAATTCTCGAGGTTGTCTCGGTATGCTAAACACCTAGTCAGTACCAAGAAAATGAAAGCTAGAAGATTTCTAAATGGGCTCAGGCCCCAGTTTATCACACAATTGGCCCCGATGGACATACAAGTCTATTCGGAGATGGTACGACGGGCCCAGCTACTGGAGGATGCCACAGAACTATCTGATAGGATCCGTGGGAGAGACAAGAAGGAGTATGTCACTAGCTCTGGCAATTTCAAACCCAACTTCAACAAGAAGAGGCCAAGTAATGGAGAAGAGTCTTCCCAAGACAAGAAAGTTAAAAAGATTAACAAGCTGTTCTCCATCACCACCACACCTTCTAAAGTGGTGTGTAAACATTGTGACAAGGTCGGACACAAGGCCGACGAATGCTGGAGAAAACTTGGAGCTTGTCTCCGTTGTGGGAGCCGTGATCACCGGATTCCTGACTGTCCGTTGCTTACTGAACAAGCCGGTGAAGTGAAGCGCCCGGAAACGAAGAATGCACGTCTCCAGGCTATTAAGGAGGTAGAACAAGACGAAGGCGGATTAGTGGAAGGTACATTGAAAGTTTGTTCCAAGTCTGCATATGTCTTATTTGATACTGGTGCATCGCATTCGTTTATTTCCAAGAAGTTTGCCGATCCATTACCTATGGAACCGGAATGGATAAAATTAGTTATTTCAAATCCTCTCGAAACGAAGCCGATATTACTCATCATTATCAAAATTGTGAAGTCTTGGTATTGGGAAGAAACCTTCCTATCGACCTCATATGTCTAGATATGAAGGACTATGATATCATATTAGGAGCCGATTGGTTATCCAAATATCAGGCAACCATTGATTGCCGTAACAGCAAAGTTACTTTCAAGGAATTCTCGGAACTGGTCTATACTAGCCCTAAGAGTCGGAGCAAGTCACCTCTTATTTCGGCTCTCCGAGCTAGCAAGCTAATAAGGAAAGGATGTATATCTTTCCTTGCTTTTGTCACTATTAAGGAGACTAAGGAGACTAAGCTAGAAGACATCCCTGTTGTGCAAGAATTTTCGAACGTGTTTTCGGAAGATTTGCTTGGATTACCTCCACAAAGAGAAGTGGCCTTCACCATCGATTTGATCCCTGGTGCTGGCCCAGTTTCTAAGGCACCTTATAGGATGTCCCCTGCCGAACTCAAGGAGCTGAAGGAGCAACTAATGGAGCTTCTGAAGAAATGTTTTATTGGACCAAGCACTTCCCCATGGGGAGCACCTGTGTTGTTTGTAAAGAAGATGGATGGAACCATGAGGTTATGCATCGACTATCGACAGTTGAATCATCTCACTATCAAGAATAAGTATCCACTGCCAAGAATCGATGAATTATTTGATCAAATATCTGGATCTAAGTATTTCTCAAAGATTGATCTTAGGTCGGGATATCACCAATTAAGGATCAAAGATGAGGACATTCATAAGACCGCGTTCAGGAGCAGGTATGGGCACTATGAATTTGTTGTTATGCCTTTCGGACTAATAAATGCCCCTGCAGCCTTTATGCAGTTGATGAATAGTATATTCAGGTCTCATCTAGATCAATTTGTAGTGATTTTCATTGATGATATACTAATCTATTCAAAGACCAAGGAAGAGCATGAGGAGCATTTGAGGATTTCATTACAAATATTGAGGACGAATCAGCTATATGCAAAGCTCAGTAAATGTGAATTCTGGCTAGAAGAAATATCTTTCTTGGGACATGTGATTTCAAAGGACGGTTTATCCGTAGATCCATCAAAGGTTGAAGCTGTAAGGAATTGAGAAAGACCGACCAATGCTAGCGAGATCCGCAGTTTCTTGGGTCTTGCATCAAGGATTTCTCCAAGATCGTTGTACCACTCACTAGGCTAACTCGCAAGGAGATCCGTTATGAATGGAGCGAGGAATGTGAAAGAAGCTTCCAGGCTCTCAAGGATCATTTAACTACTACCCCGGTCTTAGCCCTACCAGTTGAAGGAGAGAAATTTAATGTATATACCGATGCGTCTGGCATTGGCCTCGGATGTGTCTTAATGCAACAAGGGAGAGTTATAGCTCACTCTTCTCGCCAATTGAAGAAGCATGAAGAGAACTACCTAGTTCATGACTTGGATTTGGCTGCGGTAGTATTTGCACTAAAGATATGGAGACATTACCTATACGGAGTACAGTTCAATGTATACTCTGACCATAAAAGTCTCAAGTATCTCTTCTCTCAGAAAGAATTGAATATGAGATAAAGACGTTGGCTAGAATATCTCAAGGACTTCGACTTCACTATACAATATCATCCTGGAAAGGATAATCCTGTAGCTGATGCCCTCAGTCGAAAGTCGAGAGCACTATTAGCCAATTGTATGATTCAGGAGTGGAAGTTGCTAGAATAATTTACTAAGCTTAATATAAGCATGGACAAGGAGGACAAGTGTGTTACACTATCTCATATGACGATACAGCTAGATCTACTCTCAGAAATACAAGGACTTCAAGATAATGACCCAACATTAGTGGAAATTAAGGGCAAAATAGAATAACAATCTGACTTCAAATTAGCTTCAGATGGAAGATTGATATTCAGAAATAGAACTTGTATACCAGATCGTCCAGAGCTAAAGAAGAAGATTTTAGATGAAGCTCACCGATCAAGGTACACGATTCATCCAGGGTCTACCAAAATGTACCAAGATTTGAAAAGGACCTTTTGGTGGCCCAATATGAAAAGAGAAGTGGCGGACTTCGTGTCTCGCTGTCTCACGTGCCAACAGGTCAAGACAGAACATCAAAAGCCTGCCGGTAAGCTACATCCTCTAGATATTCCCAAGTGGAAGTGGGAGGATATCGGCATGGACTTTATTGTGGGTCTGTCTAAATCAAAAGGAGGACATGATGGAATATGGGTTATCATAGATCGTTTGACCAAGTCGGCACATTTCTTGCCAATCAAGAGCCGATGGTCAGTTGATGTTCTGGCTGCTCTATACATTAAAGAAATAGTCAGATTACATGGAGTACCTATCTCAATCGTGTCTGACAGAGACCCGCGCTTTACATCACATTTCTGGAAGGGTCTACAACATTCGTTGGGGACGAGACTTAACTTTAGTACAGCCTTTCATCCTCAAACGGATGGTCAGACCGAAAGAACGAATCAGGTGGTAGAAGACATGCTCAGAGCTTCCATCATCGATTTCGGTGGAAGCTGGCATGATCACTTACCTTTGGTCGAGTTTGCATACAATAATAGTTACCAGGTAAGTATACAAATGTCACCTTTCGAAGCCTTATACGGAAGGAGTTACCGATCACCCTTATGCTGGGATGAAGTTGGCGAGAAGCAACTATTATGCCCAGACATGGTAAGGGATACCATTGAGAAGATTCGGCTCATTAGAGAAAGACTTTAAGTGGCTCAGTCTAGACAGAAGGCTTATGCTGATACAAGAAGAAGAGATCTTGAATTCTAAGTCGGAGATCATGTATTTCTTAAGATATCACCCGGACGTGGAATACGGAGATTTGGTGTTAAAGGCAAGCTTACACCAAGGTTTATCGGACCTTTTGAGGTATTAGAAAGAGTCGGCGTGGTGGCTTACCGCGTCGCTCTACCTCCTCAATTGTCCGAAGTTCATAACGTGTTCCACATATCCATGTTGAAGAAGTATGTGCACGATCCATCACATATCATCGATTATGGAGACCTGGTGATTCAAAAGGATCTCACATATGAGCAAAAACCCACGAAGATCCTCGATCGTGAGGTACGAACATTAAGGAACAAAATGATTCCCATGCTAAAGGTGCAATGGAGTAAATGCTCATAACACGAAGCCACATGGGAGACCGAGGAGTCTATGAAGAAACGATTCCCGGACTTATTCTAAATAGTATGTACTCTTCACCCTCCACGTTTATATACGATTGAATTTGGGGACCAAATTCTTTTAAGTGGGGGAGGGTATAGCAACCCTGGTAATTGAAAGGACTAGAAAGTCCAAATAAATTAAAACAAATAATTAATCAAGGCCCAGACCTTGTATACAACCCCGTGATTCCCTAATGGGCATTATAAAAAGATCTCATAGACCCTACCCTTGTATTATAATGAATTAAGAATAGAATGACATTTTTAAGTAGGCATTAAATGCACACCATAATATTATTTGAATTAAGAATTAATAAATCTTGAAGAAAACATCAATTTATATTTTATTCATAATTTATAAAATTCAATATCCAACATTTATTACATTATAATTTTATTAGAAGGAAGAAGTATATGTTAATGAGATTTAAATGTATTAAAGAAAGTTAAAAGGCAAAAAGAATGGGCATATGTATCATTTTGGTTTTGTTGTGGTTGCACGACAATACCAAAGTGTGAAATGCGTCCATCAAATGAGCGCATTATTCCAATACAACGACCATGTCTTGGAAGTTAGTTCCTAAGACACATGAATAGTGTCACCTTTTGTTTTAAAGGAATTTTTAAAAACTAATTGCATGAAAAAATCAAGAAAAATGGAAAAATATTACCCCTAAAATTTCATGTTAACACCCCTTCAAATAAAAAAAGATAAAATCCCTAAAGATTGTTACTCTTTAAATTAACATTAATAACTTAAACGGTTCGAACTGTATTAATCAAATTGGGGAAAATTAGGTTTCGAAAAGATTTAAAAAGGGAATACAAATACTAATAGGACTAGAACCAATACGATTGAGTCCCAGTAGAACTCTAACCCCTTTGGGTACCCAAAACACTATAAATACCCCCTTAATAACCCTCGGTCACTCTGCTACCTTAAACACCCCCCGTTAGTGCTTCTCTCCCATTCTTTCTCGACAACCTTAGCTTCGTTCAAACCACAAGCTTGGTCTCCTAAGATCAAGCTTGGCCATCCCTTCTTCCTCTTCCAAACTTCTGCTAACGGGAGGAGAGAATAATGGATTGGCTGTTGTTGCCATATTATTTCTAATTGCAGACAAGAAAAAGCCTCTACAACCTTCTTCTCCATCCTGTTAATTGTGCCAGAAGGAGCATTCTTACAAGAATTGCTGCTGCTGCTACGTTTTTTATTAAGCTAAGGATCTCTTCTCCTGCTACTATCATCAAGGAGAATCTTCTAAGTCCGTTGCTTGCATACAAGGAAGGGCCTTGCAACTCTTTTATTCCTGTTGCTGACCATATCTCCAGAAACCTTATTCCATTCTTTCAATCAAACACCATTAACTCAAGGTAGGTGTTCTCAAGTGTTTAAGCCCAATTTAATTAATCATAGATCACACGCATGCATCTAGGGCTGTTAGAATGGATTTTTTTTACCATGTTTCCATGGTTTCGATTTAAAATTCTGAATCTCAGGGAAATAGCGACCCATATATGTGCGCTATTTTCTAATTCATGACAGTGTTACAGTCGCTATTTCATTGGTTAATTATTATACACACATGTTCAAAATTTAATAACCATGAACCATGATATCTAAACTAATGCATGACAACACTACTGAAATCCTACTATTTTTCTCTACATGACCATGTGACTAGTTCTATGAAATTCCTTGTTTTTCAAAAGTGTTATTATTCATGCTCGAAACTATACATGATTGAACAACGCTTGAATCATGGGCGATGTTTTGATATCGCACCCTTGATCTGGGCACTATATATTGAAACGTGACTGAGCCCAGGGCGCCATTCACCCTGAACACAAAGCACCAAATTGGATTTAAAGAATTGGTGGCACTGGTGGAGGCGCCATTTCTTGAAACGTGGCTGAACCTCAGGCGCCATTCCTTGATACGAGTCTGTGACTTGGGTGCTATTCCATGCGACAAGTCCATGTCTTGGGCGCCATTTAACCTATACTCAGAAATAAAAATATAACAGCATAACACGACTGGAGTCTGGGCGCGGATTTTTGAATCATGGCAGAGTCATGGGCGCCAATTATCTGCTACATGAATTTCTGCCTATTTTATGTTCCCATTTTAGTGGCTTACATATATATTGGTACTATATTCCAGACCGTGAGTATAGTCCCACGTTTCTCGGAGATTCATCGATTACCCTATACTTTCTCGATGATATACGAGCCCTTCCTTGCACATTCCGTTCCTTCGAACCGGTGAGTTAGTCATAGAGACCTCCGTAAGTCTCCTCGATACCTTGGATTCTCTCAAGGCCGATTGAGCTGGTTGTACCATAAAAACCCGTGACACTATTCAATTACCATATCACTCTAAAGAAACATGGTATACCGGCCCTCATGACATACTATGTGGATGTCATGAGAATATTCTTGAATTAATGGAATGAGAAACCATACCATTAATATTCTTTAAGAATTATGTGACATACTTGTGGACACTAATTCTATCTACCTTATCATGTACAAGAACGAGCGACCATTTCTATATTAGCGCTTATTCTTAATGACATGGCACCCATCAAGGGAGCCATCTCCACCTAGTTTTATCGCAATCACGGGTATACCGTTATTATCGTCCTTACATATCCTGTTCGACCTTGAAATCCTACTCTCTATGGTCTACCTTAAAGTTCCTACAAGCTTGAATCCTTTGGAATTCTATATTGGCTATAACTATAGTGGATGTCGAAATACATGATCAATGCCTGCGCATATAAGGGCCCGATCTGGTCCTGGGAGGAGCACCCGAAAGTACTAGTGTCCATGGGAGTTGTAATGATCACGGTGTGGCATTGCACCGAAGTACTTGTCGTTCTCGATGACATTCCACAATCTCGTACTTGACTCGACTTGACATGACATGACTTGTGTGGTCCAAAAATGGTATTTATTATATACTTACTTGAAACATGATAGCCAATTCTCGACATGACATGATGAATATACTTGCTTGAATATCTTGATATTTATTGATATGAGTTCTTGAAAGACATGCTAGTTCACTCAATTATCTCTTGTTATACACTCTCTCTCTTGTTGTTTTACGTGAACATGCATAGCTATATTGCATTCATGTAACTTGTAATCTACTTAAAGCAAGCTAGCATTTGAGATATAATTCCTACTGAGCGTTCGCTTATCCAGTGTTTTCCCTTATTTTTCAGGTAAGTCCGATGATGAAACACAATCGGATGGGGAAGGTCAAGAGTGAAGAGACTAGAGCTACAACCATCTATCAAAGCGTCGTCTAGTCTTGTCTTTCCATTTTCTTGAGTCATTCCTTGTACTTTTCCTTTTATTGAGTCTTAGTGTTTCTTTCAGGTGAATTGTAATAGTAATACTTTGAGGTTATAATTGAATTAAAGGATTGGGTTATTATTACTTTGCGCACTCTGTCCTTGAGTCGAATACACTAACGCTCTGATTGACATGATCGATATAAACTCGTCACGCACTCCGGGTTCCTTCCGCGCTCGGGGGGTGATAGGGACACCGGTCGGGAGACTGGGCTGAGTAATTCTCGGTCAACGTCATCCATCCTTCTGCCACCCCAGCTCCTCCAGACGCCCAGATACCGAGTACCAGTCGACCAGTTCCTGCCATTCCGGCCTCACGATGGTGGCCCTGGCAAGAGTTGGAATCTCTTCCATTCTCTAAAGAGGATACCGCCATGCTACTCTGAGTCCTTCTCGGCCGAGAAGATTTCCTGGTAAGCGAAACGAGGACGGGCGCCCCAAGCTCCTCTCGCTACTCTCCTTCCCCGTCTCCACCTTCTATACCAGGTAATAAGAAGGGGAAGCAGAAGCAAGGTGAGACCGTAGCGCGACCATGTCATGTCTCTCCAGCCGATGAGCCTTTGGGTCCTCTCCGTATACCCTATAGCCCAGTCCAGATCGTAGAGAAGACATCTTTGGAGTCTTCAGCGACTCTGGCCAGCAAGCCTGGTCCTTCACCACAAGGCCTAGTCAATGCACGAAGTCAGGATGACTACCAGGCGCGGCGATACCCCACTACACCTTTAGTTGCCACCAGACACCGCTCCAAGCCAGATAACAAAGGCAAGGCTAAGGAGCAAGACTCCAAGCGAGTCCCCCAATCTACATCTTAGCGAAGAAGTTCACCATCACGGGTAAGGCATTAAACCGCGCATACGTCTTTGGACGTCGGCCCCAGTATACCAACTTACCAAAAGTTACCTCCTTCGCCACCGTGGGTAAGGCGTCAAACCGCGCATACGTCTTCGGACGCTGGCCCCAGTATACCAGCTTATCAAAAGCTACCCCCTTTGCCACCGCGGGTAAGGCAGCAAACTGCGCATGCATCCTCGGACGCCAACCCTAACATCCCAGCATACCAAGAGTTGCCACCTGAGGTCATCGAGCAGGCGATCAATGCCACCTTCCAAATACAACAAATGGAAGGTGCTTGGATTGAAATCCGGGCAAAGAAAAGCCGTCGACCTCACCCTTCCAAGATGTAAGCTCGGAGATATCCCCACGGGGATTTATCAACTCTGGCTCCAGTGCCTCTCCCTCCTACTCCCCTGGAGGCGGCTATCGCCAAACGACAAGATAAGAATAGGAGGAAGAACCTCAAAAGACGGCTCAAGAAGAAAGCTGAGCAAGTGGCCGCCTTATAGTTTCCAGTCGAGCTAACGCCTCTCCAAAGGCTGCAGTGGCTCATTGACGACCTAGAGGAATACGTTCCTCCTCGTCCCTCTGGCACTCTCCCACTCAATAGTTACATCATGTGGGAAGAAATGCAGAAGAGAGCTCGCCTCAGGGGCTGGGTTCAGGAGATGATCCAGAAGATCAGGAATAGTGAAAGGCTCCTAATCCCAGAAGAACTCTCCTTGTTCTAAAAAGATAAGGAGATTACTATAGGGCAGCTGGAAGAAATGCTTTGAGGTTGCACTTGCAATATGGTGGCCATTCTAACCCTGACAATATCAACGTTTCTCGGCGAGGCGAGCTAGTGGCCTCCCGGATAAGATAGAGAACTACCGCCCCGCTTGGGCTACAACCAACTTCAGAAAACACAGGCCATGGTCGAGGTCGTGGCCGAGGATGGGGTATAGGCCGTGGAAGGATTCCTGAGCCACCATTTCACCCATCCACCTTCGACCCGGAGTGAATCATCCTCTTTCGAGGAGAAGAATATGCCCCCATTCCGAAGATAGAAATTCGGAAGGGGCCCAGCATCTTCGATCCCTCCGGCATGGAGGAGTTCATCACCAGTGCTCTAGTCCCTGCCCTAGTCACAGTCACTTCCGAAGAACATGCAGGTCCGTCCAGTAAGGACAGCCCAGTTCGCCAATCGCCTCCAGAAAAGCCATCCTTGGCGCCTTTATTCTAGGAACCCACGGGCGATCAGAGTCAGTCTGATCCCGGCGGCAAAGGTAAGGCAGTGCAACTCCCCGACGGGGAGCAGCGCGGCAGCCCATATAAGACCCAGCCTGACATACTACCATCATTGGAGGATGCTCGTGCTCTAGCCGACCGGAAGGTCCTCCACCAGATGAAGCGTTTTCCCGCCAGCATTACTATCTGAGAGGCCATTGCTTGGAGTAAAGAGCTAAGATAAACTCTCATCAAAATACTCCAAGAACTGAAAGTCTATGAAGCACATGCTGCGGAAATTAAGGCGTCGACCTACGAAGCCTTCACGGCCATTGTCACTCCTTCACGGAGAAAGACATGTTACTTTCTCCCCCATGCCATAATCGCCCTCTCTACATGTGAGGGAAAATCAATGGGCATGAAGTGAACCGGATCCTGGTAGACACCGGTGCCGCTATCAACATCATGCCGCTAAAAACGTTCAAGACTATGTATCTTACCCCATGCCTTTAGAAGGTCCAAGCGATCAAGATATCTGGTTTCAACCAGGACACCGAGGACGTCCTCGGCCGGGTGGATGTTGACTTGGTACTCGATGATTTCGCCTCTAAGGTGACATTATACATCATCGACGCTACACCTCCTACAAAGTGCTATTGGGCAGACCCTGGTTACATGAAAATCGGGTCGTCCCATCAACTCTCCACCAGTGCATCAAATATGCAAATGATGGAGAATAGCATACGGCCTTTGCAGACCTGTCGCCATTCACTCCAGCAGAGTGCAATCTTGTCGATGTTGCGCTTTATTTTGGGGGAAGCAGTCCATACCTTATGATCAAAAGCAAAAGTAATGGCTGGCTCTTAAAGGAAGATTATGATGATCTCTTCTCCGTTGACGAAGAGAAGGCCAAGCTTCAGTGGCTACGCCTCAGCTCCAAGTCAACTCCAGATCACCTTGAAAGACGTAAAATCGACTTCGAGCCTAACCTTATTAACTGAGCCATCGACAAAGGCATATGTTTGCCGCCAGACTGCATACAGCTCTCATGTGCCTCAGAAGAGCACAAGGTTGAGGCACTTATAACATTTGTCGTTACTTACAAATGACAACTCAGAAGCAAGAAGAAGGCTAATAAGGATAAGCCCATTGTCTTCTACAAAGGAGACATGGCCCCGCAAGCCCCACCTGAAGACGACTTCGGTTGGTCTAAACGAGTCGATGACACCCCTAAAGCAGTCTAAGTAATGGATGACCTGCCACAGCATATTCAGGAAATATGCCTGAAGCAACACATTCCCTAATGACAAGGTTCCTCATGGCCAAGATACTTCAGCCAGTTGTGGACCCCTTCCCAGGTCCGGGGGAAACCCCCTTTCTCCCACAAAGATACCAGGGGACTTGGCTACGACCAAGACCCAGACTTCCGCGTCCACTACGCGGTCAACATCGCAAGCTCGACATAGCTAGTCAACGACTAGATTAAGGTCGATGCAAAGTTTGACAGCTCCGGGGATGAGGAAGAGGAGATCCTGATCTCGCTCCCCGCCAGGACCAGCACCCTAGTTCAAGTAGTCGCGGAATCTTCGCCACCCTCCTGCGAAGACATTAGGGCTGAAGAAGCTCCCCTGGCCTCTCAGCCGATTAAAGAATCTAGTTCGACAAACTTTCCCAGTGAGGAAGGTGCCCAAAGCACTCGCCATGAAGTGTTGTTAGCTTTAGCAGGCAACCCCAAGAAAGCTTCAGTGGCACCAGTCAGCAACTGTAAGCCAGGCGCTAGCGGTTCCGAACAATCCATGCCAAAGCCCAATGACAACGTTTCCCCAGTTCTATCAGCGTCAACCAGTGGCTTCGAAAATCAAGAAGTACACGAAGTCGACACTGATGATGAGGATTTCATCGACTTCCAGCGCACTCCTCCCGAGCTGGAGGACGGTGGCCAAGCAACCGTTGATGAGCTCGTTGAAATCAAATTGGGTGAAGATGAAGCCCACCAGCCAACATTCGTCAGTGCTCTCCTCACTGAAGTAGAGAGGCAGGACTACAAGTAATTCCTGCTCGAATACGAAGACTGCTCCGCCTGGACTTACAAGGAGATTCCAGGGCTAGCCCCTTCCGTGGCAGAGCATGAGCTGGCCATTTCTCCCTTAGCAACTCTGGTCAAATAGCCACAGCGGCGTATGCGCCATGAGCTGTAACTCCAAGTCTCGGTCGAAGTCAACAAAATGGCGGAGGTCGACTTCATCGAGCGGTGTGTCTATCCGATCTGGCTCGCCAACATCGTCCCAGTCAAGAAGAAAAGTGGTCAAGTCCACATCTGCGTCAACTTATGAGACCTCAATAAAGCATGACCGAAGGATGACTTCCCAGTACCAATCACAGAAACAATGGTCGATATGACCACCGGACATGAAGCCTTGTCTTTCATGGATGGGTCATCTGGGTATAACCAAATCCGGATGTCCCTCAAAGATAAGAACCACACTGCCTTCCGGTCTCCCAAAGGGATCTTCAATTACAAGTGCATGCCCTTCGATTGAAGAATGCCGGCGCTACTTACCAGAGGGCCATGACCAAAATATTCGACGAAATACTGCACAACATCATCAAATGCTACATCGACGACCTCGTCGTCAAGACCAAAAGACGAGAAGACTATCTACATGATCTATGCCAGGTCTTCAATCGACTCTGGCAATATGGGCTCAAAATGAACCCTATGAAATCCACCTTCGGCGTATCCAGTGGCAAGTTTCTCGACTTTATCGTCAGGTACCGAGGAATTGAGGTAGACCCCAGCAAGATCAAAGTGATCCAGGAGCTTTCACCACCCAAGAACCTTACTGATCTAAGGTCCTTCCAAGGAGGACTGGCCTACATTCGGAGGTTCATCTCCAATCTTTCCGGCCGATGCGTGCCTTTCAACAAGCTTATGAAGAAAGACGCCCATTCATATGGGACCCTGAATGTCAGACTGCTTTCGAGCAAATTAAGGAGTATCTCCTCACTCCCCCGGTCCTGGGGGCACCACTGAAGGGCAAACCCCTTATACTCTACATCGCTGCCATGGATGCTTCGTTAGGAGCCCTATTGGCGCAAATCAATGAGGAGGGTAAAGAGCAACCGCTCTACTATCTCAGCCAGAAACTGATTTGTGCTGAGTACCGCTACTCCCCCATGGAGAAGGTTTGCTTAGCACTGGTGTTTGCCGTCAAGAAGCTGCGGCATTACCTCCTATCGTATCGGGTTGAGCTCATATCCAAGCACGACCCACTCAAGTATCTCCTCAGGCAGCCCATCCTCTCAGGCCGATTGGGAAAATGGGCTCTCCTGTTAATGGAGTATGATATCACCTATGTCCCCAGAAAAGCAATCAAGGGACAGGGCATGACTGAATTCTTGGCAGCCCATCTAGTGCTGGACGATTCGCCTCTCAACATGGAACTCCCTGATGAGGAGTCCCTCGCTTCCCAATCGCCAGTGCCAGTTGAACAGACTGGAGCTGTCTTGCATTACCAGCGGCAAGACGCCTTCACAGCCAATGTACCTTGTTGGGAGCTCTACTTTGATGGTGCTTCCCGAGAGATTACCTGGAATAATCAAAATCTAGCCGTCATGGCAGGTGCCGGCATCATTTTCCTGACTCCTCGGGGCGGAGTTTTGTACAACTCATGCGCCCTCATGAAATCCCTGACCAACAATGAAGTTGAATATGAAGCTCTAATCATCGGGCTTCAGATGGCTCTCGACATGGGCATCAAGTGCCTCAAAGCTTATGGGGACTCCCAGCTAATAGTCCGGCAAGTCCTCGGCATTTACGACATGCGGAAGAAAGAGTTGGTGCCATACCACGCCGCCGTCACCAGACTCATCCAGAAGTTCTATTTCTTCGAAATAGATCATGTTCCTAAGAGCAGCAACGCCCAGGCAGATGCCCTGACGAAATTGTCTACGGCCATCAAGCTTCCGCCCAAGGGCGAAGTCGACATCACAGTCAAACACAGAAGACTGATGCCAAGTACACTCGAGAATGAGTCTGGCCTCACCATCTACGAGGCCCATGAACTAGACTAGAATACTCCTCCAGAAGAAGAAGATTGGCGTGAGCCTATCATCAAATTCAAGAAAGGTTGGCTCCCTCCTGACCGAGCTCAAAGAGTCCAGCTACTCCTCCAAGCAACATCATATGAGTTAATCGGTGACTCTCTGTATAGACTTGTCCACGAGAGGGACAAGTCGGTCCTTCTGAGATGTGTCTCCCTAGCCGAGGCTCGATCCATCATGCAGGAAGTCCATTCGGGGTTATGTGGCGCCCACCAGGCCAGAGACAGAATGAAGAACAACATCAAGCTCAAAGGCTTCTACTGGCCGACCATGTACGTGGACCGCACCCAGTGTGCCCGTACGTGCCATCAATGCCAAGCCTTTGGCCCGGTACCTAGAAGACCTCCAAATCTGTTACGTCCAACGGCCCCCACATGGCCATTCTCCGAATGGGGTATGGACATTGCGGCACCTTTCCCGCCATCTTCCAAGGGCCATAAGTACATTCTGGCCGCCACCGACTATTTCTCTCGATGGGCGGAGGCCCTCCCCCTACGGGAGGTCACTGGCGAGGTGGTAGCTAGATTTGTCCAGCACAACATTATTTACCGATTTAGTACTCCCAGCCGCATAGTGTCAGACAATGACACACCATTCAAGAATAGGGCCGTATATCAATTAGCGGCCAAGTTACACATCGACTGGAGAACCTCTTCAGTTCACAACCCTCAGGCTAACGGCCTGGCAGAGGCCTTCAACAAAACCCTCTGTAAGCTTCTGGCTAAGATTGTCAGCCATCGGAGGCGGGATTGGGGGGAAAAGGTGTTCGAGGCGCTATGGGCCTACCGAACGATTTATAAGACCCTAACGGGGTGCTCATCGTTCTCCCTCGTTTATAGGGCAAAAGCCGTCATCCCCATCGAAATCCAGTTAGCATCTTACCGCTTGGCGATCCACACCGGCCTGGCCAGCCCAGATGAAGATGAATACCAGAGAAGGCTAGAAGAGCTCGCCGGTCTGGAAGGCAAGCGGCTCGAAGCCTACTGACACCTACAAGTGTACCAGGCGCGCATGGCTCAGGCCTATGACAAGCTCGTCAAATGACGAGCCTTCAAGCAAGGCGATCTTGTCATGATTAAAGAAAAGGAAGTCATGGCAGGGCGCTCTAGTGGAAAGTTACAACCTAACTGGCGAGGTCCATATATCATTCATGATGTCTACGAGGGTGGGGCTTACACGGTTGTAGACCACAAGGGCAACAAGTCGTTCCCACCTCTCAATGGTAAACACATGAAGCTATACCACGCTCCAGAGCACGAGTTCACGCGCCACCTAGACTAAAGCGCACACCCCAGTCATCACCAGCAAAACCAGCCTCCCCCACCCCCCTGAAGGGTGGGACCAGTCACTTCCTCCAGTCTTTCTCTCTAGTGAAGCAACAGGACCAGCCAGGCCCTCCCAGCGTCACCATCACACACTTATAGCGGTTAGCTTCCCAGCTTCGTCCCCGCGACTACAAGAGCGAGGACGCCAAGCACTAGCAACGATCAGACCATCAGGCTCCCAGGTAAGAAAAAAAAACAAAACAAAATAAAAAATATGAGTTAAAAATAGAGATACCCCGGCGGACTCGATCATCCTCTTCGCAAAGAGGTGACTGGGGGCAAAAATGCCAGCAACCCGGCTGAGGTGAAAACCCGCAACGGTGCCTCAGGCAAAATCGGGAAACCCCTCGACATGAAATCCCACAAGGGCATGTAGGAAAAAGCTAAAGGGGGCCGGCCCTAGCGAAAACCCGAAAGGGCGGTAGGGCCGGTAATGAGGAATAAATCTCTCTCCACTAGTCAGGGTAACTACCCATCCACCTCTCAACAAGTCATACGCCTCTCCAGTTAAACCACACCAGTCCCTGACCAATGCATATTTTTGATTCACTAACCCTGCTCTCCCTAATTGGTTTTATATTAACCCGGTTGGATCACACTTCCCCCGACCTTACACCACCATGGTCGGACCATATACACCAGTGACTCATGCACCAGTCCAGTCATCCGTTCCAACAAACCCCAGCCTACACCCCACCTCGGTGGGCCTCTAAGCCACATCAACCCTGGATCCATTTATTATAAAGATCCCTCAACCCAGAATCCCCAGTCATCAACCCATCATCGTTAAGCTACCATGAACCCAGTCATGATTCTAGCATTATGCCGCCGGGGCTTACCGGTTCCTAGATCACCAGTCAAAACTTGAGATTGCTTTGTAACTAGCCAAAGCCACTACCATGGCTACAATGACGACAAACCATACACAGTATAAACTTCAGGTT
This sequence comes from Amorphophallus konjac, assembly GCA_022559845.1. Lineage (NCBI taxonomy): Eukaryota > Viridiplantae > Streptophyta > Magnoliopsida > Alismatales > Araceae > Amorphophallus > Amorphophallus konjac. Next base: position 271,753,669 of record CM040127.1, read on the forward strand.
ACGTCCCTTGACAGAAGCGCGCTATGGACAACAATCCTCAAATCTGAAAAAAAAAAAACAACAACAACAATAACAAAATGGGGTTAAATATAGATACCCCGGCGGCCTCAGTCAACTCCCTCCACGGGACTACTGAGGGAAAAAATTACCATCAACCCGGCTGAGGTGAAAACCCGCAAGGGCACCTCAGGCAAACTTAGGAAATCCCTCGATGCGAAAACCCGAAAGGGCGCATCGTAAAAAGTAAAAGGGGGCTACCTCTGGCGAAAACCCACAAGGGCGGTAGAGCTGGTAAAGAGAAAAAAAACCCTCTTCCTCTCTACTCCCCGCTGATGAAAGCCGTCGACCAGGACGTCCCACCAACGGCGAGCTCAACATCACTCCACAACGATGGTGGCCATTACACCCTCGAGGGTCGGTCATCGTCAATTCTAGTTCCAATTTTCGGCTACACACCTCAACGGTCAACTGACCAGCTCCAGTCTTCCAGCTACTATGCATCAACAGTTAGCCGGTCAGCTCCAGCTCCAGCCTCCAATTCTAGTCTCTAGCTACAACACCTTAGCGGTCAGCCGGTCAGCTCCAATTCTAGCTCCAGTCCCATTTCCCAGCTACAGCACCCAAGTGGTTTGCTGACGACCTCCAGCTTCCAGTTTCCAGCAATACAGGTCATAGCACCCTCATAGGTTGGCCTCCAGCTTCCAATCTCCAGCAATACATGCCATCACAGCCTGACGGGTCGACACCCAGTCCCCAGCTCCCAGCAGCATAGGCCAACGCCCTCCTTTCTAGGTTAGCCTCCAGCCGCCAGTTCCCAGCTACCAGTCCCCCGAATTATTGAACCTATACGCATTACCTCCCAGTTTCCCAGTTCCCAGCCAATCCCCAGTCCACATACCAAATTGAGTGAATCGCCACCCAACACTTAGCCTCCAGTCCCCAGCACTCAGCCTCTAGTCCCTAGTGCCCAGCTACCAGTACCCAGTACCCAGCACCCAGTACCCAGTGCCCGACCGCCAATACTCCGTGCTCAGGCCCTCTAGGGCACCCAGCATCCAGCCTTCACTATCCAATACTTAGTCTCCGGTCCAGTACCCGAGTTCAGGTACCCAGTCCCCTATCACTAGCACCGGCATATGGTAGAAGAATCAACCATGACTAACAGTACATGGTTACCTGCTCTTGCATCCCGTATTGTTCCACAAGAAAGAGGTGGAATGACATAAGAAATGATAAAAGAAACTCAGAAGTTTGTCATTCATACTCTATAAGAGGATCCCAAGACATGCCCTTCGGGTAACAAAAATATACAACCAGGGCACATAACATAACAAAAAAGGGGGGAGAGAGATACAATCAAATCACAGCTCGCTCCCCTCCAATGCCGGCCAGCGAGATCCAGCAGCCGCGAGCTCTGTCTCGAGAGTGGATAAGAGTTGAGTACTGGCCTTGACCATGCTCCTAGCCTCTCACCACTCGGCCTTGACGCGCTCTGTGGCCGACTGCTGCTCCTTTAAGGCCTTCTTCAAGGCCTCAGCCCTACCCTCGGCCTCCTCAAGCTGAACCGCCCGGCCTTGGAAGAGTGTCTAAGCTACCTCAACGTGGCCCCTCTGCTCGGCTACGGTTGTCGCAAGCCGATCCAGTCGCTCCTGCTCCTCCTGGATGGCGGCCAGCCTCTGAGCCCTCTGCTCCTGCGCCTGAAGAAGCCGCAGGTACTCCGCCCATATCCCAGCCAGCCCGGACATCCAAGGCTCATGTGGGAATCTGAGGATATGGTAACCCTGGGTACACTCTGTCAGACGCTGCCTCAAGTCCTCCGGAGAAAGGAGAGGGTCACTCTGAAGGTACCCTCGCGCTCGCTGGAGCAAGGAGGCACCCACACTCACGTCCACTAACGGCTCAGTTGGTGGAGTGGAGGAAGGCCATTCCACCCCCAGGCTCAGAGAGGAGTCGCTCGCCTCCATCAGCACATCAGCCGAGGCTGTATAATACCAGAAAGAACAAATGGAAAGTGAAAAATTCGTATGAAACTTTTCATGAGAAATAAGGTGGAAAACCTGAGAAAAAGAATTCTCTTTCCCTACCCAGAGCAAGCCCCTCCACACCTACGGTGTCACTCACCGAGGTCGGGGAAGGCGGAGACTCCTCAACGGCTAGGGAGCCCTCTGCCATAGCCATGTCCCCTCCAGAAGCTGCAGGAAGGTCGGGAACCTTCTCCTGGCCATCTGCAGCAGGGGCCGGCACACACTCCCCCTCCGACAACAGTGCTACACACAATACAGAAGAGTCAGCATTCTGTCAGAAAAAAAGGGTACGAAAGGGGGAAGGAAAGAGCCCCACATACCTGTAGAAGTAGTATCAGCCTCCGTCTTCTCAGCAGAGGAGGTCCCAGAGGAGGAGGAACCTGAACTCTCGTCCGTCTCCATGACATAACTACCATTGCCTGACGAGCCTCAAGAAGTCTCTGATGAATCTCTGGAGGTGGTGGAACTAGAAGCCCCTGCATATCGATAAAACAATGGGGTCACGCCCCGAGCGCAGAAGGAACCCGGTACGCGTGACGAGTTTATATCATTCATGTCAATCAGAGCATAAGGAATTCGACCTTATAGACAGAGTGCTCAAAAGTAAAGATAATAATAAACCAAATCTTTTATTCCATTAATAACTTCAACTAGTTCCATACATAATCCTTCAAAGTAAAGGAATACTTGATGACAAACTAGACTCAATAAAGAGGAAAATACAATGATAGACTCAAGAAAGATGAAAAGACACGACTAGCTAGACACTTCAATAGTCGGGTGGCTCTATGCTCTTCACTCAGGTCGGTTCCCATCCGAATGATCTTCGTCATCGGAGTTACCTGAAAAATAGGGAAAAAATTAGGGTGAGCGAACGCTCAGTAAGAATTATATCTAAAGATCAAGCTTCTTGCTTTAAGTAAAGTACATGTTACATGAACTATGCAAGTATAGCAATGTATGTACGCAAGATAAAGTCGAGAGTAGAGTATCAAGAATTAATAGAGATGAACTAGCAAGATTTCAAGATAATCATGTGAAATATATCAAGATTGTCAAGCATGTAAATATCACGTCAAGCCATGTGAATTGGCTATTATAATTTCAAGCAAGTAAATACCCATTCCGGGCCATGCAAGTCATATCAAGTCAAGTCAAGTATGAGATCGTGGAATGTCAACAATCAAGCAAGTCATGCACTTTGGTGCAATGTCACAATGTGATCAATTTAGCTCCCATGGGCACAAATACTTTCGGATGCTTCTCCCAAGACCAGATCAGGCCCTATATGTACTAGCATTGAGTCATGTATATATTTTAGACATCCACTATAGTTTATAGCCAATATAACAAAGGAATAAGCCACTGTAGGATGATAAGGTAGATTTCATAGAATTATGAGTTCCATGACAGAACTTGAACGAGTATGACATATTGATAAATCGCATGAAAAACCAAGACATATCATGAAACTGGGTAAATGGCGTCCACTCAGTCGCCATCATTTACAGAAATAGCATCCACTGTATGGTCGCTCATTCCTGTGAACAGTATAGGCACGATGAAATAGCGTCCATCCTCAGGTCGCTAAATCAGGGATATAGCGCCACAAGCCTGGTCGCCAATTCCTTCTGGCATCCAAGTCACGATCGCTAATTACTGACAGAGACAGACTTCTCAAAAGAGGCCAGAAACAGCGCTTTATGAGGGCAAAGCATCATGTTTCTTTAGAGTGACGTGACAAATAAAGGTTTTAGGGTTTTTAGGGTACATCCTGCTCGGCTACCTTGAGGGAATCCAAGACTAGCGTAGACTTACGGAGGTCTCAATGAAGAAAGTACCAGTCCGAAGGAAGGAGTATCCCGCGGAGGGTCCAATCATCACCAAGAGTTGAGTGTGTAATCGATAAAATTAAAATAGGGACTCCATCTACGGATGTAAGATGAGAGTGCCAAGTAAACCCACGATATGGGTCAGGAACACGATGAAAACTGAGAGAAGAATTGGTGTCTATTCAGACCGGCGCTCAATCATGATTGTGTGTCTATATGAAATGTCGCCTAATCATTATTTTATAAAATTTCAAGAAAATATACTAAGAATTAACGACACTTTGCACAGGCGCTAATTCAAGAAATTTCCAGAAATTTATAGCATTTAATTACAGTGGGCGGCCTTGTATAGAGGCGCTCAAACTTTAAATAACGTCCAACCTTATGTCGCAGATACATGTTTTTCACACAATTTCTTTTTTTACTAATTTTTTTATAAACAACGCCTCCTCACGGGGGCGCTCATTCATTAATTGGCGACTTTGTGAAAATCATCCAATCTTTTTGCTGATACGCATCCGGCAGGCACGTTTACAGACACAAATCGCTATTCATTTGTGCATGAACAGTAGCACTTCACTATTTACATGGCATTCAAAGAAACTAAGGACATGGATAGCTAGAGAAAAATATAGAGAATCTGAAAACATGTTCATGCAAGAATTTTAACGCAAGGTTTCATAGATATTAAAATTTTAAACATGGGTAATTATTAATTCAGTTCATAGTAAATAGCGGCAGGGGTAGGGTCGCTCACTAATGGACGACCAGAAGACTGTCGCAGATTCAGAATTTGCAACCTTCTGTACGGTCGTTCATGAATAGACAGCCTCAGATCGATCGCTATTTTGATGCAGACAGTAAACTCAAAAATAACCACGTAAACGGAATAGTAGGAGATATGAAACTATGATTTAACTCTACTTATGCATGCCATGGACTTTTGCTATTGATCTTGGGCTTAGAACTTGAGAAAACCTACCTCTTTTGGGGTTTTGGATGACAGACAGAGAAGAAATAAGAATAATGTGGACGCACTTTTCGACACGCTCGTTCGTTTGTTTCTTTAAGTCGATTTATTCGGTGGGTTTATTCGTTTATTAAGTGCGTGGGCGTGCCAGTCACAAAGTGACGATTTATTATGCACTCGATCTGACTAATCAGACGATTGTGTGGTTCGTGTCGGGACCAAAACCCGCTGCGCCATAAAGGTCACGGCGTCATTTACATCCCCTCGGAGAGGGGAACACCCTTGATTAATCGCCAGGAAAAGGGGCCTCATGGCCAGAAAAGTAATTGCACAAAAAACTTATTAAGAAACGTTGAAGTCCTCGCACGAGGGTGTGAAGAAAGCATTTGAGCTCATGTCGGTCATGGGTTGACCATTTGATGTTCGGACGAGTGTCCAGCTTGAGAATCGCGTAATCATCACGGGAAAACCGGAGCATATGTATGTCGCGATGCGACAAATTGTTCGGAGGAACGGGAAATATTCAGTGAAATCCCAGTTAGAGGGGTCGGAAACTAATAAGTTTGTCGGCCTGGTGCAAGATCAAGCTACGGCCATACTGCGGTGGGCCCCCCACGGTCGAAGTCAGGCTCGCGTGGGCATCGTCAATGTTTCCGGTGCCGAGGGGCAACGGGAGGATGTCCCGGGATCAGATCCCAGAACCAGTATGCGTTCAAAGGGAGCGGGCTATAGGCCGAGGATATGGGTCAGGCAATGACCATGATCGGGGTGGACTTGAGGTCTAAGCATGGCCCACGGAGGCCTTATTGATATTCCCATGCAAAGTGTCCGGGGATGACGAAAGCCTTCTCGTTCCATTCAGATTTTGTCGGTCACTCATGGATCACTTTATGTTCGGGTAAAGGTCCGTGTTTGTAGCGTAAGAGACTGTGACAAACCGTACAAATGTCTGCCGTGAGTGCGGCAAGTCTAATGCAAGTGTGGGACTAGATCCCGGTATATATGTCAGTCACTAACAGACCATTCATTGTTCGGACGAGAGTCCACATTTGAAGCATCGAAGACAACGATAAAGCCATACGGATATCTGCTGTAGGTACGGCAAGTCTAATGTAGGGTTGCGGGATTGGATCCCGGGAGAAGCGGGTCGAGTTAGCAAACTATTGGCCCGAGATGTGTTCAGACTGTGGCCATATCGGGAGTTCCGAGACCCACGTCCGATACCACAAGGCATCATTGATTTTCTCTTTGCACCCAGTCCGGGAGAGAGGTTTATTAAGTATAAAGCCCGAACTCGCCATCGTGCGCTCTCGCACGCGGATCGACCTGTGCGGTCAGGTCGCGGGGTTCAACCTGCCCGGCCAGGTCGCAGGGGTCAAGGGGGCAACGCCCCTTGCGGGGGTTTCCGGGGGCGGAGCCCCCGGAACAAAATTTTGATTATAAGAGTGATTCATTATGTTGTTTATTTTCATGAGGATGATTCTTGTTCTTTCATTCTTATTTATTAGTTTAGTTATCTTCTTTTGTTTTAGTCATTAGTTTCAAACATTTTCTTCTATTTAGCTAATTTACGTTTTCTTTTATGGGGCACGCCCGTTTAAGAAGGATGCCAAGGGAGGATAGAGCGCACCGGATAAGGGACCCAAGAGAGGGGCGCGCCGGATTAAGGCCAAGAAGAGGGACGCGCCAGATTGAGGCTCAAAGAGGAGGGCGCGCCGGTTATGGCCACGCCGGATTAGGATGCCAATGGAGGGCGCGCCGGATTAAGGATGGATAGGGAGCGCGCCAGGTATGGAATGAACAAGTGGGGGGGCGCCATTTTAAGATGTATAGAGGAGTGGGAGTGCGCCGTATTAAGGCCATGCAAGGGGAGAGGGGCGCGCCGTTTTAAGGTTCAGTGGGGAGATTAGGGTTTTGTGAGAGGGGCTAAAACGGCGCTGGGGAATAGTAACCGCACCGGATTACCCTCTCCCGAGGGTTTATTGCTTTGACTGTGTGTTTTCTTTTCTTTCACCTGCAGGTTGGGTTAATGATCAGTTTGTTCATTCATTTGGTGGATTAAGTTGGTGAAGAGGGGGTTTAATCGTTTTAGTTATTTATTAAGATGAATTAGCATGGATGCTTAAGTGTTTCGTTCGAGGGGTTTGATTCACAGAGCTTACTGTGTGTTGTTCTTGTCCTCGGAGGTTGCATTGTTCATTTATTCCTGAGTGTTCTTAATCCCCTGGCGAAAATCGGGCAGCATCTCCCCCGGACTGGGACTTGCCAGAGAGAAGCGAAAGCCACCACACGGATTACTCCCGGGTAAACTCTCAAAATGCGGAACGGCCTCACGGCGGTCCGTTAGCCCAAGTGTGAGTGTGGAACGCTCGAGGGCCAGCCTACGAGAGCGACCACGACTCACGGGTGACGAGTCTTCGAAACGGGACAAGTGTTTGCCACCGGAGGGGCATGAGTGTTCATCCGTCGATGGGTCACTTTGAGGGCCATGCCATGAAGAGACAAGCCTCAAGGACCCTGGATGTTTGGAGAGGGAAGAAGGGAAGCGGATTTTACACGGGGAACACCAAGATTGCAAAAGGCTTTTCTCTTTTTATTCATCCACACAACGGGGGAAGGATTAGATACAGGGAGGCCCATCCCGAAGGAAGGGGGAAATACATCGGAGGGGGGGGTGAAGGAGATGCACCGGTAGGGAGAGAGAGGATGGAGCACAAGCTCCTCCCCCCTCCGGACTCACCTTCCCTCTCTAACACTCTCTCTCTTTCTTTTTCTTCACCTTACCGGCGTCGGGGGACCAAACTCCTTCTCTCTTCTTCTTCTTCTCTTCGCTGAACACAGCCGAGAGCCTTCTCTTCTCCTTTTGGATGGCCAGCCGGGGGAAAGCCAGCCTCTCTTCTTTTTCTTCTCTGTCGAACATGTAGAGTATATATAATGGGTTGCCTTTTCTTTGCTCGAACGGAAGAAGCTCCCGCCACTTCATTCCTCTGCCATATGAACAGGGTTGGCATGTCGCTAGCATCCGGCGATTCGTGCCGTACATTGTCGTTCGTCCGAGGACGGCACTGTTGCGGGTTTGCCGGGAGATCTTCATCCGAAGACCTACCTTCGCCGATGATGTTAATGCGTTGTCGAGTGGAGACGGAGGCACGGCTTCAGAACATTGAATGCTCTCTGCGCACCGCATTTAAACAAAATAGAGCATCATGCCAGAGATGGGATGGAATGGGGTTAAACCGGCGTGGGAGAATAGTGACCGCGTCGGATTAAAGCTTTTCAAGGGGGCCATGCCGTGTAAGCATTGCAAGGGGGTGGCATTTCCTTCAAATGAGCGCGTCGGGTAACTTGTGCATAAGGTGGCGCCGTATTAACCTTCAAAGAGGTGGGCTCTTCAACAGTGAGCGCGCCGTCTTAGTGCAATACACTAAGGGCACGCCGTATTAGCAAAGGGAGAGGAGCGCGCCGTTTTAATGGCATGCAAGGGGGTGCGCCAACTTCACCCATGACGGTTTAACCAACGCCGGTTCAGGTGAAGGCCGCGCCGATTTAAGGCTCTTCCTCGCCGCATTAAGCACCGAACGGATTTGTTTCGAAGTCACGACCGTTTATATGAATGTTGGCACTCTCGGAATGTTTTACTTGCGATGCATAGCATCCATGATGTTTCATTCGCAGTCTTTGGGCTTCGGTCCAAGACTTTGCGTGCCTTCCGGTGCATGCCGAGACTGTGTCGGAGTTCCCGGCTCTTCTTTGATTCAGCTCTCGGCACAGCCGACTGTAGAGTTGTGGTCGTATCTTCCGCTCGGGAGGCTCTCTTATCGGCTATCGGACCACCAAGCGAGTCCTCGTCTTGATCGGGCGAGGTATGAGGTTTATTCGGCATTTTCGTCTTCGACTCGCGCTCGAATGCGTAGACGCGAATGTCGCAATGATCATCATCGTCATTTTTTTTTGGCGTCACCAAATAACAAGAGGAACTGCAGCAACAACAACTCGATCAGGAAGAATAAGATGAAGCTTCTTTATGATAGCAGTAGGAAGAAGATGCTCGTTTCTTCATGCAGCAGCAACTGTGGTAGCAGAGGAGAAATCCCACGGCGTCTACAGCAGCAAGAGGAAGAACACGGTAGAAGAATGAAGCAACATGCTTCTTTTATGGCAGTAGCAATGGCATCGACTGCGATAGCTGGCGAACGGTTGTCTTCTCCTCACATGGCATCAAGAGGAAAGGCAGAGGACGGCGACGACTACAGGGTAGGAAACAGAAGAAGACAATGACGTCAATGGGCAGCAGCAACATGCTTATGCCATCCGAAGGTGTCTTATTTATAAGAGTTGGGTTCATGGTCTCCTAGTGGGATTTAACTTCCCATGTAGCAATCCTAAAGGGTTTAAAATTTCCCTGTAAATCCCTTTCTATCTAAATCTGCAGCCGCAATCCTTATTGGGGTTCAAAACCCTAATGTTGCATGTGATCGAACGTGAAGAAGATTTTTGGGTTTTACAAATACCCCTTCATAAATTATATATAGGTATATACGCTTATCCCATGCATTTTCTGGTGTGGAGAGGTTTATGGGCTAAATGCCCAATATATATATATTTATTTTCTTAAACCCACCTTTTAAAGTTCTTTGGCCCACCAGCTATTGGTTAAGGCCCTTTAGCACTTAGGCTAAACGTACGTGAGGCCCATATATTATTTAAGGCTTTTTAATGTGTAATGGTTGAGGCCCATTAGTGATGTTTGTGAGTTGGGCTTTTTATTTTGTTTTATGTTGGGCCCTTGTCTTGCTTTATTTGGAGAATTTATTTATTTAGGGAATTTTATTCATATAATTTTTATCCGGGGTAATACACCCTCCCCCACTTAAAAGAATTTGGTCCCCAAATTCAATTCTATATAGACATTGAGGGTGCAGAATACTTACGATCTCAAAATAAGTCTGGGAATCTTCTCCTCATAGATTCTTCCGCTTCCCACGTGGCTTCTCGTTCGAGATTTTTGTTCCATTGAATCTTCACCATAGGGATCGTCTTGCTCCTTAGCACGACATGGGGATTTTAAATGGAACGGGAGGCAAACAAAGGGGGATCGACTTGAAAATTTTTGTGGAGACTGGGAACAACGTAGGGAACTCACCCACCAATTTTGACCTCGATCAGATCTACGGATTGGAAGATAAAATTCTGGCTTCAGGCTGCTGTCCAGCAGAGAAACAGACCGGAGACGATGAAGCGGTAGTGGTGCGACGGCAGCTTGATGGCGGCGGTGGCGGCGGTGCTGAGCTTCTCACTCAGAGAAGGACCTGATATGGAGGTATCACACCTCAAAGATGGCTGCAATCTCTGCTGCAAATGGGGTGGAGAGGAGAGAGGAAAGGGGCGCCCTTGGGCTTCTCTTGTGCAAATGCAATTTTCATTCAATAATTATTATGAAAATAACAAAATACGTGGGTTATATAACTCCAACTAAAAGACCTAATTATCCTCAGATCTAGGGTTAGGGAGGGACACTTAAGGGATAGGAGAATTTTCTCCCATGTGGTCAAAAAATAACAAAATAAAAAACTATATAAAGTGGGGTGCGCCCTCCTCTTTAAGAAGCCAAATTGGCTTTGTCTTCTACTTGGTCCAAGTCCTCCCATGGACCAAAGACCAGCCCAAGTGGACCCTAGAACCTAGGTGGACCAATGGGAAAGAAGGTGGGGGTCCTGCCGGGCCAACATGGCCTTTTTGCAAAGAAACCCACTAATTCCTAAGGACTAACCCAATGGCTTATAATGCCTTACAATTGTAAACCCAATTAACTCAAGGATATAAATGTAAACAAAAAAGTCAGTGGTCTTGCTCTGATGTCCCCATCAATTCTCCCTAGGTGGGAGAAACTCGACCCCGTCGAGTAAGGGGTGCCGCTGCTCATGTGGCTCCTGCGGATCCGTCACCATACCAGGTAGCGTGGGTATGCTCCACTCCTAGTAATTGTCACCCGCTCATCCTGTATATGTTCTTTATGCACATGCTGCTGTGGGAATGAGGCTAGTGGTGGACACTCCGGGGTGGGGTCACTCTCAAAGGGGAGGAGACGGCTCGAAGACTCACTAGGAATCACCGCTGGGTCCCTGTGGATGACTAGATCCGAGACATTGAGGTAGAGCTGATCCCAAATTCCGGCAAGTCTACAACGTACGCATTAGACCCGACTTGCCTCACACTCGAAAGGGACTTGAAGAGGTGAAATCTCACGCTGAGTCCTGAGCGGGCTGTGGATCACCAGAGGATGAACTGCAAGACAGGGAAACGTATCAGAGGGCCCAGGGGGTTTCCCTGGGGCAAAACCCTCCGATGGCTAAGTCAGTAGAGCTGCGGTGGAAGCAATGAGGGGAGGAGAAAAGCTGGTGCGCGAGATTCCTCTCCACCAAAGGGGTGAAGCGGATTGCTCAGGAGATTTTTCCTTACCTTCCACCGGAGGGTAGCCCTGGTTTAAGTAGTATACCGCCTTCAGGAGTCCTGTAAGCTGAGGGGTCTCCGGCGGGAGTTACGTCCTCAACGTGGACTTTCATGACCTTTATCGTGGGGACGTTATCGCCTTGGAGCCCGGCGGCTTCTTGATTCCCCTGTCCGTTGGGGACTCTTAACGGTAGCACGAACGGCTAGTGTCTGGTCCGGCCGAGCTACTGAAACGGCAGCCCTGTCCGGGCGATGAGCATAGCTCGGTAAAAAGGGGGGGTCGGATAGGTCGGCTGGCGCCTGTCTCTCCCGAGCGGGGAGACTGCTTAGACCGGACCCTCCTTATGACCTGACCAGCACTCGGGCCCTCCGAGCCTAGGGGCCGCCGTGGAGAGTTGGTTCCTCGAGTGTTTATTCATTGGGCTTTCTCTTCCTAAGTGGGCCCTGTGGGCTATCACTCGGGTGAGCTTGCCTCGTTGGACCCTGTTGGATCTTGTTGGGCTGCTCTTTGGGTGGGCTACAGAAATCTCCCTCTCCACTTGTCCCCCTCCGACTCCCGAGCCATGGAGGCTCGGTTGAGTAGTTTCTGAGGCTTTGGACCGGCGTGGCTCAGGTGGGTGGAATTCTGTTGGCGTTTATGAAGCCACGTGTAGTGGTCGCCGGGGCCCGTAATGATGATCCTGACGGATTTGAAACGAAGGGGCTCCCCTTTTCTCGGAGCACGGAACGACGCGTCACCTCCCTCCAGGGTTTTATAGGCGTTGGGCGCTGTTCGTCGTTCTAGGCTTCCAGGGTTTCGGGCTTTCCTTAGTCTCTTAGCTTTTGGGGCTCCTTGATGCACCGTGAGGGCACAGTGGAGGCGCAAAGTCTTGCGGCGGCGTTCGAGGAGTTGGCGAGGATAACCGCGGAGGCGGTCCGACAACTTCCTTCCCCCCCGGAGTCCTCGAGCTCGTACGAGGGATCATCTTCCGGCTCGATGGCTGGTTTGCCTCTGGAAATCGGGCAGGTGAGGCGGGAGCCCGTCCCCAACCGCAGTGAGTTGGGGGAGGCCGAGGTGAGGAAGCTGGAGCATCGCTTTCGTTTGCCTCTCACGTATAGCTTTGCTGCCGCCACCCCGTACGAGACGAGTCTGGACGACCGAACGGGGCACATTTGCACGTTCCTTCTGGCTTGGAAAAGCGGGTTCCGCCTTCCCTTCGAGCCCCTTATACTCCAGATTCTCGAATTTTTCCGGTTGGCGCCCATTCAGTTGGTGGCCAACTCGTACCTCCACCTTTCCGTCTTTCGGATCCTCTGTCGTCAGCACGACATTTTTCCTTCCTTGGACCTCTTTCATTATTTTTTCGAGTTGAAGGCGCACCCGTCGGCGGGGAAGGGCTTCTACTTTATCCAGGCAAGGAGGAACAGTAGTTACATCTCCCTCGCTACGAAGGACTCCTCGCACAAGGGGTGGAAAACCCAATTCTTCTGGGTGAAGGCGGAGGCGACGGATGAGTTTTGGAGATGCCTGGCCTCACCCAATTTCCATCCGAATCTTCCTCCTCGCCTGGAGGAGTTCCCTCCGCATGTGGAGCGGCAGGCCGCCCATCTGCTGGATAACCACCAATCGACCGAGGAGCTGGTGACGCCGGAGAATATCGAACGGTGTCTGCTTACGCGGTTGAAGTCGACAGGTACCGCCCTCTAGGTTGTTCCCCTGGGGTGGTAGTTACTTTTCTTCTCCTGACCGGGTCTTCTTTCTTTGCTGTAGACGTGAGGCGGGAACCTCTGGAGGAAACTGCTGAGGTCATCGATCTGGGAGAAGATGACTCGGCGGCCGACGAACCAGAGGCTCCTGCGGGTCGCGCTCAAGCCCGGGATAAGGGCAAGGGGGTGGCCCCCGGGGGGTCTTCACGGCCAGCTGGTACGAAGCGCAAGGATCCCATGGCGGGAAAGTTGCGGGAGGCCGCGAAGGCCAAGAAACGGGCCAAGAAGGCAGGTCTCCCTCCTACCACCGGGGGCGACTCTGGCTCGGCGGCGCTCCCCTCTCGGGGGCAAGATGGGGCCGACCCCTCGGGGCCAGCTCCCCCACTTGCCGGGCGAGAGGGGGCCGAGGAGACCGGGGGCCCTTCAGAGGATGGCGGTAGGTTGGCTCTCCCCCCTACGGGGGTAGAGGGGGCCGATGCTGAAGTAGCTGACACCGAGGCCTGGGGGTCGGCCGGAGGCGGTGATGTCCCGGTCGTCGAGGTGCGGGCCGAGACAGGCGGGGCTGGGGGTTCGCCCGCGAGGGCGTTGCAGCCCCAGGTGCTTGAAGCTCTCGGTGCGGTTGGTCCCGCGGCACCGGTCGAGGTTGGGGGTTCGCCCAGGGAGGCGTCGCAACCCCAACCGACCATGGCGCGGTTGGCGGCCGGTCCTGTTGCTCGAGCGGAGCCTTCTGGCGGGGTGCCCCGGGCGGAGCGGTCCCCTCTGCCGGAGTCCTTGGAAAGGCTCGGCATTGCGGGCGACCTGTATCGGGTCTGCCGGTCGATTGCCGCAAGGACGAAGGCGGGAGAAAGGCGTAATACCCCCCCCCCCCCCGGGCTCCTCGATGTTCTGATGGAGGGCGGCCTGGTCATAGCTCGGTCGGCGGCTTTGATGGCGGAGGCGCACGCACGGACGGAGGCGGAGCGGTCGAACCTTGCCTGGACCCTCGGGGGATGCGAGAGGAAGCTGGCCTGACTTAAGGGGGAGCATGAGGGGCTCCGGCAGGAGTTCTCCGCGTTCCGAGAGGTGGCGCAGGCGAGCCGACTGGAAGCCGGGGTGCTGACCGAACAGCTCGCCAAGACCCGAGAGTCTCTTGAGAGGGCAAGCCGATCCTTGGAGGAGGAGCGTCTGCCTTGCCTCGAGATGGACAATCGCTGGGAGCTCGAGCGCGCCAAGCTGCTAGATCTGGCGGAGATGGCGGAGCGTCTCCGAGCTGAGGCAAAGGTGGACTGGGCCCGGGCAGAGGAACATGCGATCGAGGCGGAGCGGGCTCGGGTCGAGCTCGTCGGAAGGGCGGGACAGATCGAGGCGGAGGCAATCGAGCGTTACAGGAGCTCGGATGCTTACTCGGCCGACCTGTTGGAAACCACCCTACCTTACTACGAGGTAGCGCTACGCCGAGGTGCTCGAAAGGGGTTCAAGCAGGGCTATCGTCGGGCGGTAGACTGCGTCAATGAACAAAACTCCGCGGTCAAGTTCCCCTTTGGCCAGTGTTATGACTCGGATGAGTCGGTTTCCAGCTCTTCTTCATCGGTCGGGGAAGATTCGGAGGGGTCGCCTCCGTCGGGGTCACCGGCTCCGGGTGTCTCGGGAGGGCTCACGACTGAGATAGTTCTCGCATAGGCGAGGTCAGTGTCCGAGCCGGCCGTCACCGAAGGCACCGGGGGTGACGCGTCTCCTTTTGCCGGTCTCGAGCGTCAAAGTGGGCCTGAGGCATGATGTATTTTACCTCTTTCCCTTTTTATCTCTCTTTCCTCTTTTTAGAGGGTTTCCTTTTGGTACGATAATAAATGACTTGCTCTGTTTGAGTACTATCCTTGCCGTGATTTGGTTGGCGAATCTTGAGTGGTTGAGAGGTGCCGATATTTCCTGCACGATTTTCGCATGCTATTTTGGTAGGCTTCTGACGGGGCGTCCCTCCGTCCCCTCACGCTTTGAATGTCAGGCCGCTTCGTGAATCCCGCGAGGGCGGGAAACGAGGTGTTGGAGTTGACTGTTCAGGGGAGAAATCCTTCGGCGTGTTTCCGAGGGGGGCATTTAAGGCGTGTAGCCTCCTTTGGCCTATAAGAAGGACCGAAAGGCGCCCTCTCCTCTCCACCGCTTGGGATTTTCTCTAACAGTCTTTCCTTGTTCCTTCCTTTTCACTCTGCGTTGTGCCTTTGCATTCGGAGCATGGAGGATCCTTCGGAGGGCGACGCCGCCGACGACGGGGAGCGGTGGGCTCCTGCTGTCTTGTAATGATGAACGGATCCCACGGTCGCCGCGCGTGCACGAGACGGGTCCGACGGTCGCCGCGCGGATTTGGGGAGGACTTCGGCGTGTGGACGCACGCCGTTGGCCTCTTCTTAGCTCCGGCGAGGCTTCCGGGTGGACGCCGAGGCGGAGGACGGATGGGGGCATCTGGGGAGTCTACCGTCGCTTCCCTCCGTGTGAGGGGAGGAGGCGTATCCGGCTCCCTCCTCACCGAGGCCTTCCTCCGTCTGCGGCCTCTTTCTCCCTCTTCTGCTCTTCATTTCTTTCACTCTTCGGGGGCTGCTTGCTCTCTCCTTCCTTCCAAGGAGTTGGCAGATTGGAAGAGGGGAGGCCTTCACGGTGCTCCTTTTTCCTGGTTGTTGCCAACTTGGGAGGTAGCCTTCCTCAACGTTTAAAGGTGGCCTTCCTCCTGAAGTCCCTCTGTCACCTTTGTCACGGGCCATCCGAGGCAACTGACTCGACCACCTTTTGTCCGAGCCAGTTTTCGCACGAGACAGAGTCAGTGGCTGGATGCGAGGAGATCAAGACCGAGTCAGTCGAGCGATGATCCTTTGAAACGATGTTAGACGGACTTTTGCTTTGTTTTTCTATGTGATGTACTGGCATTTGCCTACCTGATGTACCAATGGTTTGGAATGAAAAGAAATAGGGATTCTATTTTGTCCATTTTGTTGTACAATTTCAAAAGTAGAATCTGCGTAGTGCGGCTGCATTCCATGTCCGAGGAATAGGCTCCCCTTCCATTGTCGCCAACCTGTACGCACCTTTCCCGAGCGTCTCGACCACTCGGTAGGGGCCTTCCCAGTTGGGGGATAGCTTACCCGCCGCCTCCAGTGGTCGAGAGGCTTCGGCCTTCCTGACGACGAAGTCCCCCGGTTGGAAACGTCTGTCTCGGACTTTGGCGTTGTAGTATCGAGTGAGGCGGCGCTGGTACTCCGTTGCCCGGACGTTCGCGATCTCTCAGAGTTCGGCTGTCAGGTCGAGGTTCTCGAGCAACTTTTGCTCGTTTGCCTCGGGCGAGAAGCTGATCACTCGGAGAGACGGATTGGTGATCTCCAATGGAATGACGGCTTCAGTGCCATATACCAACTGAAAAGGGCTTTCACCGGTTGCCGTCCTGGGGGTTGTTCGGTGCGACCATAGTATGCTAGGCAATTCCTCGAGCCAGCAACCCTTAGCCTTGCCGAGTCTGGTTTTTATGCCTTTCAAGATAGTCTTGCTGGCATTTTCTACCAGCCCGTTGGCCTGAGGGTGGGCGACCGAAGTGAAGTGGTTGCAGATATTTAGGTCGGCGCATCTATCTCGGAAGTACCGAGAGTCGAATTACCGACCGTTATCGCTTACTATCACTCGGGGATGCCAAAGCGACAAATGATCGATTTCCAAACAAAGCCCCAAACGACTGTCTCGGTGATCCTGGCCGTAGCCTCGGCCTCGATCCACTTGGTGAAGTAGTCGATGGCGACGACGATGAACTTCTTCTGGGACTGGGCCGTTGGGAATGGCCCAAGGATATCGATTCCCCACCGAGCGAAAGGGTAAGGCTCGGCTAGGGTGACAAGCTCCGTGGCCGGCTGATGGACCAGGTGGTCGAATCGCTGGCACCGGTCGCACTGTTGAACATAGGCCGAGCAGTCGCACTGCAGGGTGGGCCACTAGTACCCCTGTCGTAACAGGACTCTGGCCAGCGACCTTGCCCCTAAGTGCGCTCCGCATAGGCCTTCATGAATCTCTTGGATGGCTCGGCCTACTTCGTCGGGACCAAGGCACTTCAGGAGGGGGCCGGAGAACGATCTTCGATAGAGGGTGTTGTCGAGGACGACGAAGCGTCGAGCTTGATACTTCATTTGGCGGGCTTCTCGAGGGTCGGAGGGCTCTTGGGAGTCTTGTAGCCAGGACAGGTAGGGGGAGCGCCAGTCACTTGGGGTGGCTGAGTCAACAGAGAGGAGCTCCGTGTCGATGCTCGGGCGCTCTAGCTCTTCTAGGAGGACCGATCGTGTACCTTCCGGGTCTAGGGAGGAGGCCAATCGAGAGAGGGCGTCCGCCCGAGAGTTTTGCTCCCGAGCTATCCGGACTACCTCAAATCCCTCGAACTGTTGGGCCAGGCTCCGGACCAACTGAAGGTATTTGATCATGGGTGCCTCCCGAGCTTCATACTCGCCGTTGACCTGACCCGCGACTAGTTGAGAGTCGGTGTGGATCCTGACTCGCTCGACCCCCAGCCATCGGGCCATGCGTGCTCCCGAGATAAGGGCCTCGTATTCGGAAGCGTTGTTGGACGCCTGAAGGTTGAATTTCAAGGCGTACTGCAGCTCTATCCCTTCGGGGGACCTCAGGAGGATCCCCGCACCGCTGCCTGCCGAATTGGACGATCCATCGACGAACAGTTCCCAGGTTGGCCCGGTCGTGGTCGGAGGCCTATCCTCGGTAGGGATGGTGCTTTCGGCAATGAAGTCGGCGAGCGCTTGGCCTTTGATTGTTGATCGTAGCCGGTACGAGATGTCGTAGGCCCCGAGCATAATGGCCCATTTGACGAGTCGCCCTGAGGCCTCGGGGTGGGCCAAAATCTTCTTCAACGGTTCGCCGGTTAGCACGGTGACGGGGTGCCCCTGGAAGTAGGGGCGGAGGCGCCTCGCGGAGGTGACTAACGCTAGCACGAGTTTCTCGGTTGCGGGGTACCTCCGTTCGGCCTCATTGAGCACCTTGCTAGGGTAGTAGACTGGTCTTTCGATTCCCGAGTCATTTCAGACTAGGACCGAGCTGACCGTGGATGGCGTCGCCGAGAGGTAGAGCAGCAAGACTTCGCCTGGGACGGGCTTGGAGAGCACCGGTGGCGAAGCCAGGAACTTCTTGAGCTCGGCGAATGCTGTCTGGCACTCCTCATCCCATGCGAACGTAGCAGATGCCAGCTTGGGCCCCCTCAGCAATTTGAAGAAGGGCAAGCATCGTTCGGCCGCACGGGACAGGAAACGGCTGAGAGCGGCGACACGCCCTGTCAGACGCTGGACGTCTTTAATGCACACGGGCGGGCGCATGTCCAGGATGGCCTGGACCTTGTCGGGGTTGGCTTCGATCCCGCGCTGAGTGACCAGGAAACCCAGGAACTTCCCGGATTTTACTCCAAAGGCGCACTTGGCGGGGTTGAGCTTCATGTTGAACTTCAGGAGGGTGCCGAAGGTTTCGGCAAGGTCGGCGAAGTGGTCTTGGGCCTTGGGGGTCTTGACGAGCATGTCATCAATGTAAGCCTCGACGTTCCGGCCTAGCTGTCCCTCGAACATGTGGTTCACCAGCCGCTGATATGTGGCTCCGGCGTTCTTTAACCCGAAGGGCATCCGGGTGTAGCAGTACACGCCGCAGTCAGTGATGAAGGCTGTCTTCTCGACGTCTTCTGGATTCATTCTGATCTTGTCGTAACCTGAATAGGCATCCAGGAAGCTGAGTATCTCGTTGCCCGAGGTTGAATCAACCAATTGGTCGATGCTCGGTAGCGGATAGCAGTCCTTGGGGGTAGCCCTATTCAGATCGGTGAAGTCCACGCACATTCGCCACTTCCTGTGATTTTCGGCCCCAGGACGACGTTGGCTAGCCACGTAGGGTACATGACTGGTCTGAAGAGGCCTGTCTCTTGTCCCTTGGTGACCTGCGCCTTGATGACCGCATGCTTCTCGGGCGCATGCTTCCTTCTCCGTTGCTGTACGGGCCTGACGGTGGGGTCGAGGCTGAGCTTGTGCATCACGGTCTTCTCTGGTATGCCAGGGAGTTGATCATCGGACCAAGCAAAGGCCTGGATGTACTCAGAAAGAAATTTCTTGTATTACTGCTGTTCCTTGGGTGGTAGGTCGGCTCCGATCCTTACTCCGAGGGCCGGGTCATCGTTTAGGAATACCGTTAGCAATTCGCCACTGGTCTCGGCGGTTACGGTCTTCCCTTCGATTCCCTTGGGGCCCTTATCCCCTCCGTCCGGCCTTGAGGCTTCCACCGAGATGTTGTAGCACCTTCTAGCCGTGGTCTGGTTACCTCGGACTTCCCCCAACCCGTTTTTGGTGGGAAACTTCATTTTTTGGTGATAGGTAGATGGTACGGCCTTTATTCGGCTGAGAATTTTCGGCCGAAAATGGCGTTGTACGCTATCATACCCTTGATCACTATGAAGTCCACCATGACCGTAACGGTTTTGGGTGGGGTGCCGATGGTGACCGGCAGGCTTAGGGCTCCATCGGGGAAGGTGGCCAGGCCGTTGAACCCGCAAAGGGGGGTTTGGATCGGGCGGAGCTTGGATGGGTCTTCCCCCATCTTGAGGAAACAGTCATAAGATAATACATCGGGGGTGCTTCCATTGTCAACCAGAATTCTATCTACGTTACAATGGTTTATTGTAGTCGAGACAACGAGGGCATCATCATGTGGGATGCTTAGCCCTTCCAGGTCTTGGTCGGAGAAGACTATGACCTGGGGCTCCCTCGGCGGGCCCCCTGAGGGTTCTGAGACCCGGCTGGCCCGCTCGGCATAACGCTTCCTTCCTCGGCTGGTGTCGTCGCCCGATGCCGTTCCTCCGGAGATGACGTTGATGTGGACCCCTCGGGGGGCGTTGTCGATCTCCTCGGCGGCGTCTCTGTCTTCTTTGCGCCCAGCTGCGAACCGGGCCAGGTGCCCCTGACGGATGAGACGCTCGATCTCGTCCTGGAGCTGATGACAGTCGCCGGTGTGGTGCCCGTGGTCGCCGTGGAACAGGCAATGCCTGTCGCGCTTGCGGTTCTTCGATCTCATCGGTTCGGGCTGGCGGAGGAGTCCCGAGTCTTTGATGTCCTCATAGATCTCGTAGACTGGCGCAGTCAAAGGGGTGTACCGCTCATACTTCCGTTTGCGTTCTCCTTCCCGATCACGCTTCTTGCCCGAGCAAGGGTTTGACTCGGAGGCCCGCTTCTTGTCCCCCTCCCGACCCGAGCCGGTTGTGTCTCGGCAGGCGCTGAGTACTTCTTCGCACTCGGCGTGGCGCAGTGCCAGAGTCACTAGCTCGGCAAGGGTCGAGGGAGGGTGGAGGACCAGTTCGCGGCGGAGATTTTCGTCCCGGGTGCCCCTGGTCAGAGCGGTCGTGGCTGAGGCCACATCCAGGCGGGGAATTCTAAGGGCTTCCGATTTAAATCGGTGGACATAAGCCCGGAGCCTTTCCCCTTGTGCCTGTTTGAGGGCCAGGAGCCCCGCTATTGACCTCGGGGGGGGGGGGGGGGGGGGGGGGGGGCGCTTCCGGCGAAACTCTCCTTGAAGACTCGCCCGAATTGCTTGAAGTCCCGGATGGACCCAAGGGCGAGGGCCCGGAACCACGCCTGAGCGCCTTGGACCTGGGTGGCCGCAAAGGCTCGGCATTTAATAGGATCCGGCGTTCCATGCAGAGTCACCAGGGCGTCGAAGCTGTCGTAGTGGTCGACTGGGTCGCCCTGGCCATCATAGAGCTTGAAGGTAGGAATGGAGGTTCTGGGAGACACCTCTGCCTTCAAGATGTACTCGGAGAAAGGGGATTTCTCCTCATCCTCCGGGAGAGAGGTCTTCTACAGGGCGCGGAGGGTGCGCTCTTGCTCTGCGAAGCGTCTTTCGAATTCCCTCAGCCGGAGGGATAGTTCCGGCTGCGGTCGCGCCGTGGGACTGGGGGGAGCGTCGTGGCGATCCTCAGGACCGCCGGCGCTCGGGCGTGGAGGCCCCGCCCCCTGTTTCCCTTTTCTGGGCGTGGAGGAAGCCTCTTGCTCCGGGGGCGGAGCTCGCGAGGGTCCTCCCACGTTGTTGCGGATGAGCTGTTGACGGCGGAGGGTGAAGCGGCCCCCAGCGGTATGCTGGGTCGCACTCCGACGGGGGGGCTCCCGGACGGGGCGCGATACCTGGCATCCCTCGCCGCCTGGGCCCTCATGAGCTCCACGAGGACGTCAAGCTTCTTATTGAGGGCGAGGAAGACCTCGTCGCCACCGTTGGGGGATACCCCCGCCACCGTCGGAGGGGGCGGCGGCCCATTGGCGGGGACGCTGGCGTTGGAGGGAGGGTTCTGCGAGACCCTAGAGGGGCCATCTCCCGCCGCCACCACGGCCTTACCCTTCTTGACGGCGGATCTCCTCCCTGAGCTTCTTCTCACCATCTTGGCTCTTTGCGCGTTTCCCACAGACGGCGCCAAATGAAGAGGCGAAATCTCGCGCTGAGTCCTGAGCGGGCTGTGGATCACCAGAGGATGAACTGCAAGACAGGGAAACGTATCAGAGGGCCCAGGGGGTTTCCCTGGGGCAAAACCCTCCGATGGCTAAGTTAGTAGAGCTGCGGTGGAAGCAATGAGGGGAGGAGAAAAGCTGGTGCGCGAGATTCCTCTCCACCAAAGGGGTGAAGCGGATTGCTCAGGAGATTTTTCCTTACCTTCCACCTGAGGGTAGCCTTGGTTTAACTAGTATACCGCCTTTAGGAGTCCTGTAAGCTGAGGGGTCTCCGGCGGGAGTTACGTCCTCAACGTGGGCTTTCATGGCCTTTATCGTGGGGACGTTATCGCCTTGGAGCCCGGCGGCTTCTTGATTCCCCTGTCCGTTGGGGACTCTTAACGGCAGCACGAACGGCTAGTGTCTGGTCCGGCCGAGCTACTGAAACGCCAGCCCTGTTCGGGCGATGAGCATAGCTCGGTAAAAAGGGGGGGTCAGATAGGTCGGCTGGCGCCTGTCTCTCCCGAGCGGGGAGACGGCTTAGACCGGACCCTCCTTGTGACCTGACCAGCACTCGGGCCCTCCGAGCCTAGGGGCCGTCGGGGAGAGTTGGTTCCTCGAGTGTTTGCTCATTGGGCTTTCTCTTCCTGAGTGGGCCCTGTGGGCTATCACTCGGGTGAGCTTACCTCGTTGGACCCTGTTGGGTCTTGTTGGGCTGCTCTTTGGGTGGGCTACAGAAATCCCCCTCTCCAGGACTGACACCACGAGCGTGCACTAGACCGACTCGACTCAACGTAAGCAGACTTCGACTTGACACATGCAGACTCCCAACAAACTGGACGACAACAAAAGAAAAGAAAAAAAGACTCACACATGACCCTAGACTCATACATAATGCAGTGACATTACCCCTTGGTGGACATCATTCGGGTGCTGCATCCTGGGTGCCGATGGGTTCCTCCGGGTCATCCTCATAGAATTCGCCAGCTAATCCCTGCTCGGACTCATAGCTGACAGACACAAGCCCGGAAGGTGAAGCTTCTCCAACCCTTTTGTCCCCTAGGGCTAGTGATGTATGAGTGGGACATTGGCCTGCAAAGTGGCCAAACCCCTGACAGCGATAACACTGCTGTCATGACCCACTAGTCTCCCCGATAAGTGGTCCCTTACCCTTATCCTCCAGACGGACAGGGGGTGTAGGCAACAGGGGAGGAGGTGTGGGTGTCGGAGGACGGGCAATGGGTTTCGGGGGGCGGGCAATGGGTGCCGATGGTTGGGGTGGAGGTAGATCCCTTGGCGGGAGAGGGCAAGGCCTTGGAGCGAATAGCTCTTGACGGGCGGGCTCCCGAGGTCGAGCCATGGGGGCCCTCTAATATGGGCCTAAAGAGCTACGGGGCTCGGCACTACGAAGAGGGACGGGGCCCAACCGTTGGGTAGACTCGAACTCTCCCTCAAACTGCTCCAACTCGAGAGCAACCTGATACGCGTCTTCCAACTTGGTCACGTTGCGGCGAAAAAGCTCATACTGATAGTGGGGTCGCAGACCACGACGGAAGCCGGAAACGGGCATGGTGCTCTCTTCCGTAACTCCACATCGTAAATAGTATTCATCAAAATCAGCGATGTACTCAGTCACGGACCGATCTCCCTGGCTAAGGCTCTGCCACCTATTGATGAGTCGCTGACGGTATGTGACAGGAAGGTGCTTTTACCGAAGTTTGACCTTCATCTCACTCCATGTATCAACCTGGGGCTCTAAACGCTGAAACAACAGGCTCTCCACGTTCTTCCAGTAAGTCTGCGCCTGTCCTATCAGCTTCATGGTCGCGAATCGGACTCTTCGACGGTTCGTCATATCGAACCAATTGAAGTACCGGTTCATGCCGGCCTCTCAATCTAAATAGACTTTCGGGTCCAAGGACCCGTCAAAAGTGGGAGGGTCTGCATGAACGATCCAGAGGGTCCGCTCGTCCTCATCATAATCACGATTCCGCTGTTGAACACGATGGTCACGACCATATCCCCCATTCTCGTTATCGGACTCATAGTCAACCACCTCGGGGACTCGACGCCTCCTATCATCTACCCCTTGAGCCCTTGGAGCAGCAAGTTGCTGAACCGGCTCCTGTTGACCATTTATCGGTGTGGGGTGCGCCTGAACCGGGGCTCTTTCTAGGTCGGTGACTCTCCCTACCAATCCCTGAATAGACTTGTAATGCCCTGGGTCTATTGGATCTTTTATCGGAGAGCTTTCGGATCGCTTTTGTGGGTCATGAGTTGTGTTTTACGATCCACGCAGGTTTTTCTCTCGTACAAGTTACAGAACCCGATGGAGAGTTTATTATTGAATTCATCGACTCGAGGATGCTACAGTTGCATTATGCTCCTTCCGAGGATCGTTTAGACTATTTTTTCGTATTTTTCTGAATTAGTGAATTTTTGGACTAAAAATCAAATTTTACAAAAATTAGGAAATTCCTAATTTCCTATTTCTTTCTTAACCCTTTTCCTTCCTCTCTCCTCCCTCACGTCTCTCCCTCTCGTTCTCTCTCCTCTCTTCTCCTCTCTCTGCGGGGTGCACGACCGTGGCGAGGTGGGCGAGGCAGGAACGTTGTGGAGTTATCGTGGAGCGTGCTGGTGTGAAGGATGGAGCATGGCATTAGTGTGATCCCTTGGTGGATTCAAAGCCGGCGTGTTCAGGTTCGTGTGATGGTTTTCGGCATGGTTTAGTCGTTTCGACGCTCGACAACTTCGGTGGAGATAGGGGGACAGATGCTCTACTTCTTTTCTACGTTCCCTTGCGATTTGGAGTCGAACGGTGTGAGTATGAGCGGGTTTTACCGTGTTTGGGTGAAAGCATGCTTTGGGGGGTGTGAGCTGAGCTCGCCTTTCCAGGCGACGGTTTTCAGTCTAGATGGTTTCATTCGAACCCCTGGCATGTTGGGAATTCATTCCCGTCAGTTTTACTGCATTTGGTTGAGAATCAGAGTCAGTATGAGCCCGACTATCCCCGTGACTCATTTTGGGTCGATTCGTTGGAATCGCCCGTTTCTTGTCATTTTGGCGTGGTTTGGATCCCTTCCGGACTGTGGAAGGTTTATATGGTCATTAGGATTATTTCCCCTTCATTTTAGGGTGAATGGGGCGTGGAAAGGCTGGGTTTTGGCCATTCCTATGGTTTTCTCACCGTAGGGCCTTGGCGGTCCTTTCAGAGACCGTTTTCATGCCTTAAGCGGTCCAGTGGCGACCGTTTGGTTTTATGTCGATTCGGATTTTAGCGGTCGAACGATAGACCGTTTTATTGGCTTGCGGCCCATTGGAGGACCGCTAAGCTCGGCGATACGATCCTTTGGAGACCGTTAAGCTGTGTGTGGTATGTCGGTTTAGCTAAGCGGTCGTACGATAGACCGCAAGGCTAGCTGTGGCGGTTCATGGATGACCGCTAAGCTTCATTTGATTTCGGTCAACAGTTTTTAAGTCGGTTCGGGCTAGCGGTCTAGCTCCGACCGCAAGGTGTTCTTGGTGGCCCTTTGGGTGACCGCCTAGCTGTGTGAAATGGTTCTAAGTAGACCGTTTGGTGATTTTGACTGGTTAAGTCGGTTCGGGGTCGACTGGGTCAAGCGGCCAGGTATATGACCGCTACAGTCACCTTTGCGGCCCTGGAGGAGACCGCCTTGTGCAAGTAGCGGCCTCAACTAGACCGCATACCCCTCTACTTTGATAGTTTTATTCGTTCGTTCTTCTGAGTGAAGCGGCCATGTCCTTGACGGCCACACTTAGTGAGATGACCCATGTGTAGACCGTTTTTAACTTTGTGAGGCCCTTTTTATGGCCGTCAAGTGTCTGTGTTCTCTGTGTAAGGGTAGCATCCCTTTGGCTAACCACTTGGTTTGCCTAGCGGTCAGGTATGTGACCGTTTCTTTCCTAGAGTTATGTTTTTCTGATAATTTGGCCTCCAATTATCTTGGCTTGACCTTGTGGTTTGTCCGTCGTTCCGTGGATGTCTTGGATATCCTGAGGGCTGTGACCATGTTGTAGGGTGGCCGGGAGTGCCATTATATCGAGTAGTGTTCCGTATTGCTTTACAGTCATTATTGGTTTCTGGTCAACTCGGTGTGTCCAGTGGTTGACATGTGACCTCGTGAATGTCTCGGTGATCCTGTATGGATTGAGATATGGTTTTGGATGCCTTAAGGTACTGTCTTATCTCGATTTGCGTGTCCATGTGCTTTGGGGGTATTGGTGATCCCTCAGGTCTCCGTGATTCATATTATGCGAATGTGTGGATCTGGCTATCTTGTGCCGTTTCCTTTATCGGTGTTTTACCGCGACTTTGGCTTAGGGATTAGGCTGATTGGCGACATGTTACCGCTTTTGTGCGACGATCTTGACCCGAGTCTTGTGACTCAAGGATCGTTGGGTCGGCAAGTTTAGTTGTCTGTCCTGAGTCCGGTGACAGTTTGGTGTTCTGCCTTGTGTCTTGTGCTTAGTGTTTCGTAGTACGTGTGATAGTGCATCTTAGCCTGTCTGTACTTCAACATTGATGTTTCGGAGTCTCTGTGTCTAGTGAGCCTCCACTAGTCATAGCCTGACGACACTTTCCTGTGTGTCGGCCCACCTGGGAGTGGTGGCGGGGCGAGTTCCCGATAGACGATTTTTAGGCTAGTTTCCGCGGGCCCCCTTGCTTTGAGGTAGCATCCTACTGGGGGGGAAAACTAGCTAGAGGCCTGGCTCAAGGCAATGAGCTTGTGTGTGTGCACATGGTCAGGGGCGTTTGGACGAGCGTCGACGGGCGTGACCCTGACTAGTCACTCATTACGGTTGTTCCTTATACTTGGTTCTGTTAGTGTCTCAGTTACCGCCGTCCAGGCGTGTGGGAGATACTTGTGGCATAGTGTAAGACGTCAGTGGACGCATCTGGCTGTTCTTCTAGTGAGGAGGTGGCTTCTGTCACTTGACGCATGACTCTTGTGGCTTGTGTTTTCGTGACCGGTTTTCGAGTAGCATGTTCGTGGCTTCACTCGAGGTCTAGTCTTGTGTAGCGTACACGACGGTGAGCTCGTGTATGTTCGTGCCTTTGACTGTGTAGGTCTTTGGTAGGCTTTTGCCTGTTTTGGTAGGCTTAGGCTTTTCACGATGGGTTTCGTGATTTGACGATGGATCGGTAACGCTCGACTTTGTGAGATCGGGGTTCGCCTTTCTGTTTTAGTTTGGAGTAGCTTAGAGAGCCGTGGCTCGATCGGCTACCGTGTTTCCTTATTACGGCTTTACTCTTCCTTTAGCTGTTGTTACTCCTGCTTTTACAGCTTTACTGTTGTAGTTTAGTACTTGTTACTTCTGCTCCTGCATTGTTGTTGCTTTGCTTTAGCGTAGCACTGCTGCTTTTGCGTTGTTTCCGGTAGGGTTCTGCGGGATCCCTACTGAGCCAGTGACAGGAGGCTCACACCTAACTTTCAGGTGTAGCTATGCTTCCTCGTGCTGTGAGTTTCGCTGTGCGGTAGTTCTATTGCCAGCGTTACCAGTGTCGGGCTTCCCCCGACTTGAGGGTACGTTTCCCTTCCTGTTGGACTGTACTTGTCTTTCTTTAGACTGGACTCTGAGTTTTAATTTGTTATAGAAAAAGTAATTTTATTTCTGCTACTTTAGCAATCCTGATCATTGAAATTTAATTGCTTACTGTTATATCTGGAAGTTCAATGTACTCTCACACAGCTTTCTATCCCTTCGGAGCTTTTCCTCTCTTGGGAGGCCTCGCAGGATCCAAGTGATATCGGGTTTACTCGATATCCAGACCCTGGGCCGTCACAAGACTGGTCTGAATCTTCGGCCCGACCTCTAAGGTCTGGATTCTCTCTTCCAAGCGTGTGCCTAGGCCATCTACACGCGTACTCAACCCATCCAACTTATCCACTCGTGTACTCAACCCATCCACTCGTGTACTTAACCCATCAATCGTTTCCATAAGAGTTCAGAACATGTCGGCCACGGATGGCTCATCAGAACGATGGACTCGGGGATCTGCCATCGGTGGTGATGGTGGTGGTGAGTATTGGGTACCCCTATGAGTGGGCATGCAATGGACAAGGGGTTGGAATGCACCGACCAAGGCGAAATGAAGGACGACCTAGACTCCAATATTCGGTACGTGGCGGAGGTTTGATCTGAAGATCGCACTCACGTAAGTGTGCTACCTTTCCAATAGGGGTAACCTATCATTCCGGGAGCACCTTTCGATATACCGGATATAGAGATGCAATGTGACACCTTGGACCGACTACCCTAGACTCAACCTGGCTCTGATACCAATTTGATGCGAAATGGGACGCGACTCGACGTCAATTTGAATGTGAACCTTGGACTCTAGGCAAACTCGTGACTCATCCCTAGCGAGGGAAACGTGCGGATGTGCGCAGTTGAGAAACCGGCAACGAGTCAAGGGTATTTGGCTCTTCCGTGCTCAGATCGAGTCACGGAACGGGTCACACTCACTCACTCTCGCAGCGGTGATTAAAATTGAAACGAGCTAATTAACCTAACACATGCAAGCAACGGCATATAGAAATATACGAAGTAAGCAAAATGTCGAGTGAGAGAGCGAAAACGATACCTCCACGCTCTGCGCGTGGGGAAGGCGACCCCGGCCAAGACTCGTACTCTCGGTATAAATAATTATCAATAATTTACAGAAATGAATTTCACTGTCCACTCCACGCAGGGAGGTAAAGGGCTACAATGGTGACCCGGGAGTATCAAGTTCAGGTTGACGGGCGGTTTTTTGGGCAGCTTCGACGGTTCTAACGCGTTGCTACTCAGTGCTACAGCTTGCTGTCCCGAACCTGTTCTATGTTTCAACACTGCGCGACTCGGCGAAAATAATTATTGCGATCAGCTCCGTCGTCGGATCGACGCGAAACCAGCGCCGTTGCGAAGCTCTCTTGCAGATCTACGACCAGATGTTATAGGAATTTTTCTGTCTCTGCATCCTCCTTGGTGGAATTTAGAACATGCGGGTTTTCTGTCTCAGGAAATATTGGGCAGACTGGGATTTGCCTGAAAATGTGGTTTGACCGAAGGGCAAACGGTGGAATTGGGACTTAAAAATTTTATGGATGAAATAGGGGGATGTGTGGGTGACGCACAATTTTTTTGGTAATTTTTTGGAGGTGATTTAGGTGGTGGGATGGATTTTATGGTGGGGGGTCAGATCTGGACTGCAGAGGACAGAACAGAATCTAAGTTTTGCTGAGGTTTTTAAGTGGGGTAAACAAACTCCTAAAATTATGAAAAAAAATTAGAAATGGGTGTTGGTGGACAGAAGTTCCAGTCAAAATTTCAGCTAGATCTGAAATTGGAAAGGAGATCAAATCGGTGAAGTGGTGGGCTGCTGGAACACATATCTGCACAGGGACAGATTGTGTAGACAGGGGGATTTTAAATGGAATTGGGGCAAACAAATGGGGATCGACTTGAAAATTTTTGTGGAGAGTGGGAACAACGTGGGGAACTCGCCCTCCAATTTTGACCTCGATCAGATCTAGGATTAAAAGATAAAATTCCGGCTTCAGGCTGCTGTCCAGCAGAGAACAGACCGGAGACGATGAAGCGGTGGTGGTGCGACGACGGCTCGATGGCGGCGGCGGTGCTAAGCTTCTCACTCAGAGAATGACCTAATATGGAGGTATCACACCTCAAAGATGGCTGCAATCTCTACTGCAAATGGGGTGGAGAGGAGAGAGGAAAGGGGCGCTCGTGGGCTTCTCTTGTGTAAATGTAATTTTCATTCAATAATTCTTATGAAAATAACAAAAAACATGGGTTATATAACTCCAACTAAAAGATCTAATTACACTCGGATCTAGGGTTAGGGAGGGGCACTTAAGGGATAGGAGAATTTTCTCCCATGTGGTCAAAAAATAACAAAATAAAAAACTATATAAAGAGGGGTGCGCCCTCCTCTTTAAGAAGCCAAATTGGCTTTGTCTTCTACTTGGTCCAAGTCCTCCCATGGACCAAAGACTAGCCCAAGTGGGCCCTAGAACCTAGGTGGACCAATGGGAAAGAAGGTGGGGGTCCCGCAGGACCAACATGGCATTTTTGCAAAGAAACCCACTAATTTCTAAAGACTAACCCAATGGCTTATAATGCCTTATAATTGCAAACCCAATTAACTCAAGGATATAAATGTAAATAAAAAAGTTAGTGGTATTGCTCTGATGTCCCCATCAGAGACTCAATCGGACGGGGATGGCCAAGAGTGATGAGCGTAGAGCAGTCCGAGATATCTACATTGAGTCTTTTCTATTTTCTTGAGTCCTTATTGTAATTTTCTCTGTCTTGAGTCAGAGTGTCATCAAAGTACTCTTTCCTTTGAAGAATCATGTAATAAGATATTTGGAGTTATTCAGGAATAAAAGGACTTAGTAATATCTTGTCTAGCGCACTATGTCTTATGTGTCGAATTTCGTTGTGCTCTGATTGACATGAATGATATAACTCATCACGTATACCGGATTCCTTCCGCGCTTGGGACGTGACAACATGTAATGGCAAATGATGCATGTAACTAACAAACGAAAGACAAATAAATAAACAGAAGGGAAAAGTAAGGTGAGAAAGAGCTTATTGACGGCGGAAGGGGGGGGGATTTTTTGTGAACTCTGCAAGCTCCAACACTCTGAGAACCTTCGACAGGGGAAGGATATCCTCTCTTCGATATCTCCTAGCCCTAAAAGCACCTTCCTTCTCTTCTATCAAACTCCTTCACGAGCTTCCCGTTGTTCCCTCGCCCTTCTTACCATGTGTTCCTCCCTTCTAGTTGTCCTCCGTGATGTCTCAGACGGAGGCCTATTTACATGCACTTGGGCCTAAATTGCGTCCACTCAGTAGGATGCCTTTTAACTCTCTTGTTTGAATCGCATCCACTCAGTTGGACGTCATTTTTCTCTTCTGGCTTGAACACGTCCAGCTAGCTAGATGCATTTTCAACAAGGTCGAGAAATGCGTCAAGACTATCGGACACGTTTTCAAGAAACCAAAGCGCACTCAATGCCATTTACGCTGCACTAGCCAATTCATCAAACCCTCGTTGCGCACGCACTGAAAAATCTTGATTTGCTACAGTGTTGCTGCAGTGCCAAGCAAATTTTCAGACTCACGCAGCTTATGCATTGAAAAATTTGGCCATTATTCTTTAGAGAATCGCATCTTTGTAAGTGGACGCATCTCAAAATACGTCCTGCAAAATGGATGCGTACTATTGTGTTTTGGCTGAATTGGCGTCCAAGCGGCTGGACGTGTTAAGAAAATCGCATCCGTCAGTTTAGACACGTTTCACTATATTCACTGAAATGGCGTCCAAGTGGTCGGACGCGTTAAGAAATTGTCTCCGTTAGTTTGGACGCATTTCGCTATATTCACTGAAATGGCATCCAAGCAGCCGGATGCGTTCAAGAGAATCACGTCCGTCCTCTTGGACGCATTTGTAAGGAAGCTGCAAAATCGTGTCCTTCTATCTAGACATATTTTTTTAATCAATCAAATAAGCCAATAATGTGAACCGCTTTAGGGCATTATGGTGCGACATGAGATTTGCTCATTATGATGTAGCGTGTTTACAACGTCCAATCGCCTATCATGAAAATATAGGAAATTGAGAAAATTCTAAAAAATGAGAAAAATCACTCAAATAATCTAACAATGAGAACTATTTTGAGACATTATGGTGTGACATGATATTTACTCAATATGGTGTCAAAAATAATATGTTTATAGCTCATAATTGATGTGAATTTTGACTTACTATTTGAGTACTTGTTCGAGGTCCAGAATGTTCCATGACACCTTATAGATGTGGATTTTACTAGAGTGGAGCTCGCCTATGATATGATATGACGTGATCATGAGGCATACATTTAGTGTGGACTCTAGCTTTTTAGATTGGATACCAAATTGGCTATCCCTATGGAGACATTAGTAATGCATAGGTTTGTCACTTCCCTTCTTATTGTATGGATACTTCGGCACTTCAAAACTTGAGGAGTTTTTTCGAACCGGAGGTGATTGATGTGGAGTGAGACTCGTGATGTCAAACAGTCGATTCAATTGGCGTGTTGCACGATTGTATTATTTACACGGACGACGATCAAAGTCGCAGTAGTCATTTTTTTATTAATCATGTATTTCATTTTATTTGAGTTTGATCTAGTGATCTCAAGTGGGAAGGATTAAGTCTCTAATCTTTTTATGCTGTTATTGGGCTCATGTTGGGTATTTTTATTTTTCTGTAAGTTTTTGTGTGATTTTTCTCTATTTCTTGAGTTTTGCGGTATTTGGGTCCGAGAGAGTCAAGTTAGGGTTAGAGCCTTGAGAGGACACACTCTAAGAGTGTGATCCCCCCCTCCCCCGCCCCTTTTCTAATGAATGATGAATTTTGGATTGTAATTTTGTAAAATTTTCTCCTTCTATGTGAGAGAGTTGTGAGGGTCTTGAGAGGACACACTCTAAGAGTGTGGTCCCCGTGAGAGGGAAGGCGAGAGACCTACACTCCTACCTCCATTATCCCAACCCTAGTTGTCAGCCATCTTTTCCCCTCCTTGTGCACAATCATCCACCGCCACCAACCACCTTTGCCCCATTTCTGTCCCGCATCATGCTAGTACACCAAATGACTTTGTTGAGTTTTGTTTAGGTGATCACTACACTACAACCTCGCTAAGTTTTGCTTAAGTGATTAGCACACCACAACATCATTAAGTTTTTATCAAGTTTTCAACACACCACAACTTCACGAGGTTTAATCGGGTGTTCAGCACATCACACAAACGTGCCCGAAAATAGTCCAAACATAAAGTTTTTCATATTTTTATTGCTCTTCGACAGTAAATACACAACATATAAATTGAAAGAATGTTCTACAATAAATGGCCTCTTGACAATAAACAAGTGTATAAAATTAAGACACAAGAAAAATAGAAGTACGTAGAAAGAAAATAAGAAGAATGTTGTGTGCACTTGGAATCAAATATTACAGTAGATTGGCTTTTTGATTGCTCTCTTTTTCTGGGGTTAGGCTGACTGAATTAGGAACTCTTTCAATAAAGTGCTGTAAATGTGAAAAATGATTTTCTGAGCACTTAGAATTTTCTTGTTCAGTTTACCAGGATTCTGTTCTTGAAAATTCACTTAGTTCTTCTAATGAGAACAGACCTCATATTTATAGCCACCTTGTTAGCTATCCATACGACATAACTACACTTGAAATGCATGCCCCTCTCTAATGCATTTTTGTTTGGAGAGCCAACTAACTATTGTGTCTAGATATTTTTCTTCTTCAAACTTGATCCTCTCGTATCTTGTTCTTACATAACTTAGTCTCGATTTAACGCAACCTTTCCCACATTTAGAACAAACGTTAGACTAAAATAATGCATTATGTTAAATGTTCCCCTTGGTAGCCCATTGAATTCATTGCATACATGTCCACCATAGTTTTTTGTGTCAGAAGATTTAATGCACAAATAGGAAAGTTTAGTCTACATATGAAATCTCTACAAGGGTAAAAAGAACACTTAGTCCTGCTTTGTTATCGGGTTAGAATAGGAATACCGGGCCCGATGAGAGAGATTTGGGGGGGGCACTCTCCCCTCACACACATGCTCTTTACCCGGGGTCGGATACCGTCGAACGGGCCCAATGAAAGAGATTTTTGGGGGGGCCCACACTCTCCCCTCACATACATGCTCTTTACCCGGGGTCGGATACCGTATTCGACCCTCTGGGGTCGAACACGGTATCCCACCCGAAAATCAAAGAGGGCCTTACTGATCTTTGACCAATCTGTTAGATGCAATCTTTGTCAAGTATAAAATAGAGATATTATAGATATATGCATAGGGAATACACTTCCGCATTTAATACATTTGAGTTTAAAAATATAAGAAATCAATGTATTATTTTCTTGGTCACAATAAAATGATTACAGTTAAAATTCGTTTGGCTGAAATACACAACTAAAATGAATAAAACAAAATTGATTCGACAAACTATGGTGATACTAAGATTGAGTCAATCAAAGTAAGTCAGTCGAATATGGATAGTTGAATATTGTCAAAAAGTAACAAGCATAAAGTTATAAAGTCTGCAGTCGAATATAGAGTTGAATATTGTCAAAAAGTAACAAGCATAAAGATATAAAGTCGTAGGACATTAATTGAGTTAAACATTTGAAGTGTTTGGAGTCAAAGAGAGTTAGTTAAAGTATGTAGATAAAGTATTCAATTGAATGAATCACAATTGAAAGAAACGCAGGCACATGATTCGGCCTAAGTGGTATCAGTTCAGTTGATAAAACCACAATTTGCAAGAACTGTGAAGAGGCGAGATCTCGCGCTGAGTCCTGAGCGGGCTGTGGATTACCAGAAGATGAACTGCAAGACAGGGAAACGTATCAGAGGGCCCAGGGGGTTTCCCTGGGGCAAAACCCTCCGATGGCTAAGTCAGTAGAGCTGCGGTGGAAGCAATGAGGGGAGGAGAAAAGCTGGTGCGCGAGATTCCTCTCCACCAAGGGGGTGAAGCGGATTGCTCAAGAGTTTCGAGTGTGAGTGCCTTAATGGCTCCCTTTTTCTTCTTCCTTTTTTCCTTATCTTCCACCGGAGGGTAGCCCTGGTTTAAGTAGTATGCCGCCTTCAGGAGTCCTGTAAGCTGAGGGGTCTCCGGCGGGAGCTACGTCCTCAACGTGGGCTTTCATGGCCTTTATCGTGGGAGCGTTATCGCCTTGAAGTCCGGCGGCTTCTTGATTCCCCTGTCCGTTGGGGACTCTTAACGGCAGCGCGAACGGCTAGTGTCTGGTCTGGCCGAGCTCCTGAAACGCCAGCCCTGTCCGGGCGATGAGCATAGCTCGGTGAAAGAGGGGTCAGATAGGTCGGCTGACGCCTGTCTCTCCCGGGTGGGGAAACGACTTGGACCGGACCCTCCTTGTGACCTGACCATCACTCGGGCCCTCCGAGCCTAGGGGCCGCCGGGGAGAGTTGGTTCCTCGAGTGTTTGTTCATTGGGCTTTTCTTTCCTGAGTGGGCCCTGTGGGCTATCACTCGGGTGAGCTTGCCTCGTTGGACCCTGTTAGGTCTTGTTGGGTTGCTCTTTGGATGGGCTACAGAAATCCCCCTCTCCACTTGTCCCCCTCCTACTCCCGAGCCATGGAGGCTCGGTCGAGTAGTTTTTGAGGCTTTGGACCGGCTTGGCTCAGGTGGGTGGAATTCTGTTGGCGTTATGGAGCCACGTGTAGTGATCGCCTGGGCCCGTAATGATGATCCTGACGGATTTGAAACGAAGGGGCCCCCCTTTTCTAGGAGCACGGAACGACGCGCCGCCTCCCTCCAGGGTTTTATAGGCGTTGGGCGCTGTTCGTCGTTCTAGGCTTCCAGGGTTTCGGGCTTTCCTTAGTTTCTTGGCTTTGGGGCTCCTTGATGCGCCGTGAGGGCACAGTGGAGGCGCGAAGTCTTGAGGCGGCGTTTGAGGAGTTGGCGAGGATAACCGCGGAGGCGGTCCGGTAACTTCCTTCCCCTCCGGAGTCTTCGAGCTCGTGCGAGGGATCACCTTCCGACTCGATGGCTGGTCTGCCTTTGGAAATCGGGCAGGTGAGGCGAGAGCCCGTCCCCAACTGCAGTGAGTTGGGGGAGGCCGAGGTGAGGAAGCTGGAGCATCGCTTTCGTTTGCCTCTCAGGTATAGCTTTGTTGCCGCCGCCCCATATGAGACGAGTCTGGACAGCCGCACGGGGCACATTTGCACGTTCCTTCTGGCTTGGAAAAGCGGGTTCCGCCTCCCCTTCGAGCCCCTTGTACTCCAGCTTCTCGAGTTTTTCCGGTTGGCGCCCATTCAGTTGGTGGCCAACTCGTACCTCCTCCTCTCCGCCTTTCGGATCCTCTGTCGTCAGCACGACATTTTTCCTTCCTTGGATCTCTTTCATTATTTTTTCGAGTTGAAGGTGCACCCGTCGGCGGGGAAGGGCTTCTACTTTATCCAGGCGAGGAGGAACAGGAGTTGCATCTCCCTCGCTGCGAAGGACTCCTCGCACAAGGGGTGGAAAACCCAATTCTTCTGGGTGAAGGCGGAGGCGACGGATGAGTTTTGGAGATGCCTGATCTCGCCCAATTTCCATCCGAATCTTCCTCCTCGCCCGGAGGAGTTCCCTCCCCACGTGGAGCGGCAGGCCGCCCGCCTGCTGGATAACCGCCAATCGACCGAGGAGCTGGTGACCCCGGAGAACATCGAACGGTGTTTGCTTACGCGGTTGACGTCGACAGGTAACGCTCTCGAGGTTCTTCCCCTGGGGTGGTAGTTACTTTTCTTCTCCTGACCGGGTCTTCTTTCTTTGCTGCAGACGTGAGGCGGGAACCTCTGGAGGAAACTGCTGAGGTCATCGATCTGGGAGAAGATGACTCGGCGGTCGATGAACCAGAGGCTCCTGTGGGTTGCGCCCAAGCCCAGGATAAGGGCAAGGGGGTGGCCCCCGGGGGGTCTTCACGGCTAGCTGGTACGAAGCGCAAGGATCCCATGGCGGGAAAGTTGCGGGAGGCCGCGAAGGCCAAGAAACGGGCCAAGAAGGCAGGTCTCCCTCCTACCGCCGGGGGCGACTCCGGCTCGGCGGCGCTCCCCTCTCGGGGGCAAGATGGGGCCGACCCCTCGGGGCCAGCTCCCCCACTTGCCAGGCGAGAGGGGGCTGAGGAGACCGGGGGCCCTTCAGAGGGCGGCGATAGGTCGACTCTCCCCCCCACGGGGGTAGAGGGGGCCGATGCTGAAGTAGCTGACGCTGAGGCCCGGGGGTCGGCCGGAGGCGGTGATGTCCCGGTCGGCGAGGTGCGGGCCGAGACAGGCGGGGCTGGGGGTTCGCCCGCTAGGGCGTTGCAGCCGCAGGTGCTTGGAGCTCCCGGTGCGGTCGGTCCCTCGGCACCGGTCGAGGTTGGGGGTTCACCCGGGGAGGCATCGCAACCCCAACCGACCGTGGCGCGCGAGGCGGCCGGTCCCGTCGCTCGAGCAGAGCCTTCTGGCGGGGTGCCCCGGGCGGAGCGGTCCCCTCTGCCGGAGCCCTTGGAAAGGCTCGGCATTACGGGCGACCTGTATCGGGTCTGCCAGTCCATTGCCGCAAGGACGAAGGGGGGAGAAAGGTGCAACACCCCCCCCCCCCCGGGCTCCTCGATGTTCTGATGGAGGGCGGCCTGGTCATAGCTCAGTCGGCGGCTTTGATGGCGGAGGCGCACGCACGGACAGAGGCAGAGCGGTCGAACCTTGCCTGGACCCTCGGGGGATGCGAGAGGAAACTGGCCCGACTCAAGGGGGAGCATGAGGGGCTCCGGCAGGAGTTCTCCGCGTTCCGAGAGGTGGCGCGGGCGAGCCGACTGGAAGCCGGGGTGCTGACCGAACAGCTCGCCAAGACCCGAGAGTCTCTTGAGAGGGCAAGCCGATCCCTGGAGGAGGAGCGTCTACGTCGCCTCGAGCTAGACAATCGCTGGGAGCTCGAGCGCGCCGAGCTGCTAGATAGGGCGGAGATGGCGGAGGGTCTCCGAGCTGAGGCTGAGGTGGACCGGTCCCGGGCAGAGGAGCGTGCGGCCGAGGCGAAGCGGGCTCGGGTCGAGCTCGTCGGAAGGGCGGGGCAGATCGAGGCGGAGGCAATCGAGCGTTACAGGAGCTCGGATGCTTACTCTGCCGACCTGGTGGAAGCCGCCCTACCCTACTACGAGGTAGCGCTACGCCGAGGTGCTCGAAAGGGGTTCAAGCAGGGCTATCGCCGGGCGGTAGACTACGCCAATGAACAAAACTCCGCGATCGAGTTCCCCTTTGGCCAGTGTTATGACTCGGATGAGTCGGTTTCCAGCTCTTCTTCGTCGGTTGGGGAAGATTCGGAGGGGTCGCCTCCGTCGGGGTCACCGGCTCCGGGCGTCTCGGGAGGGCTCACGACCGAGACAATTCTCGCACAGGCGAGGTCAGTGTCCGAGCTGGCCGTCACCGAGGGCGCCGGGGGTGACGCGTCTCCTTCCGCCGGTCTCGAACGTCAAAGTGGGCCCGAGGCCTGATGTATTTTGCCTCTTTCCCTTTTTGTCTCTCTTTCCTCTTTTTAGAGGGTTTCCTTTTGGTGTGATAATAAATGACTTGCTCTGTTTGAGTACTATCCGTGTCGTGATTTGTTTGGCGGATCTTGAGTAGTTGAGAGGTGCCGATATGTCCTGCACGGTTTTCGCACGTTGTTTTGGTAGGCTTCTGACGGGGCGTCCTTCCGTTCCCTCATGCTTTGAATGTTAGGCCGCTTCGTGAATCCCGCGAGGGCGGGAAACGAGGAGTTGGAAGTGACTGTTCAGGGGAGAAATCCTTTGGCGTGTTTCCGAGGGGGGGCATTTAAGACGTGTAGCCTCCTTTGGCCTATAAGAAGGACCGAAAGGCGCCCTTTCCTCTCCACTGCTTGGGATTTTCTCTAACAGTCTTTCCTCGCTCCTTCCTTTTCACTCTGCGTTGTGCCTTTGCATTCGGAGCATGGAGGATCCTTCGGAGGGCGATGCCGCCGACGACGGGGAGCGGCGGGCTCCCGCTGTCTTGTAATGTTGAACGGATCCCACGGTCGCCACGCGTGCACGAGACGGGTCCCACGGTCGCCGCGCGGATCTGGGGAGGACTTCGGCGTGTGGAAGCACGCCGTTGGCCTCTTCTTAGCTTCGGTGAGGCTTCCGGGTGGACGCCGAGGGGGAGGACGGATGGGGGCATCAGGGGAGTCTGCTGTCACTTCCCTCCGTGTGAGGGGAGGAGGCGTATCAAGCTCCCTCCTCACCGAGGCCTTCCTCCGTCTACAGCCTCTTTCTCCCTCTTCTGCTCTTCATTTCTTTCACTCTTCGGGGGCTGCTTGCTCTCTCCTTCCTTCCAAGGAGTTGACAGATTGGAAGAGGGGAGGCCTTCACGGCGCTCCTTTTTCCTGGTTGTTGCCAACTTGGGAGGTAGCCTTCCTCAACGTTTAAAGGTGGCCTTCCTCCTGAAGTCCCTCTGTCACCTTTGTCACGGGCCATCCGAGCCAACTGGCTCGACCACCTTTTGTCCGAGCCAGTTTCCGCACGAGGCAGAGTCAGTGGCTGGATGCGAGGAGATCAAGACCGAGTCAGTCGAGCGATGACCCCTTGAAACGATGTTAGACGGACTTTTTGTTTTGTTTTTGCTATGTGATGTACTGGCATTTGCCTACCTGATGTACCAATAGTTTGGAATGAAAAGAACAGGGATTTTATTCTGTCCATCTTGCTGTACAATTTCAAAAGTAGAATTTGCGTAGTGCGGCTGCGTTCCATGTCTGAGGAATAGGCTCCCCTTCCATTGTCGCTAACCTGTACGCACCTTTCCCGAGCGTCTCGACCACTCGGTAGGGGCCTTCCCAGTTGGGGGATAGCTTGCCCGCCGCCTCTAGTGGTCGAGAGGCTTCGGCCTTCCTGAGGACGAAGTTCCCCGGTTGGAAACGTCTGTCTCGGACTTTGGCGTTGTAGTATCGAGTGAGGAGGCGCTGGTACTCCGTTGCCCGGACGTTCGCGATCTCTCGGAGTTCGTTTGCCAGGTCGAGGTTCTCGAGCAATTTTTGCCCGTTTGCCTCGGGTGAGAAGCTGATCACTCGGAGAGACGGATTGGCGATCTCCAATGGAACGACGGCTTCGGTGCCATATACCAACTGAAAAGGGCTCTCACCGGTTGCCGTCCTGGGGGTTGTTCGATGCGACCACAGTACGCTAGGCAATTCCTCGAGCCAGCTACCCTTAGCCTTGCCGAGTCTGGTTTTTATGCCTTTCAAGATAGTCTTGTTGGCATTTTCAACCAGCCCGTTGGCCTGATGGTGGGCGACCGAAGTGAAGTGGTTGTGGATATTTAGGTCGGCGCATCTGTCTCGGAAGTACCGAGAGTCGAATTGCCGACCGTTATCGCTTACTATCACTCGGGGGATGCCAAAGCGACAAATGATCGATTTCCAAACAAAGCCCCAAACGACTGTCTCGGTGATCCTGGCCGTAGCCTCGGCCTCGATCCACTTGGTGAAGTAGTCGATGGCGACGACGATGAACTTCTTCTGGGACTGGGCCGTTGGGAATGGCCCAAGGATATCGATTCCCCACCGAGCGAAAGGGTAAGGCTCGGCTAGGGTGACAAGCTCCGTGGCCGGCTGATGGACCAAATGGTCGAATCGCTGGCACCGGTCGCACTGTTGAACATAGGCCGAGCAGTCGCGCTGCAGGGTGGGCCACCAGTACCCCTGTCGCAACAGGACTCTGGCCAGCGACCTTGCCCCTGAGTGCGCTCCGCACAGGCCTTCATGAATCTCTTGGATGGCTCAGCCTGCCTCGTCGGGACCGAGGCACTTCAGAAGGGGACCGGAGAACGATCTTCGGTAGAGGGTGTTGTCGAGGACGATGAAGCGCCGAGCTTGATACTTCATTCGGCGGGCTTCTCGAGGGTCGGAGGGCTCTTGGGAGTCTTGTAGCCAGGACAGGTAGGGGGAGCGCCAGTCACTTGGAGTGGCCGAGTCAACAGCGAGGAGCTCCGTGTCGATGCTCGGGCACTCTAGCTCTTCTAGGAGGATCGATCGTGTACCTTCCGGGTCTAGGGAGGAGGCCAATCGAGAGAGGGCGTCCGCCCGAGAGTTTTACTCCCGAGCTATCCGGACTACCTCAAATCCCTCGAACTGTTGGGCCAGGCTCCGGACCAACTGAAGGTATTTGATCATAGGTGCCTCCCGAGCTTCATACTCGCCGTTGACCTGACCTGCGACTAGTTGAGAGTCGGTGTGGATCCTGACTCGCTCGACCCCCAGCCGTCGGGCCATGCGTGCTCTCGAGATAAGGGCCTCGTATTCGGAAGCATTGTTGGATGCCTGAAAGTTGAATTTTAAGGCGTACTGTAGCTCTATCCCTTCGGGGGACCTCAGGAGGATCCCCGCACCGCTTCCTGCCAAATTGGACGATCCATCGACGAACAGTTCCCAGGTTGGCCCGGTCGTGGTTGGAGGCCTGTCCTCGGCGGGGATGGTGCTTTCGGCAATGAAGTCGGCGAGTGCTTGACCTTTGATTGCTGATCGCGGCCGGTACGAGATGTCGTAGGCCCCGAGCATAATGGCCCATTTGACGAGTCGCCCTGAGGCCTCGGGGTGGGACAGAATCTTCTTCAACGGCTCGCCAGTTAGCACGGTGATGGGGTGCCCCTGGAAGTAGGGGCGGAGGCGCCTCGCGGAGGTGACCAACGCTAGCACGAGTTTCTCAGTTGCGGGGTACCTCCGTTCGGCCCCATTGAGCACCTTGCTGGTGTAGTAGACCGGTCTTTCGATTCCCGAGTCATTTCTGACTAGGACCGAGCTGACTGTGGATGGCGTCGCCGAGAGGTAGAGCAGCAAGACTTCGCCTAGGACGGGCTTGGAGAGCACCGGTGGCGAAGCCAGGAACTCCTTAAGCTCGGCGAATGCTGTCTGGCACTCCTCATCCCATGCGAACGTAGCAGATGCTAGCTTGGGCCCCCTCATCAGTTTGAAGAAGGGCAAGCATCGTTCGGCCGCATGGGACAGGAAACGGCTGAGAGCGGCGACACGCCCTGTCAGACGCTGGACGTCTTTAATGCACGCGGGCGGGCGCATGTCCAGGATGGCCTGGACTTTATCGGGGTTGGCTTCGATCCCGCGCTGAGTGATCAGGAAACCCAGGAACTTCCCAGATTTTACTCCAAAGGCGCACTTGGCGGGGTTAAGCTTGATATTGTACTTCAGGAGGGTGCCGAAGGTTTCGGCAAGGTCGGCGAAGTGGTCTTGGGCCTTGGGGGTCTTGACGAGCATGTCGTCGATGTAAGCCTCGACGTTCCGGCCTAGCTGTCCCTCGAACATGTGGTTTACCAGCCGCTGATATGTGGCTCCGGCGTTCTTTAACCTGAAGGGCATCCGGGTGTAGCAGTACACACCGCAGTCAGTGATGAAGGCTGTCTTCTCGACGTCTTCTGGATTCATTCTGATCTGGTGATAACCTGAATAGGCATCCAGGAAACTGAGTATCTCGTTGCCCGAGGTTGAATCAACCAATTGGTCGATGCTCGGTAGCGGATAGTAGTCCTTGGGGGTAGCCTTATTCAGATCGGTGAAGTCCATGCACATTCGCCACTTGCCTGTGATTTTTAGCACCAGGACGACATTGGCTAGCCACGTAGGGTACAGGACTGGTCTGAAGAGGCCTGTCTCTTGTCCCTTGGTGACCTGCGCCTTGATGACCGCCTGCTTCTCGGGCGCATGCTTCCTTCTCCGTTGCTGTACGGGCCTGACGGTGGGGTCGAGGCTGAACTTGTGCATCACGGTCTTCTCTAGTATGCCAGGGAGTTGATCATCGGACCAAGCAAAGGCCTGAATGTACTCAGAAAGAAATTTCTTGTATTGCTGTTGTTCCTTGGGTGGTAGGTCGGCTCCGATCCTTACTCCGAGGGTGGGGTCATCGTTTAGGAATACCGTTAGCAATTCGCCACCGGGCTCGGCGGTTACGGTCTTCCCTTCGATTCGCCCTTATCCCCTCCGTCCGGCCTTGAGGCTTCCACCGAGATGTTGTAGCACCTTCTAGCCTTGGCCTGGTTACCTCGGACTTCTCCCAACCCGTTTTTGGTGGGAAACTTCATTTTCTGGTGATAGGTAGATGGTACGGCCTTTATTCGGCTGAGAATTTTTCGGCCGAAAATGGCGTTGTACGCTATCATACCCTTGATCACTATGAAGTCCACCATGACCGTAACGGTTTTGGGTGGGGTGCCGATGGTGACCGGTAGGCTTAGGGCTCCCTCGGGGTAGGTGGCCAGGCCGTTAAACCCGCAAAGGGGTGTTCGGATCGGGCGGAGCTTGGATGGGTCTTCCCCCATCTTGAGGAAACAGTCATAAGATAATACATCGGGGGCGCTTCCATTGTCAACCAGAATTCTATCTACGTTACAATGGTTTATTGTGGCCGAGATAACGAGGGCATCATCATGCGGGGTACTTAACCCTTCCAGGTCTTGGTCGGAGAAGACTATGACCTGGGGCTCCCTCGGCGGGCCCCCTGAGGGCTCTAAGACCCGGCTGGCCCGCTCGGCATGACGCTTCTTCCTCGGCTGGTGTCGCCGCCCGATGTCGTTCCTCCAGAGATGACGTTGATGTGGACCCCTTGGGGGGCGTTGTCGATCTCCTCGGCGGCGTCTCTGTCTTCTTTGCGCCCAGCTGCAAACCGGGTCAGGTGCCCCTGACGGATGAGACGTTCGATCTCGTCCTAGAGCTGGTGACAGTCGCCGGTGTGGTGCCCGTGGTCGCCGTGGAACAGGCAATGCCTGTCGCGCTTGCGGTTCTTCGATCTCATTGGTTCGGGCTGGCAGAGGAGTCCCGAGTCTTTGATGTC
Source organism: Amorphophallus konjac (assembly GCA_022559845.1). Classification (NCBI taxonomy): domain Eukaryota; kingdom Viridiplantae; phylum Streptophyta; class Magnoliopsida; order Alismatales; family Araceae; genus Amorphophallus; species Amorphophallus konjac. The sequence continues at coordinate 271,796,492 of CM040127.1, forward strand.
TTCATAGATCTCGTAGACTGGCGTGATCAACGGGGTGTACCGCTCATACCTCCGTTTGCGTTCTCCTTCCTGATCGCGCTTCTTGCCCGAGGCAGGGTTTGGCTCGGAGGCCCGCTTCTTGTCCCCCTCCCGACCCGAGCCGGTTGTGTCTCGACAGGCGCTGAGTACTTCTTCGCACTCGGCGTGGCGCAGTGCCAGAGTCACTAGCTCGGCAAGGGTCGAGGGAGGGTGGAGGACCAGTTCGCGGCGGAGATTTTCGTCCCGGGTGCCCCTGGTCAGAGCGGTCGTGGCCGAGGCCACATCCAGGCGGGGAATTCTGAAGGCTTCCGATTTAAATCAGTGGACATAAGCCCGGAGCCTTTCCCCTTGTGCCTGTTTGAGGGCCAGCAGCCCCGCTACTGACCTTGGGGGGGCGCTCCCGGCGAAGCTCTCCTTGAACACTCGCCCGAATTGCCTGAAGTCTCGGATGGACCCAGGGGTGAGGGCCCGGAACCATGCCTGAGCGCCTTGGACCAGAGTGGCCGCAAAGGCTCGGCATTTAATAGGGTCCGGTGTTCCATGCAGAGTCACCAGGGCGTCGAAGCTGTCGTAGTGGTCGGCTGGGTCGCCCTGGCCATCATAGAGCTTGAAGGTAGGAATGGAGGTTCTGGGAGACACCTCTTCCTTCAAGATGTATTCGAAGAAAGAGGATTTCTCCTCATCCTCTGGGAGAGAGGTCTTCTGCAGGGCGCGGAGGGCGCGCTCTTGCTCTGCGAAACGTCTTTCGAAATCCCTCAGCCGGAGGGATAGTTCCGGCTGCGGTCGCGCCGTGGGACTGGGGGGAGCGTCGTGGCGATCTTCAGGACCGCCGGCGCTCGGGCGTGGAGGCCTCGCCCCCAGTTTCCCTTTTCTGGGCGTGGAGGAAGCCTCTTGCTCCGGGGGCGGAGCTTGCGAGGGTCCTCCCGCGTTGTTGCGGATGAGCTGTTGACCGCGGAGGGTGAAGCGACCCCCAGCGGTATGCTGGGACGCACTTCGACGGGGGGGGCTCCCGGACGGGGCGCGAGACCTGGCATCCCTTGCCGCCTGGGCCCTCATGAGCTCCACGAGGACGTCAAGCTTCTTATTGAGGGCCTGGAAGACCTCGCCGCCACCGTTGGGGGGTACCCCCGTCGCCGTCGGAGGGGGCGGCGGCCCATTGGTGGGGACGCTGGAGTTGGAGGGAGGGTTCTGTGAGGCCCTAGTGGGGCCATCTCCCGCCGCCACCACGGCCTTACCCTTCTCGACGACGGATCTCCTCCCTGAGCTTCTTCTCACCATCTTGGCTCTTCGTGCGTTTCCCACAGACGGCGCCAGATGAAGAGGCGAGATCTCACGCTGAGTCCTGAGCGGGCTGTGGATCACCAGAAGATGAACTGTAAGACAGGGAAACGTATCAGAGGGCCCAGGGGGTTTCCCTGGGGCAAAACCCTCCGATGGCTAAGTCAGTAGAGCTGCGGTGGAAGCAATGAGGGGAGGAGAAAAACTGGTGCCCGAGATTCCTCTCCACCAAGGGGGTGAAGCGGATTGCTCAGGAGTTTCGAGTGTGAGTGTCTTAATGGCTCCCTTTTTCTTCTTCCTTTTTTCCTTACCTTCCACTGGAGGGTAGCCCTGGTTTAAGTAGTATGCCGCCTTCAAGAGTCCTGTAAGCTGAGGGGTCTCCGGCGGGAGTTACGTCCTCAACGTGGGCTTTCATGGCCTTTATCGTGGGAGCGTTATCGCCTTGAAGTCCGGTGGCTTCTTGATTCCCCTGTCCGTTGGGGACTCTTAACGGCAGCGCGACGGCTAGTGTCTGGTCTGGCCGAGCTCCTGAAACGCCAGCCTTGTCCGGGCGATGAGCATAGCTCGGTGAAAGAGGGGTCGGATAGGTCGGCTGACGCTTGTCTCTCCCGGGCGGGGAAACGGCTTGGACCGGACCCTCCTTGTGACCTGACCATCACTCGGGCCCTCCGAGCCTAGGGGCCGCCGGGGAGAGTTGGTTCCTCGAGTGTTCGTTCATTGAGCTTTTCTTTCCTGAGTGGGCCCTGTGGGCTATCACTCGGGTGAGCTTGCCTCGTTGGACCTTGTTGGGTCTTGTTGGGCTGCTCTTTGGGTGGACTACAGAAATCCCCCTCTCCAAACTGTTTAAAGATTTAGTTGAAAGACCATCAATTGAAAGATAAAATTTAGAGATTCAGTAAAAAGCACAATTGAATGATATAGTTGATAGAACAAAGAAGTATAGTTGAAATGCTTAGTTGGAAATTCATCAGATAGATCAACTGAAAGATATTTTGCCTAGGTAAGATAGTTGAAGTCAAATAGTTGAGAGTACAATCGACAGTCAGTCACACAACTTTGACTGGGATAGGTCAGTTAACTACTTCGACTACATTCAGTTGCAAAGTTTGCTTTGATTGAGTTCAATCAAAATGTTTAGCGCAATGACTGAGAATGGATTCCAACTGTGGACACTTAAAATGATTTTGACTAGAAATTCTACTAACTACCCTATATGAAGTTCTAACTGAGCTTTTGGAATAGTTGATCGAATTAAAGAACTTTGCCTGGGTCTTTTAGTTGGCATTTCCAGTTGAAGGACTCTAGTTGAGTCTTCTAATTGGATTTCCAATTGAAGAACTTAGTCAATAGAATTCTAACTGTGTTTATACTTTGACCGGGTGAATCAGCTATGTATAGGCTTAGAGTGAGTATATCACCTTTTTTTTGTGGTGACAAGGAACCTGGCGAACTAGAAAACCTCAGGCCATGCAACCCTCGAGAATTGAGCACATGATCAGATAAAATTCCCCCAAGATGAATCAAACATGGAACCCCCTACTTCTTTGATAGGGATCTTCTACCATTCGACCCACCCCTCAAGTATATCAACTAGTTGTTCAACCAATATTGAGTTTGAATGATATTCAACTGAATTCAAATAATTAGCATTATATTATTGAGTAGATTATGTTATGGACATATATTTGAATAATAATTTTTTTACATAGATTATGTCATCACATAAAACATGACTTGATAATGTCATTAAGGAGCCGAGGTCTCACACTCTAAAGATTAAAACCCAGTAATGTAGAGAATGATTTAAAGTTTGAGGGAAGAAACTTACCTTTGACTAAAAGAAAGAAAAGCTATCCTAACAAAGAAATATACCATGGCACCACATATTTATAAATTTCTACCTTCACACCCGCCCAACCCCCAAAAGAAATGGAAAGCAAATGGAAATCAGAAAGGCTACTATAGTGAAGGGGGACGTTGACCAAATATGGAGAGCAATGGTTGGGTATGGCACACAGCAGTTCGCATAAAGAAAATGATGGAGGGTAACAGTATGGAAGCAATTTTTTTCCCTCTTTCTAATGAAGAAAACCAAGCTGGATTTACCTACGGTCTGCATAATATTATGACCTAAACAGGGAGATTGTGATACTGGCCTGGGTTGAAGAGGGTAGTCGTGGTGGGCAGTGGCAACTTCGACCTCATTAAATTAACCTTGCTCTTGCATCGCCAATGCCGAAAAAGAGGGAGACCCAGCTAGTGACAGCGGCCCACAGGTGATGGCTATCGAATCCGGTGTGTTGTCTCACCAGAAACAACTGCTCAACCAGGTTACTGGAAACCCAAAGATTGTAACTGCTATAGGGTCGAGACCTTGAGGCCGATACGTAGGGAGCTACGGCAGGTGAAACTGATGGTGGAGATGAGGGGCAGCGGAGGAAGGGTTCAAAACCCTACTGCGAAGGGGCGGCATAGGGAGGGGATTTGAAATTTTCAGGATTTTTGGGCGTTAGGGTTTCAATTGTTTTGGGGATTCAAAAGATGGTCCAACAAAGGAACCAAATTTTGGCATTTTGGATCACCTTCAAATCTATAAATCCGATGGGAAGCATAAACTTTGAGTCCAACTAGTAATTTCGGATCTAGGTCGTGTTTCAGATACCAATTTATGCCCTTATTTAAAATCATACTCTAGGATCCGAACTCAGTTTCTTTTAAACCATTCATCAATCACAATGTAGTCGTGGTTACAGATTTGAGCTCACACCTGCATAGTATCAAACGAACATCAAAACAAATGGACACACTGACGTGTATAAGTCAGCGAGGATTTCTGTCCTTTCTCTATCGTGTTTCTCCAAAAACATACCCCACCCACCAACCCAAAGAGAGAGAGAGAGAGAGAGAGAGAGAGACGTTTACAAGTAAGCTTATTGACCTTACCAGTAGTCTCCACAAGAACAGAAGCCGTTCCTAAAATGATGAAACCTTCTAGCATCCCTGACAATGATCTCTCTTCTCACTATGTTGGAAATGAACTTGGTGGCAAGATGACAGTCATTGCACATCCTAAGGTTCTTTGCAACTCTGATAATAGATCCAGGAGGTGTATTCAATAAACCAAATGCAATGGCCAACTTCTCACTATGTCCACATAAGAGCATCTCTTTCTCATCATCATCTACATTGTGGAGGACACACGATGTGTCAGGAACATATCCTTGTCTTCTCATTTTCTCCCATAACTTCTCTAGGTACAATTGGAGCTGCTCATTTTTCGGGTGTAACAAATCGCCAACCATGAATTGGTGGACCTCGTCACCAGCTTCTATCCAGCTGCACCCGGGTTCCTTCCTTACACCCATTTCCTTCATATTCCTCCTCACTTCCATCGCTTCAGCCCAGAGTCCAGCTGAGGCATAGATGTTAGAAAGTAATACATGGTGACTAGCTACATCAGGCTCTAGTTGAAAAAGATGATTTGCTGCGATTTCTCCAAGTTTTACATTCTGATGTATGCGACATGCACCAAGCAAACTACTCCAAGCACCAGCTTGATGTCGCCCAGGATCCATAACACATATTAATTCGTATGCTTCCACCAATCTTCCTGCCCTACCAAGCAAATCCACAACACAAGCATAGTGGTCAGATGTAGGTTCCACACCATGATCTGATTTCATTCTATGGAACAGCTCTAGACCCTCACTAACCATCCCAGAGTGGCTACAAGCTGCAAATAATGAAATGAATGTCACCTCATTTGGCTTCACATCATCGTCTTTCTTTCCTCCAGCTGCCATATCTCTGAACAGCCTCAGTGCTTCCTCTCCTTGTCCATGCATACCATAAGCCATTATAAGCACATTCCATGTGATGACGTTGCGTTTAGTCATCTGGTCAAATACTTTTCTAGAAAGACTTAGGCAGCCACACTTTGCATACATGTCAACCAAAGCACTTCCTACAGCAATATCTGAAGCTACAAGACTTCGTATGGCATAAGCATGGATCTCTCTTCCCTTGGCAAGTGCAACCAATGCAGCACATGCAGGGAGAACAGTTATCAGGGTTATACAATTGGGCTTGTTGGTAGTAAACATGCCACTATCAGATTCTGTGGTGCTTGTTTCTCCTGTTCTTTGCATCTTGCAAAATAAATTGAATGCATCATCATAGCACTCATTAACAACATAACCAGTGATCATGGTGTTCCAAGAAACAATATCTCTCTCCTCCATGCTCTTGAAGATTTTCTCTGAAATGTCTACCCTTTGCACCCTAGCATACATGTCCATGAGAGCATTTTGCACATATTTATCACTTTCAACGCCCCTCTTTACCACATACCCATGGATATCTTCTTTTCTAGGGAACGAGTTTGATCGTACACAAGCAGGAAGGACACTGGCGATAGTAGTGGCATTTGGTACAAGCCCTGCATCCACTTCCATCTCCACAAAAAGCATTAAAGCCTCCTCATCAAGTTCATTTTGGGTATATCCAGCAATCATGGCATTCCAAAGCCCAAGCCTTCGCTCTGTGATACTATCAAACACTTGGCGACCATGCTGAACTCGTCCACAATTGCAGTACATATCCACGAGGGCACTCCCAACAAACGAATTCTCAAATAGACCATCATTCCTCAAGGCATACGCATGAATTTCCTTGCCAAGTTCAAACTTCTCCAAGTGGGAGCATGCCGGAAGTACACTTGATAGTGTGACACCATCAGGTTTGACACCAGATAGCATCATCTGCTGAAGGAGAACAAGTGCCTCCTCAAATTGGCTGTTCTGTGTGAGAGAGCTAATCATTGTGTTCCATGTCACTATGTCACGGTTATCAAACTGCTCAAATAGCACAATCGAATCTCTTACCCTTCCCAATTTCGCATACATGGCCATCAAAGAATTATTTGTGAACGTCTTCCGCTCACAGTAAAGGCCCGTCCTCAACCCATAAGCATGGACCTGCTTACCCAGCTTCAGCCCATTTTCCCTGCTCATACTCGAGCATGCTAAAACGACACTAACTAGTGTAAACGAGCTTGGATCCACACCCTCTTCCAGCATTCTCCGAAAGGCATCCAGAGCGGAATCCCACTCCTCAAACGTGCAAAACGTCGCAATCACGGAGTTCCATGACACCTGATCTAGTTCAAGAATTCTATCGAACACCTTCAGGGCGTTCCCCAGATCCCCACATCTCGCATACATCGTGATGAGAGTGTTACCCACCGTCGGCGGCCACGCGTGGTAGCCCAACTTGACGGCGGACGCATGGATCTGTCTGCCGGCATCCAAGTCCCGGAGACCAGTGGCGGCCTTGAGGACAGCAGGGAAGGCGAAGTGGTCCGGGGGGACGCCGGCGGTGGTCATGGAGATGTAAGTGGAGAGGGCCTCCCGGAAGCAGTCGGAGCGGGCGTGAGAGCGGAGGGTCTCGACCCATGTGGCCGGAGTGAAGGTGGGCAGCGCCAAGACCAGGCGACAGGGAAGAGGAAGGGAGGGCTGCTGGAGGAGCTGCTTTGTGGAGCCCGTGGATGGTTGGATTTGACGAGATTGGCGTTGAGGTGGCGGAGTAAAGGAGGGCGAGGGGTAGCGTGGGGAGAGTGGGATGGTGGACGCCATGGGTGGTGGGTTCTTCTGGATGGGAAGCTTGTAGGCACCTCTGAGGACCTTGCCGGTGTGGTCTGTCGGGAGGGTGGTTTGTGCGTGTGGATCGCCAATGGTTCACACCATCCAAGCCAATGGAAGAGAAGAGAGCGCGTGACGCGCTGACACAGGATGTAATGGCATTGTTGCTACTGGACCTCGCGTAACGTGGCACTACGTAAGTCCTCCATGTTGGCTCCGGTCACCCACGTATCTATCGTAAGCATCGACCTAGGGAAATTTAATCGATTTTTGCAAATAAATTATTAATAAATATAATTTTATAAAAATTTACTCTTAAAAATATATTACCATACATATCACAAGAAAAATATCTTTTTTGATAAATTTATTATTTTAGATTATGATAAAATAAATATTTAATTATCTTAATTATTATAAATAAAATTACAAGTTTAACCTAAGTCAAGTCTCTATGAATTTAAATCAGAATCAATTAAATATTTAAGATAGACTTAGATAAAAAGAATATCGTCTAAGTAAATAAAAGAAATAAGATTAGAGGATGCATCGTCTAATTAAATTTAACATAGACGATATTCCGTCTAATAAGTAAAACGACAAAAACCGTGTTAGATGATTTTCCGTCTAAATATTCAAGATAGACGAAATGTTAGATAATGCATCGTCTAAAGATAAAATAGATAGATGATCTATCGTCTAAGTCATTACTATAGACGATGAGATAGACTATCCATTGTCCAAGTCCTTAGATAGACAAATGATTAGACGATCTAACGCCTAAGTCAAATTGATAGACGATGAGAAGATCAGTTAGACAATACTTCATCTAGCTAGAAAAAGATAAAAAGATAAGGATAGACGATACACTGTCTAAATGGGCTGAAAAATATTACATGAAATACCGTCTAAAAGTCTGTAGTTAGACGTGTTGAACCCACTCATTGAGTGAATGTTTACATGTGATGGCTTTTGATGATGACCAAACACTATATGTATATAAATTATCTTTGAAGTGTTCTAGCATAAAAAGTCTTGCAAAGCTCATCATCCTTATTGAAGTCTTGGAGCTTAGAAGGTTAAAGAACAACCTTAACTGGTAAGCATTTTTAAACTCAAATTGCAAGGCTAAATCTGATTCAGAATTTATGTCTTTACAGGACAAGGAATGTGTCTAAGTGCTTAAGGAACTCAAGGACGGTCGGTGAGATCAATTTCAATTTATTAGCCCTTGATCTTGTGGTTTGAAGCTCTTTAAATTGATCTAAGAGTTAATTTGGTTTGGTCTTATCTAAGCTTACATAGATTGGGTCTTCTTATTCATATCTTAGAAACATTCCATTTGATGTTTTGAAACCCAACTTGAAACCCCTTGGCTTGATTCTTGAACTTAGTGTGTTGTTAATCTAATTTCTTAGAAGTTCAGGGACAACCCCTGGGGTTGACCCCTGATAGTATTTTTTTTTCACCCGACGGGTTCTTTATTCTCACCTGCAAGGTTCGACCCCAAGGGTCGACCCACTCACGCGAGGGTCAACCCCAAGGGTCGACCCCTGATCGTTTTATTTAAAATCCGCACGAGTAACCCCCGAGGGTCGACCCCTAGAGGTCGACCCATTGCTCCAGAACCCCTTTAAACCCTTTAAAACCCTCACGAGGGTCGACCCCAAGGGTTGACCCTTTCAGGTTCGGGTCTGAGCCGTCAAATTGGACTTTCGTGCACACGTACCGAAAGTCATTCCAATCAAGTCCAACATCCCTTAAACATTCCAGGAATTGTGGATCTAGTCTCTAGGGTGTCTTTGAATGTCCTAAGCTCTTATATATACATCATATTGTGGTGTAAAACCCTAAGGGGTCCTTTGTTAACTGAGCACGGTTAGCGTGCTCGACCCCGGAGGGTTGAGCACGCTAACCCAGCTCGGTTAGCGACTTTTTGTGAGGGGGAGGTGGGGTTTCTCTCTCTTCAGATAACGCAACCACTCGACCAGCGCCCGACAACTCCGTTGTCAAAGAGGGCTTAAGAACTAGTGAGATCTGAAATTGTGTGTTTTGTTCTAACATTTGTGAGTGCAGGGTCACAGCAGCAGCTCCAGGGGCATCTTCCATCTTGATCTGAACGTGAATGTGAAGAGAAGAAGCTTGAATCAAGTCTCCAAACTATCTCCAAGTGGAAGCTACGTGGGAAATCAAGGCTGCAACCTCATTCGTGCGCCATTGTTCGATTCTTCATTCAAGATCGATCTTCCTCCTGCAGAAGTGCTCAACTACATTCGGAGAAGCAAAATGGGGAGCTCCAACCACGATAAACCATTCTTCACCCTTTACTCTCTGAATCATTTTTGATTGAACTTGAGTATCTGTTGTAAAACTGAAGTCAGATTTCTGTGTGTGTGTTGTTTGTGTTTGGAAACACGAACGTGTGTGTGTGTGTGTGTGTGTGTGTGTGTGTGTGTGTGTGTGGCAACCCAGATCGGGTGCCGTGTGTGTGTGGTTGCTGTTCTACACAGCTTGTGTGTAGCTCACTTCATAGTGAAGCGTTAATCCTCACATGTGAGGGGTGGACGTAGGGAACACAGTAGTGTACCCGAACCACCAAAAAATTCCATGTTTCACTTGTGGTTTGATATTTCGCATATATTGTTGAGTGGGCTTCACGGTGAGCTGAGTGTACGCCATTTCCGTCATCAACCACTTACTCTTATTCACACGCATTCACGAGTGTGGTCCTGATCGAGTGAGGCCAAGCGCTTGTGTATTTATTAAACAAGGTTGTCTCTTGAGAAGAAATTTTTATTGGCCAATCAATTCACCCCTCCCGTCTTGATTGCCACCATTCTGGACTCAACAATTGGTATCGGAGCTTTGGTCTCTGTTTAACCCGACCACACGGTCGTAGAGCAGATCCCATTAGATGGCAAACAAGGGATTGATGCCCGAAGGGCATTCCATTCAAAGACCTCTGTTCTTTTGATGCGGGACGGACACGGGAGACGACACTATTAGGTGCCACCCTCGGACTCTAGATGAAGACGCGACCAGCAGCACACACCAGGGAGACACTAAGCCCGACACTACGAGCTCCTAGTGGCGAAATGTCGCTAACAGAAGTGGAAGCTCACTCGTCGTCCCAAGCGAGGGAAAGCGCTGACCGTGCGCGGTTAAGGAACCGGCGGAGGTCAAGGGTAGTCCGACTCAACTTCCGGACTCGGATCGAGTCGCGGGACGGGTCACTCTCACTCTCACAGCGGTGACATGGACACACGGGCTAGTACCTACACTCTCGGCAGCGGAAAAGACCGTATACAAGCTAAGCAAATGAACGCCAAGAGGTTCGGACCATTACCTCCACGCACCCAGCGTGGCGAAGACAACCCCGGCCGAATTACGGACTCCCGGTTAAACAATATCACAGCGATACAAAGATTTGACCCACTCCACGCAGGGAGGTAAAAGGTCACATGTGGAGCCCGGGAATCACGCAACTCGGGTTGACGGGCAGCATCTTGATGTCGCCCGGCGGTGCCGAACTCCGCGTTTTCGTGCTTTCCGATCGGCGGGTTCTGCGGGCCCGCGGGGCCCACGGACGGCGCTGTCCTCCGGATCTACGGGGGTGGGACCCACTATGATGGGGACCCCTAGTGGCGCGCCTCCATGGACGGCGGTCGGCCGGGAACACCGATCGGGGGTCGATCGGTCCCGATTCCCAAGCTTTGAAGTTGCTGCCCACGGATTTTTAGTTGCTGTTTTCAGGCGTGCGCTCCGGCGAAAACGGCCGCTGTGATCAATCCCGACGTCGGATCGGGACGCATAAGCTATCGTTGGAAAGCTCTCTTCAAATGATTCGATCTAGACCCAGAGATATCTGCTTGATCTGGTAGGATCAGAACTTTATTGAATTTACAAGCCCCTGTTGTACAGTAACTGAAATCTCAGAGCTGCAGGGCACTTGTCTGAGAACCACCGTTGACCTCCTAGTAAACCTCTGATTCAGCTCTTAAGCTCCTCTTCAAAGTTGCAGGGGATCAAACCACGGAACGGGGACTATTTTGAGAATTTGATTTAGAGGTGGTGGTGATTTACTATGATTTTTGGGGTGACTAGTGGTCGGATCGGGAACAGGGGGACAAAACTGTAGCTGGGACTGATAACGATTTTTAGAAAATATGAAATGGACGAACCAAAAATTTAGAAAAATTGTGGATGAAGGGGTGGATGGGTGGAACCTCCAGTAAAATTGGGTGAACCAAAATAAATCAAAAAGTGGACCTACGACATGAAACTCAGGGCGGGGATGAATCTGGACAGAACTCTGGCAGAACCGAAATGGAAGAGTGGACGAAAATCAAAAAATATGAAACGAGATCTGAATGGCAAACCAAAATTTATGGGATGTCCTTGAACCTCTGGAACACCCAATAAAATCCCCAGATCTATCTGAGCTCGGGGCTGAGACAGGAAATTCGTGGAAACTCCTATGGTACTGCGCGGGCAGAACTCCGTTGGTGGCGGTGGCGGTGCGGTGGCGGCTCGTGGCGGCGGCGGCGGCGACCGGAACTGATAGGGTGGAGTCTCACCACCAGAAGGAAGCCTTCACAGCTTCAAGGGGGAGAGGGAGAGGAGAAGGGGGTGCACCAAGGCTGGAGCTTCAAGCTTTTCTTCAATTCAAATGGCATTAATTCATGAAAATAGGAAAATACAAGCATATATAGGTCACCCATCTAATCCATCCTCCACCGTTAGATCTAGGGGTTAGGGATGGATGGCTAGGATGAAGTTTGATCAAAACACAACAAAAATATTAAACAAATAGGGAGGGGGGGTGCACCTTGACCAAGGGGGGAACATGGTAGGTGGGTTTGGTTGGAATTGTTGACCATTTTGGTCCCTTGTCCCCCATGTGGACAATTGACTAGTCAAGACTTCTAGATGTCCACCTTAGATTTTGACCAACCCCACAAGGCTGACATGGATCAATGGGAGGGGGCCTGGGGGTCCCGTGGGGCCCAGGGGTCCCATTTTATAAATAAGACCCTCGTACACTCATAATTGCAAACCGTACAAAATGAAATAAACACACCTTACACACAAATAAAGTCTAATTAAATATGAAAAATGGGGAGACTCAAGGCGGCGTCTCCAGGCTGTCTCCGAGCCAGATGGACGCTGAGGTGGCTCGAGTCGTGCTCCGTGTGCGGTACCGGTGGCTCTGCGTGTCGCGCCGCTCAACTGCTCGGGTGTCCGCACCAATTCTCCCCGGGTGGGAGAAACTCGACCCTGTCGAGTAAGGGTCTGCATCACTCATGTATCGCTCCAGAAGGTTCGGATCGATCTGCTGCAACTCGCCATGTGTGATCCATGTGTCCTCAGTAGCGGGCCGTCCTCTCCATCGCACTAGATAGCGCGGGTAAGATCCACTCCTGGTAACTGTCACTTGCTCGTCCAGTATACGATCTATATGCTCACGCTGCCGTGAAAAAGGGGCTGGAGGTGGAAGTGGACACTCAGGTGTGGGATCACTCTCAAGGGGAGGAGATGGCTCAAAAGGCTCACTAGGGATCACCGCTGGGTCCCTATATGCAACAAGATCCGATACATTGAAGGTAGAGCTTATACCATATTCCTCGGGCAGGTCCACAACATAGGCATTGGATCCAACGCGTTTCAACACTCTAAAGGGACCGGCTCCGTGAGCTTACAACTTCTTAACGGTTCCAGAGGGAAACCGTTCAGGTCTTACCCTGATCATGACGTATTCGCCCTCGTGGAACTCTCGGTGGTGTCGGTGGGCATCGGCTAACTCCTTGTACCGTGCGTTGCTGGCCTCAATGTGACGACGGATGTCGTCATGCAAACTCCTAACGTGCCTAGCAAACGACTCGGCCGACTCCGACACTCTAGCATGGATAGGCATGGGGACAAGGTCAACGGGTTTCCTAGGCCTACGACCTGTGACAATTTCAAATGGACTCATGCCGGTAGACCTATTCACCGAATCATTGTATGCAAACTCAGCTATAGGTAAAATGAGATCCCAATCCCCAATGCGGTCCTTAACTAGACACCTCAAAAGATCTCCCAGACTCCTATTGACTACCTCGGTCTGACCATCGGTCTGGGGATGATATGCAGTGGAAAACTTGAGGTGAGTACCCATCATATGCCATAGTGTCTTCCAAATGTAGGAAGTGAATCTAACATCACGGTCAGACACTATAGTGCGAGGCAACCCGAACTTGTACACCACATGCGTAAGAAAAAGGCGGGCTACCCTCGAAGCATCTGAAGTCTTCGAGCAAGGAATAAAGAGGGCCATCTTCGAGAAACGGTCAACCACCACATAGACCGAATCATGCTTCTGGAGGTACGTGGCAATCCCAAAACAAAGTCCATGCTAACATCCTGCCACGGGGCATCAGGCACGGGGAGAGGCGTATAAAGGCCCGAGCTTTGCTTCTTCATCTTGGCCGTAGCACATGTACGGCACTGAGCCACGATGTTAGCAACATCGCGCTTCAAGCTCGGCCAATAAAATCGATGCTCCACTGCCTCAATAGTCTTGTTTCGACCAAAGTGGCCGGCTAGACCTCCCGCATGTAGTTCCCACACTAAGAAATCTCGAACCGAAGTTCGGGGAACACATAGCCTGCTACCTCGAAAGAGGTAACCCTCCTGAAGCACGTACTCATCAAGGTCTCTCGAGGGTCCGGCCTGGAGAGTGGTAAAAATCTGACCGAAGTCAGGGCAATCAACATAGGCCTCCTTCATCTTCTCTACCCTATGACCTCGGCACTCATGGTGGTAAGCAAACATGCTCGCCGACTCAAGGTATCAGCCACCTTGTTCTCCACTCCAGCCTTATGTTTCAGCACAAAGGTGAACTGCTGGAGATACTCGACCCAACGACTATGACGCGAGTTAAGCTTCTTTTGCGAATGGAGGTACCTCAATGCTTCGTGGTCGGAGTATAGGACAAACTCCTGATGTAAAAGATAGTGTCTCCAATGCCTAAGAGCCTGAACAACTGCGTAGAATTCTTTATCATATGTGGAATATCGCAGCTTCACGTCATTCAGCTTCTCGCTGAAATATGCGATCGGGTGGGACTCCTAACTCAAAACTCCTCCAATTCCCACGCCCGACGCATCATAAGAGACCTCAAACACCTTCGAGAAATCAGGCAGTCGAAGGATAGGTGTCTGGGTCATGCGCTCCTTGATGTCCTTGAAGGTGGCAGATGCGGCCTTCGTCCATACAAATGTGCCCTTCTGGATGCAATCCGTGATCGGGGCGGTGACGGAGCTAAATCCGCGGATGAAGCGACGGTAGAACGTCGCAAGGCCATGAAAGCTGCGGACATCATGAACCGTACGGGGTTCCGGCCACTCAACAATGGCCCGGACCTTCTCCGGATCGGCGAAGACCCCAGTACTAGACACAATGAAACCCAAGAAGGTAAGCTGAGGTGTCATGAAGGCACACTTCTGTGGGTTCGCAAACAACTGCTCTCGCCGAAGAAGTAGATAGACCTGCCGAAGGTGCTCCAAGTGGTCCCCTGTGGTGCGGCTATAGATAAGGATATCATCAAAATACACCACTACAAAGACTCCAATGAAAGGTCGAAGGACCTGAGTCATGAGTCGCATGAAAGTGCTAGGGGCATTGGTCAACCCAAAAGGCATGACCAACCACTCATATAGACCGTCCTTGGTCTTAAATGCGGTCTTCCACTCATCACCTGGCCTAATCCTCACCTGATGGTAGCCGCTCTTAAGATCGATCTTCGAAAAGATAGTGGCACCTGCCATCATGTCCAGCATGTCATCAAGGCGGGGAATAGGGAACCTGTACTTCACGGTGATTTTGTTGATGGCATGACTATCAATGCACATTCTCCACGTGCCATCCTTCTTCGGGCGAGTAATGCGGGTACAGCACATGGACTCATGCTGTCCCGGACAGATCCTCTCTGCACAAGCTCATCGACCTGCCGTTTAAGCTCGGCATGCTCCGTGGGGCTCATTCGATAATGAGGAAGGTTGGGCAAAGAAGAGCCCGGAACAAGGTCGATGGCATGCTGAATATCCCGCATGGGTGGGAGTCCCTCGGGAAGCTCATCGGGAAAAATATCAGCAAACTCCTGCAGAATAGGAACAACCTCGGGTGGGAGCTCACCCTCGGAGTCCCGTTCCACCTCTCGGACCGTAATGGCAAACACCGGACAGCCCTGACTAAGCTCCTGCTCCATTTCCCGGGAGCTAATCATCATCAATCTCTTCGTCGAGGGCTCTCCTGGGCCAGAGGTAACGGTCATAGTCCGAGCTGGGGATGGAGTACTGGGCCCGGGTACGGAAGGCTTTGGAGTACTAGGGCCAGTAGGACCCCTGACTGATGGGCTCCGGGGCCGAACGGGGTGGAGGGTGACCCGCTGGCCATCGTGGTCGAAGGTACATGTGTTCGACCGACCATGGAGTGTGGCATCTCGGTCGAATAACCACGGCCTACCTAGAATGATACTTCCCACTTCCATGGGGAGAACATCACACCAGATCTCGTCACGGTAGGAGTGGAGCTGCAGCGGGACCAAGCACCGCAGCCTGACCGAAATGGAAGTGGTATCCACCCATGATACCTGATAGGGACAAGGATGGTCTACGGGTGTGAGACCAAGACGAGCGACAGCGTTCGTGGAGATTGCATTGATACAACTCCCGCTATCGATGACCACCTTGCAAATTTGCTTTCCCAGCCTACAGAATACCTGAAGGATAGTGGTCCGACGCCAGTCATCACTGACCTGTGGCTGGGTGAGGATACATCTGACGACCCCCACCCGGGTATCGTCCGACTGCTGGACATCCTGGGCCTCACCTCCCATCTCATAGTATTCGTCAGCTAACTCTTCATCTGTCTCATAGCTGACTAACTCGAGGCCCGTAGGGGTGGTATCCTCGGCCTGTGTGTCCCCAATGTGAAGAGATGGGCGGGTGGGACACTGGTTGGCGAAATGGCCAAACCCATTGCAGCGATAACACTACTGCCGTGATCCACTAGGCTCCCCAATCATAGGTCCTTTACCTTTATCCTCCCGACGGATAGGAGGCATAGGCAACAAAGGACGTGCAGGAGGTGCGGGTGCCGGTGGACGGACTGTGGGTGGGGCCGTAAGATGCTGGGGACGAGGAAGGTCCCTCGGGGGTGGAGGACGAGGCCTAGGAGCAAAGGGCTCGGGGCGAGCGGGCTCCTGAGGTCGAATCATGGGGGCCCTCGGATACGTGCCAGATGAGCCACGGGACTCGACACTACGAAGGGGAAAGGAGCCCAACCGATGGGGTGACTCAAACTCGGCCTCGAACTGCTCCAATTCGAGAGCAATCTGATATGCCTGCTCCAAAGTGGTGGCATTGCGGTGAAAGAGTTCATATTGATAATTGGGCCGCAAACCTCTCCGAAAGCGGGATATCGTCATGGTGCTCTCTTCCGTGACCCCGCACCGCAAATAATACTCATCAAACTCGGCGGTGTACTCGGTCACGGATCGGTTCCCTTGGGAGATGCTTTGCCACTTGTCTATGAGACGTTGGCGATATGAGGCGGGAAGGTACTTCTCCCTCAACTTGGTTTTCATAGCATCCCAAGTACCGATCTGGGGTTGACGTCGCTGGTTGAGCAGGCTCTCCACGTTGATCCAATAAGTTTGGGCCTGCCCTTGCAGCTTCATCTTTGCGTATCGGACTCTTCGGTGGTCCGTCATCTCAAACCACTCGAAGTACCGGTCCATGCCGGCCTCCCAATCTAAATACACCCTAGGGTCCAAGGACCCGCTAAAAGTGGGAGGGTCCGCACGCACACCCCTAAGAATGCGGTCGTCATCCTCGTCATCACGATTCCATCGTTGATGACGACGACCATTACCCCCGTGATCATTGTCGGAGGCATAATCATCCACTATAGGCGCCTGTTGCCTCCCGACATCCTCCACCTGAGCCCTTGGCACAGCGGGTTGCTGCACCGGCTCTTGTTGGCCGTTCGTCGGCGTGGGTTGCGCCGCTACTGGGCCCCTCTCTAGGACGGTAATCCTCCCAACAAGGCCTTGAATGGACTGCTCCGAAACCCCAGCCCGATCCTCGAGGACCTTCATCCGCCCTTCTAGACGCGTCCCTATGCCATCCATACGCATACTAAGACCATCCATATGCGTGTCTAAACGATCCATGATGGCCCGAAACATCTCGGCCGTGGAAGACTCATCGGAACTACGGGCTCGGGACTCCGCCATAGGTGGTGGTGGCGAGTACTGGGTACCTCGACGGGTGGGCATGCAACTGACACACGACCTAGAAGACACCGACTAATGCAAACACACTAAATGATGCACTTAGACCTAAACCAATATCCGATACGGGGCGGAGTTAATCGATCCGAAGATCACTCCCGCAACTGTGCGACCTCCCGGTAGGCGTAGCCTAACGTTCGGACAACACCTTTTAAGATACCGAATTATCGGGATGAAATGTAATTTAAAACACACTTTTTTTTTAAAATAATGATGGTCCTAGACTCGACTTAGACCATGATGCATGCAAGACATATGCAAAGACTACCCTAGACTCGACTTGCTCTGATACCAAACTGATGCGGGACGGACACGGGAGACGACACTATTAGGTGCCACCCTCGGACTCTAGATGAAGACGCGACCAACAGCACACACCAGGGAGACACTAAGCCCGACACTACGAGCTCCTAGTGGCGAAACGTCGCTAACAGAAGTGGAAGCTCACTCGTCGTCCCAAGCGAGGGAAAGCGCTGACCGTGCGCGGTTAAGGAACCGGCTGAGGTCAAGGGTAGTCCGACTCAACTTTCGGACTCGGATCGAGTCGCGGGACGGGTCACTCTCACTCTCACAGCGGTGACATGGACACACGGGCTAGTACCTACACTCTCGGCAGCGGCAAAGACCGTATACTAGCTAAGCAAATGAACGCCAAGAGGTTCGGACCATTACCTCCACGCACCCGGCGTGGCGAAGATAACCCCGGCCGAATTACGGACTCTCGATTAAACAATATCACAACAATACAAAGATTTGACCCACTCCACGCAGGGAGGTAAAAGGTCACATGTGGATCCCGGGAATCACGCAACTCGGTTTGACGGGCAGCATCTTGATGTCGCCCGGCGGTGCCGAACTCCGCGTTTTCGTGCTTTCCGATCGGCGGGTTCTGCGGGCCCGCGGGGTCCACGGACGGCGCTGTCCTCCGGATCTACGGGGGTGGGACCCACTATGATGGGGACCCCTGGTGGCGCGCCTCCACGGACGGCGGTCGGCCGGGAACACCGATCGGGGGTCGATCGGTCCCGATTCCCAAGCTTTGAAGTTGCTACCCACGGATTTTTAGTTGCTGTTTTCAGGCGCGCGCTCCGGCGAAAACGGCCGCTGTGATCAATCCCGACGTCGGATCGGGACGCATGAGCTATCGTTGGAAAGCTCTATTCAAATGCTTCGATCTAGACCCAGAGAGATCTGCTTGATCTGGTAGGATCAGAACTTTATTGAATTTACAAGCCCCTCTTGTACAGTAACCAAAATCTCAGAGCTGCAGGGCACTTGTCTGAGAACCACTGTTGACCGCCTAGTAAACCTCTGATTCAGCTCTTGAGCTCCTCTTCAAAGTTGTAGGGGATCAAACCACGGAATGGGGACTAGTTTTAGAATTTGATTTGGAGGTGGTGGTGATTTACTATGATTTTTGGGGTGACTGGTGGTCGGATCTGGGAACAGGGGGATAGAACTGTAGCTGGGACTGAGAACGATTTTTAGAAAAAATGAAATGGACGAACCAAAAATTTAGAAAAATTGTGGATGAAGGGTGGATGGGTGGAACCTCCAGTAAAATTGGACGAACCAAAATAAATCAAAAAGTGGACCTAAGACATGAAACCCAGGGCGAGGATGAATCTGGATAGAACTCTGGCAGAATCGAAATGGAAGAGTGGACGAAAATAAAAAAATATGAAACGAGATCTGAATGGCAAACCAAAATTTGTGGGATGTCCTTGACACCTCTGGAACACCCAATAAAATCCCCAGATCTATCTGAGCTCGGGGCTGAGACAGGAAATTCGTGGAAGCTCCTATGGTACTGCGCGGGCAGAACTCCGTTGGTGGCGGTGGCGGTGCGGTGGCGGCTCGTGGCGGCGGCGGCGACGGCCGGAACTGATAGGGTGGAGTCTCACCACCAGAAGGAAGCCTTCACAGCTTCAAGGGGGAGAGGGAGAGGAGAAGGGGGCGCACCAAGGCTGGAGCTTCAAGCTTTTCTTCAATTCAAATGGCATTAATTCATGAAAATAGGAAAATACAAGCATATATAGGTCACCCATCTAATCCATCCTCCACCGTTGGATCTAGGGGTTAGGGATGGATGGCTAGGATGAAGTTTGATCAAAACACAACAAAAATATTAAACAAATAGGGAGGGGGGCTGTAACACCTCGAAAATTTAACAATAGAATAAATAATAATGACTATATAATATTAGTCATATAACAATTATGGAAGATAAAAAGTTTTAGATAGAAATTAAATAAATAAATCGTGTAGGGCCTTCATAATTAGTAATTAAGATATAGGGGCCTTAATATAAAAAAAAATCTCTCAAGAATAATGGTGGGCTTTGAGATCCACAACTAATAGGTTTCCACGTTAGCATATATGTATAAAGGCCATTAGTTAAGTTAAAAGGGGTCTCACATTAAAACCCAACAATTAAAATGGGCTGTGGCCCCGTGGGCTTTAAAACAACAAGGGAATAAAATCTATTAAAATAGAAACTATATATAAACGTAAAGGGTTTAGATTGATCAATTAATTGAGATGAGTTTGATAAAAGCCATTAAGACTAAACGTTAATCAAGCAGGGGGATCTTGGGGATTTTATTAAATGTATTGGGCTCCCTCATTAAACATATGAAGGTTAAGGGGTATTAGCATTAAAGTGGCCATTAACTAGTGGACTTCCACGTGGTAAAACCCATGTTCGTTCGAAGCAGTAGAACGATGGGTTAGGGTTCCTGCGAAATAACCTAGGAGGCGGCTGTGGTTTGGAAGGATAAGCTCAACATAGGAATTATAACCAAATTAGGATTCCTAGTTTACATAGAACTCAAATGGAATCCCAAGCATTATAAATAGACGCCATGAGAATGAGAGTGGGGTTACTGCTACGTTCTGCTACGTTCGAAGGGGAGTCTCTGTTGCCTTCCTGCGTCCTGTACGTGGAGGAGGCTTGTTCGTAGAGTCTTTTCCGCCTGCTTCGACGCACACTTCTGCTTCCTACTTCTTCCCATCTTCGTCCGCTTCCTTCTTCGTTGGAGGACAAAGCTGCTGCTATTGCGATTGTTCTCTCACTATTACACGTACCTGTATCTGCTGCTGCAGTTGTTATTTATCTCTGTTCATCGTCTTCGTCCGTTAAGATCAAAAGGTAGGTAATCTCCCTAGCAACATATTATATAATCATCAGGCTAGATCTAGAACATGTAGCAGATCCTCTCGGTTTGCCTCTGCGATTTTTTTTTATATAAAATAGGTAATTAGCGACCCTAATCAGGGCGCTAATTCAATTGACGACTCGTACACGGTCGTTATTCTTTTAGTTAATCAATTAAATACACATGTTTAAAATTTAATAACCATGCAAACTGATGTCTAAATTAATATATGATCATAGTTCTGAAATCCTACTATTTTTCTCTACGTAACCATGTGATTATTTATGTAAAATTTATTTTATCCGAAAAATATTACTGTTCATAAATCAATCTGTGATAAAGGAAATGACGCCTTACATTCGGACGTTTTCTTGAAATTAACGACCCTGATTAGGGCGTTATATTCATAGAAGATGGCATCACATAAGTCGTCAATTAACAAAATTTAAAAATCTTACCAACAACCAGTCGTCAATTTAATATATGTTATTTATGAGTTATTGATATTAATAGTTTGTTCATGGGTATAGAAGTCTGCTTTGGCCATGAAAATTTATGGGCATACTATTGGAATAGAGACGGAGGTAGTGAAAGTGGTTGCACCGTTTTTTATGCCCCTATTGTAAGATCTCACGTCTCTCATCGAAAAATTATTTTGAACATACGGTTAGGTAGAATTTTTCGAGCCGGTCATTTCGGTATATTATAAGCCAAATTCCGACATCGTTTAATATAGAAACGAGAGGTTTTAAAAAAATAATTTTTTGGAAGAAACGACCCACGTTCGGTCGTCAATTCAAATTTTGATGACACTGTTCGTCGGCGTTAATTTAACATATATATATATATATATATATATATACATATCTTTGAAAATCCATTATTCTTAAAATATGTGACAGAAAATTTTTTAAAAAATATATTTAGAATGCTTGTAGTTTTCTCCTAATTATCATATATTCTATTTTCTTAAATTATTTTAAATAAATCAATGTGCCTTTTAATGTGTGTTTTTGAATTTATTCAATTAAATAGGTATAAATGAAAATTCTTGCTAAATAAATTGAGCTAAAAATCATGAAAATTAACGTTCCCCATGAGGATGCTAATTAATAAATGACGGCACCCACGGGCGTTAAATAATATAAGTTTATTTAATTATAGTTAATTATAGAATTGGGGGGACTTGAATTCTATAATTAACGCAATCATGTTCTCACCGTTCTCTTCCGTTTTTAACCCATACCGCGGGTCTTTTGGCACTCTCATCTCATGTCCGTAGATGGAGTCCATGTTTCATGATTGGTTCATATTATACACTCAACTCTCGGTGACATACGAGCCCTCCGTTGGACATTCCGTTCCTTCGAACTGGCAAGTTAGTCATTGGGACCTCCGTAAGTCTCCTCGCAGCCTTGGATTCCCTCAAGACCGACTGAGCTGGTTGTACCTAATCACCCAGATTTCCAGAATATCATGGTTTTCATCTGGTTTATTGATATATGATCCTTATTACAAGTTCTGTCCTTGAACTCTATGTTTCATGAAATCTTTCTTAAAGTTCTTACATGCTTGATCCTTGAAATTCTTGGCCATTAATATGGAATTAGTCTAGACTAAATGTCAGGGGCTATGGGTCCTACTAAAATGACATTTTAAATGCTACGGGTCCTGATCTGACCCTATTGGGCGAGGCAAAGTCCAAACGTTACCGGTATACGATGATCGGGTGCAGGCATTCACCAACTCGGTTATTGGCATTTAGGGGCAATCATATAGTCGTGAGAACTCCTAAGTGTACGACCAAATACTAACTAGTGCTATTTCCATGAGGGGTGGTCATATCGTCGTGATTTTCCCCTTAGTGCATTGGCCAATCCTATATAGTGCTAGATGTGCAAACGCTCT
Source organism: Amorphophallus konjac (assembly GCA_022559845.1). NCBI lineage: Eukaryota > Viridiplantae > Streptophyta > Magnoliopsida > Alismatales > Araceae > Amorphophallus > Amorphophallus konjac. The sequence continues at coordinate 271,818,829 of CM040127.1, forward strand.
CGTGATAGTGATGACCGGGAGTAATTGCCATCATAGTACATCTTTCTACAACTTATTGTTCGTCATGAAAAGATCTTGATTTGCCTTATTGGAGGGGTTATCATATCATCGTGATATTCCCTTAATGTCTTGGCAACTGCTATGTAGTTGATGGGAATCGACGCCGAACTAGTACTTCTCATATTACATTTATATCCTTTAGTTTATTTTTTTATCCATGGGAAAGTATACGCACAATTGTACGGCTTTATCGGCCAATGCGTCACTCCCGTAGATTATGTGGGTTTCTATGTAATTTGCCCATGGGACCAGCAAGGGGGCCCTCATCCCTTTCCCATTGGTCCACCTAGACCATGTGGGGCTGGTCAACCAGCCTAGGTGGCCTTCTAGATGAGTGGACTAGTCATATGCCACATGGGTAGACAAAGGGTTAAGAATGTTAACATTCTACACCCATCCCACCTACCCCCATTCAACCTTCCATTCAAAACCTACCCATAGTCAATAGGCCGCCCCCCCCCCCCTTCATTTTTTAATGTTTCTTTTTGTGTTTATGGCATGCAATCCCAGCCCTTCAATCCCCATCCCTAGATCTAAGGGTGGACAATTGATTTGGTTGGAATCATATAAAAGATTGTATTTTTATGTGAAAATCAAGGAAAATCAGAATTTTGTTGAATGAGCAAGAGCTAGCTGCGCCCCCAGCCCTCTCTCCTCTGGTTCTCCCCTTCCCAAGCCTCCATTCTAGAGTGGTATCTCCTTTCCCCACCCTCCGGTGATCATCGGTGCCGCCGCCGCCGCCGTTCGTGTCGCCATCGAGCCACCGCTGCAGTTTTATCCGTGCAGTACCACAGCAACTTCCACGAAATTCCCACCTCATCCATGAGCTCAGATCGAGCTGGGAATTTTACTGGGTGTTCCAGAGGTGTCAAGAACATCCCCTAAATTTTGGTTTGTCATTCAGATCCCGTTTAGTATTTTTAGATTTTCGTCCACTCTTCCACTTCTGTTCTGTCTGCTGTCTGTTTCCATTTTCACCCGCCCTGTGTTTTAGGTCTTAGGCCCACTTTTTGATTTTTGTTCATCCCACAAATTTTACTGGCTTTTCCTTCCATCCATCCCTTCATCCACAATTTTTATTAATTTTTGTTTAGTCCATCTCATATTTACTAAAAATCATTCTCAGTCCCCTCTACAGTTCTGTCCACCTGTTCCCAGATCAGACCACTAGTTACTCTAAAAATCATATCAAATCACCCCCACCTCCAACTCCAATTCCAAAAATTGTCCCAGTTCCGTGGTTTGATTATATACAACTTTGAAGAAGAGTTCAAAGTCCGAATCCCACTGTAAGTAGGCGGTCAACGGCCTTTTACAGGGATCTGATATGCTGATCTGAGATTTCTGCAGCAGTGGAGCAGAAGATTGAAAAATATCTAAGGCCCTGGTCCGCATAGGTTCAGAAGAATCCACTGGCCCTACGTTTGAGGATTTTGAGTCCTCTTTCCAACGGCACTGGTTTCGTCGCATTCCGGCGACGGGGCTGATCACAGCGGCCATTTTCGTCCGAGCGCGCGCTGCAAAACAGCAGCAACCAGCCCGTGGGCAGCAATTCCGACGGGTACCGAACGGAGCCGCCCGGCCTCCGATCGCCGTTCCAGCGTGCCGCCAGCCCGGGGATCATTTCTACCAGTGTCCCCACCACAGCGGTGACACCGGGTCCCACACGGCCCCTCCGGACAGCACGTGGGCCCCACAGTCGTGATTACGCGTGTAGCCGAATCAACACACGAAGCTGCCCGTCATCCCGAATTCGGTCCTCCCGGGCCCATTTGTGTCGCCCTTTACCTCCCTGCGTGGAGTGGGCATATTACCATTGCTGTAATTATTGTGTGTTAAGTTCCCCGGGAGTACGAGTTTTGGCCGGGTCCGTCGTCCCCACGCCAAGCGCGTAGAGGTATCGTTCTCGCTCCCTACACTCGGCATTTGCTTATTTTCATATATACTTGTTTATGCCGCTGCTAGAGAGCATGATAGGGTAACTAGCTCGCTTTCTATTTGTATCACCGTTGCTGCGAGAGTGAGCATTACCGTCCCGTGACCCGATCCGGGCACGAAAGAGAGAGCCGACCACCCTAGCTCTTGCCGGTTTCTCAACCGCGCACGTCCGACGCTTCCCTCGTTAAGGGACGATCGCGAGCTTGTCGTGTCAGTGTCTCGTCCCGCATCAATTTGGTATCAGAGCGAGTTGAGTCTAGGGTGTCAAAAAAAAAGAGTGTCATTTACGTCTAGTCATTAGTCGGTCTAAGTCGTGTTTAGGGTCATCATTGTTTTAAAACAAACTAAAAAAGTGTCTTTTCGCATTTGCGTCCCTTTACTCGGTATATCAAAAGGTGTTGTCTGAACGTTAGGCTACGCCTATCGGGAAGACCGCACACTTGTGCGAGTGATCTTCGGATCGATTAACTCCGCCACGTGCCGAGTTTTGGTTACGTCTAGGTGCATCATCTTGTAGTGTGCATTTGCATTAGTCGGTGTCTCCTACTCCGTGTCTTGCATGCCCACTCGTCGAGGTACTCAATACTCACCCCCACCACCACCAATGGCGGAATCCCGAGTCTATAGTTCCGATGAGGTGGCCACTATGTTCCGAACTCTTATGGGAAAAATGGATGGGTTGAGTGATCGCTTTGAAGTGCTAAGCACCCGAGTGGATAGGATGGAAGGGTTGAGTACCCAAGTGAATGATCTAGGCACCCGCCTAGAAGAGAGGGTGAAGGCCGTAGAGGATAGGGCCGCCGGGTCAAGCCAGTCCGTTCAGGGATTAGTCGGGAGAGTCACCGCACTAGAGAAAGGACCAGCCGAGACACACCCGATCCCAGTCCAGGCACCCGCCCCACCTACACAAGGTCAACCGGAGCCGGTTCATCAACCCGCGACTCCAAGGGTTCAAGGGGTAGCTACTAGGAGGCACGAAGTCCCCGAGGTGCATGACTACGAGTCCGATAATGAGCATCGGGGACATGGTCGTGATCATCGCCATACATGACGTACCCATGACCAAGATATGGATGAACGGGCCATTCGGACCGTTCGGGCCGACCCTCCCACCTTTGACGGGTCCTTAGACCCGAAGGTCTACCTTGATTGGGAGGCTGGTATGGATCGATATTTTGAGTGGTTCGAGATGTCGGACCAACGAAAAGTCAAGTATGCCAGGATGAAACTTTTAGGCCAAGCCCAAACCTATTGGAGAAACATGGAGAACCTATTGTTTCATCGTCAAGAACCCCCGATCGATACATGGACCGATATGAGGGAGAAACTTAGGAAGAAGTACCTCCCTACCTCCTACCGCCAGCGTCTTATAGAGAGGTGGCAAAGTCTCACCCAAGGAGACCGGTCCGTCTCGGATTACATCGTCGAATTTGATGAGTACTACTTACGATGCGATGCCACAGAGGAGGATTCCCTTAGCGTCTCTCGGTTTCGGCGTGGTCTACGCCCGCACCTACGGTATGAGCTTCTCCGCCGCAAGGTGGACAAGTTGGAGGATGCATATCAAGTTGCTCTCGAGATAGAGCAATTCGAGGGCGAGTTCGAGTCTATTCCTCGGTGGAGCCCCGCTCCTTCCCGTAGTGATTCCCGTGGCTCCTTAGGTTCATACCCGAGGGGACCCATGGCTCGTCCTCAGGAGCCCACCCGTCAGGAGCACTTCGCTCCTAGACCTTGACCTCCCCCACCACGGGATCTACCTCCACCCCATCCACCGGCACCCATTGCCCGTCCCTCGGCACACATGGCCCGCCCCCTGGCCCCGACACTTCCCCCGCTATTGCCCACGGCGCCTACACCTCCACCCTTGTTACCTACGCCCCCTACCCGTCGGGAGGATAAGGGTAAGGCCCCTCTTATCGGGGAGAGTAGTCGATCACGAGTGCAGTGTTTCCACTGTCACGGATTTGGCCACATTGCCAGTGAGTGTCCCGCTCGTGCCACCCTAGCCTTAGGTATTGGAGGGTCCGCACCTCCCGAGCTTGAGTATGTCAATTACGTGGCCGATGAGGCACTAGCCGATGAGTACTATGCCTTGGGGGAAGAACTGGGTGACCCTTCTGCCGCTCAGGATACCGCCACCTAGTGGGCTTGATGCTACCACCTTCTTCTAGAGTCGTGCATGAGTCGGTGTGTTTTCCTTGTGTGGTTTGTTTTGTGTGGTGTGTTTTGAGTCGATTGTTTGTGTGGTTTGCATACGTGTGTTAGTGCATGGTGAGTCTGCATGTGTCTTGTGCAAGCTCGTTGTCGTTCTCTTATGAGTAAGAGGTGATTGGACTCACTTGATGAGTATGGGATCGGTTCCACTTCTATACCCGAATCAGTCACCTATAGGGACTCAGCAGTGATTCCTAGTGAGTCTTCGAGCTACTTCCTTCCTTTTTGAGAGTGTCCCTTCGGAGTGACCACCTTTAGCCCATAGCAGTTCGCATATCGAGTATATATGGAATGAGCAGGTGCCGATCATTTGGAGTGGAGCGTACTCGCGTTACTTGGCACGGTGACAGATCCGCCGGAGTACTCGAGCATTCCTACCCCTACTCGACGGGGTCGAGTTCCTCCCACCCGGGGAGAGTTGATGGGAATCGACGCCGAACTAGTACTTCTCATATTACATTTATATCCTTTAGTTTATTTTTTTATCCATGGGAAAGTATACGCACAATTGTACGGCTTTATCGGCCAATGCGTCACTCCCGTAGATTATGTGGGTTTCTATGTAATTTGCCCATGGGACCAGCAAGGGGGCCCTCAGCCCTTTCCCATTGGTCCACCTAGACCATGTGGGGCTGGTCAACCAGCCTAGGTGGCCTTCTAGATGAGTGGACTAGTCATATGCCACATGGGTAGACAAAGGGTTAAGAATGTCAACATTCTACACCCATCCCACCTACCCCCATTCAACCTTCCATTCAAAACCTACCCATAGTCAATAGGTCGCCCCCCCCTTCATTTTTTAATGTTTCTTTTTGTGTTTGTGGCATGCAATCCCAGCCCTTCAATCCCCATCCCTAGATCTAAGGGTGGACAACTGATTTGGTTGGAATCATATAAAAGATTGTATTTTTATGTGAAAATCAAGGAAAATCAGAATTTTGTTGAATGAGCAAGAGCTAGCTGCGCCCCCAGCCCTCTCTCCTCTGGTTCTCCCCTTCCCAAGCCTCCATTCTAGAGTGGTATCTCCTTTCCCCACCCTCCGGTGATCATCGGTGCCGCCGCCGCCGCCGTTCGTGCCGCCATCGAGCCGCCGCTGCAGTTCTGTCCGTGCAGTATCACAGCAACTTCCACGAAATTCCCACCTCATCCATGAGCTCAGATCGAGCTGGGAATTTTACTGGGTGTTCCAGAGGTGTCAAGAACATCTCCTAAATTTTGGTTTGTCATTCAGATCCCGTTTAGTATTTTTAGATTTTCGTCCACTCTTCCACTTCTGTTCTGTCTGCTGTCTGTTTCCATTTTCACCCGCCCTGCGTTTTAGGTCTTAGGCCCACTTTTTGATTTTTGTTCATCCCACAAATTGTACTGGCGTTTCCTTTCATCCACCCCTTCATCCACAATTTTTCTTAATTTTTGGTTAGTCCATCTCATATTTTCGAAAAATCGTTCTCAGTCCCCTCTACAGTTCTGTCCACCTGTTCCCAGATCCGACCACCAGTTACTCCAAAAATCATATCAAATCACCCCCACCTCCAACTCCAATTCCCAAAATTGTCTCAGTTCCGTGGTTTGATTATATACAACTTTGAAGAATAGCTCAAAGTCCGAATCCCACTGTAAGTAGGCGGTCAACGGCCTTTTACAGGGATCTGATATGCTGATCTGAGATTTCTGGAGCAGTGGAGCAGAAGATTGAAAAATATCTAAGGCCCTGGTCCGCATAGGTTCAGAGGAATCCACTGGCCCTACGTTTGTGTATTTTGAGTCCTCTTTCCAACGGCACTGGTTTCGTCGCATTCCGGCGATGGGGCTGATCACAGCGGCCATTTTCGTTCGAGCGCGTGCTGCAAAACAGCAGCAACCAGCCCGTGGGCAGCAATTCCGACGGGTACCGAACGGAGCCGCCCGGCCTCCGATCGCCGTTCCAGCGTGCCGCCAGCCTGGGGATCATTTCTACCAGTGTCCCCACCACAGCGGTGACACCGGGTCCCACACGGCCCCTCCGGACAGCGCGTGGGCCCTACGGTCGTGATTACGCGTGTAGCCGAATCAACACACGAAGCTGCCCGTCATCCCGAATTCGGTCCTCCCGGACCCATTTGTGTCGCCCTTTACCTCCCTGCGTGGAGTGGGCATATTCCCATTGCTGTAATTATTGTGTGTTAAGTTCCCCGGGAGTACGAGTTTCGGCCGGGTCCGTCGTCCCCACGCCAAGCGCGTGGAGGTATCGTTCTCGCTCCCTACACTCGGCATTTGCTTATTTTCATATATACTTGTTTATGCCGCTGCTAGAGAGCATGATAGGGTAACTAGCTCGCTTTCTATTTGTATCACCGTTGCTGCGAGAGTGAGCATTACCGTCCCGTGACCTGATCCGGGCACGAAAGAGAGAGCTGACCACCCTAGCTCTTGCCGGTTTCTCAACCGCGCACGTCCGACGCTTCCCTCGTTAAGGGACGATCGCGAGCTTGTCGTGTCCTTGTCTCGTCCCGCATCAGTAGTGCTTGTAGAAGTAATTGTTCTACTTCTATATCGATCATCATAAATGTTCTCATTGATAGTACTCGTTATTTTGTCATGAAGATCCTTCATAATACTGGATACCTTGAGGCTCTCGTGATAGTGTTCGTCATAGAGAGATGAATGTTATATTTCCTCATGAATGCTCTTGACCTAACTTGAGAAAGTACTTGATTAGATCTTGCTATACCCTCTTGATTATCATTGTCCCTACTCTACATGAGTTTATCTAGCATCTTGCTTACTCGTTTATTTAGTATAGTTCTTGAATTTATCTCGTGTTATTACAGTTCTCGATTTCTATAGCTTGCATGACTTGCATGAGCATGTTAAACTGTAATTGATTTAAAGCTAGCTTGGAATCATGAGATATTAAGTCCTACTGAGCGTTCGCTCACCCTGCATTTTTCAAATATTTTTCAGGTAATGACCTCAGTGACGACGAGACCGAACATGATGGGCAAGGGCAAGAGTGAAGAGTACCCCGACAACCTAGATGAACCATCTAGCGTGGTTATCTTGTGTCTTATGTTAAGTCGATTCAAGAGTCTCATTGTAATTTTTCTTTATTGAGTCTTTTCGTTATTTATGGGCCCGAATATGTAAAAGAACTTATATTTGAAATGAAATTTGCTATTTGTCTAAATTGTGTTTTATGGAAATGACTATGCTCTGATTGACATGACTGTTTAACTGCCACGTTCCGAGCAACGACACGTTCTGCTGTTATCGGTTCGGGGCGTGACAGGGGCGCACCTTGACCAAGGGGGGAACATGGTAGGTGGGTTTGGTTGGAATTGTTGACCATTTTGGTCCCTTGTCCCCCATGTGGACAATTGACTAGTCAAGACTTCTAGATGTCCACCTTGGATTTTGACCAACCCCACAAGGCTGACATGGACCAATGGGAGGGGGCCTGGGGGTCCCGTGGGGCCCAGGGGTCCCATTTTACAAATAAGCCCCTCGTACACTCATAATTGCAAACCGTATAAAATGAAATAAACACACCTTACACACAAATAAAGTCTAATTAAATATGAAAAATGGGGAGACTCAAGGCGGCGTCTCCAGGCTGTCTCCGAGCCAAATGGACGCTGAGGTGGCTCGAGTCGTGCTCCGTGTGCGGTACCGGTGGCTCGGCGTGTCGCGCCGCTCAACTGCTCGGGTGTCCGCACCATCTTTAATAGATCTAACTACCCATACTGAAAAAATAGGATGTACGTTTTCCTACGAGCCCAGGACTATGATGTGTGGCGTGTCATAAGAGGGTCCGTATGTCTTATCTAAGAAAGAGGATGAGTGGATGAAGAAGACATAAAGAAGTGTTCAGCAAATTTTAAAGCTATGAATATAATTTAGTGTGACATTCATCCTAACGAATACTCACGATTTCTATGTGTTCCTCTACGTAGGAGATGTGGAACAAGCTGCAGTTGATCTATGAAGGAACATCGGAAGTAAAGGAAACCAAGGCGAATCTGTTAGTCCGGGATTATGAGTTGTTTATGATGAAACCAGAGGAGTCCATTTCTGATATGTTTGCAAGATTGACGGAAATCACGAATGGATTAAAGGGTCTTGGTAAAGAGTATTCCAACAAGGAACTCGTCAGAAAGGTACTAAGATCCATGTCACCACAATGGTATACAAAGGCCACTGTAATCAAGGATTCAAAGAATCTTAGCACTTTGACTCGGTACGAATTGATAGGCTCTTTGATGACTTATGAAATCAATATCAAAAGGAGCGAGGATGATCACAAGAAGAAGAAGGTAGTCACACCATTGGCCCTGAAGATGAATCCACAAGATTCAGAGGGTAGTGATGATGATTCCACGGGCAACACCGAGGATGAGGAGCTGGTTGCCATGATCACTAGAAGAGCAAGAAGATTTGTCAAAAGAATAAGGAACTTCGGTGGTCAATTCAGAAAAGGACCAAGAAAGCAAGGTCCTAACAGATGTAAGAGTAGCAAGAAAGAAAAAGTCATTTACTACGAGTGCAAGAAACCTGGTCATATACGGGATGAGTGCCCCGATCTGATGAAGAAGTTCAAGAAAGGAAAGTTCAAGAAGCCAAAGGCCATGATGGCCACATGGAGTGATGAAGATGAGGAAGAGTTCGGGAATGAAGATGAACTAGATGAGCTGGTTCAGAATTTGTGCTTCATGGCAAATGAAGACGACGCCAATAAGGTAAATTCTGAAACCGAATCTCTTACATGTGAATAATGGCAAATTGCTTATGAGTCTTTGTATGAAAAATGCAAAAAAATCAAATCAGAAAATAGAAATCTAAAAAAGAAAATTGATCATTTTGTGCATGCTACAAAGTCTTGTGAGAACTGCCATGTTTTAAAATCAGAAAATGAAAAATTGAAACATGAAAATGAAATTCTTGTGTCCAAGATTGGATTGTTTGAAGACGAGATTTCATGCATGAGAGAAGAACAATTCACACTAAGTAAAATGCATGATGATTTGAAAAGTAATCTGGAACAAGAAAAACTTGAAAGCATAGCATGTAATCATGCAAAAGAAAAGGCCGAAAATCAAGTCCAATCACAAACGGCTGAAATAAATGAGTTGAAGAATGCTCTTGCCATCCTTGAAAAATCAAAAACACAAACAACTCATTGGGCCCCCAGAAATTCATCTCCCTCCATACCAAAGTCACATATGCATAATTCATTTTCGAATGTGGGTAGGAGGAGAAACAAGGACAGAGCTATTACTTATTTTTACTGTGGAAGGTTGGGCCATGACATGTATGATTGCAGAATTTTAAAATTTGATGATGAAAATTTTGCTAGAATCAGAAACAGGAAATACATGCATCATGTCTCTAACCATCGTGGACCCAAGCTTGCTTGGGTACCAAAATCTGCATAAGTACTCTTGTTGTGCTTGCAGGTCTGCTTCAGAGCTCAAAGGAATAGATGGTACTTGAACAGCGGATGCTCTCGGCACATGACGAGAAACAAAGATTTGTTTGCGGACTTGCATGAAAAGGATGGTGGGACAGTAGCATTTGGTGGTAAGGACAAAGGCAAAATTGTCGGAGAAGGTAAGATAGGTAAGAATCAAAATCATGTCATTGAGAATGTCCTGCTAGTGAAAGGGTTGAATCACAATCTTCTAAGCATAAGTCAATTGTGTGACAAAGGATGTAACGTGATTTTTGATTCTAACCACTGCACTGTTGTAAATAAAAATACTCATGAGATAAACTTCATTGGTTTTAGACATAACGATGTATATATGATAGATTTGGATGATGCCTCTCATGAGATCTTGTGTTTGGTTGCAAGGAATAATGATGATGCTTGGCTTTGGCATCGCCGACTTGGGCATGCTAGTTTTAATGTTTTGCTAAAACTGTCTCGAAATGATTTGGTAGTTGGATTGCCTAAGCTGAAGGTTATTGATGAAGGAGTCTGTGGGGCGTGCAGCAGGGGTAAGCAAACAAGGACATCATTCAAGTGCAAGAATGATGTAACCACGTCGAGGCCCCTTGAGTTAATCCACATTGACCTTTTTGGACCAAGCAGAACACATAGCTTGGGTGGTAAACTGTATGATTTGTAATTGTGGATGATTACTCAAGATTTTGCTGGGTATACTTTCTTTCCCATAAAAATGATGCCCTAATGGAGTTTGAAGCATTTTGCAGGGTAGTTCAAAATGAAAAGGGGTGCTGCATCAAAGCCGTGCGGAGCGATCATGGTAGGGAATTTGATAATAATGAGTTCAACAACTTTTGCAGGGCTCAAGGCTATATGCACGACTTCTCCGCACCAAGAACCCCTGAACAGAACGGAGTTGTTGAAAGGAAGAACAAGACACTGATTGAGATGGCAAGAACCATGCTAAATGAGAACAACTTGCCGAGGTACTTTTGGGCTGAAGCAGTGAACACTGCCTGCTACATAGTCAACCGTGCCATGGTAAGATCATTGTAAAAGAAAATCTCCTATGAGCTGTACTGAGGTAAGAAGCTAAGCATGATGGAAATCAAGCGAGCTGCCAGGCCAAAGCTGACCGTGGAAGCTGCTGGGCCGTTGATGAACGCACTACCTTTGGGTAGCGCGACCTGAAGAAGGCGCTAGGTGTCCCTAGCGCGATCTCAGCCAGAAGCTCGACTGCAGACGGTCCAACTTCCCAACGCTTGGAACTCCGAAAGTCTTCAATGTCCATTGTTTTCCATGGATGTAATCAATGTTCTTGCATTGTTTTGTCTTCCCCTTTCCCTATATATGTACCCCCATCTCGTTTGATTAAGCAATAGAGAAAGAAATGAATGGTTGAAAGAGTTTGAGTATAGCATGGCTATCTCCCCCCAAATATTTGGAATCCCATCCCTCCTCCCCTCTTCGGGTGCGATGCCCATGCTCTTCTTCTAATCCTCCCTATTTCCCCTTCAATGGAGGATGTTCGAAGTTCCGGGTGCATCGGCCCTGAGACGGGGTCGGGTGTGAGGCCCCATTCGGGGCTCCGTTCTTCCTCCACCAATGATCGCCACCCTCCACCACTGCCAATGATGCTGCCAATGCCAAGACGGAGCTCGGTTTCACCGGTCCTATGATGGGATCGGGTGAGAGGCCCCAGCCAAACTCCCTCACGGTCCTAGCACGCTCTGCCACGCCACCCTTTCTCCCCCGTCGCCCACCCCCGCATCCACCTTCACCAAGTTATCCTAGCTAGTATTAGGTTAGTTTAATCTATGTTTAGGGCCCCTCATGTGTTTGTTAAGTTCCATCGTGTGTTACCCATCTTCTAAAGTGTTTCTCCACCGTGATTCACTCCCCCGGAGTCTTCCACGGGCGCCCCAAAGGCAAAGATCGTCGTTCTGCTGCTGCCTGAGAACGCGCTAGGACGATATAGCGCGTTCTTCATGAACGCGCTAGGAGGCTATAGCGCGACTTCGGGCAGAAGGAAGAAGAAGGCCACCCCCTCCCAATTTCGTCTCACATCACATGGTATCAGAGATTAGGGAACCAGCCTGTTCTCACAGACTGGGATCTTGAGCTACTAGGTTCGAGGATGAACCTTCCAAAGTGGAGGGGTTTGATGGAAATCAAGCGAGCTGCCAGGCCAAAGCTGACCGTGGAAGCTGCTGGGCCGTTGATGAACGCGCTATCTTTGGGTAGCGCGACCTGAAGAAGGCGCTAGGTGTCCCTAGTGCGATCTCAGCCAGAAGCTCGACTGCAGACGGTCCAACTTCCCAACGCTTGGAACTCTGAAAGTCTTCAATGTCCATTGTTTTCCATGGATGTAATCAATGTTCTTGCATCATTTTGTCTTCCCCTTTCCCTATATATGTACCCCCATCTCGTTTGATTAAGCAATAGAGAAAGAAATGAATGTTTGAAAGAGTTTGAGTATAGCATGGCTATCTCCCCCCAAATCTTTGGAATCCCCTCCCTCCTCCCCTCTTCGGGTGCGATGCCCATGCTCTTCTTCTAATTCTCCCTATTTCCCCTTCAATGGAGGACGTTCAAAGTTCCGGGTGCATCGGCCCTGAGACGGGGTCGGGTGTGAGGCCCCATTCGGGGCTCCGTTCTTCCTCCACCAACGATCGCCACCCTCCACCACCGCCAATGATGTTGCCAATGCCAAGACGGAGCTCGGTTGCACCGGTCCTATGATGGGATCGGGTGAGAGGCCCCAGCCAAACTCCCTCACGGTCCTAGCACGCTCTGCCACGCCACCCTTTCTCCCCCGTCGCCCACCCCCGCATCCACCTTCACCAAGTTATCCTAGCTAGTATTAGGTTAGTTTAATCTATGTTTAGGGCCCCTCATGTGTTTGTTAAGTTCCATCGTGTGTTACCCATCTTCTAAAGTGTTTCTCCACCGTGATTCACTCCCCCAGAGTCTTCCACGGGCGCCCCAAAGGCAAAGATCGTCGTTCTGCTGCTGCCTGAGAACGCGCTAGGACGATATAGAGCGTTCTTCATGAACGCGCTAGGAGGCTATAGCGCGACTTTGGGCAGAAGGAAGAAGAAGGCCACCCCCTCCCAATTTCGTCTCACATCAAAGCATCTCTTATTTTAGACCTTTTGGCTCCGTTTTCTACATTCACAACAATGGTAAGGTAGACCTGGCAAAATTTGATCCCAAAAGTGATAAAGGTATATTTCTTGGGTACTCTCTTAGCTCAAGATCCTATCGAGTGTATAACTTGAGAACTCTTGTAGTTGAGGAAAGCCCCCATGTCATTATTGATGAATCATCTTCCAAAAGCACTAATGAAAAATCTGTTTTGCAGGACGATGAGTTGAATGATGGTGATATCATGATGATGGAAGGAAAAACTGAAAAATAAGAAGTAAAAGTACCACAAGAAGATGATGCAAATCCGGAAGATCAAGAGAAACAGCAGCTACTAAGGCAATGGACATTTACAAAGGACCATCCATCGGAGAATGTGATCGGCAATGTAGAAGATGGAACGAGAACACGAGCCTCTTTCAGGGAAGTTGAAAATCAGGACTATATAGCCTTACTTTCCTAGTTCGAACCTCACTCCATAGAAGAGGTCTTGAAAGATGAGTCTTTGATTATGGCTATGCAAGAAGAACTACACCAGTTCCAAAGGAACAAAGTGTGGTTCCTCGTGTCACGTCCTAGAAACCACTCAGTGATTGGAACAAAGTGAGTTTTTCGAAACAAAATAAACGATCAAGGAGTGGTAACTAGGAACAAGGCAAGGCTAGTAGCTAAAGGCTATAGCCAAGAGTTTGGGGTTGACTTTGATGAGTCTTTTTCTCCTGTAGCAAGACTCGAGGCAATGAGAGTTTTATTAGTATTTACATGTTGCAACAATATTGAATTGTTTCAAATGAATGTTAAGAGTGTATTTTTGAATGGCTATATCCAGGAGGACGTGTACGTGGAGCAACCACCGGAGTTTGAAGATACGAAGCATCCAGACCATGTGTACAAGCTGGATAAAGCACTCTACGGTCTGAAACAAGCACCCCAGGCATGGTATGAACGGTTAAGTGATTTCCTCATTCAGAATGGATTCAAACGAGGTAATGTTGATCAAACTCTTTTTACAAAATTGAATGGTAAGGAAATTCTGATTGTTCAAGTGTATGTAGATGATATTATTTTTGGCTCCACCAAAGATGCTCTCAACAAAGACATTGCTAAATTGATGCAAAGTGAGTTTGAAATGAGTCTCATGGGAGAGTTAACATTCTTCTTGGGATTGCAGGCCACACAGACGGTTGACAGTATGTTCATACACCAGAAGAAGTACGCTATGGAGTTGCTGAAAAAGTTCAACTTGACATCAACAAAACCACAACCAACTCCTATGTCCACTTCAATAAAAATTGATCAAGATGAAACAGGTAAACCCGTGGACCAAAATTTTTTAGAAGCATGATAGGGTCATTGCTGTATTTAATTGCATGTAGGCCCGACATCTAATTTTCTGTATGTTTGTGTGCACGATTTCAATCCAATCCAAAAGAATCACACATGTTGGCTGTTAAACGAATTTTCAGATATATTGCTGGTTCAGTTAACTTGGGATTGTGGTTTTCGCGTAATTCAAGCTTTGATCTAGTTGCTTATTCTGACGTCGTTTATGCAGGTTGTAAGGTGGATCAGAAAAGCACCACTGGGTATTGCCATTTTCTTGGGGGATGTGTGGTCTCATGGGCCTGCAAGAAATAAAACTCAGTGGCACTATCAACCACCGAAGCCGAGTATGTGGCTATCGGGAGTTGTGTTGCCCAGGTGCTATGGATCCAACAACAAATGATTGACTATGGCATTTCTTTCAAAAACACCTTTATCTTATGTGATAACACATCAGCCATTAACCTATCAAAGAACCCTGTCCATCACTCTCGCACGAAACATATTGAAATTAGACATCATTTTCTTAGGGATCATGTGAGCAAGGGTGATGTAGAAATCAGGTTCATTGAAACAGACCAACAAATCGCCGACATTTTTACCAAACCTCTTAGTGAAGAAAAATTTACAACATTCAGGAGAGAATTGGGGGTTTGTAGGATAGACGAGTCTAAATCATGATCATTTGCACAATTATGTGTATAAGTCATTGCATTGCATGCATTTGCATTAGTAAGGTGCATAATTAAATTGTCCCTTGTCATGCATGTGCATTATGTTGCCTGAAAAACAAAAAGAAAAATCAAACTTGTGTGAAAAACCATGTTGTGTGTATTGCATTCCTTCTATCTATAGTATACAACCATGTCATTGTTATTTCTATGGCCGATATTTCCTTGAATTCATTTAAATGCCAAAAAGCGAGCAAAACCCCTCAAAATCTGAAATCCGGAAGCGTTGGATAATGAACGTCTTTTATGAACTTAGATTTCATTGAAACATGTTCCCCAATTGATTTACCCTTAAACAACTCAAATTTCCTTGATTCCAACATGAATTTATCATTGGGGATTAGAGCCGAACCATTTTTGGCCTTCTATTTCACTTACAACACTTTTTTTGGTGAAACACAGAGGAAGGGTCGGGCGGCTTAGCCGCGTCCGAACCATCCTAAAATAGGGTGGAAACCCTACGTTTCCCCCTCCACACCTCATATAACCCCTCAAGCCCCCTTCTAACCTCAGCCACCATCTCTTGCAAGCCCTCAAATCTTTTCTTGGCACCAAAGCTCTCAAGACCTAGCCGCGGTTCTTCCGGTGGCATCCCGCGCACACCTCCTTCCAAACGGTTCAACGCGTCGTCCTTGAGCTCCAAACCCTCTGAGGTATGTTCTTGATGTGTGGAGGATCATTCATCCAAGGTTATAGCTTTCCAATCTTGTTAAACCATCTCGTTCTACAACCCCGTCAAGCGGTTCCATCGATTTGTGTTTTAGATGGCCCCAAAGAGGCATTCTTCTCACAGTGGAGAGGGATCGAGCTCGGCAAGGGGGCGTCGATCCAAAGAGGCCGCGCATACACTTTCCAGCACGGTGTTAGATAGGACCGTACTCCGTCCATGTGCGGTCGACTTCGGTAACCTTAGCCGCTATCTCTCGGGTCTTGTTGATATCATTTGCAGTCAACCAAATCTAGACATGTTTATGTTAGCACATCCTCGCATCTATTCGTACCTGGTACATCAATTTTACAGCAATTTGTCTGTTTCGGGTGATGTTCCGATTACTATAGTAAATGGGCAGCGGATTATCCTCTCACCGCAAATGTTAGGCGAAGCATTTAATTTAAGAAATGAAGGCTATGCTTTTGGGGATGTTGAAGTTTTAGAAGCAACGGTGTATCGTTACATGACATCCGAGGATATGGGTGATAGATCGGTCGCTGGACTAAATGCAAATCATTTTCCTCCCATGCATCGAATATTGCATAGAATGATCACCACTATTTTGCTACCAAGAGGGGGAGGCCATGACAAGGTCACTGAAAAACACATGTTTTTATTCTCCGACTTTTTGGGTGGCATTCATATTAAGTTTCCAGCACTTATCTTAGATCATATCTGTTCAAGTATGAGGCACAAAAATCAGACATTACCATATGCTGCCGCCTTAACTGCTATTTTTCAATATATGGGGCTTAATCTTGCAAGAGAGGCATCTCAAATAATCCGTGCTTCTGATATCTACACCATACATTCCATATGTCACCACATGGGTTATGAAATGCGAGATGGGGTGTTGGTGCGTCAATTGAAACGAGGTGTACAAGCTGTTAGCTCTGCAGAAGATGAGGATGATGATGAAGAGCAGGTTGGTGAACAACAAGCACATGTTCTTGCAGAAGAGATGACCTCCGAGGCAGTACAACTAATCATGGATCGGTTGGATACCTTTGATGGTCGTTTAGACAAGTATGGGGAGACAGTGGAGGCTATGCAACAAGAATTGTCTGATCTGAAGCTATCTCATCAAGAATGCTCTCAGTCTATTACAGACGCCTTGGCCAATCAAGCCACCATGTTTGGAGACATCTTGGATTATATTAGGCGTCCGCCAAATCCCACACCTCCGAGTGATGATTAGAGGGTTCTGCTCCTGCAGAATGGCACACTCCTTATCCCTTTTCACCCCCTCCTTTTTGATGATGCCAAAGGGGGAGAAACTTTGTCCATATCTCCATATATGTGTGCCCAGGCTAGTCGGCTACTTATATGTATGTGTGTGATGTGTGATTGCATGCATGTGTACTTTCATCATATTCTGCATCTCAGTCAGTTGTGTTGCATTTCTATTGCATCTTGTAATTTACTTTTGAACTCAGATCCTGTTCCCCTTTAAATTAGGTTGTCGGCAGAAATGTTTGGAATATGCCTTTTGTGGTCAATCTTACATATTTGGATCGGTATGTTTCATGCTATGATACTTCTTGAATGGTTCATGGTGATGTATGAAGGTTTGAGCACTATTAAGAAAGTCTTACTCTTGATATGGAGGTTGATGAATTAAATGTGAATGCTAAATCATTTTGAAGTCATATGTTTATGCAAGGCATATAGTATTTTGTCATCATCAAAAAGGGGGAGATTGTTGAACCCCCTCCTTGAGTGAATGTTTACATGTGATGGCTTTTGATGATGACCAAACACTATATGTATATAAATTATCTTTGAAGTGTTTTAGCATAAAAAGTCTTGCAAAGCTCATCATCCTTATTGAAGTCTTGGAGCTTAGAAGGTTAAAGAACAACCTTAACTGGTAAGCATTTTTAAACTCAAATTGCAAGGCTAAATCTGATTCAGAATTTATGTCTTTACAGGACAAGGAACGTGACTAAGTGCTTAAGGAACTGAAGGACGGTCGGTGAAATCAATTTCAATTTATTAGCCGTTGATCTTGTGGTTTGAAGTTCTTTAAATTGATCTCAAGGGTTAATTTGGTTTGGTCTTATCTAAGCTTACATAGATTGGGTCTTCTTATTCATATCTTAGAAACATTCCATTTGATATTTTGAAACCCAACTTGAAACCCCTTGGCTTGATTCTTGAACTTAGTGTGTTGTTAATCTAATTTTTTGGAAGTTCAGGGACAAGGGTTGACCCTAAGGGTCGACCCCTGATGGTATTTTTCTTCACCCGACGGGTTCTTTATTCTCACCTGCAAGGGTCGACCCACTCACGCGAGGGTCGACCCCTTGGGGTCGACCCCTGATTGTTTTATTTAAAATCCGCACGGGTAACCCCCGAGGGTCGACCCCTAGGGTCGACCCATTGCTCCAGAACCCCTTTAAACCCTTTAAAACCCTAACGAGGGTCGACCCCAAGGGTCGACCCTTTTAGGTTCGGGTCTGAGCCGTCAAATTGGACTTCGTGCACACGCACCGAAAGTCATTCAAATCAAGTCCAACATCCCTTAAACATTCCAGGAATTGTGGATCTGGTCTCTAGGGTGTCTTTGAACATCCTAAGCTCTTATATATACATCATATTAGGGTGTAAAACCCTAAGGAACCAGTGAGATCTGAAATTGTGTGTTTTGTTCTAACATTTGTGAGTGTAGGGTCATAGCAGCAGCTCCAGGGGCCTCTTCCATCTTGATATGAACGTGAATGTGAAGAGAAGAAGCTTGAATCAAGTCTCCAAACCATCTCCAAGTGGAAGCTACGTGGGAAATCAAGGCTGCAACCTCATTCGTGCGTCATTGTTCCATTCTTCATTCAAGATCGATCTTCCTCCTGCAAAAGTGCTCAACTACATTCAGAGAAGCAAAAGGGGGAGCTCCAACCATGATAAACCATTCTTCACCCTTTACTCTCTGAATCATTTTTGATTGAACTTGAGTATCTGTTATAAAACTTAAATCAGATTTCTGTGTGTGTGTGTGTGTGTGTGTGTGTGTGTGTGTGTGTGTGTGTGTGTGTGTGTGTGTGTGTGTGTGTGTGTGTGTGTGTGTGTGTGTGTGTGTGTGTGTGTGTGTGTGTGTGTGTGTGTGTGTGTGTGTGTGTGTGTGTGTGTGTGTGTGTGTGTGTGTGGCAACCCAGATCGGGTGCCGTGTGTGTGTGGTTGCTATTCTACACAGCTTGTGTGTAGCTCACTTCATAGTGAAGCGTTAATCATCATGTGTGAGGGGTGGACGTAGGGAACACGGCAGTGTACCCGAACCACCTAAAAATCCCTTGTTTCACTTGTGATTTGATATTTTGCATATATTGTCGAGTGGGCTTCACGGTGAGCTGAGTGTATGCCATTTCCGTCATCAACCACCTACTCTTATTCACACGCATTTATGAGTGTGGTCCTGATCGAGTGAGGTCAAGCGCTTGTGTGTTTATTAAACAGGGTTGTCTCTTGAGAAGAAATGTCACGCCCCGAGCGCGGAAGATACCCGGATATGCGCGACGAGTTTATATCAATCATGTCAATCAGAGTGGTCGTGTATTCGACACAAAGACAGAGATGCGCGAAAGTAAAGATAACCCAATCCTTTATTTCATAATGGATAGACTATTACAAATCCAATACTCTGTTTAATAAAAAGGAAAAGAATACATATTCGACTCAAGAAAACTATAGAAACAACTAGACGACAGTTGGAAAGCTCTAGCTCTTTCACTCTTGAATATTCCCATCCGATTGACTTCCATCGTCGTCGGACTTACCTGAAAAGTAAAAAGGGACAAACGGAATGAGCGAACGCTCAGTAGGAAATTATATCTCAAGTACTAACAAGGGGTTTAAGTAATTACATCTTTCATGAATGCAATAAAGCTCATGCTCGCATAAAACGACAAGATAGAGAGAATGTAATATCAAGGAAATAAGATGGACTAATCATGAACTTTCAACAAGATAACAAGTTATTCAAGATATCCAAGCAAGTACTTTTAACAAGTCATGTCAAGAACTTTGGCTATCATGTATTAAGCAAGTAAATTACCCTTTTTCGGGCCACGTATTTCATGTCAAGTCAAGTACGATTCAAGTACAAGATGTGTGTGGAATGTCCAATCAAGCTAGTCATGCACTCGGTATAATGCCAGATACCTTATCATTTTAACTCCCATGGGCACAAGTACTTTCGGGTGCTCCTCCCAGGACCAGATCGGGCCCTATATGCGCAGGCATTTATCATGTGTTTTGACATCCACTCTTATATATATATAGCCAATTTTTGAATTTCAATAATCAAGCTTGTAGACATGTATGACAACTTTGATAGAATAGAGTCCAAAAATATGACAAAGGACATAGAATGGCGATAATAACGGTATAATCACGATATCGATAAAACTAGGTAGAATATGGTTCCCTTAACTTGGGTACCATGACAAATCAATATGGACATTCTTTATATAGAATTGAGGTCCACATGAACAGTATATCAAAGGTAAGATACCCTCATTCTTATCATAGAATTGAGGTTTACAAGAATGACATGATATGGCATGATATCATCATCCCATTAAGAATTTCTTATGATATACTCTTTGTATAATCATAAGGGCCGGTATACCATGTTTCTTTAGATTGACATGGCAAAGATCGTGTAATGGGTTTTTAGGGTACAACCAGCTCAGTCGACCTTGAGGGAATCCAAGGTACGAGGAGTCTTACGGAGGTCTCTATGACTAACTCGCTAGTCCAAAGGAACGGAATGTCCAATGGAGAGCTTGTATGTCAATGAGAGTTGAGTGTGATCGATGAAACAACATGAAACATGGGACTATACTCACGGAGTGGAGAATAGTGCCGATATATATATTATATACCATATGAAACCATCGGTTAACAGAAACAGTGGAAAATCAATTTTACAGTAAAGTAACGACTTAATCAGAGTCGTTATCAAGTAATTAACGCCTAACAGAAGGGCGTTTACACATGTTTCCATTTTTCAGAATTTCAATATTTCATTAATTTATCTAAAACGCTCCCTGGACAGGGGCGTTTCTTTTCAATGAGACGACTACAGTAGCAGGCGTCTTTTTATTTACAATATTTTACAGAACATATTTATTTTCAGAAATTATCAAAAAAGCGCCCTTGGAAGGGGCGTTAATCAGTAAATTTTTATTTTTACAGAATATATTGTTCGGATTTTAACAGAAACGCGCCCTAGTAAGGGGCGTTTCTTTTCAATTCACGCCCTGTGATGGGGCGTTAACACATGGAAAACGACCTAGTCTAGGTCGTGAATTCAAGAAATACCAAGAAAGCAAGATTTGCACGATAATCAAGGATAACAATCATATAGTCGTGACAGGAAAATTGGCAGGAATTCAGATGCAGTATATTAGATTTGATGTTTCATATTTATTGACTTTTAACCGTTAACAATTATTGATTTCATGTAATTGCATGGATAATCAGTTCTTAAGGAAGGTGATTAACATTTACATGAAATTAACGCCTGTGTACAGGGCGTCAAATATGAAATTGACGACCTGGGCAGGGTCGTGTCTTGTAAATTAGCACCCTTGACAGGAGCGTTACTTTGAAAATATTACAGTAAACACAATAAAACCATATTAAACCGTATGCATGTCATGTCAATATGTATATAAATCTTGTCTTAATTTATTTGGGCTACAGTAACTTGAGAAAATTCTACCTTGATAGTTTGATCGAGGAGAAGCCTAAAACTCTGAAGCTTCAACTGTAACTCAAGAACAGTAGCAGCAACAGCAAGAAGAAGAACAATCGTTCTTAAGAAATCTTCACTCTACCGTCAACCTGTAGAGGGAAAGAAAGTAAGGAAGATGAAGATACTAATAATCTTCACAGATATAACCGAAGTTAGGAAAACGATGAAGAACATCACCTTGTTCTTTACGTACGCACTGGATCCCTTAACCTGTATTAGAGGAAAGAAGAGGAAGAACCTATTAGTTCTTCATGAACTACGTTCATAAGAAAAAGAAACAGAAGAAGAAGAACTTGATGTTCTTCACGTACCTGTGCAGTTCGAACGTCCAAATAGGTTTAGGGTTCGGCTGTCAAGAGTCTTTATAGGATTTTGGGAAATCCTATTAGGGTTAGTGATTGTGTGGAAGTAATACTTCCATGATAGAGTCATTACCACCTTTTAACTCTTTCTAATACTTATCCATTACCCTAGATAAGTTTCTGGGTCGAACGGTTCACGAACTGAATTAACGACTTTGGTCAGGTCGTCGATTCTTGAATTGACGACCTGCTTCAGGTCGTTTCTTAAGAAGCGCCTGGTATGAAGGCGTTCTTTGTTTTAAAACACGCCCAAGATAGGGGCGTTTCTTGGCCTTACCCTTTTTGACGTTGGAATTTGACGCCGTGTGGTCAGGGCGTCACTTCTTGAATAACGCCTTATCTAGAGGCGTTTATAATTTAAATAGCGCCTTTATCCGAGGCGTTATTTTATATTGTTTTATTTATCTAATTATTTGATTTATTTTTAAAATCTTTATTATTATTAATATTTTATCAGGGTTGCTACACCCTCCCCCACTTAAAAAGAATTTGGTCCCCAAATTCAATTGCATATTATGTATATACGCGGAGAGTGTAGAGTATATACCTCTTAGAACAACTCGGGAAATCGTTTCTTCATAGATTCCTCGGTCTCCCATGTTGCTTCTTGTTCAGAATTCTTATTCCATTGCACCTTAAGCATGGGAATAACCTTATTCCTTAGTGCTCGTATTTCACGATCTAAGATCTTCATAGGCTTCTGTTCATATGTGAGATCTTTCTTGATCACTAGATCTCCATGTTCAATAATGTGTGATGGATCGTGCACATACTTCTTCAACATAGATATGTGAAACACATTATGCACTTCGGTCAATTGAGGAGGCAACGCGATGCGATAAGCAACCTCGCCAACTCTTTCGAGTACCTCAAATGGTCCTATGAATCTTGGCGTAAGCTTGCCCTTAACACCAAATCTTCGTATGCCACGTCCAGGTGATATCTTGAGAAATACATGATCTCCGATTTGGAATTCAAGATCTCTCCTTCTTGTATTTGCATAAGCCTTTTGCCTGGTCTGAGCAACTTGCAATCTTTCTCTGATTACTTGTATCTTCTCAGTTGTATCCCTTACCATGTCTGGACCTAACAGTTGTTTCTCTCCAACTTCGTTCCAGCATAAGGGTGATCGGCAACTCCTTCCATATAAAGCTTCGAAAGGTGCCATTTGGATACTAGTTTGGTAGCTATTATTATATGCAAATTCCACTAGTGGCAAATGTTCATGCCAACTTCCACCAAAGTCAATGATGCAAGCTCTTAGCATATCCTCAACAACTTGATTAGCTCTCTCGGTCTGACCATCCGTTTGTGGGTGAAAAGCAGTACTAAAGTTGAGCCTTGTTCCCAACGCATGTTGTAATCCCTTCCAAAAATGAGAAGTAAAACGGGGATCTCTGTCAGACACGATTGAGACAGGAATTCCATGTAACCTGACTATTTCTTTGATGTATAGTGCAGCTAGCACATCAATTGACCATCGACTCTTGATTGGCAAGAAATGCGCCGATTTAGTCAATCGATCAATAATAACCCATATTCCATCATGTCCTCCTTTTGATTTAGATAAACCCATGATGAAGTCCATACCAATATCCTCCCACTTCCACTTAGGAATATCTAGAGGATGTAGTTTTCCAGCAGGCTTTTGGTGTTCCGCCTTGACCTGTTGGCATGTGAGACAGCGTGATACATAGTCCGCTATTTCTCTTTTTATGTTGGGCCACCAAAAGTTCCTCTTTACATCTTGGTACATTTTGGTTGATCCTGGATGAATAGTGTACCTTGATCTGTGAGCTTCATCTAAGATCTTCTTCTTTAATTCTGGACAATCTGGTATACAAGTTCTGCCTTTGAATAATAATCTTCCATCAGAAGTTAGTTGAAAATCAGATTGTCCTTCTAATCTGCCTTTGATTTCCACTAATATAGGATCATCATCCTGAAGTGTTTGTATCTCAGATAATAAGTCTGACTGTATGCTTACATGAGATAATGTGACAAATTTGGCTTCCTTGTCCAAGCTTATATTGAGCTCGGAGAATTGTTCTAGCAACCTCCATTCTTGTATCATACAATTGGCTATCATTGCTCTCGGCTTTCGACTAAGGGCATCAGCAACATAATTACCCTTTCCAGGATGGTATTGTATATTGAAGTCGAAGTCCTTGAGGTATTCTAGCCAGCGTCTTTGTCTCATGTTTAGCTCCTTTTGTGAAAATAGATATTTGAGACTCTTGTGATCGGAGTATACAGTGAACTGTACTCCATAGAGATAGTGTCTCCATATATTTAGGGCAAATACCACCGCGGCCAGTTCTAAGTCATGGACGGGGTAATTCTCCTCATGCTTCTTCAGTTGACGTGAAGAGTATGCTATGACCTTTCCTTGTTGCATTAGGACACATCCGAGGCCAATGCCAGAAGCATCTGTGTAGACCTCGAATTTCTCTCCTTCTATTGGTAGAGCTAACACCGGAGCTGTAGTGAGATGATCCTTGAGAGTTTGGAAACTTCTTTCACATTCCTCACTCCATTCATATCGGATCTCCTTGCGAGTTAACCTTGTAAGGGGCACGGCGGTCTTGGAGAAATCCTTGATGAATCGCCTATAATATCCCGCAAGGCCTAAGAAACTTCTGATCTCGCTAGCATTGGTTGGTTTTTCCCAGTTTCTAACAGCTTCGACCTTTGACGGATCTACTGATAATCCATCTTTTGAGATCACATGTCCTAGAAAAGCCACTTCTTCAAGTCAGAATTCACACTTGCTGAGTTTTGCATATAATTGATTTGTCCTCAAGACTTGCAATGCAATCCTCAAATGCTCTTCATGTTCTTCCTTAGTCTTGGAATATATCAATATATCATCAATGAAGACTACTATAAATTAATCCAAGTAAGGCCTGAATATGCTATTCATTAACTGCATAAAGGCAGCAGGGGCATTTGTTAGTCCAAAAGGCATAACAACAAATTCGTAATGGCCATACCTGCTTCTGAACGCAGTCTTATGAATGTCATCATCCTTGATTCTTAACTGATGATATCCCGACCTGAGATCAATCTTGGAAAAATATTTGGATCCTGAAATCTGATCAAATAACTCATCGATTCTCGGCAGTGGATACTTGTTCTTGATAGTGAGATGATTCAACTGTCGATAGTCGATGCACAATCTCATGGATCCATCTTTCTTCTTTACAAACAGTACAGGTGCTCCCCACGGGGAAGTACTTGGTCTAATAAACCCTTTTCGAATTAATTCCATCAACTGCTCCTTCAACTCTTTGAGTTCCGCAGGGGACATTCTATAGGGTGCCTTTGAAACTGGACCAGCACCAGGGACTAAGTCAATGGTGAAGGCCACTTCTCTTTGAGGGGGTAATCCCGGTAAATCTTCCGGAAATACGTCTGAAAATTCTTGCACTACCTGAATGTCTTCTATCTTAGTGTCCTTTGTTTCCTTAACTGTGACAAATGCAAGGAAAGCTACACATCCTTTCCTGACGAGCTTGCTTGCTCGAAGAGCCGAAATAAGAGGGGATTTGCTCCGACTCTTGGGGCGAGTAAAGACTAATTCTGGAAAATCTTTGAAAGTAATTTGGCTATTGCGGCAATCAACCGTTGCCTGGTATTTGGATAACCAGTTCGCTCCCAGTATAACATCATACTCCTTTAGATCGAGGCATATGAGATCTATAGGTAAATTCCTACCTTGAACCATTACCTCACAGTTTTGATAGTGATGAGTAATATCATTTTCACTTCCAAGAGGAGTAGTTAGAACTATTTTTATCCATTCTGGTTCTAACGGTAACGGGTCGGCAAACTTCTTAGAAATAATGGAATGCGATACACCCGTATCAAATAAGACATAAGCACTTTTGGAACAAACTGTTAATGTACCTTCTACCAGTCCACCTTCTTCTTGCTCGATCTCCTTTATTGCATGAAGTCGAGCGTTCTTTGTCACCGGGCGCTTACCGTCTCCAGCTTGGTCGTTAAGTAACGGACAGTCGGGAATCCGATGTTCACGGCTTCCACAACGGAGACATGCTCCTAATTTCCTCCAGCATTCTTCGGTCTTGTGACCAGCCTTGTCACAATGCTTGCATACTACGTTTGAAGGTGTAGTGGTGATAGAGAAGGGCTTGGTCTTCTTGAATTTCTGATCTTGAGAGGAAGAACCTCCATTACTAGGCCTCTTCCTAAAGTTGGGTTTAAAAGAACCCGAACCTGTGACTTGCTCCTTCTTGTCCTTTCCACGGATCCTATCAGATAGTTCCGTGGCATCTTCAAGTAATTGAGCTCGGCGCACTATTTCAGAATAAACTTGGATGTCCATAGGCGCCAGTTGAGTAATATAGTGGGGCCTAAGCCCATTAAGAAATCTACGGCCTTTCATCTTCTCCGTGCTAATAAGATGCTTAGCATATCTAGACAACCTGGAGAACTGAGCTTCATAATCTGCTAATGATAAAGATCGTTGCTTTAATGCAGCAAATTCTGCAGCCTTCTTTTCTTGGACTCGGTCCGAGAAATATTTAGCATTGAAGTATTCCACAAATTCTTCCCATGTTACTTGAGTAGGATCGATGGTTGCTTCAATAGACTCCCACCAGCATCTAGCATCTTTCTCTAACTGGAATGTAGCTAATAGAACTTTGTCCTGATCCGTGCATTGCATGACACGGAATATGCATTCGGTTTCCCGAACCCAATGCTCAGCATTGTCCGGATCGGTCGATCCCATAAACTTCGGGGGATTCATGTTCTTAAAGGCTTGGTGTAAGCTTCCAGCTCGTGGAGCACCACCTTGTGCTACCTGTTGTAGCACTTGAGTCATCCCTTGGAGGGTACGCTGCATGTTGCGCCATTGAGCACGTTCGGCAGCCATTATCCTACAATTACAATAGCTACGTTAGTATTATATCACTGTGATCTTATTAAAAGACTCATTGACTCTTAACCCTTGGTTCTACCCAATCTCACTTGGTTAAACGTTCAACTTATCCTTGGACTTGGGTTTTTCCTAGGAATTGAATACCTTAGGCTCTGATACCACAAAAACTGTCACGCCCCGAGCGCGGAAGATACCCGGATATGCGCGACGAGTTTATATCAATCATGTCAATCAGAGTGGTCGTGTATTCGACACAAAGACAGAGATGCGCGAAAGTAAAGATAACCCAATCCTTTATTTCATAATGGATAGACTATTACAAATCCAATACTCTGTTTAATAAAAAGGAAAAGAATACATATTCGACTCAAGAAAACTATAGAAACAACTAGACGACAGTTGGAAAGCTCTAGCTCTTTCACTCTTGAATATTCCCATCCGATTGACTTCCATCGTCGTCGGACTTACCTGAAAAGTAAAAAGGGACAAACGGAATGAGCGAACGCTCAGTAGGAAATTATATCTCAAGTACTAGCAAGGGGTTTAAGTAATTACATCTTTCATGAATGCAATAAAGCTATGCATGCTCGCATAAAACGACAAGATAGAGAGAATGTAATATCAAGGAAATAAGATGGACTAATCATGAACTTTCAACAAGATAACAAGTTATTCAAGATATCCAAGCAAGTACTTTTAACAAGTCATGTCAAGAACTTTGGCTATCATGTATCAAGCAAGTAAATTACCCTTTTTCGGGCCACACATTTCATGTCAAGTCAAGTACGATTCAAGTACAAGATGTGTGTGGAATGTCCAATCAAGCTAGTCATGCACTCGGTATAATGCCAGATACCTTATCATTTTAACTCCCATGGGCACAAGTACTTTCGGGTGCTCCTCCCAGGACCAGATCGGGCCCTATATGCGCAGGCATTTATCATGTGTTTTGACATCCACTCTTATATATATATAGCCAATTTTTGAATTTCAATAATCAAGCTTATAGACATGTATGACAACTTTGATAGAATAGAGTCCAAAAATATGACAAAGGACATAGAATGGCGATAATAACGGTATAATCACGATATCGATAAAACTAGGTAGAATATGGTTCCCTTAACTTGGGTACCATGACAAATCAATATGGACATTCTTTATATAGAATTGAGGTCCACATGAACAGTATATCAAAGGTAAGATACCCTCATTCTTATCATAGAATTGAGGTTTACAAGAATGACATGATATGGCATGATATCATCATCCCATTAAGAATTTCTTATGATATACTCTTTGTATAATCATAAGGGCCGGTATACCATGTTTCTTTAGATTGACATGGCAAAGATCGTGTAATGGGTTTTTAGGGTACAACCAGCTCAGTCGACCTTGAGGGAATCCAAGGTACGAGGAGTCTTACGGAGGTCTCTATGACTAACTCGCTAGTCCAAAGGAACGGAATGTCCAATGGAGAGCTTGTATGTCAATGAGAGTTGAGTGTGATCGATGAAACAACATGAAACATGGGACTATACTCACGGAGTGGAGAATAGTGCCGATATATATATTATATAACATATGAAACCATCGGTTAACAGAAACAATGGAAAATCAGTTTTACAGTAAAGTAACGACTTAATCAGAGTCGTTTATCAAGTAATTAACGCCTAACAGAAGGGCGTTTACACATATTTCCATTTTTCAGAATTTCAATATTTCATTAATTTATCTAAAACGCGCCCTGGACAGGGGCGTTTCTTTTCAATGAGACGACTACAGTAGCAGGCGTCTTTTTATTTACAATATTTTACAGAACATATTTATTTTCAGAAATTATCAAAAAAGCGCCCTTGGAAGGGGCGTTAATCAGTAAATTCTTATTTTTACAGAATATATTGTTCGGGATTTTAACAGAAACGCGCCCTAGTAAGGGGCGTTTCTTTTCAATTCACGCCCTGTGATGGGGCATTAACACATGGAAAACGACCTAGTCTAGGTCGTGAATTCAAGAAATACCAGGAAAGCAAGATTTGCACGATAATCAAGGATAACAATCATATAGTCGTGACAGGAAAATTGGCAGGAATTCAGATGCAGTATATTAGATTTGATGTTTCATATTTATTGACTTTTAACCGTTAACAATTATTGATTTCATGTAATTGCATGGATAATCAGTTCTTAAGGGAGGTGATTAACATTTACATGAAATTAACGCCTGTGTACAGGGCGTCAAATATGAAATTGACGACCTGGGCAGGGTCGTGTCTTGTAAATTAGCGCCCTTGACAGGGGCGTTACTTTGAAAATATTGCAGTAAACACAATAAAACCATATTAAACCGTATGCATGTCATGTCAATATGTATATAAATCTTGTCTTAATTTATTTGGGCTACAGTAACTTGAGAAAATCCTACCTTGATAGTTTGATCGAGGAGAAGCCTAAAACTCTGAAGCTTCAACTGCAACTCAAGAACAGTAGCAGCAACAGCAAGAAGAAGAACAATCGTTCTTAAGAAATCTTCACTCTACCGTCAACCTGTAGAGGGAAAGAAAGGAAGGAAGATGAAGATACTAATAATCTTCACAGATATAACCGAAGTTAGGAAAACGATGAAGAACATCACCTTGTTCTTTACGTACGCACTGGATCCCTTAACCTGTATTAGAGGAAAGAAGAGGAAGAACCTATTAGTTCTTCATGAACTACGTTCATAAGAAAAAGAAACAGAAGAAGAAGAACTTGATGTTCTTCACGTACCTGTGCAGTTCGAACGTCCAAATAGGTTTAGGGTTCGGCTGTCAAGAGTCTTTATAGGATTTTGGGAAATCCTATTAGGGTTAGTGATTGTGTGGAAGTAATACTTCCATGATAGAGTCATTACCACCTTTTAACTCTTTCTAATACTTATCCATTACCCTGGATAAGTTTCTGGGTCGAACGGTTCACGAACTGAATTAACGACTTTGGTCAGGTCGTCGATTCTTGAATTGACGACCTGCTTCAGGTCGTTTCTTAAGAAGCGCCTAGTATGAAGGCGTTCTTTGTTTTAAAACACGCCCAAGATAGGGGCGTTTCTTGGCCTTACCCTTTTTGACGTTGGAATTTGACGCCGTGTGGTCAGGGCGTCACTTCTTGAATAACGCCTTATCTAGAGGCGTTTATAATTTAAATAGCGCCTTTATCCGAGGCATTATTTTATATTGTTTTATTTATCTAATTATTTGATTTATTTTTAAAATCTTTATTATTATTAATATTTTATCAGGGTTGCTACAAGAAATTTTTATTGGCTAATCAATTCACCCCTCCCCTCTTGATTGCCACCATTCGGGACTCAACAAGACGGAACATTGAATGATACTCCATCTATGAAGAAAATGACAAACTGAAGATGGACGATACATCGTCTACTTGAATGAGCATTAGACGACATATCGCCTAACTCACGATAGACGATGAGTTAGACGATACTTCATTTAAAACGAAAATGATAAAAGTTCAACATTAGACGATACATCACCTAACTGAAGACACATTAGATGATATTCCATCTAATTCATGATAGACGATGAGTTAGACGATATTTCGTCTATGATAAAAATGACAGAACACTGCAATAGGTGAAATTGCACCTAATAAGGTTATAAATAGATGAAGCACTAGACAATATATTATCTAACTGAATAATGACAAAAATCAAAGATAGATGATGTTTCGTCTAATATTACAAATGATTAGAATGCTTAGATGAATGAATAGACAATGCTTCGTCTACTTACATTAAACAAAACAAAATTCTTTGTCCTACTTTTGATTGAGCAGTACACGTGTAACATTTTTGACTTGTTGACTGCACTAAATGAAAAGATATACAGTAAGACACCTACACAAGACTTAAATGCTAAAGTGCCATGAACGTAAACTATCTACATTATTTAACAACTTCTTTTTTTCTCATGGATGCTAACGAATGGCTTTGAACGGTCAAAGTGACCTTTACGACCGCATTAAATGCATAGTATCTGCATAGATACTCTTATGTTTCCAAGACATGTAAAATTTATTTCACAATATTATAAAACATATCTTATGTGCAAAATTGGCATTACTTATTGCATACTTTCTACACTGGCATTTGACATTTGAGTTTACCTATCTTATCTCATGTCTCTACATAGAGAGAATATTTTTAGCATTGGTTGAGATTCACAAACAACAACAGCTAGTAGCATATTGCATAAGAGAAGAAAGTGCACAGACTGACGTAGCTACCTTATATATAGAATCGTAGTAGTCACTCTGATCTACCAAACGTTGTGACTAGATCTGACCGTTGGGAGGATAATATATCTAATAGATATAATGAAGTTTGGAGTTATAAATAGCATGGACTTGAAGAACAACAAAAAACCATGGAACGAACGCAATGAGTATACGAGCAATTCTTCAACCACCTTCTTGCATTCATAGCAATCCCAGAGTTTTGCTTCCTATGCACTGACATCTAGGGAGGACTTCATCGTGCTGAAAGTACCATCCTTGAAGTCTCTCATCCTAGAAAGCATTAAAGAGGATGATATTATTTTGTAATAACATCCTATTGCATTTCTTCTCTGTCTATCTGTGCATTCAATTCTTCTATACTTGGTTAATCTGTCCATTCGATAGTAAGAGAGCATTTGTTGCTCTGGGGTAACCAACACTACGTGTGCTAGGTTGGTCTATTGATATCGTGTAAATCAGCTGGGTAACTAGCTCTTAGAAAGCTAGCAAGTGTGTAACCACTAGGAAAGCTAAGTCACTTGGTGTATTGGCTGGTTAGCTGAGACCTGATCAAAATCAGCTGGGTTTTGGTTCCTGAAAAACCATTAGGACAGGATCCGTTAAGTCTTATGAAGATCAGTTGAGGAGCTAGCCCTAGAAAATAGTTAGTGTAACTTTTGGTGAAATATTAGTGAATACCCCGGGTAAGTTATAGGGGTACTAGACATAAGGAAGCCAAGGGAGGTTGGCCGAACCAGTATTAAATCTGGTATTTTCTATTGTTTGTTTGCATTCTTGCACTTATTTTCCACTACGTTATCAAAATTATTTTTATATGTTATTATTATTTTTGACACACCTATTCACCCCCCTCTAGGGTGTGCTCAGCTACTAACAAGTTGCATTAAGGACTGCAGGTCTCCTTTATTACAGATTTAACAACTTAGGAGCAAGATACTGATAGTAGCTTAATGGAGAACAAAAGTAACCTCACCCTATAAGAAGGTCATCCCACCAAGAAGCCACATCTCTTCAATAGATACAATGGCCCCTACTAGAAGATCATAATGATAAACTACATTAAGGGGGTAGACTACGATTTGTGAATGGTTATTGAGGAAGGTGACACAATAATCACCACTCCCAAATATCAATGGGGTAGAGCTGAGAAGGAGATGCCTTCGCTAAATGCTCGAGAATTGAGCCTTATGTTTTGTGCACTAAGCGCATAAGAGTTTGGCAGAGTGTGCACACACTCTAGTGCCAAAAATATATGGGAAAAGCTAGAAGTGGCACATGAAGGAACATCCCAAGTCAAAGAAACCATGATCAACCTCCTAGTTACCAAGTGTGAGATGTTCAAAATGGAGAAGGGCGAGATAATCAAGGAGATGGAGACTAGGTTCACAACCCTTGCAAACAATCTCAAGACTCTTGGGAAAAGGCTCAATGACAGTGAGCTACTAAGGAAAATCTTGAGGTCCTTGTTACCTGAATGGACCCCTAAGGTCACTATAATCAAAGAAGTCCAGGATCTGAGTAAATATTCTCTAGCTTAGTTGTTCTGGAACATGGCCACTCATGAGTTAAAGCTACATATAAAAAAGGAAAGAGAAGACTCCAAGAAGAAGAGTCTTGGTCTGAAAGCAAAGGCTGATAGTAGCGATGAAGTGTCAGAGTCTATGTCCGATGAAGATAGTGACGAAGCAGCTATGCTATCCTAATGACTTTAGAGGATTCTGATGAATAAGAAGAAGGAATCCTCATCCAGAAGAGACAACCCCAAGAAGATAAAATGCTACAACTGTGACAAATCTGGGCATGTTAGAGGAGAATGCAGAGTAAAAGTCACAGAGGATCACGCTGGTAAAGTATAGACAAGAAGTCCGCCAAGACCTTTGGCATCACTCACAGAAAGCCTAAAGCCAAGGCCATGGCAGCAACATGGGGCGATGAAGACAGTTCAGAGAAATTTAACAACTCAGATGTTGACACCTATTTTTAGCCCACATGTTGAGCTTTCTCTTATTCATATTAATGATGTCTTGGATTATTCATCACTTTTGGAGTCTTCCTTGACCCATTATGAGCCCACTTTTAATCATTTTTCTGGCCTGTTAAGCCCTGGAGCCCATTTTTCCATGAATTATCTTTTTTTGGTAAATTTTCTTGATCGCGGTCAGTTGATCGACTGTGTTCATTCAAGTCACGATCGCCCAACAAACTGTGTTCTCATAAGAGTCCCTGCCCAACCAGAACACGTCTCTTCTAGTGTGGATTGACTTGCAGACCTCTTCTGGAGATTTCTCTCCGAGATTTTTGGTCCAGCTCACATCCTACCTACCCTACGGAGGTTGTCCTATGGATTTTCCATCGATTTATCTCCTTTTGATGTGGATTTTATGTGATTATCTCCTATCTATGACCTAGGGTTTCCAAAACTCTATAAATAGCCTCTTAAGGCCAAGGGCTCTGAAGAGGGCGCTTTTGGATCTAGGGCGAAGCCATTGCATTGTTGACTCACTTCTTCGACCCCGAATCGCCACGGAAGTGTCAAGCGCTCTCTCTCCTTCTAGGGTTTTTCTTATATGTCTTCATCGTTCTTCTTTGAGTCTAGTGCACTCCCTTCAATCATTGCATGCATATCACTCTTTACTGTCTCCTTTTACTGTGTTTTCTACACTGCATTACACACAACCCACACTTATTGTTTTCCCTTCTACAGGGGTTAAAAACCCACCCCCAGGTATTCTCCCCTCCATATTGTATGTTCTATCTATTTAAGGGATAGATGTTATACTTTCATCAGTTCTAATTGGGTTTTCCTCTTGTTTACTTTGTTTTGCAAGTTTAGGCAGGCTTAGAGCATGAGGCCCTTGCTCTCTGGCCGGCTGGAGAGCGAGGAAGAGGTCAATCTTCATCTCCCGTGCTTCTGTTCTGAACGCAGCGGCCACAACAGCGGCTTTCATGAAGTCACGGCCACTGAACGCGGTCACCAGTGGCCGTGTTCACAGCCAGACCACGTTCACCTTCCTTTCTGGCTGATTCTTCTTTCCCAGGTATGTAACACAATCCCAGTGAGTTCTTGTAGTTATTAGTGTTTTTAGGCCTTAGTGGTGACCACGGTATGTTCTCTTTCCTTATCTTTTATTACCCGTATCTCTTTGCCCCTTTGCACTTCGTGGGGCGTATTTTATGCCTACAGCTTTTCTGACGATCACAGTGGGACCTCTAGTGCCCATTGTGCCTTTCTCCTACCTTCCTACCATCTCTTTATGTGTTTGTGTAGTTTTGTTTACATCAAGTCTCCTTAGGTTTATTTTTTAGTTATTTTCCTATTGTTTTCAATTCTAGCAGTCCAGGTTGAACGTGGCATCCATAGTCACCACGTTCACTTGAACCGGCACCTGTGGAGACCGCACTCTGATTCTAGGAACCAGGGAGCATCACTGCAGGTGAGTCTTCTGTATAAACCCCCTGCTTTAGTTTTCTAGTCTTTCGTGTGTGTTTTTCAGTCTTTTTATATTTGTTGTTCATTTCCTTACTTATTATTTGCATCATTATACCATCTTAATTGTTAATACTAGGTTAGACTTGCATGCACCCCGGTGTGCATAGGTTCATTCATACCATATTGTAGTTTCATTCCTACCTCGATAGGTGATCCTCTCGGCTGCATATTCCTCGTTGTCGACTAGGTGAACCTATTTGAGGACCTCTGTAAGTCTCTGTGAGCCAAGGATTCCCACATGGACGTCGAGCAGGTTGTACTGTTGCCCCTTTGTGTCTAGGTTGCATCCGTGTGTGAGTGTCAAGCCTAGGTTAACCTGGAGTTTAGGACCCCCTTTCCCTTTGGGATTCCTATTCTGTGAAAGAATTTGTGGTTAATTAAAACATTAAAAGGTCAACTGAAACTCCTAAAAACTTCAAGCATCATTCTAACATGTTTGACTTGGGTGAGACTCCTCACATTCTATTTCTGTGTGTATTCGGGCCCCTTGATAGAACACGGTCTGATCAGAGACTGCGTTGTTTGAATGCGACCTCTGTGGTGACCGCGTCCCATCAGGCCTTTGTGTTCTATTGGTTTGGCATTCTTAATCTTCTCTTCAGGCTTCTGTGCATTATTTTATTATTAATAAGTTTGTGCCATACGTTTTCAACTGTGTTTTATCACATCGCATTCGCCTTTGCATCGAGTCTTGTGTGCATAAGTAAGGTTTTCTTCCCATTTCACAGAGTTTGGTCGCGATCACCTCAGAAATTGCGTTATCTAAACATGGCACCTGTGTTAACCATGTTCATCCTCCAAGGGTTGCCCCTCCTATTTCTTCATACCCTCTTTCCCTAGTTGTATTACACTTTAGTTCCTATATTTGGGTAGGTCTCCTTCCCCTCTCATGGAGTCCCATCTCAATTCTATGTATCCTCCCTCTTATTCTTCTGCCTCTTATTCCTGCATGGAATCCTCTTCTCAGGCGGGACCTTCTCCCCGTGGACTCTCTAATGAAGAAGCTGATCCAGTGGCCCACTTAACACACATCCTTCTCCAAATGGACCCTAGTCAGACCCAGAAAGTTTTTACAAATCTTCCAAATGGGTCTCCTCATGCTGCTGGTCCATTTGGCCCACATTATGATGTTCAATCCAGGTCTCTACCTCCTTCTACTCCTAGGATGGGATTTTCTTCTCTTCAGCCTGGATCTTCTTATCTGGCCCATTATTTCAGCCATGGTCCATATCCACAACCACATTCTCAAGTTGTCTCACATTATTCTCAGTCTCTCCCAACCCAGGAGATGATTTTCAAGGTCCAACACCAGCTTGATGAGCTTCAGCGGCTAATTGATCATAAACCCTCCATCAAGGTCCTGCTTGCATTTAAAAATATCCATCTTCCACCACCTTCTTTGATCCCTGTTTATCATCGCTATGGTTCGACCGTTGACCCTTTTGTGCACTTGATGGAGTTTATCTATAAGTCGGCCCAATTCTAGCACGATCGTTGCTTAATGGCCTATCTCTTTGGATTGTCATTGGAAGGCCCAGCTCGAGATTAGTTTTTCTCCCTGCCGCATGATCAAGTTGTGGATTTCAAGATTTTGTAAGATAAATTTGTTCAGCAATACCAAAACCAAGTTGGGCCTAGATATTTTGTTGTACAACTAGCTCGAGAGAAGATGAAGCCCGACGAGGAGTTCACGACCTTAGCTGACAGCTAGCATCACATGGCCGCCCAAGTCCTGAGGCATCTTCTAAAGAAGAAGCATATTAAAATGATTATCTCTAATGCAACGTCTCATTATCGCTTCATCTTAGCTATGAATGATATCACTTCCTGGCAATAACTTTATAGCCGACCCTGCTTCATTCGCCATCAACTTTCAGGTTCCCCTGATTCCGAGTCTCATCACCCCTCCACTTATCCTAGTCTATCTGCCACATTTTATAGCCAGCCATCCCCTTCATATTGCCAACCCTCCACAAGCCAGCCATCTGTTATGTTAGATGGATGCAGTCTATCTCCACGAAGTGTGGATCTAGAGGGGGGTGAATAGATCTACTACCTAATTAAAAACCAGTAAGAGGTTCTAATGCGGAATATAGGCAAATCTATTAAAACACTAACTCGAGTGCATAAACTGAGCAGAAGCA
The DNA here is from genome assembly GCA_022559845.1 of Amorphophallus konjac. NCBI lineage: Eukaryota > Viridiplantae > Streptophyta > Magnoliopsida > Alismatales > Araceae > Amorphophallus > Amorphophallus konjac. The sequence continues at coordinate 271,855,332 of CM040127.1, forward strand.
CAAGCAATCTGTGAAGATAATCAAAAGATTCAGTCACGCACATAGTTCATGGACAATCACACAAACACAAGGCACCCAAGATTTTTAGGTGGTTCGGTCAAAGACCTACGTCCACCCCACACTCAACCGAGTATGGCTTACTGCTGCGCAGTACAGCTCGCGACTGCTAGGCAATACAGCTTGACCTACAAACCGCTGAGCAACACAGCTTGCTGTCCGAGACAAGTCTCACCTGCTGAGGATTACAGCTTCACCTGTCCAGTGGAATCCTCCACTGCAACTGCTGGGGTTTACAGCTTACCCGACCAGAGGTAGCACCTCCGCTAACAGCTGACTCACACCTTGAAGAAACAAGTCCGGAAAATAAAAGACAGAAGCAAATGAAAATAGAAAACCCAAATGGGAATGTAGCTCGAATGAGCAAAGGCTCAGCTCTGGTATCTAAACCAAGAGTCTGAGATACAACCTCTCAATCAAACTCTCTCAATCTTACTCTCTCAACTCATCTCTCTTTTCTTCTCTTCTCTCTTTTTCTTCTTCTCTATTTTTCTTCTCTCTGTGGATCGGTGGCTCTCTGCTGCTTCAGGCTTCTACCTCTCTGTATAGACTTTGCCACTGGTTGATCGATCAGCCTTCATCTGAAGACGAAGACTCATATATATATAGTAGCAGATTGGATAAGGGCACGTGGCTTCCACATTTCCCGCCCAGAGAATTCGCCAGATCCGAGGCAATTTCATCCACATGGCAGCATCCTGTGATGGGCTGCTTCCACGTGTCACCATCTGATCACCTCGTCCTTCCTTGGATCACGAGCCAGGTCATCAATCCCTGCAGAGTATCCCTGTCAGACAGACGAAATAGGATTATCAGTTTAAGTGTAAACCCTGTACAGACTTTGCAAGATGCAATGCATTGTATAGACTTCACTATATGGACTTTGTGAACTCGAATGTAATGTACAGACTTCGTGAATGGGAATGCAATGTACAGACTCTGCCCAATGTATAGACTTCCTATATGCAGTGCTGTGCGATGTACATACTTCCTATATGAAGTCACCCGCTGTACAGACTTAGGCAATGTAAAGACTTGCCAGTGTATGGACTTGATGAGCATTCAGCAATGTGCAGACTTTATGCATGAAGAAGCAATGTGTAGACATGCAACAATGTATAGACTTAGCCAGCAGACTAGTCCGATGTACACACTTGCTCTTTGTTCAGTCTTCATGAATGATGTACAGACATGCCAAGAGAAACTCTGTACAGGCTTGATCAAAGCAAGGCAATCGAGTGTATAGACATCCACAATGTATAGACTTGCCAAGCGAAAGGGCTGTACAGACTTGATGAATGATGCAAGGCAAACGAATGTATAGACTTCCAATGTATGGACTTGCCAACTGGGCGATGTACAGACTTGAGCAAGGCAAAGTCTGTATAGACTTGAAAGTGCACAATGTATAGAGTTTGCCAAGACAACTGAATGATGTACAGACTTTCACAATGTGTAGACTTTGGCAACACAACGGCTGTACAGACTTCCACTCAACTGCGATGTACAGACTTGCCAAGGGAAACGACGGTAAAGCTATCAGTGTATAGACTTCGAGTGCAATGTCGGTAAAGCTACCGATGTATAGACTTGCAAGTTGAACTGGTGGATGTACAGACTTGGAAATTCACTGATGGATGTATAAACTTCACCTCGAGCAAGCAACAGTGCACTGTATGGACTTTGAAGAATGATGCATGATGCTGTACAGACTTCACTTGAAACAGTCCGATGTATAGACTTTGCCTAACACAGTCTAATGTACATACTTGCTGATGCATTGTATAGACTTACATGAGACGCTCAAAGAGACGCTCAATGTACAGACTTAGTCTGATGCGTTGTATAGACTTGCACGAGACGCTCAATGAGACGCTCAATGTACAGACTTCAAGTCTAGTGTATAGACATTGCCTTAGACGCTAAATGAGACGAACGTTGTGCAGACTTGCTGGTCAAACAGACACAGACTCTGTATAGACTTTAGCGTGTAGACATACATACAATGTGAATGTATAGACTTAACACAACGATGCAATGTATGGACTTTACAAATGCAAGCAATGTAGAAATGTATAGACTTTGGGCTTACCATGCAATGTATAGACTTTGAACACAAACACCACAATGCAATGTATAGACTTGCTAGTTAAGTGAGCTGCAATGTATGGACTCTGCTATGCATGAAGACGAGTGTATAGACTTGGAAATCTGGGGGCGTCGACGCATCTAAGAAGGGGAACAGTGTACAGACTTAGCTAATGCAATGTACACACTTACTGCGTTGACGTTGCAGACTTAGCCAATGTAATGTACACACTTACTGCGTTGATGCTGCATGAGACACTAAATAAGATGGACAGTTGTATAGACTTGGATATCTGGGGGGAGTCGACCCATCAAAGAAGGGGGTCGACCCATGATGCATGAATGTATAGACATGTTCTAAGCGATGCACAAACACAACACAAAGCAGTGTATAGACTCTACGTGCAGTGTGTAGACTTTGAGTGTGTGTGCAATGTGTGAACCTGTAAAATGCATGGAACACACATACAATCTGATAAGAACAATTTCATCAAAGCATAAACAGTTTCCAATCAATCAAAACAAGGTGTTGCTAATGAAGTAAAACATATTGTCAACATCATCAACACAGAGGAGTCACAATAATCTCCCCCTTTTTGATGATGGCAACCCCTATCATATGGAATAGCAATTACCTGTCATACAGATGATGAAAGACATGATTTGTTATTCAGATTGTCATGCAGATGCTATGCATGCATGCTACGAAATGTAAGCAACTCCCTGCTAACAAAATCTCCCCCTTTGCCATAACATAATGCATACACTTCCCCTGGAATGAATTCAGAATTCATACAATATTCTCCCCCTTTGCCATCAACAAACAGGAGGGAAAGTGAGTACAAGGGAAGGAACAAGAGATATCATCTGATTGGCATTTTGAACAAGTAGTTCAGGAATAAGCATTCTAAAGCACAGAGTCTTCAGTCATATGAAGTTATAAACTACTTTCAGATAGAATTCTGGTTTAAAGATTATAAAATTTTGAGTTCATGCACTACAATCAATGGATAAGTTTTCTGTGCATTATAAAATAATAAACCAGAATCACATTTGCATGAGAGATTCAGTTTCAAAATATCTTACTTTCATAGACTCATTAAAGAGATGATTAAGAGATACCAGGTCATGTATTGAAAATAAACAAATTGACATCCAAGAAATTTCTTGTGAAGGAACATCATTTTCAACATTAGTTCATTTAGGGCATTCAGGTGCCATTTACCTATTTGCGTAAGAGTATACGTTTATCAGACGCCAATACCCCTAGATACTCAACATCATGGACCATTCTGCCTATGATCAAACACAATAAAACTGATTTACACCTTTTTGTGTGAGGGTACACGTTTATCAGACGCCAGTTACCCCCAAGTACTCAGTGAAACCAACCTACTGGTTTGATCATTTTATACAGAGATAGCTGATATACCTCATGACATGAGTGTTGTCCACTTCTTTGATGGATCACTCAGTTTCTCAGTGATTTACCAGTCATTGCTCTGCCAATATTATTTTTCAAGTAGTTTTCAAGATTTTCAACCTTATCTTAGCTGTCCTTTATTTGTTTCAGAATGACTTGTTTAAGAACAATACACATGCTAGGCTTCTCTAACATGATTTCAGATGAGTTTTCAGATTTCAGATATAAGTAGCTTTGTCTGACAAGAAATAAGAAAATGGTTGAGAGTTTTATCAATTTCAGCTTTCTTATGTACTGATTGCAATCTTTAAACTCCAAAAATTATAAAATTCAAACCATTAAGTCAGTCTATAAGCAATTAAGATTCTTATAAGAGAAGAAGTATGTTTTCTATTACTTAGAAATCAGAACTGACTAACAGATTGTCATATTGTCAGATTCAATCATTCAGAGTCAAAGAATGAATGAATTCAAGTAAGTTGATGACCACTCTGAATTTCTAATAATACTCCCCCTGTCTATATGCATGCAGTTTTACAAAAGAATGGCAAGAATTAGATACCAACTGTCATAATATGCATTACTCTGCTCTGTTCTATATGCATGTGGTTTTAGATGAGAGAAAGCTTAGACACAATCATAACTAAATGATATGCAATGAATAATATGTCATGAAAAAATATGTCATGCATGCATGGTCTAGTCTAACATTCAACAATCACAGAGTTTTATTCAAGCTATCAGATGCAAGTCCAAATCAGAAATTTTATTCAAAGCAGCTGAAAAAATTATTCATCACGCTGAAATTTACACAAGCCAAGTTCTCTTCTAAGAAATTTGAACCTTTCATTCCCAAGAGGCTTAGTAAAAATAGTAGCAATTTGTTTTTCAGTTTCAATGAAGTTCATTTCAATGTCATTTTTATTTACAACATCTCTCAGAAAATGGTGTTTTATCTCTATATGCTTAGTCCTAGAATGATGAACATGATTTTTAGCAAGGCATATAGCACTAGTATTATCACATAACATTGGAATACATCCCAATTTTATCTGATAATCATCCCGTTGGTGCTTGATCCATAGTAGTTGGGCAGCACAATTACCTGTATCAACATATTCAGCTTCAGCTATAGACAAGGCTACAGTGTGTTGCTTCTTAGATGCCCAAGATACTTGACAGCCACCTAAGAATTGACAGTAGCCACTAGTGCTTTTTCTATCTACTCGACACCCAGCATAATCTGCATCAGTGTAAGCTATAAGTTCTAACCCACACTTGGGAGGATACCACAGACCTAACTCTTGGGTGCCTAGTAAATACCTAAAAATCCTTTTCACTGATTTAAGATGTGATTCTTTAGGACTAGCCAGAAATCTAGAGCATAAACACACTGAAAATTGAATATCAGGCCTAGATGCTGTAAGATATAGAAGGGATCCGATCATACCTCTATATAGCCTTTGATCCACTGGTTTACCTTTAGGATCTTCATCCAAACTGATTGAGGTACCCATTGGAGCAGCTATTTCCTTGAGGTTGTCCATTTTGTACTTCTTCAATAAATTCTTTATGTACTTGGACTGAGAGATGAAAGTTCCATCCTTTGTTTGTATAACCTGCAGTCCAAGAAATAATTTGAGCTCACCCATTGAGCTCATTTCAAACTCATTAGTCATTATCTGAGAGAATTCCTCACACAATTTGGGGTTAGTTGACCCAAACACAATGTCATCCACATAAATTTGAATGATAAGAATATCTGAATGACTCACCTTGGTAAACAATGTTTGATCAACTACACCTCTTGTGAAGTTCTTGTCAGTGAGGAATTTGCTCAACCTGTCATACCAAGCTCTAGGAGCTTGCTTTAAACCATAGAGAGCCTTTTTGAGTTTATAAACATGATTGGCGAAGTCTAAGCATTCAAACCCAGGAGGCTGCCTCACATAGACATCCTCACTAATTTCCCCATTTAGAAAAGTAGATTTCACATCCATCTACTGAAGATTAATTCCTAGGGAACATGCATAAGCCAATAATATTCTGATAGCTTCTAACCTGGCTACAGGGGCAAAAGACTCTTCAAAGTCTATACCAAATTCCTGATTATACCCCTGAGCTACAAGTCTAACTTTATTTTTAATGACATTCCCTGATTCATCAATTTTATTTCTGAACACCCATTTAGTCCCTATGACTGTTTCATGATCAGGAGGTGGAACCAAATGCCACACCTTATTCCTGTCAAATTGATTAAGCTCTTCATGCATGGCATTAATCCAATGCACATCTTTGAGAGCACAGTCAATGGACTTGGGTTCTACTTGTGAAACAAAAGCAAATGCATTCAATTCATTTTGAATTCTTAAGTGACCTCTAGTCCTAGGGGGGTCATGCAAATTTCAAATCACATTATCTACATGATGATCTTTAAGATATCTAATGTTAACAATTGGATTATCATGAAGTTCATTTACCTCTCCCTGAACTGTAGGCTCTTCTTCATTAGGCTCTTCATTTCCTTCCTCATTTTCGGATTGGTCTGCAGAATTTCCTTCTTTCAGAATATCACCACTGTCTTCATTCCTTCATTGACCAACATCAGTCTTTGATAAAGATTCATCAAAAACTATATGTGGAGATTCTTCAACAGTTTTGGAATTCAGATTATACACTCTATATGCTCGGGTATTTTCAGAATAACCAAGAAACATTCCTGGTTCACCTTTAGGTTCAAATTTGTCAAGGTCTCTTTTATCATTAATATGAATGAAACATTTACAACCAAAAACCTTGAAATGAGCAATAGAAGGTTTCTTACCCTTTAAGATCTCATAAGATGTTTTCTGAGTAGAAGGTCTTACCATGGCTCTGTTAATTACATAATAGGCAGTATTTACTGCTTCAGCCCAAAACTTCCTTGGTAGACCACCTTCAACCAAGAGTGTACGACCTATCTCCACTAGGGTTCTGTTCCTTCTCTCCACTACTCCATTCTGCTCAGGTGTCCTTGGTGAGGAGTACCTATGGTTAATTCCATTTGACCTGCAGAATTCATCAAACTGTGAGTTTTCAAACTCACCTCCATGATCAGTCAAGATATTTTCAATTTTCTGATTTATTTTAACATAGAACTCCTGAAATTCTGAGAATGCATCACTCTTATGAGATAAGAAATAAACCCAAGTATACCTAGAAAAGTCATCTACCATGACAAACCCATACTTCATCCCTGATAAGCTGATAGATCTGGTTGGCCCAAAAAGGTCCATGTGTATCAGCTCATAGGGTTTAGAAGACAAATTTTCTATTCTAGACTTAAATGACTTTCTAGTTATCTTTGATTGAGTGCATGCATCATAGATTTTATTTTCTTTCTTGAAGAAAACTTCAGGAAGTCCTCTAACCATGCCATGCTTATTTAGTTTATGCAAAACAGTGTAACTAGCATGACCTAACCTACGATGCCATAAAAATGTTAAGTATTCTCTACTAGCAGTAAGGCATAGGTTAGAATGTTGAATATCATCTAAATCTATCATGTAAGTGTTATTTATCCTCTTACCAGAAAATTTAACAGTCTCGGAATCAGGTTCAAAGACCTTGCAACATTGAGAGTCAAAAAGCACTTTGCATCCTTTATCACATAGTTGGCTGATACTAAGTAAGTTATAAGCTAAGCCTTCAACCAACATAACATCCTCAATGCAACAAGTAGAACACTTACCTACTTTACCTGATCCGACAATTCTACCTTTTGTGTTGCTGCCAAAGGTGACAAGGCCTCCTTGTTTCTCTGTCAGCATGCAGAACTTGGCCTTATCCCCTGTCATATGCCTGGAGCAGCCGCTATCCAAGTACCACAAGTTGTTCTTGGCTGCCAGGCATACCTGCATACACAATTAGGTAGAGAGGTTTGGAACCCAAGACTGATTGGGCTCTAGAACAGATGAAATAGAAGCAAAGCAAGAAAGTAGACTTTTCGGAATCCACATTTGTTTAAATGAATTTTGTTTAGTGGATTCTACAGTTTTCCTTCTGTTGTTGTTCCTCTTCTTCTTGTTGTTTGTCTTCTTATTGTTTGCACCAGCATGATTATTGACAATGTTTTTTCTTTGCCAGTGCCTTGGCCAGGGTGCATTCATGAAGTTGTGGCCATAGTAGTTCCTGGGCTGGCTAAAGAAATTCAGATTCCTAGGTGTCCAATTGCCATACCCATCAACTCAATTTCTAGGGTAAGGTCTATAAGACTGTGTACCCTGATATCCAAGAACTGTAAACCTTCCTTGAGTCCTAGTCCATATTGACCTATTTGGATAGGTTGACTGTGCAAAGAAGTGGGACTGGGCTCTAGGTTGGTGGAAATGTTTGGGTTCAGCTCTAAAAGCATTCTGCCTCCCCTGCACCTTGGACCCTGCTGACCTATTCATAGGTGTGTATTGGGTCTTCTTCAGAGGTGGTGGTGATGGTGGAGACTTGGTGACCTTAGCATGGGGTTTATAAGACCGTTTAGGTTGACCCCTAACCTGAGACTAAGCTTTGTGATTTTGCATGGATGTGCTAGCTCTACTAGGCTCACTCAGTTTTTGTTTGCCCTTCTCCTTAGCACTGGGCTTTTTCAGATTAGCAGTTTTGTTCATTGACATGTTTGAATTCATGCTAATTAGGGGTCCTTTTTCTTTTTGTGCAACAAATGAAATAGTTTTCATTCCAAAGGTTTTTGTTGCACTAGGATTAAATCCTAGTCTCTCTTTTCTGAAATTGACCTTTGACCCTAACAAAGCATTTAGATTATCTGTTCCTTGGGTCATTTTCTCAATAGTCTTAAGCTTATCCTCATTATCCTTCTGAATGTCTTCAATGGATCTTTTCAGTTCTGTATTCACACTTAGGACAGCTTGATATTTTTCATTCACTATTTTTATCTCACTTTCATACTTCTGGATTTTCAGCTTCCATTCATCAGCTTCTTTTTCTAACCTCTCATTATCTTCTTTAGAGGCTTTTAACTCATTTTTGATTTCATCTAATTCAGAACATGTGAGTTTCAAATTTTTATTCTCAGATTCTAAACATGCAATTTTATCAATTAGAGTCGTATCATTTTGCATGGAGTTAATCTTTCTTCTTAGATGCATGTTTTCTTTTCTAATATCATCAGCTCTATCAGCAATGTCATGGTAAGCATCTACCCAATCAGCAATTGTGAAATTTTCAAATCTAGTGATTACCTCATCTGAGTCCTCTTCTCTGTCTTCTGAGCTTGTTGCCATAAGGCAAATGGGCTTCTCAGATTCGGCTTCACTGTTTGAGCTGCTACTGAAGGAACCTTCATCTTCATCACTCCAGATACTCACCATTGCTTTTCCTTTCGTGTTCCTTCTCTTTGACTTGTCCTTGTATTTCTGATTATCTGTACAGTCAGCTTTCAGATGGCCTGGTTTCCTGCATTGATAAAAAGTATTAGTTTCAGTTTTCTTTGCAGGGTTGTGTTTATACCTTTTGTCCCTTCGGCCGCCACTGTACTTCTTTTGGCTGAATCGTCCTGCTCCTTTCCTGAGAAATCGCCTGAACTCTCTGGTCATCATGGCCATCTCAGAACGAGTTATGTCTTCTTCATTCAGGCTCTCCTCTGATGATGAACTGCTAGAGCTGGATCTGGACTTGCTGGATTTGCTAGTACCAGCCTTCAGCGCTATCGGTTTCTTCTTCTTCTCAGCTTCCTCCATCTTTGGCATATTAATCTCATATGCCATAAGCGAGCCGATTAGCTCATCAGCCCTTGTATTTCGCAAGTCCCTTGACTCCTCCATCACTGTAGCCTTAGTATGCCAAGCATGAGTCAGGGAGCGCAGTATCTTCCTCACAACATCATATTCAGTCTGAGGTTTCCCGAGACCTCTGAGACCATTTGTAATGATAGTTAATCGAGAGTACATTTCCTTGATGGTCTCATTCGGCTTCATCTTGAATGCTTCGTATTCTGACACAAGGAGATTAGCCTTCTGCTCTCTAACCTGAGAGGTCCCCTCATAATGACTTCCAGTGCATCCCACATCTCCTTAGCTGATTTGCAGGTTGATACGCGGGAGAATTCTGTAGGGTGCAGAGAGCACTGGATGGCGTTTATGGCACTCCAATTCAGTGTAGACCTCCTTATCTCCTCCTTGGTCCAGACTTCCTCATTAGGGGACAGCTCATAAGGTCCCATGCTGACTACCTTCCAGATCTCGTAATCCTTAGCCCTCAAAAACACTTGCATACGGTTCTTCCAGTATGCGTAGTTAGATCCATCGAAGAATGGGGGCTTTGTGGTTGAGTGTCCTTCAGCTATCATCCCTCGAGCATCCATCTTGCCTTTCCTCTTCGGGCGATGAGTCCTTGTAGAAGAGTATGGCTCTGATACCAAGTGTTATTTTAGATGGACGCAGTCTGTCACGCCCCGAGCGCGGAAGGTACCCGAAGATGCGCGACGAGTTTATATCAATCATGTCAATCAGAGTAGTAGTGTATTCGACACAAAGACAGAGTGTGCAAATATAAAGATAACCCAACCCATTAATTCCTTTAATAAGAATATGTCTATTACAAACCCTTGCAAATACTAGACTCAATAAAATACAATACAACGCTTGACTCAAGAAAAATAGAGAAAAGACAGGACTAATTTACGCTTGAGTAGTTCTAACTCTTTCCCTCTTGACCATCCCCTTCAGATTGAGTTCCCTCATCGTCGGACTTACCTGAAAAGTAGGGAACACTGAGTGAGCGAACGCTCAGTAGGAAATTATATCTCAAGAACTAGTAATGGGTTTAAGTAATTACATCTTTCATGAATGCACTATAGCTATGCATGCTCGCAAAACGAAAAGATAGAGAGAGTGTATAACAATAAGATAGCGATGAACTTTCAAGAACTTATATCAAAAGATATCAAGATATTCAAGCAAGTAGACTCATCATGTTATGTTGGAATTTGGCTATCATGGTTCAAGCACGCAAGTATGCAATTACCCTTTTTCGGGTCACACAAGTCATGTAATATCAAGTCAAGTACAAGTACAAGATTTGTGGAATGTTCAATCAAGCTAGTCATGCACTTCGGTATAATGCCAATACCGTGATCAATCAACTCCCATGGGCACAAGTACTTTCGGGTGCTCCTCCCAGGACCAGATCGGACCCTATATGCGCAGGCATTAATCATGTATTTTAACATCCACTTTTATATATAGCCAATATAGAATTTCAAGGATAAAGCTTGTAGACACGTAGGATATACTTTGATAGAATAGAGTCCAAAAATATGACACTTGACATAGTTAGGCGATAATAACGGTACAATCACGATTATCGATAAAACTAGGTGGAATTGGTTCCCTAACTTGGGTACCATGACAAGTAAGTATGGACATTCTTTATATAGAATTGAGGTCCACAAGAACATCAAGTTTAATATAGAATTGGGGTCTACAAGAACATCATAACAATGTTGTTATAGAATTGGGGTTTACAAGGACATCATAACAATGTCATGCTTTACCCCGTTCATTAAGATAATTCTCATATCACACACATGGCATGACATGAGGGCCGGTATACCATGTTTCTATAGAGTGACATGGCAAAGATTGTGTAATGGGTTTTTATGGTACAACCAGCTCAGTCGGTCTTGAGGGAATCCAAGACTCAAGGAGTCTTACGGAGGTCTCTATGACTAACTCGCTAGTCCAAAGGAACGAAGTGTCCAATGGAGAGCTTGTATGTCAATGAGAGTTAAGGGGGTAACGTTAAAACATCATGAAACGTGGGACTATATTCACGGACTGGAATATAGTGCCGATATATATATATATATATATATACATATGAAACCCTCGGTTAACAGTAACAGTGTAAAATAGTGTCACAGGAAAATAGCGACTTAATCTAAGTCATTATTTAGCAAATTAACGCCTTCTATAGGGGCGTTTATTTACGAATTTGACGACTTGTACATCAGTCGTCCCTTCAATACTTCTATTCTGCAGAAAATCAATATTCTAAAATTTTAACAAAAACGCGCCCTGGACAGGGGCGTTACTTTTCAATTAGCGCCCTGGTCTGGGGCGTCAATTCAGTAGGAGACGACCTAGACAAGGTCGTGAATTCAAGAATTTACCAATTTTCAAATAATAAAATTTCAGGAAAAAGGGTACATGATCATGACAGGAAAAATAGCAGGATTTCACAGGTATACTCATGCAATATATTAGATTCATTGTTACATAGATATTAAATTTTAAACATGGGTATTCATTAATTACATGCAATTGACGACTTCTGGACAGGGCGTCAAAACAATAATTAGCGCCCTAGTGTGGGTCGCTTCTTTAAATTAGCGTCCTTGTCAATGGCGTTTCTTTTTGAAATTACATAGAAAACATCTAAAACCACAATAAAACTATATGCATGCACGACCGATGATATTATTAAGATCTTAAGCTAGTTTGGGCTACGATCTTGAGAAAACCTACCAGATTAAGATCTGGGTGATGATTCGTGGAGAAAGTTGAAGAACAACGTCACTCTGTTATATACAGAGTATTCTGGGATTTATCTGATCAGCAGGTACCGAGATAGAGAGGTTGAGAGGATGTGATTCCTATGCGTAGCTTGCTTTGGATGAAAAATCTCGTTCTTCAGTAGGTCAAGAAGGCTTTCCTACAGAGAAATAAGATGAAGAATCATTAGTTTTTTCTTCATAATACTTAACTAAAGGCAAGGTAAGAAGAACGATGTGGACGAAGAACCCACGATCTTCTTTTTGACAAAAGAGTTACTACCTACTGTAGACTTCCTACATGAAATAAGATGAAGATATTAGTTTTCTTCATCATACATAATCGAAGGCGAAGGTAAAGCAAATGAAGAACAAACTTACGTTCTTCACGGATGACAGCAGCAACAGAGCTTCGACCAAATAGATTTTAGGGTTTGATGGACAAGGATTATTTATAGGGTTTTGGGGAACCCTAATAGAGTTAGAGTTTGATTAAGGGTAGTATTGCCTTGATAGAGTCCTTTCTATATTCTACTAACTCGTACCAATCCATAAACTTACCCTGGATGAGGTCTGGGTTCGAACGGAACTCAAACTGAATTAACGCCCTTCGATAGGGCGTTACTTAAATTAACGCCTTTTTGAACGTCGTTTCTTTAGTGAAACGCGTCTAAGCAAAGGGTGTTACGTTTAATTGCCCTTTTATTTATTTTGGTCGTTTGAGAATTGACGCCTTGTCCAGTGGGCGTCCCTTTTTCAATTCACGCCTTAGCCAGAGGCGTTTAATTTTAATTAGCGCCTTGAATCAAGGCGTTATTCACATTTTTGGTTTTATTTATTTGTTCCTCTTGATTTTTCTTTTACTTACTTAAATCTTTTAGCCTATTTTGACTAATTAAGAATTTGTTTATTCTAATTTGATTTATTTTAAAAATCTTCATTTTTTTTCCAGGGTTGCTACACCCTCCCCCACTTAAAAGAATTTGGTCCCCAAATTCAATCGCATATACATGTGGAGAGTGTAGAGCCTATTACCTTAAAATAATTCTGGGAATCGTTTCCTCATGGATTCCTCGGTCTCCCATGTGACGTCATGATCGGAACTCTTACTCCATTGTACCTTTAGCATGGGAATAACCTTATTCCTTAGGGTACGTACTTCACGATCTAGTATCTTCATGGGCTTCTGCTCATATGTGAGATCCTTTTGGATCACTAAGTCTCCATGATCAATAATATGCGATGGATCGTGCACATACTTCTTCAACATAGATATGTGGAATACATTATGCACTTCAGATAATTGAGGAGGCAATGCGATGCGATAAGCAACCTCGCCAACTCTTTCCAATATCTCAAAAGGTCCGATGAACCGTGGTGTAAGCTTGCCCTTAACACCAAATCTCCGTATGCCACGTCCCGGCGATATCTTGAGAAATACATGATCTCCGATTTGGAACTCAAGATCTCTCCTTCTCGTGTCGGCATAAGCCTTTTGCCTAGACTGAGCAACTTGTAGTCTTTCTCGAATCAATTGTATTCTTTCAGTGGTAACCCTTACCATGTCTGGACCTAGCAGTTGTTTCTCTCCAACTTCGTCCCAGCATAAGGGTGATCGGCAACTCCATCCGTATAAAGCTTCGAAAGGTGCCATTTGTATACTTACCCGGTAGCTATTATTGTATGCAAATTCCACCAACGGCAAGTGATCATGCCAACTTCCATCGAAATCAATGATGCAAGCTCTGAGCATATCTTCAACCACCTGATTAGTTCTCTCGGTCTGACCATCCGTTTGAGGATGAACAACTGTACTAAAGTTAAGCCTTGTTCCCAACGAATGTTGTAGTCCCTTCCAAAAATGAGAAGTAAAACGGAGATCTCTAGCAGACACGATTGAAACAGGAATACCATGTAATCTGAATATTTCCTTGATGTATAATGCAGCCAAAACATCCACTGACCATCAGCTCTTTATTGGCAAGAAATGCGCCGATTTAGTCAATCGGTCAATAATAACCCATATTCCATCATGTCCTCCTTTTGATTTAGATAAACCCATAATGAAATCCATACTAATATTCTCCCACTTCCATTTAGGGATATCTAGAGGATGTAGTTTTCCAGCAGGCTTTTGGTGTTCCGCCTTGACCTATTGGCATGTGAGACAGCGCGACATGTAGTCCGCTATTTCCCTTTTCATGTTGGGCCACCAAAAATTTCTTTTCACATCCTGGTACATTTTAGTAGATCCAGGATGAATCGTGTACCTTGATCTATGAGCTTCATCTAAGATCTTCTTCTTTAACTCGGGACAATCCGGTATGCAAGTTCTATTCCTGAACATTAATCTTCCATCTGGTGTTAATTTGAAATCAGGTTGTTCTTTCATTTTTCCCTTGATTTCCACTAGTACGGGGTCACGACCTTGAAGTCCTTGTATTTCGGATAGCAAGTCTGGCTGTATGCTCATATGGGATAAGGTGACACACCTACTGTCCTTGTCCATGCTTATATTGAGTTCAGAGAATTGCTCCAGCAATTTCCATTCTTGAATCATACAATTGGCTAACAGTGCTCTCGGCTTTCGACTAAGGGCATCTGCTACATGGTTACCCTTTCCGGGATGATATTGTATATTGAAGTCAAAGTCCTTGAGATATTCTAGCCAACGTCTTTGCCTCATATTTAGTTCCTTTTGTGAAAAGAGATACTTGAGACTCTTGTGATCAGAGTATACATTAAACTGTACTCCATAAAGATAATGTCTCCATATTTTGAGTGCAAATACCACTGCGGCCAATTCTAAGTCATGGACGGGGTAGTTCTCTTCATGCTTCTTCAATTGACGAGAAGAATAAGCTATAACCTTTCCTTGTTGCATTAGAACACATCCGAGGCCAATGCCAGAAGCATCAGTGTATACCTCGAATTTCTCTCCTTCCATTGGTAACGCTAAGACCGGAGCTGTAGTTAGATGATCCTTGAGATTTTGGAAGCTTCTTTCACATTCCTCACTCCATTCATAACGGATCTCCTTGCGAGTTAGCCTAGTGAGTGGTACGGCTATCTTGGAGAAATCCTTGATGAATCGCCGATAGTAGCCCGCAAGACCTAAGAAACTTCGGATCTCGCTAGCATTGGTCGGTCTTTCCCAATTTCTTACAGCTTCAACTTTTGATGGATCTACTGATAAGCCATCCTTTGATATAACATGTCCGAGAAAAGTCACTTCCTCAAGCCAGAATTCACACTTGCTGAGTTTTGCATATAATTGGTTTGCCCTCAATATTTGTAATGCAATCCTTAAATGCTCCTCATGCTCTTCCTTAGTCTTGGAATAAATTAATATATCATCGATGAAGACCACCACGAATTGATCTAAATAAGGTCTGAATATGCTATTCATCAACTGCATAAAGACAGCAGGGGCATTTGTTAGTCCAAAAGGCGTAACGACAAATTCATAATGGCCATACCTGCTCCTGAATGCAGTCTTATGAATGTCATCATCCTTGATCCTTAGTTGGTGATATCCTGACCTGAGATCAATCTTTGAAAAATACTTGGATCCAGATATTTGATCAAATAACTCATCGATTCTCGGCAGTGGATACTTGTTCTTGATAGTGAGATGATTCAACTATCGATAGTCGATGCATAGTCTCATGGATCCATCCTTCTTCTTTACAAATAGCACAGGCGCTCCTCACGAGGAAGTACTCGGTCTAATGAATCCTTTCTTAAGAAGTTCCATTAATTGCTCCTTTAACTCATTGAGTTCAGCAGGGGACATTATATAAGGTGCCTTAGAAACTGGACCAGCACCAGGGACTAAGTCGATGGTGAAGGCCACTTCTCTTTGTGGGGGTAATCCAGGCAAATCTTCCGGAAACACATCCGGAAATTCTTGCACAACTGGGATATCTTCTATCTTAGTTTCTTAGCCTCCTTAATCGTGACAAATGCAAGGAAAGATACACATCCTTTCCTGATTAGCTTGCTTGCTCGGAGAGCCAAAATAAAAGGTGACTCGCTCCGACTCTTAGGGCTAGAATAGACTAGTTCTGGAAAGTCTCTGAAGGTAACTTTGTTGTTATGGCAATCGACTGTTGCTTGGTATTTGGCTAACCAATCCGCTCCTAGTATGACACCATACTCCTTTAGATCTAAACATATGAGATCGATAGGAAGATTTCTTCCTTTTACCAAGACTTCACAGTTTTGATAAGGGTGAGTAATATCGGTTTCGTTTCCGAGAGGAGTAGATAAAATTATTTTTATCCATTCCGGTTCCATAGGTAGTGGGTTAGCAAACTTCTTGGAAATAAAAGAATGTGATGCACCCGTATCAAATAAGACATGTGCATACTTGGAACAAACTTTCAGTGTACCTTCTACTAGTCCGCCTTCTTCTTCTTCGGTCTCCTTAATTGCGTGAAGACGAGCGTTCTTGGTTACCGGGCGCTTTCCGTCACCGGCTTGATCATTAAGTAATGGGCAATCGGGAATCCGATGCTCACGGCTCCCGCAACGGAGACATGCTCCAAGTTTCCTCCAGCACTCTTCGGCTTTATGACCAGCCTTGTCACAATGCTTGCATATTATATTCGAAGGTGTAGTAGTGATAGAGAAGGGCTAGGTCTTCTTAAATTTTTGGTCTTGAGAAGAAGTACCTCCAGTGCTAGGCCTCTTCTTGAAGTTAGGTTTAAAGGAACCCGAACTTGTAACTTGTTCTTTCTTATCCTTCCCACGGATTCTATCTGATAGTTCCGTGGCATCTTCTAATAATTGAGCTCGGCGTACTATCTCTGAGTAGACCTGAATATCCATTGGCGCTAGCTGGGTAATATATTGGGGCCTGAGCCCATTAAGGAACCTCCTAGCTTTCATCTTCTCGGTGCTAACTAAGTGCTTAGCATACCGAGACAATCTAGAGAATTGTGTCTCGTACTCCGCCACCGATAATGACCGTTGCTTGAGTGCGGCAAATTCGGTAGCTTTCTTTTCTTGGACTCGGTCTGAAAAATATTTATTGTTGAAATGTTCAACAAATTCTTCCCAAGTAATTTGGTCTTGATTTATAGTAGCTTCGACTGACTCCCACCAGCATCGGGCATCCCTTTCTAGTTAGAAAGTAGCTAATAACACTTTATCTTGATCCGTGCACTGTATAACACAGAATATACGCTCCGTCTCCCTGATCCAGTGCTCTGCGTCATCCGGATCAGTAGAACCCATGAATTTGGGAGGGTTCATGTTCTTGAAGACTTGGTGGAGACTTCCGGCTCGTTGTGCACCTCCCTGTGCTACTTGTTGCAGCACTTGGGTCATGCCTTGCAGTGTACGCTGCATGTTGCGCCACTGAGCACGTTCGGCAGCCATTATCCTACAATTACAATAACTATATGAGTATATACTCGCGTTAAGGGCTTTTAAGTTTTTATGTTAACTCAACCCTTGGTTCTACCCAATCTCACTGGTTAAAGGTTTGAACCTATCATTGGACTTGAGTTTTTCCTAGGAATTGAATACCCTAGGCTCTGATACCACAAAAACTGTCACGCCCCGAGCGCGGAAGGTACCCGGAGATGCGCGACGAGTTTATATCAATCAGAGTAGTAGTGTATTCGACACAAAGACAGAGTGCGCAAATATAAAGATAACCCAACCCATTAATTCCTTTAATAAGAATATGTCTATTACAAACCCTTGCAAATACTAGACTCAATAAAATACAATACAACGCTTGACTCAAGAAAAATAGAGAAAAGACAGGACTAATTTATGCTTGAGTAGTTCTAACTCTTTCACTCTTGACCATCCCCTTCAGATTGAGTTCCCCCATCGTCGGACTTACCTGAAAAGTAGGGAACACTGAGTGAGCGAACGCTCAGTAGGAAATTATATCTCAAGAACTAGCAATGGGTTTAAGTAATTACATCTTTCATGAATGCACTATAGCTATGCATGCTCGCAAAACGACAAGATAGAGAGAGTGTATAACAATAAGATAGCGATGAACTTTCAAGAACTTATATCAAATATATATCAAGATATTCAAGCAAGTAGACTCATCATATTATGTTGGAATTTGGCTATCATGGTTCAAGCACGCAAGTATGCAATTACCCTTTTTCGGGTCACGCAAGTCATGTAATATCAAGTCAAGTACAAGTACAAGATTTTTGGAATGTTCAATCAAGCTAGTCATGCACTTCGGTATAATGCCAATACCGTGATCAATCAACTCCCATGGGTACAAGTACTTTCGGGTGCTCCTCCCAAGACCAGATCGGGCCCTATATGTGCAGGCATTAATCATGTATTTTAACATCCACTTTTGTATATAGCCAATATGGAATTTCAAGGATAAAGCTTGTAGACACGTAGGATAGACTTTGATAGAATAGAGTCCAAAAATATGACACTTGACATAGTTAGGCGATAATAACGGTACAATCACGATTATCGATAAAACTAGGTGGAATTAGTTCCCTAACTTGGGTACCATGACAAGTAAGTATGGACATTCTTTATATAGAATTGAGGTCCACAAGAACATCAAGTTTAATATAGAATTAGGGTCTACAAGAACATCATAACAATGTTGTTATAGAATTGGGGTTTACAAGGACATCATAACAATGTCATGCTTTACCCCGTTCATTAAGATAATTCTCATATCACACACATGGCATGACATGAGGGCCGGTATACCACGTTTCTATAGAGTGACATGGCAAAGATTGTGTAATGGGTTTTTATGGTACAACCAGCTCAGTCGGCCTTGAGGGAATCCAAGGCTCGAGGAGTCTTACGGAGGTCTCTATGACTAACTCGCTAGTCCAAAGGAACGGAGTGTCCAATGGAGAGCTTGTATGTCAATGAGAGTTAAGGGGGTAACGTTAAAACATCATGAAACGTGGGACTATATTCATGGACTGGAATATAGTGCCGATATATATATAGATATGTATATAGATATATATATATATATACACATATATGAAACCCTCGGTTAACAGTAACAGTGTAAAATAGTGTCACAGGAAAATAGCGACTTAATCTAAGTCATTACTTAGCAAATTAACGCCTTCTATAGGGGCGTTTATTTACGAATTTGACGACTTGTACATCAGTCGTCCCTTCAATATTTCTATTCTGCAGAAAATCAATATTCTGGAATTTTAACAAAAACGCGCCCTGGACAGGGGCGTTACTTTTCAATTAGCGCCCTGGTCTGGGGCGTCAGTTCAGTAGGAGACGACCTAGACAAGGTCGTGAATTCAAGAATTTACCAATTTTCATATAATAAAATTTCAGGAAAAAGGGTACATGATCATGACAGGAAAAATAGCAAGATTTCACAAGTATACTCATGCAATATATTAGATTCATTGTTACATAGATATTAAATTTTTAAACGTGGGTATTCATTAATTACATGCAATTGACGACTTCTGGGCAGGGCATCAAAATAATAATTAGCGCCCTAGTGTGGGTCGCTTCTTTAAATTAGCGTCCTTGTCAAGGGCGTTTCTTTTTGAAATTACATAGAAAATATCTGAAACCACAATAAAACTATATGCATGCACGACCGATGATATTATTAAGATCTTAAGCTAGTTTGGGCTATGATCTTGAGAAAACTTACCTGATTAAGATCTGTGTGATGATTCGTGGAGAAAGTTGAAGAACAACGTCACTCTGTTATATACAGAGTATTCTGGGATTTATCTGATCAGCAGGTACCGAGATAGAGAGGTTGAGAGGATGTGATTCCTATGCGTAGCTTGCTTTGGATGAAAAATCTCGTTCTTCAGTAGGTCAAGAAGGCTTTCCTACAGAGAAATAAGATGAAGAATCATTAGTTTTTTCTTCATAATACTTAACTGAAGGCAAGGGAAGAAGAACGATGTGGACGAAGAACCCACGATCTTCTTTTTGACAAAAGAGTTACTACCTACTGTAGACTTCCTACATGAAATAAGATGAAGACATTAGTTTTCTTCATCATACATAACCGAAGGCGAAGGTAAAGCAAATGAAGAACAAACTTACGTTCTTCACGGATGACAGCAGCAACAGAGCTTCGACCAAATAGATTTTAGGGTTTGATGGACAAGGATTATTTATAGGGTTTTGGGGAACCCTAATAGAGTTAGAGTTTGATTAAGGGTAGTATTGCCTTGATAGAGTCCTTTCTATATTCTACTAACTCGTACCAATCCATAAACTTACCCTGGATGAGGTCTGGGTTCGAACGGAACTCGAACTGAATTAACGCCCTTCGATAGAGCGTTACTTAAATTAACGCCTTTTTGAACGTCGTTTCTTTAGTGAAACGCGTCTAAGCAAAGGGTGTTACGTTTAATTGCCCTTTTATTTATTTTGGTCGTTTGAGAATTGACGCCTTGTCCAGTGGGCGTCCCTTTTTCAATTCACGCCTTAGCCAGAGGCGTTTAATTTTAATTAGCGCCTTGAATCAAGGCGTTATTCACATTTTTGGTTCTATTTATTTGTTCCTCTTGATTTTTCTTTTACTTACTTAAATCTTTTAGTCTATTTTGACTAATTAAGAATTTGTTTATTCTAATTTGATTTATTTTTAAAATCTTCATTTTTTTCCAGGGTTGCTACACAGTCTATCTCCACGAAGTGTGGATCTAGAGGGGGGTGAATAGATCTACTACCTAATTAAAAACCAGTAAGAGGTTCTAATGCGGAATATAGGCAAATCCATTAAAACACTAACTCGAGTGTATAAATTGAGCAGAAGCACAAGCAATCTGTGAAGATAATCAAAAGATTCAGTCACGCACACAGTTCATGGACAATCACACAAACACAAGGCACCCAAGATTTTTAGGTGGTTCGGTCAAAGACCTACATCCACCCAACACTCAACCGAGTATGGCTTACTGCTGCGCAGTATAGCTTGCGACTGCTGGGCACTACAGCTTGGCCTACAAACCGCTGAGCAACACAGCTTGCTGTCTGAGACAAGTCTCGCATGCTGAGGATTACAGCTTCACCTGTCTAGTGGAATCCTCCACTGCAACTGCTGGGGTTTACAGCTTACCCGACCAGAGGCAGCACCTCTGCTAACAGCTGACTCACAGCTTCAAGAAACAAGTTCGTAAAATAAAAGACAGAAACAAATGAAAATAGAAAACCCAAATGGGAATGTAGCTCGAATGAGCAAAGGCTCAGCTCTGGTATCTGAACCAAGAGTCTGAGATACAACCTCTCAATCAAACTCTCTCAATCTCACTCTCTCAACTCATCTCTCTTTTCTTCTCTTCTCTCTTTTTCTTCTTCTCTATTTTTCTTCTCTCTGTGGATCGATGGCTCTCTGCCGCTTTTGGCTTCTACCTCTCTGTATAGACTTTGCCACTGGTTGATCGATCAGCCTTCATCTAAAGACGAAGACTCATATATATAATGCAGTAGATTGGATAAGGGCGCGTGGCTTCCACATTTCCTGCCTAAAGAATTTGCCAGATTCGAGGTAATTTCATCCACATGGCAGCATCCTATGATGGGCTGCTTCCACGTGTCACCATCTGATCACCTCGTCCTTCCTTGGATCACGAGCCATGTCATCAATCCCTGCAGAGTATCCCTGTCAGACAGACGAAATAGGATTATCAGTTTAAGTGTAAACCCTGTACAAACTTTGCAAGATGCAATGCATTGTATAGACTTCACTGTATGGACTTTGTGAACTCGAATGTAATGTACAGACTTCGTGAATGGGAATGCAATGTACAGACTCTGCCCAATGTATAGACTTCCTATATGCAGTGCTGTGCGATGTACAGACTTCCTATATAAAGTCACCCGCTGTATAGACTTAGGCAATGTAAAGACTTGCTAGTGTATGGACTTGATGAGCATTCAGCAATGTGCAGACTTTATGCATGAAGAAGCAATGTGTAGACGTGCAACAATGTATAGACTTAGCCAGCAGACTAGTCCGATGTACACACTTGCTCGTTGTTCAGTCTTCATGAACGATGTACAGACATGCCAAGAGAAACTCTGTACATGCTTGATCAAAGCAAGGCAATCGAGTGTATAGACATCCACAATGTATAGACTTGCCAAGCAAAAGGGCTGTACAGACTTGATGAATGATGCAAGGCAAACGAATGTATAGACTTCCAATGTATGGACTTGCCAACTGGGCGATGTACAGACTTGAGCAAGGCAAAGTCTGTACAGACTTGAAAGTGCATAATGTATAGAGTTTGCCAAGACAACTGAACGATGTACAGACTTTCACAATGTGTAGACTTTGGCAACACAACGGTTGTACAGACTTCCACTCAACTGCGATGTACAGACTTTCCAAGGGAAACGACGGTAAAGCTATCAGTGTATAGACTTCGAGTGCAATGTCGGTAAAGCTACCGATGTATAGACTTGCAAGTTGAACTGGTGGATGTACAGACTTGGAAGTTCACTGATGGATGTACAGACTTCACCTCGAGCAAGCAATAGTGCAGTGTATGGACTTTGAAGAATGATGCATGACGCTGTATAGACTTCACTTGAAACAGTCCGATGTACAAACTTTGCTTAACACAGTCCAATGTACATACTTGCTGATGCATTGTATAGACTTACATGAGACGCTCAAAGAAACGCTCAATGTACAGACTTAGTCTGATGCATTGTATAGACTTGCACGAGACGCTCAATGAGACGCTCAATGTACAGACTTCAAGTCCAGTGTATAGACATTGCCTTAGACGCTAAATGAGACGGACGTTGTGCAGACTTGCTGGTCAAACAGACACAGACTCTGTACAGACTTTAGCGTGCAGACATACAGACAATGTGAATGTATAGACTTAACACAACGATGCAATGTATGGACTTTACAAATGCAAGCAATGTAGTAATGTATAGACTTTGGGCTTGCCATGCAATGTATAGACTTTGAACACAAACGCCACAATGCAATGTATAGACTTGCTAGTTAAGTGAGCTGCAATGTATGGACTCTGCTATGCATGAAGACGAGTGTATAGACTTGGAAATCTGGGGGCGTCGATGCATCTAAGAAGGGGAACAGTGTACAGACTTAGCGAATGCAATGTACACACTTACTGCGTTGACGCTGCAGACTTAGCCAATGCAATGTACACACTTACTGCGTTGACGCTGCATGAGACACTAAATAAGATGGACAGTTGTATAGACTTGGATATCTGGGGGGAGTCGACCCATCAAAGAAGGGGGTCGACCCATGATGCATGAATGTATAGACATGTTCTAAGCGATGCACAAACACAACACAAAGTAGTGTATAGACTCTACGTGCAATGTGTAGACTTTGAGTGTGTGTGCAGTGTATGAACCTGTAAAATGCATGGAACACACATACAATCTGATAAGAACAATTTCATCAAAGCATAAACAATTACCAATCAATGAAAATAAGGTGTTGCTAATGAAGTAAAACATATTGTCAACATCATCAACACAGAGGAGTCACAACACCATCCACTTCCCATTGTCAACCGTCTGCCACCTATAGTCAACCTTCCACTCGTCGCTATCAAGTTTCCGCATTCTTACCTCCACATCAACCACCCATTGTCAAGAGAACCCAAATCCATGAACAAGTAGATGTCACCCACTACCTACCTAACCATTCCTTGCACCATGCCTCTCCATCTAGTAGCCACCCTGTGCCCTTACCTTCGCAACCTCCGCTTCCCTCTCATTTTCCTAGTCAAGCCTCTCCACTATCACATACCCCTCGGCATCCACCCAGCTCAAAGCGGGCCCATCACCCTCCATTGTTTGAATCATTGTCCGATATTTTCAAGACTTTGATGGCCGTTGATGCATTGCAACCCCTCTTGTTGAGTCTCGCTGACCAGCCATCGGAAACCAACTTCAATATTCTACATATCACCGCCAACAAGGGCACATGGTTGAGGACTGCCCCGAGTTCCAGAATTTTATTTGTGATCTGGAAGCAAAGAAGAGAATTAATTGGGCTAAGATGCACAAGATTATTTTGGATCTCTGCGGCAAAGAGCAGCAACAAGAGCCACCCAGGCTATAGCCATTTCCATCATTACAAGATCAGGGGCACCCCCGTGCTTCCTCGTCAAGTGTTGCACCTGCTCCGTCACCTACCTTGCCTTCATTATCATCTCCACAACTGCCACAAACCCAAGCCTCTACTCAGGCTAATGCCTCCACCCCTACCACCATCTCCACTCCTAGCCCCACTCTACCCATCATGTCGATACATCGCCGATGGTCACCTCGAGCCTCCCTTTCATTGTCCACTTCATCATCACCCTCGTTACCCTCACCACCATCTGGTAACCCATCCACCATCTCTATTTCTGCACCACTAGCATCTCCACCACCATAATTGTTGAATCCATTGCCTCCACCATCTAACTTCCCTACACTACCTATGTTATCACCACCACCTCAACCTTCACCCATGCATGAGCCTGAGCAAACACCTCCATTTCCATTGATATTTGAACCCATCCTTATAATTACCCATCCGCTTTCCACATTTATTAAACCCTCCATTCCCTTCAAGCTTGTTACCTCCTCTCCACCATAATTCACCGGACAGAGCAAGTGTGTGCTACTTATAGTGCCCCTTGGGTCTAGTTCCCATGAAGAAAGTAGGCCAAGTCAGGGGAATTTGGCACCGATTATCCGTTTCGCGCTTCATGACTTCATCTATCACATGCTGGTCCGTGTCTTGGTCTCTAGATAATCTAGGAATGTTGAGCTTAAATTTTCAAAGATGGCTGCGAAAAAGAGTTCCCACGAACTTATTCTAGTTCCTTTGAAGGTGAGGCCAATAGCAATCACGTTACTTGTCGGGGAGTCTCCTATTGATGCTCTCATTACTTCTCCTTACATTACACTTCAGATAGCTGGTCAAGGAGGGTTCTCTACTAAGATTATGCCAACACATGGGGCTACCAAGAAAGCAATGGATTCCATGTTCATAGGGGAATTCATCATATTTCCCAAGGATATTCTACAATTTTTATGCAATCTCCCTTAGTTTGTTAGTTAGTCGGCCATGTCAACGCCATGCATTTGTCTCCCGAAGATTCATCTTTTTCATGTTTCAAGGGAATTATGCTTCGTGTTTGACTTCCGCCAAATATTAGAGTTCTTGTGCCAAGTTACAACATCGCTCATCAGTTGGAGGATTTATGGGCTCTTCAATGTCCAAGGAATAGTGTTAGCATTGCAGTCAAGTGCCTAGGGGCAATCGCCCCAACAAGTTGCATTTTCATGACAGAGCTAGGCCATTTGCTGGTTGGGCCCACCACATAAGAAGACTTGAAAAATCAAGAGGTCCGAAAACCAAGGCAAAGCTCAAAGAGGTCCATCAAAAGCAAGTCTCCACTAAGAAAAGGTGAAGGCACAAGTTTAAAAGCCACAGGTTGTGCCCTCCAGGGTCCATTGCTACTCCCTTCCCCTTCTTCTTCTTCATCATTCTTCCTACTTAGCTCTTTCCCCTGGATTGTTTATTTTCCCACTTCTGATCTAGTTTCTTCCTTTCTTGGTCCACGAACCCTCATCCCTTTCACTGTCATCCAGAGCCTTCGGATCTTCCTCATCTTTCCCATTTTAAACATTCATCTAATTCCTCTTTTCATCCGGAGCCACCAGATCCTTTTAGCTCCAAATCTTCACTACATCCTCTTCCTCCAGAACCTCTGGACTCCGCCAAATTATCTGATTCTTCCACACTTTCTTCACATCATTCTCGCTCTTTTCTTTTACAACATTCAAATCATTGTTCTTTAATTTGTCCTCTATCACCCTCTCGGGGTCGTTGCCCTTTCTCTTGCTGTGTTTGCGACTTTAGCCCTCCTTGATCTTACTCTAATCTCTATTTATTCTGTAGACCATTCCTTGTAATCAGGGTTTTTGCACCCTAATGGGGGAGTTCTAGCCCCACCTCATTTCATTTTTACTCTTTTCGTCTTCACCTAAGTCTTCTCCGCTACTTTATCATGATAAGAAACCTTAGATCTTTGCCATCCTTTCTCTACTCTCTCCTACTACACGAGGAACATGATGCTCCTGCTGATGAAGGTCGCTACATGTGATTACTTCCACGATGAAGAATTGCAAGGTACTTTTAATTGTGCATGCTTTTGTGCTCATTATTTTGTTCTATCTTTGCCCATGATCATAAGCAAGGTATCTTTAACATGAATGAGTGGCAGTCTAGGAATCTTGTTATGAAGAGTTGAGTATGGTTTGCTTTATATATATATATATATAATATATAATGCTTAAGAAACTGATCTTAGGAGAGCACACACCATCTTTAGGGAAGAGGTATGCACTCGCTCCACCAAGATCAGGTTTTTAGGCCTAATTTTTATTGATATGGAAAAAGAATACATGGATCTCCGGGACATACCCCTGATGTACATAAGTGATGAGAATAAAAGCAGAATATAAACGAATGCAATGACTGCATGAGGGCTAAAAGAAATAAGGATCAAATTAGTATGCAACTTGACAGGCCAGAAACATCAAGGACCACACAACCGTGGGCCTTAGTTGGTAGGTGATTCCAATTTTGATAATCTATATTTTTTGGGTCTCGCAGGAATGGGATGCTAGACATTTCACCACACTATTGCATACTCTAAAAACATGCTGCAGACGTCACCCATGTGTTTGAAACAGATGCCAAAGCTCACCCCACCATTTCCTTATGGACCAAGGTGGGTCTTTATTGCGTTGTATAAGGGATACTAGAACATGAGAATCAGAGTATATGATTGATAAGGGAATGGAAAGCAACAGAGCATTTCTTACACCATCAAGAAGAGCACGGGCTTCTGCAGCGATATTGGATCCCTCGCCATAGAAATATGCAAATCCAAAGTAGACAATTCCTCGCCCATCTCTGATACATCCTCCACCACCAGCCAGGCCTGAGTTACCCTTTGAGGCACCATCAACATTGAGTGCGTATCCGAGAGTAGGAGGAAGCCATTTGACAATGTGTGGCTTCTTGTATTTAACTTTGTATTGGATGCCCAAAGCATCCAAAGCCATCCGCTAGTGAAATGTTACAGATTTAGTAAAATTGACCTGTTGATATGTAACCACCAACTGCTTAAGTATACAACTTGTATTGATGGTATGGTTAGTCCTCTGGTTATCAAATCTAATATGACATCTGATTTTCCAGATTTCTCGGATTGTGAGAAGCATAGCATGAATTGCATTGAAACCAAAAGGATTGTTAGAGTCTGAATTGTGAAGGATATCCCAACAGAAGTCTTCTAAAGTATGGGTATTGCTGCAAGGAGGGTGTACTAAAACTTGAACAGAGCTCCAAAGGCGGGAGGCCAGATCGCCTTGAAGAAATAGATGGCTCATAGTCTCGGGTTGGTGGTTGATTTCACAGCAAATACATTTAGAAGGCATTCATATACCACATGTTAAGTATAATAAGGCAGATCTAGAGGGGGGGTGAATAGATCAGCCCCTCAAATACACCAATTAAAAGAAATCTGATGCTTAGGGTAACACTTGACAGATTGTTGAAATAAGCAGTTAAAGACCTGAGTAAGTAATTGTATTATTGTAGCACAATCCACAAACACTTGATCGGCGAGTTTGAGAATTTGGAAATAACGCTAGATGAACAAACTACAGTGAAGACTTAGAGAACAGAGGTATAAGATAAGGATCACAAATCAATGCTCAGAGATTTTTAAGGTGGTTCAGTTACTACCCAGCAACCTACGTCCACCCCTCACCTGATCAGGGTGAGGCTTCCCTTGCACAAGCAAAAAAATCTCGGATAAAACCCACTACAGACGCTGATTACACAGCTTAGACCAGAGGAACACTTTCCTCCCACACTCTGAACAATTAGAGTGCAACTGTATATAGCTTCTCGTTGTACACACCCTTGATCATGCAATCCTGCATGATCAGAATCGCTGCTCACAGCAGCATACAAGGAACACTCCTCAATGGTCTAGATTATCAAAGCAAACCGTGAACAGCACCCAGCTGCTCACACTTCTGAATCGTGCAACAAAGCACGATCAGAAACATGGAACAAGAAGAAATAAAGATACAAAACAAGAATCAGATCAACGAAAACTGAAGATAGCAACACAATGTAGCTCTGAAACAATTCAAGAACCTTTGTGAATTTTCATGACTGAACCTTTATACTTTTTCTTCTCAACCAGCACTCAGATCTTTCTCTCCTCTTCTTTCTCTTTCTCTTCTTTCTGATTTCGAGGTGGCTCTTTGTAGATTTTTCAGTGAAAGCTCTCTTCTCTTCGATGGTAGCCTCTCTTCGTTCTCCAGGAATTTGGGCGACTATTTATAAAGCAGAGCTTGGACGATATTTCTGGATAAAGTGAACATTCAAGCTAATCTCTTGTTGGTCCACGTGTCATGGAGGAATATTCTTTTTAGGGATCATTCCAGATGCCAAGACACATGTCTTGGAACATGTGCCCATGATTGGAGATCGCAACCACGTGACTCACTTAAGCTGCATGTGCTGGTACAGTCAAGTCAAAATCAGTCGACTGACTTGTAGTTCAGTCGACTGATTTTCCCCAAAGTTAGCTGACTTGTGCTTGTAGGGTCTGCTGACTTATGCTGGCAAGGTTTCAGCTATGTGTTAATAGCTTTGGGCAGTTGCTGCTAGATACTGTAGTTGATGCCAATGGTTTATCTTGCTTCTGCTGCCTTGATGCTGCTGGCTGTTGCTGTTGCTGGCTGCTTGATTAGCCTTTGCTGGCATGCTGCTGGCAGCTGCTGGCTTATATATATAATTAGTTGACTTACACTTAGCAGCATTTCATCGAACAGTTGTTATGCACTTGCTTCTTGTTGAAGTTTGTTGCGAGCTGATGCTGCTAGCTACTAGAAACTACAGTTGATCCTATTATTGTTGTTGTTGAATGCTTGATGCTTCTCATGGATGTGGTGAGAGTTGACTTGGTGTTCAGCCCAAGTTGACTTGGTATGCTGTTGCTGCTTCTTGAAGTCTGTCGACTTACCAAAAATAAGTCGACTGAACCTCATATATGTCAACTAATATTCATATCAGTCGATTGATTTTCCTCTACTCTGCCCATCTTTATTCAGTATTGTTTCCCTTCTTCATTAAGTGTTTATTTTTTTTAGTAAAAAGACCATCTTCAGCTTCTCCTTCCATGACCTTGGGTCTTGCCTCAACCCTCAAATTCTTCAACACTTCATTTTTACTTTGTCAACTGGCTGGCCTGCTACTGCAAGCAAAAATCTGTCGACCTGAAGCTACTTCGTCGATTGAACTTTGAAATATCCGTCGACTGAGTTGAAAGTCAGCCGATTGATATTGTCTCTGTCAATAAACTTGGCTACATGCTTTACCATTCTTTTCACCACATTACTTGGAAAGTACTGGGACTAGTTAAAATGATCTACTTGAAATAAACACTAAGCATTTAGTCATCTTCTTCACATTTAGCCAATCATAAAAGAGTTTGTGTTTGTTTCATATGTTCTCTAGATTGGCTTGCTAATGACTTATAGTTGAACAGACATTGACTTATAGTTGAATAGACATGCATCTTCAAAATATGAAACACAACATTCTCCCCCTTTTTGATGATGGCAACTATGAGTCATTATGCATTTTATTCATAGTGAGATAATTAAAAATATTCACATTTTAGCACTTAACAGACACAGACACACAAAGTAGATTTCAACACTTAACTGACACAGACACAAATCAAACACAACACAGATACAACACACTCCTAACTTATGACTGAACTAACTTCTCCCCCTTTGACATCATCAAAATATGAGGAGAGTGGACATGAAGCTAAATATTCTGAGGGAAACTTGTCGCAGGGTCATTCAGTGTGGAACATAGGGAGAAACAATCAACATATATGTGAGCTGAGAATGAAATTCTGTCTGAATACAATATCTACACATAAGGTAGATCTTATCTATTCCAAGCCTATAAAATCAAAAGACTGATTGTCAGATTCTTCTGTCATAAAGCTGCTTATGAAACAATCCTTCAGAATTTTTTGAACTGGTTTAAGGTTAATAACCCTTATGTTTATCACACAAAGACTCAAGAAGAATTACATTACATAAATTTAATAAATCTAAGTCGGTCTTTTAAAATTAGTGCCCTATATGACTTCTCCCTCCCTTACTTATAGTTCCAGTGGTTGCTTTAGGAATTACTTCACTTAATATGAAGATTAAACATTGTATAAGATTTCTGGATGTATCCTTGCAGGTTCTTTTTGCTACCTTTTCCTGATTTTACTTTTTCCTTGCAACCTTTGGAAGAGCATGTAAGTCTTGCACACACCTTTTATCATAAGGATACACGTTGTTTAGATGCTAGTATCCCCAGTTACTCAGTGTGACTAACTATCTTGTTTCATTTTGAACAGAGGTAGCATGTCACTTGATGACATTGTTCATCTCATTTCATTGATAAGTGACCAATGTTTCTCAGTGTCCTCATGCCACTGCTCTGCCTTTTGTATTCTTCAAAAGTTTTAAGCAGAGTTGACTTTGGCACTTCATGACACAGTCTGAAGTCCCACGATCAATGACACGCAAGAGGGGCGGTGAATTGGGTAATTACAAAAATTAACAAAACCTTAGCCGATTTAAACAAGTGTAAAGAACAGCAACAAAGAAGTTCAGATCTATATAGAAACTATTAGATCTAATAGAATCTATCATACACAACGGATCCTTGGTACCGTGGCAGAAACATGAATCCGAAAATTCTACTCACGCAAAGTGTTATCTTCCTGACAAGGTTTGCCTTGTCGATCCGAACTCACCTTTTAATATACCAGAGATCTGATGTGAAGATGATAAGTTGTGCTAGATCTAACTCAAGAGATACAAAAGATCTAATCTACGTGTGTGCTTGCACAGAATGGAGATAGGAGAAAAGGATCAAACCACACAAGAGACAATGATTTTTAGGTGGTTCAGATGCAACAATGGTAACCTACGTCCACCCCTCACAAACTGTGAGGATTCACACACTATCTTGTAAGGGATTACAAGATCTGAACACACACACACACACACACACACACACACACACACACACACACACACACACACACACACACACACACACACACACACACACACACACACACGTAGGGAGGTAGTAACTCCCACGAAGGTGTAAACACACCGAAGCACACACAAATCTGACCGAAATCAAACACACACACACGGATCTGAAAAGATCCACACACACACACAAATGTTTAGAGATTACAAAATGCACACTCTTGAAGCTCAGGGAATACGGAAGAAGAAACACAAAAGAAAAACTCCGATTTAAGCTCCCCCTGAGTAGATGATGAAGATTTTGGATGAAGTATGAATCTCCACTTGATTTGGGGTTGATAGGCTTCAGATTGATCTTGAAAAGCTTGAGATGGATGAAGAATTCCTGGATGAAGCATAGTTCACAGAGCTACAATAGCAATCTTCTTTCTCCCCTTGACAGTATCCTTGATCTCCCTTGAGTGATTAGGGTTTCTTTACCCTAAGAGGTGTTTTTATAACACTTGAATGGTCAAGGACAGGCCAAGACACAGATCAACAATTCCAGGGATGTCTGGAGACTTTTGGGATTAAAAAATCCTTGATGGATGCTTTCACCTCGTGAAGAAAATAAAGTCAAAGAAAGGGGCTTCGAAGGGTTCGGTCGACCGGATAGGGCTTGGCGGTCGGCCTAACTTTTATAGGTTGGAAGCTTTTGAGCGCTGGGAGAATCGGTCGATTGGTCCAGTGGGGGCGGTCGACCGAACTCTGTAATTTTACAGAGTTTTCAACTCTGGAAGATTAGGTCGATCGCCTCTGATGGCCAGGTCGACCGAACTCTGAAAAACCTGCAGAAATAACATTATTAGCCCATAAATCATATCCTTATAAAATATACTTTAAGACCACACTTTGTTCCATTCAATTTGAGTTGGTTTCGACTCATTCTGGGCTTTTCAAAATATGATCCTTTTGAGTGTAGTCTTGTGATAAAAGAATAGCTTTGAGAGCCTATATGAGCACTGACATCTGTGAGAATGGATGCACTTAAACCGTTTGCCATACCGGGGTTTTGTTATCATCAAAATCACCTGGAGAAACTCAACAATCTCCCCCTTTTTGATGATGATAAAACTCTAGACTTTTAAGTGCGTTTGTGTGCTATTTAGGCGAATAGGGAACTTGCAAAACATTGCATTCAATCCGCGCAAGGATCCACATGATTCTTGTACGAGGCGGAGTTTACACTCACGCATAGTGAATGATTTCAGACTGGCTAGCCCATCTTTCATCCGACACCATTTGATATACAAAGAACCAATCAAAATCGATAATCCACAAGCCGATCAAACCAGATAATCATTTCATTAAGCCACATCCACTTAGGCCATTCAACCATTTTATTTGCCAAATAGAGAGGAAATAAAAGATATGAACCAATCAAGTAATGTCAAATACCAAGTGCATTCTTTTCATCATTTCATACCATTAGTTCAGTACAAGTACATTGATGCTTGAGAGAATGCAGGACATCTCGACGCAAGGCAAACACAAATGCAAGACTGACAAACACAAATGCAAGACTGACTCACAAAATGAACCTCACAAATGAGCATACACACAAACATAGAGACACGCATGCATAAGCTATATAGACTTGCACTTAACTACTTTTTAACTACTTCTCCCCCTTTGGCATCATCAAAGAGGGGATGGGTTACAGAAAAGTGGACGCAAAAAGGAAACTGCAAGACCCAACATTAATCACCAAAGAGATGAACCAGAAGCTCCTTAGATGCCATCTGCAGGAGATGGAGGATCTTGGCCAGGTGGAGGGCCGTGGCCAGAGTTGCTGAGATGATGGATGATGGAGTTAAGAAGGTCATCCTGGCTTAGCATGTGGTGCTGGATACCGACGAGAGAACGGGAGGTAGTGTGGAAGGCTTCGTGAGTGTCTTCATGGCGAGTAGAGAGAGTGGCCATGTTATGAGTGACGGCAGCCAAGGAGTTGGATAAGATAGCCATCTGGCCGTGCATTGATTCAAGTAAATTACCAATGGAGGCAAAGGATGTATCAATGTTACTCCCAAAGGTAGACAGTTGCTCCCCAAAGGTATCCACCTTAGTTTCTATGCTAGTGAGCTGCCTATCAAAGCCCTCAAAGTCTGCCCAACATGGCTATCCAGCACCCTGAGATGAAGACTCCCCGTGAAAGAACTGTGATGGAGGCAGCACATCTGTTGCATAGTGAGGAGGAGGTGGGGGTGGTGCTGCAGCCTACTTCTGTTGTTGTTCCTCTTGTTCCTCATCCTCAGATTCTTATTCTTCTCCATAGATCGGCACATTTCTACGTAACTCACCATCTGGACCCTTATAGTAGCCAAAATCCGTGAAGAGCTTATGTGTATTATAGATATCATCCTATCTCACTAGAATGGACATCTCATCGGCTAGACTAATCCCAGCATAGAGGAATACGCCAGTCAACTGGGATGCATATGGCAATGATCTTCTCAGTTAGGTACGGCAGGACCCAATCAAATCTTTCATGAGTTGGCCCATATTGACTAATATCCCATTTATAACATGATAGAACAAGAACTTGTGCACTTCGGTCACTTCATTTCTGCTACCACCCTTGGGATAGATGAGGGTGGTGAACATGTGATGCCATATTTGCTATAATGGAGGAAAGTAGTTGGCATTTAAAGTGATAAAGTCACTGACACCACACACATACTCACAACCAGTCATGGCAAGAAAAGTTTCCTCAACGGCGCCATGACCAAAGAGCATATCTGCACCCCTAGCTGAGACTCCTAGGGCACTTTTAAATAAGGTCAGAGTAACTGTAATCTCAACCCCTTTAACTACCATAAAAAGACAGTCATTCCTCTCGATCAGATTTCCATAAAATTGTTGGACAAGGTTGGGATAGTATCTATTATACCGTGTGACAAAATCAACCCAACCATCTTGTATTTCAAAA
Organism: Amorphophallus konjac; assembly: GCA_022559845.1. Taxonomy (NCBI): domain Eukaryota; kingdom Viridiplantae; phylum Streptophyta; class Magnoliopsida; order Alismatales; family Araceae; genus Amorphophallus; species Amorphophallus konjac. The sequence goes on from CM040127.1 coordinate 271,889,541, forward strand.
ACTGCACATAAATCTGGAAGATTTTCATTCACCTCATTGAAATCAACAAGACGGGGGTGCAGCATTGGCCGTGGGGGCAACCGTTGTGCATGTGTAGGTGCAGGAGCCCGTTGACGTGGAGGATCCGGGTCCTCACCTCTCCGGGCACTGGATTCCCCCTGGACAGAACGCCGAGAGCTTCGATGAGGTGGCATCCTAGACTTAAAAACCGCTGTGGAAACCCTTGAATCGCGAACCTCTTCCCTCGGGAGTGGATGGAGACCAGATGACACACCAAGAGATGGCGGAAGAACTATCTTCACAAGCAGGAGCTCAGGGAGTGGCTGCAAGGTCGCACAAGCCGCGGTGGAGATGTCGTCCCGAGACGGTGATGAACATATCGGATTTTGTGCGGATGGAAGAAAGAGGAGGTATTAGGGCTTGAGAGAGGGGTTTGGGGGTGTTTTAGGGTTGGAGAAGGAATGAGAGAGTGAATGGGTGTGAGAGAATGAAGAAATAGGGTTTGAAGTCCCCCTTTAAAAGGGGTTCGGTTGAGGGTCAGCCGGTCCGATTTGCCATATTCGGTCGACCGGACTCGGGCTGGCGATCGACCAGAATGGTCGACCTAGCCCTAATTTCCCCTTTTTTTATAACTCCTTCAACCCTTTTCTTACTTTTTTAAAAAAAAAACTTCACTTGCCCCCCTTTCTTGTGTAGAGAAGAGAAGGAATGATTGATGCTTCTGAGATGACTGCTTTAAGAGCTTTTCTGAAACTCCCCCTCAGAAAGTGCCTCAAATCCCGAGATCAGTGGGTCCACGCTTATTTAATCAAGGAGTATGCGACCTTAGAAAATTTTCAAGAAGGGCTGTATGTATAAATACAATCAAGCATGCAGGGGTATATATACACACATGGTATAGAAAAATAAATACATAGAATATGCTTAAAAATCTACCAGATATGCAAATGAGTTTCTTTGTGTGCAACTTTTAACCTAAGTGCAAACCTAGGTATGTATGCTCTCACCCTTGCACATGCCAAGTTCTCTTCTTATTTTGCTGAATTGTTCTTGATTTAGGGGTTTTGTGAAGATATCAGCTAACCGATTGTGTGTGTCAATGAAATTTAATTCAAAGACCCATTTTCCTACATGATCTCTCAGAAAGTGATGTCGAATATCAATATGCTTTATCCTAGAATGTTGTACAGAATTTTTTGACAAGCTGATTGCACTGGTATTGTCACACAAGATTGGAACACATTTCATTTCAACATCCAAATCAAGCAATTGATTTTTGATCCATAGTACTTGGGCTTCACAACTTTCAGCGGCTACATATTCAGCCTCAACCGTTGAGAGAGCTACTGAATGTTGTTTCTTGGAGGCCCATGAAACTAGACACCCTCCAAGAAATTGATAGTACCCACTAGTACTTTTGCGATCAACAATACATCCGACATAATCCGCATCGGTATATGTAATCAAATTAAATGAACTACCGATGGAAAATCACAAGACAAAGTCTATTGTGCCAATTAAGTATTGAAAAATCCGTTTAACAGCCAATAAATGAGATTCCTTAGGGCATGACTGAAAACGAGCACATAGACATACGCTGTATTGAATGTTAGGATGTCATGCTGTGAGATACAGTAGTGATCCGATCATACCTCGAAATAGTGTGGGATCTACTGTTTTACCATTTTCATCTTTGTCTAACTTCGTGGTTGTAGCCATCTGAGTTGATAGAGGTTTTACTTCTGCCATCCCATATTTCTTTAACAGCTCCAATGTGTACTTAGCTTGATTTATAAAAATGCCTTCATACATTTGCTTCACCTGCAATCCAAGAAAAAATGTAAGTTCACCCATTAAGCTCATCTCAAACTCTCCTTGCATTATTTCTGCAAATTCATCACATAAGGCATTATTAGTAGCTCCAAAAATTATATCATTAACATACACTTGAACTACTAATATGTCTTTACCTGATTTTCTCGTGAAGAGTGTTTGGTCAACCTTACCTCTTTTGAAACTATTTTCAATTAAGAATGAAGTGAGCCTTTCATACGAGGCCCTTGGTGCTTGCTTTAATCCGTACAAGGCCTTCTGCATCTTGTACAAGTATTGTGGATGTTTTGAGTTTTCAAAACTTAGAGATTGTTCTAAAAAAACATCCTCTTTGATGTACCCGTTAAGAAAAGTAGATTTAACATCCATCTGAAATAATTTGAAGTCAAGAGGGCAAGCAAAGGACAAAAGAATCCGGACTGCTTCTAATCGAGCAACCGGTGCAAAAGACTCATCAAAATCAATGGCCATCTCCTGGCTATACTATTTGGCTATAAATCGGGCCTTGTTCCTAACAACCAATCCTGTGTCATTTAGTTTATTTCTAAAAATCCAACGGGTTCCAATTACAGGATGATTCTTGGGATGAGGCACGAGAGAACACACTTCATTTTTTTCGAACTGGTGTAGCTCTTCATGCATAGCCTGAATCCATGATTCATTTTGAAGAGCTTCATGAACATCCTTAGGCTCTTCTTGTGAGATTAAGGCCATCAAATCCTCTTCTTCCACTTGCCTTAGTGAAGATCTAGTTCTTACCCCATCTTCAGTATTACCTATGATGTTTTCAGCGGGGTGATCTTTTAAGAACATGGAGGAGCTTGGCAAGTCGAGGTGTTGCACTTACTGTTCTTGAAGTGTCTCAATTGATGGATCTTCATCCTTTTCATCCTTACTGGAAGTTCCTTCCATTGGTTCATCCTTAACTTTAGATGATCCAGCATCAGTTGGATGTTTAGGAGCTTCATCTGCATCCAAGGTAGAAGAAATTTGATTTGTTAGTTTTAATTTAGATTCATCAAAAATAACATGAGGACTTTCTTCAACAACCAAAGTCCTTTTATTAAATAATCTGTAAGCTCTAGAGTTTAATACATAACCTAGGAGGATTACTTTGTCACTCTTTTCATCAAACTTACCTAGGTTAGACTTACCGTTATTCAGGATGAAGCATGGGCATCCAAAGGGTTTAAAATAGGAAATATTTGATTTCTTACCCATGTAGAGCTCATATGGGATTTTCTTCAAAATGGGCCTTACCATTGCCCTGTTGATGATGTAGCATGTTGTACTTACCGTCTCAGCCCAAAAGTATTTGGGTAGGGAGTTCTCACTTAACATGGTCCGTGCTATGTCTATCAAGGTTCTATTTTTTCTTTCCACTACTCCATTTTGTTGAGACGTCCTGGGTGATGAGAAGTTGTGCATATATCCTTGCTCTTGGTAAAAACTACTGAATTCATGATTTTCAAACTCACCACCATGATCACTTTGGATTGTGGTGATGAGGTATCCTTTATCATTTTGGATTTTTCTGTAAAATACTTGAAACTCCATCAAGGCATCACTCTTATTGGTTAAAAATAGCACCCATATAAATCTGGAGTAATCATCAATAATCACAAATCCATAAGATTTTCCTCCTAGGCTGGATATCCTAGTGGGACCAAAAAGATCAAGGTGCAGTAGTTGTAAAGGCCTAGCGGTAGAAACAATATTTTTATTTTTGAAAGAGATGCGTGTTTGCTTGCCTTTTGTGCAAGCCTCACATATCTTATCACTTTCAAATTTTAATTTTGGCAAACCATTTATCAAGTCATGTCTAGACAATTTGGAGATTACTCCAAAACTAGCATGACCTAGTCTTCGGTGCCATAGCCATGCATTGTCATGGTTGTTTGCTACCAAGCACATATCATCACCGAAAACATCATCAAGATCAATAGTATATACATTGTTGTTCCTTTTGTCGATGAATCTGATTTCATTAGAGATTTTATTCATGACAAGGCAGTGAGTTTCATCAAAAATAATTTTAAAACCCTTGTCAACAAATTGGCTTATGCTCAATAGGTTATGATTCAAGCCTTTCACTAAAAGGACATTTTCAATCAAGATTTTAGAATTCTTAACTATGCTGTCAATTCTAATTATTTTACCTTTGTCCTTTCCACCAAAGGCAACTGAGCCTCCGTCCTTATCTTGCAGAGTAGAGAACACCTTCTTGTCCCCTGTCATATACCTTGAGCAACCGCTGTCTAGGTACTATCTGCTCCCCCTAGCTTCAAGGCATATCTACAAGAAATAAAATTCTCATCCAATTGATTTTGGTGCCCAAACTAATTTGGGTCCAGGAGAGTTAGTCCAATTCTGCATATATCTTTTCTTGGTCCAAGCAGCATGGTTTCTTTGTGTGTTTTGTCTGAACCAACAATTAGCAATAATATGACCAAATCTACCACAATGAAAGTAATTGATATTTGAAAATCTTTTTTGGTATTTGTGTGGTTTAGATTGAACATGTATTTGCTTAGTGTGTGAGCATGATGCACAGTTATCGTTCTTATCATGAACAAAGGAAGTTGTGATCTTATTTTCAAAAGAGTTTTTGTTATGGGGAATGTACCCCAAACCTTCTTTTTGGAAATTAACATTAACTCCCAACAAGTTATCTAAGTTTTGTTTGCCTTTGAGAAACCTAGATAAGGTGGACTGCAGTTCAGCCACCTCTTCGTTCAAGCTCACATTCTTCTTTTCAAGTTTTGAATTTGTGGATTTCAGAACTTCTTCTTCATTTTTCAATTTTTCAAAACTCTTTTCCATTTCAGACATTTTACACACCAATTCAACTTTAATTTTCTCAATATCTAAAATTATTTGAAGCAAGCTTTTTTTTTCTTCTATTAATTCAAACCATTCTTTTTCGAGTTTTTCAAACTTAACAGAAGAGTCCTCATGAGTTAAATCTTCAAGTTTCTTTTTGAGGTATTTATTCTCAGATTTGATTTTCTTGTATTTTGTATACAACTTTTCATATTCTGACTCTCATTGTTCATTTGAAATAAAATCAGGATCAAAATTTTACCTCGACTGAGTCATCCTCATGTGCCATGAGGCATAGACTTTCCACGAGTTGTTCTAGCTCCTCTTCGGACTGCTCATCCTCTTCGTCGCTCCATGTGACGACCATAGCTTTTGGCTTTCTTAATTTTTCTTTCTTGAACTTTCTTTTCAGATCTGGGCACTCTCCTCTCATGTTCCTGGGCTTCTCGCATTCATTGCAAATAACATTATTAGACTTGCTCGGCTCACCCTTATCTTGAAAGGACTTCCTTTGCCCCTTTCTGAAATTTCCTTGAAAATTCTTCTTTCTTCTCAAAAATTTCTTTACTTGGTGGGTCAGCATAGCCAACTCTTCTTCTTCATTACTCCCTTCGCTAGACTCCTCTTCTTGGGAGTCGTCGTGAGACTAGTTGGCTTTCAAGCCCATAGTTTTCTTCTTTTTAGATTCTTCCTCCGATGTTCTCTTCATGTTTATCTCATAGGTCATCAGTGACCCTATGAGCTCGTCCAAGGAGAGTGTGGATAGATTCTTTGAATCTTCAAGAACCGTGACTTTTGTGTGCCACGCAGGTAGAAGGGATCTCAATACCTTCCTCACAAGTTCGGAGTTAGTGTACTCCTTCCCAAGGCCTTTGAGACCATTGGTAATCTCTGTTAACCTCGCGAATATTTCTGAGATCGTCTCTTCTGGCTTCATTCTAAACAACTCATAATCCCTGACCAGCATGTTGGCTTTGGTTTCCTTGACTTCAGAGGTTCCTTCATAAATAAGCCGCAGCTTGTCCCACATTTCCTTTGCTGAGCTGCACATAGAAACATGAGAGTATTCATTAGGATGAATGGCACATTACATGATATTCATGGCATTAAAGTTCACTGTGGATTTTTTAATATCCTCAGGGTTCCACTTGTCTTCATTTTTAGAAAGCTCATATGGGCCCTTGTCCACCACCCTCCAAATTTCGTACTCTTGGGCTCTCAGAAAAACATGCATTCTATTTTTCTAATAGGAGTAATTCGAGCCGTCAAAGTATGGAGGACGGTGGATTGAGTGACCCTCAAGCATCATTCCCTTGTTGGCCATTGATCTGGAACTTACTCTAGATTATTAGATCTGAAAAACATAGAGCCTTAGCTCTGATACCAATTGAAGTCGCACAATCAATGACACCCAAGAGGGGGGGTGAATTGGGTAATTACAAAAATTAACAAAACCTTAGCCGATTTAAACAAGTGTGAAGAACAGCAACAAAGAAGTTCAGATCTATATAGAAACTATTAGATCAAATAGAATCTATCATACACAAGGGATCCTTGGTACCGTGGCAGAGATATGAATTTGAAAATTCTACTCACGCAAAGTGTTATCTTCCTAACAAGGTTTGCCTTGTCTATCCGAACCCACCTTTTAATAAACCAGAGATCTGATGTGAAGATGATAAGTTGTGCTAGATCTAACTCAAGAGATACAAAAGATCTAATCTACGTGTGTGCTTGCACAGAATGGATATAGGAGAAAAGGATCAAACCACACAAGAGACAACGATTTTTAGGTGGTTCGGATGCAACAACGGCAACTTACGTCCACCCCTCACACACTGTGAGGATTCACACACTATCTTGTAAGGGATTACAAGATTTGAACACACACACACACACGTAGGGTGGCAGTAACTCCCACGAAGGTGTAAACACACCGAAGCACACACAAATCTGACAGAAATCGAACACACACACATGGATCTAAAAAGATCCACACACACACACACACACGAATGTTTAGAGATTACAAAATGCACACTCTTGAAGCTCAGGGAATATGGAAGAAGAAACATAAAAGAAAAACTCTGATTTAAGCTCCCCTGAGTAGAAGATGAACATTTTGGATGAATCTTGAATCTCCACTTGATTTGGGGTTGATAGGCTTCAGATTGATCTTGAAAAGCTTGGAGATGGATGAAGAATTCCTGGACGAAGCACTGTTCACGGAGCTACAATAGTAGCCTTCTTTCTCCCCTTGACAGCCTCCTTGATCTCCCTTGAGTGATTAGGGTTTCTTTGCCCTAAGAGGTGTTTTTATAACACTTGAATAGTCAAGGATAGGCCAAGACACAGATCCATAATTCCAGGGATGTCTGGAGACTTTTGGGATTAAAAAATCCTTGATGGATACTTTCACCTTGTGAAGAAAACAAAGTCAAAGAAAGGGGCTTCGAAGGGTTCGGTCGACCGGATAGGGCTGGGCGGTCGACCTAACTTTTACTGGTTTGAAGCTTTTGAGAGCTAGGAGAATCGGTCGACCGGTCCAGTGGGGGTGGTTGACCGAACTCTGTAATTTTATAGAGTTTTCAGCTCTGGGAGATTAGGTCGGCTGCCTCTGATGGACAGGTCGACCGAACTCTAAAAAATCTGCAGAAATAACATTGTTAGTCCATAAACCATATCCTTATAAAATATATTGTAATACCACACTTTGTTCCATTCAATTTGAATTGGTTTTGACTCATTCCGGGCTTTTAAAAATATGATCCTTTTGACCGTAGTCTTGTGATAAAAGAATAGCTTTGAGAGCCTATATGAGCCCTGACATCTATGAGAATGGATGTACTTAAACCGTTTGCCATACCGGGATTTTGTTATCATCAAAATCAGCTGGAGAAACTCAACACAGTCCACTTTACTTCAAAGGTAAGGGGACATGGTTTCTCAGTGGACCATTGTCATTGCTTTGTTATATACTGCCCTTGGGGATTTTTAGATTGATTCCAATGTTTAATAACAATACTTAGATAAAAGTATATGCCAAAAGTTACCTCTGTACTTTAAGTTGTTAGGTCTAGAGAAGGGTTTTAGGATAGAAATTTTCAAAGGCTGATTTTGTTTTGTTAAAGTTGTATTTAGTTATTTCCAAGCCTTTTAGCAATGTACTCTAAAAATTATTAACCCTAAACCTTCAAATTATCTAGGGCTTTCACAGAGCTTTATGAAAGAAGATTCTTATTTTAATTTTCTCTGAAACATGCAGCTATGAATAGATAAAGATCTCCTCCTGAATCTAAATTCATTCTTCAAGAAATCAGAATTTTGATGGATGAGAAGGACGGCCACATCTTCCAAAGAGGTGTGTAAACATTGCGACAAGGCTGGCAATAAGGCCGAGGAATGCTGGAGAAGATTGTGAGCTTGTCTTCGTTGCGGGAGCCATGATCACCGGATTCTCGACTGCCCTCTACTTAATGATCAAGCCGGGGACGAGAAGCACCCGGTGAAGAAATAAGCACGTCTCCAAGCTCTTCAAGAGGCGGAGCAAGATGGAAGTGGACTTGTGGAAGGTACATTGAAGATTTGTTCCAAGTCTGCTCGTGTCTTGTTTGATACCGGCGCGACACATTCTTTTATTTCTAAGAAATTTGTAGATCCATTACCTATGGAACCGAGGTGGATAGATCTAGTTATTTCAACTCCTCTAGAAAACGAATCCGAGATTTCACACCATTATCTAAATTGTGAAGTTATGGTAAAAGGAAAATTCTACCTGTCGATCTGATATGCTTAGATATGGATGGGTATGATGTCATACTAGGAGCCGATTGGCTATCCACACACAAGGCAATTGTAGATTGTCGAAACAGCAAGGTAACTTTTAAGGATTTCCCGAAACTTGTTTATACTAGTCCACAGAATCGAAACAAGTCACCCCTTATTTCGGCCCTCCGAACTAGTAAGCTCTTAAGAAAAGGATGTGTGGCTTTCATAGCATTTTTGTCTGCCACGGAAGTTAAGGAGTCTAAGATAGAAGACATCCAAGTGGTTCGAGAGTTTCCCAACGTATTCCCAGAAAACTTGCCCAGATTACCCCCACAAAGAGAAGTGGCCTTCACCATCGACCTGGACCCCGGAGCTGGTCCGGTTTCTAAGGCACCTTATAGGATGTCGTCTGTCGAGCTCAAGGAATTAAAAGAGCAATTGATGGAGCTTTTGAAGAAAGGATACATCAGGCCGAGCACTTCCCCATGCGGAGCGCTTGTACTGTTTGTAAAGAAGAAAGATGGATCGATGAGACTCTGCATCGACTATGGACAGTTGAACCACCTTACTATCAAAAACAAGTGTCCACTACCGAGGATCGATAAATTATTTGATCAAATATCTGGAGCCAAGTATTTCTCAAAAATTGATCTCAGGTCAGGATATCATCAATTAAGAATAAAAGATGAGGATATTTGCAAAATGGCATTCCGGAGCAGGTATGGGCATTACGAATTTATTGTTATACCTTTTGGACTAACAAATGCCCCTGCAGTCTTTATGCAGTTGATGAACAGTATATCTAGGCCTCACCTAGATCAATTCATAGTGGTCTTTATTGATGATATACTGATATATTCAAAGATCGAAGAAGAACATGAAGAGCATTTGAGGATTTCATTGCAAATCTTGAGGAAGAATCAACTCTATGCCAAGCTTAGTAAATGTGACTTCTGGCTCAAGGAAGTATCTTTCTTAGGGCATGTGATTTCAAATGAGGGGAATTATGTTGATCCATCGAAAGTCGAGGCTGTAAAGAATTGGGAAAGACCTACAAATGCAACTAAAATCTGAAGCTTCTTAGGCCTAACTGGCTATTACAGGCGATTCATCAAGGACTTCTCCAAGATCGTTGTTCCTCTTACTAGGCTGACCCGCAAGGAGATTCCTTATAAGTGGGGCGAAGACTGTGAGAAAAGTTTTCACGCCTTGAAGGATCATCTGACAACTACCCCAGTATTAGCATTACCTATTGAAGGAGAGAAGTTCGAGGTATACACCGATGCGTCTGGTATTGGCCTCGGATGTGTGTTAATGCAATAAGGGAGAGTCATTACTTACTCTTCCAGACAATTAAAGAAGCATGAGGAGAACTACCCGGTGCATGACTTAGAATTGGCCGCAATAGTATTTGCTTTGAAGATCTGGAGACACTATCTCTATGGAGAATAGTTTACCGTGTACTCCGATCACAAGAGTCTCAAATATCTATTTTCTCAAAAAGAATTGAATATGAGACAAAGGCGTTGGCTAGAATATCTCAAGGATTTTGACTTCACAAGGCAATATCATCCTAGAAAGGGTAATCCTGTAACTGATGCCCTCAGTCGAAAGTCGAGAGCGCTATTGGCCAAATGTATGATCCAAGAGTGGAAAATGCTGGAGCAATTCACTAAGCTTAACATAAGTATGGACAAGGAGAGAGAGTGTATTACTCTATCACACATGAAAATACAACCGGGTTTACTCTTCGAAATGAAATGACTTCAAGACAATGACCCGGTGCTGGTAGAAGTTAAGGGCAAGTTAGAAGAACAACCTGATTTCAAGCTAGCATCAGATGAAATATTATTGTTCCAAGAAAAGACTTGTGTACTAGATTGTCCAGAATTGTAAAAGAAACTTTTAGAAGAAACTCACCGATCAAGGTACACAATTCATCTCGGATCAATCAAGATGTACCAGGATTTGAAACAGACCTTTTGGTGGCCTAACATGAAAAGGGAGGTAGCGAACTTTGTTTCTCGCTGTCTCACCTGCCAACAGGTTAAGGCAGAACACCAAACGCCTGCTGATAAGCTACATCCTCTGGACATTCCCAAGTGGAAGTGGGAGGATATTGACATGGATTTCATCATAGGATTGACTAAATCCAAAGGTGGACATGATGGAATATGGGTCATCATAAATCAATTGACCAAGTCAGCTCACTTCTTGCCTATAAAGAGCCAATGGTCAGTCGATGTTCTAGTTGCCTTGTACATCAAAGAAGTTGTCAGACTACATGGAGTTCCTGTTTTGATCATGTCTGACCGAGACCCGCGCTTCACTTCTCATTTCTAGAAGGGTCTATAGCATTCGTTGGGGATAAGACTCGCGCTTCAACTCAACTTTAGTATAGCCTTTCATCCTCAAACGGATGGTCAGACCGAGAGAACGAATCAAGTTGTGGAAGACATGCTACGAGCTTGTATCATTGATTTCGGTGGAAGCTGGCATGATCACTTGCCCCTGGTCGAGTTTGCATATAACAATAGTTACCAGGCGAGTATCCAAATGACACCTTTTGAAGCATTATACGAAAGGAGTTGTCGATCACCACTATGCTGGGACGAAGTCGGAGAAAAGCAACTTCTAGGCCCGGACATGGTAAGAGACACCACTGAGAAGATTCACCTCATTAGGGAAAGACTCAAGATGACTCAGTCTAGGTAAAAGACGTATGCTGATATTAGAAGGAGAGACCTCAAGTTTCAAGTTGGAGATCACGTCTTTCTTAAGGTTTTCCCAGGCCGAGACATTAGAAGATTTGGTGTTAAGGGCAAGCTTACAGCAAGATATATCGGTCCCTTCGAAGTGCTAGAAAGAGTTGGCGAGGTTGCCTATCGGATCGCCTTGCCACCGCAGCTATCCGAAGTACACAATGTATTCCACATTTCTATGCTCAAGAAGTATGTTCATGATCCGTCTCACGTCATAGATCATGACAACCTGGTGATACAAAAGGATCTCACATATGAACAAAAGCCTTTGAAGATCCTTGAAAGCGAGGTTCGTGCACTAAGGAACAAGATGATTCCCATGGTAAAGGTTCAATGGAGCAAGTGCTCAGAACAAGAAGCCACATGGGAGACTGAAGAATCTATAAAGAAGAGATTTCCCGACTTATTTTTAAAATTGTAAGTATTCTGCACCCTCCATGTCTATGTGAATTTGAATTTGGGGACCAAATTCTTTTAAATGGGGGAGGGTATAATACCCCAAATAAATATATGTGGGTATAATAGAATGGAAATGAATTTAAAGATTTACAAAACCCAAAATATACTACAAGCCCAATTGCAAAAGCCTTTAACAAACCTAAATGGGACCTTAGCCAAATAAACTAGGACCCAATTAGGCTTTCGTAAGACTTTCATGAGCCCTTATTAGTTTAAGAATATATATAGTGTTTGGGTGGACCTTTGGCCCATAATACTTCCCCATGCCAGAAGGGGGCATGGGATATATATATATATATATATATATATATATATATATATAAATATATTGGAGGTTATTTTATAAAGGCCAAACCCCATCACGTTCAAAGCTGGGATTAGGGTTTTGTGACCAACCGGGAAGGAGGCTGTAGATTAGGATGGGAAGAGATTAACATGGGAAACTCTAAATTTTTTATGATTCTTGTGTAGAAAGGTTAATTCCCATTAGGTTTCTAACCTTTGGATCGCTCAAAACTCTATAAATAAGCACTCTTTTCCATCGAGTTTCGCTACTACTGCTGCTCATATTGATCCTTTGGCATCGACGTTGCCCATCGTGCTGCTACAGTGGTGTGGTGAAGAAGGAGCTCTTCCTCCTACTTCTTCTTCTTCCTTCATCGCTACTGTGCATCGCTTCTTCCCTGGCTACTGTTGTTGTTCCTCTGCTGCTCGCGTGCGAAGCTACTGCTGCTTCATCCTTCTTCGTATCCTTGCTGAACGAGGAATGTGAAGAAGCCACTGCTTCTTCCTCTGAAGCTTCATCTTCTTCTTCCTACTACCCATGTGAAGGAGAAAGGCTGCATATTACTCTCCTTCCTTCATCGATTCGAGCTGCAGTTGCTGCTTGTTGCCTGCTACTGCTGCTTGTTCACGTTGTAGTTGCTGCTGCTAACTCTTATCTTCATCTGTTTCTGTCGTTCAGATCAAAGGTAGGTGTTCTCAAGATACGAAGCCCAACATGATAATCAAAGTAAATCCATGCATATAGGTCGTCTAGCATCTATTCCATGACTGCCGTTGGAGTTTTATGAAGTTTTATTGAGTTTTTACAAATAGCGACCAGCGCATGGGCGCTTATTGAATGAACGCCCGTGCGAACGGTCGCCAAATTTATAGATATAGCGACTGTATCCAGGGCGTAGTTTAATGAGCGACCTTGCGCCAGCCACTAATTCTTTTAGTGAAATTAATAAATACCACGTGTTAAAATTTAATATCTATGAAACATAGTGTTAAAAATTCTACATGAGCATGATTCTGGAACCTTTATATTTTTCTCTGTCTATTCATGTCCTTACTTTCCTGATTATGTAAACTCAAAGTTTATGAACAATACCATGCGTCTAGGATTGTATCTGCCCAATGTGTAGCATCAAACAAAGAATGAGCGACAGTCACGTAGTCACTATTTAAAGAATGAGAGCCCCTATACGGTGGCGTGGATTTGTAAAATAATTAGTAAAAATGAAATATATGGAAATTATGATTCTACGACATGACAATAGATGTTGTTTAAAGATTGGGCACCATTGTAAATGGTCATCAATTAGAATTAAAATATGTCAATTCTGTAAAATTAGAAGAATTAGCGCCCGTTAATAGAGTCGCTAATTCTTAGTGATTTTAAATTGGATTTCTGTAAATATAAGAGTGAGCGACCTTTCAGAAAGCCACTGTTTCTGGATATAGTGACCTCTGAATGGACGCCAATTTCCTGTCTCTTAGTTTCCTCGTGTTTCTAACCCACATCACGGGTTTACTTGGCACTCTCATCTCACATCCGTAAATGGAGTCCCTATTTTGGTTTCTATAGATTACACACTAAATTTTTGGTGATGATTGGACCCTCCACAGGATATTCCTTCCTTTGGACTGGTACTCTCTTCATTGAGACCTCCGTAAGTCTACGCTAGCCTTGGATTCTCTCAAGGCAGCCGAGCAGGTTGTACCTTAAAAACCCTGGAACCCTTACTTGTCAAGTCACTCTGAAGAAACATGATGCATTAGCCCTCATAGACCTGCTGTTTCTGGCCTCTTTTGGGAAGTCTGTTCTGTTAGTAATTAGCGACCAGGCCTTGGGCCCCAAAAGGAATTGGTGACCTGACCACTGGCGCTATTTCACTTATTTAGCGACCTGAACCTGGACACTATTTCATCGAGCATGTACTGTTCACAGGAATGAGCGACCTCGCATGAGGGCGCTATTTCTATAATTGATGGCAACTGAGTAGACGCCTGTGACGACCCAGACTCTGAATACTAGGTAAACCCAATACCACTTGGAACCTGTGAGGCCTCCCAAGAGCGAAAAAACTCCGAAGGGATAGAAAGGTGTGTGAAAGTACATTGAACTTCCAGATATAACAAAATTTCAATGATCAGGATTGCTAAAGTAGCAAAAATAAAATTACATTTTCTATAACAAATTAAAACTAACAGAGTCCAGTCCAAAGAAAGATAAGTACAATCTAACAAGAAGGGAAATGTACCCTCAAGTCGAGGGAAGCCCGACACTAGCAACGCTGGCAACAGAACTACCGCACAGTGGAACTCACAGCACGAGGAAGCATAGCTCCACCTGAAAAGTCAGGGGTGAGCCTCCTATTAGTGGCTCAGAAGGGATCCCGCAGAACCCTACCTCGAAACACGAAGTAACAGCAGTGCTACACTAAAGCAAAGCAGTAACAAAGTAGGAGCAGGAATAGCAAAAGTAAAGAGGAAAGCCGTAACACTGGAACACGACAGCCGAAGGAATCTCGGCCCTCTAAACTACTCCAAGCAACAACAGAAAGGCGAACCCCGATCTCACAAAGTCAGGCGTTATTGATCCATCGTCAAATCACGAAACCCAATCATGAAAAGCCTACCAAAATAGGTAAAGCCTCCCAAATACCTACACAGTCAAAGGCACGAACATACATGAGCTCACCGTCGTGTACGCTACACAAGACTAGACCTCGAGTGAAGCCACGCACAGGCTACTCGAAAATCGGTCATGAAAACACAAGTCACAAGAGTCATGCGTCAAGTGACAGAAGCACCTCCTCACTAGAAGAATAGCCAGATGCGTCCACTGACGTCTTACACTGCGCCTCAGGTATCTCATACTCGCCTGGATCGGTGATAACTGAGACACTCACCAAGAACCAAGGAACTACGGTAACGAGTGACTAGTCAGGGTCACGTCCGTCGGCGCTCGTCCAACCGCCCCTGACCACGTGTGCAAACACAAGTCCAATGCTTTGAGCCAGGCCTCTAGCTAGATTTCCCCCGAGTAGGACGCTACCGCAAAGCAAGGGGGCCCATGGAAACTAGCCTAAAAATCGTCTATCGGGAACTTCCCCGCCACCACTCCCAGGTGGGCCGACACACCGGAAGGTGTCGTCAGGCTACGACTAGTGGAGGTTCACTAGACACAAAGACTCCAAAATAGCAAACACCGAAGTACAGACAGTGTAAGCACACACCTATCACACGTAATATGAGCATAGTGTAGTACACCACTGCAACCAGACTCAGGACATTCAACTAGACCTGCGGATAATGATCGTTGAGTCACAAGACTCGGGTCAAGATCGTCGCACATCATAGCAACACGCTGTTAATCAGCCTAGTCCCTAAGCCAAAATCGACGATAAAACACATTAATCATGAGTCCTTGGCCTCGAGCCACACAACAGACTCACAATTTTGCATAACATGAAACACGGAACATGAGGAATCACCATGACCCTTAAAACACATGGCACACACATCGAGGTAAGACACTACCTCTAAGTGCCCAAAACCAATGTCTTGATCCTCACAGGATAGATGAGACACTCACGAGGTCACGTGTCAACCACTGGGTCACAACCGGGTTGACCAAAAACCATAATAACCCTCGAATAACACAAAACACTACTCGGTATAATGGCCCTCTCAGACACCCTATAACACGGTCACATCCCTCATAGGACGTCCAAGACATCCACAGAACAGTGGGCTAACCAAGGGGTCAAAGCCACATTAATCGGAAAGACACAATACACACTGCTCGGGATAGAACCACCTCTCCGGGATCTTTTGACACACATATGGCTCTCACAAGGTAGGACACCGAGAGCATCCATCAAGCCACAAGCCTACACGGCATCGAATCTTGGGTCCACTAGAGCCCGAGAGAACTTAAACAAAACACGAGAAACAACAAGGCATTAACGCGCTCCAATCCTATAGCGCGATATTAACATGCTATTTAGCTCAAGCGCAACAATACCAGAACTCACGAGATCACGCTCACCAACCATGGCACGATGAACAAGATCGCGCCTACCTTGAGTAGCGCATTCCCAACCACCAATGAGGATCGCGCTCATTACATGTAGCACTTTCTTCCTCTCCGCGCTCATATCCTATAGTGCGTTCCAAATCGCTTGAAGCAGGTCACCCTCGCTGCCTGTAGCGCGTTTAACAGGATCGTGCTCAGTCCCTATAACGCGTTCCTTAACCGACCTACTGCTCATCTCCGACACGGATCGCGACCCATCGTTGCAGCGCGTTCCCTGATAACGCGACGCACACGAATAGCGCGTTCCCGTCACGGAGCTAAAATCAAAAAATCCACAGAAAAAGCCTATTTCAACGCCCCAATCATCGCCAGAATGACGGGAATACAACCCTAATCACATCGCCAGCCTCCCACAACCCGGAAGGGGGCCAAACCACGCACAAAAACACTAAAAACAGGTGATTCCCACGAATCGACGCAAAACGAATCACGTGGACAACCGGGCTCATACCGGCTCTGATTCTCAACCAAATACAATGAAACTGGCGGGGATGAATTCCCAACATGCCAGGGGTTCGAATGGAACCAATTAGGTTAGAAATTGTCGCCTGAAACGGCGAACTCGGCTCACACCCCCCGAACATGCTTTCGCCCGAAACGAAGCAAAACCCGCTCGTTCTCACACCGTTCGGCTCCAAATTGCGAGAGAGCGCAGGAAAAGAGTAGGGCATCTATCTCCCTACCTCCACCGAAGATCTCATGCACCGAAACGGCCACGATACTCTGAAAACCATCACACGAGCCCACGCCGGCTTTGAATCCACCGAACGGGATCGCGCCAACACCACGCTCTAATCTTCACGCCAGCACACTCCTGACCACCTCCACGGCATCCCCGGACCCCCTCCATCTGTAGCCAGAGCAGAGGGGGTGAGAGGAGAGAGAACAGAGGGGGAGAGAGTGAACGGCGGGAGAGAAGAGAGAGGAGAGAGGTGAGGGAATAAAAGGAAAATAAAATAGGAAACTATGCAATTTTCTTAAAATCTGATTTTGGCACGAAAATCTATAAATTTAGAAAAATATGGAAAAATAGTCTTCGCGATCATCAGATCGAGGACAACGCACCTGTAGTGTCCTTGAGTAGCAAAACTCAAAGGTCAACTCTCCACGAGATTCCGCAAGTTATTCAAGGGAAAAACCCGCGTGGATTGTAAAATACGTATCAGGACCCACAAAAGTGATCCGATAGCTCTCCGATAAAGATCCAAAGAATCCATGATATTACAACGCCAATTACCCAGTTTCATGATGTATCAATTTTTCATATGATTTATCGGTATGTCCTACTTGTTCAAATTCTGTCCTTGAACTCCTTCGTTCGTGAAATCTACCTTGTCATCCTACAATGGCTTCTTCTTGAATTCTATATTAGCTATAACTATAGTGGATGTCTAAAAAGTACATGACTCAATGCTTGCGCATATAGGGCCCGATCTGGTCCTGGGAGGAGCACCGGAAAGTACTTATGCCCTTGAGAGCTATATTGATCACGGTATGGCATTACACCGAAGTGCTTGACTTGCTTGATTGTTGACATTCTACGACTCGTACTTGACTTGACATGACATAGCTTGTGTGGCCCGGAATGGATATTTACTTGCTTGATATTATGATAGCCAATTCACATGACATGACTTGATGTTTACATGACTTGACAAATCTTGGTATACTTCACATGACTATCATGAAATCTTGCTAGTTCATCTCTATTAATTATTGATACTTCACTCTCGTCTTTACCTTGCATACATGCATAGCTATACTTGCATTCATATAACATGTAATCTACTTTAAGCAAGCTTGTACTTGAGATATAATTCCTACTGAGCGTTCGCTCACCTAGTATTTTTCCATATTTTCAGGTAACTCCGATGACGAGAATCAATCGGATGGGAATGGGAACGAGTAAAGAGCGTAGAGCCACCCAGTCATAGAAGCATCTATCTAGTCGTGTCTTTTCCTATTTCTTGAGTCTATCATTATGATTTTCCTCTTTATTGAGTCTAAGTTTGTCATTTGGTATTCTCCTACTTTAAGGATATGTAAGACTATTGGTGTTATTAATAAAGGATTTGGTTTATTATCTTATTTTTGCGCGCTCTGTCTATAAGGTCGAATTCCTTATGCTCTGATTGACATGAATGATATAACTCGTCACGCGTACCGGGTTCCTTCCGTGCTCGGGGTGTGACAGGTTCGATCTTGGGACCTATCAAAATGATTAATTTTTAATTAAGCTCATTTCATCATTGTTCAAATATTTCTTTTGGCCCATTCTTAATTACATTAATTATCATTTGTTGGCTTACAATAATTAGATGGCAATTATCCATATTTTTTATTTTTAAGGGAATTTATTTATTTTAATTATATATTTATTAAAAATCCAGGTTGCTACATCGTCTAACCCCTTAACTTAGGCGAAACACCATCTACTCCCTTCAATCTTAGACTAAACATCGTATAACCTCTTTATTTTGAAATTTCATATAATTAAGCTATTAAAAATTCAAGATGTTACACTCTTATTATAGGTAGGGGTGTTGTGTATGAATGAAGGACTATAACTTTATACTAACTGTGGACAGAAAAGCCCCAAAGGGATTTAATAAACCTCATTTGTCTTTTGTGGTCATAGAGTGACACTTGGTGCTTACCGTGGCCTGAAACCCCAATAAGGAATAACTATGAGATAATTATCCATCATGAGATGATGAATTGATTAGTTAAATCATGATATTATTAAATAATTAATTCAATATTAAATGTCAATGTAGAAAAATTAAGAAGGAGTTCTTAAGTTTAATGGGCCTAAAATTGGACTAATTGTTGGAAAAATATCTTTTCATCAAATTCATAATTTTAGATTATGTCAAAATAAATAATTATTTATCTAATAAATTAAGAGTCCAAGTTTAACCTAAATTCATGTCTCCATGTATATCTGAGATAAAACGTATAGAACATCATCTAAATAAACAAAAGGAACAAGATTAGATCCTAGATTGTCTAATTAAGCATAAGCGTTGGCGATGCGGGAAGTGGTGTAGGTGGAGGTGGTGGCTTCGAAGGAGGTGGGAGGAGGGGGGTTGTAAAGGTGGTGGCAGTTGTAGTGGAGGAGGGGTATGGGGGGGGCTACGATCGAGCACCCTCTCATGGGGAAGAGGGGGGACCGGGAGGGTAGGGTGGGGAAGAGGGAGGGAGGCCTTTGAGCTCCAATGGGGAAGAGAGGGGCTAGGAGAGAGAGGTGAGGGAGAGGGCGGGCATGCAAGTTCTGTGCCCCCACCATGGATGGCGAAGCATGGGTTGAGACAGGCCACCCTAGTTCGGCAAAGGCAAGTGAGTTCTAAAGCCACCACCCTACCACCTTGGCACCAGACCTTAGCCCAGGCGGTATAGGGGTCGCACTTCCTTGGCTAGTCCCAGAAACAGAGACCCAGCTAGGCCCATAGGTTGTAAATGGCAACGACGTTGACAATGGAGACAATGGGGTGCAACAGGGTTAATGTGTAATGACTCAAGATCCGGATACCGAGAATTATCCGATACCATTCGAATCCTGGCCCACCACCCACAAGTTGGATGGCTCGGAAGGCTTATTTGGGTGTTGTGGAAATATATTGAAATTTAAAATAATGTAGGAAATAACTAGGAACTAACTATTTGAATAATAGGAAATAAATTATATTTTTAATTAATAAATTAACTATAGTCCAGTGCACAAAGTACAATCTATAGGGAAAGAAATGTACTCTATCGCCGAGTACACCCCCGGCACTAGCAAGCTGGAAACTACGAACCTTCGCATTGCATCTCTGAACCTCGAGGAGGAACCACAACACCTGAAAAGATAGGGGTGAGCCTCATCTCATTGGCTCAGTAGGGGTCCCGCTGATCCCAACCATGAAACAACGGTGGTAAACAGCTGTGATAACAGCAATAATAATAACAACAACAACATGAGTAGCAATAGTAATAATAACGACGGAAGTAACAGCCGTAGCAAGAACAGTAACTGTAACGCCCCAGATTTTTGATTGTGTTTCCGCTGGTTGTGGATCATGTCCGTATGGGTTTTGGACTTGAATATTGACCTTTTGGACCCTTTGATGACATTTATGTGAGTTATTTCAGGTCCGTGGCGGCCCATTGAACAACTCGCCTTTTTCTTGGAATTTTTTGGACTCCAAATTGATTTTTCGGTAATTTTTAGGGTTTATGTGAATTTTGTAAATGAAAATGGGAAAAATATAATAAAATTAAATTAAAAAAAACCTTTTTAACCCCTTCCCCCTCCGTTCTCTCATCTCACTCTCTTGCGTCTCTCCTCTCCCTCTCCCTCACACTCTCGTCTCTCTTTCACTCTCCCTTTCTCACCTCTGATGGCCAACGACGGTGACGGAGGGACGTGCGGTGGAGCGGTGGCAACGACGAATGGCGAGGATGAAGCCGGGGGGCGTGACGTGCGGCTAGGCAAAGGCAATCGTGGCCGTGTGAGTCGACCGCATGGAGGATCATCATTTTCGTGAGTTTTTGTTGGGTTAAAGCTTCGAAAAGGTAGGGGGATGGATCCCAAGCACTCCCACGCGTTTCCCCTCGCGATTCCGTGCTCCGTCGAGGTCGAGAGTGGGTGCATTGTTTATTTGGGGAAAAATGTTCATGTTTGGGACGAGCAGCGGTTTCAGCCAATCTAGGCCTCGATTTGTGGGTTAATCACGATTTTTTGGATGTAGGAATGCCCGGGGGATGGATTCCCCTTGTTTTCCCCTTCGTGTCGAGGCGAATGGGGCGTGGGATCAAACTCCGCATGGAGTTCGGTTCATTTCCGCGAACTTGGCAGTGGATGGCCACGGGAGTGGCCGTGTGCCCTAGTGCTGAGCGACCAGAATCCTGGTCGCCCAGGTCTGTTGGGCGGCCAGAGGTCTAGCCGCCCAGGTTACTAGGCGGCCAAGACCCTGGCTGCCCTGCCCTATTGTGGACGCACTTTTTGACACGCTCTGTTCGCTTGTTTGTTTGTTGGTTTATTAGGTGCATTTATTCATTTATTAAGTGCGTGGGCATGCCAGTCAGAAAGTGATGATTTATTCGGACTTCAAGAAAGCCCTTGGTGCGCGCCATCTGACCGATCAGACGATTGTGTGTGTCGTGTCGGGACCAAAATCTGACGTGCCATAAAGGTCACGACGTTAATTACATCTCTCCAGAGGAGAGAAAACCCTTGATTAAATGCCAAGAATAAGGGCCATACGGCCTAGAGAGAATATTGACAATATGAGATGATAAAGGACTGGAATTATGCTAAAAGCTCATATTAAGGACATGAATATTCAAATCATGTCGGTCACTCATGGACCACTTCATGTTTGGACAAAGGTCCATAACAAGAGCGCGATGAAAATGGAGACAAACCCGCATAAATGTTTGCCGGGTGGATGGCAATTTAATGTTTAATACAAGGATGGGCCAAGTTTCAAAGAGATATTGGCCCAAGCAAGGCTGGCTCATGACTACGCCGGGAAATGATCCCCGGGGGTCATAGTCAGCCCACGGGGCAGCGTTGATGTTTCTTCTACAAGATCCAAGGGGAGAAGAGATCTCTGGGATATTCGCCAATACGTGCAAATTCTTACTTTTATCCTATTAGTTTTAATGCCACTTGAATGCGGGTTTTAGACATTATAGTTGTGCGAGCCTTAATTCCATTCAAATGTAAATTTTATTTCTTATGAGCTCCTTATTATTTTCTTCAAGGTGCGTTATCATGCCCCCCATTTGATTACATCCATTTTTTTTATATATATCATTATGCATGATCATTATTATTATTATTGTTATTATTGTTATTATTATTATTTATCAAGGGCCAAGCCACTCCTTTTCTTTCCCCCTTTATCTCTCCTTTTTTTAAAAGTTCAGATGAGTTCGGTCGACCAATCCAATCAGGTCGGGCTGCCGATCCTCCCAGGGACGAAAGCCCCTGGGAGGAGGTCGACACACCCACACAGTGTGTCGACATGGTCAGTGATCGGTCGACCGAACCATTTAGTTCGGTCGACCGAACCACCGAGCAGGCTTGGCCCCCCTTCGATCTCATCGCTTTCTCTTGTGTTCCTTCACATGATGGAGTAGACGGAGTCCGAGTGCATGTTGAATACATGTGAGAGATTTTATTTGTAGATGGCATGCAGTCACATATGAATTCGAGCAAGCATGAGGTTGAATTAAGTTCACAGAGTCGACCCCTGGTACTAGGCGGAGTGTTTCACTCACGCATGGTGGTGGCTTCCGGATGAGCGTGAACCAACCTTCCACACGCTGCCATCTTATATACCACGTAGTTGTAGCACACAAGCACGCGTGAAATACGAAGATGTGATTATATGCATGAGAGGTAGTCTCTTTTGTTCATGAAATGCGTATGAGTTTTAGTTACTTCCATTCCTTGTTTATGCAGTTGATGCTCATGCTTGTGCTTGTCAGTCCGTCATAGCAGTGCTCATGTTCAATTCTTCGTGCCTTCCACAGTTCTCTGTCCTAGTCGGAGCATCTTGTTGTTATTTATTTCATTTGTTTGTTGCTTCCTTTTGTATTTTTTAATATGTATTATCCTGACAAAAATTTGACAACATCTCCCCCGGACCAGGATGGTGGGGGGGGGGGTACAGCGGGTACGCATCTCTGGACGAGTCCGAGATGGCCCCGAAAGTAGAGGTGCGAACGGAAGCGACAACACCTTTGGGAAAATGGACATCGGTTAAAATAGGACTTCGGCGGTTGAAGTATGCAAAGGGGGAAGGTCCCCATGGATGAGGAGCAAGGTGGCAAAGCCCACCGGATGGGGGGAACGTGGCAAGGTCGCCTGATCACAACGGTGGCAACGCCACCGGATGGGGAAGGTGGCAAGGCTACCGGATCACCAGGGTGGCAAAGCCACTGGATCACCAAGGTGGCGAAGCCACCGGATGGGAGAAGTGGCAGGGTCACCGAATCACCAAGGTGGCAAAGCCAACAGATGGGAGAAGTGCCAAGGCCACCGGATCACTAAGGTGGCGAAGCCACCGGACGAAGGCTTCAGCAAAAACTCCACAAGGAGACCAATTTTAGCAAGCATAACTCAAAAACTGGTGTACATTGTCACTTTGCCCTATGGGAAGAAGGGTGACCAGCAATGGGGGAGGATCTATTACAACATGGGGGAGCGTGGCGCTAGAAACGCCTGGGCTTCATACATGAGCTGGCAGGGCATAGGTGGTGGCCTGTTCGCAGCAACCCCCTTGAAGAGATGGATGGAGGGAAGGGAGCAAGCACTAGGCTGCCCTTTGCTGGGGCTCTCATACCAAGAGAAGACAAGCGGATGCATAGCACGGGTTCTACACCGCGAGGACAGGGAGATTTCAGGGGAACACAATCCCTGATGCTGGTCCCAGGGCCCTACTCACCATATTGAGGGGACCCTGTGCCATGCATCAGGGAGACTCATCCAGTGCGAAGAAAACCATGCGGTATAGAAAAGCGTCATGTAGACATATAGCATAAAACACTTCACAAACTTTCTTTTATTCCTTGCAAAGAAGAAGGGGAAGCACGGAGGCTAATACATCGTGAAAACAAAGGAAAAGAAAGAAATGGGAAAAAAATATTGTGGGGAGGGGACGGAGCATTAGCTCCTCCCCTCCACAGACCTCATTCCCTCTCTCACTCACCCTTCTTCTTCTCTTCCTCTCTTCTCTCTTCACTCTTTTCCTTCTTCTTCGTCTCTTCGCACAGGCGATGGTGGTCGGAGCAGCAGGCCACTAGGGAGTGGAAGGGTGGCCATCGTCTCTTCTTCTCTTCTGGTTCTTTTCTCTATCTCCTTTTTTGTCCTCCTGTGTCTCATTTATATAGAAGCTCACCCCCTCGAGGCCGCATTGGCGGTAAAGGGGGTCAACGGGAGTGTCTTCGAAGCCTTCCGTTCCCGTCTCCATCGTCTGCATACTTACATGCTTTTGGGGTGGGCAGCAGGCTTGCAGCGTGAACGACTTCGAGGTTTGCACGGATGGGGAAATGCTCAAAACCCCAGCCACTGCGCGCCGTGTAGCGTAGGCAAGGACTTGCGGTCGCAGGGAATATCCAGCGGTTTGTTTTGCTTTCTCCTGCCATTGCCACCGGATGACCAGTCTTGACACTGGATCAAGAACATTTGGGCAGCCACGGGATGAGCAGCAAAAACCCACCACCGGATGAGGAGTCTTCCCACCAGATCATGAAGGAATGGATGCCACTGGATGAGGGCCCTCGCACCGCCACAGGATGAGCAGCAAAATCCCGCCACCGGATGAGGAAGTAGCCACCAGATGGGAGAGCAGCCACCGGGTGGGAGAGTGTGAACCGGTGGCGGGGTGCCACCGGTTAAGTGGGGGAGGAAGTAAAAGAGAGAGATAGCCGGACAGTGAGAGAAGCATAGGGAAAGAGGCGGGTGGCTCATATCCGGTGGGGGACTTGTGCGGTGTGATACGGTGGGATGAAATGGGAGTATAACCGGTGACACGGGCAAGAGAGGTATCCGGTGGGAAGTTTTGGTGTGATACGGTGGGGGGTTATGAGGTGTGATCCGTTTGAGTGAGGAGCCACCGGATATGAGGAGAAAGAGCCACCGATAAGGGTGAAAAGAGCCCACCGGTTATGGGTCTCCCACCGGGATTGGTCGACCGATCCCACGGTTCGGTCGATCGAACAAGCGGATCTCTTTCTCCCTCTTTCTTCTTTTCTCTTTTTTTCATTCTTTTTCCTTATTATTATTATTATTACTATTTATTTATTTATTTATTTTCTTCTTTTCTCTTCTTTGGACGCCCAGGCCTCCACACTCCAGACTATATTTCCGCGGACCATGGAACCTCGCTCAATTTTATATTCAGTTCGTCCCTCGGAACGTAAATTCACGATGGCGCGGTGCCGTGTGTAGGATGCGGCCCCACCATAACCATAGCCGAAATTCAGCCGCCGGGACCTCTTTCTTTGTCTCTTCTTGTTCTTCTTCCACCGAAAGCTTATTGAAAACATAAAAAATTGGGTGTCCAAAAATGCCCCCCACCCGCAGGCAGAGCGAAGGAGGGACGAGAGAGCGGGGCCTGTGGGTGTAATCTTCTGTCTAGCAGGCGGTGGATCTTGGAGCAGCATCTTCGAATATTTTGATTAGCTGTCGGCTTGAATGTCGATGGTTGAAGAGTTATCAACTTGACTGCCGGTGGCTGGAATGCTGTCGGCTTGGATGCCGATGTTTGGATAGTTGTCGACTTGGGCGCTGAAAATTAGAAAGTTGTTGGCTTGGGTGCCGATGGTTGGAAAGCTATCGGCTTAGGTGCCGATGATTTGAAAGCTATCGGCTTGAATGTCGATAATTGGGAAGCTGTCGGCTTAAATGCCAATAGTTGAAAAGTTGTCGGCTTAGGTGCCGATGATCGAAAAGCTGTCAGCTTAAGTGTCAATGATTAGAAAGCTGTCGGCTTAAATGCCGATAATTGGAAGCTATCGGCTTAAATGCCAATAGTTGAAAAGTTTTCAACTTAGGTGTCGATGATCGAAAAGCTGTCGGCTTGAATGCCGATGATTGCATACATGTTTTTTATCATTGTTCTTTTTATTTCTCTTTTTTTCTTGGCATTTATTTTTTTTAACATTTTTGTTTGTCATCATCATTGCTTTGTTATATCATTACTATTCATCATCATTTATTTCTTTTTACCTGAGCATGCAAGCATTTGCTGAAAACAGGCACAAGATAGATACATAGTATATCCCCTCTAGCGAGAATAGGATAGGGATGAAGCCCCGGATTCATAGACTATGCGCGGTCCATGAGTCACAACTAAAGGAGCTGTGCATTCTCCAAAAGGACATCACATAGCCCGTGCATATAGCTTAGGCCACAATTTTCCCCTGAGATAGTTTCTCCATAGTGTGAAAGTGTAGGCATATGAGCAGTGGCCCCTAAACATAGGGATAAACAGACGTTCTAAGTAACACTAAAGGATTACTCTACCGCCTACACGTGCATTTCAGGCTTTCGACTTTTGGTAGCTTCACACAGCCCCCGTATTTATTTTAAATTCTGGATTTCACCGTTCGACGTGAGTTTCCTCATTTGTTTCAATGGAGAATCTCGACTACTAGGTTTCGTCCTTTGTCGCAATTCGCTTCACCATTTTCGCGCGAGTCTCCTCATTTGTTTCAGTGGGGATTCCGGACTACTTGGATCCACATTTCACTTTTCACCATTTTTTCTTTTTCTTCTTTTTCTTTTTTTTGAAAGGGGGCATGCAACTTTTTCCTCACGATTACCTTCCACGTGAGTGTAAGGAATTTGAGCATCCATAGAGTGTTAAGAAGAAATTTTGCGATCCTTATGGTTATAAACCACTGATCATATTGTATGTAGTGTGGGAGTCTTGTCTCAGGTATATTTAATTTGTGAGTTGAACTAGTAGCATAGCTTTGACTCTTTCCCCTCGACGTATGCACATGTCGAAATTGGCTTTTCTCCGTTAGTACATGTCATGATGCGCACACATCTAGGATTGGGGCAGCATTATATATTCACGGAGATACGGTCCTAGGAGATTCAAAAGTAGTGTACTGAATATACCTTATAGGCAAGCATGCAAGTAGGACTGTCAAGCACACATTCAAAATCAAACTCATGCAAGTTTTTTTGTCATTTCTTTTTGTCTTGTTTTGTTCTGTTTCGTTTGTTTATTGGTTTGTTTTTTTGTTTTTTTTGCTTTCATTGCTTTCTCCTTTTTCTTATTTTTTTCTCTCTTTTCCTTTTTTTGAGTTATTTGATTTTGCTTTGTGCTATTTTTGTGGTGTTATCTTTTTTTATTTTTTTTGTTGTTTTACTTATTTTGCTTTGTTCTATTTTGTTGCTGTTGTTTTTTTTGTCTTCCCCCCCTTTTTAACACCTTTGAGTATTTGTGATTACGCATCGGCATGGATGCCAATGGTTGAATGTATTTTGATAATTCTGAATATCTTCGAAATGTTGTTGGCTTGAACGCCAATGGTCGTAAAACTGTCGACTTGGCTGCCGATAATTGGGAAGCTTTCAACTTAGATGCTGATAATTGAGAAGCTATCGGCTCGCACGCCGATAATTGAAAAGTTTTAACATTCTTTGAGTGTTTGTCGACCTGAACACCAACATTTTTTTTGACCATTTTTTTTGAACAATTGTGGGCAGCTAATGGCCGGGACGCCAGTTGGTTTAATATATATATTTTGAATGTGTGTACTGGCACGGATGCCAACGGCTGGGGGGCTAAAACGTTTTCTTTTCTCTCCTTTTTTTCTTTAGAATATCTTTGAACAACTATCGGCTTGGATGCCGATGGTTGAAGAGTTGTCGACTCGAACGTCGATGATTGAAGAGCTGTTGGCTTAATGTCGATAATTGGGCAACTTGAACATTTTTGAGTATTTTCGAATAGCTATCAGCCTGGACGCCGATTGTTGAAGAGCAATCGGCTGGGTTGATGATTACAGAGCTGTTGGCTCACCAGCCGATGGATGAGAAGCTTGAATATTCTTTGAAAAGCTGCCGGCTGGGATGCCGGTGGCTGGGGGAGTTTCAATTCCCTTTTCTTGAACGACTGTCGGCCTGAACGCTAATAATTGGAGAGCTTGAATATTTGTGAGCCTCTTTGGACAGCTGTCGGCCCGAGCACCGATGATAGAAGAGCTTGAATAGTTTTGGATACCTTTGGACATCTGTCGGCTCGGACGCCGATGGTTAAAAAGCTGTCGGCTTAGATACCGATAGTTGAAGATCTTTAGAATTGTTGAACATTCGGTTGCTCCTTTCTCACACGGAATGACCGCAAGGGGTCATGAAGGGCGGGAGCAAATCTTCTCTCAAAGAGACTTCCAGCTTCATTGTTCGGCGGTTGGCCTCGGCATTGGCCGACTTTGCTTCTCTTCTTCTTCTTTTTTTTCAGCTTTGTCTTTATTTGTTTCAACATTTGCCCTCAGAACAGGGCACCATTTGCATTTTACCTCTCTTTCAGCTTCCCGCCATAATTCAAGGGGCTTGAGATGCCCTTCAAAGCGCATCATTCTTACGCTGACGCGATGAGGCCGTGTTGACCGTCTTCTTGAGGTTGGGAATTTGGTGAGGGCGTGGTAGGTCCACCCTATACTCGCCTATCTGTAATTCACCCTTTTGTATCAGACTTTCAATGATATCTTTGGACACATAACAATCCTCAATCGAATGTCTCCTCTGTCGGTGATAAGGGCAAAATTGAGGGTCAACTTTTCATCTGGCATCGCTCGACCTTTTGGGCTCCGGGAGGACAACCTTGCCACATGCACGGACCCATTCGAACAGCACTTTGAGTTTTTTCCCTATGAAAGGAATAAGGTTTCTTCATCTTATCCCTCAGCGAGGGCACTTGTTCAGTTGGCTGAATGGGAGGAACCCCGACGGCATCTTTTGTTTGCTTCTGTTGTAGCTCGAAAGCCCTAGAATCTGAGACGCATATTCCCTTTTGCGCCAGACGCTCGCCAGCTGGTTCGTTCTCCCGGCTTGGGGCAGTAGTAGCCGGACAATACTTTGCCAAGAAGGTCTCAGCATCAGCTGCCAGCTTAGTTAGTTGTTCAAAGGTTATGACTTCGATGTCCATCACCCTTTTTAGGATTTCATCTTTTAGATTTCTTTCACATCTTCGAAAGATGTCCTCGCAACTCGGAGGGCTCCTGCATCTTTCATGGGGGTTTTCCCATTTTCTTATATAGTCCGGAGCTGACTCATCGTCTTTTCATTTGATTTTATATAATTTTGCCTTGGTGACTTCTCCCTCGGCCGACTTCGTTTTAGCTGTTCGCTCCTCACTTGGCTTATTCTGTAACACCACGATAAAAATTATAGGGAAGAAAGTCCCTATTTAAATTAAAAAAAATAAAAATTCACCTTAATAAATTCCCAAACAATTAAAAAGGGGCCCAACTCAAATAAATATAAGAAATAAAAATAACGAATCTCGTGAAGTTCCCCATTAGAAAATTCATAATAAATGAATTCTCAATAGAATTAAAGTCCAACCCACACACCACAGAAGGGACCTTTAACTAAATAACTAATGAGCCTTAATAGCCTTGAAGACTTATATGTGAAAAGGGGAGGGATATACGTACATGGGCCTTGACACCCTCAAAATCCATGTTACGTAAAAGCATGAATAAGGTTTTGTCTTGGGATATAATATAACTATTTAATGAGCCCTCATAGGCTCTTAACCCCCTTTTCCACGTTCGAAAGCATGCAAGGAGATGGGTTTGAAGAAATTATCAAAAGGTTCCTTAACCCTTATCACGTCGAGAGCCTTGAGGTTTGAGAACAGGGGGGCGACTGATGTTTTGGGCAAGGGAAGGATTTACATGGAAAGTTAAACGTGTTAGGATTAGTACGTGGAAAATTTAAATCCCACGAAGATTCTTAATATAAGTAGGACTCTTAAGAGTCCATTAACCTATAAATATAACCCCCCTACGAACAAGCAAAACTGTTGCTACTGTTGCCGTGCTTGTTCCTAGGGCTGCTACCTGCTGCGTCATTCTCTTCTTCTCCCGTGCCGCTGTTCGCTGCCGCTGCTGAAGCATATTTCCTTCCACCTGCAGTTGCTGCGTGAAAGAAGAAGAGGCATCTTCTTCCCCTGCTTCCTCTTCTCCGTCCTTCCGGTTCTTCTTCCCCCTCTGTCCAACGTCATCAGGTAAGTGATCTCTCTCCAAAGTCAAACATTGTTAATAGTTAAATCTTACATGATCTCGTTGCACTTAGTTCTACATAAGTTATCTCAATATTAAGTCAATGCATGCATAACCCTGTTATGATTTTACGTTATTTTTGTTTCACGTGAAGATTAACATATGGTTAAATATTTTATAATCATGTAATCAGGTATTTAAAATTTTAGATAAATATATTTTTAAAATTCTCATAATTTTATCTTATTTTTCATATATTTAGATCCATGAAAAGAATTGTATTTAAAAACGGACGCTATTGGTAGGTTTAACACCTGTATCATCTTTATCGATTTTTATCTTTTTAACCTGATGTAATAAAATTATAATATTTCATGATTCAGATTCTTAAATTTTCTATTATTTGTCATATAATTTTTTTCACTAAATTCTTAAAAAATAAAAATGACACTGTTCATATATTGATGTTACGTTAATTAATTGATCGTTGGATTTTTCTGTTAAAATAATTAACGTAAATCATGTGAGTTTTTTTCCACTACCCCTGTAACCCACCTTATTCTCTTTGTGCCCTTATCATGGTCCCCCTTCCATCTTTATTCTTTTTAAATCTTCTCTCTAATCATCAAATTCTTTCATATATATATATATATATATATATATATATGAAATAATATATAAATATAAAAAGCACGTCCACACTCGCAACGTTAATTAAAATATGCGCCCTTTTAAAGAGACGTTGTTTTTTTGATTATTAAATTAAATAGAAATAAGATATGCAACGACGTCTTCTCAAAGAGACGTGTATTATTAAAAAATGATTAATTTTAAAAATATAAGTAATTGACGTCTAAGCGATAGACGCTAATTAGTTAGCGTCCACTGCTCAGATGTTATTTCTCGACTGTTTCAAATTGCGTTTCCTTGATCCCAGACCGCTGGATCTTGGCACTGTCGTCTCACGACCAAGGCGAGGTCCATATTTTGATTTATCGATCACACTCAATTCTTGGTGAGGTTAGGACCCTCCGTCAGATACTCCTTCCGCCGGATCGGTGCTTTCCCCATTGAGACCTCCGTAAGCCTTTGCGAAGCCTTAGATTCCCTCAAGGCCGTCAAGCTAGTTGTACCCTAAAAACCCTAGAAACCGTCTTTTGTCATGTCCCTCTGAAGAAACATGACGCCCCAGCCATCACGGATCGTCCCGATGGGTCACCGTGAGAAGTCTAGTCTCTGTCTGAAATTGGCGACCTGATAGTCGACGCCAATTAGAATTAGCGTCTGTGACACTAACATCAAATCCGTTTGTGCCTATTGTTCCTGATAATTAGCGTCTATATGGTAGACGTTATTTCTTAAATTCGCGGCGACTATATAGATGTCAATTAACCTAGTTTTCGAAATATTCAGATTTCATGAGAGATTTACAGACATGGTGTCCCTACATATTCTTTAATCCCTAAAACTCCGTTATATCATAGATCTTTCCATTTATCATCCACATTAGTTATGACATATTATTCATTTTGGTAAATTCCTTGTCAATATTTCGAGAACATAACCCTTTGACTAGCTATATGTTGGCCATTTATACAAGATTCTGAAATATTAAGGGCTGTGGGTCCGCGACAACCAATGCCAGGTTGGACGAAAGTCCATTATGTAAACCATGGGAATTATGGGTGTGGCATTGCACCAAAGTCTGTAAATCTACAAAATTCTGTTATATCTGTTATTCTGCAAATTCAGTTATTCTAAAAATTCTGTTATAGTAAAATTTTGATATTCTGTTATTCTGATAATTTAGATATTCTGCTAGACTGATTATTTCTACTTATCATTATTAAAATTATGATATATTTTGGCCAATTCTAAAGTTATGTTCATCTAAATCATCTGCCTTCGTTTCATACTGACATCCTATCCTTGATTCTGCATGGGAATTATTTCCCTTTCTCTTGAACTTATATCTGCCCTTGACTTTGATATTCAAGAATGATCACCCTTTCTTCTAGATTGATTATCATGATTTTCAAGTTATATCGTTCATGCATTTCATGCTCATGTACACAATTAATTGGCTAATCACTTATATCCTGCTTGATGAGAGATGTAATTCCTATCAAGCGTTTTCGCTCACCGAGTTTCTCTTAACAATTTTCAGGTAATGATGTCAAAGACGATCAATCAGATGGGGTAGGACAAGAGTGATGAGTGCTCTGGAGAACCGAGTCGGTGTCTTTTTATTTTCTTGAGTCTTGTCCTGTCATTTGAGTCTTTTCCTTTTATTAATTGTAATATTGAGTCTTTTTCTTTTTCTTAATGTAAGTTGAGTGAGGATATGTAATTTAGACTTTTGATTATTAATAAGAATCACATTTTGTCAACATTGTCTGGCCTTGTATTTGTGTCTTATGGCTACTCTGATTATTCACGATTGTTCGTTACCACGTTCCGAGCAATGCATTCCGCTACTATCGGTTCGGGACATGACATATTCATTGCCGCCAGAGCCGTTGGATCCGGGTGTGGGTTCAGTGGGTTTAAGCCCATTTCTCCCATTTCTGTCTTCATTATTTCAATTTCTTGGCGTGGCTCCTTCATCAGACCGAGCCTAGGCTAGTATGGGTTGGGGATGCTGCCCCCCGTCTTGAATTCGGGCGGGACCACCATCCCCATTGGAACCATCGTCGGACACGCTCAGTACTTCAGAGCTTGATATTCTTTCCCCCACGCCCGTACGCGAGGGAGTATGATAGCATACATCTTCATTAGGAAACAAAGAGTGCCCCCACTCCTCCCGAGGCCGATTGGCATGGCGGGAGGTAGAAGCCTCGGGTTGACTTGGCCTTGTCGGCGTGAAGCATATCTCTTCATCTTTTTCTTCTTTAGCCGTTCGGCTTGTGCCGGACGATGTCGACAATGTATTGCAAGAGAGGGCAATGCCTCTTTTCCTATTTCTTGACTTCTTTTTCTTCTTCCTGTCTACGGCCGGCATATGCCCCCACGTGGGTCATCTTGTAATTGTCGGTGTATAGACACCATGTTGGCAGCTTTCTTGAAGTAGGGAAGCTCGTGAGGGCGTGGAGGATCCACTCTGGATTCGCCCACCTGGTGCTCTCCCCTCTTGATCAGGCCTTCGACAATATCTTTGAACACATAGCAATCTTCAATAGAGATCCCAAGCATTTGGTGACATGGGCAAAAGCGGGGGTCATCTTTTCTTTTAATATCACCTGGCCTCTTTGGCTCTGGCAGGGTGACCTTATTATATCTGGTGGCCCATTCGAACAAGAGCCGAGTCTTATCCTTCGGGAAGGAGTAGGACTTCATCATTTTGTCTCACAAAGGAGGCCCTTCTTATTGTTCAGCAGGCTTGGCCGGAGGAGGGTCGGCCACCCCTTTATCTTTATTCTCTGCCGCTCGAATGCCTTGAAGTCGACGGTATGAACTTCCTCTGGCGCGGACCATTTATCGGCTAATTTGGTCTTCTGGCTTGAAGCCGTAGGGGTAGAGGAGAGGAAGGCCTCGATCTCCACCACCACATTATTTAATCGATCGAAGGACTTAATTTCGATTCCGATCATCTTTTCGAGGATCCCCCGCTTCAAGTTTTGTTTACAGATTTGCACTGCATCTTCTTGGTGTGGCGGCCGCTTGCATCTCATGCTGATGTTCCACCATCTTCTAATATATTCAAAAGTAGTTTCGTCATTCCTCTACTTGGAAGCATATAATTTGGCCATGGTTATTTCTCTTTCGGCAACGTGAAACTATTCCCAGAACTTCCTTTGCATATCTGGCCAGTCGTTGATGGACCCAACCGGCAAGTTCGAATACCACTCAAAAGCGAGTCCTGTGAGGGGAACTTGAGTAGGTAGGACTCGTCGGCCGCCAGATCGCCCATTACGTTGATGTAGTAGGCTATATGTTCTTTCGGTGAACCTTGTCCGTTGAACTTATCAAACTTCGGCGGTTTGGTAATGTCGGGAGGTAGCCTTTTAGCCGTGTGATGGATAGGGTAAGGCACCTTATACACATCAAAAGCAGCATGGTCATCATTGTCCCTATCGGCCAGCTTCCTTTCGATTATTTGATCTATCATCATTTTATTCGCCATCACCTGGTCAACCGGGCTCGGGCGGAAGTGGGCTTGTTGCGTATGCAGTGTCGCCACCGTTGCTTGAGGTGTAAGGGCAATCCCTTGGTATGTAAAAAATCGGGGGTTGCACTGTAGCAATATGTGGCTGCTGGGAGAGAGTGCCCCCTATGTAGATAGGCGTCGGCTGCGATGCAGCCGCCTGTGGCAAAGCCTCGAGGATTTGCCAATCATCTCTCGGTGTCTCGGGAGGGACTTCGGCATGCTTGGATGTGGATGCATGTGCATTCTTTTCATTCAACTTCTTCTTTAGTATTTCAATCTCATGCTGGTATTCTTGCAGCAACCTCTGTACCGCAGGGTCATGCAAGGAAGGGTTGAGGCCGACACTTCCTTCTTCGGCTGGTATCTCTTCGGATGACGTGGATAGTCTCCCGCTGTCATATTCAGCCGTGATTACATTGATGGTGACTACCGCCACAGTCTCATCCCGACTGGTTTCTTTGGCAAGGGTCTGCGGCGCCTCGCCTGGTCGAGTTGAAGCTCGGGGCCAAGTTTGCTTAGGCACCCGAACATGCTTGGATCTGGTTGGCTTTGAGGCCAACCCCCCTTTTGATTTGGACCCGCAACGGTCCGGCTTCTCTTGGGCCAATGCTTGAAATGAGTTGTGCACTGGCACTGTTGGAGTTGCCCTACCGAGCGTGATCTTGGCCTGTCAGCCATTCCGAAAAATTCGGACGCCTCCGATGAGCACGGATTTGCTCGAAGTGGAGAGCGGCTTTGCAATGGGCCAGCGCTATTCTTGGCCGCCCTCCTGGCAGTCGGGGTGCACTTCCGGTTGACGGAGGCGTAAGAATGAATGTGGTGAGCATAGCAGCCCACTGCAGTAGCCTTAGTCGGGGTCGCCTCTGCAATGGTGACCGGTTCCATCTCTCGGACGTTCAAGAGCTCCATGAACGTAACCCCCAAGAAGTTGGGGAAGCCGATGACGGGTGGGCGGCTACCGAACTAGGTCAGCACTACCAAATAACCATGGGTGGCATGGCTAGAAACAATAAGCGGTCCGAACGACATGGCCATCATAATCGTCAAAAGCAGCTTGCAAATGCCGATCAAACAATTAGTATTTTAAGAAGGGGCCGTAGGGCCCTTAGTCCTAGCGAGGAGATAAAGGGTGATTTTGGTCCCACCGGACGTGCTAGACTTGGGGACGCACTTTTCGACACACTCTGTTCACTTGTTCGTTTGTTGGTTTTTTAGGTGCATTTATTCATTTATTAAGTGCGTGGGCATGCCAGTCACAAAGTGACACTTTATTCGGACTTCGAGGAAGCCCTTGGTGCGCGCCGTTTGACCGATCATACGATTGTGTGTGTCGTGTCGGGACCAAAACCCGCCGTGCCATAAAGGCCACGCCGTTAATTACATCTCCCGGAGGAGAGAAAACCCTTGATTAAACGCCAAGAATAAGGTGTTGTGATCCTGTGGTTTTGATGATAGCAAACACTATGAGTCATTAGATGTCTACATGAAATAAGTGATTGATTGATATTGACTAACTGTGCATTTTGCATATCCATTGTTCAGTTTGAATACATGTTAGGCCAGTGCAATTGTTCAGTGTAAATGCATCTTGATATAGTTTATTGGCTGCACTTTAGCTCATAAGCACTATAGGGATCAAGGTCCGTGCAGACCTCATCAATGTGCATTTCAAGGTCAATGCATTCACTTACGTTCAGCACATTATGTCAATGCACACTCATGGTTCACCAGGCTTAGTCAGTGCATGTTTGCACACGACGTCTATGCTAAGGATTATAAAGGTCTGTGCACTTCACTGTTCAAGTCGGTGCACATTCTATGTCCGTCTAACTTTGCGTCTCTTGTTGTGTCTCAGCATACCTAGGTCCAAGCGATGCATTTGTGTCTTAGTGCATGTGAGCATCTCTCTTAGCGTCTCATGTTGTGTCTAAGTGCATGTGAGCATCTCACTTAGCGTCTCATGTTGTGTCTCAGTGCATGTGAGCGTCTCACTTAGCATCTCATATTATGTCTCAGCATACACAGGTCTGAGCACATTTCATGTCCGTGCATATATGGGTCGATGCATATGTCAAGTCAGTGCACATTCTTGTCATGCACACGCTTGTAGGTCGATGCATATTCTTTGCTGTGAGCGCCTCAGGTCGGTGCATACTTTTGCACTGGGCAGATAACAACTGTGCACGTTTAAGGTCGATGCTAGCACATGAGATCGATGCACGTTGGTATTAGACTAATCTAAAGTCTATGCACTTCACTGTTCAGAGTCAGTGCATGTTTTATTTTGAACACTTAAGGTCAGTGCACTCTTAGTCTTTACCTACGTTTCATGCATTCACTTGCTCGGTGCATTGTTTCATCAAGCACACACAACGTCGGTGCATCTTTCAGTTGTCTGCATATGAGGTCAGTGCAAGACGCATTATATGCTTAACCAACGTCTGTGCATATCTTGCTTCGACTGAAGTAAGGTCGGTGCAAGTTTTCATCTAAGGCATGTACTCAGTCGGTGCATGTTTGAGTCTAAATGCATAGCATCAGTGCTAGTTGTGTTTCTACACAACTGAAGTCGACGCTGATTGTGTGTTTCACCTACCAAGGTTGGTGCACGTCTTTGCACATAACATAAGTCAGTGCATGTTTCATACGCATCCAATTTCCATGCTTACAAGTGTTTGATGAAATGCCTCTCAAATTGCTGACAGGAACTTAAAGTCACGTGAACTCAAAGTGAAGGCTCGTGATCCAAGACTGATCCATTAACTAGAGATCGTGACACATGGAAAGTTGTCAAGCCAAGATGCTGCCACGTGGGCACTACCATCTCAGATCTGGATGAAAGTTTGGGCGGGAAACGTGGTTTCCACACGCCCATCATCTGCTGCCTTATAAAAGGTGACAGATCGCCCAATTGAAGGTGAGTGTGAGAGCACCTAGAAGAAAAAGAGATCGAAGCAGAGAAAAGAAGAGTGAGCCAAAGTCTGAGAGATAAAAGGAAGCAGTGAGAAGAAGAAGAGGAAGAAAGAGAGAGAGCTTTTGAGAGCAGTGACCGAGAGAAGAAAAGAGTAAGCAGCAGAGAAGTATAGAGAAGCAGAAGAAGAGAAAGAAAGAAAGAGAGAGGTAGAGAGCTCAAGGAGAAGAAGAAAAGCTTCATCGGAAGATTTGTTTTCACTGGACTTTGGATCAGATCCAAGCCAGTCAGCTCCGTGAGAGCCACATCTGTTTTACGATTCTTTCCAGCTTTCAGTCGCTGTGATTTTCCATTTTTATTTTCTTTTAATCCTTTCTTTCAAGCTGTGTGTCAGCGGTTGCAGAGAATCTATTTCTCTGGATAGCAAGATGTGAGACTCAGCGGTTGCAGAGGATCAGCTCCTCTGGTCGGCTAAGCTGTATTGCCCAGCGGTCAAGCTGTTCGTCAACGGTTGTAGGTAAGTTGTAATGTCCAGCAGTTTAAGCTGTGTATCAGCGGGAAGCCTTACTTTGGTTTGAGTGTGGGATGGTCGTAGGTCTGAGGGCAGCAGACTGAACCATCTAAAAATCCTTGAGCATTGTGTGGTTTGATTGCATTATCTGATCACGCTAGATGAGTGCTTAGGGCCGATCAGCCTTTCTCTGGCTGGTGAGGTGTTTGGTTGCACCTTGACTATTCGACATTGGTTTTAAGAGTTTTTCTGACACCGTTCCTCACGTCATCTTTCTGATATTCAGTAAGCACTTTAGATAACTAAGTGAACCTCTTCAATTCCGCATCCGTTCGCTAGTTATAAGTTTTAATTGGGAAAAATTTGAAGAGGGGATTCATTCACCCCCCCTCTGAATCCAGGCCTCGCACCCTAACAATTGGTATCATAGAGGGTCTCTGACTTCCAGATCCAACGATCTGCAGATGATCCTGCTAGTTTGTGTGGTGCTGTGCTATCTTTAGTTCGGTGCATTTGTCATCTTATTTTTTTCAGGTTTTTAGATCTGAACTTATTCAATTGTTTTTCCAATGGCATTTTCTGTTGTTTTTGATGGTTCTAACCTCAAAAAATGGTTAGGCGGCCTATGTGTTCACCTGAACTCCATTGATCCAAATCTATGGAGTCTTGTATCAAAAGGCCCACATAAAGTACCTCAGAATAAGACCATGTGGTCTAGAGAGGATAGGATAAAAGACAGTGAGAATGCTACTGTCTTTAACATTCTGAGAAACGTAGTTAACATTGAAAAGTTTCCCTGTACTGTAGGATGTACATCTGGAAAGGGGATCATGGACAGAGTCACATCCGCTCATGGGGAGCAAGAGAATCAATGCTTGATGGTCAATCGGGATGATCATAACTCTGATCAAACTGAAAAAACTCCATCCCAGGTATACTCTGAGACCGAGGATATTAGCTATGATGATTTAGTTGCCATGCATGAGCATCTACTGGATAAATATGAAAGAGTTAAATCAGAAAAGAGAAAATTAAGAAAAGAGAAAAATGCTGAAATCATAACTCTAAAGGCTGAAAATGAAAATCTAAAATCAGAATTGAAAAATAAAGAAGGATCATGTGAAGATCGTTCATCTTTGAAAAAATTGTGTGACAGCATAGAATCTGATTTGAGCCTAAAAGAAACCTTGATTGATTCATTAAAAGAAGAAATGTTGCTCAATGAAAAAGAAATTGAGAAGCACAAAACTGCAAATAGAGTTTTGAGTGAATGTGTTAATTGTAGTGAATAAGAAATTGCTAGCTATGAGATACACATTGCATCCTTAGAAAATAAGAGTAAGAAACTTGAAAGACTGCAAGATGAAAATGAAGTAATTTCTGAGAAACTTGATGCTATTAAAGCTGTCAATGTGGAACTACAGAGAAACTTGGAAAAATCTGAATCTAAACAGAAACAAGAACTATCTCCTGAAGATCAGATTTTAAAAATTGAACCAGTTCAGAATGAAGAGCTAATGAAAGAAAATGAAGAATTGAAGCTGCTGAATTCTGCTATATCTGAAAGGCTTTTAACCTTGGAAAAGGGAAAGTGCTCATTTGATAATGAATCTGAAAGAGTGAGTACATTAATGGAAGAGATAGACAATTACAAAACCATCAATGCTATGCTTAATGAAAAGATCACAAACTCTGAACTGCTCGTCTCTTCTCTAAAAAATGAAATGTT
The DNA here is from genome assembly GCA_022559845.1 of Amorphophallus konjac. Taxonomy (NCBI): domain Eukaryota; kingdom Viridiplantae; phylum Streptophyta; class Magnoliopsida; order Alismatales; family Araceae; genus Amorphophallus; species Amorphophallus konjac. The sequence goes on from CM040127.1 coordinate 271,928,596, forward strand.
AGGTTTGAATGAGTCTTCGTCTGATTCTGTTAAGAATAAGGAAAATCTGAAAGCAGCATCCAAAGAGAAAGCTTCTAAAATCAAGAGAGGCAGTAAGCAAGAAATGAGGAATAAACTCTACACAACTTTTGTAAGCAGCTCATACATAGCTAGCACATCTGCCTCTTCCTCTAAACAAGCTGCTACTTAAGAGAATCAGACAACAAAATAGAAAAGAAAAATATTGAAAAAGAATGATGACAATCAACATGTTAAGAAAGTTCAGGCCAACAAATCTATTGTCAGGAATGTCGAATGCTTTTACTGTGAAAAGTTTGGCGATGAGATGGTTGATTGTTTTACCATGAAGAAGGATGAATTGAAATCTGATAGAATGCATGCTGGAAACTTTCATGACAGAGAACACCCTAGAGTTAAAAAGGGAAAAATACATTATTTTCACTATGGGAAAATAGGACATGTTGCTGTTCAATGCTGGTCAGCTGAAGGTAAAAGTAAATCCCATTCCCATGCTAATCATGTCCACCAGCATGACTTTGATAACATTAAATCTACTTTAATAAACTAGCATATTGTGTGCTTCAAGTGTGGAAAGTTAGGCCATAGGGCTAATCATTGCTGGTATGCCTTTAAAAGAATAAATTTGATTTCATGTTTTAATTGTAGTAAGAATGGCCATACAGTGAAGTACTGTTGGCATGATCAGAGGAGATATGATAATTTGAAATAACATGCATATCAAAATGCTGCTGTTAGAAATAAAAATGTTGACAGAAAGAAAATTTTTACATGTTTTAAATGTGGTAAGCCAGGCCATAGGGCCATTGAGTGTTGGCATGTTCAGGGAAATAGACTGAATTATGAACTAGGTAAATTCCCTGTAAAACAAAATGTTTCTGATTGGAATAAATCAATTTTCAAAGAAAAATTTATTACATGTTTTAACTATGGAAAGCCAAGCCACAGAGCTACTGATTGTTCACTGGCTGGTTTTAGTAGACAGAACACTCATTTTGTTAATAGAAATTTTCATAAAAATACACATAGACTCCATGATTACATAAATGTGCAAAGAAAGAATTTTAATTCTGCTGCTTTATGTCATTATTGTGGACAAAATGGGCATCATATGGATAACTGCTCTTTGATGATAAGTGATGATCGGAAAGCTCAGAGAATGTGGAAAGCACCATTCAGAGGTGCTACTAACCATGGAGGACCCAAGAAATCTTGGGTACCTCAACTTGTAAAATGAGATTCTGTGTTTGCAGGAGTGTCTTGGAGCTGAAAAATAAAGAGGGGTAAATAAACCCTAGTATGAAAACACCATTTCTGAAATTGTCAGGTAACTTTCTTGCATTCTTCAGGATTGTTCATTTGAATCATGCAGAAATCTCATTTGATGCATTTCATGCTTAAGTTGTTAAATAAAACACTCATGCATACATACTTTTTATGTGCTTTAACAAGTGCATTGAGTAACATGAGTCTATACATTCATATTTTGAGCTGTATGTGTACATATTCAATGAAGATATGTTGAATTCATTTTTCATCTGCATGCATTAATGTTTTGACATCTGTTTGAGCACATAGATAAGGTTAGAAACTCATGAACTCAGTTTGCATATTTGTGCATTGCATATACATGTATTTGACATACAGTCATTGAAAATCTGATGCACTTAGGACTGTTGGTATTGCATTGTCTTGTATGACCACTATGATATATCAAATGGTAAACTACTAAAAGGCAGGTGAAATCTGTCTGGAGGCTCTTGCTATGTGTGAGATGGTCCTTTAGACCAAGTTCTCCGCCTAGTACCATGGGTCATATTGCATAATAAGGCAGTCTGAATGAGCATGAGTCATAAAATCATATGTTCAGTCTTCATTGCAAATATTGCATAAAGTCAGGGGGAGTCTGTCTAGCCCTTGCATGTCTTCATGACATATATGATGATTCAGTGCATTTAGTTAGGGGGAGTCAATGCATTGCATACATGTTGTCAAATGCATACACTCATTTCAGAATTCATTGCACACCACTTATATTGGAAATATCAAGATTGCATTCATTAAGGGGGAGTATATAACAAGATTGTGTTCTGCTGGCTATTCATCTAGTTTCTTGTTATTTCAGTCAGTCAACTAAAGCTCCCATCCTTATCTTGAGATCATCCATTTCACGTATCTGAACTTGACTCTGATTTGATTTTGAATCTTCTGAGTAGGTCTTTCTTGAGTAAATCTGTCTGATGGACCTCTGGATATCTCTGATTCTCTTTGATACATTCTTTGCTGCACCTATTTGAATGTTGCTGAATCTCATTGAAAATTCAGAAGATTGAGAAGATTTCAATTCGTATACCTTGATCATAAATCTGAAAATCAATTCAATAAAGAATCTTCTATTATACAGATTTATGAATGTCTCAAAGATCAGATTGGTTTAATTCTAATGTATTCATTGAGCTTGGCTATAAGTATCTTGAAAATATTTGAGTCAACTTTAATAAATTTTAACCAACTATTTCATGTTGAATCTTGTAAAATCTTCTAAAATCTAAAAATGTTAAAATCATGGCTTTGTTTGGTTGAATTATATGAAATCAGTATTATTTTTAAACATCTAATGAATCTGAAATGTTCCTAAGGGTAAATTCTGTCAGAGCAATAATTTTGGTCACTGAGAAATCATATCCATTGACCATGAAGTCTAGAGAACTGTGTCATGAAGTGCCATAATTAACTCTGCTAAATAAAATTCATTGAAAATCCAGGCAGAGCAATGACTTGAATACTAAGAAATATAGATCACTTATCAATGAAATAAGGTGAAGTATGTCATGAGGTGTCAATACTATCTCTGAAGCATGACAGTTAGTCATACTAAGAGCTTAGAGATATTGGCGTCCAAACAACGTGTATCCTCTAGTTACAAGGTGTGTACTGAACTTAATTACACCTGATAAATTTGTTATGAAAACTTGTACTGTGCATAAAGAAAAATTTGAAATTATTTGAAGAAGTATGGCTGATACTCAGGAACCAAATCTGAATCCCTTCATGTTGTTTAACCTCAATACTAATGATTGTAATTTCTAAAGAAGTCATTGAAATTGACTGAGTAAGATGAAGGGAGGTTAATCAAGATATAAATATGAGGACTTGGTTCACTTTTATTAAACATTGATGTTCAGATATGAGTACAAAACTTTATTGACAAACTGTGTATACATCATATTTAAACCATGATGCTCAAATAAAAATTCATAAGTCCTTATAATGGAAGAGTCTGAACCATCTGTTTATTCAAATTTATGAAATAAGTATCTTATTGAAAATCTTCTATTCTTTGAAAATCCAGCCTAAATTTCTGTGCTTAATATTCTTTTGGTCATGGCATGAACTGTTTCTTGATTGAATGTCCCAATGGTTCCCTGCTCATTCTTATCATTCAACTCCTTCTGCTTACTCAAAGGGGAGACTCTATTCATTCTTAATATTCTTATCATTATTAATAATCTTATCATTCTTATCATGATCAGAACTTATTCCATCTGTGTTTCCCTTGATATATGCTTATCACTTCTTCATTTTGCAAGGGGGATATTGCATTTCATCAGTTCATGCTTACTAATCTTTACTCTCAAACTATTTTCTTTTTGATGAAGTCAAAGGGGGGGAATAGTTTGACATGTGCTATGTTGGTGTAACTCATGTCATAGTGTTGCCATCATCAAAAAGGGGGAGATTGTTGTGCTCCTGTGATTTTGATGATAGCAAACACTATGAGTCATTAGATGTCTGCAAGAAATAAGTGATTGATTGATATTGACTGACTGTGTATTTTGCATATCCATTGCTCAGTCTGAATACATGTTAGGCCAGTGTAATTGTTCAGTGTAAATGCATCTCGGTATAGTTTGTTGGCTGCACTTTAGCTCATAAGCATTGTAGGGATCAAGGTCCGTGCAGACCTCATCAATGTGCATTTCATGGTCAATGCATTCACTTACGTTTAGCACATTATGTCGATGCACACTCATGGTTCAACAGGCTTGGTCAGTGCATGTTTGCACACGACGTCTGTGCTAAGGATTATAAAGGTCCGTGCACTTCACTGTTCAAGTCGGTGCACATTCTGTGTCCGTCTAACTTTGCGTCTCTTGTTGTGTCTCAGCATACCCAGGTCCGAGCGATGCATTTGTGTCTCAGTGCATGTGAGCGTCTCACTTAGCATCTCATGTTGTGTCTAAGTGCATCTGAGCGTCTCACTTAGCGTCTCATATTGTGTCTCAGCATACACAGGTCAGAGCACGTTTCATGTCCGTGCATATATGGGTCGGTGCAGATGTCAAGTCGGTGCACACTCTTGTCATGCGCACGCCTATAGGTCGGTGCATATTCTTTGCTGTGAGCGCCTCAGGTCGGTGCATACTTTTGCATTGGGCGGATAACAACTGTGCACGTTTAAGGTCGATGCTAGCACATGAGATCGATGCACGTTGGTATTAGACTGATCTAAAGTCTATACACTTCACTGTTCAGAGTTAGTGCATGTTTTGTTTTGAACACTTAAGGTCAGTGCATTCTTAGTCTTTACCTACGTTTCATGCATTCACTTGCTCGGTGTATTGTTTCATCCAGCACACACAACGTCGGTGCGTTTTTCAGTTGTCTACATATGAGGTCGGTGCAAGACGCGTTATATGCTTAACCAACGTCTGTGCATATCTTGCTACAACTGAAGTAAGGTCGGTGCAAGTTTTCATCTAAGGCATATACTCCGTCGGTGCATGTTTGAGTCTAAATGCATAGCATCGGTGCTAGTTGTGTTTCTACACAACTGAAGACGACGCTGATTACGTGTTTCACCTACCAAGGTTGGTGCATGTCTTTGCACATAACATAAGTCAGTGCATGTTTCATACGCATCCAATTTCCATGCTTACAAGTGTTTGATGAAATGCCTCTCAAATTGCTGACAGGCACTTAAAGTCATGTGAACTCAAAGTGAAGGCTTGTGATCCAAGACTGATCCATTAACTAGAGATTGTGACACATGGAAAGTTGTCAAGCCAAGATGCTGCCACGTGGGCACTACCATCTCAGATTTGGCTGAAAGTTTGGGCGGAAAATGTGGTTTCCACACGCCCATCATCTGCTGCCTTATAAAAGGTGACAGATCGCCCAATTGAAGGTGAGTGTGAGAGCACCTAGAAGAAAAAGAGATCGAAGCAGAGAAAAGAAGAGTGAGCCAGAGTCTGAGAGATAAAAGGAAGCAGTGAGAAGAAGAAGAGGAAGAAAGAGGGAGAGAGCTTTTGAGAGCAGTGATCGAGAGAAGAAAAGAGTAAGCAGTAGAGAAGTATAGAGAAGTAGAAGAAGAGAAAGAAATAAAGGGAGAGGTAGAGAGCTCGAGGAGAAGAAGAAAAGCTCCATCGGAAGATTTGTTTTCACTGTACTTTGGATCATATCCAAGCCAGTCAGCTCCCTGAGAGCTGTTGTGCCCCTGTGTGGTTTTGATGATGGCTGACACACCATGAGCCACACTGAGGTGTGCTAATTAATATTGATGACTGATTGACTGCTTGAATATCTGATTGTTTGCTTGAATAGCTAATTCATGAATATGGCTAGATTGGGTTAACATAGTGGCTAATTGTTCATGCAGTGCGTTGACGCAGTTGGAGACGGGGTTGACGCCATGTTGCTTTGTCTCCTTTGTGTTGCTCATTAAGTCTCCAAGTCTGCACACTGCCTTTGTGGTCCAAGTCTATACAGCCTCATTCCTACCTACGTTCCAAGTCAAAGTCTGCACATTGTCTTCGAACCCAATATCTGCACAGTGGCCTTCACACTTGAAGTCCATACATTCGATGTGCAGAGTTGAAGTCCATACTGTGCCTCAGGCTGAGGTAGTCCATACACTGGTCGATGGCAAGCCTGTACACTGGCCTCAGCGTTTTCACGTGAAGTCTACACATTGGTCTCTACTTGAAGTCTATACATTGGCTGAGGGTCTTCAAGTCCATACACAGTTGTCTGATGCATATTGATTGAAGTCTGTACATTGGGTTTTCACATGAAGTATGTACAGCCGTTCACTGTGGTAGTCCATACACTGGACTGTTAGGTCATGTCTACACTGGGTCTCAATGTACACACTTATTCATTGTGCTGCTTCACGCATAAAGTCTGAACATCCTTCAATGAACTTTGAAGTCTATACACTGATTCACTGTTCATCGCCTTTGGGCATCAAAGTCTGTACATCGCCTTCAATCTTCAAGTCTATACACTGGCTTATTCTTCAAGTCTGTACAGCCGTTTTGGATTGTATTTCAAGTCTAGACTTTGCACTGTTGCATTCATCATCTTCGTGTGGTGTTCTGTCTTCGTGTTGATTTTACTTCGTGCACTCTTCTCTAAGATCAAGCCCGTGTCTGTGCTGTCTCCATGTCGTCCTCAGTTCGAGTCGGTTCTTTGTTATTTCCGTCTTCGTGTTGTTCTTCCTAGACCTCGTGTCTTTCTTGTGTTGAAACCACACTTCGTGTTGGTTTCTGTTTTTCGTCTTCGTGTTGTGGTCAGCTCGTGTCGTTCTCGTTGCTATTTGTTATGTCGAGTTGCTTTTTTACTTCGTGTCGTTTTCTCTGAAGTGTTAAGCGTTATTAGTATGTATCTCGTGTCGATCTCTTCGTAGTGTTTGTTTTGTTACAGTGACACTTCGTGTCGTTCTCGTTTTACCTCGTGCTATTTTCATCTGACCTCGTGTCATGCTCTCCTTATCTCGTACTGTAGTAATCTGTGTTCTCGTGTCATTTACTGTAGCTACTCGAGTCATATTCCTGCTTTCTTTGTTTTATCACGTGTCGTTTCACCTCATGTCGTTCTATCTGCTGTTTATTATGTTGTGTTGTTTCTTTGTATCCGTGTCTTCGTGTTATTCTAGTGTTTATAACCTCGTGTCGTTCTCTGTGTAATACTTGTTTTGTCACCTTTGAACCTCGTGTCGTTCTATGTGTAGTGTTTGTTTTGTCACCACTGTATCTCTTGTCGTCCTCAGTGCAGTGCACCTCTTGCTGTTTCTATACACCTCGTGCAGTTTTTAGGTTCTGGTGCCCTGAGTTTTAATCGTGTTAATTCCTTGCAGGAGAAGAAGAAGTTGGTCCGAGGAAATATTCCCGAGTGACTATCAGCACGTGATCCGAGGCTGAGATGAAGCTGGCTGAGAGCCTGCCACGTGGTCGAATAGTTAGGGCTAGAAATGTGGAGGTCACACGTCGGGGGTGATGATGATGCTGCTGCTATATATATGAGCCTTCTTCCACAGAAGAAAGATCATCGAAGAAGAAAAGCCTGCAGAGTAGAAAGCCCTTCGATCCAGAAGAAAAGACGAGAATAGAGAAGAGAGTGAGAGTGAGAGCAGAGAAAGAAAAAGAGAGAGAGATAGTGCTCGTGGGAAGAGAGAAGAAAGAGTGAAGAGGAAGAAGTGCAGCAGAGAGTGAAAGAGGAAGAGAGCAGAGGAGAAAGAAAGAGAGATAGAAAGAGAGAGAGAGAGTTCGTGGAGAAGAAGGATGAAGCTACTGAAGATCTGTCTACTGGACCGTGGATCAAATCCAGGCCAGTCAGCTCCATTGAGAGCCACATCTATGTTTTCATCTTTTACAGCTTTCTGATTGCTGTGTTATTTTCGTTTATTGTTTTTTCCTTTACTTTTCTTATTATCTTTGGTATTCCGATTGCCCTGTTGGGGATCGGGTTCCTCCTGTTGATTCAGGAGAAGGGAGATCTGATCTCCGGGTTGCAAGTGATAGGTTGTCACTTGTGGGTTCCCTCTGGTTAGAGGAAGGGAGGCTAGCCCTCCGGTTCTGGGCTTGTGGTTGCAAGTCCAGGTGTCCCTCCGGTTGGGAGGAAGAGAGGTCTTCGACCTCTGGTTTGCTGGTGACTGGAAGTCACCGGTTGATTCCCTCCTGGTCTGGAGGAAGAGAGACATCGGTCTCTGGTTTCCTAGTGGCTGAAAGTCACTTGGGGTGTCCCTCCGGTTGGGAGGAAGAGGGGAGCGTGTTCCCCTGGTCAAGCTGTTTGGCAGCATTTGTTGCAGACTGAGTCTGCGGTTTCTAGCGTGAGCTAGTGGAATCCTCACTCCGGTTGGGAGTGAGGGGTGGATGTAGGTCTGGAGGACCGAACCACCTAAAAATCTATTGAGCAGTGGTTTGCTTTGTGTGTTTGCTTCCGCTAGATGCCTGGATAGGCGCGCTCCATCCGCTTGCTCATAAGTTTAATTGAATTAGTTTTATTCTGTGATTGCGTCTAGCATCTGAGTTTTTATTTGGGCATTATTCGTAACAGGATACATTCACCCCCCCTCTGTATCCGAGCCTAGCACCCTAACAGTTGGTATCAGAGCGGGTGTCTGCATATAAGGTCCAGCGACCTGCAGATTCGATCTTGCGATCTTAGGTGCTTATTTGCCTTTAGTGCATCAATATTCCTGTTGCATTGAATTTATCTGCTATTTGGTTCAATGGCTTGTCCACCCGTCTTCAGTGGTTTTGATTTCAACCAGTGGCACGTGCTTTACGTGATTATGTTAAATCTGTTGATCTAGACCTGTGGAAAGTAATTTCACATGGTCCTCATGAATTACCAAAGAAAAAGTCCAAATGGACTGACAGTCACGAATCAATGTATGAGGAGAATCAGACAGCTATAAATCTGATGAAAGCAGCCACTGACAAAGCCTTTCACTCATGTTTCCTTGATTGCAGATCTGCAAGGGATATGTTGGAAATGATGAAGAGAGCCGGGAAGGAAATCAAACAAGCTGCATGATGGCCAACAGAAGCGATCAAGGCAGCAATCAAACTGAAGAAGATGATGATGATGAGGTAAATATCTTCGAGAATTTCTCTCTAGAAGATTGGGAGAATGCTTATGCTGAATTACTTGAATCTCATGAGCTGTTAAGAAAACAGTATAAGAAATTGAAGAAGGGTACTGGTTTAGATAGTTCAAGCGTTCCTTGTAGAAATTGTGTTGAATTGAAAAATATTCATGATGCTTGTATGTCTGACTTTCAAATACTGAAGAAACAAGTTTCATTATTGAAAACTGAAAATCAAGAACATATAAATGTGATATCTGAACTCAAAGAAAAATTGAACTCAGATAATGATAATCAGACTGTTGTTAACTATCATGACCAGTATGAAAAATTGCTGAAAAACTTTAAAAGTGTAAACTCAGATTTAAACAAGCTGAGATCGAAAATGATTCCCTGAGAACATCTGCTAATAAAAATGATAACAAATTTGAGAAACTCAAGCAGGAGAAAAACTTGCTTGCTGAAAAACTGGAAGCCATCAAATCTGTGAATGTGGAATTACAGAAAAACATTGAAAAGAAGGAAAAAGATTTGAAGGAATTCAAGGCTGAAAGAAAACTTGAAATTAACTCAGAAGATCAGACTCTAATAAATGAGTTAATTCAGAATGACAAGCTTAAGGAAGAAAATGAAAAATTAAAAATGTTGAATTCCACTATGTCAGAGAGACTTCTAGCTTTGGAAAGAGGAAAAAGTATTTGTGTTGAAGATTCTAATAAACTGAGCAATCTGGAACAGGAAATTGAAAAATACAAAACTGCTAACAATGTGTTAACTGAATGTGTGAATTGCAGTGAACAAGAGATTGCCAGTTATGAGCTACATATTTCCTCTTTGGAAGATGAAATTCAGGATTTGAAAGTCTCTTTGTCAAAATTTGTTGATGGGCAAGAAAACCTAGACAAGCTGCTAGGTGTAGAAGTCAATGTCAAAAGGGAAGGGTTGGGCTACAATAATCTAAATAAAAAGGCTTTGCAGAATAAAGTAATGACATCCTTTGTAAATGCCTCAAACGTAGCCACAACATCAAAAGACAAACAGCCCATTGTTCAGAAAATACTGGGAACAAAGATTAATTTTAAGAAAGAAGGACTGGGTTACAGTCCAGTCATGAGGAAGGCTGATAGAGCCAACCTGAAAACTGTCTTTGTTAAATCCTCTGAACAGGAGAAGCCTTCTACTTCATCTCCAACTCAGTACAAGGCTAAGAAAATAGGAAAACAGGATAAAAATCAGAAAAGGACTGTAAATCAGAAAATAAATGAAAAGGGTTCATCAGTGCATATTGATCATAGTCCTCATACACATTCACAAGCATCCAAAAAGAAAATGATCTGTCATTACTGTCATAAATTTGGACATCTGATGCATGAATGTAGACTGATGGAAAAGGATGATCTGAGTGCTAGAAAATATCATGATAAAAATCTTTCATCTCAGAAAAGGAAATTGAGTGTTTTCATTGTGGTAAACTAGGACACAAAATTTCACAATGCTGGTTTGTTAGTGATAAGAATAAATTTCATGCAAACTATCATGCTCTTAACAAGAACAAGTATGTCCAATGAACCAGCATATGACATGCTTTAATTGTGGAAAATTGGGTCATAAGAGATTTGAATGCTGGCTGAATGCTGGTAAGAAAAGTTCTAATTCATGCTTTCACTGTGGCAAGATGGGCCACATTGCAGCCCACTGTTGGCATGCTCAGGGTAGACAATTCAATTCTAAAACTGTTAAACTCCCTGCAAATGGAAATGTTTTTGGAAGTAATGTTTTTAGAGGCAAGCACAATGAGTGCTTCAACTGTGGGAAGCCAGGTCACAGGGCTGCAACCTGTTGGCTGGCAGGATATCAAAACCAAACTGGTTTTGGCAAACAGAATTTTTATTCTGTTAACAAGAAATCTCATGCTTATGCACATAGAATTCATGCTAACAAGAATCTGCATAAATCAGATCTGAAAACTGCTCCTAGAAATGTGCTGAGAAAACCTGCTAGGAGTAATACTGTTTTGTCAGGACCCAAGACTTCTTGGGTACCTGTTTGTGCAAAATAACATTGCTATGCAGGTGTGCCTTGGGACTGAAATAAAAAGGGGTAATGATCCAAGGCACTCAAGAAGAAAACCCCATACTGAACTTTTCAGGTAAACTTCCTGCTCTTCTTGTTTTTAGTTTTAATGCATAGCAAGTTAAATCTGTTTTTGCATAATCATTCTTCATCTGCATTGTCTGAAATGATGCCTCTGAACTCTACTCATCTGAAGTGCATATATGTGATTTGCATGTAGAGTACATTCATTGAAAACCTGAATTGCATATAGGACTGTTGGTTTCACCTTGATATTCATGACCTCTATGGTATATCAAATGGTAAGCTACCAAAAGGCAGGGAAATCTGTCCGGAGGTCCTTACTATGTGAGAGCTGGTCTTTTAGACCAAGTGCTCCGCCTAGTACCATGGGTCATTTTGCTTGACAGGGCAGTCTGAATGTGCATGAATCATTTGGTATCATATGTTCAGTTTTCAGTGCAAACATTGCATGTTTTCAGGGGGAGTTAGTTGCATATCCTTGCATAGCAATTCAATGTCGAGTCTTGCATGTCCCTGCATACATATAGTGCATTGCATTCCCTTACATTGAAAATGCCAAAAAGGGAGTTTGAATGCATATTGTGAGGGGGAGTCATTGCATTGCATATAGGTTGTCAAATGCATACATGGGTCAGAACTCATTGCATATCCTCTCTTACTGATTTTGTTGACAAACCTTAATCATATTCTGAAAACTTTGAGCTTCACAATCTCTCTTAACAATTGGTATTTCTACTATCAACTTGGTATCATTTGGCTTCAGAATTCTATCAGTCTTTCATGAAGATTTCATGGGCTATCTCGATCATAAATCTGAAAACTCTTGAACTAGAAATCTTCTATTATACGTTTTTATGAATGACTGAAATAACTCATGTGGTTTAAGTTTAATGTATTCAATGAGTTTGGCTTTAAAATCTCTTAAAAATATCTGAAGCATGTTTAATAAACCTTAACCATCTGTTTCATGCTATGTCTTGTAAAATCTTCTGAAATCTGCACTTTTGAATATATGACTTCAACTGATTAAGTACATGAAACTATTATTGATTTGAAGCAAATGAATTTTTCTGAAATGTCTAAAGGGTAATATCTGTCAGAGCAATGACATTGTCACTGAGAAACACATGTCCGAAGGACTGTGTCATGAGGTGCCTTAGTTAACTCTGATTAAGAATTCATTGAAATTCAGGCAGAGCAATGGCATGCACACTGAGAAATACAACTCACTCATCAAGAAATGATTTGGAGTGTGTCATGATGTGTAAATGCTATCTCTGTTCATATATAGCATGACAGTTAGTCACACTAAGTGCTTAGGGACATTGGCCTCTGATCAAGGTATATCCTCTAGTTACAAGGTGTGAACTGAACTAGAGTGCTCGTAAAATTTGTAGCATGAAAAATTGTTGAACAAATTGAAATATCTGAATATTGATGCTAAAATCAAATTGCTACAACCCTAGACAAAATCATATGACTTCATAATTGCTTGACTTCAATATTGGTGCATGTAATTCTGAAAGAAGTCAATAGATTTGATTGTGTAAGAGAAAGGGAGATTAATCAAGATAAATATGAGGGCTTGGTTCATCTTTATTAAAACATGGTTTTAGATATCAATACAGAATTTTATTGATAAACTCTGCATACATCATGTTTAAACCATGCTGTTCAAAAGGCTCATTCATAAGTCCCTATAATGGAAGACCTTGAAAAATTATGTTTTGGATTTATGAGATTGATATCTCCTTGAAAATCTTTCTGCTCACTTTCCTTAGATCATTGACCTGAACTTCTCCTTGTCTGCCCCTGTGGTCTCCTTCTCATCTATCTCATAAGATTCCACTTATTGAGGGGGAGCTTCCATGTCATGCATCACTTGCATATCAAGTGGCATCTATTCAGGGGGAGCATTCCTTGTCATACAGAATCATGTTCATATCATTTGTGACCTTGCATTCAAATCCCTCATGATCAGATTTATGCATGATCAACAAAAACTGTATAGTCAACTCCTTTCTTATCAGTTGACTGATTCCATCTGCATTTTTCTGACCATACAAATGTGAGGTGCCACTCCCATTATTACCTTGTTCACTTGCAGTCTTCTGAACCTCAGAATCTTTATGATGGTGGATTTCAGATTGATTCCTGAGATGTATTTCTCTCTACACTATTGGAATCTTCCATCTTGTTCTGCAATAAGTTCTGATTCTGTGGTATCTTCACCAGAATTCAGATTCTTTGTAATGGCTGATTTCAGATTGATTTATTGGATAACCAGAGTCCATTTCTGTGCTTCAAGAGGAGAGTAGTCACTCATGCATGTTGATAGGGGGAGAGCTGTCTCATTGCATAAGGGAGATCTTCATTTTTTTTTTACCATGACTCATTCTCTGCATTAGCTCTATATTTTCTGCCATGTCAAAGGGGGTGTATTTGTTGCATTTGCATCTCTGCATAAGTTGTTTGACAAAGGGGCAGATTTTGATTTAATTGCTTCTGATCTTGAGCTGCCCTCATAAGTTTTTTTGTTTTTGCTGAAGTAAAAGGGGCAGTTTAGTCAAAGGGGGAGTTTTTAATTCTCTCTTCAACTCATGTCTTTTTGCTGAAGGCAAAGGGGGAGAAGAATCTAATTTGAGTCAGCGTAACTCATTGTGTTGCCATCATCAAAAAGGGGGAGATTGTTGTGCCCCTGTGTGGTTTTGATGATGGCTGACACACCATGAGCCACACTGAGGTGTGCTAATTAATATTGATCACTGATTGACTGCTTGAATATCTGATTGTTTGCTTGAATAGCTAATTCATGAATATGGCTAGATTGGGTTAACATAGTGGCTAAGTGTTCATGCAGTGCGTTGACGTAGTTGGAGATTGGGTTGACGCATTGGCTGTTTGTTCACTAGCTGCGTGGACGCAGTGGATCAGCGGGGTTGACGCCATGTTGCTTTGTCTCCTTTGTGTTGCTCATTAAGTCTCCAAGTCTGCACACTGCCTTTGTGGTCCAAGTCTATACAGCCTCATTCCTACCTACGTTCCAAGTCAAAGTCTGCACATTGTCTTCGAACCCAATGTCTGCACAGTGGCCTTCACACTTGAAGTCCATACATTCGATGTGCAGAGTTGAAGTCCATACTGTGCCTCAGGCTGAGGTAGTCCATACACTGGTCGGTGGCAAGCCTGTACACTGGCCTCAGCATTTTCACGTGAAGTCTACACATTGGTCTCTACTTGAAGTCTATACATTGGCTGAGAGTCTTCAAGTCCATACACAGTTGTCTGATGCATATTGATTGAAGTCTGTACATTGGGCTTTCACATGAAGTATGTACAGCCGTTCACTGTTGTAGTCCATACACTGGACTGTTAGGTCATGTCTACACTGGGTCTCAATGTACACACTTATTCATTGTGCTGCTTCACGCACAAAGTCTGAACATCCTTCAATGAACTTTGAAGTCTATACACTGATTCACTGTTCATCGCCTTTGGGCATCAAAGTCTGTACATCGCCTTCAATCTTCAAGTCTATACACTGGCTTATTCTTCAAGTCTGTATATTTCAAGTCTAGACTTTGCACTGTTGCATTCATCATCTTCGTGTGGTGTTCTGTCTTCGTGTTGATTTTACTTCGTGCACTCTTCTCTAAGATCAAGCCCGTGTCTGTGCTGTCTCCATGTCGTCCTCAGTTCGAGTCGGTTCTTTGTTATTTCTGTCTTCGTGTTGTTCTTCCTAGACCTCGTGTCTTTCTTGTGTTGAAACCACACTTCGTGTTGGTTTCTATTTTTCGTCTTCGTGTTGTGGTCAGCTCGTGTCGTTCTCATTGCTATTTGTTATGTCGAGTTGTTTTTTTACTTCGTGTCGTTTTCTCTGAAGTGTTAAGCGTTATTAGTATGTATCTCGTGTCGGTCTCTTCGTAGTGTTTGTTTTGTTACAGTGACACTTCGTGTCGTTCTCGTTTTACCTCGTGATGTTTTCATCTGACCTCGTGTCATGCTCTCCTTATCTCGTACTGTAGTAATCCTGTGTTCTCGTGTCATTTACTATAGCTACTCGAGTCATATTCCTGCTTTCTTTGTTTTATCACGTGTCGTTTCACCTCATGTCGTTCTATCTGCTGTTTATTATGTTGTGTTGTTTCTTTGTATCCGTGTCTTCGTGTTATTCTAGTGTTTATAACCTCGTGTCGTTCTCTGTGTAATACTTGTTTTGTCACCTTTGAACCTCATGTCGTCCTCAGTGCAGTGCACCTCTTGCTGTTTCTATACACCTCGTGCAGTTTTTTAGGTTCTGGTGCCATGAGTTTTAATCGTGTTAATTCCTTGCAGGAGAAGAAGAAGTTGGTCCGAGGAAATATTCCCGAGTGACTATCAGCACGTGATCCGAGGCTGAGATGAAGCTGGCTTAGAGCCTGCCACGTGGTCCGAATAGTTAGGGCTAGAAATGTGGAGGTCACACGTCGGGGGTGATGATGATGCGGCTGCTATATATATGAGCCTTCTTCCACAGAAGAAAGATCATCGAAGAAGAAAAGCCTGCAGAGTAGAAAGCCCTTCGATCCAGAAGAAAAGAAGAGAATAGAGAAGAGAGTGAGAGTGAGAGCAGAGAAAGAAAAAGAGAGAGAGATAGTGCTCGTGGGAAGAGAGAAGAAAGAGTGAAGAGGAAGAAGTGCAGCAGAGAGTGAAAGAGGAAGAGAGCAGAGGAGAAAGAAAGAGAGATAGAAAGAGAGAGAGAGAGTTCGTGGAGAAGAAGGATGAAGCTACTGAAGATCTGTCTACTGGACCGTGGATCAAATCCAGGCCAGTCAGCTCCATTGAGAGTCACATTTGTGTTTTCATCTTTTACAGCTTTCTGATTGCTGTGTTGTTTTCATTTATTGTTTTTTCCTTTGCTTTTCTGATTATCTTTGGTCTTCCGATTGCCCTGTTGGGGATCGGGTTCCTCCTGTTGATTCAGGAGAAGGGAGATCTGATCTCCGGGTTGCAAGTGATAGGCTGTCACTTGTGGGTTCCCTCTGGTTAGAGGAAGGGAGGCTAGCCCTCCGGTTCTAGGCTTGTGGTTGCAAGTCCAGGTGTCCCTCCGGTTGGGAGGAAGAGAGGTCTTCGACCTCTGGTTTGCTGGTGACTGGAAGTCACCGGTTGATTCCCTCCTGGTCTGGAGGAAGAGAGACATCGGTCTCTGGTTTCCTAGTGGCTGAAAGTCACTTGGGGTGTCCCTCCGGTTGGGAGGAAGAGGGGAGCGTGTTCCCCTGGTCAAGCTGTTTGGCAGCATTTGTTGCAGACTGAGTCTGCGGTTTCTAGCGTGAGCTAGTGGAATCCTCACTCCGGTTGGGAGTGAGGGGTGGATGTAGGTCTGGAGGACCGAACCACCTAAAAATCTATTGAGCAGTGGTTTGCTTTGTGTGTTTGCTTCCGCTAGATGCCTGGATAGGCGCGCTCCATCCGCTTGCTCATAAGTTTAATTGAATTAGTTTTATTCTGTGATTGCGTCTAGCATCTGAGTTTTTATTTGGGCATTATTCGTAACAGGATACATTCACCCCCCTCTGTATCCGAGCCTAGCACCCTAACAGTTGGTATCAGAGCGGGTGTCTGCATATAAGGTCCAGCGACCTGCAGATTCGATCTTGCGATCTTAGGTGCTTATTTGCCTTAGTGCATCAATATTCCTGTTGCATTGAATTTATCTGCTATTTGTTTCAATGGCTTGTCCACCCGTCTTCAGTGGTTTTGATTTCAACCAGTGGCACGGTGCTTTACGTGATTATGTTAAATCTGTTGATCCAGACCTGTGGAAAGTAATTTCACATGGTCCTCATGAATTACCAAAGAAAAAGTCCAAATGGACTGACAGTCACGAATCAATGTATGAGGAGAATCAGACAGCTATAAATCTGATGAAAGCAGCCACTGACAAAGCCTTTCACTCATGTTTCCTTGATTGCAGATCTGCAAGGGATATGTTGGAAATGATGAAGAGAGCCGGGAAAGGAAATCAAACAAGCTGCATGATGGCCAACAGAAGCGATCAAGGCAGCAATCAAACTGAAGAAGATGATGATGATGAGGTAAATATCTTCGAGAATTTCTCTCTAGAAGATTGGGAGAATGCTTATGCTGAATTACTTGAATCTCATGAGCTGTTAAGAAAACAGTATAAGAAATTGAAGAAGGGTACTGGTTTAGATAGTTCAAGCGTTCCTTGTAGAAATTGTGTTGAATTGAAAAATATTCATGATGCTTGTATGTCTGACTTTCAAATACTGAAGAAACAAGTTTCATTATTGAAAACTGAAAATCAAGAACATATAAATGTGATATCTGAACTCAAAGAAAAATTGAACTCAGATAATGATAATCAGACTGTTGTTAACTATCATGACCAGTATGAAAAATTGCTGAAAAACTTTAAAAGTGTAAACTCAGATTTAAACAAGCTGAGATCGAAAATGATTCCCTGAGAACATCTGCTAATAAAAATGATAACAAATTTGAGAAACTCAAGCAGGAGAAAAACTTGCTTGCTGAAAAACTGGAAGCCATCAAATCTGTGAATGTGGAATTACAGAAAAACATTGAAAAGAAGGAAAAAGATTTGAAGGAATTCAAGGCTGAAAGAAAACTTGAAATTAACTCAGAAGATCAGACTCTAATAAATGAGTTAATTCAGAATGACAAGCTTAAGGAAGAAAATGAAAAATTAAAAATGTTGAATTCCACTATGTCAGAGAGACTTCTAGCTTTGGAAAGAGGAAAAAGTATTTGTGTTGAAGATTCTAATAAACTGAGCAATCTGGAACAGGAAATTGAAAAATACAAAACTGCTAACAATGTGTTAACTGAATGTGTGAATTGCAGTGAACAAGAGATTGCCAGTTATGAGCTACATATTTCCTCTTTGGAAGATGAAATTCAGGATTTGAAAGTCTCTTTGTCAAAATTTGTTGATGGGCAAGAAAACCTAGACAAGCTGCTAGGTGTAAAAGTCAATGTCAAAAGGGAAGGGTTGGGCTACAATAATCTAAATAAAAAGGCTTTGCAGAATAAAGTAATGACATCCTTTGTAAATGCCTCAAACGTAGCCACAACATCAAAAGACAAACAGCCCATTGTTCAGAAAATACTGGGAACAAAGATTAATTTTAAGAAAGAAGGACTGGGTTACAGTCCAGTCATGAGGAAGGCTGATGGAGCCAACCTGAAAACTGTCTTTGTTAAATCCTCTGAACAGGAGAAGCCTTCTACTTCATCTCCAACTCAGTACAAGGCTAAGAAAATAGGAAAACAGGATAAAAATCAGAAAAGGACTGTAAATCAGAAAATAAATGAAAAGGGTTCATCAGTGCATATTGATCATAGTCCTCATACACATTCACAAGCATCCAAAAAGAAAATGATCTGTCATTACTGTCATAAATTTGGACATCTGATGCATGAATGTAGACTGATGGAAAAGGATGATCTGAGTGCTAGAAAATATCATGATAAAAATCTTTCATCTCAGAAAAGGAAAATTGAGTGTTTTCATTGTGGTAAACTAGGACACAAAATTTCACAATGCTGGTTTGTTAGTGATAAGAATAAATTTCATGCAAACTATCATGCTCTTAACAAGAACAAGTATGTTCCAATGAACCAGCATATGACATGCTTTAATTGTGGAAAATTGGGTCATAAGAGATTTGAATGCTGGCTGAATGCTGGTAAGAAAAGTTCTAATTCATGCTTTCACTGTGGCAAGATGGGCCACATTGCAGCCCACTGTTGGCATGCTCAGGGTAGACAATTCAATTCTAAAACTGTTAAACTCCCTGCAAATGAAATATTTTTGGAAGTAATGTTTTTAGAGGCAAGCACAATGAGTGCTTCAACTGTGGGAAGCCAGGTCACAGGGCTGCAACCTGTTGGCTGGCAGGATATCAAAACCAAACTGATTTTGGCAAACAGAATTTTTATTCTGTTAACAAGAAATCTCATGCTTATGCACATAGAATTCATGCTAACAAGAATCTGCATAAATCAGATCTGAAAACTGCTCCTAGAAATGTGCTGAGAAAACCTGCTAGGAGTAATACTGTTTTGTCAGGACCCAAGACTTCTTGGGTACCTGTTTGTGCAAAATAACATTGCTATGCAGGTGTGCCTTGGGACTGAAATAAAAAGGGGTAATGATCCAAGGCACTCAAGAAGAAAACCCATACTGAACTTTTCAGGTAAACTTCCTGCTCTTCTTATTTTTAGTTTTAATGCATAGCAAGTTAAATCTGTTTTTGCATAATCATTCTTCATCTGCATTGTCTGAAATGATGCCTCTGAACTCTACTCATCTGAAGTGCATATATGTGATTTGCATGTAGAGTACATTCATTGAAAACCTGAATTGCATATAGACTGTTGGTTTACCTTGTTATTCATGACCTCTATGGTATATCAAATGGTAAGCTACCAAAAGGCGGGGAAATCTGTCCGGAGGTCCTTACTATGTGAGAGCAGGTCTTTTAGACCAAGTGCTCCGCCTAGTACCATGAGTCATTTTGCTTGACAGGGCAGTCTGAATATGCATGAATCATTTGGTATCATATGTTCAGTTTTCAGTGCAAACATTGCATGTTTTCAGGGGGAGTTAGTTGCATATCCTTGCATAGCAATTCAATGTCGAGTCTTTGCATGTCCCTGCATACATATAGTGCATTGCATTTCCTTACATTGAAAATGCCAAAAAGGGAGTTTGAATGCATATTGTGAGGGGGAGTCATTGCATTGCATATAGGTTGTCAAATGCATACATGGGTCAGAACTCATTGCATATCTCTCTTACTGATTTTGTTGACAAACCTTAATCATATTCTGAAAACTTTGAGCTTCACAATCTCTCTTAACAATTGGTATTTCTACTATCAATTTGGTATCATTTGGCTTCAGAATTCTATCAGTCTTTCATGAAGATTTCAATGGGCTATCTCGATCATAAATCTGAAAACTCTTGAACTAGAAATCTTCTATTATACGTTTTTATGAATGACTGAAATAACTCATGTGGTTTAAGTTTAATGTATTCAATGAGTTTGACTTTAAAATCTCTTAAAATATCTGAAGCATGTTTAATAAACCTTAACCATCTGTTTCATGCTATGTCTTGTAAAATCTTCTGAAATCTGCACTTTTGAATATATGACTTCAACTGATTAAGTACATGAAACTATTATTGATTTGAAGCAAATGAATTTTTCTGAAATATCTAAAGGGTAATATCTGTCAGAGCAATGACATTGGTCACTGAGAAACACATGTCCGAAGGACTGTGTCATGAGGTGCCTTAGTTAACTCTGATTAAGAATTCATTGAAATTCAGGCAGAGCAATGGCATGCACACTGAGAAATACAACTCACTCATCAAGAAATGATTTGGAGTGTGTCATGATGTGTAAATGCTATCTCTGTTCATATATAGCATGACAGTTAGTCACACTAAGTGCTTAGGGACATTGGCCTCTGATCAAGGTATATCCTCTAGTTACAAGGTGTGAACTGAACTAGAGTGCTCGTAAAATTTGTAGCATGGAAAATTGTTGAACAAATTGAAATATCTGAATATTGATGCTAAAATCAAATTGCTACAACCCTAGACAAAATCATATGACTTCATAATTGCTTGACTTCAATATTGGTGCATGTAATTCTGAAAGAAGTCAATAGATTTGATTGTGTAAGAGAAAGGGAGATTAATCAAGATAAATATGAGGGCTTGGTTCATCTTTATTAAAACATGGTTTTAGATATCAATACAGAATTTTATTGATAAACTCTGCATACATCATGTTTAAACCATGCTGTTCAAAAGGCTCATTCATAAGTCCCTATAATGGAAGACCTTGAAAAATTATGTTTTGGATTTATGAGATTGATATCTCCTTGAAAATCTTTCTGCTCACCTTCCTTAGATCATTGACCTGAACTTCTCCTTGTTGCCCATGTGGTCTCCTCTCATCTATCTCATAAGATTCCACTTATTGAGGGGGAGCTTCCATGTCATGCATCACTTGCATATCAAGTGGCATCTATTCAGGGGGAGCATTCCTTGTCATACTGAATCATGTTCATATCATTTGTGACCTTGCATTCAAATCCCTCATGATCAGATTTATGCATGATCAACAAAAACTGTATAGTCAACTCCTTCTTATCAGTTGACTGATTCCATCTGCATTTTTTCTGACCATACAAATGTGAGGTGCCACTCCCATTATTACCTTGTTCACTTGCAGCCTTCTGAACCTCAGAATCTTTATGATGGTGGATTTCAGATTGATTCCTGAGATGTATTTCTCTCTACACTGTTGGAATCTTCCATCTTGTTCTGTAATAAGTTCTGATTCTGTGGTATCTTCACCAGAATTCAGATTCTTTGTAATGGCTGATTTCAGATTGATTTATTGGATAACCAGAGTCCATTTCTGTGCTTCAAGAAGAGAGTAGTCAATCATGCATGTTGATAGGGGGAGAGCTGTCTCATTGCATAAGGGAGATCTTCATTTTTTTTTACCATGACTCATTCTCTGCATTAGCTCTATATTTTTCTGCCATGTCAAAGGGGGAGTATTTGTTGCATTTGCATCTCTGCATAAGTTGTTTGACAAAGGGGAGATTTTGATTTAATTGCTTCTGATCTTGAGCTGCCCTCATAAGTTTTTTTTTGTTTTTACTGAAGTCAAAGGGGCAGTTTAGTCAAAGGGGGAGTTTTTAATTCTCTCTTCAACTCATGTCTTTTTGCTGAAGGCAAAGGGGGAGAAGAATCTAATTTGAGTCAGTGTAACTCATTGTGTTGCCATCATCAAAAAGGGGGAGATTATTGTGCCCCTGTGTGGTTTTGATGATGGCTGACACACCATGAGCCACACTGAGGTGTGCTAATTAATATTGATGACTGATTGACTGCTTGAATATCTGATTGTTTGCTTGAATAGCTAATTCATGAATATGGCTAGATTGGGTTAACATAGTGGCTAATTGTTCATGCAGTGCGTTGACGCAGTTGGAGACGAGGTTGACGCCATGTTGCTTTGTCTCCTTTGTGTTGCTCATTAAGTCTCCAAGTCTGCACACTGCCTTTGTGGTCCAAGTCTATACAGCCTCATTCCTACCTACGTTCCAAGTCAAAGTCTGCACATTGTCTTCGAACCCAATGTCTGCACAGTGGCCTTCACACTTGAAGTCCATACATTCGATGTGCAGAGTTGAAGTCCATTATGTGCCTCAGGCTGAGGTAGTCCATACACTGGTCGGTGGCAAGCCTGTACACTGGCCTCAGCGCTTTCACGTGAAGTCTACACATTGGTCTCTATTTGAAATCTATACATTGGCTGAGGGTCTTCAAGTCCATACACAGTTGTCTGATGCATATTGATTGAAGTCTGTACATTGGGCTTTCACATGAAGTATGTACAGCCGTTCACTGTTGTAGTCCATACACTGGACTGTTAG
Organism: Amorphophallus konjac; assembly: GCA_022559845.1. NCBI lineage: Eukaryota > Viridiplantae > Streptophyta > Magnoliopsida > Alismatales > Araceae > Amorphophallus > Amorphophallus konjac. The sequence continues at coordinate 271,951,070 of CM040127.1, forward strand.
GTCATGTCTACACTGGGTCTCATTGTACACACTTATTCATTGTGCTGCTTCACGCACAAAGTCTGAACATCCTTCAATGAACTTTGAAGTCTATACACTGATTCACTGTTCATCGCCTTTGGGCATCAAAGTCTGTACATCGCCTTCAATCTTCAAGTCTATACACTGGCTTATTCTTCAAGTCTGTACAGCCGTTTTGGATTGTATTTCAAGTCTAGACTTTGCACTGTTGCATTCATCGTCTTCGTGTGGTGTTCTGTCTTCGTGTTGATTTTACTTCGTGCACTCTTATCTAAGTTCAAGCCCGTGTCTGTGCTGTCTCCATGTCGTCCTCAGTTCGAGTCGGTTCTTTGTTATTTCCGTCTTCGTGTTGTTCTTCCTAGACCTCGTGTCTTTCTTGTGTTGAAACCACACTTCGTGTTGGTTTCTATTTTTCGTCTTCGTGTTGTGGTCAGCTCGTGTCGTTCTCATTGCTATTTGTTATGTCGAGTTGTTTTTTTACTTCGTGTCGTTTTCTCTGAAGTGTTAAGCGTTATTAGTATGTATCTCGTGTCGGTCTCTTCGTAGTGTTTGTTTTGTTACAGTGACACTTCGTGTCGTTCTCATTTTACCTCGTGCTGTTTTCATCTGACCTCGTGTCATGCTCTCCTTATCTCGTACTGTAGTAATCCTGTGTTCTCGTGTCATTTACTATAGCTACTTGAGTCATATTCCTGCTTTCTTTGTTTTATCACGTGTCGTTTCACCTCATGTCGTGCTATCTACTGTTTATTATGTCGTGTTGTTTCTTTGTATCCGTGTCTTCGTGTTACTCTAGTGTTTATAACCTCGTGTCGTTCTCTGTGTAATACTTGTTTTGTCACCTTTGAACCTCATGTCGTTCTATGTGTAGTGTTTGGTTTGTCACCACTGTATCTCGTGTCGTCCTCAGTGCAGTGCACCTCTTGCTGTTTCTATACACCTCGTGCAGTTTTAGGCTCTGGTGCCCTGAGTTTTAATCGTGTTAATTCCTTGCAGGAGAAGAAGAAGTTGGTCCGAGGAAATATTCCCGAGTGACTATCAGCACGTGATCCGAGGCTGAGATGAAGCTGGTTGAGAGCCTGCCACGTGGTCCGAATAGTTAGGGCTGAAATGTGGAGGTCACACGTCGGGGGTGATGATGATGCTGCTGCTATATATATGAGCCTTCTTCCACAGAAGAAAGATCATCGAAGAAGAAAAGCCTGCAGAGTAGAAAGCCCTTCGATCCAGAAGAAAAGAAGAGAATAGAGAAGAGAGTGAGAGTGAGAGCAGAGAAAGAAAAAGAGAGAGAGATAGTGCTCGTGGGAAGAGAGAAGAAAGAGTGAAGAGGAAGAAGTGCAGCAGAGAGTGAAAGAGGAAGAGAGCAGAGGAGAAAGAAAGAGAGATAGAAAGAGAGAGAGAGAGAGTTCGTGGAGAAGAAGGATGAAGCTACTGAAGATCTGTCTACTGGACCGTGGATCAAATCCAGGCCAGTCAGCTCCGTTGAGAGTCACATCTATGTTTTCATCTTTTACAGCCTTCTGATTGCTGTGTCATTTTCGTTTATTGTTTTTCCTTTGTTTTTCTGATTATCTTTGTTCTTCCGATCGCCCTGTTGGGGATCGGGTTCCTCCTGTTGGTTCAGGAGAAGGGAGATCTGATCTCCGGGTTGCAAGTGACAGGTTGTCACCTGTGGGTTTCCCTCTAGTTAGAGGAAGGGAGGCTAGTCCTCCGGGTCTGGGCTTGTGGTTGCAGGTCCAGGTGACCCTCCTGGTCTGGAGGAAGAGAGGTCTTCGACCTCTAGTTTCCAAGTGGCTGGGAGTCACTTGGGTGTCCCTCCGGTTGGGAGGAAGAGGGGAGGCTGTTCCCCTAGTCAAGCTGTGTGGCAGCAACTGTTTGCAGACTGAGTCTGCTTGGTTCTAGCGTTTGCTAGTGAAGCCTCACTCCGGTTGGGAGTGAGGGGTGGATGTAGGTCTGGAGGACCGAACCACCTAAAAATCTATTGAGCAGTGGTTTGCTTTGTGTGTTTGCTTCCGCTAGATGCCTGGATAGGCGCGCTCCATCTGCTTGCTCATAAGTTTAATTGAATTAGTTTTATTCTGTGATTGCGTCTAGCATCTGAATTTTTATTTGGGCATTATTCGTAACAGGATACATTCACCCCCCTCTGTATCCGGGCCTAGCACCCTAACAGTTGGTATCAGAGCGGGTGTCTGCATACAAGGTCCAGCGACCTGCAGATTCGATCTTGCGATCTTAGGTGCTTATTTGCCTTAGTGCATCAAAATTCCTGTTGCATTGAATTTATCTGCTAATTGTTTCAATGGCTTGTCCACCCGTCTTCAGTGGTTTTGATTACAACCAGTGGCATAGTGCTTTACGTGCTTATGTTAAATCTGTTGATCCAGACCTGTGGAAAGTAATTTCACATGGTCCTCATGAATTACCAAAGAAAAAGTCCAAATGGACTGACAGTCACGAATCAATGTATGAGGAGAATCAGACAGCTATAAATATGATGAAAGCAGCCACTGACAAAGCCTTTCATTCATGTTTCCTTGATTGCAGATCTGCAAGGGATATGTTGGAAATGATGAAGAGAGCCGGGAAAGGAAATCAAACAAGCTGCATGATGGCCAACAGAAGCGATCAAGGCAGCAATCAAACTGAAGAAGATGATGATGATGAGGTAAATATCTTCGAGAATTTCTCTCTAGAAGATTGGGAGAATGCTTATGCTGAATTACTTAAATCTCATGAACTGTTAAGAAAACAGTATAAGAAATTGAAGAAGGGTACTGGTTTAGATAGTTCAAGCGTTCCTTGTAGAAATTGTGTTGAATTGAAAAATATTCATGATGCTTGTATGTCTGACTTTCAAATACTGAAGAAACAAGTTTCATTATTGAAAACTGAAAATCAAGAACATATAAATGTGATATCTGAACTCAAAGAAAAATTGAACTCAGATAATGATAATCAGACTGTTGTTAACTATCATGACCAGTATGAAAAATTGCTGAAAAACTTTAAAAGTGTAAACTCAGATTTAAACAAGCTGAGATCCGAAAATGATTCCCTGAGAACATCTGCTAATAAAAATGATAACAAATTTGAGAAACTCAAGCAGGAGAAAAACTTGCTTGCTGAAAAACTGGAAGCCATCAAATCTATGAATGTGGAATTACAGAAAAACATTGAAAAGAAGGAAAAAGATTTGAAGGAATTCAAGGCTGAAAGAAAACTTGAAATTAACTCAGAAGATCAGACTCTAATAAATGAGTTAATTCAGAATGACAAGCTTAAGGAAGAAAATGAAAAATTAAAAATGTTGAATTCCACTATGTCAGAGAGACTTCTAGCTTTGGAAAGAGGAAAAAGTATTTGTGTTGAAGATTCTAATAAACTGAGCAATCTGGAACAGGAAATTGAAAAATACAAAACTGCTAACAATGTGTTAACTGAATGTGTGAATTGCAGTGAACAAGAGATTGCCAGTTATGAGCTACATATTTCCTCTTTGGAAGATGAAATTCAGGATTTGAAAGTCTCTTTGTCAAAATTTGTTGATGGGCAAGAAAACCTAGACAAGCTGCTAGGTGTAAAAGTCAATGTCAAAAGGGAAGGGTTGGGCTACAATAATCTAAATAAAAATGCTTTGCAGAATAAAGTAATGACATCCTTTGTAAATGCCTCAAACGTAGCCACAACATCAAAAGATAAACAGCCCATTGTTCAGAAAATACTGGGAACAAAGATTAATTTTAAGAAAGAAGGACTGGGTTACAGTCCAGTCATGAGGAAGGCTGATGGAGCCAACTTGAAAACTGTCTTTGTTAAATCCTCTGAACAGGAGAAGCCTTCTACTTCATCTCCAACTCAGTACAAGGCTAAGAAAATAGGAAAACAGGATAAAAATCAAAAAAGGACTGTAAATCAAAAATTTAAATGAAAATGGTTCATCAGTGCATATTGATCATAGTCCTCATACACATTCACAAGCATCCAAAAAGAAAATGATCTGTCATTACTGTCATAAATTTGGACATCTAATGCATGAATGTAGACTGATGGAAAATGATGATCTGAGTGCTAGAAAATATCATGATAAAAATCTTTCATCTCAGAAAAGGAAAATTGAGTGTTTTCATTGTGGTAAATTAGGACACAAAATTTCACAATGCTGGTTTGTTAGTGATAAGAATAAATTTCATGCAAACTATCATGCTCTTAACAAGAACAAGTATGTTCCAATGAACTAGCATATGACATGCTTTAATTGTGGAAAATTGGGTCATAAGAGATTTGAATGCTGGCTGAATGCTGGTAAGAAAAGTTCTAATTCATGCTTTCACTGTGGCAAGATGGGCCACATTGCAGCCCACTATTGGCATGCTCAGGGTAGACAATTCAATTCTAAAACTGTTAAACTCCCTGCAAATAGAAATATTTTTGGAAGTAATGTTTTTAGAGGCAAGCACAATGAGTGCTTCAACTGTGGGAAACCAGGTCACAGGGCTGCAACCTGTTGGCTGGCAGGATATCAAAACCAAACTGATTTTGGCAAACAGAATTTTTATTCTGTTAACAAGAAATCTCATGCTTATGCACATAGAATTCATGCTAACAAGAATCTGCATAAATCAGATCTGAAAACTGCTCCTAGAAATGTGCTGAGAAAACCTGCTAGGAGTAATACTGTTTTGTCAGGACCCAAGACTTCTTGGGTACCTGTTTGTGCAAAATAACATTGCTATGCAGGTGTGCCTTGGGACTGAAATAAAAAGGGGTAATGATCCAAGGCACTCAAGAAGAAAATCCCATACTGAACTTTTCAGGTAAACTTCCTGCTCTTCTTATTTTTAGTTTTAATGCATAGCAAGTTAAATCTGTTTTTGCATAATCATTCTTCATCTGCATTGTCTGAAATGATGCCTCTGAACTCTACTCATCTGAAGTGCATATATGTGATTTGCATGTAGAGTACATTCATTGAAAACCTGAATTGCATATAGAACTGTTGAGTTTACCTTGTTATTTATGACCTCTATGGTATATCAAATGGTAACCTACCAAAAGGCAGGGAAATCTGTCCGGAGGTCCTTACTATGTGAGGGCAGGTCTTTTAGACCAAGTGCTCCGCCTAGTACCATGGGTCATTTTACTTGACAGGGCAGTCTGAATATGCATGAATCATTTGGTATCATATGTTCAGTTTTCAGTGCAAACATTGCATGTTTTCAGGGGGAGTTAGTTGCATATCCTTGCATAGCAATTCAATGTCGAGTCTTTGCATGTCCCTGCATACATATAGTGCATTGCATTTCCTTACATTGAAAATGCCAAAAAGGGAGTTTGAATGCATATTGTGAGGGGGAGTCATTGCATTGCATATAGGTTGTCAAATGCATACATGGGTCAGAACTCATTGCATATCTTCTCTTACTGATTTTGTTGACAAACCTTAATCATATTCTGAAAACTTTGAGCTTCACAATCTCTCTTAACAATTGGTATTTCTACTATCAATTTGGTATCATTTGGCTTCAGAATTCTATCAGTCTTTCATAAAGATTTCAATGGGCTATCTCGATCATAAATCTGAAAACTTTTGAACTAGAAATCTTCTATTATACGTTTTTATGAATGACTGAAATAACTCATGTGGTTTAAGTTTAATGTATTCAATGAGTTTGACTTTAAAATCTCTTTAAAATATCTGAAGCATGGTTAATAAATCTTAACCATTTGTTTCATGCTATGTCTTGTAAAATCTTTGAAATCTGCACTTTTGAATATATGACTTCAACTGATTAAGTACATGAAACTATTATTGATTTGAAGCAAATGAATTTTTCTGAAATATCTAAAGGGTAATATCTGTCAGAGCAATGACATTGGTCACTGAGAAACACATGTCCGAAGGACTGTGTCATGAGGTGCCTTAGTTAACTCTGATTAAGAATTCATTGAAATGCAGGCAGAGCAATGGCATGCACACTGAGAAATACAACTCACTCATCAAGAAATGATTTGGAGTGTGTCATGATGTGTAAATGCTATCTCTGTTCATATATATAGCATGACAGTTAGTCACACTAAGTGCTTAGGGACATTGGCCTCTGATCAAGGTATATCCTCTAGTTACAAGGTGTGAACTGAACTAGAGTGCTCGTAAAATTTGTAGCATGGAAAATTGTTGAACAAAATGAAATATCTGAATATTGATGCTAAAATTAAATTGCTATAACCCTAGACAAAATCATATGACTTCATAATTGCTTGACTTCAATATTGGTGCATGTAATTCTGAAAGAAGTCAATAGATTTGATTATGTAAGAGAAAGGGAGATTAATCAAGATAAATATGAGGGCTTGGTTCATCTTTATTAAAACATGGTTTTAGATATCAATACAGAATTTTATTGATAAACTCTGCATACATCATGTTTAAACCATGCTGTTCAAAAGGCTACATCATAAGTCCCTATAATGGAAGACCTTGAAAAATTATGTTTTGGATTTATGAGATTGATATCTCCTTGAAAATCTTTCTGCTCACCTTCCTTAAATCATTGACCTGAACTTCTCCTTGTTTGCCCATGTGGCCTCCTCTCATCTATCTCATAAGATTCCACTTATTAAGGGGGAGCTTCCATGTCATGCATCACTTGCATATTAATTGGCATCTATTCAGGGGGTGCATTCCTTGTCATACTGAATCATGTTCATATCATTTGTGACCTTGAATTCAAATCCCTCATGATCAGATTTATGCATGATCAACAAAAACTGTATAGTCAACTCCCTTCTTATCAGTTGACTGATTCCATCTGCATTTTTCTGACCATACAAATGTGAGGTGCCACTCCCATTATTACCTTGTTCACTTGCAGCCTTCTGAACCTTATAATCTTTATGATGGTGGATTTCAGATTGATTCCTGAGATGTATTTCTCTCTACACTGTTGGAATCTTCCATCTTGTTCTGTAATAAGTTCTGATTCTGTGGTATCTTCACCAGAATTCAGATTCTTTGTAATGGCTGATTTCAGATTGATTTATTGGATAACCAGAGTCCATTTCTGTGCTTCAAGAAGAGAGTAGTCAATCATGCATGTTGATAGGGGGAGAGCTGTCTCATTGCATAAGGGAGATCTTCATTTTTTTTTACCATGACTCATTCTCTGCATTAGCTCTATATTTTTCTGCCATGTCAAAGGGGGAGTATTTGTTGCATTTGCATCTCTGCATAAGTTGTTTGACAAAGGGGGAGATTTTGATTTAATTGCTTCTGATCTTGAGCTGCCCTCATAAGTTTTTTTTTTGTTTTTACTGAAGTCAAAGGGGCAGTTTAGTCAAAGGGGGAGTTTTTAATTCTCTCTTCAACTCATGTCTTTTTGCTGAAGGCAAAGGGGGAGAAGAATCTAATTTGAGTCAGTGTAACTCATTGTGTTGCCATCATCAAAAACGGGGAGATTATTGTGCCCCTGTGTGGTTTTGATGATGGCTGACACACCATGAGCCACACTGAGGTGTGTTAATTAATATTGATGACTGATTGACTGCTTGAATATCTGATTGTTTGCTTGAATAGCTAATTCATGAATATGGCTAGATTGGGTTAACATAGTGGCTAATTGTTCATGCAGTGCGTTGACGCAGTTGGAGACGGGGTTGACGCCATGTTGCTTTGTCTCCTTTGTGTTGCTCATTAAGTCTCCAAGTCTGCACACTGCCTTTGTGGTCCAAGTCTATACAGCCTCATTCCTACCTACGTTCCAAGTCAAAGTCTGCACATTGTCTTCGAACCCAATGTCTGCACAGTGGCCTTCACACTTGAAGTCCATACATTCGATGTGCAGAGTTGAAGTCCATTATGTGCCTCAGGCTGAGGTAGTCCATACACTGGTCGGTGGCAAGCCTGTACACTGGCCTCAGCGCTTTCACGTGAAGTCTACACATTGGTCTCTATTTGAAATCTATACATTGGCTGAGGGTCTTCAAGTCCATACACAGTTGTCTGATGCATATTGATTGAAGTCTGTACATTGGGCTTTCACATGAAGTATGTACAGCCGTTCACTGTTGTAGTCCATACACTGGACTGTTAGGTCATGTCTACACTGGGTCTCATTGTACACACTTATTCATTGTGCTGCTTCACGCACAAAGTCTGAACATCCTTCAATGAACTTTGAAGTCTATACACTGATTCACTGTTCATCGCCTTTGGGCATCAAAGTCTGTACATCGCCTTCAATCTTCAAGTCTATACACTGGCTTATTCTTCAAGTCTGTACAGCCGTTTTGGATTGTATTTCAAGTCTAGACTTTGCACTGTTGCATTCATCATCTTCGTGTGGTGTTCTGTCTTCGTGTTGATTTTACTTCGTGCACTCTTATCTAAGTTCAAGCCCGTGTCTGTGCTGTCTCCATGTCGTCGTCAGTTCGAGTCGGTTCTTTGTTATTTCCGTCTTCGTGTTGTTCTTCCTAGACCTCGTGTCTTTCTTGTGTTGAAACCACACTTCATGTTGGTTTCTGTTTTTCGTCTTCGTGTTGTGGTCAGCTCGTGTCGTTCTCGTTGCTATTTGTTATGTCGAAGTTGCTTTTTACTTCGTGTCATTTTCTCTGAAGTGTTAAGCGTTATTAGTATGTATCTCGTGTCGGTCTCTTCGTAGTGTTTGTTTTGTTACAGTGACACTTCGTGTCGTTCTCGTTTTATCTCGTACTGTAGTAATCCTGTGTTCACGTGTCATTTACTGTAGCTACTCGAGTCATATTCCTGCTTTCTTTGTTTTATCACGTGTCGTTTCACCTCATGTCGTTCTATCTGCTGTTTATTATCTCGTGTCGTTTCTTTGTATCCGTGTCTTCGTGTTATTCTAGTGTTTATAACCTCGTGTCGTTCTCTGTGTAATACTTGTTTTGTCACCTTTGAACCTCCTATCGTCCTCAGTGCAGTGCACCTCTTGCTGTTTCTATACACCTCGTGCAGTTTTTAGGTTCTGGTGCCCTGCGTTTTAATCGTGTTAATTCCTTGCAAGAGAAGAAGAAGTTGGTCCAAGGAAATATTCCCGAGTGACTATCAGCACGTGATCCGAGGCTGAGATGAAGCTGGTTGAGAGCCTGCCACGTGGTCCGGATAGTTAGGGCTGGAAATGTGGAGGTCACACGTCGGGGGTGATGATGATGCTGCTGCTATATATATGAGCCTTCTTCCACAGAAGAAAGATCATCGAAGAAGAAAAGCCTGCAGAGTAGAAAGCCCTTCGATCCAGAAGAAAAGAAGAGAATAGAGAAGAGAGTGAGAGTGAGAGCAGAGAAAGAAAAAGAAAGAGAGATAGTGCTCGTGGGAAGAGAGAAGAAAGAGTGAAGAGGAAGAAGTGCAGCAGAGAGTGAAAGAGGAAGAGAGCAGAGGAGAAAGAAAGAGAGATAGAAAGAGAGAGAGAGAGAGTTCGTGGAGAAGAAGGACGAAGCTACTGAAGATCTGTCTACTGGACCGTGGATCAAATCCAGGCCAGTCAGCTCCGTTGAGAGCCACATCTATGTTTTCATCTTTTACAACCTTCTGATTGTTGTGTCATTTTCGTTTATTGTTTTTACTTTGTTTTTCTGATTATCTTTGTTCTTCCGATCGCCCTGTTGGGGATCGGGTTCCTCCTGTTGGTTCAGAAGAAGGGAGATCTGATCTCCGGGTTGCAAGTGACAGGTTGTCACTTGTGGGTTTCCCTCTAGTTAGAGGAAGGGAGGCTAGTCCTCCAGGTCTGGGCTTGTGGTTGCAGGTCCAGGTGACCCTCCTGGTCTGGAGGAAGAGAGGTCTTCGACCTCTAGTTTCCAAGTGGCTGGGAGTCACTTGGGTGTCCCTCCGGTTGGGAGGAAGAGGGGAGGCTGTTCCCCTAGTCAAGCTGTGTGGCAGCAACTGTTTGCAGACTGAGTCTGCTTGGTTCTAGCGTTTGCTAGTGAAGCCTCACTCCGGTTGGGAGTGAGGGGTGGATGTAGGTCTGGAGGACCGAACCACCTAAAAATCTATTGAGCAGTGGTTTGCTTTGTGTGTTTGCTTCCGCTAGATGCCTGGATAGGCGCGCTCCATCTGCTTGCTCATAAGTTTAATTGAATTAGTTTTATTCTGTGATTGCGTCTAGCATCTGAATTTTTATTTGGGCATTATTCGTAACAAGATTCATTCACCCCCCTCTGTATCCGGGCCTAGCACCCTAACAAGAGCCACATCTGTTTTACGATTCTTTCCAACTTTCAGTCGCTGTGATTTTCCATTTTTGTTTTCTTTTAATCCTTTATTTCAATCTGTGTGTCAGCGGTTGCAGAGAATCTGTTTCTCTGGATAGCAAGCTGTGAGGCTCAGTAGTTACAGAGGATAAGTTCCTCTGGTCGGCTAAGCTGTATTGCCCAGCGGTCAAGCTGTGAGGCTCAGCAGTTGCAGAGGATCAATTCCTCTGGTCAGCTAAGTTGTATTGCCCAGCGGTCAAGCTGTTCGTCAGTGGTTGTAGGCAAGCTGTAAAGCCCAGCAATTTAAGCTATGTATCAGCGGGAAGCCTCACTTTGGTTTGAGTGAGGGATGGACGTAGGTCTGCGGGTAGCAGACTGAACCATCTTAAAATTCTTGAGCATTGTGTGATTTGATTGCATTATTTGATTTCACTAGATGAGTGCTTAGGACCGATCAGCCTTTCTCTGGCTTGTGAGGTGTTTGGTTGCACCTTGACTGTTCGACATTGGTTTTAAGAGTTCTTCTGACACCGTTCTTCACATCATCTTTCTGATATTCAGTAAGCACTTTAGATAACTAAGTAAACCTCTTCAATTCCGCATCCGTTCGCTAGTTATAAGTTTTAATTGGGCAAAATTTGAAGAGGGGATTCATTCACCCCCCTCTGAATCCAGGCCTAGCACCCTAACATAAGGGCCATACGGCCTAGAGAGAATATTGACAATACGAGATGATAAAGGACTGGAATTATGCTAAAAGCCCATATTAAGGACATGAATATTCAAATCGTGTCGGTCACTCATGGACCACTTCTGTAGTGCCCATGATTTTCTCAAAAAAATATAAAGTATTTTTGCTATTTAAATTGATAAAATAGGTGTTTAGTACATGTTTTGTTAAATTCACAACTAAATAAATAAATAAAATAGATAATGCATTAAATATAAGTTTTTCGATAATTATATATTTAGACTTTTGAATAATTAAAATTTTATAACCTAATTGTTAACATAAGCCCTTCTTATATTATATCCATTCACTAGTAGAACATATAAGGGCATAGACATAAATTCCTATAGTTTAGGATAGACTATGACCCAACGTATTTACTATTCATTTTCACACTTTTTACTATTAACTCAATTTCATCTTTAAGGACAAATATTTCTTTGATAATTTTCCATGATAGAGTAAATCGAGGTGGTTAATGGGTAACAATTAGATTTTCCTAATCATTTTTACCTTGTGAGATATTAATTTTTAAAGTGGACCATGAATAGTGTCCTCTGTATATCCTTCACGTGATTGACATTCGAATGGCCAACAAGGGCTTGTGGAGGCCTTGATTGTTTCAGATCAATGTCCTTCCATTAGATTTGGGTAGATCTGAAGCATTGGCTAGGCTTAAAAGGGGTTTTGGCTTTATATACGGGTGTGCTCAGAGGATTGGGCAAACTCTTGTATCTTTTTTTCCTTCTTTTTATTCTCTGCAAACCGTAGCAAGCCACTCCTTGCTTTAAGAAGGGGTTGTGAGTGCCCTTGTTGCTGGGAGTAAGAGCATTAGAACGGAGGTTGTGTGAGGGTCTTCGTAGAGGCTTCTAGACGGTCGTTGTGCCGCCGTGGGCACGATTCGGCAAGGGGATTCATCGGGAGGTGTCTCTCAATTTATGATTTTTCATTGATAAGGTAAGTTTCTAAACTTCAGAATGTCCCTATGCATGTTCTAATTTACTCGGGATGTTGTTATATACAAACCCCAATTATCTGCTTTGGTTTTGTAACTTTTGTTAAGATTCTATTTTGTTCACGCAGCCAAAAACCCTAGTATGTTAATGCAATCATACAGGTCCCAAACCTGAATGGTTTTCATGTCATTATTTGTTATTTTTTATTTCTTGGGTGTTTGGGTCAAAAAGAATTTGAAAAGCATAAGTAATAAGGTTTTTATGGAAATTCTGAGTTTTCCATCTATTTTCATATTTTACGTGATGATCGGCGAGGTTTTAAACCAAAATGGCATTTTTCTGCCCTACCCAAGGTCGGTGCACATTTTGGTTGTGCTTAGACCAAGGTCGGTGCATGTTTTGGTTTGCTTAAGATAAGGTCGGTGCACATTCAAGGTCGGTGCATGTTTTGGTTTTGCTTAAGACAAGGTCGTGCACATTTTAGTTTTGCTTAGACCAAGGTCGGTGCATGTTGTGGTTTGCTTAAGACAAGGTCGGTGCACATTTTAGTTGTGCTTAGACCAAGGTCAGTGTATGTTTTGGTTTTGCTTAAGACAAGGTCGGTGCACATTTTGGTTTTGCTTAGACCAAGGTCGGTGCATGTTTTGGTTTGCTTAAGATAAGGTCGATTCACATTCAAGGTCGGTGCATATTTTGGTTTTGCTTAGACCAAGGTCGGTGCATGTTTTGGTTTGCTTAAGACAAGGTCGATGCACATTCAAGGTTGGTGCATGTTTTGGTTTGCTTAAGAGAAGGTCGGTGCACATTCAAGGTCGGTGCATGTTTTGGTTTTGCTTAGACCAAGGTCGGTGCATGTTTTGGTTTGCTTAAGATAAGGTCGGTGCACATTCAAGGTCGGTGCATGTTTTGGTTTGCTTAAGACAAGGTCGGTGCACATTCAAGGTCGGTGCATGTTTTGGTTTGCTTAGACCAAGGTCGATGCACGTTTTGGTGTTTTTTAGACCCCGGTCGATGCATGCCCTTGACTGCTCCAAATTTCAAAACCTCAGAAAAAGAATATTTTGAGAGGCCAATTTAATTTAGAAAAATCTAAAAAAATGGAAAATGATAGAAAACCATGTTAATTACTCATTGTAAAATTCTTGTACTCACAGAAAATATGTGCTCATAGTTATGAATGGTTTTCTATGCATGGGTAGCCAAAATATAAACCTATTTTCTAAATTCCAGAAACCTAAAATTAAAGTGTTTTGTAAGGCCTTTTTAATTCAAAAAAATTTGGAAAATTAAGAAATGATAAATGAATAAGTTGGTAACTTGCTGTAAAAATTTCGTGTTCGTTAAAATTCTGTGCTTGTAAATATGAACTGTTTTATACGTATGTGTAGCTTGGAAATAAGCTTGATCTGTTTTCAAAGATTTGAAACCTATTGTATTCCTGAAATCTGTGGAAAAATTAAGCTATTTTATTGGCTATATAGACACTGCTGCCATAGAAGGGTATGGAGCCAAACTATAAAAATGCCTCTATGGGGAGGCTCAATCTGTTCTGGCCTCAAGGGCACGAGGTGAAATCCTGGAGGTGGAGAAATTCCACTGGTTAAGTTGGGAAGGACTTTCCCCGGTTCTACGTAGTAACCAAAACTCGTCTCCATTGCCTAGGTGACCGAGTATCTGACTGTTCTGACATTCTAATGGTGGTTTAGGCACTATGTCTAGCCATATGTTATATGAAATTCTATCTTTGTACCTGAAACCTGTAAAGGCATATGATTTCTGAAACTGTGTAAATTCTAAAATTCTATTCTCTGAAATCTGTTCAATCATCTGCAGATTCTCAAATTTCTATTTCTGTTATCTAAAACCCAAGCATGTATAAGAGTTTTAAAAAATAAGACTATCGTCACATAAACACTTGTTTCTATATTAGACTTGTTTTCTGTCCTCATCAACCTGATCTCAGATATTCTATGTCTCATAAATTTCTGTAAATTTTTTTCATCCTCATAGTAAGTTAGGCATGGATAAAGGAGCAAATTGGAGCTTAGTGACTTGCTGAGTCTATTCCTAGACTCATACTTGCTAACTATTTTCAGGTGATTGTCTCGGTCAGGACGAGGAGTTAACGCGTAGTGAATCCGATCGAGAAAATTTGGTGTAGTCTTTAGAGATCTTTATTTTCCATTTGAGGTGATTTGTCGTTAGAACATTTGAAAATTTTTAATAATGGACTATTGTAATAAATTTTCTGCTTATCAGTTTGGGACTATTGTGATTTTGAGAAATAGAATTAACTGATGGGCTTAAAATTTCTTCCGCTGCTTATTGTTCTCTTTATTTATGTAATTCTTCAACCAGTTTATGTTCTGTTGGGTTTTTTCCCACTATGACATCTCTCCTAAATCCAATGAGAGTTGGGAACTGAACCGGATTCTAAGGCGGGACGCTACAACTTCCAGTTCGGGCAAAGGTCCATAACAAGAGCGCGATGAAAATGGAGACGAACCCTCATAAATGTTTGTCGGGTGGATGACAGTTTAATGTTTAATACGAGGATGGGTCGAGTTTCAAAGAGATATTGGCCCAAGCAAGGCTGGCTCATGACGACGCTGGGAAATGATCCCCGGGGGTCATAGTCAGCCCGCGGGGCAGCGTTGATGTTTCCTCTACGGGATCCAAGAGAAGAAGAGATCTCCGAGATATTCGCCAATATGTGTAAATTCTTACTTTTATCCTATTAGTTTTAATGCCACTTGAATGCAGGTTTTAGACATTTTTAGTTGTACGAGGCTTAATTCCATCCAAATGTAAATTTTATTTCTTTTATGAGCTCTTTCTTATTTTCTTCAAGGTGTGTTATCATGCCCCCCCATTTGATTACATCCCCTTTTTTATATATACCATTGTGCATGATCATCATTGTTATTATTGTTATTATTATTATTTATCAAGGGCCAAGCCACTCCTTTTCTTTTCCCCTTTATCTCTCTTTTTTTTAAGTTCAGATGAGTTCGGTCGACCAATCCAATCAAGTCGGTCGACCAATCCAATCAGGTCGGTCGACCAACCCTCCCAGGGATGAAAGCCCCTGGGAGGAGGTCGACACACCCACACAGTGTGTCAACCTGGTCAGTGATCGGTCGACCAAACCGTTTAGTTCGGTCGGCCGAACCACCGAGTAGGCCCAGCCCCCCTTCGATATCTCTTCGCTTTCTCTTGTCTTTCACTTGGTGGAGCGGACGGAGTCTGAGTGCATGTTGAATACATGTGGGAGATTTTACTTGTAGATGGCATGCAGTCACATAGGAATTCGAGCAAGCACGAGGTTGAATTAAGTTCATAGAGTCGACCCCTGGTACTAGGCAGAGTGTTTCACTCACGCATGGTGGTGGCTTCCGGCTGGGCGTGACCCGACATTCCACATGCCGCCATTTTATATACCACGCAGTCGTAGCACACAAGCACGCATGAAATACAATGATGCGATTATATGCATGAGAGGTAGTCTCTTTTGTTCATGGAATACGTATGAGTTTTAGTTAATTCCGTTCCTTATTTATGTTGAGTCTCTCCAAGTGATTTTGACGATAACAAAACCCTAGACTTAGTTTCCATCTCATGCCGTGTCAAAGTGATCAAGAGCGAGCATTGAACGTGTTTAAGGCAAATTTGTGTAATGTCAAATGCTTAAATGTTTTAAGCCTTCCAAATGCATAAACTAAGCTCAATCAAACCCAAAATGAATGGAACAAATGAGGACATAAAGCTCTTGTCATATGGATATGTTTTATTGGGCTAACAATCTATTTTTGCAGGTTTTCCAGAGTTCGGTCGACCAATTGATTTGGTTCGGTTGACCAAAATTTCCAGGGATCAGAGCTCTATAAAAGTTACAGAGTTCAGTCAACCGATGGAGGATTTCAGTCGACCGAAATGTCCAGGGATGAAAATTTACAGGGTTCTCAGAGTTCGGTCGACCGACCTAACCCCTCGAGGTAGCAATTGTTGACTTTTAAATTTCTCAACGTGGAAAGCCCTTCCCTTTGGATTCTTTAATCCCAAAGCCACCAGACATGCCATAAATTGTGGATCTGTGTTTTGGCATGTTCCTTGACCACCCAAGTTGTATAAAAATATCTCTTTGGGCCAAGAAACCCTAATCACCAAAGTGAGATCAAAGGAGGCTGCCAAGGAAGAAAGAGGGTTGCAGGAAGAACTTTGTGAACAGTGTTTCATCCAAAAATTCTCCATCCAAGATCAAGGTTTTCAAGATCAAGCTGAGGCCATTCAAGTGGAAATCAAGTGGAGATTCAAGTTTCGTCCAAAATATACATCACCTACTTAGGGGGAGCCTAAATCAGAAGTTTTTCATTTGTGTTTCTTCTTCTAAATTTCTTGAGCTTCATGTATGTAATCTTCTAAATCTGTGAACATCAGTGTGTGTGTGTGGATCGTTTCAGATCTACACTTGTGTGTGTGTGGATTTACCCAAATCCATGTGTGTGTGTGTCTTGTTTCCTTCAATTCGTGTGTGCTTTGGTGTGTTTGTACCTTCGTGGGAGTTCCTATCTCCTTACGAGTGTGTGTGTGTTTTGATCTTGTAACCGTTTACAAGATAGTGTGTGAATCTTCACAGTTTGTGGGGGGTGGACGTAAGTTACCGTTGTTGCATCTGAACCACATAAAATTCTCTGTGTCTTCTGTGGTTTGATCCTTCTCTTCTACCCCCATTCTGTGCCAGTATGCATGCATATTACTTCTCTTGATTCCATCCTTCAGATCGAGCATATTTTATCACTTTCACACTAAATCCTTGGTATATGAAAAGGTGGGTTTGGATTGACAAGGCAATCCTTGTCAGGAAGATAACACAATGCGTGAGAAGAATCTTCGGATTTACATCTCTGCCTTAGTACCAAAGATCCGCTGTATGTGATAGATTTTGTTAGATCTAATAGTTTCTATAATAGATCTGAACTTCCTTGTTGCTATTCATTACATTTGTTTAAATAGGCTAAGGTTTTATAAAAAATTGTAATCACCCAATTCACCCCCCCTCTTGGGTGTCATTGATCGCGGGACTTCAGTTTATGCCAGAGCTAAGGCTCTACATTTTTCAGATCTAACGATCTAGAGTCAAATCCATATCAATGGCCAACAAGGGGATGATGCCTGAGGGTCACTCCGTCCGCCGTCCTCCATACTTTGATGGCTCGAATTACTCCTATTGGAAAAATAGAATGCATATTTTTCTGAGAGCCCAAGAGTACGAGATATGGAGGGTGGTGGACAAGGGCCCACATGAGCTTTCCAAAGATGAAGACGAGTGGACCCCTGAGGATATTAAAAAATCCATAGTAAATTTTAATGCTATGAACATTATGCAATGTGCTATTCATCCTAACGAGTTTTCTCATCGATATATGTGCAGTTCAGCAAAAGAAATGTGGGACAAGCTGTGGCTTATCTATGAAGGAACCTCCGAGGTCAAGGAGACCAAAGCCAACCAACTCGTCAGAGATTACGAGCTATTCAAAATGAAACCCGAAGAAACCATCTCTGAGATGTTCGCAAGACTGACTGAGATCACTAATGGTCTCAAAAGTCTTTGAAAGGAATACACCAACTCCGAGCTCGAGAGGAAGGTGTTAAGATCTCCTTCACCCGCCTGGCACACAAAAGCCACAGTCATTGAGGATTCAAAGAATCTGTCCACACTCTCCTTAGATGAGCTCATAAGGTCACTCATGACCTATGAGATAAACATCAAAAGAACTACAGAGGAGGAATCCAAGAAGAAGAAAATTATGGCCTTGAAAGTCAACCAATCTGATGATGACTCCCAAGAAGAGGAGTCCAGCGAAGGGAGTAATGAAGAAGAAGACTTGGCTATGCTAACCCGCCAAGTGAAGAAATTTTTGAGAAGAAAGACGAATTTTCAAGGAAATTTCAGAAAGGGGCAAAGAAAGCCCGTTCAAATCAAGGGCGAGCTGAGCAAGCCTAACAATGTTATTTGCTATGAATGCAAGAAGCGCGGGCACATGAGAGGAGAGTGCCCAAATTTGAAAAGAAAGTTCATGAAAGAAAAATTCAGAAAGCTAAAAGCCATGGTTGCCACATAGAGTGATGAAGAGGATGAACAGTCCGAAGAGGAGCTGCAAGAGCTCGTGGATAGTTTGTGCCTCATGGCACATGAAGGTGATTCAACTAGGTAAATTCTGACCCTAACTTTATCTCAAATGAACAATGGGAATCCAAGTATGAAAAGTTGTATGTAAAATACAAGAAAATAAGATCAGAAAATTAATCCCTCAAGAAAAAGATCGATGATCTAACACATGAGGGCTCTTTTGTTAAGTTTGAAAAACTTGAACACGAATGATTTGAACTAACAGAAGAAAAAGAAAGTTTGTATCAAATAATTTCAGATATTGAAAAAGCCAAAGCGGAATTAGCATGTAAGATATTTGAAATAGAAAAAATTTCTGAAAACTTAAAAAGTAAAAAAGAAGTTTTGACATCCATTGTTTCGGAACTTGAAAAGAAAAATGGAAGTTTAAATAAGGATGTGGCTAACTTGCCGTCCACTTTAGCTAGGTTTGTTAAAAGCAAACAAAACCAAGACAACATGTTGGGAGTTAAAGTTAACTTCCAGAAAGAAGGGTTGGGGTACATTCCCCAAAATAAAAAATCATTTGAGCACAAGATCACAACTTCCCTTGTTCATGAAAAGGACAATAATTGTGCTTCATTCTCATACACAAAGCCGAAACATGTCCAACCTAAATCATGCAAATTCGAAAGAAGGTTTTCAAATGTTAACTATTTTCATTGTGGTAGATTGGTCATGTTATTGCTAATTGTTGGTTCAAACAAAACACTCAAAGAAATCATGTTGCTTGGACCAGAAAAAGATATGTGTAGAATTGGATTAACTCCTATGGACCCAAATTAGTTTGGGTACCAAAAATAATTGGATGAGAATGTTGTTTCTTGCAGATATGCCTTGAATCCAGGGGGAGCAAATGATATCTAGACAGCGGTTGCTCAAGGTATATGACAGGGGACAAGAAGGTGTTCTCTACTCTGCAAGATAAGGACGGAGGCTTGGTTGCCTTTGGAGTAAAGGACAAAGGTAAAATAGTTGGAATTGGCAACATAGGTAAGAATTCTGAAACCCTGATTGAAAATGTACTTTTGGTAAAGGGTTTGAATCATAATCTTTTGAGCATAAGCCAATTGTGCGATAAAGATTTTAAGATTATCTTTGATGAATCTCATTGCCTCGTCATGAATAAAAGCACTTATGAAATCAGGTTTATCGGCAAGAGAAATAATAATGTATATACTATTGATCTTGATGATGTTTTCGGTGATGATGTGTGCTTGGTAGCAAACAACCATGATAATGCATGGCTATGGCACCGAAGACTAGGTCATGCTAGCTTTGGAGTAATCTCCAAATTGTCTAGACATGACTTGGTGAATGGACTGCCAAAGTTAAAATTTGAAAGTGATAAAATCTGTGAGGCTTGCACAAAAGACAAGCAAACACGCATCTCTTTCAAAAATAAGAATATTATTTCTGCCTCTCGGCCCTTAGAGCTGCTACATCTCGATCTCTTTGGTTCAACTAGGACATCCAGCCTAGGAGGAAAATCTTATGGATTTATGATTGTCGATGATTACTCCAGATTTACATGGGTTTTATTTCTAGCAAATAAAAATGATGCCCTGATAAAGTTTCAAATATTTTACAGGAAAATCTAGAATGATAGAGGTTACCTCATCACCACAATTCAAAGTGATCATGGTGGTGAGTTTGAAAATCATGACTTCAGTAGTTTTTACAAAGAGCAGGGATACACACATAACTTCTCATCACCAAGGACATCTCAACAAAATGGAGTAGTGGAGAGGAAAAATAGGACCTTGATTGATATGGTACGGACCATGTTAAGTGAGAACTCTCTACCAAAATATTTCTGGGCTGAGGCAGTAAATACGGCATGCTACATCATCATCAGGGCAATGGTAAGGCCCATTTTGAAGAAAACAGCATATGAGCTCTATAAGGATAAGAAACCAAACATTTTCTATCTGAAACCTTTTGGATGCCCTTGCTATATTCTGAACAATGGTAAGTCAAACCTAGGTAAGTTTGATGAAAAGAGTGATAAAGGAATCTTCCTAGATTATGCATTGAATTCTAGAGCTTACAGATTGTTTAATAAAAGGAATTTGGTTGTTGAAGAAAGTCCTCATGTTATTTTTGATGAATCTGAATCAAAATTGACGAATCAACCTATTCCAATCTTGGATGCAGATGAAGCTCCCAGAAATCCAACTGATGCTGGATCATCTAAAGTTAAGGATTAACCAACGGAAGGATCTTCCAGCAAGGATGAAAAGGATGAAGATCCATCAATTGAAACACTTCAAGAATAGTAAGTGCAGCACCTCGACTTGCCTAGTTCCTCCACGTTCTTGAAAGATCACCATGCTGAAAATATTATCGGTAATCCTGAAGATGGGGTAAGAACTAGATCGTCACTAAGGCAAGTGGAAGAAGAGGATTTGATGACCTTAATCTCACAAGAGGAGCCTAAGGATGTACTAGAAGCTCTGCAAAATGAATCTTGGATCCAAGCTATGTATGAAGAGCTGTACCAGTTCGAAAGAAATGAGGTGTGGACTCTTGTGCCACGTCCGAAGAATCAACCCATAATAGGAACCCGTTGGGTTTTCAGAAATAAGTTGAATGACACGAGAGTGGTTGTTAGGAATAAGGCCCCGCTTGTAGCCAAAGGGTATAGCCCGGAAATGGGTAATGATTTTGATGAGTCATTTGCCCCGGTTGTAGATTAGAAGCAGTCCGGATTCTTTTGTCCTATACTTGCTCATCGAACTTCAAATTATTTCAAGTGGATGTTAAATCTACTTTTCTAAATGGGTACATCAAAGAGGATGTTTTTGTAGAACAACCTCCAAGTTTTGAAGACCCAAAATATCCAAAACATGTGTAGAAGTTGCAGAAGGCCTTATACGGATTGAAGCAAGCTCCAAGGGCATGGTATGAAAGGCTCACTTCATTCCTGATTGAAAATGGGTTCAAAAGAGGTAAGGTTGACCAAACACTCTTCACGAGAAAATCATGTAAAGACATATTAGTAGTTCAAGTCTATGTTGATGATATAATCTTTGGAGCTACTAATGATGCCTTATGTGATGAGTTTGCACAGATAATGTAGGGAGAATTTGAGATGAGTCTAATGGGGGAACTAACCTTTTTTCTTGGACTGTAGGTGAAGCAAATGTCAGAATACATCTTCATAAATCAAGCCAAATATACCTTGGAGCTGTTAAAGAAATATGGGATGGCAGAAGCAAAACCCATGTCAACTCCGATGGCCACAATCACGAAGTTAGACAAAGATGAAAAGGGTAAAATAGTAGATCCTACACTGTTTCGAGGTATGATCAGATCACTACTGTACTTAATAGCATGCCACCCTGACATTCAGTACAGCGTATGTCTATGTGCTCATGTTCAGTCATGTCCTAAAGAATCTCATTTGTTGGCTATAAAATGAATTTTTCGATATTTAATTGGCACATTAGACTTTGGCTTGTAGTTTCCCATCGGTAGCTCATTTGACTTGATTGGATACACCGATGCGGATTATGCTGGATGTATTATTGATCGTAAAAGTACTAGTGGGTACTGTCAATTTCTTGGTGGGTGCCTAATCTCTTGGGCCTCCAAGAAACAACATTTAGTAGCTCTCTCAACGGCCGAGGCTGAATATGTAGCCGCCGAAAGTTGTGGAGCCTAGGTATTTTGGATCAAAAATTAATTGCTTGATTTGAATGTTGAAGTGAATTCAGTTCCGATCTTGTGTGATAATACAAGTGCTATCAATTTATCCAAAAATCCAGTTCAACACTCTAGGACCAAACACATTGACATTCGGCATCATTTCTTGAGAGATCATGTAGGCAAGGGGGATTTTGAGCTAAAATTCATTGATACACACAATCAATTGGCTGATATCTTCACAAAACCTTTAAACTAGGAACAATTCAATAAAATCAGAAGAGAACTGGGCATGTGCAAGCGTGAGAGCATACATACCTAGGTCTACACTAGGATGAGTGTTGCATTTACATAAAAAGTCAGAAGTATGAAGGGTAGATTGTGTGGAATGCATGCATACGTTGTGTGTATTTTTGTTTAAGTTTGTGCATGATACCACCTTGCATGCTTGACTATATTTATGTATATATATATCATTCCTTGAAAAAATTCTAAGACCAAATATTCCTTGATAAATAAATGTGGACTAGTGACCTGGGGATTCTAGGTGGTCATTGAGGGGGAGTTTCAGAAAAACTCCTTAAGTCAAATCGTGTCAAAAGTCAATCTCATTCCATTTCCTCCCAAAGCAAAAAAAAAAAGAGATGGAAATGAAATCAAAAAAAAACGGGGGCAAAGAAATGAACACACAAAAAAAATGTGTGTGAAAATTAGGGTACGCCGACCATTTCGGTCGACCGACAGGCCCGGTTCGGTCAACCGAATACGGCGAACCGGCCGGTCGAACCCTTATCTGAACTCTATTTTAAAGGGGTCTTCACCCCCTTTATCTCTTTCTATCACACCCATTCACCCTCACACACTCTCCTCAAGCCCTAGAACACCCCTTCTCCCCATTTCCAACCCAAGAAACCCCTTTCTCCTCCATCCGCACAAGATCCGGCTAGTTCGTCAACACTTCGGGAAGAATTCTCCGCAGTGGCTTGTGCGGCTTCAAAGCTCATTCTTCGGCTTCCAGGTGTTGAGCGGGTTTTTATGCCGATTAACCGGGGTGAAAAAAGGGATACAGTGGTGAAGGAAAATACGGGAGTTTGATGTATCTCGGGTATCCTCCTTATGGGTGCATGCCTCTCACGGCGGTATCGGGCACTCTCCTTTCACGGAAAGTCGAAAAGCGTCGAATGGCACGTAAGTGTCGGGATAAAGGTTAACCGGACAGGGTGCGGGCGTGCCAGTCGATCTCTCGACAATCACTTATGGAACCAAGATTTGACCGGGGAAGCACCACCAGGGTGCGGCACGTAGGCTCAGGCGATCGGGTGACACGTGGAGAGAAGGGGTTCCATGGGTGCGAGTGCATAGGCGATTGCGGGAATCGTGTACAGGACGTCTTTCCCCACCGGTCGCAAGCAACCTGTGTTTATTTACATCGGATTGAATCTGAATACCTTCGTTCCATGCTGAAGAAAAGTCTGTATATGTGTCTGAAGCCGTGGGTGGAGGGTTGGGGTGCATTCAGTAGCTAGGGGTACGCGTTAGACGGAGGTATGTGGGTCGGAAGCTGGGGGCCCGAACACGGGCGTATGTATTTTACTGGTTTTACGATGAGCCACATGGGCTTTACAGGCGGGCCTTAATGGGCCAAAGTACAACTGGAGCAAGCCGCGGGACAATTCCGACATGTGAGTCAGTCCCCGGGTCATTGCTTGACAAAGCGGATGTCCGCGTGCTTTACTGGAACTCTTTACAGAGGAGTTGGTGTAGGTCCGACTGCCATGGTGGCAAGAATGGACACGGGCTGGCGCCTGGCGGAGGTCGGATGCGGCTCGATGTGAGCGGTCGGGCCCGGTTCTAGGACGGCGAGTCTTGTCAAGCTGGAGAGTTGAGGTCGGCCCCGGGATTGTGATTCCTGAGCCAGAGGTCCGACTATACTTGATTCGTCGATCTGAGGGGCCGACGGCCGATTGGGAGGTGAACGGTGGGCACACGGTTCCATGTCGAGGGCTGACGCGGCACTATGAAGTACCCTTCGTCACCGTCATAAGTGTCGTAAGTTGCCGTACACGGGCAGGCCGGAGGTGCGGGCGTATTTGCCGTTGGTACGGTCATCTTACATGTGGCGGGGATGGACTTGGCATGAGACGGCTAGACACCACGCGAGGGGAGTACGTGCGACATACCCTCGGCATGTGGGAGCCGACTAGCAAGCCAACCGCACACGCACTTGTCTTCCTACGTTCCCGACCCTTGCCGAAAGCATCAAGAATCCGAGGGTGCGACAATTAGGCCGGGGAAGTTAGCTCAGTGTGTTGCTTCCTTGCCTCCTTCATGCATGTCTCCCTTAGCTTGTTGGTAAGGGGGAAATTTATAGAAGTTGAAGGGGTGGGGGGTGGGGTTTAGGCGGACCAAGTTGAGGGTCCAACTTGGTCCGGGTAAACCCCCCAAATAGTGCTTTTATTTTAATTTTATTTGTGTGTGTTTATGTGTGTGTGTCGGAGTGGAAGGGGTGGGTTTTTTTTTTTTTTGAAAGCCATGCCTGGGGATAGGGGTGGGAAGGACCACCAATCTATCACTAGGGGGTGAATTTTATTACTGAAATAGGATATGCACAATTACATCAAACGGATGCTAGGCATGCCTAGCTTGTCTAGGCGAGCAGCTCCCTTTATATGAGAGGGAAGCTCATGAGAGGAATAAAAATTGTTACATTGCAAAGAGCATGCTAAAGTAGCCAAAGAATCCGCCACTGTGTTGCTTTCTCTATATGTATGAGTAATGGTAGCCGATGAAGAAATCAGATTCCAAATATCTCTGACATGCTTGAGGATAGACCATGGATAGCTTACTTGTCCTTTGAAGATCTGGACAAGTGTTTTCGAGTCACATTCAATAAAGACATGCGAAGAAAGAGCAACAGTGTATAGATATTTAACACCGTCAAGGAGAGCTCAGGCCTCCGCTTTAATGCTGTTTGACTTTCCATAGTAGTGTGAGAAAGCAAGGATAATACTACCATTGTAATCACGAATTACTCCACCACCTCCAGAAACTCCATTTAGCTTAGACGCACCATCTGTGTTTAGCTTAATGGAAGGCCAAGGAGGATGAATCCATTTAATTGCCAAGCAAAAATGTTGAGTTGATTTGACATTCTGTAGTCCAAAGGCTTCCAAGATTCTCCTGTGGCTTGGATTGGCTTCTTTGAGGTCTGCTGTACTACATATTTGTCTGACATTGAAGAAAATGTTGTGAACAAGGCTCTGCTTGGTTGTTTGTTTACCATCATACCTGAATTGGTTTCTTGCACACCATAATTCCCATAAACCATACCCAACAAGTGCAAGGGTAAAGAGTCCGAAAAGGGACTTTGACTGTGTTCTGTTGATATTTTTTAGAATAATAGATCTGACAGAGTGTCCTTCAATGTGCAATCCATGAGAATCAAAAGAGGTCCAGACATAAGTGGCCAACTCACTTTGAGCAAAGAGATGATTAAAATCTTCAGTCTGGGGCATCTGACAACAGTGGCATTTGGAACAAAGGGAGATTCCAACTTGCTGGACATTTGAGTCAAGGGGGAGGGAGTGAGTAAACACTTTCCATAAGTGAACAGAGATTTTACTAGGTAACCACTTTGACCAAATCTGAGCCCAAGGAATATGGCTTGGAGTATAGTTGCTGCTGTTAATGAAGTTAATTGTAGAAGAGACACTACAATTACCATATGATGATAGACTCCAGGCCTCCAGATCTTTCTCCTGATTCAGAGCAATATGCCTTAATGGAGCTTTAACGTCAGTGGGAAAGTACGAATCCTGTAGGACAAGGTCAGCAGAGGTGGGGTGCAAAAGGCATTCCCGGATAGAAGCAGTCTGGTTAGGGATTTGGTTGGCAGGCACCAGATCTGCCAGGCTGAAGTTGCCAAACCATTTGTCAAACCAGTAACTAGTGTGATTGCCATCCCCCACAATCACACTTTTATGCTGTATAATGAGATTTTTGGCTGTGGTCTGTAGACACGCTAAAATTGATACTATGTTGATCAAATCTCATGTCACTATGTTAACGCCCCAAAGTGAACTTTAATATTTCTACAATATAAAGTTTTTCTATTTTTGTGTGGGTTTTTATGATTTTCTTGGCATTTTTATAATTAATGACTTTATCTGGGACGTGTTTTAATTAACGGCCTGATCTTAGGCGCGTTTTAAAGAAAGGACGGCTGGTGTCGAGGGCGTCAGTTTCTGGTATTTTACGAGCCCCACCCAAATTGGAAAATAAGAATTAACGTCCTTCCTTAGGGCGCGTTTTTGATAAACACCTTTCTCTCAGGCGTTATTTTACAATTTTCAAATGAGGAAGGTTTTTATTACTAAAATTGAATCCAGGAATTGACGCCTTTGTCCCAGTCGTATTTTTAATTAACGCCTTGAATCGGGTCGTCAATTTTAATTAACGCCCTTCTGGGGGTCGTCTCTCACCCTTCCGTATCCGGTTTGAACACAGCTTTCCTGGAGAGTTCCCTACCTTGATTAATCACCTTGCTCGATTGGGGAACTAGAGTCCTTGCCGTTAATGATCATTGCTTGTTCTTATACCATTAGAATACGGTTTTGCACCCTATAATTAGCCCTCTGGATTGAGCTCGCAAAAGGTTGGATGCAGGAAGGAGGTGTTAGAGAGAAAAAAAGAGAAGCAGAGCAAGCAGAGCAGAGAGTTAGAATTAGCATAACTATTGGTTCGTTAGCGTTACTTGTGTAGAGAGGAGAAAACCATAGTTTCTCTCCTTCCTTGTGATGTCTTCTGCTCTCCCTACGGTCATCCTCTTCCTCCTACTACCAACATCCGTGTGGTTCCCTTTACTGTTGTCAGGAACAGCAGGGAGTTCGTCTTATTGTCATCTCATCACATATTTTTACTTGCATTAGCTTTGCATCTTCTCCCTTCCCTAAATTCTATTAGGGGTTTTAAAATAACTAAAAGGTGCACACTTTATGCTTCACTTTCATCATCCGATTGTTCTTTTGAATTGATACTACACTCACGTTTGGCTAATCCCTTCTTCTTTTTGTTTGTTCTTTGTTTAAGGGTAATCAAGAGGAAAACCCCCTTCATCGGCCGGCCGGTAGAAGGAGGAGGAAGGAATCTACATCCATCCCGCATCTTCATCTTCATCAGGTATTCGCGATCATCTTCTTTCTTCTTGAGGTAACCCCTCTGGCGATCACACTCCTTATTAGCACCACGTGCTCCCTCACACTCCCTTTTTATCATTCTCTCCATTCTTCATCTTATTATTATTTTTGTCTTAAAAGTGGATTTTCCATAATCTACAAATTGGCGATCACGGTGGGACAACCACTGTTTTTCTGTTGATTACCCCTTTCGTATTGGCACCCACGTGTGCCCTTTCCCTTTGGTACCCACGGTACCCCTCCCTTGTGCCCTACGGGCACCCTCCACTGTGCACACTACACACTCCAGGATCAGCCAGTCCAGTGATTTTCCTAAATTAACGCCTTCTATAAAGGCGCTTTTTGAGTTAACGCCTTGATCCAGAGCGTCCTTTTTCTGTTTAACGCCTTCTGCCAAGGTGTCTTTCATCACGTCTCTTGGTTTTTTACTCTGTCTGTGAATTCGTGCCCTTCTCTCCGGGCGTCCTTTTATTGATTAGCGCCTTACATCAAGGCGTGTTTTTATTTTTATCGTGTGCACCACTCACATTTGACGCCCTCTGTCAGAGGCGTCCTTTTCACATATAGCGCCTCACACTAAGGCGCGGTTTTGCACTGTCTGTGAGCGCCTCACAGTGATTCACGACAGTCGCGCTGTCGTCTCTTCCATTAGTAGCGACTGCTTCAGAGTCGTCTCTTTCCTCTGCGTTCACAGAGACTTGCTTCCTGTGTTTATTCATGCTGGATTGATTCTTACATTCATCAGTTGATTATATTGGTGTGATCTGCTTATATTATTCTGCATTTTGTGGCATTGGGTTGAGAGACCTCCTCTCTCTACACTAGGATTCCACACACCTCTCTTGGAATCGGGATAACCCTCCATTGAGCATTCCGTCTCTTTAGATCGGAAATCCCTTTTCCAAGACCTCCGTAAGTCCCCGCACCCGTGGATTCCCTCACGGACACCGGGCTGGTTGTACCTTGAGGTACCCGCAGTTTAGATAGCCCACCGTTGGTGAGGAGAGAGAAAGAACTTAGTTAACCCGGATATCACAACTGAAACTCACAACTAAGTTCTACACTATAAAGAGAGAGGATTGTACATCAATTTAATTCACTCTAATCTCAGACTTGAATCTAAAAGCTTGCGTTCATTACAACTTGTTTGCATAACTTGATTGGATTGAGTGATTACTGCAATTATAATTCCTCCAAAATAAGCTTCTCTGCTTAAACATGCAACTCCGTTCAGGTAAGATTATCAACATGGCAAGCTACGGGTACGCCTATGATGATGTGGAAGAGAATATTTTTGATCAATCTTATGAGGCACCCCGCCAAGATTCCATCTATCATGAGGGAAACCACCCTCCGTCTCAGGTTCATTATTCTCAAATTCATGTGGTTGACACCACAACTCACGAGGTTGAACCCTCTTCTCAAGCTTTACCATCCGATCAGAACACATCGGGGAACACCTCCCCTTCTTTCAACGTCAATGATTTAATTCATGCATTATCTCAATTGGACGATTCCCAGCGGCAGGCAGTTCAGGCCGCTTTGAAAGGGAAATCTATTCCCTCTTCATCTTCCAATCCCCCTCCGACCGCGAGTGGCCATCACGTTGTTAATGACCAGGCGGTCTTGCACAAACCCCCCTCTTGTCCACCAACGCCCGGTGCGGCCATGCCGGACCAACAGGCAAGTTATTCCGCGGCTAGGCCCCAATTCTTTCAACCTCCCCAAATTCTAAGGACGCCTATGCCAAATACCTTCATTCCAAATTCGGCCCCGGTCGAGTCAGACACTAATGCTTTGCTCCTTCAGAAATTGGCTAGCATGGAAGAACAACTCAACAAGGTTACTGCTGCCAAGAATGCTCCAGAGATCTCTCTACCTACATTGCCAGCTTTTCACTTACCACCTTCTGAGATGCCGAATTTTTGGCGATACAATGGAACTGGCAATCCATTTATTCACTTGAAGGATTTTATGTATGAGACCTCTTTTTGGCAAGGCAACAAAGCCTCACTGGCTTATTTGTTTAGAAGATCCCTAGAGGGGCCAGCCCTCGAGTGGTTCTATTCCTTGGATCCGACAGATGCCAACAATTTTGATGTGGTTCAAAGGAAATTCTTGCAGAAGTATAGGGACCGGGTTGGACCCTCTCTATCTGTTACAGACCTGGTTGCAGAGAAAATGAAGCCCGAGGAGGACTTCATCATATTTGCTGATAGATGGCGATCAATGGCCGAGAAATTGAAAGATACTTTGTCAGAACCAGAGCAGGTTAAAATGATTATTTCAAATGCAACCCCTCAGTTCCGGCATATATTAGCCATGAACAGATTGACCACCATGGAGGAGCTCTATGAAAGAGCTCGATATATTCAAACTCAGATGAAGGATTCGCCCATCATGGGCATGTTCGAACCGAAACCACGGTTGGTCAAGAAAAATACAAATGTCAACAATAGCGGGCCCACGACTGAGGGCACCGTCATCAATGAGCAAGTTGGCGTGGTCGGCAACCCCACACCTTTTCGCCAATCTAACCCACGACCTCCGCCACCTCCACAACAAAACACCCTCTTCCACTCACCCCCATAACACCAATTTGCTCCTCAACCTTCCCTTGCTCCTCCACAAAACCAAACGCCACATGCAGACCCATCAGCTCCGCAACAGTACCACCAAGTACCGCCACCCACCAACTATGGCCCGCAACAATAATAGCAAAGGAGACCACTTGGCCCCAAAAGGGCCCATTATCCGCCATTGCCAGAAAGTCTCCCAGATATATTTAATGCCCTGATGGCTGCTAATCTACTCATGCTACCAAAAGAAAGGACAGTGTGACCCGCTAATGTTGACACGTCCCGCTATTGTATTTTCCACCGCTCCCCTGGTCACAATATTGACAATTACTTTCACTTCAAGGACTACATCTATGATTTAAATGACCAGGGTGGCATTAATTGGGATGAGATGAGACAGTTCATCGCTGCTATGAAAGTAAGAAGGCCTCCTCGGCAACAGTAGGCTCAGCAGCCACAGCAACCAGCTCCACCAGTACAACAGCAAGCTCCAGCACCTCAGCAAGATATGGGGATTGTCCACAACCCATTGCCGGAGCACCAAGCAAATCAGCATGTGAACCCAGTCATGTCTCTCCATGAAGTAGAGAGAGGGCAGGGATGGCACGAAGAAAACACCTCTGTCGGGGCATTCAATCATTATTCAAATCAACCTCCGCGCCTTTTGCGCACACTTCCTTCTTCTTCTACCCCTCAATTAGGTCGCCCCCTTTTGCACCCCGTTAACCCATCTGTCCCCACTAATTCCTCATCCTTGCCAACCCGGTCTCTCCTTACCCGTCCACCATGACCACAGCCTCCGACGCAGCAAACTCCATCATTCGCCACCAATCCTTCGCCATCACCATCTAGGCCACTCCTCATTCGTCCGTCACCAGCACCGGTTACATCCACTACCATCACTCCTCCGCCGGCAAGGACACCTCCACCATCAGCTCAGCCACCATTTATACCCCGAACCCTCCTTGTTCAATCCGCTAGCACTTCCCACACTCGGGCACCCCTTCCTACTCCTACGCCTCCTACGGGGGCTGCCTTGTCGAATTCCTCACAGATTTCTTCTTCAAACACTCCTCCACCAATTTTCAATGCTAACACCCCTTCTTCTTCCAATCCTCCGTCCATCCTTGCCCCGACAGAGGCGCGTCGAACCATGGCATCGCTCCACAGTGGACGGATGTTCCAGCGCATCTTTCCCCAGAGAGAGCAGGAGCCCGCACAGGGGCCAAATGAACAAGAACAGGAGCAAGAGTCCGTGCCAGGCACTCAATATGATTTACTAAAGCATCTTGACCGAACTCCAGCAAGAATCTCTATTCTAGAATTGATTAAGAGGTCAACCACTCATCAATTGGCTTTAAAGGAATATTTACAAAAAGTTATGGTCAATGAGGACATCCCTGCCGAGCAGATAACCACAGTCTTGACGCCCGCTAGCAGTCAGCCGGCAATTACTTTTTATGAACATGAACTGGCACCTCAACCGGCAAGAAAGTATGCTTTATGCATCACAGTGGATATCAATAAGGTGGCAGTAAAATAATGTTTGGTGGACACTGGGGCATTCATCAATGTATTGCCGCCCACCACTTTGAAGATGTGCGGCATTCCAAAAAATCAGATTCGGCCATCTACCATAACAGTCACAGCATACGACAATACTAAGAAACCTCCTTTGGGCATGATAACATTAAGGGTTAGTTTGGGTCCAGCAACAATCACAGTCGATTTTCACATTTTGGATATGGATCCAACATTCAATGGCATCTTGGGTCGCCCCTATATTCAACAGTTAGATGCAGTGCCCTCTACAAATCATCAATGCCTCAAGTTTCCACACAAGGGCCGCATTATCAAAGTGACTAGCATGCCGATCCTGCCTGATGAAGACATACACCTAGCAACATCAGTTCCTTCTATTTGGCCTTCCAACAAACCGTTGCTATCAGTGCTAGATATCCCTCACCCACGGCCGATGCCACCCGAGACAGTTACAACAGTTGCCATGACACCCCTAACTTCCAAGGTGAAGAAGAAGAAGAACACAATGAACACCCCGAGATGGAATATTTTGACGAAGATGGGGTACCAGGTCGGCAAAGGCCTGGGTGTCAATTGTCAGGGGAAAACTAGGCCTGTCAAGTCACAGAAATTGATTGCACGAGGCGGTCTAGGCTACAAAGGGCTGAGCAAAGATGAAAATGAACCATGGGCAGTCATGACATCCACTCTGAAGACGGATCGCCAACCGCTTACATGGACATTACAGACACATTTTATTAAAGGTGGCGTCTAAAATAATGAGCAGACTACAATAATCACTTCCATGTTAGACTGTCAAGATGTTCATGCTAGACAGTTTGCTCGACATATTGCTCCACTGGTTACATACAAAGCCCTGGAATCTCTAAGGCCTGATAAGAGAAGGAAAATGGATGATCCAGAGTGTGACTGGTATAGATGGTTTGATATGAATGACATCACTATTGCCTTAAGCCGTCTCTTCATGTCGACAGATCCGGAATGGCCGCCACTGATCCACGACTTGATTGAAAAGCCTGTTGTGATAACAGACAAGAGGCAGCTGCTGAGTGATTATACAGACACTGGAGAGCCTGATGTACCATATGAAGAAGGATTTACAATAGACAGGCTGTGGGCCGGCCTTTTCTCTCTCACTTCTATGCATCCGTCTCTTCTTGCTTCTCTGCATTCTCAATTGTTTTCTCACGTGCCGAGACCGCCTCCGATCATGATCATCTTTTCTCCAAATTTAATGCAAGTCTCTCTTTCAATTGCTCCCTTGCTCCTCGAGCAATTTTCCAAACTCTCCATCACACCCCCGCGTGGGTCGTCTTTGATTCAATCTTTCTCCAATCTTCCAATCTCCACCCCTCCTTCTATTCTCCCTTCACACTGCTTTCTTCTTGAAAAAGAAAATAAAAATAAAGAAGAAAAAAAAATGCCAGAATTCCAACTTTTCAATCCTCCATCTCCGTTGAGGAGACCTCTTATCTCCTTTCCGAGTGTGTCCCGACCCAGGGGCCGCTCTTTCAGGATTCATTGATAAACCTTTTCCACCCCTCCTGCGAGGGGTCCTCATCTGTATCCCTTCCTGTATCCACTTTTTCACCCCCTCCCTGTTCTTCTTCTAATAATCAAGCTAGTCGCTCTTCTTCTTCTAATAATAAAATCCATGGGGTAGTTTCACATAGGAAATCCAAGGGTAAGCAGATTCCCCGTAGATTCTTGTTAGAATTGGCTAGAAGATGCCGGGCATGCTCAACCCTCCCCGAATTTCTAGAGAATCCGATTATCCTGCCAGAGTTAGAATATGAGGGTACTTGTGCTTCTTATGAGGGTCTTGGTGTCTATGAGATTATGAATGATGAAGACCCTATTGAAGAGAGGGATGAAAGTTATGAAGAATATGAGGACGAGGCTGATGCCCTTGCTAGTGGCATGAGAAGATTTGACGAACCATCAGCCTTAGTAGAAGAGCCTACCAAAGAAATAAATTTGGGTACGGAAGAAGACCCTAGGATTGTCCTCATCAGCAAGAATTTGCCGCCTGCCGAAGAGGAAGTGCTTATTTTGGTACTTCAAGAATACAAGGACACGTTTGCGTGGAGTTATGAAGATATGCCTGGATTAGACCCTGCGTTCGTTGAACATCGGCTTACACTTAAGCCAGGGTCTGTCCCGATCAAACAACGGTTGAGACGTTTCTACCCTAACATGGCTTTAAAGATGAAAGAAGAGGTCGACAAGCTTCATAAGGCTAGATTTGTTAGAGTTATCCTCTATCCGAATTGGGTGGCTAACATCGTCCCGGTCATGAAGAAAGATGGAAAGGTTCGGATTTGTATAGACTTTCGGGACCTCAACCGTGCGTGTCCTAAAGATGACTTCCCCCTCCCTCATATTGATGTTTTGATTGATAATACGGCAAGATTTGAGACTCTCTCCTTCATGGATAGTTTTTCGGGTTATAATCAAATTCGCTTGGCTGAAGAAGACCAAGAGAAAACATCGTTCACTACACCATGGGGTACATATTGCTATGTGGTCATGCCTTTTGGACTCAAGAATACTGGAGCCACCTATCAGAAGGCTATGATGGCAATTTTTCATGATATGATTCATATTTATATTGAGGTGTATGTGGATGATCTGGTAGTAAAATCAAGAACAAGGATTGAGCATCCTGGGGTTTTAGCTAAAGTCTTGCAAAGATCACGAGAATATCAGTTGAAAATGAACCCCATAAAGTGTGTATTTGGTGTTTCATCAGGGAAGTTGCTTGGATTTATTGTCAGCAAAAGAAGAATTGAAGTTGATCCCAATAAGGCAAAGGCCATCAGAGATATGCCTCCTCCCAAGAATTTGAAGGAAGTTCGAGGATTAATCGGGAGGTTGCAATTTATTCGCCGCTTCGTCTCCCAGCACTCACAAAGATGCAGGCCGTTTTACGAGCTTACTAAGCCGGGGGTCAAGTTTAATTGGGATGACAAGTGTCAGGCAGCTTTTGACGGATTGAAGGATTATCTGGCCAATCCTCCTGTCCTGAGGCCGCCAATTCCGGGCAAACCACTTATCCTCTATGTTTCTGTCCTGGATGACTCTGTAGGTGCTGTCCTAGCTCAAGTGGATGAAGAAGGGAAGGAGAGGGCAGCATACTACTTGTCTAAACTTCTCAACCCTTGTGAGCAGAGGTACTCAGCCATGGAGAAGACTTGCGCTGCTTTAGTTTGGGTAGTTCAGAAGTTAAAACATTATTTCTTAGCTCACGAGGTTCACCTCATTGATCGCATGAATCCGATTAAATTCCTTCTTGAAAAATCTATCCTTACCGACCGATTGGCACGCTGGCAAAGTTTTCTCTCTTAATTTGACATCACTTACATTCAATAGAAAGCAATCAAAGGTTACGCCATCGCCGAACATCTTGCTCATCACCCTCTCCCTCGATTTGATCCTGTCAATTCAGAGTTTCCAGATGAAGAACTAATGTCCATTAATCAACCCCACGATCCTATGTGGACATTACATTTTGATGGAGCTCTAAATTCCCAAGGAAGAGGGATCGGCATGGTTCTTTTAACACCAGAAGGGGTCACCATCCCATTTGCTGCTCAGCTCACTTTCCCTGTCACAAACAATATAGCTGAGTATGAGGCCCTTTTGGCCGATCTTCAAACCGCTCATAAATATGGTGTTACCCGACTGCGAATCGTTGGTGATAGTCAGCTTATTCTATGCCAGGTGCTTGTCAAGTGCCGCACTATCAATCCTAAACTCAAGCCCTACCAGGAACTTGCTTCAGCTTATGCCAAACTCTTCACCAAGTTGATCTTCGTCCATGTCCCTCGAAGCCAGAACATCTTAGCTGACGCTCTTGCCTCTTTGGCCTCTGCTTTAGTCTTTCCTCCCCAACGAGATTTTCACGTTCCTCTCATTCATCAGCGTGACACTCCAGCTATTAAGGATCGTGCATTCCTCGACATTAGGGACAAGGTGCTCGAGAAGGTCAGGTGGAGTGAAGCTCTTAAAGGCAAAGAGGTCATGTTGTTAGATTGGGAAGAAGAATTGGCTGATGAAGAGAAACCTTAGTATTATGAGATTGCCAGATATTGCAATGATCAATCCTATCCCGAAGAAGCCACTATGGAAGAAAGGAAAGCAATCAGAAGAGTGGCTCAACGGTATGTTTTGGTTGGAGGTGTGCTCTATAGAAGAGGGCTCACGGGTGTTTTATTAAGATGCCTCGACGATGATGAATCCTAGAAGGTCGTGGAAGAGGTGCATTCAGGAGTGTGTGGTGGTCATGTGAACAGCCAGATGCTAGCTAAGAAGATCCTTAGGCTAGGCTTCTATTGGCCAACTCTAGAAGAGGATTGTTCCATCTATGTTCGAAGGTGTGTTAAGTGTCAACTGCACGCCGACAAGATTCATTCTCCTGCTTCTTCACTCCATCCTATGTCCTCCCCATGGCCTTTCTCCATGTGGGCTTTCGATATCATTGGACCTCTTGGTGACTCGAACCTCCTCACGAAGCAAAAATCATTCATCCTCACGGCAACGGAGTACTTCACCAAGTGGGCGGAAGCGGAAGCATTCGTGGAGATCAAAGCATCAACCGTCTGTAAATTCATAATGAAGAATATCATCGCCAGATTCGGCATCTCGAGTACCATCATCATTGACAATGGACCTCAATTCATCTCTCAAGAGCTCAAGGATCTCTGCAACATGTATAACATTGCATTGCATCATTCTTCTCCCTATTATCCACAGGGCAACGGCCAAGCAGAGGCAACTAATAAAATCTTGATCAAAATTGTTAAAAAGACGTGTGAAGCTAATAAATTCTCGGACTGGATAGACAAGTTAGTTGAAGCTCTCTGGGCTTATCGCACTTCCATTCGTACCCCCACAGGGCAAACCCCTTTCGCCCTCACTTATGGAATGGAGGCGGTGGTTCCCTACGAGATTCTCATTCCATCTCTACGAGTACAATTGGGCAAGGAATTCTCTATTGATGAGCGTCGTGATTCACTCTTGCCCAGTTGGAACTCCTAGATGAGAAGCGTCTGGTTACCGCTGAGCATGCGCACGCTTATCAAAATAGGCTTTCACGTTTTTATCAAAAGAAAGTAATTGAGAGAAAATTCAAAGTTGGTGAGTTGGTAATCAAGAGAATCTTTGTAAAACCTGGAGGACCCCGTTCGAAACTCCAACTAAACTGGGAAGGACCATTTGTTATAAAAGATGTTTATCCTGGCAATGCTTATAAATTGATTAACGCTGAAGGAGAAGATCTAGCTCATCCTTGGAACGGGCTGTACCTTAAGAAATACTACCCCTAATTCAAAATCTAAAAAAATAGAAATCTTCAGAATCCAAAAAAAGAATATAAAATTTCCAAAATCCAATAAAAATCCAAAAAAATAAAATAAAATTTCTAAAATTCAAAAAAATATATATTGAAAAATTTTCAAAATGGTTGCCATGGTTGCGAGGACGCAAGGTCTGAAGGGTCAAAATTCCAAATTCATTCATCAGTCTTGTTAACTTAAAATGGGGTCGACACCTGCACACACTACATGCTTATCCTTGAACTCAAGCGGTGCAAAGTCTGATGGATGGTCAAAACCTGACTAAAGGTGAAAACAATACCCATTCTTTTCTTCTTCGGCCCATAAGGGAGGAAGGGAGGCCTCGGGGTAGACTCGCCAAGCCTGCCCGCCGCCTTAGTAGGTAGAAGTCAGGGCCCAAAAGGGAACAAAAATGCCGTAAAAGCCCAAGTACAATTAGGTTTTTTATCAAAGTAAATCAACTTCAAAGTGAAAGTCAAATTGTGAAAAGAAAAGCATGTCAAGAGGGCAAAGTCCCCGCAAGGAGAACCTTCGGCGTATGCATGCAATATGAAAGAGGCAAAAGGCAACAAAATTTCCCTATGCCAACGACTGAACCCCAACGGCATAGGGTAGGGGAGGTAGTTTTGCCTCAGGCTTCTCAGAATCCCTTATGGGCTTCCTTATATTTTCTTCCATCTCTTCTTGGTGATAAGTCATAAACCAGCATGATGGTCGAGACTGACCTAGGAAATTGCACCGCGCGAGATCTTGTGTATAAGTTCAATCATTAGCACGTGGACCCTCTTTTGATTATGCAAGAAAGATTAATGAATCCTAAATGGTGGCCTGGTAGGGCCCAGAGCCCTCGCAGCCTTGACAAACCCAATTTGGAAAACAACAAAAAATTAACGCCTTTGTTTAAGGCGCGTTTAATAGAATTAACGCCTAATGGAAAGGTCATCTTTTTTAAAAATGACGCCCCTGGACAGGTCGTCTTTTCAACAAAAATCAAAAATCTTTTTCAAAATCACGCCGTCACCTAGGGCGTCTTTTATTTAAATAACGACTTAATCTAGGGCGTCTTTTTCAGCAAATAAAAGAAAAAAAAGAAAAAAATATATAAAAAGGAAAAGAAAAAAGAAAAAAATGGTGATTTATTCTTCATGAGTGTGCTTGCATTTTTGCATGGGCATCTTTATTATTGTTTGCATGCGTGTGCTTGCATATTGCATCTCCCTTTATCGGTTGTTTCATTTGCCTTATTTGATTAAAGGCTTGGCCCCTTGACCCGTTATCAAGGTCACAAGTAAAACATCCCTTGCTTATTGAGCAAGGGGCCAAGTCGAACAGATGAATTAACCTGTTTATTCAAGTGTGGACTACAGCTGCAGGCATAGGGAAAAGTAAAGCAAAAGTGAACAGCGTGAAAAAAAAAGGAGCAGAGTAACCACAAGTACACAATTACACAAGTGCTCAGGTAATAAAAATTTCAATCTCATATATATATATACATCATGAATATCTGAGTACAGGTGTGAGGGTGGAGGAGTACAAGTAACAGTCTCTCAGCTCTCGCCTCCACCCTCCTCTCTCCTACTCTCTACCTCATCCTCGCCGTCCCGAGGAGGCGCTGGTGGAGGGGGCATGGGCCCCCGTGAAGAAGCTGGAACTCGAACCTGGCCCCCTACCTCACTCCTCTCTCGAAGAGAAGAGCCTGCCACAAAGGTGGAGCTGGTGAAGCTGTACCCTGCAGCTCGCGCCCGCTCACGCCCTCGCTGGAGACGCTCCTCTGACGCTCGTAGCCGCTCCTGGGTAACGGCTAACTGGGTCCTCAAGTCTGCCAGCTCACGCTCGCGCGCTGCCACCTGCTCCTGGTACCGGGCACGCTCTGACTGCTGTAGCTCGTGGTGACGCGCACGGTCTGTCAGGTGCTCCTCACGCTCCCGAGCACGCTCCTCACGCTCCCAAGCACGCTCCTCGCGCTCTCGCGCACGCTCTCTCCGCTCCAGCTCAAGAGCGACCCGCAGCTCCGCTACGTCCTGAGGCAGCTTTTCCCGCCGCCTCAAATCCCTCTCCAGCTTCGCGACCCGCTGCTCACGGATCGCCAACTCCGCCCCAGCTAGGGAAGCCCGGGTATGAGCCGCCTGTAACTGTGTAGTCTGCAAACAGGTAAACAAGTCATCAGTTCCACATTTAATGCAATAATTCAGCAATTTATGAAATGAATGCATGGTTAAAAGTAAAACTCACCCGTGTGGCCATCGCCTGCTGGCCCTCCTCGATGCAAGTAAGAGCGGCTCGAAGCTCCTCCGTCTGCAAAACACCTTTTTTTATCAGCACATAATAATAAATAATTGAATGAGGTCTGAGTTTTTGAAACTTACCCGTGAGGCGAGGTCGCGCTCTGCCGCCTCGGCCCGAGCCACTGCCCCCGCCAGCTGCTCCGCTAGTGCAGTCGTCTCTGCACTAGGCCCCCTCGAGCTAGAGGCCTCTCCCTTCTCTCTCCCTACTGCTCCCTGCTGGGCACGCTGCATTCATTAAGGTTGTCAGTGGCTGATCATCAATAATTCAACAAAAAAAAATTCATTTGCATATAGGAATAATTTAAAAACTCACCAGAGTCTCCAGGTCTGCCCGTGTGGCAGCTAGTTGGTCCTCCAGGCTGTGGAGGTGGGCCTGTGCATCCATCGCCGCTATATCTCGCGCATCCTGCATCCATCACACATTAGTCGCATAATAGAAACACTTGCATTTAAATTAGAGATAATTGCATTCATACATACCCCTAGGACCCTCATCTGGGGTCGACCGGCGTAAACCTCCCAGTAGCGCCGGAGGTATTCGGAGCTGTTAGTCGCCCGCGAGGTGACTCGGGTCCCGCCTCCCTGCCAGTCGCCGTATTGGTCCGCAAACCGTGCTCTCCAGTCGATCGCCTTCGTGCGACCGCGCGTCTTCTTTCCAATCCCTCGCGGCTCGCCTACCTCTATCCACTCCTAGTGTAGGCCGAGGGCCCTCAT
Organism: Amorphophallus konjac; assembly: GCA_022559845.1. NCBI lineage: Eukaryota > Viridiplantae > Streptophyta > Magnoliopsida > Alismatales > Araceae > Amorphophallus > Amorphophallus konjac. The sequence goes on from CM040127.1 coordinate 271,990,454, forward strand.
CACCAGCCTAAGCCGTAGTGGCTCAATCTCACTCAAGCAATGAACCCAAAGCTCATGCTCGAAGCGAGGTCGGCCCGCTACGACCCACGGCTGGCCCTCGTCGGTCATCCCCTCATAGGGCCTCCATCGCACCTGCATCCATAAACATACATTCATCATCATCATCATATTCGCACAAAAAATAAAAAAAATCGCATAACATTCATCATGCGTACCAGTGATGGAGGGAAGTCTCGGAACTCCCTCCGTAACACCCACAGCTCGTAAGAGAGTGGGGCTCCGAAGACTACCGGCAGCCAGCACCGTGCTAGAGGGAAAGATCCCTCACCTCCGGGCCGTGGGTCGACGCGTCCCATCGGCATGTATAGATGGCTCCAAACCTGCATCCATGCATTGCATTAGTGAGGCATTCACATGCATAAAGTAAAAGAAAAGAAAGAAAAAAGATGTGCATACCTGAAGAAAAGGTGAGAAGCCACTGACGGTCGTCTCTCGACCTGTCCCCGTAGACAGGTCGGCTATCAGGTGCGCCAGTAGCGCTGCTCCCCAGGCGTATCTGTCGAGTCCCTCTAAGTCCTCGAGGATCCCTAGGAATCGGCAATTGATGACATCGCCCTTCGTGCCGAGCAATAGCCTCCCGAGCATCAAGAATAGGAACCTCCTCAAGTCTCTGTCTGCCCTCTCCCTGTCGGCTGGGTCCTGGCAATAGGCTGCCCTAGCCCCGTCAGTCAACCTCTGAGAAAACTGTTCTAAGGTCTCCCCAGACCTATGTCTAGCATCCCCTAAGCCCATCACTGTAGTCAGGTCGGTGCGGAGGATAGTGCTGCACTCGCTGGGTGTCTCATAGACCATCTCTAACCCTAGCAGTCTCTGGGTAAGATCAGTGTAGTCCGGGTAGGTGAACCCGCTCACAGCCTCACCGTCTACCCTCAACCCTGTGATCCTAGCCACATCCTCTAGGGTAGGAACCATATGACCCCAGGGCATCAGGAATGCCCGGCTGGTCCTATCCCATCTCTCCCTCAAAACCTGGATAAGTGGTAGGTCTGGCCTGACTGGCTCAATACTAAGGAAGGCCCCGAACCCCATAGCATCTACCCTGGCTCTCTGGAACTCGGGGAGGCCGTAATATGCTGCCCGGACCATGACCCAGGAGATCCGTGTCCTCATCAACCCCTGCATGCATAAAGAAAGAAATTTTGGCTTAATTGTTCAATTATTCATGCTGAAATTCACTTAATTACCTTGGTTGAGATTTTGATGTTTGATTTAATTAACGACCGCCCCCGGGTCGTGGCTTGTTTAATTGGCACCCCTGAGGGGGGGCGTGGTTTCTAAGAGTTATGAAGACCATATGCATTCATTAATTAACGACCTAGCCTAGGTCGTTGTTTATTTAAGAGACGCCCCTGAGGGGGGCGTGGTTTTGAGGTTAATTTCTAATTTCCTAAAGATTTTTCAATTGACGCCCGTCCCAGGGTCATCATTTGATTAAGTAACGCCCCTGTGTAGGACGTTTTTCAAAATGGGTTTTGGGTCCTAATTATTTATTCTGGAATTAATGAATTGATGACCGCTGGTTTGGTCGTTCTTTGTTGAATTGACGCCCCGATGGGGGGCGTTGTTTTCCAAGGTTTTCAAAAAAAATTAAAGGACAGCATGCGAAACAATTCATGGCAAAGATATTTAAAAATAATTGGAAAAGAAATGCATGGAAATTAACAGCATGGTTGATATAAAAAAATGACAATTTAAATGGACGACCTGCTGCAAGGCGTGTTTTCATGAGGTTAATTATTTTGCAGAAAATAAGTTGAATTGACGACCCAGGTCTGGGCGTCTCTCTGTTAAATCGCGACACCCATGAGGGCGTCTTATTTCTGAGTTTCAGGTTTTCTAGCCCGAGGGCTATGGAAATGGAATAAAAATGAAAATAAAATTACAAAAAAAATGGAAAGAGGGGTTGGGGGCCTACTTTGTGTCGCCTGGGTTCTGCTAATTCTCCCCGGAGTTGGGGCCGGGGTTACCGTGGCGGTCGAAGCTGGCCGGGGCGAGGAGCAGCCGCCACCGGCGGTTCATTATCCTCTTCTTCTCCTCCTTGTTCTTCGTCTTCTCCCTCTTCGCCATCGTCTTCCTCTTCTTCACTTTCATCCTCTGCATCTTCCACGGCCTCGCCGTCGCCGTGTTCCCCCTCGTCGCCGGTCACCGCCGCCGGAGCTTCCTCGGCCGCCGCCGGGTCCTCCTCTTCCATGGCGTGCTCCTCACCGTTGTGGGCTTGGTCGCCCTCCAAATCCACCACTTCCGGGGCCAAAACCCGTTGGCATTTGTGTCCGCCACCGGCCATGGCTAGGGTGTAGAGTGAGAATGAGAGAGAGATAGAGAGTGAGAATGAGAGATAGAGAAAGGGGGGTTCTTGCGATTAGGGTTGCAGAAAAAGAGAAGAAGAGGGAAATGGACGAAGGAAGAAGAAGAAAGGAGGGAAAGCAAAGTTGAACGGTCAAAAAGAATTAACGACCCCAGCGAAGTCGTTTCTTGTTGAATTGACGACTGTATCCGTAGGCGTGTGTTATTGAATGGATGACTTTCTTCGAGGCGTGATTTCTTTTCGAATGGGAACTATCAACCGTCGTCAGGTGCATTTAATGGGAATTGATTGACGTGATTGGGAATAATGATTACTATTTTTAATTAACGACTTTGATGAAGGCGTTATTTATGTGAAACGTGGCTTATCTTAAGGCGTCACTTTTGGAATTTCAACAAATATCTTCTGGAATTTGAATCAAATTAACGCCTTGTCTTGAGTCTTTTTTTCAGTTAACGCCCACAGGTGTAGGCGTCAATTATGAGAGCTGATTATTGGAAGACGACGTTCTCTGAGGCGCCATTATTAAAATTGACATCATTATCTGAGTCGTTATTCGCAACAGAACCACAGACTGTTGGAGGAATTGATCAGAAACATTGTATGGCTCAACAGAATATTATCATTTTCATTGAAGAAGCTACATTGCATTCAGTGAGCCACTTTGGGCCCCAAGCTCCTTAAAGCTATTACATAAGATTTCCATTGATCTCTGTCTTCTTCCAAGTTCTCCACAGGTTGATAAGTCTTGCAGATTTTCCATAGAGCTTGGATTGTAGTAGACTCTTCTCATCTCCATTGCTACCGGTGTCCCGTGTCTTGATGGGAGGGAGATGGGACATGTCTTCAAAGAGACGTCGTGGGAGCCCGAGTTGAGGAAGGCACCGGTGTGAGTTGTATAGCATGAATTCTGAAGCGCCTATGAGTCGAAGGTCCGTACCGGGAGAGAATCGTGCATGGATTTCTTGAGCTTTGAGTAATCCTGGGGCGCATGTGAAGAGGTTCTTTGGCATTACCTTGAGATGCTCCCTTCATTCCACTCTCTTCTTGATTTGAGGAATCCGGTTCACCACTCTATTGCTTATCCCCAATGAGCCGGTCATATAGGAAAGTGGGCTTTTGGAGATGATTCTAGAGGGTTGTTGGGCCTCCTCACATGGATCGAATTTAAAGTGGAGATCTACCAAACTAGAGAGTGCTAGCATGCATCCATAAATCGGTCTCCCCATTGCCGCCGAGGTGAGCCCGCTATAGAGATAGGCTAATATCGTCGGTCCCACTCTCTCTCCTTCCCAAAGGCTAACTATAGCACTTAATTGGGATTCTTCCAAGAAGTCTTCCGTGGAGGGGAACACGATTGCCCCCGCCAAGCACACCACGAAAGCCTTTGCCACTCGTTCCACTTCTTCATCTTCTTTAGCTTGATCGGATCGTTTGTACACCCAAGAAGCAAGCTTTAGGAGATTGATTCCCTTGGCAGCTTTGATTTGGTTCACTAAGTTTGGGCTGGGAATTAAATTTGTTAATAGCTCATGTGAAGAAATTGGCTTTGGCATGATGGCCATCTTTTCCTCATCTCCTTGTTTCATCTTCTTTAAGCCCAAGATCATCTCTAACTCTTCTAATAGGATTGTGGCTTCAAAGGTGGAGAATAAGAAGGTAAGGGTGGAAGGATGCCATATCTCAGCTAAAGCTCCTATAGCTGCCCAATCAAGATAAATTTGATCATAGTGTTTGACATGGGTGACTAGGCCTAAGAGGTGCCATCTAGATAAGTAGACCCTCATGTCTGAAGAAAATTTGGAGAGTAAGAGAGGCAGCCACTTGATTTTTGTGAACCTCCTTGCACCAGGAACATTGGGATAATCCTGTGAAAAGGAAAAGAATAGAGAAAAGGCTGAATGCAGAGCAGAAGGATGGTGATGGTATGAGAACAGGAGAACAGATTAATTCGCATACCTGGTTCAAAGCGATTCTACTGCTAATATGCCCGTTGATTTCAGATAGTCTGAGAGTAGAAGTCTTTGATCTTTTGATAGCTCTCTCCATCTTCTGAGGCGGTGGATGTCTGTAGAGATAACTCTAACAAACAGCACCTGTGAACGATGAACGAAAAGCAGAGAGGAGGAAGATTGTTTGATTGATTGCCGAGAGATCCTTTCTTTTATAGGAGTTTGGAGGGTCTTGGGGTCGAGAGTAGAGTTCGAATAAGAATGGGCTTAGGTTTCGATTCAGAGACGGAACCGTATTGTTAATTAACGACATGGGTCAGGGCGTCTCTTTTTGAATTGACGACTTGATATAAGTCGTGTTTTATTTAGCGCCTTCCTGGGGGGCGTTGCTTTCTTGAAATCTCAGTGCAATTAACGCCTTCATGCCAGTCGCCTTTCATGCTTTTGACGCCATGAACTCCAGTCGTTATTTTGTTGGTTTGCATATTTAATTCCTCCATATATCTTAATGAACTTAAGTGCTATCTTTTATATTGGAGTTATGTGATTATGCACTTATGATCATATCATGCTTTGAATTGAGGATTATTTCTGAGGACTGATGAATTTAGGTTGTAGGTTTTGAGGCGCTTGGATCACTCATGGGAGTAACATCATTCCATTCTTGTATTTCTTTCCTGTAAGCATTGTTACTATATAGTATTCTACGCTATTATAGCATATCAAGGACCTTGTGGTTTTGATGAACCTGGAATTTGAGTTCCCCTTCATTAAAAACAGTGATAATTCCAGGAGAGTCTTGATCACAAGGATAAGCCGTTGAGTCATTAAAAGATTTGGGATGATGGTTCCACTTTCTGAGTTGATGCGCGGATAAATGGGCTTCGGCTTAGGGTTAGCTCAGAGATTTGGATTCTTGACCGAATCTAGATGGCTTAACAATATTATCCTTGATTATTTTCTATATTTTTAGTTTGTTTTATCTTTTTCTTTTAGCCCAGCATGCATCATGTAGGACTTTGAGCTTCGTGCTGAAAATCTTCATATTATGGCAATAATGAAGGTCACTCGCTCTCGATTGAGTTGACATGAGATATTCCACTCCAAACTGAGTACTTTATTCTCTTTGAAGCCGCTCAGGCTAGTTCTTCACAAAATGTCCCTTTGCTGGGTCTTCATCTCAATTCTCTTTATTTTTTTACAAATCCACCTTGGTTGTAGCACGTCCACATTGGCTGGTAACCGCTCTCCAATGGTGCCTCCCTGTCGTGCCCACGCGCATATTTTATTTTTTTAGCATAGTCTCCATCATCCAGCAAATCGATGTTTTCTTGGAATCACCCGGAGTTGTCTCACTCAGAATCTCGAAAAAATTTCTAATGCTTAGTGTCTGAGGCGTGTCACATCACACCTTGGCATCTACTTATCAGTTCATTCCACGTCATTCTGCTTGTCGCACTTTCGCTTCATTCCATCTCACTCCCTTGCAAAGCAGACGCCAAGGCGGGGCAGCTGTAGACATGCTAAAATTGATACTATGTTGATCAAATCTCATGTCACTATGTTAACGCCCCAAAGTGAACTTCAATATTTCTACAATATAAAGTTTTTTCTATTTTTGTGTGGGTTTTTATGATTTTCTTGGCATTTTTATAATTAACGACTTTATCTAGGACGTGTTTTAATTAACGGCCTGATCTTAGGCGCGTTTTAAAGAAAGGACGGCTGGTGTCGAGGGCGTCAGTTTCTAGTATTTTACGAGCCCCACCCAAATTGGAAAATAGGAATTAACGTCCTTCCTTAGGGCGTGTTTTTGATAAACGCCTTTCTCTCAGGCGTTATTTTACAATTTTCAAACGAGGAAGGTTTTTATTACTAAAATTGAATCCAGGAATTGACGCCTTTGTCCCAGTCGTATTTTTAATTAACGCCTTGAATCGGGTCGTCAATTTTAATTAACGCCCTTCTGGGGGTCATCTCTCACCCTTCCGTATCCGGTTTGAACATAGCTTTCCTGGAGAGTTCCCTACCTTGATTAATCACCTTGCTCGATTGGGGAACTAGAGTCCTTGCCGTTAATGATCATTGCTTGTTCTTATCCCATTATAATACGGTTTTGCACCCTATAATTAGCCCTCTGGATTGAGCTCGCAAAAGGTTGGATGCAGGAAGGAGGTGTTAGAGAGAAAAAAAGAGAAGCAGAGCAAGCAGAGCAGAGAGTTAGAATTAGCAGAACTATTGGTTCGTTAGCTTTACTTGTGTAGAGAGGAGAAAACCATAGTTTCTCTCCTTCCTTGTGAAGTCTTCTGCTCTCCCTACGGTCATCCTCTTCCTCCTACTACCAACATCTGTGTGGTTCCCTTTACTGTTGTCAGGAACAGTAGGGAGTTCGTCTTATTGTCATCTCATCACATATTTTTACTTGCATTAGCTTTGCATCTTCTCCCTTGATGTGACACAACCTAGGACTCAATAAGCAAGCACAATTAAGCATTCAAAACGGACCGATAATAGCAACCACTCACCCGATGCTCACTAAGACCTGGGTAACTTGGCAATGCCAAGGGGAGGTTGTGTGGGCTAGGCCCTTGCTGGTAGAGGGCCAGCAAGGCCAAAGTTTGATTCCCCAAGGGTACGGCTACCCAAATCAAGGGTCCGACGAAGTGCCAAAGGGCACGGGTTCCACTCTCTTCCCACGATGATCACTTATAGCAAATGAGCTTAAGGATCGGGCTCTCGTCACGGCCAGCGGAGTTTATGAACTAATATTGAAAGAACAAGCATGAATTAGAGCAAAGTTTTGGAGCACTCACTCGACCGGTTTGAAGAAACCGGTCCCGCTCGGAGACGAGGGCGAGCGGGGAAGCGTGGGTTCCCCACATGCCGCGCTGGGGTAGCTTGACCTGTTTAAGCTATTACAACACTACACCACATGCAAGGGGGGATCGTGGGGAAGGGAAGATGATAGTTACATCCAAACACTACCTCCACACAGGGAGGGGCCTTCAGCCGGCCAAGCGGTGAGGGGAAACTAGTGCTAAGAGTGATGAAGAAATGATGACACCGAATTAGCCTTCTCTCTGTAATAGCTGACAGACAGAGGGTGAGGAGGCCGCAGAACTCTCTCTGGAATTTTGCTGAGGGTGAGACCAGTGGGGATCTCTTCGTCTCTGGAACAGGAGTGTCTCTGAATTTTGCCAATTTCTTCAGTGGTCGCTGGCGGCCTGGGCGGGAGTACGGACAGGGTTGCTGAATCTCAGACTGTCTGCAACAGACTATCAACAGCAGGAAGACGCGGCTGCCTCGACCATTCTCGAACTCTGAATCAGTCGCCGTTGGAACCGTTGGAACCGTTGGAACCGTGGGTGAGTCCTCTTTACAGCAGAACAAATGGGGATGCCAAAAGATGCCGGTGAAGATCACAGGACTCCAAAAAGTGAGGAGTGGTCGATGCAGACAGTGGGAAGCAGAGTCGAACGCCTGAGGAAGAAAATTGGTAACTTCTGTTGCAAGATGCCGAACGGAGTTCCGCTTATTGGTTCTGAAAGTAGATAGGGAGAGGAAGAACTTTGAAGAAGAGCTCGTGGCCTGATTCCTCCGGGGTTTGTCATGGTGAAGCTTTTTCTCTGGATCAGGATCTCTGCAGAGCTAGCTCCTGGTTTCCAACAGCAGGTTACAGAGGATGCCCCAGCAGCTCCCGACCTCGGAATCAAGCGCCGTCAGAGTCTTTGGAATCGTGGGCGAGTTCTCTTCGCAGCAAAACTAACGGGGAAGCCAACCGATGTTGGAGAAGACTAGGGGATGCAGAACAATGGCAACTGGTCGGTGCAGACTATGAGTAGCAGATCTGCGTAGCTGAGGGAGAAAAATGAGAACTCTGGATCACCAATGCCGAATGAAGTTCTGTTTCTTGATTCTGGAAGTAGACTTGGCGATGAAGAACTTTGAAGAAGAACTCGTAGATTGATTCCTTCGGGGTTCGTCGTGGTAGAGCTTCTAATCTGGCTCAGGTCCTCAGCCAAGGTAGAACTGCACAGTTGTGGGAGAATGGACCTCCTGGACGGCTCGGAGATCGGAAGAAGATGAAACCACTTCTGTTACGAAGGAGACTGGTAGACGCTTCCGAAGATGCTCTTGGGTCTTCAAACTCGTCCGGAGGAAGTCATGGTGGCCGCTACAAGTTACTGGTTCATCTGTAACCTCTGGACAGCAAACTGCAACTTTGAAGTAGCTTCCAATGACCAAGAAAGAAGAAGGGGAAGGGGGTAGATGAGTGTGGGAGTGACCCCTAGTTGTAAGGGGGTCTTGGAGGGGGTGTTCTAAGGTGTGGGAGGTGGAGAATAAGGTTTGGAAGAGGGTCCAATAGATGGTGGTAGTGGGGGCTGCGAATTTGGTTGGAATGGAGAGAGGGAAAGGATATTCGAAAATAGGTTTAAGGGTGGGGTTAATTTTTTGTCTTGGGAATGTGGGGGTTGTGTTGGGGAAGGGAAGGGGTGCTTGGGGTAGTGGGAAGGGTGCTTGGGAAAGTGGGAGGGGTAGTTGGGGGTTGGATGGTGAGGAGAGGATTGGTGGAGGGGGTCTTGGGAAGGGGTGGAGTATTGATGAGGGTTATGGGGAATGGGAAGAGGCTTAAATGGGGTAGGTGGGGAGTGGAGGTGGTTGGGAAGGGAGGAGAGAGAAGAAAATTCGAATTTGGGTGTTGAGGAGAGAGAAAGTGGAGTGCAAAAGAGAGATTAAGAGAGGGAAGGGTGGGGAATCTCTCCCCTAGGGTTTCTCACCCAAAAAATGGAATCTCTCCACTAGATAAGAAGTGTAAACTCTCAAAATGGCAAGTTTTTTCATTCATTGATTCATTAAGTTGAAATGGGGGGGAATGGGGTCTTATATATAGGAAACCCACATTTCTACAAGAGTCCCTGACAATTGACTCAATGACAAATAACCGAGGGGATAGGGGAGAGCCCTTGGGCCAAGCCCAATGAATTGTGCCCAATAGCTAACTAGACAACCTAATGACACTCAAACTTAGGGAAATAAACACAAGACCTAGGAACATGACTCAAATAAAAGAGAAAATACATCAAATGACTCAAATAAAAATTACATAGGACTCAAAATTAAATGACTAGAATATTCCGGATGCAACCGGGGCGAGGAGACGAGCTGTGAACGTGGGCATGGGAGGTGATGTCCCCATCATCCCTTCCCTAAATTCTATTAGGGGTTTTAAAATAACTAAAAGGTGCACACTTTATGCTTCACTTTCATCATCTGATTGTTCTTTTGAATTGATACTACACTCACGTTTGGCTAATCCCTTCTTTTTGTTTGTTCTTTGTTTAAGGGTAATCAAGAGGAAAACCCCCTTCATCGGCCGGCCGGTAGAAGGAGGAGGAAGGAATCTACATCCATCCCGCATCTTCATCTTCATCAGGTATTCATGATCATCTTCTTTCTTCTTGAGGTAACCCCTCTGGCGATCACACTCCTTATTAGCACCACGTGCTCCCTCACACTCCCTTTTTATCATTCTCTCCATTCTTCATCTTATTATTATTTTTGTCTTAAAAGTGGATTTTCCATAATCTACATGGTCCAGCTCCTTCTTGCTAAAGCTTTCATATTTTTGAATTGAACATTTTCTAGTGGACTGTTTCGGATATACTTTGCTTTGAAGTAGTTCGCCCAGAGAGAGTTTGAGTGTAGAGCATTCCATAGCATCTTGACCCTTAGTGCTAATTCCATGTTTCTGAGTGACATAATACCAAGACCCCCATGAGTAACTGGCTTGCAAATGGCCTGCCAGGCCCTCCAATGCTTTTTCCTTCCATGAACAAAAGAGCCCCAGAAGAAATTGGCGAAAGCCTGCTCGAGCTCTTTATGTGTACCAGAGTGAAGAGGGGAGGAGGTCAAGAAATAGATTGGCATTGAGGTCAATACATGTTTAATTAAGACCAACCTGGCACCTTGAGAGAGCAAATGTGATTTCCAACCAGTGATGCGTTTCTGAATAGAATTTATAATGCCTGCATAGTGTACTTTTTTGCATCTGCCTTGAGTCAGAGGGAATCCCAGATATCTGTGTGGAAAAGTATGCCTAGCAAAACCTGTAAGTTCCTGGACCTTTGTAGCATTATTGTTATTGCCCCTTGATTGAATGAAGAACCCACTTTTGGACACATTTATCTGCTGCCCTGAAGCTCTCTCATAAGTTCTTAGAACTTTGAGCAGGTTTCTGATTGAAGTTTTACTAGCTTTGCTGAAAATCAGTGTGTCATCCTCAAACAGTAGGTGGGAAATATTAGGACATCTTCTGGGGCCTGAATACCATTCAATTTTACCACTAGAGAAAGCTGCATTCAGAGATTTGCTAAGGGCCTCTTCAGTAATGATAAATAGGGAAGGGGCAATGGGATCCCCTTGTCGGATCCCCCTTGTAGATTTAAAGAAACCAGCAGGTGTTCCATTAAGAAGGATAGAAAACCAACAGTTATTCACCTATTTTTCTACCAGACAGATGAATTTGTTGCTGAATCCAAATTTGTGTAAGACTTAAAGGAGGAAATCCCATTCTAATCGATCATAAGCCTTTGCCATATCGAGTTTAAAAATGACATTGGAGCCCCTGGTTTTCTTACCCAGCTCATGGGACAATTCTGAGCTAGTGCAATGTTCTCAACAATTTGTCTTCCTTTCACAAATACTAATTGCTCAGGAGAGATGATCTTTGGGAGAATGACAGCCAGTCTGCTGTTTATAATAGCAGAAATGATTTTGTAAAAGTAATTGTAGAGACTGATAGGCCTGAATTCAGAGATATTAGTGGCATTTGTCTTTTTGGGGATTAAGGCTACAAGGGTAGCAGTGACTGTCCTTGGAAGGGCTTGATGTGAAATAAAGAATTATTGGACTGCACTAATGACTGTCGTGGAAATGATATCCCAGGCTTTATGGAAGAAAGCTCCTGAGAACCCATCTGGCCCCGGGGCACTGTCAGGGGATAGTTTAAAAACAACATCATGTATTTCTGATTCAGTAGGAACATCACATAGGCATTCATTATCTCTCTGGTTTACCAGTTGTGGAATACACTCAAGGAAGTTGTCCTCTATATAGTGATCTTGAGAAGTGAAAGCATGTTGAAAGTGGGAGACAGCTATGTCTTTCATTTCCTCCAGATCCAAAGTAAGCAGTCCATTGGTATTCTGAAGCTGTGAGATGACCTGTTTTCGTCTATTAGCCAAAGTGGTGGAATGGAAAAATTTTGTATTTCTGTCCCCTTCAGTGAGCCATCTCACCCTCGATTTCTGCCTCCAGAAGCATTCGTGCTGGAGCAATTTATCAGATAGTGCAGTCTTGGCCTCTTCTAATAAAAAGGAATTGGCATCAGAAGGTTGAAGGTCATAGGAGAGTTCAGCCTTTAGGACTGCATCCTCTGCAGTTGCTAAGTTCATATGCACATTACCAAAGACATTTATGTTCCAGACTTTCAACATGTTCTTCAGAGACTTGAGCTTGAGGTGTAAAGTTGTAGTAGGTGAACTAGCCATCGGGTTGTTATCCAAGCAGGTTTTCACAGCCTCCAAAAAATTTTCATGATGTGTCCACATTTTCTGAAAATAGAATCTTGCCTTAAATCTTTCATGAGAGAGGGTTCTGACTAATAGAGGGGCATGATCAGATGCTTGTCTAGAAAGGTGCTCCACAGAGGAGGGGAACTGATTCAGCCAAGCAGCATTATACAGAACCCTGTCTAATCGGGCCCATATGCCTCGAGCTCCTGATTGATTGTTGTGCCATGTATAGATGGAACCATGAAATCCAACATCCATGAGAGAACAGTCGGAAATACATTCATTAAAGTCAGACATAGCACCCAAATTTGGGTTGTTACCACCTAGCTTTTCATCAACTGATTGAATACAATTGAAGTCACCAGCAACAAACCAAGGTCCTTTTATTTGAGAATGAACAGTTACAATTGAATTCCAAAGTGCTTTTCTCTCATGGGCAATGCATTTAGCATAAACAAATGTAACATGGAATTCTGGCAAAGTGGTACTAGCCCTGAAAAGAGTTACTTGTTGAGCGTCTTTACTGAACACTGAGAAGTCAAGTGTGTCCTTCCACATAACCCAGATATGAGCCATATCATCCTCATTGGCAATGGACTTAGACATACCCAATTTTCTACAAATGCAGTCTAAATTGCTGACTTTTATCTTAGGTTCCAATAGAACAATGCAATCAATGGAATAAGCTTTAATAAGATATTTCACTCGACCAATAGATATGGCATTCCCTATTCCCATGATATTCCAAACAATGAAGTTCATTGGGATTGCTTAATGATAGAGATGTTACCCGTGACCCTGATCTTGTCATGGACCTAGTGAAGACCCCAGGTCGTTCAGAATGCATTTCCCGAACATTTTCATTGGCTGCTTCAATTGCTATTTCCTTTCTCCTAGCCAAAATTTCCTCTGACTGTAGGTTTGTCTTGGATCTATATGTGATCAGCTGTGCTTCCATTGAGGACTGAGAATCCACCACCTCAATCTCAGGTACAGGCGCAATAGAGCCCTTGGCAACTGCAGCAGAAATTTGGGCTGAAGGGAGCTCACTAGAGAGCGAAATAAGATTGTTCTGGAGGCCCAATTTGGCAATCAGAGGGGGCTGGACTAACCTTGAACCACCAGATTGAGGAGACATGCCAGCAGATTTTTCAATCAGGTTGCACACTTCAGGATGGCCTAACGCATCAGCATGAATTTGGCTTGAAGGGAGCTCAGCTGAGGAGGAGAGGTTGGCGCTGATATAATCCGATGGAATATTCAGAGCCTGAGCATGATCCAGATTGGAATTCCTTACAATCCTATCATCACCAGCTTGAGCAAGAACCATAGAAGGTTGCTGACATGATACCAATGCCACATCACTGACAGTGGCAGTGACATTAGCTGGATCTTCTGGAGGCTTGGAGGAGGAGCTGTTGTTCTGTGGGATCAAACTTTCCTTGTCGGAGTCACTTTTGTCTAGATAAAATCCAGAAGGATTTGAAGAAGTAGAGGGAGAGTTTTTCTCATCCTTTTTGGAAGTGACAGGTTGCCACCGAGCATTGGGTTTAAAGAGAAACCTTGCCGGGACTGGGTCCATAGCAGAAGTGGAGGGGAGCTGGATTCTCTTACCTTTACAATCCTCCAACCTGTGACCAAGTCGAGAGCAACCTGAACAAAAAGCAGGGACTTCGGGGTACTGGATATCCTGCCAAGCTCCACCACCAGGGAAACCAATCCAGACTCTATGCGGAAGAGATTTTGAGACATCCAGCTCTACACAAACCTGCGCTACAGAGGTATTGGAAAGATTCAAAGTAGAGGGATCTATTTTCAATACCTGTTCAATGTTCCCAGCAATAGAGCGAATGAAAGGCTCAATGAAGAAGTTCACCGGAAGGCCCGGGAGTGCAATCTACACCGGAAGCATTGGCGAATTCGTCAAAGGAGAGAACTGCATGGTCCATTTAAAAAACTTGAAGTGCTGACCATGAACAAACAGGGATTCCCATAGGAGCAGCTGCAGGAAATCTTCATGATTCCGAAATCGAAGAAGAAGGTGCCGAGGATCAAGGCACTAATCAAGAAGTCTTCTTTGAATCCACATCGCTTTGAAAGATGATCTCTGATGTCAGGGAATGGTGGTCAACCACGGGGAGTACGAGCCACCAATGCATAAGCGAACGGTTGCAAAGATAGAACAATCTCCTCGTGGCTGAAGAAAACGGCAGGCTCTCCTCCGTCTGTCACCGCAGGTTCATGAACAGTACCCCGGACAACAGGTGGCTTCATAGTGGAGACAAGGACTTCAGCAAAAGTGTGATGCAGCCCTGAGGGAGTCCCTGACAGAGGATCCATGGCTGGAGGAAAAAGAGACGAGGAGGGGGCCACTGAGGTAGGCCCCCCCGGGTCAGCCATGGCCAAACACCGGCAATCAAGCGAGAATCAATGACGGCGGCGCTCCTTTACAGGTTCTCTCTAAACTCTCCCGAATATTGAAGGGGTGGGGTTTAGGCGGACCAGCCCAAGGGGCTGCTCTGGTCCGCCTAAACCCCTCTTCGGAGGGGAAATTACTTTTATTTTTTATTTTTGGAGGGGTTTAGGCGGACCAGCTTGGGGGTCCAAGCTGGTCCGCCTAAACCCCTCCCCCAGGAGGTTTAGGCGGACCAGCCTGGGGGTCCATGCTGGTCCGCCTAAACCCCTCCCGGAGGGTTTTAGGCGACCAAAGTCCCACTCTTTTTTTTGTTTTTAAAAAATCCTTTTTTTATTATACAAGGGTTTAGGCGGACCAGCTTGGAGGCCCAAGCTGGTCCGCCTAAACCCCTCCCCAAGGGGGGGTTTGGGCGGACCAGGTAGAAGAGAGAGAGGGGGAGCGGTCCCACCTCTAGAAAACCCGATTTTTGGTTATTTTTCTTCCTAAATTGGCTAAGAAGAAACATGATAAAGGATACTGGGAGGATACACTGGTGGACTGGCTGCTTGTGCACGAAGATCGAGGGATTGACGTGTGTGACTTAGCGTAATCCCGAGGCTCCATCTTCGCGGATCCTTCTGTGTGCGGGTACGACGAACGAACTTTACATGAACCTCGGACCGAATTTGCACGAATCGGGAATGGGGAGGGCCGTCCGTCCTTCGGGCTGAGGAGAGGGCACGGCCCACCGGGGAGTTCACCCTCCCTGGGGGCGCGGCCATGCCCTGGGACACACGGGCCCCGGGCAAAGCCGTAACCCCAAGGGATGACCCCCGGGGGTTTTCCTTTATCGTCCAGGGACATCTCTTGGGGGATATGAAGTCCCGGGAGGTTGAAATGGCCCATGGGAGCCATTATTCTCTGAGTTGTAGTGGCCACTCGCAAAGTGTTCGGGCGAATGCCCGACACACCCCGGGCTGTCGAACGAGCCACGTAGATGGCCGATGGGCCTTGGATTTGGCAAAGTGCCAAGGGTAGAAGTTCGTAGGGGCTGGGATGAGGCACCTTGGGCCCATGGGCCTTGCCTCGTACTACGTGCCATATTGTACGACGGGTTGGCCTGGGAGCTAAGTTCAGTGGCTTGTTGCTACGTGTCTGAGGGTCGAGGTGGCCCCGACTTGCTGGGGGGTTGTCGTAGGCCCCAATTGGTGTACTGGGGCCATGGGGTGGTGTGGACACCGAAAATTGCACACCCAGATATCCTGCCCGGCCTCGCATCAACAACGACGCCGAGTGAAGAAGCCCCGGAGAGACTGGTCGTCTGGACTCCCCAAATATGCACACTGCCGTGAAGCCATCCCCGGAGTCACGACGGCGAAGAGAAACCAACTCCCTAGAAGCTCATAATCCATGGGCCTCGAAGAAAATCAAATGGGCCACAACTCGTGCTCACAACGGGCTCAAAACTGCCCATTTAGCCCTTCAGCGGCACACCCCCTGTGCCCTTCAGCGGCACACTCCCTGTGCCCCCTCAACGGCACACCCCTGACGCCCCTCAGCGGCATGCCCTGCCGCCCATTCAGCGGCACGCCAGGCGCGCTTCAGCTGCACACCTTAACACCATCCAGTGGCACGCCCAAGCTGCCCTTCGCTGGCACACCTGGCCAGCACGCTTCAGCGGCATGCTTGTGCCTTGCTCCCAACGGCACACTTGGTGCCCCCTTCAGCGGCACAGCCATTTGGCCGTTTAGCGGCACGCCTCGGCAGCCCTTTAGCGGCACACCCTTTGCCCCTCTCCAGCGGTATGCTTGCAGGCTACTCTTCAACGGCGCGCTCTTCAAGCCTTCAACGGCATGCCCCAAGGCGCCCAACGGCACGCCCTTCGTGCCCGTTCAACGACACGCCTTCATGCCCCTTCAGCGACACACCCATCCTGCCCTTCAGCGGCATGCCCGTGCTGGCTTCCAGCGGCACGCCCTTACTGCGCTTCGCCGGCACGCCCTTTGGGCTCTTCAGCGGCATGCTTGCCGTGTCTTTCAGTGACATGCCTTTCGGCCCTCTCAGCGGCACGCTTGTTGTGCCTGCCAGAGGCACGCCATTCAGGCTCTTCAACGGCATGCTCCGACAGGACGACGTGATGCCCACGCCCTATGAATCCTTGGCGCGCAGTGGGCTGCCCGAGGTGTCGGCCGGGGATTGGGCCACGTTGCCTACTCCTCCTGCCACCCAGGATAAGGGAGTCAACTCCCATTAAATGCACTTCGGACGCCTCCCACCTTCGAAGGCTTCCGCCGGGTGGGGTATAAAAACCCCTCGCCTTCGCTGCGAACAGGGAGAGGAAGAGGAGGCGACAACAAAGAAGAGGGAGCCACACACACAGGCAGAAGAGAAGAAGAGGGAAGAGGGGAAGAGAAGAAAGAAGAGGAGGGGAGGCTCCGTCTCCCCCTTCCTGCTGCTCCGTCCACCCGCCACTGCCGTCCACGTGAAGAGAAGAAGAAGAAGAAGAGAAGTAGAGGAACTGGCCGTTCCACCTACCGCCGCCGCCTGTGTGAAGAGGAGAAGAGAAGAAGAAGAAGAGAAGAAGAGGAGCTCGTCGCTCCACCCACCACCACCATCTGTGTGAAGAGAAGAAGAGAAGAAGAGTGGGTGGAGAGAGGGAGTGAGGTCCGGAAGGGGAGGAGTCCACGCTCCGTTCCCCCCGCTGTATTTCTTTTTTTTTCTCTTTTTTTCCTTTTTTTTCTTTCTTTCCTTCCATTCCCTGTTTTGCCGATGTTGCATTGTATTAGTCCCCTCGAGACATTTTTCTTGTAAGAATAGAAATAGAAGGCTTGCAAATATTTTTGGGCGTCTTCCTCAGGCATCTCTTCCGTGTCTGCATCCTTCGGTGTTTCACGCCCCTTTCTTTTTTTCCTTCTTTAGGGTTTACTTCTTGCCAAGCGTTTTCGCTTTCGTTCGCCCTAGTCGTGCCTTCAACGGCACGCCCTGATTGTGCCTCCAACGGCACCCCCAGTCGTGCCTTCAGCGGCACGCCCTCTTTGAACCCTTCGCCGGTGCGCCTGATCAGGCCTTCGCCGGCACACCCCATCGGCCCTTCGCCGGCACACCACCCAGCTACTTTGCTCAGCACGCCCTGGCCAAGTCTTCAGCAGCACACCCTCCTATGCCCTTCCCTGACACGGTCCTTTGGACCCTTGCCCGGCACGCCCTGGCCAAGCCTTCAGCGGCACGCCCTCTCGTGCCTTCCTTGCCCGGCACACTCGCCCCTCCTTCTTGCCCGGTGCACTCCCTCTTTGGCCAGTCCTAGGAGTAATCTTCCACTCGCCGGTCCCTCCGAGTTTTTCGAGGTTTTATTAAGGTGTTGCCGCTCTCGGGCGCCCACCTCCAGTTGTCAGGTTCCGCCACTCCTTGTGGGCGCGTTCCCTATATCTCCCTTACGCTCGGGTCAAGGGGAGGTGCTGCCGAATTTTTGTTAGAAACAATAACATGTTAACAAGATAAAAGAAAAAAAATAACAAACAAATAAAAAAGAGAACAACGGTAAAACACTTTAACCAAAGCAAAGGGACCGCAACCAACTCAAAGAGAACCAAATCGAACGACAACTAAACAACTTGAACATTTGTCCTCATGGGAGAAAGAATGGAAGTTAATCAAGAGAAGAAAAGAAGAAACCCATGCAAACTTAATAAAATCAGAAAAGAAGAAAATAAAAGCCTTAAAAGAAATGGAGGAGGAGTGGGCTCCCCATGCCCTTCGCCGGTACGCCCCTCTAGCCACCCTTGGCCGGCACGCCCTTCGCCGGTACACCCTACAGCGCCCTTCGCCGGCACGCGCCAGCCTAGCTTCCCTCGGCACGCCTCGTTTGGCCTTTCGCCGACACGCTCCCCCTGCGCTCAGCGGCACGCCTGCTCTAACCCTTCGGCGATACGCCCTCAAGCTCCTTCGACGGCACGCTCCCGTGACCACTTCGTCGGCACGCTCTCCCCTGTTCAACCCTTCGCCGGCACGCTCGGCCAAGCCCTTCGCCGGCACACCTAAGGCTCCTTCACCGGTACGCCTCCCATAGCCACCACACCTGCCCCTTCGCCGGCACCCTTGGCCAAGCCCTTCCCCGGTACACCTCCCGCGAACCTTCAGCGGCGCACTCCCTCAGCCCCCTCAGCGGTGCACCCTTCCACCTTCAGCGGCACGCTCCTTCAGCTCCCGTTTGGCCCTCCAGCGGCCCACTCTCTCTCTAGAAGAATATGTATAATAATAATAATAATAATAATAATAAAATTAATAAAAACTATGATGAATAAATAAATCTGAATATATATATGAAAAAAACTAAAAATGTAAAATAATAATAAACAAAAAAGGAGAGGAAATATAATAGTAATAATAATAAACAAAACGGATAAATCTTCTAGAATAAATACATAAGAGGGAAATAAGCAATAATATATATATATATATATATAATTTAAAACCCAGATAAAAAATGGTAAAATCCACTTTGCAGCCCCGTCTCTCTCGTGACCCGGTGCTGAAGGAACAACAATATCACCCTTCCATGTTGGGCCCGAGTCTTGGGAATTATCCCGAAATGGCCATGGCCCGACCTCGCCTCGGGCTGACATTCCCATTAAACCGGACTCGTTTCTCAGGCCGGATCCCTTCCGAGCCACTACTAAAATTGCCGCACGCTCTGCAGATATTTGAACTGGTTCACCTCGATTTTCGCCGCGTTTCTATTACAGACCTGTGTCTGAACATGAAAAGACCCGTGAGCAACCAATATGGCCGACGGCTCCCTCCCCGACATGGTCGTGAGCCGGCATTGCTCCGGGCCGATAGCCCGTTAAATCGGATTCATTCTAATGGGATTCGTTCCCGTTCTTTCATTGAAACTGCCGTAAACTCGGCATACATTTGTACAGGAGCGTTTCCATCCACGTCGTACTTTCAATAAGGGCCCTTGCCCGGACATGAAAAGGTCCGTGAGTGACCGACAAAATCGAAATAGAACGAGACGGTCCTCGCCACCCCTGGACCCCTTCCATGGGAATATCAATAAGACCTTCGTGGGCCACGCTTAGACCTCGGGTCCATCCCAATTGTGGTCGCCATTCGGCTCATATCCTTAGTCTACAGCCCGCTCCCTTCGAACACGTTTTCAGTTTTGGAGTCTAGTCCTGGAACTCTCCCCCGTTGCCCTCCGGCACCGAAAATATTAATGATGCCCGCGCAAGCCTCGTTCGGACCACGGGAGGCGCCCTCGGTATGGTCTTGACTCCATCTCGCACCGGGCCAATAGATTTACCGGTTTCCTGCTACACTAACTGAGGTTCAACTGAATATTTTCGATGTCTCAGAATAATAAACTTGTCGTATCCCGGCATGCATATGTTCCAGGTCCTCCCACGATGATTACAATATTCTCAAGCCAGACTCCCGTCCGAATATTAAACGGTCTCCCGAATGACTGACACGTTTCGAACGTCCGCTTCCCTAGACAGAGGGCTTTTCAGCCGATTCAAGGGATATTCCCTCGCTGCCCCTTGGCACCGGAAATACTAATGACGCTCATGCAAGTCTTGTTTCGACCGCGGGGGGCCCACCGCAGTATGGTTGCAGCTTGCTCTTGCACCGGGCCAACAGATTTACTGGTTTCTGACCGCTCTAACCGAGGTTTAGCCGAACGTTTTCCGTTCTTCTGAACAATAAATTGCCATATCCTGGCATACATATGCTCCGATTTTCCCGCGACGATCGCACTTTTCTCGAGCTGGACATTCGTCCGAATATTAAATGGTCAGCACATGACTGACATGACCGCGAATGCTTTCTTCTCACCCTCATACGGGGATTTCAATGCTCCCTAATAGGCCTTTCCATGCAATTAATTTTCTGGCCATGAGGCCCTGAATCTCGGCGATTAATCAAGGGTGTTCCCTCGTATGGGGGATGTAAATGACGTCGTGACCTTTATGGCGCGACGGGTTTTGGTCCCGACACGAACCACACAATCGTCCGACGAAGTCAGATCGAGCGCACCATGGGCTCTTCGGAGCCCGAATAAATTGTCACCTTGGTGACTGGCACGCCCACGCACTTAATAGACTAATAAACCCACCAAATAAACCGCGCCCAAATGAAACAAACAAGCGAACGAGTGCCAACGTGTCGAAAAGTGCGTCCACAAGTCTGGCACGCCCGGTGGGACCAAACCACCCTTCATCTCTTCACCGGGATTCAGGGCCTCATGGCCCCCTAATAAATGATGTTTGCCTACTTTGATGAATTGCAGGTGCTGTCTTCGCCTGCCCTATGGGGAGAAAAGCCGGACTAGGCGAAATTATCTTTGTCGCCTCGACGATGCTACTCCGAGGCACCTACAGCTTCCAGGAATCATGGGGGGCTGTGATAAAACAAGAAGAGAAAGAGAAGACAAGGGAGGGGAAATCAAGCCCCCCCGTTTCCCTCAAGAAGAAAGAGAAGAAAAGAAGAAAAGAAGAAAAGGAGAAAAGAAGAAAAGAAGAAGAGAAGAAAAGAAGAAAAAAAAGAGAAAAGAAAGAAGCAAAAAAAAAGGGAAGAGAAAGAGTCGGCGAGAAAGGGTTGTATGGCCACGTCCGCCGAGACCCGTGCTGAATAAAGATTACCATTGTGGGGTTTATGCGGTGGAGCGAACCACTCATCCCCACCCTGAGGGGGTGAGCGCTCTCCTGCACCTCCACCCTGGTCAATCATACAAAAAAGAAGAGAAGAGGAGAAGGGACAAAAAAAAGAGAGAGAAAAAAAAAAGAGAAGAAAGAAAGAAAGAAGAAAAGAAGAAAAGTCGGCCAGCATCGCCAACCAAAAGAGCAAGAAGAAACCCGACGTCCCGCCCGACTCTAGGAGGCTCCGAGTCCGTGGTGTAATGACCCGGCCCGTCCCTCCTTCCTGTTGCCTCTATCCGGCATAAAACGGCCCCCCGAGTGGTTGTCAAAGGACCCAGCGAGCCACAATTGTAGCTTGATGAATGGCTGCCCGCTGTGGGGAATGCTTTATAGTAATGAGGCCAAGCACGGCCGCCACTCTCGAAGAGAGCATTCACATACCCTGCCATGGGGGATAAAAAGAAGAGATATACCCCGCCATGGGGGCATAAAAGGCAAAAAAAAGGGATATACACCCCGCTCCTGGGGGCACGTGAAGAGATTCTACCCCGTCCGGGGGCACAACAGACAACAAAGCTACACCCCGACTCAGGGACACTCGAAGAAAAGTCTACCCCGGCTTAGGGGCACAAGAAGCAAAACATGTCTCGTCCGGGACATAGAAGCCATAAGAGAATACACCCCTGTTCTAGGGGTGTTTGAAAAAGAAACACACACCCCGGTCCGGGGGCATAAGAAGTAGAAGAATTCACCCCGACTTAGGAGTATGAGAAGAAATAGAGTTGCACCTCGGCTTAGGGGCATTCTGAAGAAGTTACATCCCGTCTCGGGAGCACAAGAAAGAGAAGAATATGCCCCGGTCTAGGGGTATTTGAAGAAGAAACATACCCCGCCAGGGGGCATAGAAGCCATGAAGAGTACGCCCCGGCTTAGGGGCATCTGAAGAAGTTACATCCCGTCTCGGGAGCACAAGAAAGAAAAGAATACGCCCCAGTCTAGGGGTATTTGAAGAAGAAACATACCCCGCCAGGGGGCATAGAAGCCATGAAGAGTACGCCCCGGCTTTGGGGCCTCTGAAGAAGTTACATCCCGTCTCGGGAGCACAAGAAAGAGAAGAATATGCCCCAGTCTAGGGGTATTTGAAGAAGAAACATACCCCGCCAGGGGGCATAGAAGCCATGAAGAGTACGCCCCGGCTTAGGGGCATCTGAAGAAGTTACATCCCGTCTCGGGAGCACAAGAAAGAGAAGAATACGCCCCGGTCTAGGGGTATTTGAAGAAGAAACATACCCCGCCAGGGGGCATAGAAGCCATGAAGAGTACGCCCCAGCTTAGGGGCATCTGAAGAAGTGACATCCCGTCTCGGGAGCACGAGAAAGAGAAGAACACACCCCGACTTAGGGGCACATGAAGAGAAGTCCACCCCAGCTTAGGGGTGTTTGAAGAAGAAACATACCCCGCCTGGGGGCATAGAAGCCTTAAAGAATGCGCTCTGGCTTAGGGGCATGTGAAGAAGCTGCATCCCGCCTTGGGAGCATAAAAAAAAAGAGTCCGCCCCAGCTTAGGGGCATCTAAAGAAGGAATATATCCCCGCCTCAGGGTCCATGAAGCAACATACACCCCCCCCTTTGGGGGCATTTGAAGCAGGACAAACAACATTCCCCGGCTTAGGGGCGCATGAAGAAAGGAATGCACCCCGCTTAGGGGCACATAAGCATAAGAGGAAGAGGCTGCCCGGCCTGGGGTCATGAGAAGAAGCAGAGTTGCACCCCGGCTTAGGGGCATAAGAGGCAGAAGAATCAACCCCAACTCAGGGGTAACTGAAGAGAAATTCACCCCGTCTCGGGGGGCACAGGAAGCAAGAATTCCACCCCCGCCATGTGGGCA
Organism: Amorphophallus konjac; assembly: GCA_022559845.1. Taxonomy (NCBI): domain Eukaryota; kingdom Viridiplantae; phylum Streptophyta; class Magnoliopsida; order Alismatales; family Araceae; genus Amorphophallus; species Amorphophallus konjac. The sequence goes on from CM040127.1 coordinate 272,013,268, forward strand.
CAAGAAGCAACACCCCGATTCGGGGGGGGGGGGGGCATATGAGATAAAGAATACACCCCGGCTTAGGGGCATTTAAAAATACATACACCCCCGCCTCGGGGGGGGGGGCATAAGAAGCAAAAGATACACCCCGTGCCAGGGGCATACGAAGAGGATACACCCCGGCCTGGGGGCATAAGAAGAAGAAGAAACACACTCCGCCACGGGGTCATAAGAAGCAAAAGAATACACCCCGACCTGGGGACACATGCAGAGCATCTACCCCGCTCTAGGGGGACAAAAAAGAGATACACCCCGCCCTCGGTGCATAAGAAGCAGTAGTACATACCCTGCTTCGGGGGCACAGAAGCCGTAAAGAGACGACATACATCCCGATCCGGGAACACATGAAGAAAGGCATACCCCCCGTCCTGGGGACACTTGAAGAAAGAAGCACATCCCGCCACGGGGGCACATGAAGAGAACCCCTCCCGCCTTGGGAGTATAAGAAAGAGAAGAATACACCCTGGTCTGGGGGCTTTTGAAGAAACAACACACCCCCTCCATGGGAGACAAAGCTACACCCCTACCCGGGGACACATGCAGAGCATCTACCCCGCTCTGGGGGCACAAAAAAAGAGATACACTCCGCCCTTGGCGCATAAGAAGCAGAAGCACCTACCCCGCTCTGGGGGCACAGAAAGAGACACACTCCGCCCTTGGCACATAAGAAGCAGAAGCATCTACCCCGACTCGGGGCACAGAAGCGAAGAGACATACATCTCGATCTGGGAGCATAAGCAGAAAGATCTACCCCGCCCAAGCGGCATTTGAAGAAACAACACACCCCGCCTCGGGGGCATAGAAGCCGTAAAGAGATACACCCCTGCCTCAGGGGGGCATAAAAAGTAAAAGATGCACCCTCGTGCTGGGGACATATGAAGAGAAGCACTCCTCCGCCTTCAGGGGTAGAAAGAGAGCAGAATTCACCCCCGCCATGGGGGGTATAAGAAACAAAAGGCACACCCCGTACCAGGGGCATATGAAGAAGAAACATACCTCGCCTGGGGGCATAGAAGCCGTGAAGAGTATACCCCGGCTTGGGGGGGCATTTGAAGAAGCTACATCCCGCCTCGGGAGCAAAAGAAGAAAAAAGAATCCACCCAGCTTAGGGGCATATGAAGAAGAAACATACCTCGCCTCGAGGGCCTAGAAGCTATAAAGAACACACCCGGCTCAGGGGCATATGAAGAGAAGTCCACCCTGACTTAGGGGTATTTGAAGAAGAAACATACCCCACCTGGGGGCATAGAAACCGTGAAGAGTATACCCCACCATGGGGGCATTTGAAGAGAACTACACCCCGCCTCGGGGGCATAAAAAAAATAAACACACCCTCGTCTGGGGACATAGAAGCCAAAAAATACACCCCGCCTGGGGGCACAGAAGCAAAGAGGCAAAACACACCCCTCAGGGGGGGATGCACACCAAATGAAGCTACACCCCAACCCGGGGGCACATTAAGAGAAATACACTCCAGCACGAAAGCATCAATGAGAAGAGAAGAGCAGAATAAAGAAAGAAAAGACATGAGGCAGCCATGGTCCTCGAGCCCGCCTCATCACATAAAAAGAAGAAAAAAAGAGACATGAGACAAATATGGTCCTTGCACCTGCCTCCCCACAAAAGAAGAAGAAAAAAAAAGAGACATGAGGCAGACGTGATCCTCGAGCCCACCTCATCACGCAAAAGAAGAGAAGAAAAGGAAGAAGAGACACATAAGGAAGACGTGGCCCTTGAGCCCGCCTCACCACGCAAAAATAAAAGAAGAAAAGGAAGAAAAGACACATGAGGCAGACGTGGTCCTCGAGCCCGCCTCATCACACAAAAGAAGAGAAGAAAAGGAAAAGAAGACACATGAGGTAGATGTGGTCTTCGAGCCCGCCTCATCACATAAAAGAAAAGAAGAAAAGGAAAAAAGGAGACATGAGGCAGACGTGGTCTTCGAGCCTGCCTCATCACGCAAAAGAAAAGAAGAAAAGGAAGAAAAGACACATGAGGCAGACGTGGTCCTCGAGCCCGCCTCATCACATAAAAGAAGAGAAGAAAAGGAAAAGAAGACACATGAGGCAGACGTGGTCCTCGAGCCAGCCTCATTACATAAAAGAAGAAGAGAAGAAGAAAAAAGAGCAATTTTGAGGAGAACACGGTCTATGCACCCGCCTCTCTACACAAAAGAAGAAGAGAAGAAAAGAAAGAAATGATCACGAGGCAAACATGGTCCTTGCACTTGCCTCTCCATAAAAGAAGAAGAGAAAGAACAGTCACGAGGCGAACATGGTCTTTGCACCTGCCTCTCCATAAAAAGGGAAGAGAAGAAAAAAAAAAGAGACATGAGGCAAACATGGTCTTTGCACCTGCCTCCCTATAAAAGAAGAAGAGAAGAAGAAGAAAGAGCAATTTTGAGGCGAACACAGTCTTTGCACCCGCCTCTCTACACAAAAGAAGAAGAGAAGAAAAGAAAGAAATGATCACGAGGCAAACATGGTCCTTGCACCTGCCTCTCCATAAAAGAAGAAGAGAAGAAGAGAAAGAGCAATCATGAGGCAAACATGGTCTCTGCACCTGCCTCTCTACAAAAGAAGAGAAGAAAAGAAAGAAAAGACATATGAGGCAGACATGGTCCTTGCACCCGCCTCTCTACAAAAGAAGAAGAAAAAAAAGACACATGAGGCAGACGTGGTCCCTGAACCCGCCTCTTTACACAGAAGAAGAGAAGAAGAAGAAAGAGCAATTATGAGGCGAACACGGTCTTTGCACCCGCCTCTCCACACAAAAGAAGAGAAGAAGAGAAAGAACAGTCACGAGGTGAACATGGTCTTTGCACCTGCCTCTCCATAAAAAAGGAAGAGAAGGAAAAAAAAGAGACATGAGGCAAACATTGTCTTTGCACATGCCTCCCTATAAAAGAAGAAGAGAAGAAGAAAAAAGAGCAATTTTAAGGCGAACACGGTTTTTGCACCCGTCTCTCTACACAAAAGAAGAAGAGAAGAAAAGAAAGAAATGATCACGAGGCAAACATGGTCCTTGCACCTGTCTCTCCATAAAAGAAGAAGAAAAGAAGAGAAAGAGCAATCATGAGGCAAACATGGTCTCTGCACCTGCCTCTCTACAAAAGAAGAGAAGAAAAGAAAGAAAAGACATATGAGGCAGACATGGTCCTTGCACCCGCCTCTCCATAAAAGAAGAAGAAAAAAAAGACACATAAGGCAGACGTGGTCCCTGAACCCGCCTCTTTACACAGAAGAAGAGAAGAAGAAAAAAGAGCAATTATGAGGCGAACATGGTCTTTGCACCCGCCTCTTCAAAAAAATCTTTATGAGGTAAACTTCTACCTCCGACCTCCAACCATCAAACAAATAGAAACCAATCAGCATTCCGCCGACGGGGCGTTAAACCGACTAAACTTTTCACCGACGGGGTGTTAAACCGACTAAACCTTTCACCGACAGGGCGTTCAACCGACCAGACCTTCCGCCGACGGGGCGTGAAACCGACTAAACCTTCCGCCGACGGGGCGTTAAACCGACTAAACCTTCCGCCGACGGGGCGTTAAACCGACTAAACCTTCCGCCGACGGGGCGTTAAACCGACTAGACCTTCCGCCGACGGGGCTCTAAACCGACCAACTTTCAGCCATCGGGGCTTCAAGCCGACAACTACCCCTTCATCGACCTTCGGGTCGACAGCTATCTAATTATCGGCCTTTGGGTCGACAGCTACCCCTTCATCGGCCATCGAGTCGACAGCTATTTAGTTATCGGCCTTTGGGTCGACAGATACTCCTTCATCGGCCTTCGGGTCGACAGCTATATAATCATCGGCTCCTAGCCGACAGCTACCTCATCATCGGCTCCTAGTCGACAGCCATCTCATCATTGGCACCCCAGCCGACAGCTTCCCAGTTAAAAAAATATAATATAGAATAAACCTTCCACTTTGGTTCGGATCCTTCCCTGGCCAGAGGATAAAAATATGGCCCGCTTCCCTAATACCCTGTCAACCATTCGTGGTCTGCTTCCCTAATACCCTTACTACCACTACACTTATACGTAACAACAATATTTTCTTATACAAAAAAAAATACCAAAAAAAATAAAAAAAATAACCTAAAAAAAATAAAAACAACAAAAAAAATAACAAAAAAACAACAACAACAAAAAACACAACAAAAAAAGAAAAGAGAAGAAAGAAGAGAATGCATGATTGCCCTGTTTGCATACTTGCTTAATATAGAATAATACACCTCCTTGAAATTTTCTAGGACCGTGTTTCCTTGCTAAATAATAATGTCCCGATTCCGGATGTACGGGCGTCATGGCACGCGCTCGAAGGGAACCCAACTATGGCGGGTGCACATGTCAAGGGGAAGAGTCATGGCTGATTCGCTAAGCCGAACTAATAAAATAAACCCGGGGCAACGCTCCCACACTTAGCACCTAATGTGTTCAATAGCTTTTAACCATAGGGATTGCCCGAATTCCTTCTTAGCACTCTACGGATGCTCGAATTCCTGCACTCGCGTGAAAGGTGATCGTGAGGAAAAAGCTGCCTACCCCCACCAAAAAAAAGAGAGAAAAAAATAGAGAAAAAAAAGAAGAGAGAAACGTGAATCCGAGTAGCCGGGAATCCCCATTGAGACATATGAGGAGACTCGCGCGAAATGGTGAAGCGAATTGCAACAAGGACGAAGCCTAGTAGCCGGGAATCCCCATTGAGACACAAGAGGAGACTCACGCCAAACGGTGGAATCCGTAATAGAATTACAATAAGGATGAATCCTAGTAGTCGGGAATCCCCATTGAGACACATGAGGAGACTCGCGCCGAACGGTGAAGTCCGCTACAAAAATAAACAGACAGGGGCTGTGCGAAGCTACCAAAAATCGAGAGCCTGAAACCTATGTGTAGGCGCTAGGGTAATCCTCGAGTGTCACTAGGAAAACCTGCGTATCCCTATGGTTAGGGCTCTTTGTTCACACATTTGCACCTCCACGCCACAGAGAATTGTCTCGGGCGAAATACGTGAATTTAGGCTATGCATGCAAGACATGTGATATCCTCTTGACGGGTGCACCACCCCTCAATTGTGCCTCGTGGCCCGCGCCGTGTCCGCAAATTGTGGGCGATGTCCCTATCCAATCCCCTATAGAGGGAACTGCCTTACTTATATTTATGTTATGCCTATTGATGAATGCTTGCATGCTTGAATAAAAAAATATATAAAAAATAAATAAATAAATAATAAAAATGTGTGCATACAATAAACTCAATTTCGGCCATCGAAGTCTACTTTCCCAGCTCCGGCTCGTGCAGCCCAATCTCGGCCCCCATGGCCTACCTCTTGCCCTCGCGGCCTGTTAATCTCCCAACTCCGGCTCTCGTAGCCTGCTTCCCCGATTTCAGCCTTCACGGCCTACTTCCGTAACACCAGCTCCGGCCCTTGCGGCCCACTTTCCCGAGTTCAGGTTTCATAACCAGTATCCCTGGTGCATTTTGAATCAACAAACTCTTCTCTCCGTCCCTTCGGGCGACGAATACCCCTTTTTAATCAATGAACCCTTCTCTCTGCCCTCGCGGCTCGTCAATCTCACAACTTCGGCTCTTGAAGCCCGCTTCCAGCCTTGGCTGTTTTGGCCTCCCTTATCGGCCCCTGAGCCGACAGTTATCCAATTATCGGCCCCTGAGCCGACAGCTTTCAATCATCGGCCCCTGTGCCAATAGCTTTCAATCATCGTCCCCTGAGCCGACAGCTTTTCAATTATCGGCCCCAGAGCCGATAGCTTTCAATCATCGGCCCCTGAGCTGACAACTTTCAATTGTCGGCCCCCGAGCCGACAGCTTTCAATTATCGGCCCCTGAGTCGACAGCTTTCAATCATCGGCCCCTGAGCCGACAGCTATATAATTATCGGCCTTCGGGTCGACATCTTTTTAATTATTGGCTCCCATGCCAACATCTTTCAATCATCGACCGCTGCGTTGACAGCTCTTATATCATTGGCATCCACGCTAGCAGCCACCCGAAGTGCTTCAAAAAAAAAGAGAGAAAAAAAAAGAAGAGAAGAAGAGAAGAGAAAAAAAAACAACAACAAAAGAGAGAAGAGAAAAAAAGAGAAGATAGCAAAAGAGAAGAGAAGAAAAAGAAGAGAAGAAGAGAAAAGAGAGAAGAAAAAAAGAGAGACAAAGAGACCAATATACTACTTTAGTTCCCGACACCCCGTCGGCACTGATGAAGAGACAAAGAGACCAACATACTGCTTCAGTTCCCGGCACTTCGTCGGCACTGATGAAGAGACAAAGAGACCAACATACTACATCAGTCCCCGGCACCCCGTCGGCACTGACGAAGAGATAAAGAGACCAACAAAGCATGTCAGTTCCCGACACCCCGTCGGCACTGACGAAGAGACAAATAGACCCAACAAACCAGGTCAGCTCCTGGCACCCAGTCAGCACTGACGAAGAAACAAAGAGATCAACAAACCATGTCAGCGCCCGGCACCCTGTCGGCACTGACAAAGAGAAGAAAAGACAAATAAACCAAGGCAGCTCTCGACACTCTGTCAGTACTGATGCAAAAGAGAAGAAGAGACTAACATGCTACGGCAGCTCCCGACGCCCTGTCGGCACTGATGAAGAAGAGAAGAGACCAACATGTCATGTCAGTCCCCGACACCCCGTCGGCACTGACGAAGAGAAGAAGAGACAAGCATACCACGTCAATCCCTGACATCCTGTCGGCACCGATGAAGAGAAAAAAGAGACCAGTACACCCGCGGGCACCGCCCCGCTCATCCTTCGCCTGCACTACCCGTGGGTGGGGGGCATTTGTGGACACCGAAAATTGCACACCCAGATATCCTGCCCGGCCTCGCATCTACAATGACGCCGAGTGAAGAAGCCCCGGAGAGACTGGTCGTCCGGACTCCCCAAATATGCACACTGCTGTGAAGCCGTCCCCGGAGTCATGACGGCGAAGAGAAACCAACTCCCGGGAAGCTCATAATCCATGGGCCTCGAAGAAAATCAAATGGGCCACAGCTCGTACTCATAACGGGCTCAAAACTACCCATTTTTCCCTTCAGCGGCACACCCCCTGTGCCCTTCAGCGGCACACCCCCTGTGCCCTTCAGCGGCACACTCCATGTGCCCCCTCAACGGCACACCCCTGGCGCCCCTCAGCGGCAAGCCCTGCCGCCCGTTCAGCGGCACGCCAGGCGCGCTTCAGCGGCACTCCTTAACATCGTCCAGCGGCACGCCCAGGCTGCCCTTCGCCGGCACACCTGGCCAGTACGCTTCAGCGGCACGCTCGTGCCTTGCTCCCAACAGCACACTTGGTGCCCCCTTCAGCGGCACAGCCATTTGGCAGTTCAGCGGCACGCCTCGACAGCCCTTCAGCGGCACACCCTTTGCCCCTCTCCAGCGGCACGCTTGCAGGCTGCTCTTCAACGGCGCGCTCTTCAAGCCTTCAACGGCATGCCCCAAGGTGCCCAGCGGCACGCCCTTCGTGCCCGTTCAACGGCACACCTTCATGCCCCTTCAACGGCACACCCATCCTGCCCTTCAGCGGCACGCCCGTGCTGGCTTCCAGCGGCACGCCCTTGCTGCGCTTCGCCGGCACGCCCTTTGGGCTCTTCAGCGGCACGCTTGCCGTGTCTTCCAGCGACACGCCTTTTGGCCCTCTCAGCGGCATGCCATTCAGGCTCTTCAACGGCATGCTCCGGCAGGACGACGTGATGCCCACGCCCTATGAATCCTTGGCGCGCAGTGGGCTGCCCGACGTGTCGGCCGAGGATTGGGCCACGTTGCCTACTCCTCCTGCCACCCAGGACAAGGGAGTCAACTCCCATTAAATGCACTTCGGACGCCTCCCGCCTTCGAAGGCTTCCGCTGTGTGGGGTATAAAAACCCCTCTCCTTCGCTGCGAATAGGGAGAGGAAGAGGAGGAGACAACAAAGAAGAGGGAGCCACACACACAGGCAGAAGAGAAGAAGAGGGAAGAGGGGAAGAGAAGAAAGAAGAGGAGGGGAGGCTCCGCCTCCCCCTTCCTGCTGCTCCGTCCACCCGCCACCGCCGTCCACGCGAAGAGAAGAAGAAGAAGAAGAGAAGTAGAGGAACTGGCCGTTCCACCTACCGCCGCCGCCTGTGCGAAGAGGAGAAGAGAAGAAGAAGAAGAGAAGAAGAGGAGCTCGTCGCTCCACCCATCACCACCGTCTGTGTGAAGAGAAGAAGAGAAGAAGAGTGGGTGGAGAGAGGGAGTGAGGTCCGGGAGGGGAGGAGTCCACGCTCCGTTCCCCCTGCTATATTTATTTTTTTTCTCTTTTTTTTTCTTTTTTTCTTTTTCTTTCCTTCCATTCCCTATTTTGCCGATGCTGCAATGTATTAGTCCCATCGGGACATTTTTCTTGTAAGAATAGAAATAGAAGGCTTGCAAATATTTTTGGGCGTCCTACTCAGGCATCTCTTCCGTGTCTGCATCCTTCGGTGTTTCACGCCCCTTTCTTTTTTTTCCTTCTTTAGGGTTTACTTCTTGCCAAGCGTTTTCGCTTTCGTTTGCCCCAGTCGTGCCTTCAACGGCACGCCCAGTCGTGCCTCCAGTGGCACGCCCTCTTTGAACCCTTCACCGGCGCGCCTGATCAAGCCTTCGCCGGTACACCCCATCGGCCCTTCGCCTGCACACCACCCAGCTACTTTGCCCGGCACGCCCTGGCCAGCCTTCAGTGGCACACCCTCCTGTGCCCTTCCCCGGTACGGTCCTTTGGACCCTTGCTCGGCACGCCCTGGCCAAGCCTTCAGCGGCACGCCCTCTCGTGCCTTCCTTGCCCGGCACACTCGCCCCGCCTTCTTACCCGGTGCACTCCCTCTTTGGCCAGTCCTAAGAGTAATCTTCCACTCGCCGGTCCCTCCGAGTTTTCTGAGGTTTTATTAAGGTGTTGCCGCTCTCGGGCACCCACCTCCAGTTGTCGGGTTCCGCCACTCCTTGTGGGCGCGTTCCCTGTATCTCCCTTATGCTCGGGTCAAGGGGAGGTGCTGCCGAATTTTTGTTAGAAACAATAACATGTTAACAAGATAAAAGAAAAAAAATAACAAACAAATAAAAAAGAGAACAACGGTAAAACGCTTTAACCAAAGCAAAGGGACCACAACCAAGTCAAAGAGAACCAAATCGAACGACAACTAAACAACTTGAACATTCGTCCTCATGGGAGAAAGAATGGAAGTTAATCAAGAGAAGAAAAGAAGAGACCCATGCAAACTTAATAAAATCAGAAAAGAAAAGTCTTAAAAGAAACGGAGGAGGAGTGGGCTCCCCATGCCCTTCGTCGGTACGCCCCTCTAGCCACCCTTGACCGGCACGCCCTTCGCCGGTACACCCTACAGCGCCCTTCGCCGGCACACCCCAGCCCAGCTTCCCCCGGCACGCCTCGTTTGGCCTTTCGCCGACACGCTCCCCCTACGCTCAGCGGCACGTCGGCTCTAACCCTTCGGCGGTACGCCCTCAAGATCCTTCGACGGCACGCTCCCGTGACCCCTTCACCGGCACGCTCTCCCCTGTTCAACCCTTCACCGGCACGCTCGGCCAGGCCCTTCGCCGGCACACCTAAGGCTCCTTCACCGGTACGCCTCCCATAGCCACCACACCTGCCCCTTCGCCGGCACCCTTGGCCAAGCCCTTCCCCGGTACACCTCTCGCGAACCTTCAGCGGCGCACTCCCTCAACCCCCTCAGCGGTGCACCCTTCCACCTTCAGCGGCACGCTCCTTCAGCCCCCGTTTGGCCCTCCAACAGCCCACTCTCTCTCCAGAATAATAATAATAATAATAATATTAATAAAATTAATAAAAACTATGATGAATAAATAAATCTGAATATATATATGAAATAAACAAAAAATGTAAAATAATAATAAACAAAAAAGGAGAGAAAATATAATAGTAATAATAATAAACAAAACGGATAAATAATCTAGAATAAATACATGAGAGAAATAAGCAATAAATATATATATATATATATAATTTAAAACCCAGATAAAAAAATGGTAAAATCCACTTTGCAGCCCCGTCTCTCTCGTGACCCGGTGCTGAAGGAACAACAATGTCGCCCTTCCAGGTTGGGCCTGAGTCTTGGGAATTATCCCGAAATGGCCATGGCCCGACCTCGCCTCGGGCTGACATTCCGATTAAACCGGACTCGTTTCTCAGGCCGGATCCCTTCCGAGCCACTACTAAAATTGCCACATGCTCGGCAGACATTTGAACGGGTTCACCTCGGTTTTCGTTGCATTTCTATTACGGACCTGTGTCTGAACATGAAAAGACCCATGAGCAACCAATATGGCCGACGGCTCCCTCCCTAACATGGTCGTGAGCCGGCATTGCTCCGGGCCTATAGCCCGTTAAATCGGATTCATTCTAATGGGATTCGTTCCCGTTCTTTCATTGAAACTGCCGTAAACTCGACATACATTTGTACGGGAGCATTTCCATCCACGTCGTACTTTCAATATGGGCCCTTGCCCGAACATGAAAAGGTCCGTGAGTGACCGACAAAATCGGAATAGAACGAGACGGTCCTCGCCACCCCTGGACCCCTTCCATGGGAATATCAATAAAACCTCCGTGGGCCACGCTTAGACCTCGGGTCCGTCCCAATTGTGGTCGCCGTTCGGCTCATATCCTCGGTCTACAGCCCGCTCCCTTCGAACACATTTTCAATTTTGGTGTCTAGTCCTGGGACTCTCCCCCGTTGCCCTCCGGCACCAGAAATATTAATGATGCCCGCGCAAGCCTCGTTCGGACCATGGGAGGTGCCCCCGGTATGGTCTTGACTCGATCTCGCACCGGGCCAATAGATTTACCGATTTCCTGCTACACTAACCGAGATTTAACCGAAGTTTTCGGTGTCTCAGAATAATAAACTTGCCGTATCCAGGCATGCATATGTTCTAGGTCCTCCCGCGACGATTACAATATTCTCAAGCCGGACTCCTGTCCGAATATTAAATGGTCTCCCGAATGACCAACACGTTTCGAACGTCCGCTTCCCTAGACATAGGGCTTTTCAGCCGATTCAAGGGATATTCCCTCGTTGCCCCTTGGCACCGAAAATATTAATGACACTCATGCAAGTCTTGTTTCGATCGCGGGGGGGCCACCGCAGTATGGTCGCAGCTTGCTCTTGCACCGGGCCAACAGATTTACTGGTTTCTGACCGCTCTGACCGAGGTTTAGCCGAACGTTTTCCGTTCTTCTGAATAATAAATTGCCATATCCTGGCATACATATGCTCCAGTTTTCCCGCGACGATCGCACTTTTCTCGAGCCGAACATTCATCCGAATATTAAATGGTCAGCACATGACCGACATGACCGCGAATGCTTTCTTCTCACCCTCATATAGGGATTTCAATGCTCCCTAATAGGCCTTTCCATGCAATTAATTTTCTGGCCATGAGGCCCTGAATCTCGGCGATTAATCAAGGGTGTTCCCTTGTATGGGGGATGTAAATGACGTCGTGACCTTTATGGCGCGACGGATTTTGGTCCCGACACGAACCACACAATCGTCCGACGAAGTCAGATCGAGTGCACCATGGGCTCTTCGGAGCCCGAATAAATTGTCACCTCGGTGACTGGCACGCCCACGCACTTAATAGACTAATAAACCCACCAAATAAACCACGCCCAAATGAAAATAACAAGTGAACGAGCGCCAGCGTGTCGAAAAGTGCGTCCACAGGTGGCCATGGGTTGGTGTAGAAGGCTTGAAACACGTGCGCCCACAAGGTGTTCGGCAGAATGCTGAATACGCGTGTGTGAGCCGTACACGAGTGCTACGGGCCTCCTGAGCCGGTGGTTGACCTATTTAGGTCTCCCTTTGACCTTGGAGGGTTGAGGGAAGGCGTTCCGAGGTAGGCCCCTAGCCTTTTCACTGAGTGCCATGTGGCATGGCTTGTAGTCGGAGTGTCCCCGGGATGGCCCAGGTGGTCGTGTAGAAGGCGGGCAAAGTCCGCAACTTAGGAGTCGGGAGTGGTCCCGATCGATTGCTAGTGCCACCATACGCTTCGACTAGCGGGTTGGGGCCGTTGGTCGGGCCCACTGGGCTGTCGGAGGGGCTAGGTAGCCCATGCCTTAAAGGTGTTCGAGGAAATTCCTGAACCCTTATTTCTGGGTATTTTGTTTGGGAAATAGTCCGAGTACAACAAATGCCCCCTACGGGTCATGCGTCGGAGGCAGAGACGAGGGCGTACGGCCCGTGAACCTCTCCTTTTGAGTTGTTGTAGTTGCATTTGGACGTTTCATATACTTGTGATTTGTTGTATTGTATGTGTTGAATTTCTGGCATACTGACCATTTTTGTGCTATGTCTTGCAGCTATGGCCCGATTTGACAGGGACGAGAGGGTCCCATGGCGTGTGGTCTGGGAGGAGGACCACTGGGTGAGGAGGACCGAGTGGCCCATGCCCCCTTTGGGCCCGCCAGTTATCACCGCGGCCGGCGTGGAGCAGCTTGATGGTGGGCAGACAGTTGTGGTAGAGGGCTCCGTCGGCGAGGGCGGCAACGGGGTTGGGGTTGTGGAGCTGGCCCGCGCGTCGGAGGCGGGTGGAATTTATACTTATGATCGTAGTTGTGGCTATCCAGTGGAGTTCCCTTTGGATGGCCACTTGTTTGAGTTTATTAGGCACTTTGTCCCGCCAGGCATGGAGGAGAGTGACTCACGGGTTGCTGGAGCCCGTCGCTGACTGGAGCGGGCGATCTTGGTGGGTCGAGATAGCTTGCACGGGATGGTCCTTTGCGGCTTCCCATGTTTCTCTGTAGATTACTGGAGGCAGAGTCAGTTTCCCAGTGCTGAGTGCCTGGGCTTCTTCAGCAGAGCAGACCAATTCAGAGTTCGTGCTGGAGTGATGGGTCCCGCCTTCTGGGATTTGCATGGACACCACCGAGCGGAGACAGAGGGCAGTCCGGGATTGGTACTAGAGCCATCAGGGCTGGAGTATGTCGGGGAAGGCTATGACGATCACAACCTTTTGTCCAGGATTTTGCAACAGACTGTCGTTAGTTGGTATGGCCGCTGGGCGGTGATTCCGTCACACAGATACCGCCAGGGAGCTACCGAGTGGTTGATGGGCATAGTACACCACTACCGGGTGCTGCTTGATCGAGCTGACATCAGATATGTTGTGACTGCAGCTCTGTTTGGGTATCCTTGCTACACAGGACTTTTACAGGTGGTGACAGAGCGTTTCAACCGCAGGTGGAACACCGTGGCAACGGCTGAGGGAGAGACCTCACTAGACTTGTGGTCTCTGTGGAGGATCTCTGGGTTGTCGATCAGCAGCGAGGGGTACGAGGAGATAGTGCTAGATGACCTCCATCGTAGCCACATTGACGGGCATGGATGATATCAGGTTTCTTACAGGTACCGATATCTACTGAAGACCAGGAGGGATCTAGCCCTGGCTAGGAAAGAGAGAGCAGCGCAGACTCCTAGGGTGCCGCTGAATGCGTGGATTCGCCACTTTTATGAAGGCCCCTTTTACTTTCACCAGGAGTTCGCGAGGGACCAGACCCCCTGGGAGGAGTACACAGAGGTGGAGTTGCGTTTCCGGACATATAGCAGGTATATCTACGCGCCACAGGAGGGGTGGAACCCTCATATACTGCCAGACGTGACGCACTTGGCCGCATACTCGGCGTAATGGCTGGCGACGTTTGTGGTCCCCCACGGGGAGGACGGCCAGCTGAGAGTAGAGATGTTGTGGCATGCGTGCCAATTGGCAGAGGGACGAAGGCTGGCCTTAGCCCCAGCGACTTTGGTCAATGTTTACCAGGGACTGGGAGTACTGGCGGCGCACCCGGCGCCACATGAGCGGAGCCTGCTTCTGCCGATTCACTACCTCAGTGCATGGGCTGGGTTGCTGTTCCCAGGGTTGGTGTCTCGCGGGTCTGTGAAGAACCAGGCGGCACCATTGTTGTTTAGCTTTACCAGACAGCCTGATGGGGACGCAGTGATGCAGTTGGAGGAAGCCAGGAGGGTCTTGTGTTACTTGCCCGGCAAGAGCGAGGAGGGTGTTCCTTTTGACGGTGCTACCAGGGACTCCCACCTGATCATGGTGCCTTTGAATGGTGGGGCGGCCTGCGCCCTACCCTACCAGCCAGAGCCAGACGCGTCATTGTACACAGAGTGGGTGATGAGCACCCGGCCAGCGGTGTTGTCTTTACACCGGTCTGTGACGAGCTTCTTAGAGCCGTACTACCCGCACAGGTTCGCTCGGAATTTCAGGTACGACCAGGGGATCCCGCCGAACCAGGAGTTCCCTTTGGCGGGTCATCAGTACAAAGGTCGGGACACACATTTGCTAGCCGCGGTGTGGTGGGACTTCTACTGTTGCCGAGAGTCGGAGCGACTGTCGACGCCTGTGCTGGGATGCAGGGGACGGTTCGACGTCCACTACGCCAGATGGTGGTTGGAGCATAGTCACCAGTACCGACAGAAGGCCTCAGCGATCTGAAAAGCCGAGGAGACCCGTCTCTTGAGGGAGGACCTACCTCTCATCGCACTGGATGACAGGTATCTGCGGACTCACTTTTCTTGGATCTACCTGGAGGTAGAGAGGCTGGCGCAATAGGAGCCCCGGGGGAGCCGAGGCTCTTTGTCGACGGGGCGGAGCGGCAACGGGGCACTGAAGCCCCTCAAGCAGGCGCGGGTGGCGCCTGAAGGTACCAGAGTCAGGGCACCTCGACCCGAGACGTCGAGGACCTGGTGGACCCAGTTTCTGGTGGACTGTGGGTTTGAGCAGCGGGGTTCGCTGAACCGAGTGCTCCCTGAGGGGAGCTTTGTAGATACGGCAGCTGACGACTGGAGGCGTCATATCACCCATGCGATAGGGTCAGCTGTACCCTTAGAGCTCGTGTCCCTTATTGAGTGTGCCTACACCCTGAGGGACGTGAAGGAGGCGGTCGCGAAGGCTGCACGGGTTGTGGGATTGAAGCAAGAGCAGCTAGTTCCTCTGCCACTGACCCCCTTCGTGACTTCAGGTAAGACCTCTTCATTAGCCTGCTAGCCCTGCTTTGTTGTTTTCTAGAGCGTATGGCTGAGAGATCTTGTGTGGCTGTGTTTGTTGGTAGGTTCTGCCGCAGACATGGATCCTCTCTCCACAGGGACATCTTCTAGGGATGGTGACGGGGCCCTTCAGCCCCGGAGGAAGCACCCCCAGGTGGAGACCGGAGTCAGGGAGGTTGGTGAGTCCTCTCGGGGACCCGCTGCCAGGGAGCATATCGAGGCAGAGCCAGCTCTGAGTAAGTGCCATATTCACATACTTGCTTTATATTGATTCAGCCTTGACGATTCGCTAACCTCGTGCAATTGGATTTGCCTTTCACAGCGCAACTGGAGACCGGGGCTGACGTGGCCTTCTCGCCACCCCAGGAGGTCGACCCACCTCCTGACGATGGGGTCGATCACGAGATAGATATGGAGGAACTTCTTCGTATGATGGACGAGACCGCCCCCGATGTCGAGACCTTCCCTGACTTTGAGCCATGGAAGGCTTCCAAGGATGCCCAGCCAGGTAAATAATTTTGGAACTGAGCGTGTCGTGTTTATGGCTGTATTTGTTTCTGGGAGTTAACATAGTTGCTGGTGTCGTGCAGAGGTGGTCGGGGCATCAGAGACCGCAGCTCCTCCTGAGATGCAAGGCGAGGTGCCCCCATCCGTTGACGGGCAGGAGCCCGCTGAGACCCGGGGTGGCTTGGGTAAGTATCAAACTGTTACAGAAAGTATTGCCCTTCTGTTATATAGTCACGGGGATGCCGATACTGACTGACTTTATGAGGTCATTTTCCAGGTGAGGATCCAGCCGCTACTCTGGAGATGATTTAGGAGCTGGTTCGTACTGGCCCTTCAGTGTGTCTTCCCTCCTTTGAGGGGGAGCCTGAGGGGAGGAGCGCTTCAATGCCGCCCACGATCGAGGAAGTGTCTAGCTTGCTGCCGCAGCTGTTGGCGGGGGTGGAGCAAGCTTCCCTGCCAGCTGTGGTGTCATCCTGCACTGTGGGGCTAGTCGAGTCCTCGGGCATGGGACCCTCAGGTACGTGGCTGGGGACTTAATCATTTCTGTTAAGCCTCTCGTTATTGATTGTCTTCTAGTGCTAAGGTCCTGTTGATGTTGTTTGCAGGTATACCTTCGCCTCTAGAAGAAGGTGAGCTGCCCCGCAACGGGGCCGAGATGGTGGAGGAGGGGTCCACCGAAGTGGCCCCTGCTGAGGGCGACGAGGAGATCATCGACATCGAAAAGGTTTCGGAGGGGAGTGCCCAGGCCGGTGAGTTTTCTTTTTGGAACACTTAGATGGAGAACCACTCTTGCATGGAGCTGGGTCTTGTGATGACCTTGTTTGCTGCGTTGGCTTGCAGGAGCTTCAGGTTCGGCAACCTCTGGGAGTTCGTCGGAGACCTCGTCGAGCTCTTCAGTTGACGGCGGCTCGGAGATGGAGACAGAGGAGAGTTCGAGCTTGAGCTCTTCGTCCTCTGGGACCTCGGCTGGTAGGGAGGTTCCGATGAGGACTACTTCTGGAGGTATGTAATGGTCCTCTCCACTTTTATTTAGTGCTTGTATGCTCTATAAGGCAGAGTGCTGACGTTCTTGAGTTACTTGCAGCATCGGATCCTGGGGAGGAATACACGTCGACTCCTGATGAGGGCGAGCAGGAGGAGCCTCCTATCCCACCCGTGCTTGCTGGAGATGACCGGATGGTGGAGGAACATTTGCCCTCTCCAACCCCGGTAGGTGATGCTGTGGAGGCGGAGGTGCAGTTGCCTTCCCCGACCCTGACAGGTGATGCCACAGAGTCGGCTGGACTTGCTCCAGGTAAGGAGTCAGGATTTGTCTCCTTCTTTTTGTCAGGTTTTTCACCTGGTTTGTTGAAGGAAGCCTTTTATGTATCACTTACTTCCTTTGGTGTTTGTTGGAACTATGCAGGTTCCACTGCAGTGCCGACTGTGTCTGAGACCTCTCCCTAGATTTAGTGGTCAAGTGGCCTCCATTCGGCTCTCCGCCAGAGCCGTTGCTGGAGGCGAGTGCAGGTGCCGCCCAGCTCCAACGGGCGTGAGGCTACTCACAGAGCGAGCCCCTTCCTTCTCCAGAGGACCTGAGGCAGCGACTGCGTGAGTGCACCCAGGGCTATCACGCACTCGGATTCCCACATGAGCTCTGGATGTCTGGGTTGGCTGGGATCTAGGCCGAATACCTACGACTCCGCGGGGTGCAGGAGCAGAGGGCTCAAAGGCTAGCGGTGATCCGAGAGGCACAGGAGCAGCGGACTCGGCTTGTGTCAGCCGTAGCCGAGCAGAGGAGTCACACCGAAGCGACCGCGTCAGTATCTCAGGAGCGAGCCGCACAGCTGAGGGAGGTGGAGAGCCAGGCCGAGGCCTTGAGGAAGGCCTGGGAGGAGCGGTAGGTAGTTGCTGAGCGCGTCCGAGCCAAGTGGCAGGCGGCTGAGGCTATAGCCGGAGCCAGTGCTCAGCTCTTGTCCACCCTAGAGGCAGAGCTTGCAGCGGCGGACTCTCGCCTTGCGGCGCTAGAGGAGACTGATTCGGAGCCCTGATTGTATCTCCCCCCTCTTCTCCTTCTCTCTTTTTTTGATGTCTGGAGTGTATTGATTTTGTTACCCCAAGGGCATGTCTTGGGCTTCTTTTACAGAGTATTAATGAACTCTAGATCCTTTGTTTACTGGGTTGTTCCCTCCCTTCTTCGATGGAATGGAATGATGCGCATGAACTGACGACTCCTTAGTGTTAGTCGTGCTTGCTTGTCCTACGACGCATCGCCATGAGTGATGACAGGAACCGGGTTTAAGGAACTCGGTGTTAGAAGCTGGAGGTTGAGGACTGGGTAGTAGAGGAAAGAAAGGCTATATGTGGGGGCCAGTCCTCCTGGGGGATGAAAGCCCACATATCGGGGAACCAATGTAGGCCCGTAAGAATGGGACAACTTGCGTGATTTAGGGTTGTGGAGGTGATTCTGGAGGGTGTATATTGACCCTGAGCTGGATAGTGGAATATTGGCTAACATTGTGCCATTGGCCAAAGAACGGGATTCGTATGTGCCTGGGAAACTGAGATTGAGCTAGTTGGACGGCCTAGGCGGACATGGCAACCAAGACCGAAACTGGGAGAGGGACTGGAAATTGAAGCTGGGACTGTGACTGGGAAGAGGGGCTGGAGTTGAAGCCAGTTGGGTGACCTGGAAAGGTGCAATGGTTAGGAACTGGAACCAGGTTGGATGGCTATCCTGGGAAGGCATTATAACCTAAACTGGAACCGAGAGATGGCGGCTAGCCCGCGAAGGCGTCGTAGCCGATGCTGGAGTTGAAAACTGGCGGCTAGGCTTGTGAAGGCGTTGTAGCCGAGGCTGGGACTGGAAGCTGGGCGGCTAGCCTGCGAAGGCGTTGTAGCCGAGGCTGCAACTAGAGATTGGCAACTGGCTTGTGAAGGCGTTGTAGCCGAGGTACTGGGACTGGAGGCTGGGCGGCTAGCCTGTGAAGGCGTTGTAGCCGAAACTGGAAGCTGGAGACTGGCGACTGGCCTGTGAAGGCGTTGTAGCCAAGGTACTGGGACTGGAGGTTGGGCGGCTAGCCTGTGAAGGCGTTGTAGTCGAAACTGGAAGCTGGAGACTGGCGGCTGGCCTGTGAAGGTGTTGTAGCTGAGGTACTGGGACTGGAGGCTGGGCGGTTGGCCTGTGAAGGCGTTGTAGCCGAGGTACTAGGACTGGAGGTTGGGCGGCTAGCCTGTGAAGGCGTTGTAGCCAAAATTGGAAGCTAGAGACTAGCAGCTAGCCTGTGAAGCCGTTGTAGCTGAAACTGGAAGCTGGAGACTGGCGGTTGCCCTGTGAAGGCGTTGTAGCCGAAACTGGAAGCTGGAGACTGGCGGCTGGCCTGTGAAGGCGTTGTTGCCGAAGACTGGAAGCTGGAGACTGGCGGCTGGCCTGTGAAGGCATTGTAGCCGAGGTACTGGGACTGGAGGCTGGGTGGCTAGCCTGTGAAGGCGTTGTAGCCGAGGCTGGGAGCTGGAAACTGGCGGCTGGCCTATGAAGGCGTTGTAGCTGAAATTGGAAGCTGGGGACTAGCGGCTGGCCTGTGAAGGCGTAGTAGCCGAAACTGGAAGCTGGAGACTGGCGGTTGGCCTTTGAAGGCATTGTAGCCGAAAACTGGAATTGAAAGCTGGCGATGAGCGACCCTCGGGGGTGTAGTGGCCACCATTGTCATGGAGTAATGTTGAGCTCGCCATCGAGACGTGTCATGGCCGATGGCTTTGTAAGTGAAAAGTGGAGAGGGAGAGAGTGTTTTTTTCTTCTCTTTACCAGCTCTACCACCCTTGCGGGTTTTCACCAGAGCTGGCCCCCTTTAGCTTTTTCCGGTGCACCCTTGCGGGTTTTCACACTGAGGGTTACCCGATTTTGCCTGAGGTGCCCTTTCGGGTTTTCACCTCAACTGCGTTGATGGCAATTTTTGCCCCCAGTCGCCTTGTAGAGGGAGCCGACTGAGGCTGCCAGGGTATCTCTATTTTTAACCATATATATATATATATATATATATATATATATATTTGAGACTGCCATCCATAGCATGTTGCTGTCAGGGGACATAACCTGAGACTGGAAGGTGAGGATAGCCGAATATTGTTCGACCATTCATACGGGTTTTTTTTTTGAAATCCTTAAGCCATGGTGGCGAAGGGCCACTTTGCCATGGGAAGGTATGACTGGAGTTGTAACTAGTGGATCTGGGATTGTATGGGGGAAACTGGGATTATACTGAACTGGAGGGCTCTGGATTTGCTGGATATGTGGGGATGTAGGGCAGAGGATGATAAATATCTGGGGAATGTATCGGGATGTAAGTTTACTGAGACGGTGACTGGAAGTTTGACTGTCGCAGGGACTGGTTGAACTGCGACATTGAGGTGAGGGCCAGAGGTTGGCCGAGCTGAGCGGGAGTAACGCAAGATTAACTGGGGATTAGAGGGCTTGCGCTGTAGCAATGCAAGTGTATTGGAGACTGGGCCTGGGTGAGACTAACGGCCCACCAAGGGACAGGTGAAAGGCCGTGTTGACTGGTAGGGAGATGAAGATTTTCTCGTTATCAGCTCTATCGCCCTTTCGGGTTTTCGCTAGAGCCGACCCCCTTTAGCTTTTTCCGACGCGCCCTTGCGGGTTTTCACGTCGAGGGGTTTCTCGATTTTGCCTGAGGTTCCCTTTCGTGTTTTCACCTCGCTGGGTTATTGGCCTTTTTTCCCCCAGTCACCCCCCTGTGGTTAGGATGACTGGGTCTGCCGGGGCATCTCTATTTTTTAACCCCATTTTTTTATTTTTTTTTTGACTTACCTATGAGCCTGATGGCTAGACTGGTGCCGGTGCAGAAGCGCCCGTGCTCCCATAGTGATGGGAACGAGGGCAGGGGACCGGTTCCCGCGGATGCGTGGCGGCTATTCCGAGGAGCTGAACTGGCTGGTTGACTGGGAATTGAAGACCGGGAGGACTGGCCAGTGGGATGTTGGGTCCCGTGAGGTGTAAACGGATCTAGAAGGGGGGGTTGAATAGATCCTATCAGAAACTTTGGCCTATTTAAAACTCTTAGCTAGCGGAAGCTTAAACCACTCTTATTAAGTGAATGAATCACTTAGGCACGATGCACAGCGGAATTAAGTAGAGTGGCTCAAATGAAAAGACTTGAATTACAAGCTATGAAACATCCACGCTTCTTTAAGTGAAATACAAAGCATAACACATAGATGGACATGCAATAGCTTGCAACAACCGTGCATGTGTGTGTATGCTATGTTGATCACTCAAAGTGCATATGTGTGTGAGCAATATAACCAAGTGTGGAAGCACACGAACCTGCGAATGGGGTTAGAAGATATAGAGCAATCACACAAAATAAACAACCCACAACACAGGGATTTTAAGGTGGTTCAGTTGCAACCCTGCAACCTACGTCCACCCCTTACCAAAACCCGGTGAGGCTTCCTTGCTGACTCACAGCTTGACCCGGGGACACGCCCCAAACCACAGAACAGAGAAAACTCTCTTTCTGTCTTCCTACACACAAAGCCGGCAGGGACGGCTACACCGCAGATCGGAGAACTCCCAATTGCCTTCCTACTAACCACCTGGTAGGGACGTCAACCGCAAATTGGAACACCCTCCAATTACCTTCCTACTAACCACCTGGTAGGGACGAATCACAACTTCAATGTTTAACAATATTGAAATCAAAACAGATGTGAAGGAATTAAAACAAGAGATTGAGTAAGAAGGAATCGGCCCTTGTATCGATATGCTTTGTTGATCAGCAGCAGGGATCTCTTCTTCTTGCAAATCAATCTTCTTGTAATCACCCTTGAATGGATGATTGTTCTTCACGGAGTACTGTTTATGTGAACAGTAACTGTTCTTCCAATCCTCCTCTTTTGATCTTCCTTTTGATCTCTTTGAATGGATGAAGAAGTGAATAGATGCTACCTTGATCCTTGCTTCCTTCTTCACAGATCTTGGAAGATGATCTCTTTGATATGAGCTTGAATACCTTGGATTGGATGAAGATGTTCTTCACGGAGTACTGTTCACGTGAATAGTAACTCTTCCTTCAATCTCCTCTTTTGATCTTCTCTTTGTATCTTCTTGAAGTGGATGAAGAGAGTAATTGATTCTACCTTGAATCTTGTTTCTTCAACAGCTTCTAGGAGTTTGAATGCTTCAGAAATCACCTTGGATGAATCGGAATGATGTAGATGATTTCTCTTGAAGATCTTGAATGAAACTAGCTTCCTTAGATCACCTTGATAGCCTAGCTTGCATCTGATCTTCCTTGAAGGTTGTTTGCCTTGATTTGAGCTTGAATCAACCTTGCTTGGATGAAGAACTTCTTCACGAAGTACTGTTCACGTGAACAGTACTTCGTCCCCTTTAGATCTTCAATTAAGCATATGGAAGCCCCCTTGAAGCATTAGGTTTTCCATCCCCTCAAGTGTTGGTTTTATAACCCTTGAATGGTCCATAGATGCCCCCTAGACCAGATCCACAAATCATGGAAGATTAGGTAAGATTTGATTAAACAAATCCATGGAAAGGGGCTGGCCACGAGGTGGATTTCGAAGTCAAATAAGGTTGGCTCGGGGCTGGCGGTCAACCTAAGTTTCCTGGCGGTCGACCGCTACTGTAAAACTTGAAAACGGGCGATCCCTGGGATTTCCGGTCGACCGCCACTGGCTGGCGGTCGACCGCTACTGAAAAAACCTGTAGACGGTGAGGCTCTGGCTGGGGCGGTCGACCGCCCCTGTGCTGGCGGTCGACCGCCAGCTGGGCAGACCCCCAGTTCAGCCGGGTCAGTCCATTAACCTTTTTAGCTCCGTTGCTTGACTCCTTTAGCAGCCCATTCATGTCTATAGCATCAACCTTGACTGTCTTGTAGATTTGATTTGCATCACCCCCATTTAGGTCGATCCGCGTGCGAGGGCGCAACATTGAGCTTTCATATTTGCATTGAGCTTTCACATCTGCATTGAGCTTTGACATTTGCATTAAGCTTTCACGTTTGCATTGAGCTTTCACATTTGCATTGAGCTTTGACATTTGCATTGAGCTTTCACGTTTGCATTGAGCTTTCACATTTGCATTGAGCTTTGACATTTGCATTGAGCTTTCACGTTTGCCTTGAGCTTTCACGTTTGCATTGAGCTTTCACGTTTGCATTGAGCTTTGACATTTGCATTGAGCTTTCACGTTTGCCAATTCCACTTCATTCCTTGGATTATCTTGTAGCATGCTATCGAGAAGTTGCACCGACCTTGAATCATCCATAAGGTAAGACATGCACTGACCATATGAAGAATATGCAATGACCTTATGTGTGATGCTATTCAGCTTGATTTCTATGTTTGAAACATGCTATATGTTCGTGTATCCAATATTGTCATATGCCTTGATATCTGTCAATTCAGTTGTCTAGATTGGTGTGCCATTCTTGAGCTTTTACACTGGAAGTATAATGACCTGAAATGTATGAATATTAACATTATCAAATGCAGGTATAGTTCATTAATGACTAAAGAGGCAGACATCATCAAAACCAACTAAAGAGGTAGACAGCCTCAAAACCATAAAGGATGTAATCATGTTGCACACATGTTCAACATTCTCTCCTTTGTTCAACATCCTCCACGGGGGAGGATCGGCCTTATTGGTAGTAGCTGGGGCGTGCGCCTTAGTCTGGCTGGCACGCGAACTCATGCTCTGGCACATAGTATAGCTTCATGTGTTTGCCGTTGAGAGGCAGGAACGGTCTGTGTCCTTTGTGATCAACAACCATGTAGGCCCCACCCTCATAGACGTTCTGGATGATGTATGGACCTCGCTAATTTGGCTGCAGTTTTCCACTGGAGCGCCCTGCCATGACCTCTTTTTCTTTGATCATGACGAGGTCGCCTTGCTTGAAAGCTCGCTGCCTGGCGAGCTTGTCGTAGGCCCGGGCCATGCGAGCCCGGTATACCAGCAGGTGTTTGTAGGCTTCAAGTTGCTTTCCTTCGAGATCGGCGAGCTCTTCTAGCCTTCTCTGGTACTCATCTTCATCAGGGCCGACAAGGCCGGTGTGGATGGCCACACGATAGGAGGCTAACTGGACTTCGATGGGGACAACTACTTCTGTCCCGTAAGCAAGGGAGAACGGCGAGCACCCCATGGGGGTTTTGTAGACCGTCCGATAGGCCCACAGTGCTTCGAAGACCTTTTCACCCCAGTCACGTTTCCGGTGGCTAACCATCTTAGCCAGGAGCTTACAGAGGGTTTTGTTGAAGGCTTACACTAAGCCGTTAGCCTGGGGGTTGTAGACCGAAGAGGTTCTCCAGTCGATGTGGAATTTGGCCGCTAGCTGGTATACGGCCTTATTCTTGAAAGGTGTCCCGTTGTCGGACACTATGCGACTGGGAGTACCGAATCGGTATATGATGTTGTGCCGGACGAATCTAGCAACGATTTCACCGGTAACCTCTCGCAAGGGTAGAGCCTCCACCCAGCGGGAGAAGTAATCAGTGGCAGCCAAGATGTATTTATGGCCCTTGGAAGATGGCGGGAAAGGCCCTGCGATGTCCATGCCCCACTCAGCGAAGGGCCAGGTGGGGGCCGTAGGACGCAATGGGTTAGGAGGTTTCCGGGGTACTGGGCCAAAGGCTTGGCATTGATGGCATGCACGGGCATACTGGATACAATCCGCGTACATGGTTGGCCAGTTGAAGCCTTTGAGCTTGATGTTATGTTTCATCCGATCTTCGACCTGGTGCGCACCGCACAATCCGGAGTGGACTTCTTGCATGATGGCACGAGCCTCCGCTAGAGCGACACATCTCAGGAGAATCGACTTATCCTTCTCTTGGACGAGCCGATACAGGGAGTCGCCAATCAACTCGTAAGAGGTTGTTCAACAGAGTAGCTAGACTCTTTGACCTCGGTCAGGTGGAAGCCACCCTTTCTTGAATTTTATGATAGGCGCACGCCAATCATCCTCTTCTGGAGGTGTGCTTTGGTCAAGGTTGTGGACCTCGTAGATGGTGAGACCGGTGTTGCCTTCGAGTGAGCTCGGCATCAGTCTTCGGTGCTTGATGATGATGTCGACCTCACCCTCAGGCAGGAGCTTGATGGCCGCGGCCAATTTTGCTAAGGCATCCGCCTGAGCGTTGCTGCTTCTGGGAATGTGATCTATTTTGAAGAAATAGAACTTTTGGGTTAATCTGGTGACGGCGGTGTGGTATGGAACCAACTCTGGCTTCCGCACGTCATAGATGCCGAGGACCTGCCGGACTATCAGCTGGGAGTCCCCGGAGGCTTTGAGGCATTTAATGCCCATGTGGAGAGCCATCTGGAGCCCGATAATTAGAGCTTCATACTCGGCTTCATTGTTGGTTAGGGACTTCATGAGGGCACAAGAGTTGTACAAAACTCCACCCTAAGGAGTCAAGAAGACTATGCCGGCACCTACCGTGGTGGCTAGATCCTGATTGCTCCGGGTGATCCCTCGGGAAGCACCGTCGAAGTAAAGCTCCCAGCAAGGCACGCTGGTTGTGAGAGCGCTTGGCTGCCAATAGTGCAAGACATCTCCGCTCTGTTCAAGTGGTTGTTGTGATTGAGTAGCAAGGGACTCCTCGTCCAGGAGCTCCGAGTTGAAGGGTGAATCGTCTGGCACTAGATGGGCTGCCAAGAATTCAGCCATACCTTGTCCCTTGATGGCTTTCCTGGGGACATAAGTAATGTCATATTCCATTAGCAGAAGAGCCCACCTCCCCAGTCTGCCTGAGAGGACAGGCCGTCGAAGGAGATACTTCAGAGGGTCGTGCTTGGATAGACGCTCGACTTGATGGGATAGGAGGTAATGTCACAACTTCTTAACTACGAACACTAATGCCAAGCAAACCTTTTCCATAGGGGAGTAGCGATACTCGACGCCGATTAGCTTCCGGCTAAGGTAATAGAGGGGCTACTCTTTACCTTCTTCATTGATTTGCGCCAACAGAGCTCCCAGCGAAGCGTCCATGGCAGCAATATAAAGGATGAGGGGTTTACCCTTGACTGGTGCTCTCAGAACTGGGGGAGTGAGGAGGTACTCCTTGATTTGCTCGAAAGCCGCTTGGCATACCGAGTCCCATGTGAATGGGGCATCTTTCTTCGTCAGCTTGCTGAAAGGCGCCCACCGACCGGAGAGGTTAGAGATAAACCTCCGAATGTAGGCCAGTCTCCCTTGGAAGGACCTAAGTTCAGTGATGTTGCCGGGTGGTGGAAGATTTCGGATTACTTTGATCTTGTTGGGATCCACCTTGATTCCTCAGTATCTGACGACGAAGCCAAGAAATTTGTCACTGGATACGCCGAAGGTGCATTTCACGGGGTTCATCTTGAGCCCATATTGCTGGAGACACTCGAAGACTTGGCGAAGGCCGCGCAAATGGTCTTCACGCCTTTTGGTCTTGACGAAGAGGTCGTCGACGTAGCATTCGACGATGTTGTGTAGCATCTCGTCGAATATTTTGGTCATGGCCCTTTGGTAAGTAGCACCGGCATTATTCAGACCGAAGGGCATGCGCTTATAGTTGAAAATCCCCTTGGGGGATCTAAAAGCTGTATGGTTCTTGTCTTTGAGGGACATCCGGATCTGGTTATAACCAGAAGACCCATCCATGAAAGACAAGGCTTCATGACCGGTGGTCATATCGACCATTGTTATTATGATCGGAACTGGAAAGTCATCCTTCGGACAGGCTTTGTTAAGGTCCCGGAAGTCGACGCAGATGCGGACTTAACCATTCTTCATCTTAACTGGGACTATGTTGGCGAGCCAGATCGGGTAGATGCACGGCTCGATGAAGTCGACCTCCGCCTATTTGCGGACTTCGGCCGAGACCTAGAGCTCCAGCTCATGACGCATGCGTCGCTGTGGTTGCTTGACCGGAGCGATTGAGGGAGAAATGGCCAGATCGTGCTCCGCTACGGAGGGGTCTAGTCCTGGCATCTCCTTGTAGGTCCAGGCGAAGCAGTCCTTGAACTCAAGTAAGAGTTGCTTGTAGTTCTGCTTCTCTGCCTCTGTGAGGAGGGCACTGACGAATGTAGGCTAAGGGGCTTCATTGTCGCCCAGATTGATCTCCACAAGATCGTCGACGGTCGCCTGGCCGCCGTCCTCCAGCTTGGGAGGAGCGGGTTGGAGGTCGATGAAATCGTCATCATCAGTGTCGGCTTCGTGTATTTCTTGGTTCTCGAAGCCATCAACTGGTGCTGGCGGGACCGGAGAGTAGTTGTCACTGGAATCCATCAAGGATTGGTCTGGGCCGCCTATTTTTGGCCAACAGTCATCAACTGGAGTTGCTGAGGTTTCCCCGATGTTGCCTGGTGAAGCTGAGAATCTTTCGCAGCTTGGACCAGCGATATCCCCCCCCCTTAAGAAGGTTTATTGAACAGGATCCCTCGACTGGCTGAGAGACCGGAGGAGCTTCTTCTCCCCCTTTGTCTTGGTCGGAAGGCGAGGGGGACTCATCGTTGGTTTAGCTGGGGTTCTGGCCTTGACGGAGATCGGGATCAAAATTTCCTCTCCCTCATCCCCGGAGCTGTCGAATTTAGCTTCGACTCTGGCTTGATCGTCGGCTGGTAGTGCCAAGCCTACG